>JAQFVV010012541.1:1344297-2688595 GCA_028023455.1 Epiperipatus broadwayi | reverse complement strand
CGATCTAGAGAAGGCTCCTTCATGAAAGAGTGCTTTCCCACTGTGTATGTTTCTAGCAACCATATTTAAATATTTTTTCTCAAAATTGTCAAAAGTGTGGTTGAAATCACCAAGCCAGATAACTGGGCTAGGGTTCGATCTAATTGCTATGTTTATATTATGTATAACTTTGTGTACTATTTGTTCATCTTTAACCAGATATACATTAATAAGAGTGAATAGAAAACCCTGGATTTGTATAGTAGCAATAATGCAATTGGTATCTATGTGCAGGATTTTGAAGAAGTCAATAATTGAATTTCTATTGATGATGATCGGAAGAGCACACGTCTGAAGAAAGAGTAAATAAAGTAACCTAAGCTCTCTATTGTTTTTATTATCGTGGGGTCTGTGTGAAGGTGAAGCTTAGTTTCTGATAAGCAAAGTATATCTGGTTTTTGGAGTTTGAACCAATGTGAGATAGCAAACGCCCTGTCTTTGGAGTTAAGCCCCCTGACGTTGAGTGACGTTATTGTGAATGACATTTTGAAGTAGGTTGTTTGGTTTTTTGTTCATTAGCTAGAATATTTGCAGTGAGCTGGTAGTCTTTTGCATTAGGCAGACTTCAGGATCAGTTGATGGGATCCATAATGTTAAATCTTGGGGGGCTATTTGCCCGGAGGTATTAGCTTCAGGTTGGGTATGATATGAGTTTGATGTATTGTCATTATCTGATTTTAGGGATTCATCTTTCCGTTTTTTATAGTTGGGACTAGCATTGCAGTGTATGTCATCTGAGGTTGAGGTGGTCTCATTTAAATCGATATTTCCGCTATTGTTATTGTTGTGAACAAAGGTGGTGGATTGTGTGTTTCTGTTGCGGCGCTTTTTCCTTTTGCGTGGTGTGGTGAAGGGTTTAGGGACATGTTCAGGCCCAGACTCTGTTAGGCTTGCACTTTCTTCTTGCCTAGTTTCAGCATCCGTTTCTTCTTGCTCAAAGTCAGAACAGGTCTCTGTTGAAAAGAAATAAGTTTTGCTTGTCTTGTTTTGACGTGTTTGGTGGTATCCCTGTGGGTTGGTTTCTTGGCATTGGTTTTGATTTTTATGTTGTTTTGATGAGAATCATTTGTTGACTGATTATATGTTTTTAGCTTGATAGAAGTCTCATGCTCTAAATTTATATCTTGATTATGTTCTATTTGGGGTTTTGTCTGTTGCATGTTTTGCTGTTGTTGTATATGCTCTTCTTTTGAGCCACACTGATGTGACCGACCCGCAAAGGTACCGCAAGAAGTGCATTGTCTGGATGGGCAGTTGCGCAGCAGGTGTCCCGTCTTCCTGCATTCGAAACATTGCGATTCTACTCCCCAGAATGAGATGAAAAGAGGCACTCTTCCAATACGGATTGTAGGGGGGATATCTAATGGCACTATTCCTTTTTTTAATGTAATTCGAAAGAGTGCTATGTTTTGCGGAACTTCTTCTTGTATTCCAGGGACTCTAAGATATTTAAAAGAAGTGACTTGCCCATAAGGCATTAGAAGGTTTTGTAAGTCTGAAATATTGAATCCCAAACCACAATTTTTTACCCTGCCACTTATTGAAGTGTTACGGACTATGTTTGGATTGATGGTAATTAGGTATCTGTTATCAAGTATCCTATATTTGTTTTTAAAAGCTTGTTTTGCCATGATGTTGGTAAACTGGAGGATTATATAACGAGGATTGGGGGTGGTATGATACCCTTTGAATCACTTTCCAGAGATCTTGGGCTTTTAGCAGGTCGAAGAGTTTACTGGTTGGAAAAGGGAATAATCTTAGTAAGTGGTCTGTTGTTGACAGGATGAGTGAGGCTTCATCATTGAAGATAGCGAAAGATTTTAGTAATCCTTGTGGCATGGCTTCATTGAATTTGGTAACTGTTTCAGTATAAAGCTGATGATTATTGAGTTGGTCATGAGAACTGTTTGATGGCTCATGTATAAACATTCCTGTGTCTGATGCCTCATCCAACTCCCCCATCAACTCAATCAATTGTTGTGTGGCATCATTATTGTCTTGCGGATTATTTGAATTGTGTTTTTTGTTTCCTGTTACTGATTTGTCATTCTGGTTTGACTTTACAATGTTTGCATAAGTGTTGGCTGTTATATTATCTTTTTGTGTATAATCTGGTTTAGTTATATAACTTTGTGATTGCTTAAGTTGTTCGTTTGTTGTTTTATTGGAATCGTGATTATCATCTTGATGTTTGGAATATCCAATGTTTTGCTTTATTTCAGAGGAAGAGCTGATGTCTGTAGACTCTTCACTACTAGTGTGATCTGGGTTTTTTGTTTTGTTTTCAGGCACAAGCGTTGATGTGAAACTGGGTTCATAATTTTTTTTCTTGTTTGCGGAAAGATTGTATTCTATAACATTCGCATGATTGACGTTAATTGATCGCGTTTTACTAGTTTGCGTTGCTTTTTGCGTATTTTCGCCGCTGCAGATTTTATGTTTGGCTAAAAAAATTTTTTGTTTTTCATTTAAAGTTGATTTTACAATGTGGTGAGGAGTTAATTCTCCATCAAAAGGGTTTTGTACAGGGTTTCTTTCTGTTTTAAATGTTTTATCTTTGGTATGAGAAAACTTATCATTGTCTTTTTCCCTTCGTGTTTCTTTGCCAAGTTTTAACGTTTTATCGTTCAATGCGCTGGTGTTTATTTTAGAAACACATTTTGTTTTTGATAAATTATCTGATTTGTTTTGCTTTGTAATTGGGAAATTTAAGTGTTTATATATTTTTTCCCCTGATTATCCACTATGGATTTTTGAAGTAATTCACCCCCCTCTTCCATGTTAGTTGTTGAAGGCTTGGAGCCTTGTAGGCCAGCCATGAACGTTAGGAGATGACGTTATTCAACTCAATCAATGTGTGATTTAAATCAAGCTTAATGTGAACGTAAATTTTTTAAAAAATCGAATGTAAACGTGCGGATTAATAAATTTAGTACTTACAGTTCGTTTAAGATCATTTTAAGATGAAATTCCAGATTGAAAGTGAATATTTTAATGTTTCAAAGGTGATCTGATTTGAGCAACGACTGGTCCGTTGAGCCGCTAGAGGTCAGTCTCCTATATATTAAAATTTAAGCTAATTTAAACAAGGAATGTTAAATTAAGTAAGCAAAGATCTTAAATTGCAAATAAACAAACATGTTCAATTTTAAATATACTTAGAAATATTATACAATAGGCATTTTTCACTCGCAAACGCTTATATAGTAAATAAAAACAATGCATAACACTAGTTGAAATCTATATAAAATATCTTAAATGCCCTATAGATATATACCTCTAATTAAAGAAAGACTTGAATTTTGCATTCTATTCAAAAGGAAAATTCTCTTGAATGTATTCTGCAATGATATACAATCAAGAGATTTTTTTTTGAATGAGCTGCATAATGCAAGCTTTTTTTTATTTAAAGGGGAGTGTCGAAAAAGAATATGAATATAACTATGAGGCACTTAAAATATTTTATAGAGATTTCAGCTAGTGTATGCATTGTTTTTATGTCTATCAATATACAACTGTAAAATTGAATATTTATTTCAAAATAAGTTTGACTTTTATTTTTTTAATGAAATTTTTAGCAATTGACTTTCTATCATCAAGTAGGAAGAGCATACATTAAACATCCAGTTTATAAATATGCTTAGAATTCTACAATGATCTAAATAGAAATACATTGTAAAAATTGGAATATGTATATATAATAAATCAATACTATATACTGAAATTTAAGATGTAATTAAAAGGGATTTGAACACATAATTTCATGCTTCCTCAGCTATCCACTCCATCTTATATAATCGGTACACATGATGACACACATGTGAAAAAGATAAATTATCTCCAATATATATATATATATTTCATGCTGAACTAGTACTAATCATTTGGTTCAGATCATAATCTCCCACACATATATATAATCAGTGCTTAATTTATATTAAGATAGCAAATCTTTAAACTTTAATGGTCAGACTTCAATCTTCTCCACCTCTAACTCTTTAGCCATCCATACCTTTAAAAATCTGATGATGGAATGCTCAAACCCTCATTCTGTGTATTTAAATCGACATATTAAGGTCATATATATGCGGGGTCAGAAATACTTAAGGTCAAAATGAGTATGGCACAATATTGGCATCAGCAAGAGTTTGAGTATTCCATCATCATTCCAATGCTATGGATGGTACGTGTCTGAAAAATTCATGCTTGCAAACTGATAGGAACTTGCTGCATAAACGCTTGGAGTTAGTGTTTAGATCTAGTTTCTGGCCCCTACCCTTCACTGATGATAGCAAATTAGCTTGAAATCAGCTGATCTGAAGGTGGAGCCAATGAAAGAGATAGTGAATTCTGATTTTTTTGACGTTTATGTAAACAAAATATGCTTGTACGGAGGTTTTGGTAAAGCTCTATTTATTGATTATAAATGCAAGCGATAGCAAGTTACGTGATTTATAACTTGTTTTTGTTTTTCATAAATGTACCTTTGAAGGTTTTTGCAATGATATATTGCAGAGGCTTTGACTATGTAGTGAAACTGAAATGATATCAGACCCATGTAGCTATCTGGCTTGTTAGGCTGGGTTTGAAGACATTACGTGTCTGAAATATTCATGCTTGCAAACTGATAGGAACTTGTTGCATAAACGCTTGGAGTTAGTGTTTAGATCTAGTTTCTGGCCCCTACCCTTCACTGATGATAGAAAATTAGCTTGAAATCAGCTGATCTGAAGGTGGAGCTAACGAAAGAGATAGTGAATTCTGACTTTTGATGTTTATGTACACAAAATACACTTGTACGGAGGTTTTAGTAAAGCTCCATCTATTAATCATATATATATATGTGTGTGTGTGTGTGTGTGGAAGATGCTCTGGATCAGCATGAAATATGTATATTGCAGATCATTTATCTTTTTTGCATGTGTGTAGTTATGTGTATTCATTATATAAGATGGAGTGAATAGCTGAAGGAAGCTTGAAAGTCTGTATTTAAATCCCCTTTTATATATATATATATATTGAAACAGAAACCTTCCAATCTCTTTCCATTTCACCATCAACCTAATGACCTACTCATCTGAACTAGTTTCGAACCTATCTTAAATGTAAAAATGTTATATATAAGTCGAGCGGTAAAACTTTGCTATCATGGCTGCTTGAATGGCATCATCCATTTACATATGAAAGTACACTATAATTAGACAGGTTTGATAAAATTATAGCGTAGAAATTCTCATGAATTCTTCATAAAATGTTTTATTAATTTTCAGTCAATTCTTAATTATATTCGATATTATATTCGTATGTGGATGGATAATTTAAACCTTGGAATAATGGCAAAATGATTTGTATACATATTTTAAATAAAAAAGAAATAATGTAAAACATTTTCTTTAAAATATATTTAACGATTTTCTGATTTAATGTTTTATATATATAACGGAAACTAAAGTATTTGTTTAAATCTGTCCAATTTGTTATTTTGTAAAAAAACAAATATGTTAAAAGTTATTTATTTCAGTAAAATAAAAATCTGTTTATAATTAAAAATGAGAATTTTGTGTAAACAAGAGATCAATTAGTGACCGCACTCAGGGTAAAAAGAAAATCTAGTTTACTGATTGATTTTGTTTTCAACAAAAGACTTTATGATTAAATCAGAATACCGTTACTTCTGCTAAGCTTTAACATTCTATAACACCCAAAAAGGAATTTCATAAGTGAAATCTGAATCGAATTATATGATTTATATATTTTAATAATTTTAAGTAAATTAAAAATAACACCTCGGAGACATTATCTGTTGTAGAAATTACATTATATGATTTTGTTTTAATTAAAAATCAATTGGTCCCGAGGCAAACGAAATTCCAAAAAGGTGTTAAGGCTTGGTGAAAAATATATAAATAGGCCTTATTTTAAGCAGGAAGTGATTTTCCATCTTGCTTATGAACAGCTGTTAATAATATCAGAAGTTATAAATTGTTTAATTTTACCATGTCTGGCTAAAGTCAGGCAAGAATTTTGCTGCATTCCCATGATAGAATGTTGGAAGTTGATTCACCCAAAGTCTGAAGCAACAACCAATGTTGCCCTAACAGCGTATAATAAGTAGAAGATGTCGTAAGCCGCTAAAAAGAACTTGCCTTCATTCCAATTTCAGTCCAGATGCAGAAAAACCATTTTAAATCGTCTCGCAACTAAATAAAAGATGCCATAATCAACCAAAGAACTCACCTTCATTCCAGCTCGAGTATCTCCAGTCCAGCTATAGAACTGTTTTAATACTATTTAAAATCGCAGAGCTCTGTGTGAATTCCAACATAATCATTATTTCTTCAAAATACAGGTTAGCCAACCATATAGCCATATTATTGTAAACTCTTTCTAAATAATATTTAAATTCTATAAAATGAAATACTTTTGTTAATTTCTTTATTAATTCAATATTGTAAACTCTTTCTAAATTGTTTTTCTAAATAATATTTTAATTCTATAAAATGTAATAATTTTGCTCGTTTTTCTTTATTAATTCAATATTTTGCTATATAACTTAATCACTGCAGTATATTTGCTTTCCTTTTTGATTATTTTAATAATTATTAGTTATACCTACGTTTCGAAACGGCATGCATTTAATTACCAAATATGTTTTTTTAAAAGATATAATTTAAACGAATTATTAGTTATTATAGTGTCATTTTGTGCGCTGTTTCGAAAACCTAATTTCTAAATAGTGGTGACCCATTTATGCTCATTGTTATTTAGTCATTTATTAATTAATTAATATAAAATGTGGTTTTTCAACCTTTAATTATTATGATACTAAAGATTAAACTAGCCTGGAGTGCAATCATAAGTATATTTTTTTAGTAAAGTATTCATAACTTCCTTATTAAATATACTTTTCCCCCTTTTAAAAGTTTAGTAGTTAGATAACTAAAGAGATTGAATGGGATAAAGTAAAGTTTGTATATATATATTTCCGTCAGTAGCATATCGTATTTCTCATGTTACAGAAGAGTTGGCTCTTTTGATCTGATAAACTAGTGTTTCTTTAATGTATAATATTTAAGTTATAATATACTTCGGCTTGGCAGATGGGAAATTTATTAATATTTTCTCGATGTGCTGTTTTGATATATATAGGATGGAGCCACGGTAAGTTCAGCCCATCTTCCTCTTTTATGGGTAGTGCAGTAGGATGGAGCCACAGTAAGTCCAACCCATCTTCCTCTTTTATGGGTAGTGCAGTAGCTAAATCTGAGATACAGACCAAATTAGCACATAAGTCCCTCACTTCTTATGAACCAAATAAAAGTTCCCTTTTAGCAGCATGACGACTGGTTATTGGGTAAACCGGTGTTTGTCACGAAAACCCTAAAACTATTCTTCCATCCGCAGAGCAACTTTATTATTATATTTTATTTGTGCCTAGGGTATTAGTAAAATCTCTATAGCCAACTCTCCCTCCCTAATATGCAGTCTTTGGTGTTGATCCGAAGGATTCTTGAAAACCCGTTTGATCTAAAGCTATCTGGGATGCTTTATAAGCCCATATTTAATATATAAATTTATTAGAATCAGATGTATTATTAAGCTTCACTCCAGACTTGGTTTGATTTCATGTGTAATAGCCACTCAAACTGATTATAAAAGGACATAACTAATAAGTTAATGTAGTGATTAGTTATATGGCGTGATATTTGTTTCCATTAAATAATAGCAACAGATCTGTTTGCCAACGTATCAATTATTGTTTAAATGTCCTAGAGTAATGTCACTTAATAAATAAAATGTCTGTGTGCTAAATAATGTTATATCAAGATACATATGAAATTTGTCAATAAATATATTTTATAATTCATTATCTATTAGTTTCTGTCTCATTATTAAATCAATCCAATTCACTAATTGCCCATAGTTATTCATTAGTAAAACCCCTATTAACTAAATATATTAGATTTTATCTTTGGAATGTCTCTAGTATTAAGTTGTTCATATATATGTTTAAGTCCATGAGTCTTATTGTTTTCTCCGACTTGCTTGCGGGCCGGATTAAGAATTAATTCTCGTGTGCCATCATTGTTATGTTGTCTATTAGGTGTTTGATCTGGTGATTGGAGAGTGGGTTCGAATCCAGGCTGGTCCCTGACCTAAATCTTGGGCTTGACTGGGTTTGAAATACATTTTGTGAGTTCCAGCTTGTGTTAGATGGATAAGCATATTTTGACGGGCACAATATATATATATCAATATATATATATATCGAAATACAGTAAAATTTACATAAATTATATTATTTTTAGAATAGTAATAATAAAAAGTCAGATCTTTTGACCATACATTTTGTAGTCTTTATCAACTATATAACATTAAATAATCAAAACGAGACAACCTTTAACAATACCTATAATTCAATTCAGATTTTCCACAATTCAATACAATACAAATATCAAACTTTATTTATTACATATATATATAAAATCCATTTGTTCTCTTTGTCATAGGAAATTCAATTAAATATTTTCAAACAAATGACTACATAATAGTATTTAAAAGAAAAATAGATTTAATCTTCACTTCTCCATACATAGTTTTAATTACTCTCTTAAATATATTTAATCCTATACAAATGATATATAAACATCATTCATGATAATAATTCCAATAATAACAATCAAAATAGCATTATATCAGAATAATATTAAAACTCAACCTTGACTGCTTGTAGATGTGGAAAGAATGCATCTTTTTATCACATGAAAAAGTGAGTTATAACATCCTATATGTAACACGGATTAACATACTGATAATATCTGAAGTTAATTCATAATCTAAAGCCACAAATCAGTAATAAATATATTTTATGAAAGACTTGCATTATAAAAAATAACTAATTTCTTATTAGAACACTGCTCTTCTATTATAAGGATTTACATACTTCTACATAAGAATTTGTATCATAACATACTTTCTCATTATAAAACATATATGATAATTGCATAACATGCTATAAAACATATATAATAATAACATCACATGTATGCCTTTGACACTATAGAGAGTTATATAAAATTGTCTTGATGCTGTATACTATAATATGCCCACTTAATTAAAAATATAAATCATATTCAATCAATAAGTCATGTAAAATACTAATTTAGCATATTTCATATTAATTGTATTAATTTAACTTTCAAACATATTTTGAATAAAATCGTAATATATCATAAATAATATATCATATATACATATATTCATATTGTAATTAATGGACATTTTATTTATATTATATATAATATATATTTGAATGCAAATATTACATAATGTATATACTGTTATATATGTTTCACTTCTCACAACTATTTTTATACAAGAATAATCAGGAATTATTTTCAAAAAACAATTCTTTTAACTGTCATCTATTTGTCTTTTTTATGAAGTTCATAGATGACAATGATAATCTTTTTATTTTTTGTGAAACTGTGCACATATTTATCTACTTTCCTCCAGTGAATGTTTCAACTTTTGACCATAAAATAAAATTAATAACATATGGTTAAACTATAAAATTTTTATCAATCATTAAAATTTAATACAACTATATCTTCAATAATATAGCTTAAATATCAAATATATAACTATTTTATCAAATAATGGCATTAAAACAAAATTTAACTCCTGCACATCACCAGAATTAAATTATTTTTTCTGGTGGGATTTTTTTATAACCTTTTAACTTTTTATTTTAGCAATAAATCATTATTCTATATCAGGCAGTAATACATATTTGCAAATGAAAAAAAACTAAAAATTTATATTTAAACTTTGCAAAATTGGAATAATGAGATTGTAATATCAACAATAGATACTTTTGTCATTGAGTGGGTGGTAAGTTGAGTCACTCTTATAAAACAAACAAAATATTTTTAATTGCAATTTGTTTTGAAAATACCAATAAAAAATATTAATCTCTGATAAATCTAAAAAATTATTTCCTAATTTTTAAAATATAGTAAATTATTTTAAGACAGTGGTGGCAATGACATGATCAGCTTATATATGTTTAAATTTACTTTAATTTATCTTAATTGATTCAGGCACTATCTAACATTAAACATCAGGCACATATTTTTATTTATATATTTCAATAAAATTTGAAAATATTTTCATTAATATGCAATGATGATAACCACTACATAACCACTATTATGCAATAACTGGCTAATCACATACAACATAAGCTACTCCCAGAAGAAGTGGATATAAAATAAATATGCAGACCAGACGGTATTACAATTTATTTACAAACATAATTGTCAAACAACATATCATAAAAGTTTATAACAATTTTTTATAAATGATTATTGATTGAGTAAGCTATCACCCCCTTCCTATTTTTTAACTTTTAGTTCATACCCACAATGAAAAATAACAGTAGCTTCTTGTAAAGTGTCCAAGATTTATTTTGATTAATTTTAAAACAATCTTTCATTTCAATTTTACATTACTAAAATGATTATATGTTTGAGCACATTTGCTGCAGAGTAAATTCCTGGCTTCTAATACACCCTAGATATATTTTACATATAACCAACCCTCACAAATACAATATATTTATTCATATCATTAGCTTCATAGCATAGTCATATATACATTCATCAAGTATAGGATTATTTTAACCAATATACATATGTCTGAACCTCAATTTAATAATAATTTAATTACAAAGAGTGCTTTTTGAAACCAATCTCTACTTTAATAATAATATTATTTAATTAATTGATGTAACCCTTTGGATCTGACCCCAAATTGAACAAAAATGTGAATAAATCCACTATATAGTGTGACAGAATGGGTTCAAACCCAGTCACAACAATCAACAAATTTAGTGATCAGCATGTGTAGACATGACTATTGATTTTGTTTTAATGATCTTAAATTTAAGTTAGTTTTTTTTCTCTCTTTATTATTACATAATAAGAATTGTTAAAGGTAAATATATGTCAGAAAAGGGGGGGGGGTCATATTCTGTTGTTTTGAAATATTTATGTATGTATGGGTTATGAATGTGTGCATGGATGGGTTTGATGGTTAGAAGGGAAGAAATGAGGTTTTCTTATATTTTCTTTTGTATTTTTTTTTTTGTTTTGTGAGAAGCGCAGAAATTTCCAGAAACAAATGAATTTGAAAGATGTTAAAAAACTTTCACATGTCTCTACAATAATCTAGTTGGGCATAAAACAAGAACAGGAAATAGAAAACTAATGAACTTTCTAGAAAGAATGGGGGGATATAAAAGAAAATGCCCCAGAATGCTCATGGTCTTGTCCATGCAGAGAGCGAACTATAAGTTGAGAAATATCATTAATGTAGTGAAATTAATATAATTTTACACCAAATCACGGCAGAAATGGAAATGTGGGGGTGAACATCTAACATGTCAGACTCAAATCCTGGCCCCAGCTAATTATATGCTGTTATGATTGTTTTAGAAAGAACCAGCCTCATTGGATTAAAAGCTACTACCACAATTGAAAGTTCGGGAAAGTGAGATTATTAAAATAAAAAAGAAACCAATGTGTCATCATATATTTACCTGGATTCGTATTCAAATAAAGGCAGGTAATATTAACTTTGATCAAAATTTCGCAACAGATTATTTAAATGTTATAAATAAAAGAAAAAAAATAATAATTTGTGTAAGCTCATATGGCTGTTTATAGCTGACGTCACACTTTACACTCAACTAAGAGTTATGAAATAACCATAAGAAACTTTATATATATATTTTTTAAGAAAAAGACAAGGGGAGGAGAATTATTTTTTAATATCTTCTCAACTGTTAAACCTTATTTTAAATGTAGATTGTATGTATGATGATGTGCGAGTTTCTAGAAATAGCAGAGTATTAATTTCATGTAAACATATAATAAATTTTTTCTTTAATTGTATATATAATAAAATTATCAACTAACGGTAGCTAGTAAACTTATGATAGATTTGTTAGCCATTAAATCACATATATTATAGATTGCATTTGTATTGTTTTCTTTTTTATGTACTCATAGCTATTTACGAGGTTTATATGTAGATTGAGCCTTAATTGCCGAGAGGTATTGAAATATGAGGGTGATTAATTCCCAACTCACATCTGCTCCAGCAATAATGCCACCCAACCTGAGCCTGAGCTAGTCGAGGGTCAAATCTCTCTAATCTATAGTTATTTATATCAAATTACATATCATTAGTGTATTCCTTTCACATAATTCTTATTTTATATAAAATTGGCATTTGGAATCTACTGGATGTCCATAAATACACATTGGGGAAATTTATTTATATTTTACTGTCAGAGATTAGAATCAAAAGGGAAGTTTTGTTAGAATGTATATATATATATGCATATTTCACATGTTCTCACAAATAATAATTTCATGCATATGTATATGTGCGATTCTAAATATATGTATATATGTCAAATAGTCTATAAGAAAGGAAGGTTTTGTTGCAATGCATTGTTAAAATAGATATAGAATACTCTAATCACTCAACAGTAGTGTATAAAATGTATTTATATATAAGTTCTATATACATAAAATTTAACTTACAGTAATCAAATGGAGGGGCTACTTTATGTACAAATAACCTCAATCAAATTTCAATATAAACCTTTAACTTAAAACTAATAATTATACTATCATTTATTATTTTAACTACTTAGACATTTCACTGTAAATATTTCATAAGTATGCACACTTTGTGTGTTTAAAGTGAATATTACAATCTTCATTGTGTATGACTATATATTTACTGACACTTTCACATTAAAGAAAACTTTTTTTGAAAAAAAAGAAGATAATAAAATATATATATAATAAAGACAAGATAAAGTGATTTTTTCAAACAATTTTTTTTTAATTTTAACTGATATAAAATCACCTTGAGTATTTATGCAACAACTGTTAATTTTAAAAAAAACATTTGCTTTCTTCTTAAATCAATCAATTAAATAAGATGTTATATAAATACTTCATATTATAATGAATAGAAATGAGGACATTATATCCACATGAACAGAAATAACTTTTAACTTTTGATGTCACTAAGAAACTATCAATTACTACTAATTGATAATCCCTGTGGCTAAACAAGTTTTATTATTAACATATAATAGCTATTTTGTTGGATTGAGAAAACTTGTTTAGTCTCAGGGATTGTCAATTAGTAGTAACTGATGGTTTCTTAGCAGCATCAAAAGCTAAAAGTTATCTCTATTTATTTGAATATAATCTTATTTTTAGTCTTTATTATAATAACAATCCATGAAAATGTTTAATTAAACATCCTATGTAGTTTTTTTAGAGTTAAATATATGCTAAAAGGTCATAAAATAAAACTTAAATAGGTTAATATATTGGGATACAAGCTTATCTATAAAGTTCTTTTTTTAACTTGCACAGAAAAAATTTTGAAGCCAATATTCTCTATAGTCATTGAGAGGACTTTTCTTTTTCCAGGCTTATATTTCTCTACAACAGCATGTATTAATTGATTCCATTTATAATCCTACTTCTTTTTCATAAGTTTCTATAATGTACTTTATGAATCTACTGTCTTTGAAATTAGAGGTTTAAACATTTTCCCTCCATTTTGAATAGAGATTTCTTCTAAATATCTTGATCAGGTATGTCAAGATCCAGATTAGATTTCAGGCAGTCAGCAGTTTTTTTCATCTTTTTCTACTCAATCATAATGACAATTCAATGCTTAGATAAAATAAGCATTCAGACTGATTAATTCAAGAAAAATTGACTGTATATATAGGCTTTGATCTCTTGCTTTTAACACTTTTGATCTTGTTTTTGACACCCTTGATAATCTCTTACTTTCAACAGCTTTATACTCATTTTATTTTAATTGTATAAATTTTAAAAACACTATCATTATTTAACTAATTGAATTTCAAAATGCCATAATTAATAAATTGCTTGAAATTTTTCCTTGTTTTTGAATATTTTATTCAAAACAGCTTAAACTTTTATTAATTTATTTCAATCAAATTATTTAAAATATATTTCTTTAAACATTAGTATACTAAACTGAGTTATTTTTCCATATATTCTATGCATTCTTTTAATATTCGATATGAGCAACAACTTTAATATAGTTGATGTAATTTACAAGTTTCTCTTATTACATTATTTACTATTTCGAAATATGGCATTTAATAATTTATTCTAACATTTAAACATTATCTGTTATTATTACATTTAATATTTTATTTTAAGCTATTTGTTCTTATATAATTTTCTTTAAAACTTTTAGATGTTATATTTATTAGCAACCTCACAACAACAAAAAAATAGCTACTGTCATTGAAAGATCAAATGGCTGACAGTAAAATGAATAAGACATTATTTATGACAATATATGTTTATATATGTCAACTTTTATATAGTCGAAAGTTATTTTGATTTTACCTAACCATTTCACACTTTTCATTCTTTCAACTTATTTTTATATAAATTACTTGTAATTGCTATATTTTACTTGAAGCACATTATTGTAGACTGAAACAAATTATGTAAATGTCTTTCAATATGCATTTTCATTATTTATGTATTTATTAAAAAATTAATGTTTGGAATAAACACTCTTTAAAAAATATGGTCTTTGTAAATTAAATGTAATATACATAGTAATAATGTAAGAATTAGGGAATAATTTATGTAGCTAAGCCTCAATGATGAAATCTGTTTTATCTCAAATGCATGTTAAAAGCCATTTTCATGTATAATTTTTATGGTTATATGTGTGATGTGATAAAATATTTAATATTTTATTTTGTAGTGAGTTTAACAGATAGTCCAACAATTTTTTGATATATATGCTTTAACATGCAAAACCACCAATTCCCTAAATATGTCATTATTTCAATTTTTTCTATAATCATAAAAATATTGTAATTAAATATTTTAAGGTACTAAAAATAACCAATTGTCAAGAAATTTAATGAAGATCCAGAAGCTAAGTGACATGTTGAGCGCAACAGTTTTATTTAATTGAAAATGCAGAGATTTTTTTAAATGTCCCTCAATTGAGAATTGGATCAAAAATCTTTAGTTCTTGAGTCTTCTATTTTTACACAATATTAAATTTCACTTTCAACCTTAAGACATCAAACATATTATTTTATAAGTATCAACTAGATTTAGTTCTCTACACAAAGCATCACTAATAATTGTTTGACTTTTATTTATACTTTTGTGAGTCGATGATCACCAATTTTACTTATCTTTAGTAATTTATTTTCATTTCTATGAGGCATAAAAAAAATTATTAATTTCTAAATTACATAGATATTTCTCCAGTAAATTTAAAAAGTAAAAAATAATAGGAATTCTGTTAACATATATATTATATACAACGTTTTCGAACATATGCAGTTTAGAGATTTGGTCAATTTGACAGGACACTTTTAAATCTTTTCACTATTCCTATACTTTCCAGATTCCAATGAAAATGTAATATACATTTGCGGCCTCAAATATATAAATATAATGTCATGTGATAATTACCAATCCTATTTTAATTAATGTTTGAACATTCTTCTAGCTTTCATGCTCAATAACTTTTTATATTAAAAAAGTTTCTACTTCATAATGTATTTTACATTTCTTATGAGGAGTTATCCAGAACAATAACAGCTGGAGAGCAATCTCAAATCAGCCCATGTATTTTAATGTAAATTGCTTTTGATACTAAGAGAGAGGGGAATAGTTATTATAGAAAGTATCTTTAAAAAAATAATATTAATTATATTCCCTATTGATTACTTCTGCATATGTGTGTGTATATTGTAATGGTGAGATTTGTACATTCAAGTAACAAAATCCAAAGACTAGATAAAACACACCAAAGCTGACCGAATCAAAATAGTGAGATACAAAGTTTGACCAACATTCAACTCTTTCACCCATAGTCAGTGATTCAACACCCCCCTATGAATGACATTTCTGAGGTTACACATAAGTTTCAATTTCTTCAACAAGCCAGCATAGCACAGAGAGAAACAAGAGAATCGAGAATTGGCATAATAAGCTTGATCAAAGGGTTAAATAAACTAATAATACCCTTAAACCAATAGTTAAGTCTAATAATACATGTAAAATGATATACATATCAGTATGGAATTGGATGTGAATTAGGCTATGAGAAATAAAGAGTGGAAACGAGTTTATATTTTGAGAAATAATTTAATTAATGTAATAAAATAAATAATAAATAAAACACACAATAACTACATAATCTTAGTATATGGAATTTCACACTCGCAGGCATTATACAGCTAATGAGATTGAAAGTTACATATTTTATTTTATATGTTTAACAAGACATGTGGTTATTAAATTTATGCCTATGTTTAATATGCCAGAACCTAGTCAACTTGCAGCTTGCTAAATTACAAGGAGAAACATGCGGGGCTTCTATGGTGCCATTCTATATATAAGTTTAGGAAATGAGCACATAATTAAGCTCAAAGATAATTCAGGTTAGCATGGTAACCAGGATTAGGGTTCAGTCTAATGCTGAATATTCAATTAATATGAGGAATAGAACTGGTTTACCATAGGTCAAATTATGTAGGCTATGGCACTTATTAAAATACTAATATAAACATAATTAGTGTAAATGGGTCATTATTCATGGGCATCAGCATCAAATGCTTGGTACCCTAGGTCCAAACAACTTGCCACAAATATAAGAATATTAGAAGTTCAGGGAGTCAAATAAAACTTTAAGAAATAGTCTGGATCCTTATGTTCTAGTTCTAAAATATTGTTTTACCTGAACTAAATGTATGAGTGGGCTTCCACCAGTAACTCATAAGAAAAATGTGCAGCAAGTAGTTAATGTACTGTGCATATTTCATAAGAACTCACAACATATACATATATCAAACACAGATATGTTTAATTAACTTACAGTGCCTTAAAAACAGATAGCTTCTATCTGCATAACTACATAACCCAGTTCTCTAGATTAACACATAATCATACTATATTTAGGGACTAAATAAATTAGTAACCCAGTTTAAAATATTAGATTTGCACCTCTAATCTGTGATATAAGGAGAAGAAAGCATATTTAACAGGCAATTAGCAATAAAACATTATAAATATACTTTATTATTATCTCCATGGATAGTTTCCTGTGATAGACATGGTACATATGTATATAATTATAATTCACAACTCTAACTGAGCAAGCTACAATATTATCTATGACATAACAATATAATTATATTAATGAACATAAATCCACCAGTTAAAGTAACAACAATAGGATCTCAAAACAATGAGTTGGGATTAATAAATCTGATTAATTAATATTTATTAAAATGAAGACATGAATTATATCTTCACAAAAAATAGACTAAAATTACATGCACTTGTAGTTTCAAAATATTTGGCATATCAAAATACATATATAATAAAATGATAAAGTTATTAAAATTGATTGAAATAAAATAAATAGGCATAAATAGCCACAGTGATTTATAAGTTAAATGATTACAGTGTGTTACAATTCTAGAAAAAATAATTCAAAACTACAAGTTTAATTTCAGACAATATTGATGACAGATTTGGTTTTACCTTAATTTGAGAATTTAGAAATCAGATACAGAACATTCATTTATTTTATAGATAGCTTTGATAGATTGAAATTAAAAGATTGAAAGTTTATAATTAGAGCTCTGTGGAAATTGAGAATGTTACCAATTTTGTTGCTTGCAGCTTCAGGTACACCGGACAAGTGTAGGCACTATCACTCCTTGGATAGATGGCTTGGTTTACATTGTAATCTTTTTAAAGCAGGCTGTTGGATGGAAAGCTACTCATTATGGTAGTCATGGTAGACTGTAATGGCATATTAAGGGGACCACAGACCATCACCTCCTATAGGAAAAGCAGCAAGTCTATGCCCTCTACTCCATGATGTTAAATTTAAAATGGACATGGATTCTATTGATCACTAGTATTAGAAAAATAGTACATATATCAGATTATAAAAATTAGACTATTTATATGATTTTTATACTTGGCCACCTGGTTGTTGACAAAATCATAAATTGCCGGAAAACCCATTAGCTCATCTGTAATATTTAGCATATGTAATTTCCTAATTTTAACTTAGTTTTGTTTCAATTTTAAATTTCACAGTTTAATTTTATTTTTGTCATCTTATATTTCTTATAATTGACCAATAGTGCCAGTTCTGTGAACATTGTTTATAACTTTACTAATTTTAAGAAAAATCTTATTGTGAATTTAAGATTTTAAATTTAGACTTTATGTTATACCAGTGCAGTTGGGGTGGCATAATTAAAATTGTTTGCAATTAGTTCAATTCAAAACAAAATTAATAATGAGTAAAAACTAGTCTTTTGTTATATATGTATGATGGTGGTACCTGGAATATACCTAATATATATATATATATGTGTGTGTGTGTGTGTGTTTTAAGTAAAATAAAATATAAAATTGACTGATAATTTAAACTAAATTGCTTTCTTTTAAATTATATGATTTTAAATAACTCGAAACATATCTGTAATATACATATCAATCCTATTATAGGTTTAACATTTGCACATATATATGAAATCATACACATAACTGTTTAAGGTTAGTTATATAGGTATTCTAAGATGGTTTAAATCTGGCATAGTTATAGGTGTGAGGAAAAAATAGGCAAATCGACCCAAACTGTTTCTTATCACCACAATTACATAAAAAATGATTTTACTTACTGGTAACAATTAAAACTCTATCCTCTCTTTCACCTAAATGTTCCTTATGGCTTGACCTACAATTCCATGCTCTAAGTAATAAAAGAATAAAAATCTACAAAACACTATAAATGGAGAACTACACAAAAAAAGAAATAAAAAACACACAAGAGAAAAATTTTCTCAATGAGTATATGTATTTTGTTAGCACCTCTGAGGTTATGGTTAAGTTAGTGTTTATTGTTAAAGGCAAAAAGTGAGGGGTAGTTCCATCCATGATCTAAGATCTTGTTCAGGTAGGATGTGGGGGTTTATTCTTGACTATCCTGGATTTATGGGACACCCTGCTCCATAAAACTTCCATACCTCTTAGGATTCTGCTCATCTTGATGTGGTTTGTTCCAGAATGGGATATACTTATGATGTTTCTGAGCACTTCCGTTTCTCAGCCTCTGGGTTTGAATCCCTAGCTGATTTCTCCTTCTAAAGACATCAGGGTCTTTCCCCTTTTTTCCTCTTCTAAATCATGCTTTCTATTTTAGTCCTGACTCCTCACTCTCATTCACTAACTCAGAAACTGATTGTTTCCAGTGAGTCTTATCTCCTATACTCCCCTCAAGTTCAACTTCCTCTGTTGCCTCAATTCCCTAGCCTCTCTTTGTACCATATACACTGTTTTTTTTTTGGGTCCATCTAATATTTCCCTTAAGACTGTTTCACCCCAATGATTTGGTATACTCTTCATTCAGGGCATATAGTCTCATCTGTGCCTGATCAGCCTCATTCCCTATCTTTTTCACTAGGGCCAACCTCCCATGTCTACCTCTAGCGTTTGTTTCCATGATGCGAATCTCCCATGTTTTTTAACTACTTTCCTTCCATCTCCATACAAACTGCTCTTACATTCTCTTTCCCTCTATCTATCCCCAATTCATTCCCTAAATCTTATTTCTCAGCTATCCCTATCTTCTCATCAAAGATTATTCATTCCCCACAAGTCTAATCTTTTATCACCACTACTAAACCTAGCCAATTTGTCAGTCCAGACACTCCTTGTTCTGGCAGTACATCTCCATCTCCTACCTCCCAAATGTTTCATTCATTTTTATTCATTCGAAACTATTAAGTCTCTTCCCCTCCTTTTCTTTCACGATATCATGTTTACCCTTATCTATGGCTTTTGGTGTCTCTATCCTTTCCCCTTTCAGGGTCTTCCATTCATTACTCTCCTCCATCCTTTGGAACTCCCTTTCCATCTCCATTTCATTCTAAAAAAAATCACATCTTAGATCTATAATTTTTTCTTGTATCTATCCTCTAAGTTCCAATTGCACTGTTTTGTTCGACCTCCTATCTCTGTGCTATTTGGATGTTAGTCATCCTCTGATCTCACTTCTATTTTTACAATCTTTTCCTGTACCTTATTTTCTATATTTCTATTTTTGAGACCCTGAATTGATTATCCACCTTATCAAAGGTACCATGCTTAATCTCTTCCTTTGTGACTAGTGGGTTCTGTTCATACTTCTGTTCAATGTCTTTTTTGTTGTGCCCTTCTCCCTCCTATCCTTTACCTGTACCATGTTTAGATTATTCTCACACTCTTTATTTTCTGTCTCTTCATTGGCATTTTCCATTCTTTATTTGAGATCTAAAACTTTCCCATCTTCTTTACCCATCAAATTGATCTTGTTTGGACTCACCCTCTACCTTCTCTTCTATCCTCTGCTCCATGAATTTTAACTCTTCCTTCCTTTGTACTTTGCATCCAACCTGTCTAGAAAATTTTGTAGGTCCTGTTTCATCTTCCAGTCTATTACCTCCAACTTTTGTAAGATTATGCTAAAAGGGTCTGGATTCTCCCTTATTGGTTTTACTTCTGATATCACCATGATTGAATTTTTAAAATACTTGGGGCTTTCTACATACTCCCCCCTGGGTACTGGCTTGCTCTTACTTTCCCTTCAAATTCTTCCTTCATACTGCTATCCATCTTAAGACTTTTGGGTTTTCAAAATTGGGTTCTATTTTGCTTTGCAAACAATGATGATTTTAAAAAATGGTCTAATGATAGACTTCCAATATGACTATTTACCACCTTCCCTCCAGAGATGGTTTATTTTGCAGTCCCTTCCTCTCCTAGACCATAGCCTACCATATGTTTCACTGACTCATTCTGTCCCCATTTTTCCTTTCTATAGTACCACACATAATCCAATTTACTTACATGAAAAAGCAAAAAAAATTGCATTAAGTTCTTATTCTTTTAGGTAGAGTAAATTATGACATTAATAAGATGTGCTTGTCCAACATTTTAAACATATACAAAACAAAATTTCCATAATAAAATAATAAAACTTTATAAAATTAACTTTTACCCTATGTGTCTCCACTTCTTCCTTAATTTAAGCTGCTTTTATCTCTATAAAAAAACAGGAATTTCGTGATTGTATTTATTATTTTAAATTTCTTTGCCAGTTTTAATTTTATTTAACTCCCCATACATTGATCTTAACTTACTTGTTTCATTGTTCATATCAATCTGACTCCAAGTAAAGGAAAAATTGAAAACCCAAGGCCCCCTATTATTTCTTTAAATTTTCTTTCCCCTACTCCTGATGACAAAATTTTTTATGAGAGTGACTCATAGAGATGTCCTCAGGTGTCAGTCATCAGTGAGCAAGAAAATGTTTATCATCTATTCTAAACTTTAAATTGATATGCCCCATTAGTCAGGTTAAGACTAATTTACCAAACATTTTGCATTAGTCGTAATATATATATATATATATATATATATATTGTAACCAAAAGAAAAGAGGAGAGGGGGGAAGGAAAAGAAGGAAAAAGAAAAGAGAATAAAAATGAGAGAGAGAAAAGAAAGGGATAAAAGAAAAGTTTAGAAATCGAATTAGAGAGAAAGATGATAGTGAGAGAGAGAGAAGAAAAGATGAAAAGAAATAGAAATGATCTGTGGTGGATAGAGATGGAAGGAAAAGAAAAAATAAATGATTTTAAAATGGATGAGATGATAGAAGAGATGTGAAAGAGAGATGAGAAATAATATGAAAAGAAATGAAATGAGAGACTCTTAATGACTCGGCTCAGTGGGGTTACAATAAAATTTAAAAAAAGAGATGATGATTCAGAGATGTACAATCGGATAGAGACTAAATCCAATACTAGTGCAACTATAACTATTATGGCATATTAATAATCTACTACTAAACCATACAAAAGATTATTTAAAAACATTAATAGTTATTAGAATAGTCCTACCAACAAATCACACACACTCTGAATAAGAATAAATGATACCTTGATTGTGAAAGATTATTTTACTAAATTATATTTAATAAGGCAATGAGAGTAAACAACCTCAGGGATTTCTAGAAATAAACTCTTAAATTTAAGTTACCTAATAAATAATTGTTGGGGTGAATAGTACAAATGAGTGATATCTTGGCTGACCATAAATTATTACCTTATGGTTCAATCTTAGAATAATAAACCAAAATAAATATTAATTCAAAGATTTAATGAATCAATTTAAATTCAAATTAATAATGGCCTATTATCTAAGACATTACTCAAGCAAAGAAAAGGGCAAGGGTGCTTTTTATGCCTTTCCCGTACTCACAGACAACCTACTCAAGACCTCAAATGCAGATGGATTAAAATTCTTTAGACATATAAGGTTCAAGATAATGCTAGACAATGTGCAGTTAATATAAGATAATGTGCAGCTTTTACAATAATAGTAAATAAAAATATTCTTCTGATGTACTAATATTCTTGATCTCATATTGCATAGTCTTTAGACTGAGAAGATATAGTGATAATTTAAAAATAAACTTTTAACTAAACATTTAATTAAGAATCTGATATAAGGCAATTATCTGTTATTGTGATTCAATCTAAGAAACATTTACTTTAGAATGGCTTTATAATTTTAAAACCAATATCACATATATTTAATTAACTTTATGATATATTTGTGAACTTTTGAATGGAAGATTTAATAAACTTTAGAAACTTAAGATTTCGTGAACTTGGAACCCAAGACAATAATATTTTCATATAATAGTAAAACAAGCAAAACAAAACTTTTTGAAATAATAATAAATTATTTTATTGAGAACAATAAGAAAGTGTTTACATTTTAAATAGAATACAAGCATTGCCAATATCGCACTGGAACCTATTACAAGTATTTTGACTTTTGAAACCTCACTTAGTTTACAATAATACATAACTTCTTTAGCTACTGTTTTTTAGTATCCCTCTTAAAATTCTTTTACATTGTTTATTCTAATAAATAAACTAATAAATTAATATAATTATACATAATAGCAGGCAAAGGCTATTCCATACTAGATTTTAATATCTTTTAAACAATTAGAGATTTCAAAATCTTTAAACTTTGATTGTAATATCTGAATTTAATAAGCACAATTCTACTTTTAATTAGCATAATTCATAACACTATTGTGTTATCTAGAAATTAGAATAACCCACAACTAGGTCTGTATTTTTAAAACACTAAGCTTAACAAACCCTAAGCTGGAAAAGCATACTGACATAACTAATATTATAGCCAGTGATATATTTAAATCAGACTAAGTTAATTTTAAAATTAAACTAAATTTAGATACATGGGGCATTCAATCATCAGAGATCATTTATACACTTTTAAATAAATTTTGTCCACATAAAACTATTACCCTCAATGTTTTAAAATTAAAAAAAAAATGTAACAGACTTACAAATCCAGTGGTGAAGCTCTGGATGAAAATATTAAAATTAGTATGTGTGAATTGCCACTTATACCATATGCACAATTTAACATACTTAAAAAATAAATAGAACTTATTGTTGGTTAGTTTGTAGATGATAATACTATCATGTCTATACAATTCAAACATTGATATATCTATAGCATTAAAATAGCTATTACTACCTGAAGAAACAAAGTTTCTCAAACAAACATATCTTATCATCACTAATCTAAAACAAATACAACATCACCTACTGTGGTGGAATTAGCATTAAGTCATCATGAATGATAGGCTAAAATATAAAATAAATAATAGGTTTCTTAGAGCTGGAAAAGAATGTGGTGGCTTTCAAAAAAAAACCTAACTTTGAGGTAGAAACTAAGATGCCTGGACCTTGTCTACAGTGCACCAAGAGTAGGAAAGACACACCAGGAAAGCATGATTCTCTCTCATGGGATTTCCAATGCTTGTAAATGTGATCATCATTACTGAAAAATACAATACAATATCCCTCTATGGGCTCAAGCCCTATCAATTAATAAAAATACAATACAGGATGGAGGACCTTATATACTCCATAAAGCAAACTCAAAATATTAACTAAGCCTAACTTTATGAGGCTTACAATAAGGATGGAGGACCTTATATACTCCATAAAGCATACTCAAAATATTAACTAAGCCTAACTTTATGAGGCTAACAAAGATTAACTAATGACAAGACATAGACTTCACTTGAATTAACTAAATTATTCCTAAGAAGTTTAAAAATAAAAAACATATATTCAATGTTTGAACCAACAAAGCAAACTATGTGCCAAATTACTACTATAGGAAATACTTTAAAATTAAATGCATAGCAAATTCTAGGCAAGGCACAATGCACACATAATAAAATATTCAATACTAAAATATAGTGACTAGTGGACTTTTAAAAGATTGCAAATTAAATGCAAGAATATTAATTCTCCATGCATATAAAAAAAATTATTTGTAGTTATTATTAATGTAGCGTTCATAAAACAAATGAATGGAAATTCTCTGATAAACTTTTTTGGTAGATTTAAAAGGAAACTGAGTGAACCCCCCTCCCTCTATAATAAACTAAGACTGCACTATTTAATTCTCTATAAATGAAATTATCAAATAGAAACTAACTTGTGAAATGCTTAATTAATAAAATAAACTTTACCTGATAATGGCAAAATATTTGCTCATTCTAATAAACCCATTAAGTTTTAAAATTATAACCCTAGTTTACCTGGTATATTTATGCAAAAAGTGTTACACAAAATATATAGCATGAATAATTTTTTTATGTTTTCATTTTTAAAAAAAAAAAACAATAAAAAAAAATTATAATACAGTAACTCAAGTTCAAATTTCAGCTCTGTAATGGTTTTTCCGTTTAAAATATGTAGATAATTTATTCAGGCTATTTTATCTATTCGAGTTCAAAGCTTCAGTCAAAACATTTATAAAACATGGCAATGATTTCCAAAACAAAAGTGTTCAATAGTTCCTTAAGAACACTTTCATTTTTTTTTCCTTAAAGATAATTCTAAATACTTAAATAATAAGAATAAGCCAGCATTGAACAAAAATAAATAAATTCTTCAGCTGAACACATTTTTATTTATAGAATCCTGGGTTCAAATGCATAATAATAATAATAATAATAATAATAATAAATTCCTTTAAAGGTAAACACATTTTTTAAAGTTACTATCTTTTTTTTTTTAGATATTATTTTTTCATAATATTTCAAGACGTGTTTCATTTTAAACAAATTTCCTTTTATTATTTTAAACATATGAGTAGACTTTGTTTATAAATTAGAAATGTTGCTGTGTTTATGAACTAAGAATAACTGTCACAACGTTACTTATAAATAATGGCAAATATAACATTTTATTATGTATTTGACAGATACGAGTTCATTAATAATATTTGTAAATTATTTTGAGGTTTTGTTTCTGAATAACTTCCTTTTTATACTGCTGGGCATAAAATGAGAATTGTTATTTTAAAATATTATTTTTTTCTCTGTTTGCATTTAGCTAAAACTAATTATTTCCATTTCACGTCATGGTATAACTAATAACTTTATAGTTAATCATTATTTGCAAGCTCATCCTTAAGTAAATGTAGCTTAAAACATTTTTGTCCAACACTTTCAAATAATATAATGTGATTCCACCTATTCTTACAATTAAACGCCCAGGGTTTTTGAGGAGGGCCGGGTTTTCAAAAATTTCTATATTAAGGTTTTGTTTTTTCAACCCCCCTTAATAAGGTTTAAAGGGGTTGCTTTATACAAAGGGGTGAGAGTGACTTTAGTTCAACAGAAAAAAAACAAAATTCAGAATACACACACACAATCCCTAAACTTTAATTTAGAATGGTGGGGGGTGAGGAATTTTTATTTTATTATTTTTTTTTCTTTTTATTCCCCCATATTTAAATTTAATGAATGATGTCCTATACATGAGGGGCAAGAGAGACTTTAGGTCAACATGGACATGGCAATAATATTAGGATCAGCATGGGATTTGAGTTTTCATCATCAGATTTTCAATGATATGGATGGCTGAAAAGTTGGAGGTTGCAGTGGAATGAAGCCTGTCCATTAAAGTATGAAGATTTTCTATCTTAATATAAACTGAGCAATGATTATATATATATGATAAACAAAAATGCAAGTTAAAAAACTTGCTAACGCTTGTATTTATGTCCACAGATGGCGTCCTACCAAAAACACCTATCAAGCGTATTTTCGTTTACATAAACGTCAGAGTAGTTAGTATTCACTATCTCTAACTATAATTCCACTTTCAGATCATGATTTCAAGCTATTTGCTATCGTCAGTGAAAGACAGGAATAAAGAAACTAGATCTAAATACAAACTCTGAGCGTTTATGAAACAATTTCTATTCAGCTTGCAAGCGTGAATTTTTTAGACACGTAATGTCTTCAAACTCAGCATAGCAAACCAGATAGCTATATGGGTCTGATCTCAGTTCAGCATCACCACATAGTAGCCTCTGCAATCTATATCATTGCAAGAAAGACCTCAAAGGTACATTTATGATAAACAAAAATGCAAGTTAAAAAACTTGCTAACGCTTGTATTTATGTCCACAGATGGCGTCCTACCAAAAACACTTATCAAGCGTATTTTCGTTTACATAAACGTCAGAGTAGTTAGTATTCACTATCTCTAACTATAATTCCACTTTCAGATCATGATTTCAAGCTATTTGCTATCGTCAGTGAAAGACAGGAATAAAGAAACTAGATCTAAATACAAACTCTGAGCGTTTATGAAACAATTTCTATTCAGCTTGCAAGCGTGAATTTTTTAGACACGTAATGTCTTCAAACTCAGCATAGCAAACCAGATAGCTATATGGGTCTGATCTCAGTTCAGCATCACCACATAGTAGAAGCCTCTGCAATCTATATCATTGCAAGAAAGACCTCAAAGGTACATTTATGATAAACAAAAATGCAAGTTAAAAAACTTGCTAACGCTTGTATTTATGTCCACAGATGGCGTCCTACCAAAAACATCTTATCAAGCGTATTTTCGTTTACATAAACGTCAGAGTAGTTAGTATTCACTATCTCTAACTATAATTCCACTTTCAGATCATGATTTCAAGCTATTTGCTATCGTCAGTGAAAGACAGGAATAAAGAAACTAGATCTAAATACAAACTCTGAGCGTTTATGAAACAATTTCTATTCAGCTTGCAAGCGTGAATTTTTTAGACACGTAATGTCTTCAAACTCAGCATAGCAAACCAGATAGCTATATGGGTCTGATCTCAGTTCAGCATCACCACATAGTAGAAGCCTCTGCAATCTATATCATTGCAAGAAAGACCTCAAAGGTACATTTATGATAAACAAAAATGCAAGTTAAAAAACTTGCTAACGCTTGTATTTATGTCCACAGATGGCGTCCTACCAAAAACACCTATCAAGCATATTTTCGTTTACATAAACGTCAGAGTAGTTAGTATTCACTATCTCTAACTATAATTCCACTTTCAGATCATGATTTCAAGCTATTTGCTATCGTCAGTGAAAGACAGGAATAAAGAAACTAGATCTAAATACAAACTCTGAGCGTTTATGAAACAATTTCTATTCAGCTTGCAAGCGTGAATTTTTTAGACACGTAATGTCTTCAAACTCAGCATAGCAAACCAGATAGCTATATGGGTCTGATCTCAGTTCAGCATCACCACATAGTTCTTTTCTTTGAAACATCATAATAATAATAATAATAATAATAATAATAATAATAATAATAATAATAATAATAATAATAATAATAATAATAATAATAATAATAATAATAATAATAATAATAATAATAATAATAATAATAATAATAATAATAATAATAATAATAATAATAATAATAATAATAATAATAATAATATATATATATATAACTTTATTTAAATCTTTTAGGTAAATGCATTTTCTAAATACAGCTTTTTTTAAAAAATATTTTTTATATAATATTTCAAGATGTATTTTATTTTAAACAAATTTCATTTTACTATTTTAAACACAAGAATAGATTTCTTTTATAATTAAAGATGTTCCTCGGTTTTTTGAACTAAGATTAACTGTCACAAAGTTACTTATAAGTAATGTCAAATATAACAATTTACTATGTGTTTGACAGATATGAGTTCATTATTAATATTTGTAGATTATTTTGAAGTTTTGTTTCCAAATAACTTCTTTTTTTACTGCTGGACATAAAACAAGAATTATTATTTTAAAATACATATTTTCATTTGTTTGCATTTAGCTACAAGAAATTATTTCCACTTCAGGTCAAGGTATAATAACTTTTTAATTAATCATTATTTGTAAGTTCATCCTTAACTAAATGTAGCTTAAAATATTTTTGTCCAACACTTTCCAGAATAAGATAATTACTATCTCATATACAATAAATTTTAAAGTTGGATACTAGGAAAAATCTATATTCAATTATGAAACGCTTAACAAATAAAGTTCATTCTTCTTTAACTTAATGTAATATATTTTCTTTTCTAAATTTATTTTTAAAAATAAGCATTATTCTGGTAAGAGCATATTTAAATGTATATATCAGGTATTAATAATAAAGTATCAAATTTAAAATCAATTCTGATTTACGATGAAGCTGACGCATTTTCATTATAATGTTTTTAAATTATGAATGTCTTTTAATTTTTTCTTTTTTTTTTTCGCATATATTTTTAATGTAATAGGATAAAGACTGAGTCTTCTATAGCTAAAATAGTTCAGTGCAACAGATTGTTTAGCCACATAAATAATTAATAATTTATACTTTAAATTTACTTTCTTTCCAAATAAAGAAAAACAAACAGATAAAATACACATGAGATAAGAGATGCTAAATTGCCTCCAAACATTTTTTTTACTATAATTTCATGCTCCAATTGAAATTTGAATATCAGAAAACATTACCTTTTTTTAAAATTCAGCCATCCATGATGCAAGACAATTTTAAATAGTTGTTTAAAAAACATACTTTTACTTTTAAATAAAATATAAAGTTTTAAAGAAAATTACAACTTTTTATTAAAGAAAAATTCAGGATTCAGCCATGTGCAAAAACAAAATAAGTAAGCCCCAAAATGAATCCTAGATTTCTATTTATATCTGATAATCTCTAATACTCCCACTTTTGTATGACCATTGGCTTGAAACCCAATGAAAATATTTTTTAAACTTTAACATTCTTGACAGATCAGCTGTGAAATTGATCTACTGATGTAATTGATCTAGTTATACCAAATCATGTGATTCAACAGCTGCAAAGACAATAGTTCATTATTAACAAATATGTAATATTCTTAAATAATATTTTATAAAACACAATAGCAATAAATATAAAATTCAGAGTTATCTCTCTTTATTAACCCTTTAAATATTTAATTTCAATAATTTTATCCATTCATTTGTTGTTGTTTTTAATCAATATTAGAATTAAATTATTTTTTATTCCTATGTTTACGTGTCTTTCTTGCATGCACATACATATTCTCACATACGGGTGACCTATAAACATGAACTCACCCTAATTGTTTAAAAGTTATTTTTAAAACTACAAAAATAAAAATATTAATAAATATTTAATTCAAAATAACTTTATAAGTGAAATGCTAATCTAAATTACATCTAATAAAAATTATTATACTGTTTTAATAAAAATTTACAGATTATTCTTAAACTTATTATTTAATACTATTTATTCCAATTTATTTACAATATCTAATTATTATAATTTAGACATTAAAATGAATTACACAATAATTATTTTAAAATACATTTAATATTATTTATCAACTCACAACTATTTCTGATATTTCCTTTAATTTAAATTATTGTCTGACATCCCTTGTCAAATTAACTCACATATACTATTGAAATATTTAGACAGAATCCCATAATATTCAATAATTATTACAATACTACAGAAGATTATCCTATTTTATTCATTAACTAAGTTAACTTCCATTTTTTATCATTATTTTTTTTTAAATCCAAAAATTTCAAACAAAAGGTTAAGCTAAGATAATATTGGGCACCTATTGGAACCAAGTGAAACTTCACTTAGGTACAATATATATATATATATATTAACATAATGTGTCAAACAAAAAGACTTCAGAGTCTTGTACAATATATATATATATATTAACATAATGTGTCAAACAAAAAGACTTCAGAGTCTTGTTTATATACCAACAAAAAAAATTTCATGTATAGTCAGGAAACAAAATCTTATATCAATATACTGGAACTTATAACCCAAGAGTACAATCAATCGAATTCACGTTTTTGACAAATGAAAAAATTTTTAATTATATAATTTATCCGGTGCCAATGTATTATATACATATAACAATGTATGGATATAAAAAAATATGGCATGTATTAACAATCGAAATTCCACACTGAGGCATCAGAATTGGCAAAAACTTACATAAAGTAATAAGCAGTCTCTGCTTGTAGTTGCCCATAGTTGTATATCTGGGTATTAAGTCCACACATTACTGTGCCAAAATCAGGAAGGCAAAAAAGTTACTTATACAAAATATAGAACTGTGTTGGAATACATGGCAGGGGAAATAATTAATCAAACCCCTATAATTAGGTGTTCAGAATAAAGAGGAAAAATGTATATATAATTATTGCATACCAACATAATTTGACAAACAATCTCTGTTCAAATTTATGTGAATAAAATTGAGCCTCAGTGTTGCAGTGCCAGAATTGGGAAAGAACCTTAATATTAAAAATTTTTCTAGAAAACCAATCTCCACTCAGAGTTATGTGAATAAATATTGAGCCCTGTGTTGGATGTCAGAATCAGGAAAAAAACCTATGTAATGGTCAGATTTATATATTCATGTAACAAAATTCAGTGTCTAAGTAAAACTCACCAAAGTTGACTATATTGAGATGGTGAGATCCAGAATTTTATCAACATTCAACCCTTTCACCCATATTCCATGATTCAACACCCTATGAATGACATTTTTAAGGTTACACATATAAGTTTCAATTTCTTCAACAAACTGGCATAGCAAAGAAAAGAAACAAGAGACTTAAAGATTGACATAATAAGCTTGATCACACAGTTATATAAACTAATAATATACTTAAACCTATAATTAAGTCTAATAATTTATGTAAAATGATACACATATCAGTATGGAGTTGGATGCAAATTAGATTATGATCAATAAAGAGTGGAAATTAGTTTTTTATTTTATGAAATAATTTCATTAATGTAATAAAATAAAACACAATAATTACACAATCTTATCACATGGAATTTCATTCTCATTGGTATTTTACAGCTAATGAGATTGAAGGTTACACATTATCTCATTTTATATGTTTTACAAGTCTATATGTAGTGATTAGATTTATGCCTATGTTTAATATGCTAAAACCTAGTCAACTTGCAGCTTGCTAAATCACAAAGAACATATTAATCAAAGATATAAAGAAACATGCAGTGCTTTTATGGTATTTGTCTATATATATTTTAGAAAGTGAGCACATAATTAAACTCAAAGATAATGCAAGTTTGCATGATAACCAGGATTATGGCTCAGCCCAATACTGAATGTTCACTTAATATGAGAGATAGAACTGGTTTACCCTAGGTCTACTTACATATGCTATAGCACTTATTGAAATATGAATAAACATAATAATGGTGCAAGTGGTTCATTATTCATGGGCTTCAACATCAAATGCTTGGTGCCATAGGACCAAATGACTTGCCACACATATAAGAATATTAGAAGTTCAGAGAGTTGGATAAGCCTTTAATAACTGATCTGGACTCTTGTGTTCCATTTTTTAAATGTTGCTTTACCCAAACTAAATGTATGAGCATGACCTCTGCCAAAATGATCAGCAAGTAGTTAATGTACTGGGCATACTTTATAAGACATCTACATATATCAAACACAGATACATTTAATTAACTTACAGTGCCTTAAAAACAGATAGTTTCTTTCTGCATAACTACATAACCCAGTTCTCTACATTAGTACATTAATCATACAATATTTAGAGACTAAATAAATTAGTAACCTATTTTAAAATACTAGACCTGCATCTTTAATCTGTAATATAGGGAGGAAAAAGCATATTTAACAGACAATTAGCAATAAAACCTTATAAATATACTTTATTATTATCTCCATGGCTAGCTCCCTGTGAAAGATATGGTACATATATATATAACATTATAATTCACAACTCTAACTGAGCAAACTACAATATTATCTAGGATGTAACTGAATATAATTATATTAAGAAACATAAATCAGCCATTTAAGATGACAACAATAGAATCTCAAAACAACGAGTTGGGATTAACAAATCTGATTAGTTAATATTTATTAAAATGAAGATATGATTTATATCTTCACAAAGAATAGACTAAAATTATGTACATATATTTTTATGGTTCATAAGTAGTAAATATATGTTTTCTAAACTTAATGTGCCAAAGTTAAATATAATCTTTTTCTTTTATTGATTATATTTTATTGATTATTGATATAGAGTCTCTTTTTTTCTTCCCTTTCAATCCATCATAAGGATACTCTGGATTGTTTTTTTAGTTTTTTAATATTATCCTTATTTTATCAGCAATCATAAAAGTATTCCATCTCTGATGACAGAAAAGAATTACATCATACTTCAATCATATTTTTTGATATTTTATAATAAATACTTTAACACTCATTAGATCAATTCGATTTTTTCAGAAATTGTATCTTCAGATAATATTAGCCTAATACCCAGTTGATCATCAATAATGGATGGCTTTCTAAATTGACTATAGACTGAGTACCTAAAAATAATTATTAGGCTGCTTATTATCTGGTATAAAAATTCCAGTTTTTATTCAAATTACAGATTATGAACATGACAGATTTATAGAAATAACTCACTTTTTTTTTTTAAAAAATCTTATTGCTAATATGGAGTTATAATCACTATATCTATTTATAAGTGATTTATAATGATGATGATTATAAAAGGTGATGTCAGCATGATGTCAGCAGTTGTTGATTACAATTATCTCAAAACAAAATATTTATGTAAGGTGATTGGATCTATTCCAATTATTTTGATGAAAAAAATATTATGAATTTCTATGAGAAAAATTCTAAATAGAATCATTCATCCAAATGAACACAGATCAGAGTTGGATCATATTTTATTACTAGAAATTATGTATTTCAAAACTATAATATTCTTAATATATTCAGTACAGGAAGTGATCATTAATTTGTGTTAAGGCAAAGTTAGATAGATAAAAATCTATTTAAAAAAATTGTATTAATAATTGATATCCCTAATTTTAAGAAACTCATCAATGAATTTAACTTATCTTTTATTACAAGCACTTAAAACACTCAAGAAATTTTAAATTATAAACATCTGGGTTGAGTTTAAGATTAATGAAAATCTACACATGCGCTTTTTAGACCTTTTCCATTTTTGCCTGCAGATTCCAAAAAGGTAAATTTTATTTTTCTATGATAAAAAATATAATTTTTATGATAATTTTTGTGATCAAGTAGATTGAATTTTTTTGTCTTTCTCTCATTTTTTTGTTAAATACTGGAGAATAGTTCGGTATGAATTATATATTGGGGAAAAATTTTACTTTTTCCATTGTATTTTGAAGAAAACGTTATGAGGGCCTATTGGTATTTTTATTTTTCTATATTTTTTTAATTATTATTTTATTATATGTTTTTTAATTATTATTTTATTATATATTTTTTAATTATTGTTTTTTTATATATATTTGATAAAAAAAATTACTATCAAAACTAACATAAAAAAAATAAAGATCGTGATTGTCTGCATTTTTTTCTATAATGTGACCTTACTATTTAAATTAATTGATATAAGATAAAAATAAATATATTTCAGAATTATAATGACCTGATTTAGATGTTTATATAATTTCCTTTCTGCATTTTAATAATTGTAAGAATATATAGATACTAAAAGTAACAGTTTTGACAGTATATATATATATAAACTACGAACATATGTACCTCAAGCTTAACTCTATGATGAATTTAGTACTTCATTCACTATTTATTTTATTATTTTGTAGGTAGTGACTATTTTAGTAGTACTTTTTAATAATTACAAACTGTATTGATGTCCCTTATTATAATATTCAAATTATACTAATTATTGATCAATATTAACTACTTGTTATAAGGGATGTTATTAGGGATATCTTATACATTGCAAAGCTCTGCATGAAAATGCATTTTGAAGGACTACTGAGAAAAATGAAAGGTACCTTGAAGTTTTCAAGTGATAGATTACCTTAGGTAAGTGTTATTATATACCCAATTTTTAGAAATTTTATGATGAATCCAACTTACCTACTAACAAAACAATAATTTTAACTTGTGTGTATGATAATTTAGAATTTATAAAATAATAGGAAAATAATTATTAGAAATATTAACTTTTATTCTATTTTTTATTACTTTAAATATCAGTAACTATATTTTTTCAACTTAATTACATTCTTTGGGGTTTTATGTTTCAAAAAATATATATTATGTCATTTTTGAGTAATATAAATTTAATTCATGATAAAATTTCTGGATTAACATAATTTTTTTAATATTCAATATGGCCACTTCAGCAGTCAATAAGTTAAATTAGAGCTTGTAAATAGTTCTAAAATATTAACAGACTTTAAAGATGGTTCTGACTTGAATATGGTCATTAAGAAGATAACTGATAATCTACCAAAACTGTTCAAGATAGTTTTGATACAAAATAGTGACAATTGAACAATAAATTTTCAACTGAAACAGTATAATGTATAAAGAAAAATAAGAATATAAAAATATTTAAAAACAGTTCTTTAAGAATTGAATATCTGGAATTTTGTAAAATGGTACAAAAAAAATTAAATGACCATATAAAAAAATATAACTATGAAGGGGTAGATAATGTTAAGAAGGAAATAAAAATATCAAATGCATAAAATAAAATCTTGGTAATAAAATAAAAATTGTTTTAGCAATAAGAAAAAAAAGATAGCACTACTATAAAAAATACACATGACTTTATTGCTCATAAGTTCATAAGAACTTCAAATGCCAGACCTGTGAATGCCAGAATCAATTCTAGGACCTCTTGATACTAAGTTGTTTGCTTTATCAAATGCACCACACTGTGTGGGGGAGTATGACTATTAAAAATATGAAGAACATCATAATCTTGGAAAAGAATTTTCCAAAGAACTTAATAATAATAAAGATTATATTTTTTTCTGAATTGTCAAGCATGTAAATGAAAAAGTGAGACCTGCAATTTAATCTATAGAGATGGGAAATTGTTGTCAAACTAGATAAACTATCTAAATGGCAATGATATATCAAATTATTGAAGGAATGCAGTTAATATTGATAGTTAAAAAGTGCCAATAAACATCACATGACCACCATCTCTTATGCTTGTGTATAACTGTTGTTAAAACAGACAAAACTCACTATACGTATGCCACACACAGCAAGCTAGAGTAATCAATGGATGCTAGAAGGCCTAAGATCTAGATGCAGTGCTCTCAGATCCAAGGCTCCTCACTGACAAAGGCCACAAGCCAGAAACTAGTCTGGGGATATTGGATGAGTAGGCACTAGATGTGGATTTTATGCACAAGCCTTCTGGAATCCATTGATTACTCTAGCTTGCTGTGTGTGGCATACGTATAGTGAGTTTTGCCTGTTTTAACAATAGTTAAAAAGTGATTTAAAAAGTTGTTCAATTCTATACAAAATCTTTACCAAGGTAATTACAATTCATCTACAACAGACTTTGGATTCAAATCAACCAAAAAATAATAATAAGTTGGATTGAAAGTGATTTCACCATAGAGGATACATCCAACTATTGAAAAAGGTTATACAAAGAATCAATGAATATGAGTTGCTGATACTATCAAACTGAAACAACAATAACCAGATCACATGATGATAGTAAAAAAAATATGGATGCATAAAAGAATGAATTCCTATCTTCAAAGCTTTATCAGCAGTTTTTTTGAAAAGTATTTTGTAAATTAAAATGGAAAGATAAGAGAGTAAAAATAAAGGAAAATTATTTAAGCCATCCAGATTTTGTAGATGAAGTTTTTGCAAATAATGCTTCAAAGATTTATAAAATATTGCAAAAGTTATTAGATGAAAGTAAAAAAAAAGTAGATCTACAGACAAATTCTAAAACAATTAATGTCCTGTTTAATGACTTTTAGAGAAGAAAATAAAAATTGATAATCATAAAATGTAAGAAGTTAACATTTACAAATATATTTATCACATTATTAATAGAAATAGAGCTATAATAAATGAAATTAATCATGGAATTAAACTCACTTGAAATGCTTTTGGTAGAAATAACTTAAATAAGCATTTATTTTTATAGCGTCTGTATATAATTGTAATTACATTAATATTAAATGATTATATGCCTATGTGCTTGAAAAGTTCTAAATAGATATGTTTTACCAATTCTTATACATGAATCTGAGACTTGGAGGTTAACCAGATTATAATATTCAAGATGTATATTGAGAGTAACAATCAGTGATTAATAATGAAATATGTGGGCAATAGAACAAAGACACCATTAACAGTAAAAAAGTTAAGAGATGAAACTAAACATAGAAGGAGCATATTGCTAAGAAGACATGACAGTAGATAAACAAATCAAGTTATAAACTGGATACTAAGAGACCAGGATAGACCACATGTAAAGTGGATGAATGTTTTAATGGACGTTTTCTGGAATAATATGAAGAAAAGCTATGAAACAGAGAAATTAGATTCAACTTAAGGGTGCCTACAATCTGCAGATGGCTGATAGTTAATAAAATGAATGATGATGATGAATAGATAGAATATCATATTAACTAGTATTTGCATTCTTTCTCATACTGTCATACTCAAACAGCTATAGTTATCTGGATCAATTTCATATATTTGGTCAATTGAGAAAAATTATTGAGTTCAATCCGTCATTTAAATGCTAAATTTCATCTGAGTTTCCATGCAATTGACCTTATGTATATATTTGCATGCTTAATAAATAAACAGTAAAATTGCTATTATTAAAGTTTAGTTTTAAAAAAATGAAGTCATTTTTAGAAAATCTTGTTATTCTAAAAAATTTATTAACTTAAAAATAAAACAAAAGTAGTTTTTATTGTAAATACTGCAGATTAATAAACATCATTTTGTAAATAAAAGTTTTTATACTTTAAAAAAGCTTTTTTTTTTTTTCAATATGATTGAGAAGATTAGTCGTTTCAAACTCTATGAAGATTCCACAACAGCTTTTATAAACTACACGAAAGAAAATGTTTTTTGAGTTACTATAAAAAGAAAAAGAGTAGGAGGCAAAGAATGAAATGCTTTCCTCCCTCACTACTTTGTGTTGTATAATTTGATTTCTTCAAAGTCAAACAAAGCTATGTATGTTATAATCAAAAAGCGCAGTTCCTTTTAAAATCTTTCTTCGTACATTTAGAGAGCTTTTTTGGAAAATATTATTTAAATTATATATATTGGTTGTAACTGAAATACAGGCTTATCATATGCCTGTATCAATATATGTTATATATAGGGTATATGAACGCAGACTTTCACACGACCCATCATTCTCCACTGTATCTCATACTACTGATACACTTGAACACATATATGTCGAAAAGATAAATAATCACCAATATAAGTATTTCATGCTAAACCAGTAATCATCAGTTGGTCCATCAGTAGTATGAGATAGAATGGAGAGTGGTGGCTTGTGTGAAAGTCTATGCTCATATACCCTATATATTACATATATTGGTTGTAAAGAATAGTACTCATTATTCGTTGGCATGTTGAAATTTTGAGGCCTATCATAACTGCCCTCCCATGTTATTAAAAAATCCATGATTTAAAAGACAATCAAAACTATAATTATTAAGACTATAGTTTTCATTTAGTGCATTTGCTTGTTGTGCTTAAGAGCTGACATTTAATCTGATCGGATAAACTTTGGATATCACAAGCAGGGGCACATTGTAATATTAAGTAGCCAGCTCATAGTAAATCCAGACAGCAATATATTCAGTATCTATAAATTGTCACTACTGTTAACTTGAAGGTAAAAGTCTACAGTTAATTTTGGTTGACAGATTAATAAGAAAACCTGCTGGTAGCAAAAGTAAAATATATATGATTTGGCCTTTGCCACTGATGAAGAAATGTATTTTTTATGAATGTTGAGTTCATGGTTTATTACTCTTTTTAAATTAAGATATGACTTCACTTAAACGATGATTGCAAATAGTCCGAGTACAGTTAGTACTTCACCTGATTGCATTTATGTCATCATGTATTGATTCTTAGAATAATTTTAACATTTATCACTAATGCAAATCAGAAAACTCTTTCAATTCAAATGATCACTTTTTGTGAGATAATCTTTTTAATCATTACCAATTTTTTCTATAAATTTTTATATAGTTTTATACCTTTAAATTAATCTCACTTGCTTTTTATTCACACTCTAAATTTGTATATTTTTATCCTTTCCAGCATTGGTATACTTTAATCATTATCACACATTACTATAAAGTTCTCCCCAAATTTAGATTATTTTTTTTTAGTCATAGATTCTAACTTCCATACCACCTCAGCAAAAAGGTTTTTATTTTATCATCTCACGTATATATTTCTTACAATCTTTTGGGATTTATTTTGATGACTCTAGTTATTGCAATCTTTTCTAGAAATATATCCATCCATCTCCATGTCACTCTTTTAGTTTTTTAATGATATTAATAATAGCTGTTCATGCTTTTATATTTTACTTTTGATCCTTCTGTTAATCTCAGCATATTTGTAAATTTTGTTCTGTGTCTCTGCATTGTTTTTCTAATTAAGCATGTTTTAGTGATGGAAAATGCATGTTAAAAAAACATTACTTTCAAGCACATAGTCATATTTTCTTTTAATATTAAATTATATTTTCAGCTATACCTAATTTTTCTAATTTATTATATTTATTTTCTCTCTTTTTTTTTTAAATCTCATTAAACATTAATTTAAGAGTTTTAGTCATTTATCTTTTAGTTATACTTTTTTCCTTTTGTTTGACATCTCACAATTCTGAATCATTTCTTTGTCTAAAAATATTAAGACCTAAGAAAATTCAATTATTGTTATTTTCTTTGTTACTTATTTAATTTACAAAATATTTCCTGTAAAACTACACAAAAAAGTTTTGGAACTTAGTCTTAATGCCGTTAATCTTAGTTTCAACATGAAATCTAATCACAATTGTTGCCATTTCCTAAATAATGTTAACAAATTGAAAAATAATCAAAGTTTATGCCATGATATGATTAAAGGCAAATGCCTTTATATAATTTACAAATTTAATGCAGAATATTAATTCATTCATTTCTATAATTTTTCTCACCATTTTTAAATTCAGCTTCTTTTTTTTTAGTTGACTTTGTGGACTGTCTGTAATAGTTATAATACAAAGTGTGCAGATATGTATATATTTAGTTTAAAAAATATTTAATTCATTTATAGTTGCACAACATATGAATAATTTTACCCATCATTATTTATACTCTAAAAAATTTACATATCATTAGCATGCATCAGACTTAATAAAATTAATGTATGCTAAAATATTCATATTAATGCAGAAACTGGACTGATATTTACCAAAATTGCAAATAATTTAATAAACTGTGTATGTGTGTGTAAAAAGTGTTATATTAAATAACAAACATAGATGTGCAATGTTTGCTAATGAGTAAAGAACTTATACACACTGATGGAAGATAAGTCTACCATTAGAGATCTTTTCTAAGATTAAATGCTTTAATTTTCATTTACTTATATATATATATATTGTATCTGCCCAGATTAGTGCTGTATCTCACAGTATATATATATAATAAAAAAGTTTGTTGATCTTGTTTAATTTTATTTCACTTGATTTATGGATAATGGAGGTGTTAAAGTTTAAATATTAACTAGATAACCATGGCAACCTAATATTTCAAAATAATATTATTTACTATTAATATTAGCATCAAATCATAAATCTGTTGTGATCAGTTTCAGGAAAAATATAAGTGAATAAATAAATAAATTCTGGAAAATAATTAAGTGAATCATAAAACAATCACTTGAATAAAATCATTATTACTAATTATTATGTGTCCTTTTTGTTATTACATTCACCAACAACTTACTTATTACAAAATTAAATGCTTCATGTTTCATATATGTTTGTTTATTAATTAGTTTATTGGAATATATTATTAAAAGTGCATGTAAAAAATATATTTATTCATTAAAAGGTGTTGAAAATGTAATATGAATTCTTTATTTTTTGTTAAAAATGAAAATTAATATTGAAATTGTAAAACTAAAAAATTTTTCTTTTATTTTTAATGTATTCAATATTTACAGATTTCATTGCATTGGAGGCAAATTTTATTAAACAATTTTCTTATAGAAATAAGTGATTTTTGAGTTATATTGAACAGTTTTGTCTTAACAACATTAATGTCAGCAAAGGTATGTTATAAATAGAACTGAAATGCTATAACTCAAGTTCTTATAATTTTATCATTGCTGAAAATGGACACGTTTGTGTTTGTCTTTAAAAATTTCTCAAATTTATTTTTTAAAGTGATTAATTTCTAAAACCATGGGAGGATAAAATCCAACTATCCCCCATTTGACTGGGGAAGTTCGCTGATGAAATTCCAGAGGAAAAAGGAAAAATGTAAAAAAAAAACTACCAAAATGTGAGGCATTGCAAGTAAACTGTAAAAATATTTCATTACCAAAATCTAGGATTTCATCTATGTATTTGTGATAAATACAAACCTCATGATGTGTATATGGATATCATATTTTCATCAATGAATTTCACAGGATCAATTAATTCAACTTGAAAAAAAATGTAAGCATTTATTACTCATTTGGATGTAACTGAATTTTGTCAAGAAAATAATTCTCTTTATATATTATTACTAATGAAAAAATAAAAGAAAATGAAGCCATTGATGTGTAGTTTTGCATCACCCAAGTATTAAAAAAAAAATATCGAAATTTAAAAATAAAGTAATTGAATTCAAATCCTCGATTGTTATTATTCATGTTTGTTTTCTCTACTACAAGGAAAGCTGTCTCTATGCATTGGGATCAGAAACAAAGAAACAAGACTAGATGGATATATCTATATGTATATTTTTTGTTAAAAAAGTGTATATTTTTTTTATATTTTATTTTAGAATATAGGACTAAATTATTATAGGATTCACACAATAAAAGGTCAGAGAGATTCATTTTTATTATCATTATTTAAACTCTTATCTGATGATATAGGTTAATTTATGACCCAATGTTTTCAAATGTTTAATTTTTTTTATATTCAAGATTTAAGTTGGGGTATTCATATAGAGAAGGGTTTGAATACAAGGGATTTTTATGTTGTTTTAAGTATTCTGTAATTGCCTAAATGAAAATCTATTTTATTTGATTACATTTTTTTCTTTTTATTGTATATCTAATTTAAAGTCTGATATATATAATATTATTGTTATACAACACATTTCTGAGTTTCGTACATGTATTTATTGTTTGCTATTGATTTTTAAAGAATGGTAGATTTTCACATTAATTAGATATATTTAAGAGAAAATCCATTTGTATTTTTTTTCTTAACTGGTTACGATTTCACTCAATTGCATACATCATCTCTATATATTTTTTATTGTTAATTTTATTGCTATCCTTATTAATTCTTGTTATAAATCAATAAATCTAGTCAAGCGTTGGTGATCGAAAGGTCAGCACAACTGCCTTACAAGCAGTTGTCCCGGGTTAGCGGCTTCGCTTCCTGGCCGATGCTATGACACATGAAAAAAAAAATCAATAAATCTAAAACTGATTAAAACCCAAAAAATTTGTCTAATTATTCTTTTAAGTGTGCAAGAAAATTTTGATACTTAAATCATGATCTAAGATCAAATCAATATCGGTGAGATATGGTTATAAAAATGTCTATTTTATTATGTAACATTCTTATTTAAGTCTAATTAAATATGAATTTTATATTGTCATTACACTGAAATATGTGTTTGTTTACCTAAAGTTAATATTGGTAGTATAAATAATTTATTAGTTCATGGTTAATCATTAAAGAGCTTATCTTATCTCGTTATAAAGACCGTGATAGATTCTATTCTGTCATTAATCAGAATGATTCATCGCAATTTTTTTTTTTTTTAAATGTCATAGCATCAGCCGGGACGCGAACCCGCAACCCGGGCAACTGCCTGCAAGTGCAAGGCAGTTGCGCTGACCTCTCGACCACCAATGCAAGACAGATTCATCGCAATTACCTTTAAACTATTTTGAGATGGACTGTAAATTTTATTAACTATTATAACTTAATATCTATCTTTGGCTTAGACAACTACCAATAATCGTTTTATATAGATTAATTGTTATAAAACCCATTTTTATAATCTATTGTCTGGAGATTTAAGTAGATGAATAATATCAGTGATTGTAATTCGGTAAATATCCAACAGAACCCTACAGTATATTTTATATAATGATATGTGATTGGGTATTATACAATGCAAGATTAGCTATTGGATTTATTAATAATGAGTTCACGTAAAGTGTTTCATTTTGACACATAACTTAAGCAATAATTGCATATTGATATAATATAAAATATAGATAAAATATTAATATTATTTTTAATATTTTATTAAATTAGATATAAAACTGAGTAAGAGTTTATTTTATTTAACATTATAAATATTGTAGGTTTATAAAACATTCTCAAAATGTTATCATAATTATTTAGAAACTAGTTGATTTAAATGTAATGTCATTAAATTTTAACATAGATTTACATTACTATAAGTAATATTAGATTAGTAAAGTATATCAGAACTTTGATTTGAATTTGATTTCATTCAATTATAAATTAAATAGATATCTTAGGCATATGTCATCGTCTAGGACAATGACATGATTTCACTGCTTATTGTAGTTTATTTTGGGATAGTAAATAGATTTGGTGATATCTGAGTTGATGATCGTTTGCTTTGTTTTATTTTAAATACTATCTGAATAAATTAGATTTTAATAAAGATTGTCATTAGCATTTTATTTTAGTTTAGTGGGCAATCTAAATTACATATTGGAAATATCATTGCATAGTGTGATCAATGATTGAGCTAGATAATTTTATGCAGATTATGACAGAGTTACTATCTAATGATGCATGTTTTGCTCTGTTATCAATAATATTTAAACCTTAAGGGCATTTCTTCATTATCTTTTATTTCCATATTGTGTCAATAAAAAGTGGTTGTCTAAAAAAATCATTAGGGCAATTTTTTTGTTTTATGACAAACACTGACCAAACTAGTAAAGAGATAATGAAGTAGAAGATCCATTATTGTTGTTGTAAAATAGTTACCCAATGCTGGCCGTTAATGATCATGCACAGGTGGCAAATATTACAAAATGCCAAATTAACTTTGGGGCTGTTATAAATGGCACTCCGCATTTAGGCTAGATTTATATTATTAAGAATGATGTCTCAATTCTGAAACATACTAAAGTTTTTATATTCTCATCCCATATTATAATCAATATTCCATTACAAAATGGTGACCAACAATTGGACTATATTTTATTCAGATATATTGATCATTTCCCAGTGTTATCATTTTTATCACATTACAATGTATATTATTTTGTTATGAGCGAATAAACTCTTGTTTAAAATTTATTTGCATTAATGTTTCTTTATTCCAAATATATTGATGTAACATTGCTTGGTGTTGTAAATAATACCTCCAGTGAATATATCATATTGATGTAGTGGAACAGTAGCTATAAAGAGATACATCAAGACATCAAGTTAGAATGTGGAAAAGAAATCTCATTCAATATTTCTGTCTATAAAAAGAATGCTGTGGCTGAACTTCTACATGAAAAATGGCATTAAAAAATAATTTTTCAAGTGAATTTGATATAATGCAGTGGGTTTGTGCTTTTTATGTGGAGCAAAATAAAAATATATGTTGATGAATAGCATAGATCAGGGATCAGCAAACAGCAGCTCATGAGACAAATGTGGCTCTTTGATTGTAATCTCATGATTCTTTTTATCATGATAAGCATAAACACATTTTTTACTTATTCTTGTAATTTATAAATAAATATTTTGATGACTTTAGAAAAAATAAAATGTGCATTACTGTTGTTTTTTGAAGTCAGTCTTAAAGAATAGTAATTTGTATATGATAAATATTTAAATATTAGAAATTAATTAATAAGTCAAAGTGAAAAGTAATTTTTGGTTTTATTTATTCATTTTTAAGAGAATTTTTATTTTGTTAAAATGAATATAGATTCAGTTGTGTTTTTTTTTACTACAATAAATGTTCAAATATATCCACAGCCATAGAGAAATGCATCTTTTTATATGAACATATTTTTTACCTCTTATCTTTTGGTTTTTTTATGGAGGGGTACAGGGATTTAAACAAAATGTCTCTTCATGTTGAAAAAATTTACCAACTCTTGGAATACATAACAAGTTAAAGTAGTAATATTTATATGTTGTCAGAGAAAGAGGGCCTACAAGTGTTAACTGAAACCTCCTGAAGAAGTACCATACGTAGAATTAAAAGACAAGCTGAGCACGTATTTTAAACCCATGATGTCAAAATTGGTCCCATACTTAAGATTTAGAAATAGTAGTTAAGCACCAAGCAATAAATACCAAGATTATTATGTAGCATTAAGAACATTAGCTGAAGAGTGTAACTTTAATGCTTATCTAGATGACATGCTCTTTGATCATCAGTTATGGGGAGACTGACAGTAAGCTAAGGCAAGTTCTTCTGAGAGAGCCAGAGTTGATAAATAAACATGCAGTTGAGAAATGTATAAAACATGAATTAGTTAGGGAAAACGCTGTGAAATTCTAAAACACTAAAGATGCATTGAAATTTCTAATGATGATAAACAAATTGGAAGCTCTAACTTCAAACTATCAAAGTCCAAATAAGGCCAACATATGTTACTGTTGTAAAAAAAAAGTCAGGTTTAAAAATGAAAGATGTCATACTTGTGGCATAACTAGACACTTATCACATGTATATCCCAATAAAAACAAAAATATTAAAATAGGTTTATGTTCAGACTCTAAATTGTGAGGAAGAAAAAAACTAACATTAAAAAAATAAATGAAATGAACAGCAATTATATTTTTCAGAATGTACGTATATATGAGCAAAAAATTATTATAGATATATAGTAGTGCATTACAGAGTGATATGGCAAAAATAGTTTGGAAATATAAAAAGAATGTTACATTTGAGAAAACTGATGAGATAGCCACTGATATAAATGGTAACAGAATAGAGATACATGGAAAAGTAACAGAACTGGTTAGGGGAAAATCCAGAGTAAGATTTTTTACTTTTTTATTTCGGGAAGTATGACCTCACTCTGGTTTTGGGAAGAAACCGATTCAAACTATTGGTAATTTGGTTTGACTTAATTAAAAAAAGTACAATTAATATCAATGGTATGAATTTAACCACCTACAGTTATTCAAATTAGCACTAGCAGAGCTGAAAACAGGGCTGATCTACATAGAACTGATAAAAGAAGGGCAGCCAATTATATGTAGATTATATACACTTCATAAACTAGTTAAAAGAAGTGTTTTAACTCCAATTAGAATCAAGTTAAAAGATATTTTAACTCCAATTATAGTCATCTTGGGTCACTCCAGTTGTGGTAATACTGAATCCAGATGGATTGTTCAACTGCACAACACTCAAAAAGTACATCAGTAAGAAAGCTTATCCAGCACCCAATGTTCAGGAGATAATAGAAAGAAACTTTTTTTTGCTAAAATCGATTTAAAGACATTTTATGGCTATATAAAGCTGCCTAGGGTTATTTTTGTGCCACAAATTACTAAATGGAATTACAATTGCACTCTAACTATTTCAGGCAAAAATAGATAATCTGTTTCAAGATATAAAAAGTGTTATTCCTTATCTTGAACATATCTTAATAATTTCAGAAACAACGTGAATTTTCAGCATGTGTATTTAAAAGTATGTGCTAAATTGGAGATTAAATAACTATAAATACATTTGAACTACCATCAAATTAAGTTGTGAATCCCATAATTAATTATAAAGAAAAGTATTCTAACCCAGAAAAGATGAAAACTGTGAAAATGTCACAAAGCCAAAGAATGTTAAAAGAATTACAGGCATTTTTAGGCTTGCATAATTTTTTTGAGTTTTCTAAAAGGAAAAGTGCATATTACTATGATATTATACCAATTGTTAAGAAAAGGATCTTGATGAAAGTGAAATGCAGAGCATAAAAACACTTTAGGCAGAGCTAAGGCCCTATTAACTTTTACCAACTACCTGTCCACTACTATAATGATCAGGAAGGCATTACATGTCCTATATCTTATGCCTCTAGAACATTGATAATTGCTGAAAGAAATTCCAGTCAACATGACAAAGAAAAATTGGTTGTCATCGAATAGCCACTATATCCCACTCGATGGTGCCATTTTCACACTAAAACTATAAAATATGATCATTCCCGGGCCGTTAATTATAATCATTTTGATGTATTTTTTGTAATGCGAAAATAAAAACAAAAGAAAATCGTCTTTTTTAAATATTATTTAATTTTAAATATTATTTTTTATTAATGTATACAAATTAAATGATAATAATAAATGTAAAATAAAATAAACAAATTACAATTTGATTCGTGTTTTTAGTTTGCTTTATTAGAAAAATCAATTTTCTATCAGAGATTTTTTTACTGGGTTTACGGCTTTTTTGTTGTTGTTGTTTAAAAACTCATAATCAGAATAAAAAGTAAAATTTCTTAGTCTTCCTTTTACATTTTATTTCTACAGAGAAACAGATATTATTGTGTTATCGCTATTTTTTACTTTTTTAGTCTTTGTTTTAAATTTTTTTTTTTTTACAGACAAACAAATATTACCGCTATTTTTTATTTCAAATAGAATGACAAGTAAAAGTTGTTACGGTTAGGTTTAGGGTTAATTTTAGGGTTAGGTTTAGGGTCAGTTTTAGGGTTAGGTTTAGGGTTAGTTTTAGGATTAGGTTTAGGGTTAGTGTTTTGTTGTTTGTAATGCTAAAATAATAAATATCAAAATTGTATTTTTGTAAATATTTTTTTTTACTAACATCTATAAAATAAATGATAACAATAAACCTAAACTATATTCAACAAAGTATAACAGTAGTCGGAGAAAAGAAAGAAACTAAAACTTTTTTAAAGAACAACAAATATATACATATAAAATGTCTTTTTTACTTATTAACCATGTTTATAATATATGCTTTTTATGACATTTAAAAAAAGTGTACAATTGTACTTTTCTGACTGGAAATTTTTGTGTTAACGCTCTTTTTTATTTCAAAAATATACACCTGGTAGAATCTTCTTTGTCTCGTGGAATGTTACGAACAGTACGTTACTTGATGCGTTACCTAATTCCAACTCACTTTACACATATATCTCATCAACATTTAACACTTAAAACTTCAATACACTACAGTGTAAAGAGTCTGATAATTATTACTTTATAAAATCTGAACATTTCAATATTTTAAAATAAAAAAAAATCCAATGAAAACAACATTTCCATCCAATTCAAAAAACACACCCTCTCGCCAAGCCGTAACCATTTTATAAACTGTGCGAATTCGGAAAATTTATTTGCTGCAATGCGACATTCATGCTGTACTGTGATGCGACATAGCGGCCTGCAATCTGTAGCACAACAAAAAAGTTATATTATAGAAAATGCGGGTTCGAATGTGTCGGCCACGGAAATGGCATTTTTATGTGTTTTAGTGCAAAAACGGTGCCATCGAGTGGGATATGGTGGCTATTCAATGACAACCAAAAATTCCTGAACATATTAATCAAAGAATGATATGATGGATTAACATATTGGCAGCATATGATTTTGAACTTATTTATAAATCTGTTAAAGAAATTGGCAATGCAGACACACAGTCAAGATTATCATCTATGCACAAGTTTGGCCAGGGATTTACAAATATGAACTACATAGATTTCATTGAAAACAATGCATTGAATAGTGCCATAATAGTCAAATAGATTGGAGATGTGAATTAAGCATTGTCAGTCCTAAAAATTGACTTTGGAGCAAAACCTATATGAATTTTGAAAGTCTGTCAATGTGTAACAATTGTATCCTAATGATGGACCATGTACTTGTACTAACTGAATGCAGAAAACAATTACTAAATTTACTTAATAAAGAACACCTGGAAATAGCCAGAATGAAAGAATTAATGTGATTATATGTAATGTGGCCAAAAATGAGTCAATAGATTGAGCAGACAGACAAACGTTGTAGTGACTGCTAATCTACCACTAACTTGCCACCAAGAAAACTACACTTTTTGTCTAAAGCAACACAATAATCATAAAGACTACATTTGGATCACAACAGATCATTAAATGATTATATTTTTCTTAGTTATTGATTCACTCTAAAAGAACAGAGTACAATATTATCAAAAATACAAGTGCAGTTTCTTCTATTAAAACTTTAATAAATATTCTTATGTCATATATACCCAGACTAAAGTGTCTGATAATTAAGCTCATATTGTGTCTATGCAATTTAAAGATTTTAATAAGGGGATATATCATATATTAACACTATTGCATCACCCCAAGTCAAATGGCCTAGCCAAAAAGCCAGTATAAAGACCATGTTAATCAAAACTTCTTATAAAGATAGCAAATCATCAAGAGATGTGGTTCTGTCAGCATTTCATTCCTTATATGTCTATTAAAAGAAAACAAAATAAAATGTTAATGCATTGAAAGTTTCAAATATTTGAGTGTTGGTGCCTAATAAGAACATGTTTAAATAATACCATTTTGACAGCAAAAAAATAAAAATTGGTGCTTCCTGAAATGATAGTAAAAGTTTTATCAAAACAATTATGATTGTCAGTTATCTAATGGAAACCACATGTGAAGATATGCCAATCATTTGAGAGTTTATCAGAATAAATCATTAGAACCAATTAACATCAGTAAAAAAAATCTATGTTAAACAGAGAGAATACTCTAATAAAAGAAGATGAGTGTGCAGACACATTATGAGAGACATGAGATTAAATAATGAGCAGAGCCATGACAAATAAAATAGATTTAATTAAAATGAATAATCAATCTAATAAGTCAATAATTATATAAATATGGCATTAAAAGCAATCTCAACAAGAAGAAGAAAAACTTAAGGTCAAGAAAGGACTATACCTTATCAAAACATGTCAGGGCATTGACAATCTGAAAAACTGTAAAATTATATTTGTGACTAAAAAGATAATTTTTTAGAGGGCTGGAGTGGGACTATCTGTAATAATTATAATGCAGTATGTGCAGATATTACATATCATTAGCATGCATCAAACTTAATAAAATTAATGAATGCTAAAATATTCAGATTAATGCAGAAACTGGACTAATATAAAATTGTAGATAATCTAGTAAACGTGCATGCATAAGAGGTGTTAAGATAACACACATAAATTGAAGATCTTATTTTCTAAGATTAAATGCTCTTTCATCAACTTATATATATTGTACCATTACAATTTAGTCACTAGCTAAATTTATAGTAATGTGCATGTAGAAATGGTAAACCAAAAATCATCATCACATTTTTATATAATCATAAATGAAGCTGTAGGGCATCCAAGTTCAAACCCTACAAGGTCCAGTTCTAAAAGCTTTAAACAGAGAAAGAATGGGTCAACAATTACATGCTTTACTTGTTTGTGTGTTGATAGAAAGGTAATACACACATTTAAACTATTTAATATTTAATTTTTCTTTAAAAGGCAAAGTTATAATGCATACATATAGGCAATGTATGTGTAAATTATTTAATTGTTTTATATTTCAAATATTAAACATTTTAACTTTCTTTAAAACTAAGCTATGTTGATCAATCTAACTTTTATTCTATACTTCTATTTTCTTTCTTTAATTATAAGTGGGATTTAAAAGTTACAGATTTAATTAAATAATTGGGTTATAATTACTAAGCTAGCAATTATATTATTTAAGGTTAGTTTATGAATGATTTGAAAGAATGAAGGATGTGTGTACATTACATACAGAAATTTACATTTACTAAATATTTAAAGAAAAGGAAGTATTAAATCTGTCAAATTATTTTTTTTTGTACAATTTTGTTTGTTAAAAGAGGAAATCTGTTTAATCAGATATCAATCTTTGTAGCAAATTTTTTTTTGTAAATAATTGTTTTTCACTTTGGAAGCTTATAATGGGTCAGAACTCTAATTTTGAAATTGTCTTATCTCAAGATCTAAAGAAGGAAGCTCAAAGATTTGAAATGTTACCTGGATGTTAAAAAAAAAAAAAAGAAAAGAAAGGAAATAAGGATTGAGTCTATTTTTTTTTTTTAAACAAAAGTGTCTGGAAAAAGGATTAAACTTTTCAGTTGAAAAATAATTTAGTTGAAAATAAATTAGAGATCTAATTAAAACAAATTTGTCCAAAAATAGCAAGTGATGCTATCTCTGATTGGTTAAGTTAGCTAAAAATTGGATATAAAAAGCTGTCTTGAATTATTATTATGGATTATTGTTTATGATTCAGATTATTAAACTATTCAATTGAATGCTGAAAATATAAGAAATGTCTGGCTAGAAAAATTATATGTATATCCCATCGGTTCCGGACCATCTGGGGAAGCTGCACATCACATAGGAAAGAAAAGATGTTGTGTCTAAAATAATATTCTACACCTTTCAACTGACCAGATAAATAAGATGTTTTAATAGAAGAAAGAAAGCATTCACCTGCATTCAAAGAAGATGAATTAATCTACTCAAGTCCAATTAATTGTTACAACAACTGATTTTAAACTCAAGAAAATTTATAAATGTGAAAACAACTGCTGTATTTCATCCACATGCTTGACAGGAAGAGAAGAAAAATTAATATAATGATTTCCAAATTATCCACTAAAGCAAATAACCTCAATAGAGTCATCATCATCAAGTAGTTATACACCTCAAGAAAGAGATTGTTCCCACATAAAACGGAAATGGTAGCTGCAGAAATATAGACAATATACAAGACAAGTTTGAACCCTTGGAAATTCGCCACAAACAAAAGATCGGATAATATGACTTTTTATATCTATTTTCTTTATGATATCAGTCTTAAGAAACATTTTAGCAATAAAGTGGTATATTTTATTTAAAGAACCTTTAAAGACTATTCAGATCGATTAAAACAAGAATGTCTTACTAAAAATAACTTTGAGCTTCATAAATTATCTTGAATGTATGAAAATTATTTGTTTATTAATTTTACAGTTATGAAAAATATTAATGTGTAAAACAATTTTTTTTATGGTATTATGATTTTAGTTTTAACTAATATATTATTATTTTGGTTTTAAATAATATTTTGTTATCATGGGATAAAACACGCACATACATAATGATATTTTATATGTGTATAATTGCGAGTGAATGTGGAGTAACAAGTAGTGTTAGAATATTAGATTAGTTTGTTTCAAGTTAAGTATAGCATTTCAGAGGTAGAAGAGAGGGGGGAGATAATGATTTAAAACTATTTTCTAAAACTTGCTCTTTCAATTCTACTAACATTTTTTTTTTACATTCTATTGACATGTTAGATTTTAAAGTATGTGTGCTAATGAGCAGATTTTTTTTTTCTTAAAATACTTTTCTCATGGGGTGAAAATCATGGTCAATGTGACGTCCAACTTAATACAAAATACATTTGAAGGGAAAGGGGGAAGAACTTAAAATTAATCTGAGGATTGTTATATAATCAATTATTATTATTATTATTATTCATGTCAATTTTCATATTTATCTAGAAATTTTTATGTATATGTTAGAAATGTAGTAATAAATATTAGTTTGTTTTATTAAACGAGGCATATAGATATCATTAAGTATAGTCTTTGTTAAGTGTGATTATTCATCATCATCAATGGTTGAATATTAGTTATTTAAGATATAAGTAAATATGCTAAAATTAAGCAATAATTATGAATTTCTTTATAAAAATTAGTTTTATGTTTAGGCTTAGTCCTAGAGCTGTAGTTGAAACCCTTGTCATTATTGTTATTATTATCATCATCATCATTGTCATCAACGTTTTAATTAATGAGCTGTTTAACTGTTTAAAGGCCATAAATAAATATTGATTTTATAATATTTAGTGATCTCTTAGTATTATTATAACCACATCCCATCATCTATTTCATGCAAGGATGAGTGAATTGCCATCCTAAATTAGTTATATATAATCTGAGCTTGTGAACTTATAAAAATATTGAAACACATTTGTTATGTTAAGATCTGAGAAATGATTTATGTTCAATGAACTCCACTGTGGTTTAAAGATGTTTTACTTTTACCTAACTATTAGTGCTTATAGTGATATGGCTCAAAAAGCAAAATCTCTCATTTTTATTAGAAATAAAGTACCAAAAAGGGATTCAAACCCAGTACATGTGAAAGGTTATTAGATATAACCATGTCTAGATTCAGATAATCTAGTGGCGCCCTGCTAGACCATATTCACTTAGTATTTGTTTAAACATGCACTTAACATCAAACCAAGGAATGAAAGTGGATAAAACCTACTGCCTGTATACCTGAGTTATATTTTATTGAATTACTAGTGTACTCACTTCACGTGATTTCATATACCTGAGTTATAATAATTTGCTCATAATTTGCTTATAATTATTGAGATAGTGTTTACTTGAGAAATCCAAGTTATTTTAAATATATATGATCATTCTATGGAATACCTTTCTACTCAGGTATGGTAACATCTTTTTTTTGAATGAACTTTAATTATGTTACAATATATATATTATTTTGTTGTGTCAATAAACTCTTGTTTAAATTTTATTTGCATTAATATCCCTTTATTCCAAATATATTGATGCAACTTGACTAGTATTGTAATAATACCACCAGGGAATACGGCAACTTGAGTCCAAAGTTTTGTAAAGATTATTTGTTAAATTAATAGTTAAAGAAACTAATAGTATATGTCTTTATTTTCCTTAATATCAAGATTTTATTGCATTCTTTCAATTATCTGGTATATACTTACCATTTAAACATTTAGTATTTAGCTTTTACAATAATTTATTCATTTATTTGCTTATTTTAAAAGATCCATAATGATTTCATCATATCCAAGAACTTATTCATTCTTCATAGATAATTGTAAATACTTGGTATGTTACAATAGTAAGAACTACCTTGATTTCTTGCATTTTATTATATGCTTTGTAAAATTTTTCTATATTGTCATCTTTGTTTTAATAGCAGTGCCAATCTTGTTTCCTAGCTATTTCACATTTATATTATATCATCATCAATTCTTTCTATATCATTTTACAGAGTCCTAAATAATAGTTTTCTACATGATAAAGACATTTATTTTTTCATTTTTTTTTTTTTTTTTTTTGTGAATACATTGCCTAATCTCATTCGAACATTTACTAGTAAATTGTCATTTTTCTTTTGGTTCCTGATCTCTATATGACTTTTCTAAATAAAATATCTATTATCAATGATCTATTATCTTTTCATTGATCTCATTCAAGTCTGAACCTTATTTTGTAAAAAAATAATAATAATAATCATAAAGAGCTCTGGTAATTTGCTCTAACAAGCTTTATTGATAAATGCCAGCTAAACAGAGCATTTACAAATCTTTATCTAGAAAACCACTTCTTAACCTCAGACTGATGGTTTCATGCTTTGGCACTCCTCAGTAAGGTACATGATATCTTGGTGCATCACTGAGGAGTGCCAAAGCATGACACCATTGGTCTGAGGCTAAGAAGTGGTTTTCAAGATAGAGATTTTTAAAGGTAGCTCCTCACTGAGGAGTGCCAATGCATGAAATCATTGGTCTGGAGCTAAGGAGTAGTTTTCAACATAGAGATTTTTAAATGCTTTATTTAGCTAGCATTTATCAATAAAGCTTGTTAGAGCAAATTAGCAGAGCTCTTTATTTTTTATTTACAAGCTTAAAAATTGAGTCATGTGGTATATGACTGGTTTTTTGTTGACTATTTATAGTCTTTGCTTTAAAGTTTTAAGCAATGTTATATTGCTAAGGCTATTAATATATGGTTTGACTGAAGATCTCTCAGCCCCATATAGCTATTTAAGTTAGATAGCTGGTTTTGAAGACATTTAGGTGTCTAAAAATTTCAGATTTTCTACTTAATAGTTAACTTTTAGATAAATGCTGGCTTTAGCTTGGTATTTTTAGATCTGTGTCTGAAACTACCCTAGTGCTTCACTGAGGAGTGCCAAAGCATGAAACCATTGGTCTGAGGCTAAGGAGTGGTTTCCAAAGTAGAGTTTTTTAAATGCTTTGTTTAACTGGCATTTATCAATAAAGCTTGTTAGAGCAAATTAGCAGAGCTCTTTATTTTTAATTTACAAGCTTAAAAATTGAGTCATGTGATATATTTTTTGTTGACTATTTAGTCTTTATTTTGTAAAGTATGTTAATATCATAAAATGAACTGTAATTTTTATCTTCAATTCATTGAAGTATTTATGATGTCATTAACAGTTGATATTGTCTTTTTAAAAAGTTTGGTCTTCCTAATCAAGTCACTTCCTGCATTGAATTCATTGAGCACACCAGAATCTTAAAATATATTTAATCACAACATAATCCAACTTTTTTTGTGCTTCATCTGAATGCTTTTATATTCATTTTTCTTTTGTAATTCATAATGTATATATTTTATTTTTCAAATGATTCTATAAGCTTTGTCCTCTTTTATTTATGTCATCATATTCAAATTATTTCATATTTTGATTGTTTTCCAATTCTAGTATAAAACTTTTTTCCATAAGAATTTTTAAATGTTTGGTCTGGTTAACATCTACATAAAATTCTCTATTTCTTCACCAGAATATATCTTGAAATAATAGCAACTCTTTGCAGACGAGTTGTACTTCTCAATGATAATTAATGGATGCTAAAAGGTTTGTATATCAAAGTTCCTATCTACTGCCTACTCAAACTTTCTAGCATCCATTAATTGCTATAGCTTACTACTGGGTACTATTGCATAAAGAACTGCTATTGAATTTAGCAGAATAATGGTCATGTGATGTTTTGGTGGCAGAATAAATCTCATTGGATCAGGTGCTGCTTGTCTGTGTTTTGGCTAATTTAAAGAATCTAAAGCTTCCAATTACCTTAAGAAGGAAATCTTGTTGAATCCTAAATACTATCTGAATCTTAGTATCTTCCAATAAATTAAATAACAGATTTTGCTACTCTAAATGATATATGGCAATCTCCACAATACTATTTTTAAATATTTTTTTTATAATTGTATTCTACTAGTGAATCAAATGTTTACATATTTGTAGCGGGTTTGGGTAGATTTTTGCTGGTCATTAGCTACTTCTAAGTTTTCAAGTGTGGTAGTCCATAGTAATGTATTTATTACGATGGAATTAATAATAATTATCATATGGTTAAATAATATATTATCAAAAAAGTCGAGTTACAGATATAAACTAGAATCATAAATGTTGTTGAAAAAAACTTGCACTGCATTGTCCTTTCATCACGAATAATAACTGATCATTGATTTTTCACAGGATTCTAAATCGTCATCTGTGAGCAGAAACAATATCTGACATTTTCATGAAAAATCCAGTCTCACATGGTAGATAGGTAGAACAAAAAATAATGCTAAATTAAATTTAATCTTTTTACATTATAAAACTTTTCTTTCTCCATTATATTCCAAAGTGATTGTTATGATTTTAGTTATGATCTTTCAAATTTGTAAGTTTGAAAAATATTTTCCATATAGTTAAAGAAAATGTATTATTTCTCTTTTCAGATATATCTTTCATATCAATAATGCTAAATGAATCAAGCATAATAATTGTTTTTAGTCTGATAAATGCTTTAAAATGATCAATTTTGAAATAAAGTGTTTTTCTCATATTTGTCTGTGTTTAATGTACTTCTATTTTCAGTCAATTAACAAGATACTAGCTTTAATAGTTTTTTTTTATTACATCCAATCATTTCAACTATTGTTTTTTCTTCCTTGTAATTGTAAATATAATTCATTAAGATAGTCAGTTATGTCTACAACAAAATTTAAATCCATCAACTAAATGTCATTACTAAGTTCATTATATTTCATCTCTGATTTCAAAGGAATTTTTATCACTTTTGTAAAATTCTGTATCTTTGTAAAAATGTACCCTGATAACCAACAAACATCTTCATAAGACAACAATTCCATATATTCAGTTTCATTTTTATCTTGGTGAAACATAAAAATTCTTTCTTGAAGACTTTTTTTCTTGAAAAGAATTCACACCCTTCATGTAAATAATACATGAGCATATTTCAGAATTTTAATATATAATATGCAAGAAAATCTAAAATGACATCTAGTCAAAAAGATCCAATGATCTCCCCCCTCAATGATACTGAAACAACAGTTGCCATCAATAATTTATAAATTTTCTTCTATATATTTTTGAAAGCTTTGCGAACATCTTCATCCTATGCTTTCATCTTTAGAGGCAATAATATTAATATTTTTTTTCCAAACTCATATCCTTAAAAAATGGGAAATATCAATTGTCAGTGGATTCATCAAACTGCAAAAAAAAAACTGTTGCTCAGTATGAGAAATTGGCAAATTATATTGTAGTTGGAAATTTCCACTGCAGGCTGGGAAAGCAATTAATTGATCAGTAATAATTTCTAACTGAATTGTTACCAAATCAAATATTTAATATAATGAAATATTAATCCACACTGATATATATTTAAATTATAAGTTTCGAACACGCTAAACTTAATCTAAAACATGTAAATCCTAAACTTTTCTTATCACAGCATATTTGTCTAAGAAAAATTTCTACATTAGATAATAAACAGTAATATATGACTTAATACAAAAGTACTACTGATTTAGATTGTAATCACTCTTAGTTATTATATAGGGTATATGAGCACAGACTTTCACATGATCCACAACTCTCCACACTATCTCATAACACTGATACACTCATTCACACATATGTTGAAAAGATAAATAATCACCAATGTACGTATTTCATGCTAAACCAGCAATCATCAGTTGGTCCAGATTACCATCTCTACATATATGCTATAAGTGTTCAGATATATATTAAGATAGGCAAACGTCATACATTAATGGACAGGCTTCAATTTACTCCACACTCCAACTCTTCAACCTTCCATCCAATTGAAAATCTGATGATGGAATAATGCTCAAAGGCCACCCTGAGACAGAGATTCTTGTCACACCCATGTTGACCTAAGGCCAATCTGACCCCTCATGTACAGGACAATCCATTTAATACACACAGAAGGGATAGGCAGACATCTCTACTTATGTAATAGCTGAAACACACAGGCTTATATATACCTGTGTCTATATATGTAATATATAGGGTATATGAGCACAGACTTTCACATGACCCACAACTCAATTGGATGGAAGGTTGAAGAGTTGGAGTGTGGAGTAGATTGAAGCATGTCCATTAAAGTATGACGTTTGGCTATCTTAATATATATCTGAACACTTATAGCATATATGTGTAGAAATGGTAATCTGGACCAACTGATGATTGCTGGTTTAGCATGAAATACGTATATTGGTGATTATTTATTTTTTCAACATGTGTGTGTTCGAGTGTATCAGTGTTATGAGATAGTGTGGAGAGTTGTGGGTCATGTGAAAGTCTGTGCTTATATACCCTATATATTACATATATAGACACAGGTATATATAAGCCTGTGTGTTTCAGCTATCTTAGTTATTATAAGTATTTTGTAGACGTTATAAATTTTTATTTATTTGCATCATTATGAGATGGAGTGGAGAGTGGTGGGTCGTGTGAAAGTCTGTGCTCATGTACCCTATATATCATTATAATTTTAAAATATTACATATACTGTAGAAGGAATTTTTAGAAAGACATTTATTAATTTATATATATACAAGTGGATACTTTATCAGTCCTAATGATTTGTTTAAATGTATGTGTGAACGTTTAATTTTTTCAAATATTAATAAATAAAAGTTATAAATTCATTTATAATTATTCTAAATATTTTTTTTATTGATTTTTTTTTTTGCAATTTTAAGTTCTAAATGATTATCAAGTTTGTTTCAATTAAATGTGGTTTCAAAACAAGGGTAATTAATTAATTAAGTTTAATCATATTGGAATTCAGAAGTGGAAAACAATCTAAACTTGTTTTTGAATTCCATATAACACATTCAAAAAAAGTCATGTCTATTGTTTTATATTTTGAGATTTATTTGTTAATTAGCCGATGCAAACTATATAAAGAGAAAATATATATTGTTCAGTTATTCTTTGTTAGTTTCATTATGTGGCAAGGACATTTAAATAGTCACTTTTCTTAGATTTCTCTGTTCGACAATTATTGGAAAACGGGTTTGCCTGCATATGAATCATCACCGTGTAGCACCAGAAAAACTAAATGGCAACCGAAATAATTGATAAGTAAAACAGAAATCATAAGTAATTAAAAACTTGTTTGATCTAGTCTGCCCCAGCTCTAAAGCAGTATTTTTTACAATATTTTATAATTAGCTACAACCAGTGATGATATCCCAAATTTCCAAGAACCAGTTCTCTAAAATTAGGTTGTATTTGAGAACCTATTCTGTTTATTTTTCTTTTTTCTAAGCATGGAAGCAAATCACTTCTTGGTTTCATACCTAAAAATTTTTGACGACTTTTCAAAAATTTTGCATGACCCCCCCCCCCCCCATACACAAAAAAGTGCTGCAGTGCACATGCGCACTATGATGTACTTTGCAATCTCACTTATGGAATTAAAAAAGAATTAAACCCTTTTTATAATTGGAAAAAAAACTTATTTATTTGGCAAGATATTTCCATATTGACATTCTAGTCACATCATATGTCTCTTCAGGTTGATGATGCTTTTTGACTATAGTATCATAAGCTATTTTGTGATTTCTTGGCCAAACTTGAACTGAGTCACTGCAATCCCAGTGATCTAATGGAAGATCTATCCAAGTTTTACTAGAAGAATTTGCCACATTTTTCACTTCAAGGTGATTTCTTTTATCTGAATAAATTGTGTTCACCACAGAAAACTTTCATTCAGCCTTGGTTTTAATTATATTTTTAGCTCTTTGGATAGTTTCATGTACAACATGTTGCTGGTGATTTCTCAAAACATTTTCAACATAATCACGAAAATCATTAACTGAAACCTCATGGTGAAATGCTTTGTAAAAATCTGATTTCTCTTCAAATTCTTTCCAGAGAACTACAGCTTCTTCCTGATTCCAAGCACTTCACAATTTTAACTAATTGATGGATTTTATGATTGAATATTATTACTTATGCTATTACAATCCATTAATCTTAATTCCATATTTGTTATCACTACATTCAGTAATTTTTGATGGAAAAGACTCACTCATTTGTTGTATTCAACAAAATTAATATGCAGGAATTTCTTAGAAGAGATAGTTTCATTTATTATTTTTTCATAACTACCACTCTTCTTTCCGAGATATTCAAATGCTTTAATTGTTTTCCTAATCAATTATTCAGCATGTAATATATTTACACTTCTTCACTGAATAGCATCTGTCAACAAAGCAATTTCTTCTAGAATATCGATTCTTAAAGCTAGATCTCATAAAATATTTGTTGGCAAGATGTTTAGCCATTCCAGAAAATTTTTTATTAGTAGAAAAAAAATCATATAGTGCTGGATAGGCTCACCATGTGCTGTTCTATGACAGCATGCTGCCCATCTTGGGTCAAAAACTCTACAATTTTTAGAATTTCCAATTCCCAAATTGGTTGAAATTTGATTCAATGCCATTTGGTTTTTATTAGACTGATGGAAGATTTTAAATATTTCATTAATTAATGCTGTAAAGTGATTCATTTGCTATGATAAAATCCTCCAGCACAAGCTGAAGGTGATGATTCAAACAATGCCAAATAATAATCACAGGATAGTGGTTTTTTATTTTAACATTCACTTCTGACCATCTTCCCAGAATCACAATTACTCCATCTGAACAAAATCCATTCAAATTATTCTTTAAATATGGATTATCAAATCCTACTGATTGCAGACTTTGTAGTATAGCAGTGTAAATGGTTTCAGCATCTTTGTTTTTAATTCCACTAAATCTACATAAAATTGTTGGTGAGAAATCTGCGTCTTTAACCTTAATAAAAATGATAAGGACTGTTTTGCATGATATTGTTGATGCTTCATTAATTATAAACATATCTTTAAATTCTGATCTATTATTTTTCTAAACACTTTCTTTTTAATGTATTTTTCAATGTGCTCGACAATTTTGACAGCCAGGAATTGAGAATGAAGTCCTACTCCCATATCTAATCCAATCTTTTTTTATAATTCTATCAAATTTTCAATATCAGAAAACGGTCAGTTTCATTTTGCTAAAGTGCAAACCGTACTGAAAATTTTATAGATGGAGCTCATAAACTTTTCATGAACTTTGTCTATGAATTTGAAAATAGCATTTTTTGCACTTTCAATTGCATCACACATATCTGGTGTGTCCCTTTTATTTTATTTTTTTTAAGAGAGGCTTGTTGAACCATTTTATTTTTTCCACTTGTAACAATATAACTTCTCCATTCTTTTGACACATGAGCTGCCTTCACTTTTATTGACTCAATTTTGATATAGTTATCACACTCAAGTTTTTTTCCAATAATAAGTAAACCACAATATTTTTCTTCGAATTCGTTGGCTTATTTCATATTCCAGCAGCCAGGAAGGTCACTATCTACATTTATTTTATATGCATCTTTTGTACTTTTGGAACTGGACAGCTTATTTGTGTTGTCAACATTATTTTCTGTTGCATCAGAAGAAACAGAAAACAAAACTTGATTCAAAATATCATCCTTTACTAACGTTTTCGATTCTGACATTGTTTGGCATTTTTGTTTCATTTCTTGTGAAGGGTTTATTTTTATTATATTCTCGTATTACATTCACCTTAGAAGAAAAAAATCTAATTAATTGATTTTTAATACAAATGAGTTGTAACAAATCATAAAACTGAAATAAAATATTAAAATTAAAAAAAAAGGAAAAAAATATTTGAAAACGAGTCATGCCACTTGATGAACCAAAGTTATTGTTATATTTATCATCTTGACAAGTCACATTGCAAACTAAATGAAAATAATGTACTATAAACTTACTACAACTGATCATCCATTAAATTTACTAATAAAATAAAAACAAATCTTGCATGATAAATATGTAAGTGAAGAAATAAAGTATTTATGTTATTGTTTGTTTTCGTGAAGAAATAAAGTATTTATGTTATTGTTTGTTTTCGCAATGATAGGTTCTTTTGAATGAAGTTATTTTATCTTTAAAGTAAAATAATTTCAGCAAGAGTAAATTTCATGAAAAAAATTATGGTAATACATAAATACATTTGTGCCGAATTTATTTCTAATTTTTAATTTTAATAACGCCTCTGTTAAATGTTAAGTAAACTAATAGTTAATTAATTTCTTACTTACTTTGTGTAAAAATTAAATATGGGTTCCTTTATCACTAATAAAATAACACTTTTTATTTGTATAATTTTAAAGAAACTAATTTGAAATGCGATAAATAATGGATTTAATTACTTAAAACAAAACTGTTGTGAATTATTTCTTGCAGAATAATTTTTAATCATTCAAATTTCATCGCGCATATCACATGTTCCAAGTGCAATATTGTATAGTCGAATTATTCTGGGGAAAGCATTTTGAACCCAATCAGTTCAAAAAGAATCATTGTTACATTAGATATAACAACAACAAAAAAAATACAAATAATGTTCTAGATTATTGTTGGAAATAATTAAGTAATTTGTTAATTCAACTCTTTTTTAGGATAGTAATAAAATTTATTTTTGGATAATTTAACTACCGATTCGCTAATATTTTTTAATTTTAAGAACCAGTTCGCGCGAACCGGTTGGATATCAACACTGGCTACAACTCAATATTTTTCCAATCATCATAAGAAAGGATTCATCAAAGTTCCAGAACCTTAATAATATTGCAAATTTTCATTATAAGATATTGTGCAAGAAATACTGAAAAGATTGTCAACAATATTTTAGAATTCGGAGGTGATTTTATATTATTCATTCAAATAACTTTAAAAATGTGTATATGTAACTAGAAGCTACAACACAAATTGAAAAAGTTATTTTTTTTTTCTCATGTGTCATATCATCAGCCAGGAAGCGAACCCATTAACGCGGGACAACTGCTGTTGCTGACCTCTCAACCACCAATGCTTGACTAAATCATTTAAAGATTTAATTGTACATACAACATGAGTGCAATTTTCTTAACGTCCTTCTCTTTATTAGTTAGTTATTTTAAATATGTTATTTTTAGTTTACTATAATCTTTTGTTATATTTTCTTTTATATAATCAAGACATATTTCAAAATACAAGAAAACCTCTAATAAGGAATGGCAGTTACTCTGTTATTAGTATTACATACTAAGTTAATTATGGCTTAGAAAAAAAATCAGTCATGTATGAAGTGTATTACTATTTGGTTGTATGTTTATTATTACAATCCTCAACAAGGTGTACAAAAAAATGGATAGAAAACAGCTCCTACGTTGTGTGGGTGGTAGAAAAAATTACTGTTTGTCCAACAAAAATGAAGTAAGATTTTCTGTTATATTTACAAATTTTAAGATATAATGTTGGTAAAGAAAAAACAAAAGAATTATTAAAACAGGCAAAACTCGCCACTCAATGCAAGTCAGAGTAATCAATGGATGCCAGAAAGCTTTTGTATAAAATCCCTATCTAGTGCCTACTCATCCAATATCCCCGTACTAGTTTCTAGTTTGTGACTTTCGTCAGCGAGGAGCTTTGGATCTGAGAGCACTGCACCCAGATCTTAACATTTAATGCAAACATCCAGCAGCCACCTTTTACCTCTACTTAACAACAAAACTATGAGAATAAAATTGAAAACACAATATTTTCAATCCAAGCTCATTAACTTATATAGGTCTGAACTCAGTTCAGTAGCCATACATTTTGGTGTCATTGGTTATTTAATAACCATAGCCACCACTAAGATCTAGGTGCAGTGCTCTCAGATCCAAAGCTTCTCACTGATGAAAGCCACGAGCTAGAAACTAATATGGAGATATTGGATGAGTAAGCACTAGATAGGGATTTTATGCATAAGCCTTCTGGCATCCATTGATTACTCTGGCTTCTCTGAGTGGCACTACTGTATGAAGAGTTTTGCCTGTTTTATTAATAAGTTATGAGAAAGCATAAGAAATGGTGATCATTTGATATTTAGTGGATAATTTGAATTATTCTTAAAAAAAATTGAAAGGATAATGAAGATCTTGCTACGTTAAAAAATGTTTGCCTAACTTAATAATAAGAAGTGATAGAAGATTTACAATATATCTACATTAAAGTAAAATTATTTAAGATTATTGTATGAATGTGTGTATATTTATGCTAAAAGATTGGATTCATTTGTTAAGCATCCTTGGAAATTAATACAGAGTTATTAATTTTGAGAAAAATTTTATGAGAAACTGCTTATAATGCCATTTTATTTAAATGCTGCAGAGTTAAAGAAAAATAGAATCCTGTAGTAAGAATTTAATTTTTTTAGTTAATATTCTAAAAAAAAAAAATAATTTATACTTTATTGTTAGTATTGTATATAGCTGAGATTAGTCAACTTTGAATATTGGCAATTTATTTGAGCAGAGAAATGCAGAATTGTATGTGTATATATAAATATTTATTATAATTAAACCAATTATCATTTTTTATTGAATGTACTTTATCATGTTCATTCATGTGAGTCGAGATAATTTACCAATGTTTGTATTTTTACCACAGGCAGTTAACATGCCCTGTACTATGAACCATAGCGAGATATTTGATAATGAATTAATGAGAATTGTAATATTTAGATATTTTATTAATATTTTGTTGTATAATTAATGTAGCACTGATATACATGCCCATAAAGATATATTTATTATTATAAGAAAATAATCAACTTATTAAAATCCAGTTAAATAAAAGTAATTTTATTTAATTATATTTTCTAAAATTTTTTATGCAAATAATTTAATATTATAATGCTTCTTAAAAAAGGCAAATTTGAAACTATATATAACAAATACATATCTTAGGAACAATGTAACATATCAGTAACAGCCTTAATGTTACAAAATTGTTTGTAGCCATTGCAGGTTAATCTTTATTATGATATTCCTGCATTGTCTGTGGCACTGTTAGCTACAAGTCTTCTGTTACTGGATAGAATCCATTTTCATTTCTAGCAGCTGAGATTTTAATTTACAGAAGTATTTTCAATCAATACAATTAATAAAGCAGAGCTTAATTATATTGAGCAAAATAGAAAGGACGGTAACATGCTTACACTACAGACTTTTGAATATATATGAAAACTAAATATTTTTAATAATTTATCATTAGGTCAACATGGGTGTGACAATAATCTCGGCCTCAGGGTGGCCTTTGAGCATTCCATCATCAGATTTTCAATTGGATGGACGGTTGAAGAGTTGTAGTGTGGAGTGGATTGAAGCCTGTCCATTAAACTATGAGGATAGTCTATCTTAATATATATCTGAGCACTTATGCTATATATGTGTGTAAAGATGATAGTCTGGACCAACTGATGATTGCTGGTTTAGCATGAAATATGTATATTGGTGATTATTTATCTTTTCAGCATATATGTGTTTAGGTGTATCAGTGTTATTAGATAGAGTGGAGAGAGGTGGGTGGTGTGAAAGTCTGTGCTCATATATCCTATATTACATTATTTTTTTTATAACTTTATTAAATCTTCATTTCTATATATATAAGCGATTCCTTGCATTACAATTTTATTGATTTTTGTAATTTTTAGAGCAAATGATCCAAGTAAGACTTTGTTGACCTTAGAGACTTAAAAAATACACCTCTTGCCAAATGCTGTCAAATCTATTGTTCAAATATTTCAATGATTTTTTTATAAGTTCATTTTAATTTTTTATATAAAAAAAAAAAGTTTTAAATTTTGTAATAATCATTCTATTTTCATTTCTATACATTTTTAGTCTATAAGCTATAACAAAGGCATTTGTTATTGATAATTTACTTTTGTTTATTAATCTTTGTGTTCATTTGCAAAAATAATTTTAGACCAATTTCATTTATTGAATTCATCTCTAAAATGAAAAATGTGAAAACTTAAAACTGAAAGTAGAAAATAATGCAATAAAGAAAAAAATATCTGAAAATACAATATACCAATCAATTTACTAATATATTTTGTGTGAAAGTTAAATTGGAACAATTTCCAATTGTATATTGAAATGAAATTCATTTAGTAATTTAGATATAGGACTGTTAATGAAAATAATACATACATGGAAACTATTCTTGATTTACCCATTTAAATATGTAATTATTCATATGTGAACAAATACACTTGTAAATTTAATAATTATCATTTCATATTGATATTTGTTATTAAATATTTTGTTACTAAAAGTATCCTTTAGCTCTTTGTATTTGATTAACTATTCTTCTATATATATATGAGATTAGTGATTAATAATTAATATCATGTTTTCATAAGTTAAGTAGTTTTGTAGCTAGTGTGAAATGGATATAGATACGTGAAAACTTTCTCTTTAGTTGGTTTGTTCAGAAAGTAGATGGTTTTCTATGCAAGTGTTTCTTCTCTCTGGGCATATATCTATAATTAGAAATAGTATATTAACCATTGCTGAGTATATAAGTGTGTATACCCAATGCCATTTAATTTTAGTTCAATAGATTTGATGTGCCAAACTGATACAAAGAATATATCGCAAATTATATTTCCGTACTGCCTAACTTCTACATATGTATGTTTAAAATCAATCTAAACTATAAAAGATCTATTTTCATTTAATTGTAAAACATATCAAATTAAATCATCAAGGATTTCATTTATTAAATCCATAACTCATAACATACTATATAATTCTCAAGCAAGAAAAAATCTTTCATTGAACTTCATTCAATTCTTACATTGATACTTATTTGGTATATCAATGTCAGAATTTTATACATGTTACACATTTGGCATCCTAAGGTTAGATCTCCTTACTTACCATTACAATACCCATACCACATAACAGCCCAAATGCTTATTAAATCTTAGGTTCTACATTGTTAAGGCCATGACCATAGATGAAAGATATTGCTCTGACACGATTGTAGATTCTATTATTTCTTAAACTTTGGTTATTATATGATTTACATTTAGAAACTATTTAGCTATTGGTATTTTATGGTTTAACCATTACTATGCAGTCAGCTCATAGCATGATTTTACTTCTTAAAATTAATGAACATTGACTTCAACCTAAAATAACATGAAAATCATACTTATTACTCAAGTGCAAGATTGTTTTCAATTTGTCTTTCATTTTATTTTCAGAAAATGTAATTTTCATTTCTCTATGATGAAACTTAATGATTTTTCCAAATAGCACTTTTTTTTTCTTACTTTTATTGTTAATGATTTTTCCAAGTAGCACATTTACTTTTTTCTCACTTTTGTTGTTCTTATGGTTTAATGTTTACTGAGACATTTACAGCAGAAAATAATAGATTATTTAATCGTTTCAAGCATTAGTAGTAATTTCTCTAAGTGTGGCACAAGGTTAAGCTTTTTTGTAAGTTTCTGCTAGTGATTTCACAGAAATAATATAATAGTAGTTACACTTTCTTAAAAAAAAAATTAACAAGCCACTTTTGTCCATAACTGCAGAGATTGTCTTTACTGCAAGGGCTTTATTTTTTTGATCAGATCAGAATGAGTTCTTACTATTGAATGTTATTACCAAGGCTTAAGTGTTCTATCACTCACAAGTATTTATTTATTTTTTCCAATTATTATTTTATAAAAAATGTGTGAAAAAAAATCTTTGAGATATTATTATGTACAAAAAACCATTAAACATCTCATGATCACTATTCTCTATGCTTACAAAGCTGTTATAACAAAAGCAAAACTCTGCCTAGAATAGTGCCACCCAGTGCAAGATAGGGTAATCAATGGATGCAAGAAGGTTTGTGCATAAAATCCCTATCTAGTGCCTACTCATCCAATTTCCAAGCTAGAAACTACTCCGAGGATATTGGGTATGAGTAGACACTAGATAGGGATTTTATGTACAAATCTTGCATCCATTAATTACCCTGACTTGCACTATTGTATGGAGAGTTTTCCCTCAGTTACAAAAATATGTTCCAAGCTAGGAAAATTTATACTGCGAATTAGCACAATTTTTGTTACAATAATAGGCATCTCTTGTAGATTGCCTGTGTATAAATAGAGGATATGTGGAATTTTGACCAGAAACAAAGTCATCTCTATTTTTCAGAAGTTATTATTATATACATATATGCTTGTCTGTATTTAAAGATAATAATTTTAAAAAAGCCAAATATTAAAAATAAAAAATTATGATAAAATTTATAAAATTAGACCACTACAATATAAATTTTACAGCTGCATATCAGATGCATAAAAAGGTGATAGTTCATGAAACTAATAAGAAATTTTCTGATCAAAGAAATATAAAATAATATGATCACTCAAAACCAGTAAAGTGAGTTTCAAGTAATGGGTTTGTGGAGATAGCCACAATGAATATTTGAGCTATGTGGAGTTCTACACAGGTTAAAATACAACTTCTGACATTGGCCAAATTTGTTTACTCAAATTATGCTCTTTTTAGTAGTTTTATATATTGAAAAAGAAAGCGATATTGTCTGGATGTAAAAAAGGCATCAAAGTTTTTTTTGATTGTGTGGAGTGATGATTGAACACAACAAAAGAGCTCAGAGATACTGATTTATTGCTTATCAATTGAAGCTAAAATAGATATAGCATTTTTTCAAATTCCACTTCACTTAGTTTTATTCACGAGTGTTAACTGATGAGCCATCTTCACTAACTTCAATATCATCCTGTGTTGATACTTTGACTCTGATTAGAAGATGAGTCAAGAATACTTCTAATGGGGATATTATATCTATATTTTTTGTTTATATGTTTATTGTTTTGCCGCATGGTTACAATAACATTTAATTACTTGAAAATGATCATTTTATAATAATCACTTGATGTTATATTTTAGATGGATTCTACCTAACAGTGATATCTTTTTCATAATGTGAAAAATAAGACAGACTATAAAAGTACCACTATTATCATTTATATTCTACATTGCATTAAATCTAAATCCCCCCCCCCCTGTTTAGCTACATATGTATTTTATTTGAGCCATTTATTCATCTATATCACCTTCTCTTCATTGATTATATATATAGATATATTCAAGGAAAGAATAGTTGAGGGGTTTCTAGAAAAACAAAGAATATCAATGACTCTACTTTTTGATCTTTTAAAATAATGAATTGTCTCATATAAATCATGTTGTATACCATTTTATTGAAAATTTTGTAAGGAATGTAATAAATCTGTTAATAAAAATATAATTTTAAAATTTATCTATTAAAATTGAAGCAACATAAAAATAATTATTTTTAAAAGTGTTAAAATCTATTTGAATATGTAATGACTCTATTTTTTCAGCTTTATTATATCCTTAGTATATTAATTTTCTGATAATATGCATTATTTGATTTTTGCATAATGCAAAGTGAAGTTATCATAGAAATGCATTAAACCAAGGTTTCCAAAAATCCAATATGGCCACTGTAAAGTAAAAAGATTAATATACATATATATCATGAATTAGCATTGTAATAGGCTAGTAACTTTCGATAAAAGTTAAACTATACACATTAATAATCTGTATTAAAAATTTACTGTTTGCCTGCAATATAATTTGAAAAATTATTTTGAATCAATTAAAACTTATTTTTATTTGCACACATGAACGTAATTATATATATATATATAATAATAAATTCATTCAGAATTGAATATTTATGTTTATTATTTACAGTATGAGTGCATCTATACAATGTATATATACACATAGAAACGAAATACAGTTAAAAAAGTATAATAAACCTACTATAAATATAAATTTCTCTGCAAAGAATATATGTATTTATATAATGTGTCACATTTAAAATAAAAAAAAGATAAAAGGCAATAATGGTTTTCTTAAAGATAAGGCAATATTTCATCAATTCAAAATCATATATTATAGTAATAAAAAACAAAAAAATATTTGAGAATATAAAAAAATAAAATTTTAAAGCTATGCACAGCCATATATTGATACAATAAAAATTTACATAATCATTCCATATTTGATAAAGATAATAATCAAAATATACAAAAGAAATATACATAAAAGAAAATGGATCGATTAAAAGTACAATTCACATATTTTGAAAATGTGACACACTCATACACTCTAACTAAACAATTTACAGAATTTTTTTTGACTCCGAATTTGGGTCAAAATTTTTTTTTTGGGGGGAAAAAATTTAATGGGATATTTTTAATTTGACAACTGCCAAACAGCAAAGAAACATTACTCATCAACATAATCACCACATTCCTAATTGAAATATAAAATTCAAGTCTTTACACCATACACAAAAATACAAGACTCATCAGAAACACAGAATGCACACTCCAAGATCAAAACAATAGAAACCCCTATAAATATTTCAATTACAATCTGAATATCCACTCCAATCAATGTTTTGCCTTACATATAAATAACATCTTATGAAAAAGCTAACTTGAAAATTAAAAAATGTTTATTGAATGAATTAAAGTAAAATCTATTTTTAACTTTTTGAGCATTTAAAATTCCATTCATTTAACATATTTTAAATTTCTATTAAACTAAAACTGACAAATAACAAAAATAAAAATCGTATTATTTAGTCTTTAATACCAGTCTGTCAATAAATTCTAAAAAATCATAAAACAATAAAACATGAAAATCTTGATATTAAAAAATAATATGCTTACATTTATTTTGAGAAATTAATTTTAAATTTAAAAAAAAGTATTTTTTTTTTTTTAAATACTTTTTGAAAAATGTAAATATGTATAATGTATGGGTACATAGATAGGTATACCTTCATTTTAATATAAATGTATATAGTAATTTTAAAAAATATAAACTTAAATAATGCTGTTTAATTAAATTATCAGTCTTTAAAAACTGTTTTATGGGGGGGGGGGGAACCCAATTGATTTTTATATTGGAAATAAAATCTGATCCTTGTCTATTTTAAAAACTTCTTTCTTCACTTAAAATCAAATTTTTTGAGATATTACATGAATATTTTTGCAACTTATAATTTAATAATCAAATAAAACTTTTTTTTCCCTTATAACTATTTGACTAAACCCTAAACATTTTCAAATATCTACAAAACCAAGATTCTCAGATTTTCTCATTTAACACAAAACTTTGGTACTTTGAATTTGCCAATTAATATAATGGCTTCAAACAAAAATATAAAAGAATAATAAAGATACATCTAAAATTATTCAACTTTCTCAATTATACAAATAAGGCACTAAAGAAAGACTATTTACAACTATTTACAAATTCCTATAGTTATAGATATATATAAGAACTATATATGCATTGGAAAAGAATGCACATATATATATATACACACACACATTTAGGTACATCTATGTGTATATGAATATATATGATATGTATAAAGGCATATTCTTTGGGTATGTATGTAAATATGTATGTCCATATGCACATGAATATGAGTCTATGAAAAATTGTATGTGGATAAGAAAATATGTATATAAGAATGTAAAAGAATTTGTAAAATGGTGCATGCATGTAAGTATATATATGCACATCTATAGATAAGTGTATGTAATGTAGATATGCCTAATTAAATACAATTTAAAAATTTTAATTAGTTCCTGAAATCTATATCCTGATGAAGTTCACTATAATTATTATTTTCCCTTAACCTGAAATAAGACTGCTTGGCAATTGTAGAATTTACAATAGAATAATAATTGATTTATAAAAAAAAAAACAATTATGACTAAAGTTAAATGTATTCTTTGGCACTGATTATTTCTCCATTCAATTCACTGCACAGCAGCATGACGGAATCATCCTCCAAGATGATCTCTTCTATTAACAGTTGCATATTTTTTTATTTATAAAGTAAAAATAAAAAATTGCAATTTTCATGTTCCTTTTTTTGGCACTTTGGTAGACTCCATTACTTTCTTGCTGTTATCTTGAAGATTACCTCTAGCCCTCTTCAACACATTGTGGGTCTTGCTTACTAAAACAAAGCATATACATGTATATTTATGCATGAATATATATAATAATGGAATAAATTATGGTGTACTTTTAACCTACAGTATGATACTACAATAAATTTTCATATGTCTTAATTTCATCGAATTTTTTTAATTCAACAGGCATCTGTCTTAATGCCTTCCTACTTATATCTGTATTTTGCAAAAATCAATTTAGTTTGAATTTAATAAATTTTATATACCTTTTTCAGATTTAATTGTAGTCTAAACATAAATAAATTGTCTTCCTGTTTTGCAAATTATTGCTTTTTTTTTTTCCTGCTTTTTTAGACAAATATTGTAAATAATATTAGCAATAATAAAGAACAAAGTATTTCATTATAATTACCGATGATCAGAAAGCAATCAACTGATTCTAGTTAGAAGCTATTCTATCAAAAGTAATTTTATTTCTCCATTTTTTATAATTTTACACTTACATTTTTTTAATTTTTTTTAAATACAAATATAATGTTTATTGTAAATTATGCTTGTAATAAAAAACATCAAATTTGAAATGATAATTGTATAAAACAATTATTTTTCATAAGAGCAATATGAGATATCACTTGTAGTATTTACATTATAAAATTGTGTTATGGCCATTTCAGGTTAAAAAAAACAACTTTATAGTTGTCAATATACTATACATTCCTGATATTGTACTGTAATCATAGAAACATTCAAAATCCAGTTCAATTTATTTAAACTAATTATTGGTTCAACAATAACTCTCCATATAAAAAAAAAAATATTGATTTACTAAGTTCTCTACTGGTCATTCTCTATATATTTTTATACAAATAATTTAATGTTTCAAATGAGTTGTCAAACAATAAATGTAGAATATTATATATAATACTAAATTCTTATTAGTTTAATATGTACAATATTTACAAAATATTCTCTCTAGTAATCAATACTTCACAAAATTTTCATTAATTTTTTTTTCCAACATTTAAACCAATTTAGAATGATTAACAATATTAGTAGACTTTGACATTAACACAGTGCTGAAAGACTAATATCATATAAGTTTTGTGGATTATTAATTATAATGCACACTATAATACACACTGTCTATATAAGACTATCCCCAACATAGTATTAAAACATAAGACAATACTTAAAATCATTCAGCACAAATCTTATATTCAAAGAGACAGGACATAAAAGCTTGTCTTAGAAAAAATAATGGAACTAGAGATGCCAAAATACATTTTTGAAGAAAAGCATTGGAAATATCAGAAAGAAATTTGTATCCTTTATTGATTAATAATAAGGCTTTTGATTCAGTTGACTGTCCCAAATAAAGAAATGCTGTTAACAAAATGTTTTATCAAATCATTTTATAAGGAATTTTCTTAAACTTTCGCAAACTGTTATTCTTATTTTTCAGCTATGCTTATTTTTTTTTTTTTAGAGATTTTATTATTTATAAAAAGGAGAGAATTTTAAATCTTTTTATTTTTAGATTTTCCCCCTACCCGCTTTTAATACTAAAAAATTTCTATTTAAAATGACACAATCTTTTTTTTTTATTTTACAAAATTGCGGTTTAAAAATCTACTTCTAATTATTTCTTAAATTTGATCATATATTTTTAAATATTAACTATGTAATGTAATATATGTGTGAATTTTACAACACATATCTTACTAGCGTTACAATATATATATGTTATTATTATAAAAAAATAAATAGATTTTTAAAGTGATTTTGTTTTACTTACATTTAGATAATTTATTACTAATATGTGCATCCAGGAGCATCAATATGCTTTTACTCCTGAATCATATGTTATAAGCATGAATTATGCATGGATACTAGATAGGAAGTAGTGCTCTATCCACATCCCCAGATTAATTTCTAGTGGCCATTTTCAAATGTGGAAAATAAGCCATGAAAATCATGTCATTCTTAATTTTATATAATCTATTTTTGCAAAAGATGCATAGTGGCTAGTTAACATAAAACTGAAATCATATAAAATATATAATTACAGATCTACATAACTATACAAGCATATTGGCTTGAATTCAGATTATTAGTTTGGATATTATAATACTAATAAAGGTGACTTCTGGATATATAAGTGCAAATCCATTCCTCGGTTACGATGTCCAAAATCCAGGAATTAGTCTGATCATCTGAATATAGAATACAATCTGAGATTCATTGATTACAATACATAGCTCTGGAGCATAATAAATTAAATGAAATGATTTTCTTGTTAAAAATGATTTATTATTAAATAAACAAAGTTCTAGCAAGGATAACTATAACTTGGAAATGCTATTTAGATTGGATAAGATCAATTAATATGTTTTTAAAAAATTGCTTGTTTTCTATTTTTCTTTTAACATTGTCATTAACAAAAGATTTAAGAGAGAAAAATTAAATTCTACAAGAAACAATGGAATCTAAATCTGATTTGGAAAGTTTATTACATACAAAGGATAAATAAATTTTGAAACAAAGCAAAATTATTAAAGTGACCAGAACAAAAATGAAAGATGTTGCAAGATATCTACAGAATAGAGACATATGGTAGAAAGAAGGTGGAAAGGTGAAAAACTTTGCAAATATTAAAATGAAAATTTATCATTTTTTCTCAATAATTTATTAAAAAGCAAAAAAATGAATAACTAAATTAAATTTTAGGTATACCATAATCTTTCATCTATTACACTTGTTTTGAATATTTTATCATTTAATTTCACAATGATTGCATATCTAATTTAGTTAAAAGAGAGGAAAATGAATATTAATATTATATTTTTCCTATTTAAAATGCTAATGCTTCTGGTAATATGTAAATTAATTTTTTGGTGATAACTTGTTAAAATGATAATGCTTATGAAAAAAATTACACATTATTATTATTACTTCTGGCAATCTCATAAAGAGATTTCTCTAGAATGGCTTGCCATCTGTTAAGTTAAGGCTGCTCAAAGGCACATTCTGTTAATATATTTATTGTAATGGGGTTATCCATTTCATTATTGATCATTCTCTTTTTTTTTCACCATCCATTTTCCCAATAATTAAATCATCTTAATATATGACCAAAATAAAATAGTTTTAACCTAGACATTCAAGCAAGAGTCTTCATTTGTTTGAAATTCTTATTTCCCGTGATATTGCACTACCACAGTTTAAAAGCATTAATATTTTTTTCTTTTTTAACTTTTGCACCTTTAGACAGATTATAAGAATAGGGTTGACTTTTGTATTCAAAGATATGTTTTTTCACATTAAAAAAAAAATCTTGTGTAGAATTTTCAATGGTAAATCTACTCCGTGTCATTGTGTGACAAATGTAATAATTTCCAGATTCTTTGTTCATCATCAATGATCCAAAATTACTAACAACTTTTATGTCTTTATCATCAATTTTGAAGGCATTCACTGTTTTCTGTCATTTTAATCTTAGTCTTCATATTTATCTCTAATCCTATCATTTCACTACATTATTTAATTTTCTTAATAAGAATACTGAAATCTGTATTTTTAGATGTAATTGTAGAGTCATCAGTATATTTAAAATTGCTGTTTCTTTTATTAGTTCTTAATCAACACCTTCTTCACCCAATGCAACTTTCTTCATTACATATTTTGTATAAAAATTGGAAAATTATAATGATTAAATGCACTATTTGACAATAATAATAAAACAATAATAAATTAATGTTTTTAATGACTTGGATGTTTTGGGGTTTTTGAATTACAAATTTCTTTCATATCATGGAAAACTTATTGATGGTTCTATGGACCACCAGTGTTCTGCAGAACATCGTTTGGGAAATGCTAGTTTACAGATTGTAATTAATAATATGAATGCAGTCTATGAAGATGTTGACTTAATCTTTTATCAGCCAGTCATGAAAAAAAAATTTTTTTTTCAGCAATTTTGAGAATGTGGTCAATTTAAATATCTTGATAGTTTTTTTTTAAAAGTAAAAAAATGGACTAACATTCCAATACAACAAATTAAAAGATGTTTCATCACAGTAATACAACTACTATAACTAAATTAGTTCAGAGCTGCTATTTTACCCAATTTATTATGTGAAATGGAGAACTGAACAGCATGTCACTATAACAAAGGCATTACTATAATTTCATTTAAGGATACTATATAAGATTCTAAATATATCAATGGTATTCTTTTAGCTTATTAAATGTCATATTATACAGTCTACTACTGTAAAAAAAAACATATCATTTAACTGGCATGAGAAGTGATTTACTAAAAGTATTTTATAGTCAGTATGAGTAGTTTCCATCCGTGGAGGCAGGTTCTAATATCATTATGAAGATTAAAAAACTCTAAAAAAGTGCAATATTGATCACTTTCATTGGAAAGATATGACTATGGATAGAATACAATAGGGAATTATAATTAGGCAAAGTATTTTGGAATCTTTCAGAAAGAAAAGTTTGCTGCAGAAGAAATTAAAAGTCAGCATCACAAGATATCAAATAAACAGACTAAAGAATCAACATGTTATATATGTGACATAACTGATTCATGAGTTGATTTGCATAATTATAAAATTCATCTCTAATGGGTTATTATCATTATTTTTTTTTTTTATCACTCTATCTTTACAATTTTTTTTCCAGAGCTGGAATGGCCCTACTTGTTGGCTTCATATGAAAGTTTTTATATTATAGTTCTAGATCCTAATGCTCCTTCCGACTTATTTTATTCTATTAGCCTTATATCAATTCACCATAACATTGATTTCATTAATTGAAAGCAATGATTTTCATTTTATTTTGATTACCTTACTAAATAACATTTTTGTTTCTTCTATGTTTTGAATTTCATAAACTTTTTTCTAAATATTTATCACTTCTGCATCATTTTTATTTCTTGATTAAAAACAAAATTCAGATAAAAATGGAGAAAAATTCAAATGAGCTACATTAAGGATGGTTTATTTAAAATAAAGATATGGCTAATGCAACACTAGATTATCATTTCTTATTTACATTTTATTATAATTATCATTCCCTGCTTGTAAAATTTTATTAAAATTGTTCGAATGACATTGAAACTTTCTTGAAAAATATAGAATTGAAAGTATCCACAACATTTTGATCTTAAAATACTTTAAAACAAACTTCCTAAAGGATTATTATGATGCAGAGAATTCCTTGGGAAGATTTTTACAGCAGTGCTATTTCCAGATAAAATTGTACTATTTTACTCAAAGTAAAGAAGTGTTATTATTTTTGAAGTTTCTTTATTCATGAAATTTGCAGTATAGTAAATTAACTTTAATAAACAAAGCATTTTTATAACTTGATTACCACATGTGTTTAAGGATCAGAAGTTCAATTTTTTATAGTGCCATTTATTTAAAGATTTCACAATTTAAAGTAATACAACTATTTTCTATGCCAAACATAGGGTTCAAGACTGAGCTGAATGAATTATGAAATTTTTCAGATCCCAAAGACTTAAGATTTTTATTTCCAAAAGCTGCCTCATAGTCAATTAATTAATCATCTAATAGTGAGTGATAAATTGATATATAAATTATTATTAATTAGAGATTCATCATTCCAGATTAATTTAGGTTGGTTAGGTACACAAACTATAAAAATACTTTGATTCACATTTAAACTTTATGAAAATTACAAATGTGTGTACATGAATATATATAAATTTGGAGACAGACAACAAATAAATATATAGATAATACTAGTGCTTTAAACTTTACTAAAATATATAAAAGCAATCTTATAAAAAAAAAAAAAAATTAAATAAAAGTAATGAAATTATAAAAATTAGTAAGGAAATTGACTATTTTAAAACTTACATTGTTTAACAATGGCTCTTTCCATTCCTTCTTTCATCCGGTTAGTAGCCTTTAAAAAAAAAATTCAGATGTATCATAAATAATCTAGGTGATAATGTTTACTTTACGAATTAATTACAAATATAGAAAAATATGTCTTTAAACTAAACATCTATTTACCACCTCTTATATATAAAAAATAGTATTTGTAATGAATGCACCTTTACAATCATTCAAATTACTACAGTTAGAGATAATAATAAAAATAGCTAATACAATAGATATTAAGAGCTTATCAAATAAACATAAATATTAATAAATGGATATGAGTTCAGATTTACAACTATTAAATTTTAACATTATGATACTTATAACAAAAAACAACAATGTGTATTACAAGAGACATTGAAATATAATTAAAATTACAATATATACAAAATTTTATTTTCTTTCTTCTATATCACTTCAAAATAGACATATCCATTCTCCATTTTTAATCAATATATATACACACACACAATTAACTGAAATCCAAATGATTTTGTTAGATGCAATTTTACTTTAATTGCTCACATACTACTGATGTTTTAATTTTTTTCTTTTTGAATTTCCAACAAAATTTTAATCAATTTCTAAAAATCTTCAAATGTAAAGAAAGCCACAAGTTAATGTGGAATGAAACACTTAAATATGATAGCAATTCAGAGAAAAGTAATATAAAAATTTAACAGTGAAATGAGAAATGAACAATTACAGATTAGATTTTTTTTAAAAAAAAAATTACTAACCTATATTAAAATTTTTCATTCATAGAAATTTCATTAACTTTTGTACATTTTCTAAAATCTTATCAACTACTGCTTCCACAAATTTGCATTTTATTTCATTCTCTTTTTTAATATAAATTTGTCTCAATCTCACAAAAGTTCAGAATATTAAATTTATTATGGGCATGAAGTTCCATAAAAGGATATCACGGCTTTGGTCTTACTTACATGTTTTATCAACTTTGTTCACAAGTAAAAAGATAAAGGATAAGAAAGGATTATATATATATTTGGGCATATATTTTTTAATTCTCAATTATACTTACATAAATTGAGCATGTTTAAATTAAAAAGATAATAAAAATTCACAATCAATTAGTTCACAGCAGTCTATTAACCATATATATAAGCCCCGGATCCAGTTTTATTACTGAAAACATCCAATTTCTACTTTTTTACTGTTCTTCATTATTAACAAAAATAATAATTTTCTGAGATTATATCATTTGCAAAGCAAGATAAATAATTGACCACAAGTGAAAAATAAAAGAATAGCTAAATGCTAGTTACTTTTAAAATAAGTTTTAATAATAATAATGACAAGTAAGTTAAAAAGAAAAAAGATTTCTTTTAGTTCACATATTTAAAATTAGTTTATATTATCTCTAAGTTTAACATTCAGAGTTCAAAGTTTAAATTTTAAAAAAATATATTCAAGTTTTATTTTATTAAAATATAATTATATAAAAAAAATTTTTTTACTATAGTAAATATTTTTTGTTATTGTAATTAATAAACTAACTAAAAAAAAATAAATGATGAGAAAAGCAATAAAATATAATTTAAACAATGGACAGTTCAAGTGAAGTGTAATAAAAATTTTTATTAAAAGCTCACAATCTCTGGCATTTTCTGTCTTTATTTAGTGCTCATAAAAACTTTGTTTTTTTATTTTATTTTAGCAGCCAAGTTATGAATAAAAATCAATTTTGTAAAATGATCCTGATGATATGTTGCTAAATTCACAATGGCTTCCCATTTATCCTTGACACAATGTAGTGCCTAATTAATTACATATTCAAAGCCCAATATTTGATCAAACTTCATCTACCATTTCCTCAATTGTGCTTGACCAATGTTAGAATTATGCCTGCACAAATTCATGTTAAATAAAAGCCTTCCTTCATGAAATATCTGTATCCTTAGAGAGGTAAAAAAACATGATCTAAATAATTTTAAAATGTAAAGAAGCTAAAGAAGTTGAAAACTTTAATATTTCTAAATCTACAAGAATGAATTCTATAGGGTCTAAAATAAGTAAACCAAAAAGAAGAAATATAGCAGAATGTACTCTTTAATAATAAATGAAGGAAAACAAAAAGGAATATAAGGATTATACATGGAAACTTTAACAAAACTTTTAATATTGAAAGAATCAAAGGACAGTAACATTTATAATAATTTACTTATGTATTTTATTATTATTTCCATTTTATAATTTATAACAATAGTGAATATTTTGTATGTTTTGATATATAGCATTAAGTTTATAGGCCCAATTTAATCAATGAATATTATTGCATAACATTTTGTTATTGTTATTTATTAATTTAGCCTCCTTTCTCTCTTCTCATAAATTCTTATCATTTGAAGATTAATAAATTATTTACCTTGAGATGAATGAATTACTTGTATTAATATTGTTGGATTAAAATAACAAACTTCATAATATTGCCTGTGAGATAAGTTTTCATAATGAATCAAGTTAGTCTTGGTATCATTTAATAATGCTGATGGTATAGAATCTCCTGCCCTGGTTTAAACTTAACATAAATTCTAATCCATAGAGGATTTAAGTTCCCTCAATTAATTGGGTGTGGTTTAATGATCTTGAAAGGTGACTGTGGTCTATAATATTTTTATAAATATAGCCAGGTAATGGCCATTAATATAGTTTATGATTAAAATAAACTATATTTCCCTCCTATCTGGTATCATATCTGAGTTATTTGAATTTTAAGTGTGAGATCATAAAAGATTATCTTTATTATAAAATACTTATCATTCAAATCCACAGGATCATTATAATGAGATAAACATATGTTTCATAAGTAACTCTAAATTTTAAACATATCATCTAAATCATTTGGTTCCAAGTCTTCATGCTTGTGAAAGTATCTACTACATCTTCAAATTTTCTGCACTAAGAAAAGGTTTTGGAGAAGTTGGTCTGATTTGTTAAGTGGGATTTGCCTTTTTGTGAAATAAGTAATATAGATGAATTATACATGTATGAAAAAAATCCTTATATTTTATGGATATTATAAGAGAATCTCACCTACCCTCATATTCCTTTGATCATTTACGAACAAATATTAAATTAATTTATAACACCAAATACTCTCTCTCTCATCTGCTCTCCTAATCCCTTGACTATTTATTGTGAGAATACAGTCCCAACCCATTAGAAACAAAGAGAGTCTGAAACAAAACATACCTAATTAAAGGTATAACAAATCTATTAACATTCTTTGTTATATAAAAAAATAATTATTATTATTGTGACATCGTCTTTTGTTTTTTATTTTTTTTTTATTTTTGTTGTGTTAAGTCTAATGGCTACAAAATAAGAGTAATTGATGCTCAATTCACCAAATACCGAATTTGGTATAAAAGAGTAACAAAGACAAATGGGATTTAAACTTAAATTATTACATTATTAATTTTTTTTTTTTAAAAAAAAAATTATTAAAGAGACAAAATGAAATTAAAACACTTAAACAATGGGAATACAGCATGATATATAACATGCTCCTAGCACATACTAGATATGCAGAAAAAAAAGTGAATTGTTTTAATCAAAAAAAAAAAAATAGATAATTTTTTTTAAAGCTATCAACACACATTAAAAAAATGCTTAAAAATGCACTAATGTTCAATTTATAATTTGATGATTTTATAAAATAACAAATTATCTCCAAAAGCTATTAAAAACAATTAAAGGAGGAAAAGTTTATAAAAGTCAAAGAAATAATACAATTCCATAGAAAGGACTTATGTTGATAGTTCTAAGGGAATAATTCATGTAAATTTTATTATTCAGTGACACAAAGCTCATAAGAATTATTAGCTTGCTGAAGAAACAAAAAAAAAAACACACAATCTATAGCAGATAATATTAATTCTAATGAATATTATTAAGCAATAGAAAAGGATTTGAGGGTAGGAAACTCATTAAACATAATAGATGGGAGCCTGCCAGTCACATGCCTATGAATAATTCAACTTTATAAACTAATAACTTCAGTAATTTCTCCATCATCAATGGGAGGAGATAGTATTCACTAGGATCATGGAGAAATCAGCAGTAAACAAGGAAGCATCACCTCTCTACTGTCAAGTCATTGACCGACTACCTAGAGGATGACCAGACATCAAATGGATTACCAACCCCAGAATCCAGGAATTTTCCTAATCTAGAAAGAACCAGCCATCTTATCATCTGTGTATCAATGTACTGAGAAATAGCTAACTACATGGATTAACAATTTCTATTATTCAAATTATATATGTATTGTATAGAATCCATTTTTCTTTGGTGTATAACTCTTTATTATTATTTTTATTATTGAAAAAATTGATGATCCAATCTTATAATCATCAATCATAATTATGTAAGGAAAGGGGTGTCAATAGATCAAGCAGTATAATTTTTGATTATAAAATCTACATGCTGATCGCTAGACTTACCAATTAAAGAACTGGATGAGTGACTGGTGTTGATATGAGATTTTATCTATAAAATATTAAATGCTAGCACTAGTACTGGACAATTTTATATGTTTATTGTTATTGTTAAATTAACTTTATTATTATTTGTTATTCTGTATAATGGACTAAATCTCTTATATGAATAGCTATTGCTATCATAAACAACCTAAACACTGGTAACGTCAAGGGGGAACTTCATATCCAAAGGCAACAGTCAATAATCCACAATGCATCGCCATGGATTGAGATGGACAAGTTAGTCAGAGAATAGGAGGATTGATCAGCAGAATGATCATATCAAAATAATCAAAATTATGTTATTAGACTAAGCAAATGGTTAGAACAGGTAGTGGATGATCATCCTACATGGGATCGAAGGTTAGAGGTATACTCATAATATTATATGAATCAAATGAAGGATGATCTGGCCTACCCAAACGTCAAATTGATTTGTTCCAAAAGATTGTAAATTACCATAATGGAATAAAGCTGTTAATGCTTTATTTTATTTAATTAGAATTTGTGTCCCATTTATCTAACTTTCCATTAGGCATGCCATATTATTTATCTAACTTTCCATTAGCCATGCCATATTATTTATCTAACTTTCCATTAGCTATGCCATATCATTATCTAACTTTCCATCATCCATGTCATACCATACACATAACTCATATTTTTAGTTTTATATTAATCAAACTTATAGTAATCATCGCTCTAGCTTATTAGAATCGTGCATATAACTGTGGAGTTTGGATACCGAGGAGTAATGAGAATATGAGGAGAACCCACAATGTCGAGGACCTAAAAAGCAACCATATGGTAATGATATGTATTAGAGTTGAACTAAGTCTACTAATAAATATGACATATTTATAACTGATGAACTTTAGGGACTCAAACTCGTACCATCGTCTCAAAGTACAAATAAGATGAGTGGCTCAAATAGTCATTTTGTTCTGTTCCATTCCAATTAACAACCAATTATTGGGGCTAGACGTTATCCAGTTGCGTCATTAGATCTGGTCACATACATAATACATCCATTCCTTTACATTATAAACAACTAAAGTCTAATATTTTTGTAAATCTATTGAATAATATATATTTGGGAGTATAGAAGACAAAAAAATATGGTAGTGAAATTCTTATTCCATAAAATTGTAGATTCATAGAATAGCATCAATCCTTATAGCAGTACATTTACAATTATTATTATTACCAATGTATATAGGTGTATTTTTAAATAAAATATTTCTCATTAATGTTTTTATTAATGACATTACTTTATTAGATGCTACATTCAAAAACAGATCAATAAAAGTCAATGAGTATTATGAAATTAAACTTTGGATCATATTGATTTGTATCTTGATAATGTGCATCCATGAGCCACAATAACCCCTACTAAAAAAAAAATTGTATTCAAATAAATTTTCTAATTAAACTCTAGCAGGCTAGTGATCTCTATATTTAAAAGTTTATTGTGAGGCTAAAGATTACATCCTATTGCCAATTAGTTTCAAAAAAAAAACTAGATTTGACATAGTTTATGATGGATATTTTCCCAAAAATCATTGTCTTGACTATGTATATACTTACAATGCCATACTGTATATCAGCATTTTTCTATTTAGTTAATTTCTTAATTCTCTTTTGAGAGGGATGGTGAACATTTAATTTTCTTCTTATTCTCTGCACAGTGAGAATGATAAAAAAATAAAAAACAACTTTTAAATATCAATTCTTAGCTATCTAATCAAATACCAGATAGTCAATGCTTACTTATTTTAATCCCATAAAATTATGAACCAATAATGAGTGCTAAGACAACTAAATGTTCAAGTTTTACTTTAATAGTCTGATAAAAATGACAGCCAATAAAAATGCTCTGATACCAAAAAAGTTGATAATTAATCATATGTCAATATTCCTGATTTCAAGATTATATCTGAATCACAATCCACACTACATTGCTTTATAAAAGATGACCATCTGCTAGAGTTTTTCTTATTTAATTAATTAATTAGTATACTTGTAATCAAATTCTTTTTAAGAATTTACCATAATCATATTAACATTATATTCATTATTCACTTTTAGTATTCTTTCTTTTACTGAAAGCAATATTTATAACAAAAATTCGCTAAATAATTTAAAACAACTTACAAATGTATATATATAAACTATTACTGGCAAAATAAAATTTTAACTATTGATAACCAGCAGCTGATATCAAAAAAGCACATCTCTCATGAAGCATACAACCTAAATACAGTTCAGTGAATGGATGTTCATAACAAAACTGATAGATTTCAGAAGGGCTTTGAATACTGCGATAATAAAGTTACTTTTTCTTTATTTAACGAATCTCAGATATAAATGATTTTAAAAAAAATTAAGTTTATCAGATCTTATAAAAATATCAGTTGAACTTAGTATCCCCTCCCCACACACACATAGATAAAAGAGAAAATAAAAAATAAAATGTGAAAGTCCATTCAGATTGAGATATAATAAAAATGTAGTCAGAATCAGAGAATGAGATAATAAAATATTGGAGATAATTATCTAAAATCAAAACATTTAAATACATGGTACAGTAATAGGTACTTTTAAAATAATACAATTTATAGAAGCAGTGATATAAAATGTTATGTATACTTTATAAATAAAATAAAGATGAATTAATGATGTTGCTTTAAATCTGAAATAATGAAGTAAATTGTATTATAGTTAAGCAAAGGAAACGATCACTGATGATTAACATTTGGTTGCACTACTTTACTGCCTAATTCCTCTATCTGTCTTTGAATAGAAAATTTAATATAAATGACACCATATTTTCTGACAAAGGATAATTTTAGCATTTAAAATAAATGGATTCTAATTTTATAAATCAAGCAGCCTTTTACTTGAACTGCTATGCAATGATCCATAAACTCTTCTTGGGTGTATAGATAAAATTATTTAAATTTTCACATCAGCAAAAACAAATATAAAAAATGCTAAAATAATGATCATTATCCACCAATACTGCCAGAATCACCCAAAAAAAATTATCAAATTAAGGCAAAAAAAGAAAAGAAAAACTATAATAAATATGCCAGAATTAATTACTAGTGGCAATAAAATAAAAGGTAAAAACTTATCGATGTCTCAGCTGAAGTTAATATTAAAATTAAAAATCCAGAAAAATAAACGTTCACGATTCATTTGCATAAATAGATGCAAGTACAAAAGATAAAAGTTTTAACAATTAAATGTCCAAGATTTCTATTCTGAGTGCAGTGTCCAGAGGTAGGCTGTTGCCCTCTGGATTGCATAAACAAATAATTAAGGAATACTCTGAATAAAATATGCCTTTTGCTAATATAATATGCACATACATTTAATATACATTTTGATAAATACTTTTATTTATTCTTACTTTTCATTTACATGTGTATATAAATATACACACATACTTAACACTGAGCTTCATTTATAATTATTACAATATATAAATAAAAAAAAAAAGTAATTTTATTTAAATGAAAATAAACAGTAAAAACAAAGCATATTGATTATGAAATAAATTAAACATCAATATATTACAGAATACTACAAGAGCCAAAATAAAAAGCATACACCTCCAGAAGAAAATCACAATAAATATTTGAAAACATAAAATTAGATGAGAAATAAAAACAATTAGAAAAATCACTTAAGATATTAAAAAAATAAGAAAGTTGTAGATGATTAATATAATGGAATATATTGATATAACTCTCTTAATTATTCTATGAGTGATATAAATTGTTAATCTATTAAAATCACTTTTTTTTTTTGTTGAAGTTTAGCAGAAAGAAAAAAAATGAATTTTTAAAATATTTTATTTGATATTTTACATCAACATCACAAGTATATTGAATATCACTTTCGTAGAGAATAAAAGAATAAAAAACATTTTTCCTGAACTTTATATGACTGCATCTCACATTTGTTTGCTTAAAATAAAATCTCCAAATTTTATATCTTTATTAAAAAAATCATGGGTAACATTATACACACAATAATTCTACATCCCCCCCCCCCCCCAATATCAAACAGTTCACTTGTTTCTTTTTGAAGACAAAGTGATTAAATAAAAAGTTTTCAACTAATTTAAAGAATTTGTCAAAATCAAACCAAGACTTAAGCTTTCAAACATATATATGTTTGAAAGCTTAAGTCAATATTATTTTTATACATTAATAGAATAGACTTACAAAAAAAAAATAATAAAAATTTTACCAAAAATTTCAAATTTGAATTTATTATCAATTTATAAGGTTTTAATTAAAGGAATAATCTTTTAATTTTCACATTCAGAAATTAACCACTAACTATAGGTTATGCATGAAGTTTTTAATTTGTATTTATTTTAAAATGACTTTTTTTTTAAATACTTCATCTTTTCTCTGCGCATACACATTTAAAAAAAATCTATTTGCCAAAAATATCACTATTATGAATTATGCAGAAATAGATAACAATTTTCAGCAGAAATGACATGATAAATATATCTGAAATAGAAGTTTTAAATATCTCATTGCAAGGTAATACCATGTCCAGATCCCTTGAAAAAATGAGATAGAGAAATGATAATAATCACCACCTGCCAAGCAATAATAAATTCCATCTTTAATTTGTCCTATAACTAATAATAGTGGGATATCTATTTACCACCCAATAATTAGATGCATAACAAGCAGATAACTAATCACTATCCACAAGACCCATTAAATATATAAACACATATGAATACTTAATAAACAGAGCAAAACTCTCCATACAGTATTGCCACCTGTGCTAAACAGAGTAATCAATGGATGCCAGAAGGCTTGTGCATAAAATCCCTATCTAATGCCTACTCATCCAATATCCCCAGACTAGTTTCTGGCTTGTGGCCTTCGTCAGTGAGGAGCTTTGGATCTGAGAGCACTGCATCTAGATCTTAGGATCTAATGCAACCCTCTAGCAACCACCTTTTATCTCTACTTAACTACAAAACTATGAGAATGAAATTGAAAACACAAAAAATATTTTCAATCTAAGCTCAATAGCTTATATAGTCATATGGGTCTGAACTCAGTTCAGCACCCATACATTTTGGTGTCTTTGGCTCTTTTACAACCATAGCCACCACAAAAATATACAAAAATATACAAAAGAATTTCTATGTATTAAAGAAATTAGAGAAAAATTACAACACTTGCATTTTATAATATCTTTTAGAGTCATTTTTCAATTTCACACTATGAAAATTGCAAAATTAAATTTATAAAACCAAAAGCAATTAAATTAGCAGCCAGAATATTTAATATATACTACTGAAGTATTCTTAAACCCATACAAATGTGATAAGATTGTTTGTGTTTACTTATTAATTTTAAATTGCTTTGCTTACAAATTAGTAAAATTTCATTTTAACAAACTGCAAAAACATCTTTTTAATTACATGCTCTTTTATTACAGATACATTTTGATTATACTTAACAATTATATTTCATCAATATCATAAATTTATTTATAAAGATACTGAAAATGATTGTCAAATACTAGCAAAACACATTACAGAATACTAAGAACCTATGATTAAAAATTGTTATGTAGCTTATTGAGTGCAGTTTGGTTTATTGTGTTTACAAAAGTAGAAAAGAAAGAGTTGAAACATAAGTGTCAAGTTCCTTTAAAAAAAAAAAAAACTCCAATAATAAAATGCAAAAAGCTAATGAAAGTCTGATGAACTGAAGAAACAGTTTTGGCGTTTCAAATAGAAAATATAAAAGAAATTTTATTTTAAAAAATGTTTCTATTCACAAGATGCTAACTGAATTTTGCATATTCCTCATAATAATACTAAATGTAAAATTCAGATTTTTCTGTGCAAAATTATTAACAATTAACAAACTACTGATAATAAAAAATATTAAAAAAAACCCCCGAATATTTAATTGCTCATAAGATTCATATGACATTTGATTATTGATCCAGAATTCTACAGCTCTCAAGAATTTGCCTTTACAACTATATTAAATAGTACAAGGTTAATAATAAAATACTTTGTTGGTCAGAGATCGTGTAATGTTTTAGTATCAGATAAAACAAGAGTTGAGTTGCAATCCAGAGACTTCCTAGATTTATTGCTGCACTAAACTACGTAGGAATTGATAATAAAATCTGCTAATTTTCAATCCCCGAATTTATCATTCATAGTAAAGATAATCATTAAAAAATATGAAGCGTCCAGATGCGTTAATCGATTTGAAATAGCAAATTTTGGTGGGTATAATATTGTATCTAATAATAACTGTAGACTTATCTTAGAAAATTAATATAACTAAAACATAAAATTACATCAGATATTATCCAGTTTATTTTTTGATATTTTTCATTTCTAAAAGTTGGCAATTAAAATACACATAACATCATTCCGCCATAAATTATTTGTTTAAATAAAAATGACCATAATTAAAACCCACCTCCAGTTTCCCAACAGCTTTATGTAACACTTTTTCCATACTAGTAATTCGCTTCTGTAATTGTTCAGCTTCATTTTTTAAGAGTTCATTCTAAAACAAAAAAGATAAATAAGTATTTAATCATAAATATATTATTAAGATATGATAATTTATTTCTTAATTTCATAGTTTAATAAGTTATTTAGAAAATTAGTGTGATACTTAGCGAGAGTTAAAAAATAAAACATGAAAGAAACTTTAGAAAATTAGACTTATTAGCTAGTTCTAATTTCTATAAAGCTTTAGCCAAAACCAAATGATCTATTAAAAAAAATGTATTTTTCTCAAGCAAGCCAGCAGTTATAATTTATAATTAGATTTTGAACCATGGTTCTTCTGTGAGTAATTATTAAATAATTCCAAGAAAATAATCATTATGAAATACTACAGAATTCAGACTTCAAGGATAATGAAACAGGCTTTATTTTATACACATATAGGCATGATAAACAACTGCTGTGCCCATGGTCTTTAGTTTGAATCCAGAAAAAACTTGGATTTTTTTTTTGTATAGTTGACAATTTCTAAGCAAATCTAAAATTTTTCTGTCAGAATAGATAGCTCATAAATAATTCAGTCAGTCAACCAGTAATTGGTTATAATGAGTATTTATTATTCTTAGCTAGATTGAAGCAAATATGGTTTTGACGTAATCAAGTAACAACCAACAAAAATTGATAATGCAAGCTGAAATTGCATTTTCTAACAACTTTAATATTTTTCCTGAGCCACATCAAGCCAAAAATTGTTACTATTAGTTTACATAATTTCAGTTTGCATTAACATTTTTAATTGGTAATTGCTAGGTCATATTGTAGCTGAAGTTTTATCTAAATTATTACATAAAAATATTCACACTACATTTTAATGTTTATATCTATAAATCATTGAAAATCTTTAAACCAACATATATGGACAATTCTAATTTTGACATTTAAAAACATATACATATAAATCTTAAAAACAATATTCGTAAGAGGAATATACTATTCATTTTAAAAATATTATAAATGAATTATCCTACATCAAAAAAGGAATGGATGAAATTTTATTTTCTATATCTTTGATTCCTAAAGACTTATCACATTAAAAAAGTTTATGCATAATAATTCACATCTTTCTTATCCTCTAATTATATACCTCCAAGTTTTTAAAATATAATAAGCTGCTAAAAACTTTTAATATAAATAATGAAAAATAGTAACCATTAATTTTAATCCCTATAACATATTATATTTACAATATATTTAATAATTTATACTAAAAAATTATTATTATACTTTTAACGGTATCTATCTTTACTGTCAACAAATCAAAATTTAATGATTAAAGTTTTGCTTTTTTATTTTGCCCTCTTGTAGTAATTTTAATACCAATTTTTTAATAACAATTAGTAGCTTACCGGTTGCCCCCCCCCCCCTTCTTGCAGTGAAATAACCTTTTAAAAAAATTTAATTACTAAAATAAGTTTTAACTTTTTTGTCCAATGTTATAAATTCAAACCCAAACAAGTATTACTGATGCTATTGTAAAAATTTTAAAAAAATTGAATAGAAATTAATCTGGAGATCTAGCAAAAAAAAAAAGCCATAAATTACAAAAACAATTGGGCAATTAGTTATATAATTCATAATGGCAAACTAAAAGTACCACTGCCAACAAGAACAACAAAAAAATGTGTTCATATTGATAGACTTATAGATGTATTTATTATAGAGTACAGTCTTCTTTTTTTTTAATATATTGTGACAGTCAGTCTTAAATGACTAGCACAAAGATGGCTGCAAGCATAGTTGCAGTCTGAATAAACATATATATATAATAAAAGGTTGGTCTGTGTAAGTATACTTTCTCTTAGTTTGCTCATTTAAGATGTTTTAAATTAAAAAAGATAAATGGTGACGATACATTTTAAATGTACAATCATATACATTTAAAGTGAAATGCATATTTTTTTTCTGTTTTAATAAATGTGTCATTTTTGATATGGTGAAAGGGATATAAAATTATACTGGGAAACTTAAATGTAAATAACCCAGCAACTAAATATGTTTTCTTTTTAAATTATCAAATTTCGATGTATATTTTTATTTTTGGATTACGCGTTGAAAATAAATTTATGTACAAAATTTTTAAAAAATAATGTTAACCTTGTTACAACACGTAATCTTTATAAAAATTTTGTTTTCTTTGTTAATTATGGTTTTAATGACCACAGGCAAGTCAGTGATTTCTCTCTTTTGTTATAGTATTTTTAGAGAAAATTGTGAAAGCACATGGCTTGACACCTGCGGATTAAAAATTAATTAAAACATGGGATAGGAATGTGAATCACTAATGGTTTAAAAGAAAATTCTTAAACAGATTTAAAAAGATAAAAAGAGTTTTAATAATTAAACTAATTAAAAAAAATAAAAAACAGCGATAGTTTGTAGAGGGGACCCTGTAATGAGGGGGATATATGTGCTGATCAGGTGATATAGGGGATTATGAATTGATTCGTTCGTTCAGTTTGGCATATTGAATTGAGTTGAAGGCAGAGTTCAATGTGTGAAGTTAAAACCAATTGACTTATTTTTCGTTGATGATCGGTGCAAGCATTCACTTATGCAGAGATTGTTTGTTTTGTGACTTCATTTGAATTTACTGAGATGTTCTATTTTGCTTTATAATTAGCAAGAAAGAGTATATAATTGACAGTAAAATTTCAAAGTCAATGCAAGCTGTAATTATGCCTAATCCGAAGAAATAAAGAACTGCAAATAGAAATCTAGAAACAAATCGGGAATGTGACCAGAAAAAGTTTGCTGAAAGAATTAATATAATAATTTCAACAAGAAATCATCTTAACATGGATACATTTGATAATAGGAAATCAAGACTGAATAGTATTGCCCCAGTGAACATGGAGTAGAGAACCTGCTTCAGTGCATTCACACTGCTCAAGACCTATGTAACCAACAAGTTATGTGACTCTCTGTCCATTCGAAAATGTAGCTGTTTATGAACTATTCTGCTGCCATCCATAGAAGAGACCCCTTCGGCAGTTGCCTGCTCAAGATGTATATATCTCCTTCAGAAGCCCTCAGCCCGGAAGAAACCGAAGTCTACGGGAAATAAAACCCTTTATAATTCTAAATATAATTATTTTTTTTGGGTGGGTGTGATTTGAATATTTTTACGAATGATTTGTTTTCATCTTTATTGTTATAGCTATAATTAGATAGTGAAAATTTACGTAATCTTTTATATGTATTTGACCGATTTTTTATTATTATTATTATTTCTATACGTGATTCAATAGATTTTATTACCAAAATCAATTTTAGCATATTATGAATGTTTTAGTTTAATGATTTAAGGGAGTTAGATTACTCGTAAAGTTAGATACACACAAGTAGGAGGTATTGGCCTGTTTGCTCATTTTAGTTTTATTTTATTACATAAATATCCACTACATGCAGGAAAAATGTACAGTCAATAACTGTTCTTTCTTTAAGAATGTATCATACAAAGAAACGGGTCATTAAATCTACCTTCCCATATATTTGAAAAACTATGGAGTGCGTGCGTTCATTTATAAATAACTCTATCTTTTTAATCCGCCACGTGCAGGATTCAGTATGTTATTACTTACCGCAAATGCATTCCGATTAGTATAAATTTGTTCCATCCGCTACGTGCAGGATAAGAGTAATAGTAAAAAAATATGAGAATAAATAAGTCGATTAGTTCCTTGTTTGGATAGTCCGCTACGTGCAGGATATATATTGAGGAACTCACTTAAATATTATCAATTGCGGTTGGGTAATGTCACCCAATAATAATGAAATCTTTATTAGAGTAAGAAAAAGACAGAGGGTTATTTGATGAAACACGTATCTATCATGGATCGTATATATATTGAAATCACGTATAGAATATATCCTGTAAAATGCTAGAGAGCGTGCAAACGAAGATGAAACTTAGACCATCCTATCCCATGGGGTAAATATTTAATGATTTTAAATTGGGGTTTTTGATAAAATTTCATAGTGTGTTTCGTATTTATATTTCTGTTGTTATGTATTTATATTATATTATAAAATTAAGGGCTAAATAAATGTGGAGATAAAATATTAAAATTTCAACATTGTGCTGTGTAATTAGTTAAGATTTTATCGTTTATCCTCCTTTATTAGCTAAGCAACAAACCAATTTCTCGAGATAAAGAGTAGATGAGTTAGCCTGGGATTAATCTATATCGGGACAGAGTAATTCGTTAGAATATCCATCTTTCTAGTGATGTATTAAGTAAAGCATCTATATTATTGATTTTATTAAGTCAAAAAGGGACTAACCCTTATCTAAATTATGCAGTCATATCCCTCTGGGGAGGGAGCAATCTTTTCTCAGAGGTGGCGTGTAAAGGTCTTGGTGAACCAGATCTTTCAAGGGTATGAGTGTAGTAATTTCCTTTTACGATGCAATTCTAGAAAATAATAAATGATGGTGTCTAACTGAATACCTACAATCGTTGCTTGGTTACATAACACGCATTCCATGCTAAATGTGTGTAGATATACGTAAGAGGTGTAAATGGACCAGTACAGGAAAATGGCGACCAATGGGTTTTGTGCATGATATATTAAATATGCACAAAAGCTAATAGAGGGGGACACAGCCACGTAACGCAATTAAATAATAAATAATAGGAAGTGTAGGCAGGTAGAGAGCTATAAATGGAGCATAAAGAGAGATACATATATACTATATATATATAGATGGTAGACGGATTAGAATCGAGTTTAGTGCGAATGTACCGAGATTTAATAAAAAAGAAATAAATAAATAGAATACTTTGCTAGCGTTGAGATTTAATAACAAAGAAATAAATAAACAGAATACTTTCTTAGAAATAAGTAGACTACTTTGTAAGAAATAAATAAAATACTTTGTTGACGTTAAGATATAGTAAAGAGTGAAATACATAAATAGAATACTTTGTTAGCGTTGAGATTTAATAACAAAGAAATAAACAGAATACTTTGTTAGAAATAAGTAGAATACTTTGTAATAAATAAATAGAATACTGTGTTAGCATTGAGATTTAATAAAAAAGTAATAAATAAACAGAATACTTTGTTATAAATAAACAGAATACTTTGTAATTAATAAATAGAATAGAACCAGAAATGGAGGAAAAAAAGTTAATGAATATAATGATAGACTTTATGAAAGAATTGAGAGAAGAAATAGCCAAGATACCACGGCAAATAGAAGATTTAAAAAAGGAAATGGAGAAAAGGATGGAGGATATGTCCCAAAGACTAGACAATGTTAAAGATGAAACATTACAGGAATTAAAAATAAAAAATCTTAATGTAGAAATAAAATATGATAACCTTGAGTTAGATAATAGTAAACGTACAGAAGTTATAGAAAATAGATAACACGCAACAGGACTAGAGTTTGAGGGTGTGCATGAAAGAATTGATGAAAAAAGAAGTGAGATAGAAAATAGCTGCAATAGCAAAATGTATGAAATCGAGAAGAAGCTGGTAGGAAATGATACTAAAGTAGCAAAAATGTACCGATCCGTTTACGCCTCTTACATATATCTACACACATTGAGCATGGAATGTGTGTTATGTAACCGAGCAACGATTGTAGGTATTCAGTTAGACACCATCATTTACTATTTTCTAGAATTGCATCATAAAAGGAAATTACTACACTCATACCTTTGAAAGATCCGGTTCACCAAGACCTTTACGTGCCACCTCTGAGAAAAGATTGCTCCCTCCCCAGATGGATATAACTGTATAACGTAGATTAGGGTTAGTCCCTTTTTGACTTAATAAAATCAATAATATAGATGCTTTACTTAATACATCACTAGAAAGATAGATATTCTAGCGAATTACTCTATGTCCAGATATAGATTAATTCCAGGCTAGCTCATCTACTCTTTATCTTGGGAAATTGGTTTGTTGCTTAGCTAATAAAGGAGGATAAACGATAAAATCTTAACTAATTACACAGCACAACGTTGAAGTTATAATATTTTATCTCCGCATTTATTTAGCCCTTAATTTTATATTACAAATACATAACAGAAATATAAATACGAAACACACTATGAAATTTTATCAAAAACCCCAATATATAATCATTAAATATTTACCCCATGGGATAGGATGGTCTAAGTTTCATCTTCGTTTGCACACTCTAGCATTTTACAGGATATATTGTATACGTGATTTCAATATATATACGATCCATGGTAGATACGTGTTTCATCAAATAACCCTCTGTCTTTTTCTTACTCTAATAAAGATTTTGTTATTTTTGGGTGACATTACCCAACTGCAATTGATAATATTTAAGTGAGTTCCTCAATATATATCCTGCACGTAGCGGACTATCCAAACAAGGAACTAATCGACTTATTTATTCCCGTATTTTTCTACTATTGCTCTTATCCTGCACATAGCGGATGTAACAAATTTATACTAATCGGAATGCAGCGGTAAGTAATAACATACTGAATCCTGCACGTGGCGGATTAAAAAGATAGTTATTTATAAATGAACGCATGCACTCCATTGTCTTTCAAATATATGGGAAGGTAGATTTAATGACCCGTTTCTTTGTACGATACATTCTTAAAGAAAGAACAGTTATTGACTGTACATTTATCCTGCATGTAGCGGATATTTATGTAATAAAATAAAACTAAATTGGGCAAACAGGCTAATGCCTCCCACTTGTATGTATCTAACTTTACGAATAATCTACCTCCCTTAAATCATTAAACTAAAACATTCATAATATGCTAAAATTGATTTTGGTAATAAAATCTATTGAATCATGTATAGAAATAATAATAATAATAATAAAAAGTCACTGGTAAAATACATATAAAAGATTACATAAATTTTCACTATCTAATTATAGCTACAACAATAAAGACGAAAACAAATCATTCGTAAAAATATTCAAATCACACACACCCAAAAAAAATATTATATTTAGAATTATAAAGGGTTTTACTTCCCGTAGACTTCGTTTTCTTCCGGGCTTAGGGCTTTTGAAGAAGATATATACATCTTGAGCAGGCAACTGAAGGTCTCTTTTATGGATGGCAGGCAGAATAGTTCATAAACAACTACATTTTCAAATGGACAGAGAGTCACATAGGTCTTGAGCAGTGCGAATACACCGAAGCGGGTTCTCTACTCTACGTTCACTGGGGCAATACTATTCAGTCTTGATTTCCTATTATCAAATGTATCCATGTTAAGATGATTTCTCGTTGAAATTATTATATTAATTCTTTCAATAACTTGCGATATCTTTCTATCAAATCTATTTCTTTCAGCAGCATAAAGAATCTATTTCTTTCAGCAAACTTTTTCTGGTCACATTCCCGATTTGTTTCTAGATTTCTATTTGCAGTTCTTTATTTCTTCGGATTAGGCACAATTACAGTTTGCATTGACTTTGAAATTTTACTGTCAATTATATACTCTTTCTTGCTAATTATAAAGCAAAATAGAACATCTCAGTAAATTCAAATGAAGTCACAAAACAAACAATCTCTGCATAAGTGAATGCTTGTACCGATCATCAACGAAAAATAAGTCAATTGGTTTTAACTTCACGCATTGAACTCTGCCTTCAACTCAATTCAATCTGCCGAACTGAACAAATGAATCAATTCATAATCCCCTATATCATCAGATCAGCACATATATCCCCCTCATTACAGGGCCCCCTTTACAAACTATTGCTGTTTTCGATTTTTTTTAATTAGTTTAATTATTAAAACTCTTTTTATCTTTTAAAATCTGTTTAAGAATTTTCTTTTAAACCATTAGTGATTCACATTTCTTATACCATGTTTTAATTAATTTTTAATCCGCAGGTGTCAAGCCATGCGCTTTCACAATTTTCACTAAAAATACTATAACAAAAGAGAGAAATCACTGACTTGCCTGCGGTCATTAAAATCATAATTAACAAAGAAAACAAAAATTTTATAAAGATTACGTGTTGTAACAAGGTTAACATTATTTTTTAAAAATTTTGTACATAAATTTATTTTCAACACGTAATCCAAAAATAAAAATATACATCGAAATTTGATAATTTAAAAAAAAAACATATTTAGTTGCTGTGTTATTTACATTTAAGTTTCCCAGTATAATTTTATATCCCTTTCACCATATCAAAAATGACACATTTATTAAAATAGAAAAAAAATATGCATTTCACTTTAAATGTATATGATAGTACATTTAAAATGTATCATCACCATTTATCTTTTTTAATTTAAAACATCTTACGTGAGCAAACGAAGAGAAAGTATACTTACACAGACTAACCTTTTATTATTTCTTTTATATATATATATGTTTATTCAGACTGCAACTATGCTTGCAGCCATCTTTGTGCCAGTCATTTAAGACTGACTATCACAATACATTTAATACTTTATTCAAGATTAAATAAAAAATGTTACATGTGCAAATCTTTAATTTAAGCCAAAATAATCAAAACGGGTAGTTCCAATGACTTTAATATTGTCTGAATTAAAAGAAGTCTCTAATTATCAATTACTTAAATATTAGTATTCGATCTACACATATAATTGAAATCATTTTAGAAATTATGTTTTATATATAGGTATCAATTGATCCAAATCATTTTCTTTTTCATTCCTTACATTATATATGCTAATTTGACATCTGAATGCTGTGAAAATATAAAAAATATATAGTTAATTTGTTTCTGTATACATTCAAGAGCTTACCTCTTCTAAAAGGTTTTTTTCTACGATGTGATCTTTTGCCTCTTTTTTAGGAGGTAACATTGTTGTCCAGAAAAGCCTTATTAAGCGAAAACTTTCATTCAGGTACAATTGCAGGTTGCTGGTACTAGACCCAAGTTCCTTTAATGTGCTATGCTCCACTGACTAGATAAAAATAAATATATGTATAAACGCATTTTTAAAAATCTAGTTTACCTAAACAATATCTTAAATACATACAATGCTAGAGAAGCAAGCTTAAGAACTTGAAATATTTTTAAATACATAAATAGTATTATAACAAGTATATTAAACATAACATTTTGCAAGTTCTTACATTATATTTTTAAAATTTAGCTTAAAATCTTTGAAAAATAATTTTAGCACAGGTTGTTAGCCGAGAGGTCATCGCAGCTGCCTTGCAAGCAAGTAGTTGGTTGCAGACGGTTGTGCGTTCGCTTCCCGGCCGATGCTATGACATATGAAAAAAAAAAAGTTTAAGTTGTCTTGAAGCATAAAAGTATGCCTGAATCTTTTATAACCTGTGCTAAAATTATTTTTCAAAGATTTTAAGCTAAATTAAAGATTTGCACATGTAACATTATAAAAAAAAAAATATGTGCTTGAAAAAAATTATGCAATTATTTAAATTTTTCTGATAATTTTTTTTATAAATGACAATAATATTTTAATTAAATAATTACTTTTACAGGTGATCCATGTTTGTAAGAAAACAATTTGTCTCGCAGTCGAGCTTCCATGCCCTTTAAAATCACCAGACTTTCTCCAATTTCTTTTTTCAAAAGTTCATAATCATCAATACGGCCAACAGCATATAAAAGGCGATTATCAGAATCTACTCGTACAATTGGTGGACCTGCAAAAATAAAAATTGTTTCAATTACCATTATAATTTAAAAGCAAAATAAAAAAATTTATAATGTTTTGTGACATCTATTTAGAATTTCTCAACTTTGAGTTTGAAAATAGATTCTGTCATGATATTAAAACTATAAAAAAAAAAAAAAAAATCATTCCTAAGTCAAAAACAATATATTAATAATAGTTTGTTATATAATGTTCACAACACATAAAAACAACAACAACAGCAAAGTAAATATAACTTTAATCTGACATAAATATCTATATATTGCACAGTTATTTTTTAAGTTATATATACAAAAGTAAAGTTGGGTGTTTTGGTATAAATGAATGTGCATGTTTGCTTACTGCATGTATGGCAATGGTAAGACGTAAAACAGCCATAAATAACTTATTTCAGGCCATTTTGAAAACCCTAGACTTGCTTCAAAATCCACATTTACCCAAAAAAAATTCCATATTTTACTTGAATTAACACTCCACATCGTGAGCATGCAATAACTACTATTTCACAAGGTACTTTATAGGTGTGCATATGTGTATGTATATGGATACATATTTCCTCAGGTAAAAAATGTGAACCAATATTTTGGATCTCCTTGTAAAAAGAGACAAGCGTTTGCAATTTCATGAGCTTTTCAATTTAAAAAAAAAAAAAAAATAGTTAGGATATTATCAAAATAACAGACTCTTGTTTGTCTTTTCAAATGAAAAAAATGGAAATGCATTTGAAGTACACACATACGTTCATTTTTAAAAATTGATTTTTTTAAATTAGAATTTATATATATAAGATAAATTTATAGCTATGTAAAGTTTTAAAATAATTTTCATTTCTATTAGTATTACTGTTATCTAGTATAATAAATGAATAAATATATTTGAATAAATATACTTGGTTTATGCTGTAACATGCCACTTAAACAATCATTCTTATCATAATCATTTCTTTCAGTTTAGAATATATTACATTTACAAACTTAAATATATTTAATTATGTGATAGACAATAATAACAACTGCTTGCATATCACTCTTATAATCATAAAATTTATAACTATAATTATATATAATTCCTAGGGATAACACCAACTGACCAATCCTTTTGAATCAAATATTTTCCACCAAAATTCAATATATAATCAAAAATACTTTTGTTTACCTTAATCAGGAATACAGTAAAATATATTAAATCAGCAACTATAAAATGTCTGATAACAAAGACCCACTTTAAAATCCTTAAAAAATAATTTAAGGACAAAATCCAGATTAAAAGTAAAGGCTCAGTACCCAAAAAGTTTAAGACCTACCTTTCCTAAAATGAAAGCAACATTATATATCAAAATAATTTTATTTATAATCTGAGCATCATATGAACAACTTATAAATGAATGATAAGTTGAATATGAGCAGATATCTAAAAAAAAAAAATCCTCTAAAATTTTATGTCATCTCAATTTAAATCCTAGATCTTAGGCATGATAATTATTTTATGTAATTATTATTATGCCAAGCTTAAAAATAATAGAACATAAGGTTCATTTTATAAATAGTCTTAAAGAGTCCTTATATTATTCTAAATATCTATTTTTTTATGATAGACTATTATTGCAAAAATATAAAAAATGTTTTAATAACCTTAATAAATCAAGACTAAATATTTTTTTGTCTTTAATAAAAAAAGTTAATTTATATAACACTTTCATTAATTTTTATGATCTTCAATCTTTTTTTTTTTTAATTATTATATTAGAAAAGTAATACAGGAATTTAAAAAAACATAATTTCCTTATTATACAACATAAACATCACATATGTGTGTGTGTGCTGAAAATGCAAATAATTATTGCAAAATTTAAAGATTTATTATTATCATTTATTTAGAAATTACTATAAATATAAATTATATTACAAAAATATATAAGTATTTAGATTATGGCACCTATCTGCCTTCAAACACAGAGTTTATTTACAATTATTTTCTTATTTCACCAATAAAAAATTAAAAAGAAAAAAACAATGAGAACAAAATTTAAAAATACATTTACAAAAATTAGAGTGTAAAATTATTGCATTATATTATGCTTATAATGTGACAAATCATTTAAGACTGTTTATGCAAATCATAACATCATTTAAACTTGAACCTTACATTGTGAGAAATTGTTTAAAAAAATAGATTTACATCAATTATTTTAGTTCCCAGGCGATATCATATTGGATTTTTTTTTTTGGATTTTTTACATTTAGTTTAAGTTATAATTTTTATATCTTCAGATTACTCTGTGCTATAAATTTAATATAACACAGAATGCAATAAACCTAAGAAAAATATAGTTAATATTATAAAATAAAATTTTAATTCATTTTAAAATTAAAATTTTAAACAATTTTAAAATTTTTAAGCTAACATTCATTTATAAATTGCAAATTTTAGTAGATAAAGCTTTAAATTAAACTTCTGACAGTAGGTTTATTACATTCCTCACACAATTATAATTATGTATACAGTTTTACCATAGTATTTAATACTATCACTAATCTAAAAATAAAAGCACATTCTCTAATCTCTCTTGCTAATATATATATATTAGATATATGTATAATTATTGCTGTCTCAAAAAAAAAAACATATATGGGAACAAATTATTGCATGTGAATTAAAAATAAACATTGATAAATTGTAATTATTAAGAATAAACATATATAATTTACACATTTATACACACATGTACACAAATATGAGTAAATGCAGACTGCTGATCTGTTTATATTTTATTTGATGGTAATTATTTTTTTAACTACAAAAATTAATTCATATATATATTCATTTATTTTTAGTATTATAATAAATACATAAACTGACCTTTTTTTTTTACCTTTTCAAAAGCATTTTGAATCTCTTTACAAAAATTGATATCTTCTTTTTCATTCAAAACAAAGGAAAAGCCCAAATTTTAAAATATCTCTGCCATTTTTAAAACCACGCATAAAAGAAATATTTAAAGATTTTTTTTATCTATCCAGTGACATATCATATATGAAGATACAGCACAAACCATTTTTCCACAATTAAAATTTTAAAATGGTAACTTTCAAAAAACCGAGACAGATGATAAAATAAGGGCAACTAGTCTTTATTAAAAATAATATATTCTAAGAATCTAATTAAAAACTGTGATAAAACACAGTTTCTGAAGCTTTAAATATAAAATTACAAATATAAAGCTGAGCACTTTCGGGGAACTTAAGCCTCCATAATCATAGCCCAATACAAAATATAAAAACTTATTCACAAGCAAAATGCGTACCTCAAATAAAATGTAAACTAAATCTAAATAAATAAATAAAATACAATATAAATAAATATTATAACGTCCATATTTTAGAAATATTAAAACAAGAATCCTTTCTATTAATAGCATTGGGATTACCAGCTATAAAACAGGCTTCTTTAATCTTATGCTTTACATCATTCTTCTCCGTACACACTAATTTTGCCTCTACTGGTTGACATAGGTGTCCAGCCTGTTTTTCATGTTCCACAAACACTGAATTACCCAAAGATTTAGTTTTAGTATGATGATATAAATATTTATGCTGTGAAACTCTATTTAAAATATTAGTTTTAGTTTCATCATAATAAATAGAACAACAATCTTTATAAGGACAAGAAACACTATAAACCACATGCTGTGTTAAATTAGATTCAATTTTAAATTTTGAATTGTTAATCAATCTATTCATATTTAGAAAGGACTCTTGTTTTAATATTTCTAAAATAGGGTCGTTATAATATTTATTTATATTGTATTTTATTTATTTATTTAGATTTAGTTTACATTTTATTTGAGGTACGCATTTTGCTTGTGAATAAGTGTTTATATTTTGTATTGGGCTATGATTATGGAGGCTTAAGTCCCCCGAAAGCACTCAGCTTTATATTTGTAATTTTATGTTTACAGCTTCAGTAACTGTGTTTTATCACAGTTAGTTTTTAATTTATTGATTTTTGTTAAAGTATATATATACATTCTTTTCATTAAGAATCTAATTATAAATACTTTGCAATATTTCTATTTTAATAGAAAAAAAATTTAAACACATTTAGAATATTAAAAATATTTAAAAACCAATTTGAAGTGTTTTTTTTAAATGTAATTTATTTTATCTGTAAAAAATTTTTTAAAAAAAAATTAATCTTAAAGCAAACAAATAATTTAAAATTTTCATAAACCTGGCAATTTTCATCCTAATGAAAAAAGATTAGAAACAAATTATAAATAATAATTTAATACAGAATCTAATGAAGTATAACATGATTTTATATTTTTAATCATTTTTATGCAAATTGAAATAGAAAGTCATGCAAAAAAGGAGATAGAAATTATGTTCAAATGTGACCTATGAGAATTGAAGCATAAAGCAATTTCATATGATTCACTTAATTCTTCTAAAACAGAAATCTATGTATTACTTAAAAATTGTAAATTAAAATGACTAATAAGTATTAATACATTTTCTTTGTGTGACCATAACTTAAGAATTCAAATCCAAGTAAAATTTGGGAGATTTTTTCAGATCTCAGATTCAAAGCAGATTAGGAAGTAAACTAATTTTTCTATCAGTAATTGAAGTATTTATATGTTGGATTATTTCCATCATCTTATATTAAGTATTGAATGTCTTCAGAAAAATTTAACTTTATTTAAATATTCCAATTACATTCGACTGTTAGTATTAGCACACAGATTAGTATATGCACAGCATTTCGAGGTATTATTCTCGCCTCTTCTTCAAGTGTTGTTGGCCTGACCAGTAACAGTACTAATATGGGAATCAAACTTGGATCCTTAGATTCTTGAATATTGAATTTTAAGGTAATGTTCTAACCAATTGAGCCCTAAAGACATTCAATACTTAATATTAAATGATGGAAATAGTCTAACACATAAATACAGCTAAAATATTATTATCACAAACCTTCAGGAAAACAATAATTGAACTAGTTTCCCAATAATTGATTATTTTCAACATCCAGAATTTTATTACTATCTTCATATAGTCTAAAGACTTTTCCTATAAGACAATGCTACAGTGAGGTGTTTAAGACTGTTTAATTTGTATCTACTATTGCATAATTACCATATGACTAATATTTATACTCACACAAACATTCACATACATTTATTATAAACCATTAAGGTGCCTAAATAAATTTTAAAAAAAACACAATAACTAACTGACCTAAAATTAATAAGAAGTGAAATAAATACATATAATTTCAACTCGGAGATAAATTTTAAATTAAAATAATAATATTATTTTTACAGTATGCCTATAATTTCAATCTAAAGTACAATGTATGGATGAGAAAACAAACAGATATCAATGTTATAATTTAAAAACTATGAGATTAAAATGTGGCTAAGCAAGATACCACTAGCAGAGATGACTAAAAGTGGATAATCAACACCTGTAATCCAGAAGTGAAAGAGTTGGCACAATCTGTGATACTGAAGCCTAGAGTCTGTAATTCGACACCTGTACTAAATGATGCAGAGTATTTTAGATCAATATTGTACTAATACCACATACAATTTATCTTTTTCTATATATATACTATTCTTCCATGGAAATTTCTTCTATATTTTTAAACAAATTATTTTATTATCTCTTTTTATCCTTAGTCCCTATGAGGAAAATTAAACAATTTAAAATTAAAATGAATGAAAATATTGAATTTTTTAATAAAAAAAATAATCAAGTCAGTATATAAAAAGATAAGCCTATCTTTAATAAATAATGGGAAAAAACTAAAATTTATTTTATATAATTAATTAAAATATTTTTATAATAGATTACAAAAATTAAAAATTAATTAAAGTAAGATTAAAAAGATAATGAAAACTAAAAGTAAAAATATATAATAAAGTCTAAGATACTTTGCTTTTAAAAAAATAATAACAATAATGAAAAAAAGAACAAAAAATTCTATATATAAAAAAAGATAAATTATATAAACATAAAATTATAATTTCTTTTACAAAATTAATTGTTTTAAGGCTACATAATAAATTAAAAGTTTTAAAAAGCATATAAGATTTTAAAAAATAATGAAAATTGAAGGTCTAAACAGATGTGAAGTTTTTGTTGCTATAGAATATAAAACAAATATAATTCATATTATTGTTAAATATTGCAAGGCCTTTTTTAAGAACAAAGATGCTAATAACAATAATAGTTTTACATAAATAAATATAATAGTAATATATAATACATGAATTTTCAATTCATTGTTTTTCAAGAGACCAGACAAAATAAATAAAAAAAAAAAAAACATATAAAACAATAAAATCTAAGTTTATCAAAAATTATAAATAAGCAACGGATTTAATGATTATTACAGAAATGTAATACACAGAAAAAATATGCCAAAGCTTCAAATACAATTCAAATATCATTTAATAAAGCATATATTATGGTGTGTGGATATATATACAAATACAGAAATCAGAAAAAAATGGTTTAAACATTAGTTTAAAAAAATATATTTATGTTAGTAATAAAATAGATTATATATAAGTGTGTACATGTATACACACATACAATTCAGAAAAAGAAATTAAAAACTAATTTATTAAAAAAAAAAAACTTATTAAAATTCAGGTACATAATTAAAAAGCAATAATCTGATTATTACATAAAAAAAGCAAGAATTAAAGTTTGCTACAAAATCAGGATAGGATGGTCTAAAAACGGAACAACAAGCAACAAAAAACAGTACTTCCCTAAGTGTGTTACAGCAAATCTCAATGAGATTAGCTTCCGAAAACAAATTAATGACTATGATCAGATCAAAACTGTCTTATTTTTAATATATGCTAATGGACTTAAGAGTAATAATTTTGTTAATTTATTGATAAATTAAAGATACAATATCATATTTATTCCTTAGTTATGGCAACAAATTCCCTAACTATTATTTTATATCTGATAGTTAAGTTTCTAAATAAGTTATCAATATGGTGTTTGATCTACAGAAGAACTCACCATCACTATGCAATGCAACAAAAAAATTGTCACTTCATCTAACACTGTCTGACAAAATTTTTGAATTAGATAGAAGATTAATAGTTAGTACAATTTATTAAAGATTTTTAAAATGTCTTTAAGCAAAATAGCTATCACAGTTTGGCAAAGATCAAAAAACCATTAACAATATGACAGCTAGCATATCAGTCACTACAAGAATGAGGGACTGAAATTTTATTTATACTAACATGGAATTCACTAGAAAGAAATTAATATATTTTTGCTTGGTAGAGAAAAATTAAATAAATGTGATAAAAGTAGCACAGATCAGCAAAAAGGAATTTAATGTAAACAATGCAATTAGATAATCTTTGTAAACTTCACATAAGGAGAAAATGTTCATTATAAATAAGAAAAAAATTAAAATAAATTAACTTCATTATTGTATTTTACTGGTCAGAGATTAATTGAAATAATAGATTACATGAACCTGCAAAATTGGAAGATTTACCATATGAAGTAATACTTGAAAAAATGAATGTGTATTTTAATCTCCAATTATCACTCTAATTTAGAAATAAGAGGTCAGATAGATAGTGAAAAAAATTTCAAATTCAACCCACTACTAGAGACTTGAAGAAAAATGTATGTATGGCACTTTTTTAATAAAGCAATTTTAGAATAGCAGTTGTACTGGACTGTCAAGTAAGAAATTGAGCCAACAGTTATTGATAGAATCAAACCTATCCTATAAAGAGAAGATTAAAAAAATAATGGCATACAAAACTGAAGTGAACCAAGATAAAAAGTTTATGATCATTGAAACATAAAGAAGTAAAAAAATAATGTAGATAAATCAGAAAATCGAAACTGAAATGTAAAATGATTCGGCTGTGGAAATATTGGTCACATGACATAAAAGTGGAGGGATAAATATTGCAACAACTTGGAAGTAAAAGTTACCTCAGAAAAATTTGAAAAAAGATAAGGCAGAAGAAATGGATCAAAAATGCATATAAAGAATATAGCAATCAGGAAAATAGAGTAACAGATAGTAAATCAAACATATTGATATCAAAAATCTATTGAAAGCACACTTCAGCTAAAGTTAAAACATCAACAATTAAAAAAAACATTATTCAGAACTAATGTAAATGAAAATCAAATTAAGTTGAAAGAAAAATTAAAAAGTCTACCAAAATAAAAAAATAAAATAAGAATATGCCTTTACCCTGAAATACAATGGACCTTTATATGAGGATTTTCCATAATAATAATAATCATCAATTTGTACTCAATATTTGGTTTACAATCATTTATTCGATTCAATGATCTGTAAAAAAAAATATTTTGAAACATGTTTTTTAAAAACATCTGCCACTTTTTTTAATGTCAGCCATTTTGTAAGGTTAATAATATTATAGGGTAGTGACTTTATTAAAGCTATATTATCCGAGGATGATATAGCAACATTCACACTAAAAATAAACACAGTTACACATTTTTCAGTATACATATTTTGTTTTAGTTATAGAATTAAAATACAATTTACTAATTTTTATCCAATATCCTTACAAGACAATCAGCACTTTCACTTATAACATTTTCAAAAAAAAAAAGTTTATTATTAACAACAACAAAAGCAAAAAAATGGCAGTTTCATTTAGTACAAGATATAATCAAAAACATACTTTGATTACATACAGTAAAAAAGTACAGGTACTCCTCAACTTTCATACCCAGTTGGTTCCTGAAACATGTACAAAAGTTGAAATGTACTGAAAATAAAGCAATGTAAAAGAAAATATCAAAAAGTGGTTTTAAAACATTTATTTTTTAATGAGGTGTATTAGCATATACAGGCGATCTTCTACTCTCTTTTTTTAATTTATTACCTAAATTTTATTATATTGTTAATGAAATTATTAAAATGATAGAAATAAGTTTAATTATTTAAAAGTTTATAAGTTATATAAATGTAGAATAACACACACACACATATATAAAAATATATAACAGTTTATACAAAAAAATCAGTCAAAAATAAGAATAAAATAAAAGATTAATATTTATAAAATTATTAAAAATGTAAAAGAATAAATAGTTATTGGATTCATTAAAAAATTTGTATAGTAAAAATATTTATAAGTAAATTGCTTACTTTTCAGAAAATTTAAAATTCAATACTCTTTTCATTGGGTTTATTACTCTTATTACAATTATATAAAGTGATGTTAATTATTTGAAAATATTTTTAAATTTGCATAGATTTTTACTCCTATTAATAATAACATTTTAGATTTTGTTTCCTGAAGCAGGATTTACTGTATAAAAAATTAATTGCTGTGATCTGATGAATCAAAACCCTGTCAAGTTTTTATGTGATTGATGAGAATTCTCTATGAATAAAAGTAATCTAAAGACATCTCAAATTAATAAAAATAAATTTATTATGACTTTAAAAATAAAATTAATAATACTAAAAAGTTACAGGTTAATATTATATAAAAATGTAAATCCTTATTCTGTATATATATGTAAATGCTGATTGCGATATAATAACATATGGATAAGTATCTGGTATTTTCTTTATACATTTATCAAGAGATAGTTGAATTGTACTCTTCTTTCTCTTTTCTTGATAAAAAATTCCATAACATGCAGCATCTTTTTCTATTGCCCTTTGTATGAAATAGCGAATTGTATGAAAATAGAGGACCAGCTGTATATTAATGATAAATTTTTAAATATGTACATAAGGTAAAATATATTCACTCATCAATTTTGGATTAAAATTGTTATTAACATTATTTTGCCTGCAGCTAAAAATATAATCATTCACAATTGTGAAGCTTAATCATTGTAATTATATAGAAGGGATGATAACATATAATTACAATCTAAGTACTTCACTAGTAAAATTTGTTCATTAATACATAAATCATTTAAGTGAAAACAAAAATGATTTTGTGCCTATGCAGTTAATATAAAAATAATATATTTATTTGTTCAATTTTAAATCAATAATGATGTCTTATCATAGTCTCAGCAACAACAACAAAAAAAGATTTAATCAGGCATTATTAAAACTACAGCAATCGCAATTCTCTAATTTTAATTTCTGAACAGTTGCTTTACAAAAAAAAAAATTAACAGTCAGTTTTATTTCTTTAGACATAAAAAAAAAAACTTTGATAGCATCAAAAATAAATTTTAATATATACATTGTCATAATTTTTTTTTCTACGTGCATTATTTTAATTTAACAAATTGTGATTCAGAAAATATTCTCTGGTTATGTAAGAAGCAAAATCGCTGACCATCAATGAAGAAATTATATATATATATTGAACCGTATTACATATAGTTCATGGGTGTTTAGGAATTGGTATATTTTAAAGGCTAAAAGTAAAATGTAAAAATTGTTCAAAAGACGCAATTTAATTTTTTTTTTTAGTTATTATAATTTATTTTAGATATGTAGGATGAAAAGTATTTGTGCATTTAGTATTATATATTTAATTAAAAATAAAAGTTGAAATTGGAAGGAATAAAAATACTTGCTGATTATTAATCCAGATAAAGAAAATTCCAAACGCAAGAGATTACAACCAAAGTTTTAACGCTAATTAAAGATGGCTGAAAGAATTTATAAAAAAAAAACTTTGTAACAAAAAAAAAAAAAATATATACAAGATTATCAACTGGTATTTTGATAAAAAATAAGAATATATGTGCAGAAATCTAAAACACTAAACTGAGGTTATAAAAGAGGCTGGAAAACTGCAAACAAGGTCTTTTTGCTAAAGGTTTCATGTACCCTGGATGGGTGAGAGGACGGGCCTAATTGTTGCTCCCTTTTTCTCTCAACAATAATAAAAAATCAGGAATATTCATTTGCTGAACAAATGCATCAGGCGTGAATAGAAACGAGCATTTTGCGGACACCTTGTCTTGTTGTAAAGAGGTCACTCTAAAAGCTTTGCGTCTAACTATACCTTGCAACTGACCAGAAATGTAAAAATGTTGACAGAAGAAATCAGTCAACTTCCAATGATGCTCAGGATCCCAAGAAATACATGTATTCTACAAGAATCTATGGTCTACACAAACTTAATGGTAAGTTATTATTCATACTCTAACTTATGTCTAATTGTATGTTTGCAAACTAAATTTAATCATAAACTTTAATTACGAATTTCAAACACTGATAAAGAGACATTCATATTTTTTCCATGGATTCTTAGAAGAAAATTGTAACAAGAACTTTTAATTATTTGTTGTACGTTATTATCTGGATGGGCAAATGATTGTATGTTCTTTCCACTTTATTAATAATTTACTATTTAATTGTAATAAAATATTTAACATTAATATCAACTTTTCATTGTATGTTCTTAATTTTAGTTATTTAGATTTTATTATTAAAAAAATTAATTTTAGAGAATTGTATAAATTACTTTTGCCAATATGCTTGTTTAATAGTTAAGCCCAGGGAAATTTCTTTAAAAAAATATTAAATTTAGTTATTTACTGCGAATCTGCTCGGTGAATGCGAGTCTACAGACTCTGAAACCCTCATAAATAAAGAAATAACTAACTCTGTTGACAATTCAAATCATAATAAATATGAGATAAAGTTAATCAGGAAATATAACTATGTTCATGAAATATCTGAATTCCTACATGGTCGGAAGATTCTTCTTTTTCTGTTTGATTAACTAGCACTCTATAGTGTGCAATAGAAGGCCTAAATGCAAAATGTTAAATGTTACCATATATATAGTAACAATCAAAACTGTTAACATCTTATTTTTCTCTTATATCCAGTTAACTCAGGGAGATACAAGAAACTACATTAAACTATAAAAATTATACACATCATATTGCAGTAAATAATACAAGGTGCAGAGATAATGAGTATTTTGTATTTATTCATATATAACACAGCAACAATAAAACAAAGTTATAAAAGTCTTTCATCGGTAAGTACAAATGATTATAGTAAATTGTGTAGGGTCGAACACAAGAATTACTTATATTACATACTTTCCATTCCATGGGGTTTAAACCCAGGATAAGTAATTTAAAAGTTTCAGGTTAATAAATTGAATGCATGATTAATTAAAACTTTAGACTATAGAGTAAACATTAACCCTGATTCAAGTTTCAATATAAATTACTGTTAACCTTCTACAAATTTAACTCATTTTAAAAAGTTATCATGATGGGGTTGAGTTTATATCATCATAATCATAATCTCAGTCTACATAGCATTACTATTTTATATTTATCAACATGCTTTCTCAAATATTAATTTAAAGTTATGTGGTGCCCTACATGTTGAACCATTTACATATATATGATTCAAGTATATTGGCATTGAGTAAAAGTTAAAAGAAGCAAAATTTAAAAAAATCGTCCATGGACATAAATTAGTTTTTTTTATTAGTTAGTATACTTTTTTATATATGTACTGCATATAGACATTAATATATTAGATGAGTGCACATACACATAAACATACGTTATTATACATCAAAATACATTATTATAAGATTGTATACATAACGATGTTAAGCTTGAAGCATAAAGTCCATTAGCTGGTTTACAGCTGTTTTTTTTTAATTTGAAAGTTTAGCTGAGCATTTTATTATTACATTTTTAACTTAACACTTTTATCTTAATAAGACAAAAGCCCATCCCGAAGTCTAATTCTTGGAAATTATCTTACGTCACACATACCTGGTTTAATTTGTGTGAGACCCAAGTACACAGTTTTAAAAATAAATCTGAAAGAGATGATATCAAACTGCGATATTTCCTGAATAAATTAATTTTGCTGGTGTCTTCTTTAAAGTAATAAACTTAAATCTTAAAAGCATAATTTGTTGATGGCTTTTTGTTTTTGCAGTAATGAAGAGATCTAGGAAGAACCAAATTTAGCCTACGCGGACGACCATACATCCGATCTAGAAAGTTGGTAATTTTTTTTAAATTCTTAAAATATTGGTAAAAAATTACTTAAATAAATGCTAACTGTAATATGCATGAATATGTCTATTATTAAGATTTGTGATTTATTATTATAATTCTTAGTTAAAGGGATAATCCCAAAGCCAAATGTAAAATATTATATTTTTAAAAATAAGTTTATTAGGTTTTTTATTTGTTGATACCCCACGAAATAGTGTTGAAAGTGATATTCCTACCATTTCAGATTTAGCAATATACTTTTTAAATATTATTTTTTTAAATTATAATACTGATTAAGTATATACTGTTGAAAGACCAGAGTAATCTTTTGAAAGCAGCATTTATCATTTTTTCTAATTATCGCTATGTATATATATTTAGGTTTTATGACTTTTTTTAAAAAATGCCTTAACACACGTTAATTTTTTGAGATTTACGATTGCAATGTTTGATTATCACTATCAACATTAGCATTTTTGGTTTATTTTAAAGTATTTTTTAATTTTTTAAATTTTCAATGTTGACTTCTTTTTCTTTTCCCGCACTTTTTTCCATAGTAGCATCTCAGGCTATTTAATTTCCCACGTTACTCTCTTGCTCCGCCCTTTTTAAGTGTAGAGCCTTGGGCTATTTAATTTCCATGTCACTTTCATTCCACCACCCTTTTTAATTGTAGTGCCTAGGGCGATTTAATTTCTTGAAAACTGGGTGTTTCTAGTCGATGTCATTTATCGCTTGCATGTGCCAGCAGTGTTTTTGGGTGTTTTCAAATTCAAAATGGCCACCGAGCGCATACTATATCAACACCATTCTCTTCTTTATAATGTCTTTCAACCATCTTTAATTAGCTAAATATTTTTTCTTTTAGCTTATCTAGATTAGTAATTTGTGTGTCTTTTGTTCTCTCCAATTTTTACTTTTACTTTTAACTACATAAAAAAAATATGACCGACAATTTTAACTTTCATTGTACATTTTAAAAAAAAAATTATACTAATCAAAAAAAAAAATCTAATTTTTTTTTTTTTAGCTTTTACCAAATGCCAATATATTTGTACCATATATAAATAAATGGTACATACCATTGGGGCCAGGAGATGAGAATAAATAGAGGTATAAACTAATTTTATTCTTAAGCTTTAAGTCCATATTCGCGTGTTTTTTTTGGATTAGCATGCTGATATATCTCGTAGACTCATTCAACAAGTGACGTACAGCTTTAACGCCCATTTTTGGGTCTAACACAGCGGGAATGAAAAATATTTCCACATTCATCTGTGCCCTTTCTGCTTAAGCGTAATAGTAATGATAAGCCCAAGTTATAAGCACAAACGAGCATTGCTCATCATTTTGAGTCTTATAGGCTCGCGGCAACTCAGTCCGCCCTCCCTTTATCAGGATCCCTGATAGAAATAGATTAATGGGCATATAAAGACAGTCTTGTTATACACTGTGTACAACGACTCGGGGCTATGCTTTTTCCCCTCTTCAGTAACCGCCTACCCGGTCAAACACTTGTGACGTCCAAATCCACATCAGCCATGATCATGTTTTTTTTTAGACATATTAAAAAAATATATTTTTTTTTTCTGTAAGTCATATTAAATAAATATTTTTATATTTGTATAATCAGAGTTTAATTAGTTAGTTAGTTTTTTTTTAAAACTACTATTTATTTTCCGGCTATGAGTTTTTGAGTCACCATTGTAATGTTCTTTACCATTATAACTTATCTCAGGTTGTGGTTATTGCATTGAAGCCTTGCGTTGGGAAGCCATTGTAACATTTTCCCATCTGACTAGGCCTCTATACGCAATAAACTGCGCGAGTTGATCAAGTTATGCAAGAAGAAGAAAGTTTTGTTCCTATTTCTAAAAACAAACTGTATTTCCTGATCAACTCGGCCTAGAATTGTTAAGACTACATTTGCAGCTGAATCAGTTTTTAATTTATAAATGAGGGCGCCAGAGTCGTTAGACTCACTGATTCTGTGTCAAACATATCGTAACTCGTAAATTAAAAAGAAACATGTTTTTAAAAGAATCGGTATTATATTCTACCGTAACTAGAATTATTTTTTTGATATTATTCCTGGAGCTTATTCAAAACATATTGGCAAAGGTAAATTATATTTTCAAATCTTACTAAACTAATATTTAATAAATTTAATAATAATCATTAATAACTATTATTAATAATGTACAAATGAAAAGTTGATATTAGAAATATTTTTGGTTGTCGTCGATTAGTTGCTAAAAGCCGCTTGAGGGCGTTCTACCTAGTTAAAAGCACATTAAAATGCCATTTACTAGGCATACCTATTAGTAGGCCTACATATAAATGCTGTCAATAATATTATACCGTAACATATATACATATTTTGAGTTTTTTATTTTTAGCGACCATTATCTTTCGCAAAAAAAAGTCACTCTTTGACATCTTCAATAGGCTTTGCAGTTGCTACGAAACTTTCACAATTTACATTTCCAGTATTTGTTTTCTTTTGGGATTCTAGAATTGTAGTGTAAGTAATTGTGCAAATGTTTATTTTAAAATTTTTTAACTCATTTCAATGGATGTGGTATTTGTTATTTTAAATTTTACCATTGCAAACAACAATCACTAGAGACATGGTCAATTGTCAAAATTTGGGGAAGAGTGTTTTTTAACCAGCTCTCCGGCGAAGTAATGTCACTCGCGAGATTTTAGAGTTGAGATTTAGAAAATGGCCGCAAGTTTGATCAATATTTTCATCAGGAGAGTGTTCCACTTGTTGTTAAATTAAAATCTTTTGAAAGTGATTATTGTAATTGTATGCAATAGTTATATTTTGTGTTTGTTTCTGAAAAAAATTTTGTCAGTCCAAAAAATTTGTTACTATTATTTCTTGAAATATTGACGAGTGAAATGGTTTTTGTTTGTTCACTAAATAAATGTTTCGTCTAAGTTAGAACAAGTGTAAAATCATTTTCGGGTTTCTAGTTAATTAAAAAATCGATCGATATAGTTCAAAAACGGGGGGTGGAAAATCAAATTACAAGCAGATTTTTTTTTAAAAACAAATCAAGTATTACTTTTATTTCAAACAAGTACAATTAAAAACAGATTTCCATAAAATGGTTTTTTTTTTTTGGTTAAAAAATATCAAATTAAAAAGACATTTTAAAAAAAAAAAAATTATTTTTATTTAAAAAAAATGAAAGTAAAAACATGTTTTCTTTGTAAAAAAAAAAAAAAAAGGGTTTACTTTTATTTAAAACAGAAAAAAAAAAAGTTGTATTCAATCGCGAGCCCATAAGCAAAAAATTTGGCTAGAAAATGTTAGATTGAATCGTGCGCGCGGTAGTAGGAAATGTTATATTGAATCCTAAAATGGAAAAACATATTTAACAAAAAAAAAAGCTTTATTTGTATTTTAATTAAAAAAAAAGGTTATATAGAATTATGCTAGAATATGTTAAAAAAATGAATCGCTCCTTTTTTTTGTTTTACGCTCCAATATGTTAGATTGAAACGCATGCCAGGGAATGTTGTTTTGAATCGTTTTTGTTTAGCAACAACGCCATCAAGTGGGATATGGTGGCTATTTGATGACAACCATATTTTTATTCTAACAAATTAAAATAAAGAGAAATTACTAATTAAATAAACTGGAGAGAACACATGCACATTAATCCAAACATGAAGCAATTAATAAAAAAAAAAATTTCACAATTAAAAAGTTCTTGGGTAAGCAAGAGTCTCTTGATCAATAAAATTAAAGTCTCTATCGGGATTATTTTAAGTTTATTTTTAAGAAAGGTTTGCCGACAATTTAGTCATAATCGGGAATAATGAATCATAGCTTAGCGGTAAGTTTAGTGAGTTCAGGAAGCTTGTAGATTACTATGCATTGTTTTTTTTTTGTGGGAGAATAAGCTCGGCCATCTGTTATAAGTTGATCTTGTGATCTATTCTACTGGTCAGTCACGAAAGCTTTTCTGGTGTCCATCTTCAGGAATGATGTCAGCAAAAGCTCCGGTTCATTCCAACATGCAGAACTATTTCAGCGTAGGGTGATCCTGGATATATTCTTGTTATCCAGGACCGGCTATAAGAAAAACAGACGAAACAAGACATTGATCAAACTGGTCTCTTCTTTTTTATACTCGAAGTCCAGTTTTCAGACTTCTGCGCATACCTTTTATACGCTGATAATCTTGTACATTCTTTATAAAATTTACGTTACAAAGTTCTCTTCTTTATAATGTCGTTTGGCCAATTTTAATTAGCTAAATATTTTTCTTTTAGCTTATCTAGATTAGTAATTTGTGTGTCTTTTGTTCTCTCTAATTTTTTTTTTTTTAACTAGATAAAAAAAATACGAACGACAATTTTAACTTTCATTATACGTTTTAAAAAAAAATTATACTAATCAAAAAAAAATCTAAATTTACTTTTTTTTAGCTTTTACCAAATGCCAATATGTTGGTATCATATATAAATAAACGGTACAATATGTACAATGAAAACTATTTGTGTTTAAAATTATCTATTTTATTAAAGTAACGTTAATATTGGAAAGAATGTAAGCACAAACAGATTACAATCAGAGTAAAAACCTTTTACAAGATAATTAAATATGGCTGAAATAATTTAGAAAAAAAAAAGACTTTGTAACTAAAAAGTAATAAGGAATGTTCAAGATTATAAAGTGATAATAGTGCAAAGGATAAGGATATGCACAGAAATCTCAAACTGGTCATCAGAATAAAAAAAGCAGACAATTTTAAAATTGGTCTTTTTACCCGTGTGTTTTGAGGTGTTTATTGTATGCAGCATTTTTGAAGCAATAATAAAATGCTATCACTTAGAACTACTAAGCTGAATCTATTCCCCATGTGTGAGTAGAACCAGATTGTTCACTGGCACCTTCTCTTGGCTAAAGTAACCAAAAGCTTCATCTAGCCTTGCCTTAAATATGGATCATAGATGCGAATGTGTTATTGGAACAAAACCATAAAGAATTTGTATGAACTACTCAGAAAGAAACTTACCAGTAAGATAATGGCATATTATAACTCATATCTATAGAAAAAGAGATTTGCGAACTGAATTTATATAGTAAACTGTTAATATAATGATAAAATGAAAATTATTGATTTAATAATGACAGAAAAAAATATATAAAGGGTTCTTGTATTATATCAGAAATCAGTTTCAAAAGGTTTAACCAAGAATTTAACATGAGTAATAGCAAATAGTATAGATTCATGAGTCAACACAAACTTAAAAATATCCAAACAATAAGAAAGAGTGTATCTGCATATAATGATTTGGAGGAAGGTGGGGGGCTATTGAAAAAAAAAGAAGATATTGTTTAGAACAGCGGTCGGCAACCTTTTAGATATTGCGGACCACTAACATATTTTTTAAAGGTATGAATTAATATGAGCATTGAGTATGATATACATATTTATTTATTTATTTATATATTAATATTTATATGTTTTATAATTTGTTAAAAAATTATGTTTTATTTTGTTAATATAATGTTCATTTTATTTCATAAAAATAAATCAATGTATAAATATGTATTTGTTATATTTTATATATGTAATTTTCTAATTTGTATCTACAAAAATTATTTAAGACAAATAATATTCTATTCAAAATTCTTAATAAAATTTTTGAGTTTTAGTTCATCCAATTACCAAAGGTGTGCCGAAGTTGAATTTGATGCCTTGTCAATTGTACAGAATTCATTTCTTATTTTGTTACTTTTTTTATGCCACTGATTGAGTAGGGGTAATTAATTAAACACCTCTGAAGTAGATGTTTAGCAAGTCACAATGTATTTTGTAACAAATCAATTAGCAATAATATGATGTTCTTGTTCTATTTTACATATAATAATACAGTTAAAACAAAATTTATTTTTATTTAAAAATTTTATTAAATGAGCTTAGCAAATTTAAATAATATCTGAATTTTTTTGCGAACCATTAAAATTATGTCACAGACCACTGCGGCACCAGTTGCCTATCGCTGGTCTAGAACATATTTAATTTTGATAAAAGTCTGATATTTTGCTATTCATTTTATTAAAAAAATATAGGACAGTAAGATTTTCAATATTTTTATTTTTTGAATCAAAGCATATAAGCAAACATACAGTAAATATATATATATAAATGTGTTCCCTCAATTTTATTAATAACTACTTTTTTTTTAATTCTCCTAATACTTTAATCTTAATTTATCTTATATTTATACACATTAAACAATATATATATTCTATTATAATCAAAGCTTATCAACAAAAAATAAACTTTTATATATAAAATTCGAACAAAATAAACAGATGTGTGTGTGTGTGTGTAAACATATATAATTCAGAAAGAATAATTAATTAAAAAACTAATTAATTTAAATAGAAATCTTTATAATAGTATAATAAAGAATATTTATACTTCTATAATACAAAAAAAGGAATTAATTAAAAAATTACTTCATTAAAAAAAATTTTTTAAAATGCAGGTGTGTAATTAAGACAATAATCCTTTGGGTTGTTAAAAAAATAAAAGAATTATGGTCTAGTGTTTTTTAATGAATTACTCTTTATAAATTGTGTGCATATGCACATGTATATATAAACGCACTACTAGATAATTGATATTTTAAAACATTTCACTCTTATTGTTTGCAAAATTTATATATGTATGTATATATATAAAGTATAATGTCTATAACTTGAATATAGTAATTACAAATTTTTAAAAATTAGGTTAATATTTTTTTAAAATAAATATATCTTATCTAATCATTAATTTATTATAAAAAACTAAATTGATATTTATTTCCTTATGATACATTTCATAACTTCAATCATCTTTGAAAATATTAAAACTTTTAATATAAAATTATAGATAAACAAAACAAAAATTGTCTTTTGAAAAACTTGTAGCAAAATGAGAAAAGGTTGGAGGTAAAGTTTTTCCTAAAATAAAAATAAAAAAACATAAAAGAAACAGTTACAGTATCTCTAAATTATAAAAACTAAAGAAGAAAAAAAAATATGATTGTTATTAGTAATATATATTTTTAAAAAAATAAAAATGTAAATTCAATTTTTTTAAAAAAAAAAAATTGATCAATGAGGAATAATACTGCATCAGGACAAAATTTGCCAAGAAAAGATGTCAAAAAATAAGTTTAAAAAATGATGGACATGTAATTCTACAATATATTTTCATACTTTAGAATTCATGATTAAAGAAAGATGATGATGGATTCAGAAAAACCATATAGGTATAGTGGATTAAGAATTCACTATATTTACTTCCTTTTCCAATTTGAAGTCATATGTATATACTGCAAATATTTTCATAAATGTGATACAATCTTGCAAATGATCATTAAAAAAATTGCCAAAAATAAGGTATTTATATGTTTACTATTGACTGAAAACATTATTTTTTAAAAAAAGAAAAAAAAAATTTGTATTAAATAAAACTTCTACACACATACACAAATGAGCTTATGATCCATTTCCAAATGAAATATTCATTTGTTTCATTAAAAGTGATGTTACTCTTTTTAACACTTGTTTTTTAATAATACAAACTAATAAATAGTAATGATGCTTTAATCTCAAATACATAACTTTTTTCCCCCCATGAGTCTTTATAAAATTTATTAGTTTAAAACTCTGAGGCAATAGAAAACAAATTTAACTAGAATTTTTTTTCTTCAATTTTTTTTTTAAATTCAATCAACTGTTAATAATCAAAAAAGAACATTGTAATTTATTTCCTTAATTATATATGTTATAGTAGGAATCTGTAATTATTAATAATAAACTTAAAATTACTTACTTAGAGGAGGATAAGGATCATTTATATTATATCCAGTCCCACTGCACGATTGATTCGCTGGGTCAAAGGGAGCATCTGTCCTGAGATCATCCAATCGTAATGTATCACATGGATGACTATTACTTGATAAACTTGATTTAAAGATAGGTTTATCTTGGCTAAAAAGTGAAGAATGAAGTGTTGGATTACTTTGAAAACCTTCCCAAGTACTCCTGAATCCTTTGCTACTTGATATGTTATTCATCACTTTGTCATCAGAAACAGATTTTCCTTTTACAAAAGTCTGTAAATCTTCTGCATTTGTACTTGTTAAATAAGACTTTTTGGACTTGTGAAATAACTTTTTCATATCAGTTTCAATCTGCAAATCAGACAAATTGCAATGACCAGAACCATTATTCTCTTCAAATAATTTTTTCCTACTTTGCTGTTCATCATTCAATCCTTGAAGTACTTGTCTTATATGTTGTGATGTGTTATTTTTTTGACTGATGTCTAAATCCCCAATATTTCCAAAGTTGGCAATATCCTTAGCACTATGGTAAATGTTCATGGAATGATCATTATGACTTCGAAGTCGAGATTCATTCAAGCGATCAGAACTTGCTGATCTTCTCAATGAATGCGGAAAAAAACTATGTGGATGCTCTAATATGTTAATGTCATCACTTGTTTGTAAAGAGTGTCTCCTTGGAGATTTATCAATTACTTCATTTGCTGCAGATAAAGGATAAGTATTACACAAAACATGATCTTTTTTACTTTTATATCCAACGTGTGTTAATGGACAAACAGCCTTTTCCTTAAGACGATTTTCAGGTTTACTAGAATGTTTTTCCTTATCATACAATTCTGATAATTTCTGATGCAAATCTAGAATAAAGATAAAATTACATTAAACAACAACAAAAAAAAAAAGATACCACTTGCATGTGATAATATGTTGGATTATTTCTATCATTTAGCAGTAAATGTTGAATGTAAAAAAAAATTTTACATTTTATTTAAACTTTTCAAATACAAACAACTTGTTAATAATAACACACAAATGTTTGTATTTGAAAAGTTTAAAATTTTCTATACATTCAACATTTACTGATAGATGATGGAAATAGTCCATCATCACAAATCTTCACACAAATACCTCTTGCATTTTAAATGATAATGATGCAAATGTGTTTGTGAATATGTATGATTACTATTCTGCTATAAGGTAAGATGATAAATATAGTAAGTAAAAAAGTACATAACATAAATCATAACTATAAACCAAATTAATTTAAAATATATATTGTTTTATGCCTCAATATATAATTCATTATTTTAAAAAAAATGTTTATATATTATAACACCCACCGACATATCTATATTCCTCCATTATGGACTCTCACCCGAAGCTTCGACGAGAGGTATTTATGAGCATGGTTTGAACCCATCTCACGCGCCAATCTTACCAGTAGGTAGGAATTACCTCCTCGAAAACATATATATAGGTTCTGATATCTATCTGATGTGGTGACGCACCGAACTAGCTCAATCTCAAGGTTGGGGACATCTGTCTATCTAGAGAACAAGGCTATAAATTAACCCACACTGTCCTACGCATATATTTATTTTGCGATAGCTTAAAGCTCGAAATCCTTAATCTAACCCGGGTCTGATGGGATTTATTCTACTTGATCATATACCCTCCCAATAAATCTCATTCGGACCTACATATATGATTGCTATGCAAACACTCAGGCCATCCATTATCATACACACACATATATCACGCTCATTCATCCACACATCAAATAATGCAAATACATATATATGTGAGCGGTATGATTAATATAGTCATATATCTAACTTTAAATATAAAATTTTAATATAGCAATTAACTGAGGTAACACGAATTCTTTATTGAGATACATATACAGAAAATAGTTGGTGACGTGTCACTTTACCTGGACTCACTCGATTAAACAAGTCTGTATTGACGTCTGGCCACGAACTTAATCTGGTGGATCTCACGGAAGGCAAACAGTTCCAATGGTCGTTAGGTCCGGCGACAGGTTTCAGAGGTGGAGTAGTTGGTGTACTCTTTCGCAAAGGTCTAAATCTCGAACGATTTTGGTCAACATTTCCTCGATGGAACAAAATCTCTTGATTTATTATGACAGTTCGCAAATCCGGTCAGGTGAATTCATGACGAGTATCCTCGGAGTCGAGTAACGACTAGCGCACAATCCAATTACCCCGACATTTTCTGACAAAAAAATATTAAAACTTCTTAAGAAAAATCTTTGCGTCCTCCTTGTTAGGATTCAAGCCGCTTCTCTCTTTTTTTTTCTTTTTCTCCACTCGAGCGCAAGACAAAAAAAAAGTTCTTTTGTATTCACCTTTAACTCTTCAAAATCTTTCTGCATATTCCTACGCCGCTGACCAGTCCTTCCATTGTTCTTCAACACAAAAAAAAAACTATATCCACAGACCAGTTTTCCGCCTTCCCGGCGCTAGTTATTACCAAACTGCCTACAGCAATTCACTCATCCTATTTCAGTTCTCACATGTTCACAAGGTGACTCAACAAAAGAAAACACGTGTTACCAAAATTATTAATAAACTCAAAAAAAAAACTATGTGAATAAAATCTATCTAAGAATAATTAATTGCGCTTTATACAGCTCTACATATATAAGTGATCGCAACCCCTCCGATACTAACTACGTATTTTTATACTCACACATACGCTATATCTACATTACTTGTAACCGGGTTCGAATGACCGTTTACATATATTCTTTTATTTATTTGTTTATACATGGTCCCTACATTAACACTATCAATTATGTCATATTTTACATATGCGTGTATTCGAACCCGTTTGTTACATACCCCCCTGGTGCGATAGCCTTCAAATACCTTCTTTGTATTTGAATGGCTTCTTAAACGACTCTTCTCCTTTACTTTCCCCGGGATCACCTTTCTGTTTCGGTGTCCACGATCCCTTTTCTTGTGTGAGCTTCGGCTTCTCCGGCGGACGTTGAGCTTCCGGTTCGTATGGCCATCTCGGTCTATGACCATCCTCACCACTCTTCCTAGGTGTGACATTCCCGCTGGTGTGTCTTCTGTTGCCCCACATTGGATATTTGTCCTATCTCTACCTTGCTTCCATCGCTCTAACGGTGCATTATGATCGTATATACTCATGTCCAGAGCGTTAAGCAGCTCCGCCATTTCTCCAATGGATGCCTTCCTCATTCCCAACATCATCCTTTCCACGTTCATAGGCATATTGTGCCTTACAATTCGAATGATGTGACTTTCAGACATGTGACACGCGTCCAGCGTCCTTAGTCTCGCCACTTGACGGTGAAAAAATTGAGAAAAATTTTCTTCCTTTTCTTCCCCGTATTTTTCTCGCATGATTTGGTACTGCACGAGTTCTTGGCGGTCTTCCGACCAGAAGGTCTCTCGTATCATCCTCTGATACTCCTCGAGGGTTGTGGGCTGTTGGGACAATGAGTCCCACCACTCTTGGGCATTCCCACTTAAATGACTGCACGCTACCACCAACTTTCCCTCCTCTGGCATGGGATTCATGTCGAAGTATCTTCGTAAGCTCCGTAAATGTTCTACGGGAGCTTCCCCCATTTGACCTGCAAACGGTCGTACCTTTAGAAAGTGGTTCACTTGGTTATGTACCGCCACCTCCTTGCATTTTCCCATATGCTCCGGCCTTTCCGTCTCGCTAGGCCTCGGTCTTTGATTTACATCCCTCTTCCCTTCATCTAAACTTCCTTCTACTTCTTTCTCATTAGGTTTCTCCGCCCTTCCCTCACCTTTTATCCCTAGTCTCCGTTCTATCTCCTGAAATCGGAGTTCCAGACTTTCCAATTTTTCTAAAATCTTCTCGGATATATTTATTTCCTTCTCTTCCGTCGCCTTCTGCTTTTCTCCATTTTGTTTATTTTTTGGCTTCATTTCTTTATCTATCTTATTATTAAGGTTATGTGCCAGGTTCGTCGAACCCGGCTTCCTGTGGTCCTGTCATGACCCACCTGATACCTTTGCCCCTTCTTATCCTCTTGAACGATATCGTTTATGATATCTCACTATTGGATAAATTCTTAACCTCTGCTTTCTAAACCCTGACTTTATATATATGTTTCAACATACATCAACGCTATTTCCCCACGACCCTATGAGAACCTTTTCATCCACACATTCGCCCGCAGAGCATGCCCATCTACCATCTTTCCCATATGTTTTCACGCTCTTTCCGCTTTATCACCACTATCGCTTTTATTTTCCCTTTTCCTTTCTTTTATTTAAAAAAAAAAATCTGCTTACTTGCCCGTTCTCTAACATTCGCTGCCCCGTTAGTTGGGACGCCATTATAACACCCACCGACATATCTATATTCCTCCATTATGGACTCTCACCCGAAGCTTCGACGAGAGGTATTTATGAGCATAGTTTGAACCCATCTCACGCGCCAATTTTACCAGTAGGTAGGAATTACCTCCTCGAAAACATATATATAGGTTCTGATATCTATCTGATGTGGTGACGCACCGAACTAGCTCAATCTCAAGGTTGGGGACATCTGTCTATCTAGAGAACAAGGCTATAAATTAACCCACACTATCCTACGCATATATTTATTTTGCGATAGCTTAAAGCTCGAAATCCTTAATCTAACCCGGGTCTGATGGGATTTATTCTACTTGATCATATACCCTCCCAATAAATCTCATTCGGACCTACATATATGATTGCTATGCAAACACTCAGGCCATCCATTATCATACACACACATATATCACGCTCATTCATCCACACATCAAATAATGCAAATACATATATATGTGAGCGGTATGATTAATATAGTCATATATCTAACTTTAAATATAAAATTTTAATATAGCAATTAACTGAGGTAACACGAATTCTTTATTGAGATACATATACAGAAAATAGTTGGTGACGTGTCACTTTACCTGGACTCACTCGATTAAACAAGTCTGTATTGACGTCTGGCCACGAACTTAATCTGGTGGATCTCACGGAAGGCAAACAGTTCCAATGGTCGTTAGGTCCGGCGACAGGTTTCAGAGGTGGAGTAGTTGGTGTACTCTTTCGCAAAGGTCTAAATCTCGAACGATTTTGGTCAACATTTCCTCGATGGAACAAAATCTCTTGATTTATTATGACAGTTCGCAAATCCGGTCAGGTGAATTCATGACGAGTATCCTCGGAGTCGAGTAACGACTAGCGCACAATCCAATTACCCCGACATTTTCTGACAAAAAAATATTAAAACTTCTTAAGAAAAATCTTTGCGTCCTCCTTGTTAGGATTCAAGCCGCTTCTCTTTTTTTTTTTCTTTTTCTCCACTCGAGCGCAAGACAAAAAAAAAAGTTCTTTTGTATTCACCTTTAACTCTTCAAAATCTTTCTGCATATTCCTATGCCGCTGACCAGTCCTTCCATTGTTCTTCAACACAAAAAAAAACTATATCCACAGACCAGTTTTCCGCCTTCCCGGCGCCAGTTATTACCAAACTGCCTACAGCAATTCACTCATCCTATTTCAGTTCTCACATGTTCACAAGGTGACTCAACAAAAGAAAACACGTGTTACCAAAATTATTAATAAACTCAAAAAAAAACTATGTGAATAAAATCTATCTAAGAATAATTAATTGCGCTTTATACAGCTCTACATATATAAGTGATCGCAACCCCTCCAATACTAACTACGTATTTTTATACTCACACATACGCTATATCTACATTACTTGTAACCGGGTTCGAATGACCGTTTACATATATTCTTTTATTTATTTGTTTATACATGGTCCCTACATTAACACTATCAATTATGTCATATTTTACATATGCGTGTATTCGAACCCGTTTGTTACAATATATTACTTAAACAAATGAATAATGTTATTCTAACTTTAATAACTCGCTAAATAATGAATATTATCAAATATAAAATTAAATTTTATTTAGTTACGTCAAAAGTGTAAATCTATTTGACTGAAAGTATCTTATCTCTATGTGATGTAGCACAAACATAGAATGATGAACTCTATCAGATTAAAGATTCCTATATAAATTTTATCTGAAACAATAAAAGAAGAAATCTTAATTTGATCAAAATAGAACTACTGTATAATGTCCAACTTACTATCTGTGAGCTAGAACTTCACATGGGTTCCCAAACAAATGATCATAAAAGTATTATTTTATTTACAATGTAATCTATTTGGGTTCAACAAAAAATTTTCTTCAGTGGTCATTTTGTTAAATTATGACATAAATTTTTTTTAATCAAATATATTTGGCTATACCATCATCATCATTTTCAACCAGGATCAAACAAATTTCCTTATCTCATTCATCCATTTCACGTGTATCTCTTTCTAGATCTTTTAAAATCTGTTGGAATACAATTTAAACATTTAATTATCATATCTTCTGACAATATGTCTAGTCCAGATACATTTCAATCTCTTAATTCTTTCATTACTTTGAATTCTCTCACCCAAGTGAATCAAATTTGATCATTCTTTGTTATTTTCTCTTAATATTTTGTTATTTGGTCTGAAGCCTCTGTATTGATCTTCTAGTTAAGTGTACATCCATTTTACATATATATTTTTATGGATTTATTAAAATTTCTTGAAATCCAATTTAAGAATTCAAATGTCATCTCTTCTGGCATTATACCCAGACTAGGTCCATTTTAATTTATTTGGAATACTTCACTCAAATATTTCACTTTTGATTTTCTTATTACTCCCAACATACATCTCTTATACTTTGTTGTATACTTTGATATCACTAAACTGCCTTTCTTTTAAATGTCCACATCTCAGATCTATATGTAAAATTAGTAAAACATATTTATAATTTTTTTTTTTCTTTTTTACTTCAAATATATAAGGAAATTTCTTTTTAATATTAGACTAAACCTACCAAAGCACTTCATCCATATTTAATTTTATGATTACTTTCATTTATAATGTTTCGATTTGTATTAATAATCTGACCAAGATATATGTACTTATTAAATTTCTGTTTCATGATTACTAATCTTCATTTTCTTTTTCTGTAAAAAATCAATTAGCATTACTTTACTTTCTTTTTTTCTTGTTTTTATGTGACAACTCTAGTAACATTTCCTGAAGTTTGAAAACATTACTTGTAAAAAAACTTCACAATCTGCTAAATCTAGATCTTTTAAATAATCTCAGTTTATTTTTATTCCTTTAGCTATTTATTTTAGTCTGCACGATATTACTTATAAAAATATGTTAAAAAAGTTTTAGAGATATGGAAATATCATATACTCTATCAATTTTCTTATTGTTACCATGTAAACTATTCAATTTTATTGCATTTTGATAAATATTTTGGAATCTCACAAGATTCTAGATCGAATACTTGGATGGTCCAAATGCCTTTTAATAATCTACAAATTCAAAGCACAGCAACAACTCATACTTAATGATCCTTTCTATAACTTCTCTTAATATTTGAATGCAATCCAGAACATGAAAACCTGTTGTTCTTTTAGTTAGTTTGAGTCCACAACATGCTGGAGCTGAGTTATATTATCTTAATAATAATCTTTTATAAAGTACATTATTTGACAATAATGAATTATTCTGTGAAATTTGAAGAAACAATATACTGTTTCAAAAATTATGAAAAATCATTTACCAATGGTTGCAACAAAGTCAGTAAAATTATGACACCTTATTTTGATTGAATAATACAAATTGCAAGTAGTTTACAAAGTATTTTTATTTTCCTATAGTACATATTTCATTGTTTTATCTAATTCACACAGGCAATCACAAATTATTTATAAAAAATTCTCAATCTGTTGTCGAGTTATATATCAGCAAATGGAAATATATATATATATATAAAAACAATGAATCACCCAATATTATTATCATAAATATCGACATAAGACATCTTTATAAGTTGCTATCCAATCTGTATAGAAAAAAATGTTTGCCACCAGTTAATTTACTATTGGAATTAAAATTAACCTAGTCATTGAATTAAAAAAATAAGCAATAGAAAATTTATGAACAGTTAATACTATACTGTTATCTATCTAATCCATTATTGATACCAATTTGTGTAATGATATCTAATGTTTGGGCATTGATGATGATTCTCGACTTTTTATAGAATGCTTAACAACAACACAGTATTAATTAAGAAATTATCGTATGTCTCTCAAAGATAGTGGCTTTTTTTTTTTTTATGGGTGCCAGTGTATATATAATTATGCCAGTATCTATATTGTAATCAAGCATAAATCTGCATATCCTTACATGTTAATATTCCAGGATCTGGTTCAGAATCAGCATAAAACTATTATGATCATGAAGATATTTAAAAGAAGACAAAAATAACGAAGAAATACTAAGGGCTTATAAAAAATTAAAAACTTAATGAAAAAAAATTAATAAAATAATAGTTAAATAATAGATTTAGTTAAAACCTTGATTGACAATTACAATAGAATTTAATGCATGTTTTTGATCTTTTGCAGAAAGTGAGAATAAAATATAAATGTTAAAAGGGATTCTTTCATTTTCTTTTCATAAAATAAAGTTCAGTTAAGAGTAATCTAATTAATTTTTAAAGCAGTAGATACAGACATACTGTTGAAAATCTGCCTTTTATATATATATGTCAAATGCGTTAACTGGGACACGAACCCCGGACCAGCTGCTTGGAAGGCAGCTATGCTAACCACTAGGCCATCAACGCTTGACTGCTTTATAGGTTAGTGGAGCCACCATAGACATACCAAATTATACCACCGTAAAATAAGCTATAATTTTCATTTTTTCCAATAAAAATGGAAACAATAGGAAAACAATGAATTATGTGAATGATTTATCATAAGCAAATAAAAATTAACAATAACATTGAAAATATTTTTAAGCATAAAATATTATTAAAGAAGCACAGATAACAAAAATCTCATAATGTCTATACCTTCAATTAACTGTGATTTAATTTTAGGTTCAGTCGCTGTCTGGGTTGCAGTGGAATTGATTGAAGCAGAAGAATGATGATGATGATGAATATGAGTAATGGCTCCTCCACTTGATTTTTCCATGGCATCAAATCGCTCATCTATCTTTTTACGTAGATCTGTGCTCAATTCAATATTTTCTTCAATATGATGAAGAAGATTTCTTATTTCCAATATCAAACTAGATAAATCTCGAGTGTTTGTTGTAGAATCAGTAGCACCACCATTCACTAAAAAAAATAAAGTCAAATAAAATTTGTATTTGATGATAAATGTATAAACCTAAGATTCTGTAAACATTATGTAATTACTAATCTCTAAAAAAAAATAATATAACGGTATAATGCTAGCATGTTTAGTTTTGGAAATCTCTTCAACTAGCATGATCCTCCAATAACATTGTAAACAATTCAGAAATTGGCAGAATATTATTTAAGAGAAAGATGTCACACCCAAATTTAAAAAATGAGCTATTCTCTGTTTACTTTTAACATCTGCATTAGAAGCAATAATTCAGTTCACGTAATCAGATAGCTTAAGCAATCAATGGATATCAGATAGTAGAGCCATATTCAAACTCTTACATTAGTTTTTGGCCAATGGTTTTTATCAATAAAGAGTATTAATTTGCAATTACACACTCAATGTCCATCTTAATTCTTTTATATCATTCAAGTTAATAACAGAAAAATCAAACATCATAAGATTTGAATACAAACTAATTTGCGTCTCGATTTATATAGATTTCATACCAATATAAAATTGAAATTGTTAAAATAAAAAGTTACTGGCCTAGTATCAGACTTACGTAACTGTATAAAAAGATTTAACTTGGATTCAAAATTAAAAAATATTTAAATTTCAGATTATTAACTTTGATGATATAAAAGAGATGAAGATATTCCTGGATGTGGAATTACAAATACAATGATCTTCATTGATGAAGGTCAATAAACAGAAATTATTGGACACAGCAACATCATCTGATATCCATAGATTACATATCACCACAATAACCTTTTTATACATAGGAAAATAAAAAAACAATAGACATCTTTTAACTACTAAAATATTTGTGTTTACATATATTACATATGTATATGATAAAACATTACACATCTATATTTACATATAGCAAAAAAAAAACTCACCAATATCAGTCAATGTTGTATGGAGTTTTTCATAAACACTCAATTCTTTCTTCAAATTATTGATTAAATCAATATTTTCTTTCAACTGCTTTTTCATATGATCAGTGTCTTCTTGAGATCTAGAAAATGAAACATTAAGACACTAATGTATTGGAATTCACATTACATAATTTAAAAAAAAACCTTAATAGAGGAAAAAAAATAAATTCCTGAAATAAAACAATCAAAACATTAAAATTATTTTTAAAATGTTTGAAAAGATGACTTAACAAAAAGATGTATTCATTATTAATAAACTTTAAGCAATGTTTATAATTATTCCTGAAGAAAAAAATTAGAATAATAACTTCAATTACAACAGCAATGATAGTAGTAACAGTAGTTAATTATTGATCAATACATTAATAATAATCTTATATTCATTGGGAAAGAATTATTTACAACAAAATTAAAAAACTAATTGGAAAAAAAAACCACAAGAATATATGAAGAATTATAATGGAGACTTGGAATACAGTAATTAGACAACAGAATAAAGAAAAAATTATCAAAGAAAATAGAGACAAGTATAATATGATGATAATAAATATCAAAATATATAATGTATATATCATATAAACAATGGTAGTCCACTTGTTTATGCACTTACCATGCCTATGACCTGGATTTTAATTCAGACTTAATAAAATTTGAAAAGTTTTTTCACGTTTAAAACTTTCTCTTAGAAAGATGGTCTACAAACAGCCCAGCTACACATCTGATATTTATCAATAAAAGAATACAGATATTTCTTAGATAGAAACTAAAGTGACAAAGATGGGTAAAAAGAGTTAAAATTTGCAAGTGAGAAGTGAACTATTGAAGAAACTGATTAAATGATAATAGAAATAGCAAAACAAAAAGTTAATAAATAAAATTATGTGAGGTATTAAAGTTGAATTTAAGAATAAAGGATTACTATCCATTTTCTATGATATAATAAACAGGACCGATAAATTTAGGAGTACAAAGGATGTGAAAAAAAATCTGGTAAATTAAGAAAAGAATAAGCAACTAGATTACGTATGTTTTCAAAGCTAAAGAAGTTGTGAAAATTACATTGTGGAAAAAAACTGTAAAGAAAAGTAAAAAAAGTCAGAATTGCCACATTATGATGAACAATTTCATTTTCATCAAAAGATTTAAATTTTTAAATCCAAGTGTTAAACATGTTATGGTTAAATGTATATTTACATGTATCAGATTGAAATGAAAATTTAAAGTGAAATGGAATATAATATAATAACATAAAATGAAACAATTATTTAATAAACAAAATAAAATAAAAAAATTTATTCTAACAAAGTAGAGCACGTTGCAGTTCAATATTTTAATCAGTAATCTACACTTCCACAGGTAAAAAAAAAAAAGGACACAACTGTTCAAAATACTGAACTATAAGATTACACAAATGCATATAAATACAGTATATGTTAGCTGCTTACCTTCTATTTTCTTTCTGTAAATGACCAATTTCTTTTTGCAATCTGTTGACAGCTTCTTGTAACATCTTATTTTCTTTCACCATATTCTCTTTCTGACTTTCCTGCCCCATAAAACTTTTCTGTAATTGTTTATGATTCTCTTCTAAGCTTTTATAAGCTTTCTGTACATTAAAATTTATTTTTTCCATGCTATTATTGGCTAGCTGTAATTTCTGATTGTTCTCTTCTAAAACTTTATTAGTTTGTTCAAGCATCTTATTTGTTTCTTCTAAAGTCTGATTGGTAGTTTCTAACTGGTAATTATTTTTCTGTAAAGTAATATTACTAGCCTGTAGTTGTTGATTATCTTGCATAAGTAACTGGTTTCCTTTTTCCAGTTGATGAATAGATAACTCCATGTGTGCTTTTGTAGAATCGTAACATTTCTTATTTTCTTCCAGCTTCTTTATAGTTGCCTAATTAATATATATATAAATTACACACACATTTATATAAATGAACACCTTCAATATCATGAGTTTGGCCATAGTATTAAAAATTAACAAAAAAAAACAACTTTCTAATTCTAAACAACTTACTTTTTAATATTTTTTAAAAAAAAATTTTTTCTTCTTCCTTTTAACTTTTGTATATTCATTTCATTATCATAAATTATTCTCACTTTCTTTTATTTATTATTTTAATCAAATTTCTTGCCAACACCACAAAATTTTAAACAAGAGAAATTTTCTCAGATTAAGAATTTTTTTAATCAATATATATTAATTTTAAAAACAATTAATTTTAAGACTTAAAAAAAAAAAAGTTAATTTATAGTTTTTAAAAACACCTTTTTTCCCCACTATATATATTAAAATAATTTAAGAAATAAAAATTATATATATATATTATAGTGTGCATATATCTTCATTCATTTTTTTATAGTTTATAAATAGCTAAATAAATAAAACAATTCAAAGTCATGTGTTTAATAAAAATATGTTAATTTTTGTTTTGAATAAATCTGGAATAAATAAATCAGTTATCTATTTAAATTAAAAAAATATTTTGTTAAATTATATCAGATGAGAACAATGCTTTATTAAATTTGAAAGAAAGAAATCACATGTTCAAAACTAGTGTTTAAAGATAGAGACTGCATTGTTTGTGTTATAGAGACAAAAACAATTTCAGAAGGAAAAACACATACTTTCTTTCCTTTAAAAAGTTTTGTGCTTTAATCTTACCTTACTCTATAGATTCTGGACTTGCAGTAAAGAAAATGCATTGTGAGTAGGAAACCTTAGAGGTGGAGGGCAAGAATTCCTCCCATTTAATGTCTATGATTTAAACGAAATGATTAACAATAAAATGCTATGCTGACCACCAGAAATCCAACTAGTAAAGCTACTTAAATTGTAATATCGACAAAAGAAAATAATTAGATAACATTTAAGGATTAAAATGTTTATGAATCCCTACATATATGTGCTAGCACAAAGATGCCGAAGGAAATGCTGCAAGATAAGAAAGTTAAACTGAAGTTTTACATAAGCTGATATTAACAGATGCTCAGAGAAAATTCTTACTTATTAACAACAATTTAAAAAAAAGTGTAATGGTAAAATTTACAAATGTCTATAAAATCTTTCTTTTAAATGAATAGTATTAATTATCATGCAGGTTAGGTTTATTGTTCAGTAACTTAAATAATAATAATCAAGTATAGTAAAAGATCAATAAAAACATAATTAGTATTTGCATAACTTAGCTTGAATTATAAATAACTTTATAAAAAAAATATCACTTGATTTTTATTTTTTTAAGATAATGATATTATAATTTTTTGTATATATTTACTTTCTTATTTGTGTGAAAGAAAATCTATAATTAACCCTTTCTTGACTATATGCATTTATAATTTTAATTATAAATTAATATATCTAATTATATTGTAGTAAAGATGAACTATAAATGTATATTAGATGATATTAATTGCTGTTATGAATAACTCTTTATTCTACTCACCACAAATAAATTGTTTATCTTAATAAATTTATATTGTTGCTATTAATCTAGGTTCTTTGATTTACTACTGTGTGAAGCATTATAAAACTATTTTATCTTATTCTGTAATACATCCTATGTTATATCTCACTATCAAGTAAAACATTACTTAATAAATTTTATCTTCTTTGCTAAGCAAGAGCATTAATGATGGACCCATTGGTACTTTTTATAAATTTATGAATCCATTATACATGTAAATATAAAGTATTATAAAATCATCTGTGATCAACTCATCCATTCATTAATTATTAAAATTGTCCAAATATGTAATACATAAGTGGAGAAAAGCACTTGGTTTATAATCATATTTACTACATGTAGTTGTCTAATTATGTGATGCATTTGCAGACCATCTACCCCTGCTCAGTTATAATATTTTGATTTCATTTTTGGTTACCTAATCTGAGGACAATTACTGATAGTCAGTTCCATTTATGATATTAGTTGTCTAGTAAGATGAGCAGTATATTATTTTATATTATCCATTATAAATTCTGGCTTGTCAAATGGGACATATTCTATTTAGGAGACAGTACCCAAATCTGTAAGTTATCCAGATCAGTTATTTTTATTTTTCATTTTTATTTTATTCATTATTAAAATAGTTTTCTTTACAATATAAATAGATAGAACTTAAGATCTAATGTAATGTGAAAATTTGTGAATATAACTAGCACTAAAATTACTTTTACAATTTTATCTAAATAAATCAATTATTTTATATAGCGTGATGTTTATAAACTGTAATATTTAAACAGCATTAAGCTGTTGCACATGCGCTTTGCAGATTTTAACTATAAATGACTGAATACTAATACTTCAAACAAGCGTTTGGGTTCGAAAAGATAGATGGCCAATCTATCTTTTCCAAAGACTTTATCATGTGTTTGAAGTGTTAGTATTCAGTCATTTATAGTTAAAATCTGCAAAGCGCATGTGCAACAGCTTAAATTTTATCTAAAATAAAAACTAAATCATAAGTTATAAAAAGCATGAGGTGACTAATTTATTGGAACAAATTCTGGTACAGTTTTAGCAAAAAATTAGAAAATGATATATTAATATCAACTATCATGGTCAACTTAATGTATACACTTTATGAAACCCAAAACAACAAAATGCTGGTTAGCCCCAAATGTATTGAATGTATGTAAACTTTCTACCTAATAGATAATAATTTATCCAAATGTTATGAATCTTCCAATAAATTTCTTATTTATCACCAAAGTTGTGTACAATATATTTACTTTTATGCTTTACAAAAATGTTTCCTAATATGTCCGATTTATATACACACACACATATACAAATAAAATATCTGTTAATTAAAACTATTGTAATAACAATAAAAATAATAAATATAATGATAATTGACTATTATATACAGTCTTTCAATTAGTGTAAGTACTTTCAGTTAATTCCTTAACCCTACTCAATTGCCATTACATTCAAAAAAACAACGAAAGCCAATGTCATCAACTCAAATTCCTTGAATCCCAAATTTTAATGTTAGCAGCTTGTCTATTAATTATATTCATTTTATTTCTATTTATTAAAATTGCTTCCTTAATTTTTCTTTTATTATGATTTCTATCTTCACATTTTCAATATCAAGCTTAAATTTATATTTGCACGTCTTTTCATGATCCAAAAAACTAAAGCAATCGTTAAATCATTATTATTTTTACTTTTCACAAGCTTAATAATGATTCCAACACTATGCTTGTATAACATGTTCCTTTAATCTTTTTTCAATACTGCACCTCGATTCACCTATATATGATAACAATACATCCACAAAAAATTTGATACACAACATTACATTTCTGCTCGATAGATATGGCATTTTTAAAATTATTCATTAACTTATTAACATTATTTGTAACACAAAATGAAACAAAAAAAATATCCTTATATATTTCCTTAAAAAATTTCACTTGAACATTTGAAATATATGGAATAGATATCCATTTTTTAATTATCAATCTTTAACTCCTTTAAAAAATATTCAGCTTTATTATTGTCTAACATGTTTTTGATATATCGAAAGAATGCTAAGCAGTAATAAAGCTATTTTTATACCTTTTCTGTGTATGTACTCATTAGCAGTTGTTAATTACATTAATTCAGAAAAGGAGAAATAATTTATAGTTGAATGTAACACTTTATAAATATATAAAAAAGGAATGAGTATGAAATTTACCATGTATTAATTAGACAAATATACCCAGAAATGATACTTCTAAATACCCATCAATTAAAATTGACAGTCCCAAGCTCAAACAATTGCTCTAATAGCCAACAATAGTTTTTATCTGAGTTTATTTAGAGACAAAAAGAGTCGAAGTAAAATTAGACAAAAATTTGTGATTGTCAATTTTAATTGGTGATTACCTAGTAGAATCATTGCTTACATATTTCTAACTAGTCACCACTCATTCTTTGATTTACATCTTAATCCAAAGAAATATTCAATATACTGTAATGGGATGGGCTTTTTCTCCATGAGAGGTTATCTAACTATGATCCTCATTGGTTCTTCAAGATAGAGCATTAAACATGAAAAAGCAAGTCAATTAATTGACAATTTATTTGCTTTATGAAGTGGTCCCATGATGATTACAGACTGAGTGAGATTGAATTCATAATGGCATAACTTCCCTTACTTCATCTCTTCTTGATCCTCATTATGCCACAGTGTTCAAACTCAGGAGGAATGTACATGTACTTTATTTCAAGGTATGATTATTTCATGTCTGATACGTGCATTGAATATGCATATTGTGTGATTAATTAGAAAATAGATGAATAAGACTACAAACAACCAGTTTAATTTAATATTTAATGTTTAACAAATTTATTTTGGCGACGATTCTATTCATGATTTTTTTATAAAAAAATGATGTTTACTTATCACTTAATAATTGTATAGGCACAATCATCCTTCATTTGAATTCATCAACTATTGACTAATCCAAATCTTTGTTTTCTATGAAGGATGGTCATTCACCATCCTAATTTAATAATTACAAGTTAACATAGAAGACAATCTGAAACTATATTTTAACAATTAACTCTTTGCTAACTAAACTTCCTGTCATCATTTAATTATTAATTTCCAATCCGTTTGTCTATAATTGAGGATTTGTTGAAGGTTACTTTTAGATTCTGAGCCCCCTCCCTATTCTGGTGTTATATAGATCTATGATAGAACAGACCAATCATTCAAGGGTTTTAATCATGCATTCCGAATAACAAATAGTTAATAACTAAATTACTTGAACACAAACACTGAACATCAAATATTATAATTATCAGAATGTGAGCGCTTAATAATGTATAAGAACTAAGTCTCATCTTTCAAGTCAATAGATTGTTAGGTTTATTAGCAAGCAAGCTCAAGAGTCTGCATATATATTATATTACTAAATGAAAAAGTAACATTAGAATTGATGACTCCCCTTCTTTATAAACTAATTGATGATTAGATGAATTGCCTCTCTGTTTTCAAAAGAAAGAAATCAATTTAACAGGTAAAATAGTAATAAAAAAAACATTATAGAAACAATATGAGATATTGATCCAGTGTAGTCTAGTCACAGTTCAAAATCTTATAGTTGATATTGGAAAATGTCTGGGTATCTATGTTTTAGGAAAGTTCTTTTGCATTAACTGGATGGTATTTCATATAATAGTATTCGGTCACCATTTGGATCATCACAGTGGAGATTCATTCTTTCATAAACTGTCCTTTCTGTGCAGAGATCATTTCCTTAATTGATCGTAGCGCATGGTAGATCTTTTCGCTGGCATGGTTGTTAGAATGTTGATTTTAATTGAGATTCATATCGGGAACTCATGGTTGTATATGATGAGCGGATTTATCCCATGTTTTCTCAATTCCTAACCACATATGATTTGTTCTTTCATAGCTTATAAATTGGATTAGAAATATTAATTTTATGGAATTAGTGGTGGGTTTCTTTACTCAACTTTCTCAAGTTGTGATTAATGGCTTATGAGCTGTGATGTTGAAGATTATTAAAATTAAGAATAAATTACTTTTAGGAATTTATAAAGTAAATTTTCTTAAAGACTAATTTGCCTTCATTTTTTTCTTAAAAACCGATGTCTGGGTTTTAAGTTCGCACTTTTATTTGCATTGTTGATGTCATTTTGATATTTATAAAATTTTATGTTGGATTAATAAACAAACAAATTTAATTTTCATTGTTATTTCTTTCTTTTGTTTTTTGAGATTTTTGCTTGCTTACATTTACAAGTTTGATATATATATATTTCATTTTTTTAAGTCGGTATTGTTATAAATATGATTTTAATTGCAGATTTACATATTTATTAATATATAATTAATAATGTATATTTGATTTATTTAATTGGGTGGTTCTTTCTTGATGTTATACATAAAGGGCTGATAAAATGGTTATTTTCCTATTTTAAAATTTTATCTTTTTTAAAAAATATTTAGTGAATGGTAAGATGATTTGATATTTCCAAGATATTAGAGAAGGTGTGATTTTCAAAGTCCTCATATTTATTGAACTATCTAAGTTCATACAACATATAAGATGTTGGGTTTGACATAATGGATGGATTTTTAGGGACTTCCAAAATAAATAAACTCAGACAAAAAAAGCTATTTTTGGCTATAAAAACAACTAGTTCAGTTTTGGGAATGTCAATTTTAATTGATAGTTATCTAGAAACATCATTTCCATTTATTCTTTTGTTTACATCTTAATTAATCCATGAAAATATTTACGGATGATAGATTAAGATCCTTTTTACATATTATCAGAATTGAAAATTCCTAAAGTTTCAGAAAAACTTTATCACCAACTAGTGTTTACCATTAACATCATCACTCATAATTTTGAAACCATTAGAATCTATTTTTGTAAAGCAGATGTCAATTAATAAAATTGCTGTTAGATATTCAGAAAGTCATGTGACACTTGAACACTCTATTAACTCTAAACCTATTCTTTTTTTCCCCTTGTTATTCTGATAAAAATGGATTATAGAATCTTTATGATTGAATCCACAATTCTGTCAAAGTGCTTAATCTCACAGAGCTAAAATAATCAAATTTGACATTCAAGCATTTGAAGTGACAGACTGAGCTTCAACCTAGGAACTTTTAACTCTCAAGTTCATTATTTTCTGACTGGCTAAATTGCATAGGGCATATAAAAGTACAAAAAATATACACATATTTATGGAAGAATCTAATTACTATTATTAACAAGCTTGTACTAATATATTTCTGTATATTATAGTCTCGAATGCATTCCATATATGATAACAGAAAAACACAGGTCTAAATTGTTAAAAATAATCAATAATGCACATGATACGACAACTCTCTCACCAGCAATAAAATTTGTATTATTGTATTTATATTCCTACTTTATGATCAGAAGGACAATTCTTCATTATCCAAAAATATTTATCTGTAAACTTTACCTAGCAACTTAAAAAAAAAAAAAAAAAAAGATAACTATCTACCAACAAATAGTCAACCCAGGTGGCACAACCTGATTTCATTAAAGTTAACAATATAATATATATATATATATATCAAAACAAACAATAAAATTTTACTGAATGATTTATTATTAAAATATTTTTATAAATATAAAGAATTATAATTTTTAAAAATTACACTAATGATTTTATAATATTAATCTATGGTTATTTTACTTCAGAAAAACAGATTGTTATAATCTTTTTCTACTTTATAAAAATACTATATAATTAGTCAAAGACATGCTCAATACCAGATCACTTTCTCCAAGTCTTTTTCATCCCCTATCTTACTCCTTAAATACTCACTTACCCCAATTCTTAAAATCATGAATTATTTTCTTTCTTGCCCTGTCTTTTTCTTTTGTCCTCTATCCTCCCCAAATATATTTAAAAACTAACTTCCCTTAAAATAACTTCCATTCTTTTTCAGAAATTCATAATCTTTACTAATAATTTAAAATAACTATTTTTAATTAGTCTGAAGATTCTGCTCATCTCATCAAAATACTTTTATTTTACTATATATTAGTAAATTCTTAGTAATTCCTTTATATCCCTGCATTCCTCTTCTGGCCATCCTTTTTTATCTTAATTCATTTCATATTATACCTTACTTCTATCTTCTTACACAATTTATATTGTTCCATTTCCTTTTTTATAGCATTATATTCATCATCTCATTGCTAATTAAGCCTTTTTACTTTTTAAATAATGTTATCTTTATTGCAACACCTTATAAATTTTCCTTGAATAATTCCCATCATTTTTTTAACTTGAGATCAATCAACCTACTACTATTTATACTTATTTTGTTATCTAATAAATCAAAAAATTTTACTAATATCATTCATTTTTTCAGGATAGCTAACTTGAATGGCATCCTGTCATATGTAGACTTATGAAATTATCCTCTGTTCTTGCCTCTAAACTATGATCTGAATCTGTATTAAGTATAGTGTGTGCATAAGCATAAACTCTTTACTAATACTATTTCTAAACTATTTATAATAAAAATCCATTCTTGATATCTGGAGATTTTCTAGGAGCAAACCTTCTGATATACTTATACTCAGCATTCATATCATTTTCTTTACAAAACTTTATCAATCTTTCAACTTTTCTTACATCTATGTCACAATCCTCCCCAACTTTATCATTCTTTGTCTATCCCATTATAGCATTCCTATCTATTATCCCTTCTATCTATTTTGGCATTTCTTTTCAATTTTTCATGCATTACCACTACCGTTTCACTAATATCATAAACAATTGCTGCGGATATGTAACTGTTTACTATATATAAAAGAATAGTTTTCAGTCTATACCAATTAATCTATCATTTACAAAATTGTCTTTAGTTTTTGAAACCAAACAATACCCACATCATTATACAGACATTATCTCTAGAATAACTTTTTATAATTTCATTCACAATTTCTTCACAGTTGCTCATAAAATCTTTACTCCATATGTTTACTATAACAGTATAAAGTGGTAACTTTGAGGAGCTAAAGGTTTCTGGATTGAAGCTCAACTTGTCACTTCCATATTTGAATATCATATATTTAGCCAATTGACTATTTTGTTTTTGTTTACAAAATCTTTCTAATATGTAGCTATTTATTTTTCATCCCAGTCAATAAATATCCTAAACTTATTCATAGTTTTACTACTCTGTGGAACTGTTTTTACAAACTTTTTTACTTTTAATGACTTTTGATAGTTAGTTATGATCAATCCTAATAAACTATTGATGTAGTTGTTTACTTTTCCCAACAGATCTAATTATACTTTCAAATTTATTACTTCAACAATAATACAATGATATTGTATATATATATTTTTACTTTTAAATTTATCTATTGATTACAGATTATTTAATATGTTCTTTAATTAATTACATTTATACATTCTATGTTTAAAAATTATCCAAGCCTTAAATGCTTAACTACAAAAAAAGGTTCAGTTTTTTTAAAAAAATCTCAATGGACACAAATAAAAATAAAACATAATTATTGTGCACAGACTAAAAAATATCTAAATTCCATTACTTGAAAAATTATTTAATTAATACAAGTTTTAAATAAATAAATAAAGATTCAATTCAACTGGCTAAAAAAATAAAATTTAAATATGATTTTCAAAAAATATTATAATGTATTAAGATTATAGTATATAAAATTGTGTTAAACTGTAATCGAGATACTAAAGTCTAAGCAACAATCTTCAAAGAGTGATAAAAATTTACATATCATTAAAAAATAAATTCAATAATACTTAAAAGCAAATCATATCTACTGTTTAAAAACTTGTATTACTATCTCAAATATACTTAAAAAATTTAAGTAAGCTATTATATATAAGTAAAAGATGAAACGTTAAATAACCCATTGCACATAAGGGACCTACTAAGCATTCATTTATATTAAAAAAAAAAAAAAACAATGAAAAACAAGATATTAACCAAGCTAGCTGAATGTCAGGTGATGAGTTTGTACAATATTCTTCCTCATTTTAGCGTCTACCTTTCTTGACTTGACACCCATTTACTGACCAATAAATCAATGGTAACTAGCTACACTGAATATTATCTCTAAAAAACCCTTAAGTTTGTTTGGAAAGTGAAAAAATTTTAAAGTTTCATTTGGATTCAAAATCCAGTCACAAATATGAATAGGTTGATGTCTAATGCCATAACTAAAGAGATTATTCATGCACATGAATATACATATTACTTTTTTTAAAAAATTATTCTAAATACTTATTTATTTATATATTTCAATATACAAGGAAATCCCTTGTAACCGCTATTCATCAATGAAGTTTTGTAACTCAGTGATAACCTGAAAGTTATGTCACAAATAGGTCAATAAAAAGGAAAGCATTCTGGCAACCAAAAAAAATTATCTCATCAATATAAGGACCAGATATTAATCTTCAATTTGATCACTCAATCAAAAAATGTATAACAATAATAAAAACAGATATATTGATGACACAGATAATACAAAATCACTAATCTCTAATGTAAGTAATATTAATTTGTCACAATTTAAACGCATTTTTCCTAACATTCAAATAGTTTTAATACAATAAAAAAATTATATGTTTTATATCTCATACATAATATAAAATACAGACTATTAAAGATATAATTTAATAAATAATGTAAATGATAACCATTTAAAATCAGATCACATAATGATCTGACCATCACCATATCATTACAAAAATTTTATTCTACATTAACATTATCACTTTCTATATATGCAACTACCATGACAAATCATCTTATTACAATGCACACCAAAATACATGCAAATCACTAAGTGAGACATCAAGATAGCACAGATGACTTGAAATTTTTTATTACTGACCCCTTAGTATACACATAATGTAATCAATTCAATGCTTGTGAAACAATCTAGTTCTAATAGATACTTTCCATGACTACAAAAACTATTTCTACAACAATTTTTTCTATATATGATTCAGAATAAGGTGCCAACTATTCATAACATGCATAAGCAAAAGCAGAAATACTCTTATCAAATTATTACTGTAATGGAATCTGGTGGCAACTACTCTATGGCTGGTTGCATCAGAATATATGACAATTCTGTTTATTCCATTATGAGAAGGGAATAGATCTAATAATTATCAGACTTAGGATCTTCGGGTAGGATGGTAATAAAGATGCTATGAAGTAACTAACCAATGATCATGTCTACTTCTAGTGGGATAGTTCTTATTCCACACATTAAATTTAGACATGATTTAGATTAGTTCATCTACATCTTATCCTTTGTCAGATTCCACATATGCCTCAGAATTCAAACTCAGGGAGAATATTGTAATTAACTCTTTTCAGTGATGAATTTAATATAGGTAGGAATTATGGTATGTTTATATATATATATATATCATAAATCAACTATAATACTCATTAATTCTATCACATTATAATGTAAAAAAAATATATAATATCTATGTGTACATATGTATGATGATTGATTGATGAACAGGAAAGAAATGACTTTGATAAACTAGAGACCATTTAATGAGAAATAAACTAACAATGTTTATTTACAAACATAAAATAAAATTGACAAACTTCTTTAACAAAATAAAAAAAAAATTGATTATATAAATATGTAAATGTTAAGTATGTATGCCTATCACATTGATAATTAAAGATATTCATTAAACCAACCCTTTCCCTGATAGGTATACATGAATAAACACTTGTTATATATAAAGTAAATAAATATAATAAAAATAATAAAATCATTAATTCAACATTGCATTGATGATGAAACTAACTAAATAATTAACCAAATAAATGAAAATATATTAAATAACTATTGAGTTTAATTCAAATAGTAGCGTTTTCTGTCTCTGAAAGAACTCCTTCTTAACATGTACAAGTTAAATAGAAAAAACAATTCATGCAGGAATGTTAATCATTTGTACTGAATAAACATGCATAAACTGTTAATTAACAAAAAAAAAAAAAAATGAACTAATGTCAAAACTTAATATTTCCTTTTCATATGGAATAGTAATAAATAAAAATCTTACCTTTATCCCATATTTTGGTAAGATTCTAATAGTAATCAAAACTAATATCATGTCATTATGAAGGAAAGATCACCTAAATTTTATTAAACAAAAAGTTTTTTTTAAACTAACAACTTTCTTTCCCATGTTTTCTCGAATTTAGCTACAAAGAAATCTTCGAAGTTAAAGGGATCTCGGTTTCCAAATACAGAAGTAAAAGAAAAAATATATACAATAATACGTAATTCTACCAACAACAATATATATATATCATGTAACAAATTAATATTCCTTCATGATGACTGCCATGTGATTTATGAGTTAGGCAATTAATGTTTCTGATATGTAGTCTATGGTTATTTCAATCGGGTGTTTTCTCGAATTTAGCTACAAAGAAATCTTCAAAGTTAAAGGGATCTCGGTTTCCAAATACAGAAGTAAAAGAAAAATATATACAAAAAGACGTAATTCTACCAACAACAATATATATACATCATGTAACAAATTAATATTTCTTCATGATGACTGGCATGTGATTTATGAGTTAGGCAATTAATGTCTCTGATATGTAGTCTATGGTTATTTCAATCGGGTTGCTATGATAATTCAAGCATTCCTCGCGAAGACCATTCAGCGACATATATACTATCGTTGCTCCTCCTTTTATATCCATCTGTAAATTTTAGATGTGGCATTTGAAATTTCTGGCAGGCATTAAACACTTAAACATTAATTCTTTGCACTTATTCTGATAAGGGCTGATGAACACTTAAGCCCCACAACACTGTTGAGTTAGCCGGCAAACATAGTTTTTCAACAAATTAATAATTTAAAGTTTCTTAATTCGAAGTTTGTTATTAAATGATTTTATGTGAGTGGAATTATTCCACTGACGATATATATATATATAAATACTATATTAACATTGTAATCCGTTTTTATTTGAATTTGAAGAACAGCGTGGTACTTTTTATATCAAAGGATTATCTAAATCCACTGTTTTAATTTACTTAATTGCTTGAATTTGTTAAAAATGTTTTTAATAAATTAATAATTATGGTTTCTTGTAATCGTCTATATCACACTCAGTAAATATTTTGAAATATTCAAATAAACTATCTATTTTCTTAATATTGCAGTATTTGATTTTTCTGATATTAAATTATAATTGTCTTATTTGGAAAAAAGCAGAAAGATGACTGAAAAGAATTAAACTCATTTTTATTATTGTCCTCGGCTGTCATTGTTTAATGTGCTTGCATTTTATTTATTTTTTCATCTTTGTATATATGCCTATTGTGACACGTATTATCTTGATTATAAGCAAAGAAAAATTACGTAATAGAATTATGTTTTTCATCTTGTATCTTCTGTATTTGTTTACCTAGTAACTGATTTGACATTGGGTCGTTACTATGCTTGCTTAGAGTCTTTTAAAATGAAGTCAAATATACAGATATTACCTTTATTGTAATACATACACATATTAGTATAATAGTTAATTAATGTTTTCTTTTGATTGGGGTTTTCGTTTTTTTTTTAAAAATAAAAAGTAAGTAAAATCGGTTTGTTTTAATCCTTTCTCAATAAAATAATATATATGTTTATTGTAGTCTGCACATACATATAAGTGTGAATTTATTTATTTTATAAATGAAAATGTATGTTTGGTTATTAACAAAAAAATTTAAAAAATGAACTGGATTTGGTAGTGAGTGATAAGGTTAGATTGTAAAGATATCCTTACAATTACAATTAAAATAAGAAAACAAAAGTTGCCTCATAATATTTCTATGATAAGGGACAGAAAACTCTCTTCCCAATAATCAATGATAACATCTCTCTTAATATAAATAAATTCTTATTAAATAATGACTGACTAGGTCTCAGTTATTAAGTGAACAAGTACTATTCATACCTCACTAAAAAATAATATTTAAATATGTTCACTTTCTATTTAAATATCTAGAAAATGTAACCTTCTAAACATGTTAAAATATTAAGTAAATTCAAAATTTCAAGCTAATAACACATTAAAATTACAATATAAATTAAATTCTCTTAATTAATCCTTACAATTATTTTACATATGACTTTCTATTACAATTTCATTTTATTCTTAATTAATTATTAAATTATCTGAAAACTTTTTACTTTTGAATATTTACATCAAAATAAAATTTTAATAACCCTTTTGTCTTTGCTAGCAAAATCTAACAACGAGAGAAGATATAGCTGTTTCTCTCCTTTAGCAAATTAGAATGTTTTGTTTCTAGAAAAGCCTATGAAATGAAACATTTGAGTGAACTATTGTTAATTCATAATACTATCTAATTTGCTGTTGTCAAATATTCATCTTTAGTTGATTTCATTTTCAAGCAGCTGTTCTTCTATTCAAGTTGGTTAAAAAAAAGATCTGCCTAAGAACTTTGCTGTTTTTTTCCCTCACTCCAAAATCAGAATTAAAAACAAAAACAATATTTTTTTTTTTAAACTTAATCTAAAATCAAAAAGCACCACAGATATACTTTTGTTACTAGGCAAAGGCAAATAAAGAATCATAAGCAAAAATTTATGCATACTGTTTTTACTGATTTGGTCAAAAAAATTGGCTCATGTGGTAATGTTTAAAACCATTTTGTATTATTCATCCAAGCATATTATTATTATTATAGAACTTCTATATTGTGAAATGAGAGGAAGCAATATTACTGCTAATGAAAAATTTGAGGCAATTGAATTAAACCCTGGTGCTAAACAAAGACAAAAATTTTGGATCATCAAGATATAGACACTGGATATTGTCATTTTGTGGGGAATATTTCTCAAAATGCTACTACAGTGATTAATTATATGGTGACAATAAGAAGATTAATTAATAAGATTGTACTATACAAAGATTCCATATCTCCAAAAGTTTTTACAGCCGTTTTTAAGAAAAATTTTACGATTAAAATGAGAAGCTACAGAAATAAAAATACATGGAGATTATTTAAGTTATCTAGATTTTGCAGAAAATGCTATTGTTTTTGCAAATAATACTTCATGACTTCAGGAAATGTTGCAAGAGTTATTCAGCTGAAAGTAAAAAAGTAGAACCAAGAAAGACTAAAGTAATAATGTTAAATGGATTCCTTCAGAAGAAAATAAAAATTGATAATCATGAATTTAAAAAAAGTTAACAACTAAGAATACCCTATTCAAATTATTAATACAGATGGAAACATAATGGATAAAATTAATCATAGAATAAAACTTGGATGGAATGCTTTAAGTAAAAATAACAAAATTACAAAAAATATACCTGTGTGTTTGAAAAGAAAGATTTTCAATATATGTGTTTTATTAGTCCTTACTTATGAATCTGAGATTTGGGACACTTAACAGATAGCAATATACAAACTTCAGAACTTACAATGAATTATGAAGAAATATATGGTGTGAGTAACAAAAAGGGATCAAAAACGAAATACTTGCATGAGTGAACAAACAGATATCAGTGACATCATTGAAAAAATTAAAAGATTGAATGGATCTGGACTAGACATATTGCTAGAAGAGATGGTAATAAATGAACAGTTAAGTCTTAAACCAAATCCCAAGTGATTGTAGGAGAGATAGATCATATATAAAATGGACAAAATATTGAAGATTGTTATTATGATGTGGAGGAAGAGAAGCTATAGACCAAAAAAACGACTAAACTTGAAAAAACTTTCATCTTGAAAAAAAATCAATTATAGGTGAAAATGATAATGTTGGATCCTGATGTAATAAGCCCCTCACGATGTCAACTATATCTTTATGTTAACTGTAATAATGGGATTGTGCGCTTGTAGAACCATATTTCAACCCTTTAATTACATGCACAGCAATTCTGATTCCAATCTTTATATATTGAAGCAATCGATGTCTAATCATCATCGAGCTTCATGTTTCACCATCTATACTAACCTCCTAGGGGTCCGCAATTCAGATCTTGCTATAAATATATGCTATTCACTCACACACTGTATGCCGAATCATTGGAGAAATTAGTAAAATTAATTTTTATTTAGTAAAGTAAAACAGTAGTGTGCGTGATGCATATATATATATATGAATGAAGCAATAATGTTATTAATGTTTATTGCTGACAACTAAACATTTTCTTTATATAATTGTAATTTTTTTTTGTTATATCTATATGTATTTTGATTTAAAGTATTTAATTAAACTATTGGAATGTGACAACAAAGAAAAATGGGGAACGCTTGAAATACTGAAATTATCTTTATCTCTAGTCAGATCGTTGTCTATAATTAAAATTTATAAATCTTAATTAAAATCAAAAAAAATTCTTTTGTCAGTTGTTTTCAAATTTTTCAAAACAGCTAAAATGGTATTTCAAGCCTTATCTGTTGAAAATATTTTGCTAATTAAATGTTGTTTTTAAAGGGATTACAGAGATAGGGTTGGTATATGAAATTGCATTCTGGGCGGTATTAAAATGTTTATAAAAGGAGTCATAGAACAAAAGTTTAGTTACTTTCAGTTTTTAGTTATCTTTCAGTGAGTTGAGACTTTCGTCAGTCAGTTTAGTTTCGAAGTGTTTCAAGACCTTAACTTTAAGAAGCCAGTACAAGTCCTGCACGATGAAGCGTGAGTAGAGGAATCTAGCACCTTTCTCTTCTCTCGTACAACTGCCATGTTCCATCCGGCCGACCATACAACATGATTGCTTCCAACTGCTGATTGCTAATGACGCCGCTATGCTGTTTTTCCTCAGGTAACCTTTAACGTAGAACTGTCTTCATAAGTCAATACTTTTGTAATTTGTAATCTATAGTTCAACCTTCATGTCTTAATTTATATATTATTTTATAAGCTTCTGCTAATTTTGCTTTTAAACTCTCTCTCAGTAATCTTTTATTAATATCATGTATTTTAACTTACCTATCACGCTTAATTAACTTATATATATAAATGTGTGCAATTCTATTAAGATTTTATGTATTTTGTTTAATGTATAGATATAATTTATTTACTTTAATATGCCAAAAATCGCCAATTTCGCGAGTAAGGGGAAAATAATTCTTTAACTTGGAAAAAGGCTGGGCTTCATTTAAAACTTATCAATAAAGTTTTGTTTATATTAAATAGAAATTTCTCGCGAGTTTGGTTTCATTTTAAAGTCGTTATTCTTGAAGTCAATTAAAAACTTTTATTGTGGATAAATTCTGCTAAGTTTTTCTGCTTTGAAATTGTATTTAAAATTTTCAAATTAAAAGATCGTGAACCTTAATATAATTAATTCACCTTTTCTTGTTGGTGCTTGGAGGTAATTTTATCAGTTAATACGTATATGGGAATCGAAATTAAATATAAAAAATTTGTTAGATTAATGACTTAGTTAAAGAGTTATTTTCTCATATAATTTCAGAATGATTCTTTATTCAAATATATCATTGCGCAGAAGTCAAACTCTTTACAGGCTTTCGAATATAGAGTACATTAAGTTTATTGTATATGTATAACGCTGCTGGCAGACCTTTTCTTCCTCTTATGGTACTTCCACATATATATTTCTTCAGTGCTTTAGTTCTCAAAATCATTCGTAATCAGGGACACCACTTCCTGTGGGACGTGAGGTTTATAGGGTTTTGATTGTGCTCTAGCCGTCAAGCCAAACCTCTCCATCCGATACCGTCCCGTCAAAACGGCGGACATATCAACCCCATTCATTCTCAAGTGTTCAAAGTACCATAAGATCCGTATTCCTTTATTACATGCTAGCATCGTTACAGTTTTAGTTAATGGATTTATGCCTGTTTGACCTTTTGTTAGGTGTTGGAAATAATGACTCATTCATGAAATGTGCCAATATGCTAATTAGTCAGTATGTCGATTTTAAAACGGCTTTCGTTTAAAACCGTTATCGATTCCAATAGATGTAAATCTGATTTGTGTTAATGACTGTATAATTCATTCTCGTAAATATAGCGCATTGTTTGTTTCTTATGCATAAGCTCCAAAGACGTCTTTTACAAACAATGCCAATAAAAGTATATATATAATGATTTTCATAATGTAGATAAGTGATTGAGATCGTATATTTTGCCTGTTTATCAAATAAATCATTTACTACTAAACATGTCACGATCTTTTATATTTATTTTAGGCATCCACAACATACTGTTAATAAAAGTTTACTAAATTGGCATATTAAATTCCGCACAAGTTATAACACACTCCATAGAATTATATTCATCAGATAATTAAAAAAGGGGATTTTATAAAAACAAATCCCAAGTTTTGTAAATCAACAATATCATTCTAAGCATGAAACCTTTTTGTAACATATATATATATATGCATTTTCTACATTTATTAAATATATATAATTTCATGTAAATCCTGGTTTGTTGTTTTTGAATTATTTTCTAGTTAATATTTAGAACTATTTTCTTTAGCTAGGAGCCTAGCATTAATAAATAACTATAATAAATGTAATTTCTGGGCTACTCCAATCTCGATCATCATCATCAGTCTGAACTTATGCTCTACCACTCTGCCACGGAATTAAAATAATTTTACTATGTCATCAGGATTGTTGTTCATTGGGTCAGAGATTCGAAGAATAGGCAAATAGGTTAGAATTCAGGATTGCTCCAGACCTGTGTATCTTGAGCATGATCGGATTTGAGGTACTTTTGCTTAGGATTTGAATCTTGTTAAGTGAGCATACTATTTTGACCGGTACAATATATATAACTTTTTATTCTTAAGTTGTTTTTTTTCTTTTGGAATTACAATTACCATTATCATTTGCAATAATAATAGAATAAAAAATATATATAAATAAAAATAATTTAGCTTACTTGTAAATTATTATGATCCATAGTTAACTGATTATTAATTGTTTCTAGATGATTTCTAGATTCTTTGAGTAAGTCGTTTTCTTCTTGTTGGATGGTGTGATCTTGCAAAATTTGTGTTATTGCATCTTGTCTTTCCTTATTAATTCTATCACGTTCTTCTAACTGCTTTCGTAATAAATCAACTTCATGATTTTGATTACTTCCACCATAAATAATATTATTCCCAGGTACCATGACTAAAAAAAAAGGTTGTTATTCCATTATAACTATACTAATTAACTAAAATAATATATAGATATATTTTTAAATTACCTGACTGTTTCTTGATATTATCCCAATCAGAATTAGCTAATTTCTGTTCAAGCCGTTCTCGTAATTGGTCATTATTATGAATTGATTCTTCAAGACGTATCCTCAAAGTTCGGATCTCATTCAAATGAGCTTCTAAAATATCTGCAGAAATTCTCCCAGGAACATTAGATGTTTGAGCAGCAACTGAAGAATTTTGGAAATTTCTTAATAAATCAAGTTCTGTACGCAGTGAAAGATTGACTTGCTCCAAATCTTCTATTTTTGCCTCAAGACGACGAATGTCCATTATTTCAGAATTAAATCCTCGTTTTTTTCGAGAATAAGACTGATTATTAGATATTTTGCCCCAACCAGATTTAATTTCACTACTGGCAGCTGATTCTGAGCTTTGGCCTTGAGGTATAGATTTTTCCATCATTGAAACCTTAAGATCAAGGCCCAATCTTCTGAGAGATTCTGAACGATCTGGTGCTGACCATTGGTCTGATTCAGATAAGGATTCTTGTTTGCCATATGATATATTTTTGTTACATAAAACTTGATTTAAATCCTGCAATGAAGATTTTTTTGAATGTGCATGTTGGCCAGATACTTCATGAACTTTTCCAGATAAAAATCTTTCTGATTTATTAATTATATGTTCATCAACAGATGGGGGACTCTTAGGTGATACTCTTGATCTCTGGCTGCTAATTCCACTGTCTAAATAATGGCCTATATCAGATCTCTGACTTGATGGTGATCTCATTTCTTTTCTTCGAACATAGTCACACAAATTAGTTTTCTTATCCAACAATTGTACTTTAGATTGGTCTTCCAAATTGGAACTTTTTCCTTCTGATGTGGCTCTTGAATTTGATTGGCTTGTAGTTGCTATAGGATCACTTAGTTGCTGATTTTTTTCTAATAAATCATAATCCTCAAGCATATCTCCTGTCTGTAAATAGTTTTCTCGGGAGCCATATATAGAAGTTGCATGAACTGGTTTTAAAGGTGGCTTTCTAGTTGTATAATCATAACTGCCATCACATGGTTCAATGCTTCGATTCTGTCGACTACGAGAATTTGAATTTGATTTCATTTCAAGTGATTTTTGGCTTTCAGCATCTGTATCTGGATTATCACTAACAGACTGACGTTCTAAACGAGCATAATTGATAAGAGCTGCTTTACCTGATAACTGTCGTAATTGAAGTTGCAATGCCCGTACTTTTTGTTGATATTTAATAACCAATTTATTTTTGTCGTCCAACTGTTTTACTAATCTGTCCACTTCTTGCCTACGTATAGTTGCGATTTGTTGTTTCTCATTTAATAACTCTTTTTGTTTAAGATTAAGTTGTTGTCGTTCATGAAGTTCTTTTTTCAATTGAGATATTTCTTGATATAAAGTGGTTGGGCTCTCCATTCCTTTAGGTGATTTCCTATCTTCCATAACACTCTGTTGATTACTATAATCATTTTCTTGTAAGGTTTGGTCATGTAATATGTTTTCATCAAATGTACTATGAAGACTTTCAGATAAACTGTAAGATAGTTCCCTACCTTGAGATAAAAATCTCTTAAGAGAGGCAATTTTCTGGGGAGTTAAAATATTGATATCAAGATGGCCATTTTCATCAAAATGTAAAAGATATTCCAAGAAAACAAATAATTCTTCCAAATGTAAATGTAATGAATCACAAAGGCTCTGAAAATTGAAAAGTTTCTTCTTTAAAAACGCTATTTCTTTATTAGAATGCAAAGCTGAAGTGGTTGATAAGTTTTCTTGGAATGTCTGATCTACTAACGACAATCCCTTGATTTTGTTTTCTGAGTAAGAATTTTCATCTCTATGACATTTATCTAATTTTGTTGGTAAAACAAACGACAAATCGGGATCAGAATTTAATGAAATTGAATCAATAACTAATTGATTGACTCTTGCTTGTTGCTGCAACTCTACGACTTGCTTATGCAATTTCTCTGCACCATTACTTTTGTTTTCACCCCTTAAATTATGTGGTTTTAAATAAATAAAATCTTCAGTGAGTGATTTATCTATGTGATCAACATTATCTGTTGATCTAAAAAAATGTTTTTGCCCAATGGCAAAGATGTTTGTTTCACTTTGACTTCTATGAGAAATAAAGCCAGAACCAATAGGGAAATGATTATCATTTAAAGAATATCGTTGTGGCGGAGATTGGGATGTAGGTTGGTCAATTTTTATTAAACTATCACTAGAAAATTGTTCCTGGTGTTCTTTAGATTTTTCTTTTTCCTTAATTACTTTATTAGCTTCAGATAATTCATTTTTTAAATGTTCAATTTCTCTAGTCATATCCACTAATAAATGCGGATTAATACTATCTTCCATATTAGACTTTGAGTTTAATTCCATCTGTTGCTTTAAAATAATATTCATACTTTCTGACTGTTGCCAAAGACTACGAAATTTTTCAACCTGTTTTTGTAACTCAGTCACAACATCTGTCATCGAAAATCCAACTTTATCAGAATTATATGTTTCTTTTATATCAGAATTTTTTAAACTTCCTGCATTGCAAGGACAAGATTTAATTTCTCTGAGATCCTTTAAAGAACCAGATATAAATTTATGTAATCTAAGATTTGGATTGCTTGACATACTATTTTTCTCTTCACCCAATAACTTTTCTGCACTATTTTTCTCACTACCAAAAGAATTCAAATCATTCATATGGCTTTCAGATTTTATTACAAAAGTTTCATTTGAAGCTTTTGTCCTACTTACGATAGTCTGTAACTCTTTTACTTTGTCTGATAATCCTTTAGCAAGTTGCCCTCTTTCTAAATGAAATGGAGTTTTACAATTATTTTCAAATTCTAAAACTCTTAAAAGTTCAAGTCTCAAATAATCATTGTCACGTTCTTTTTCTTCAAGACTTTTTTTTAATTCATCATAACATTGTAATAAATTTGGATCAGCTGAGTCTCCTAAAATCTCTTCGATGTGGTGCTTCAAAGAATTATTCTGTCGTTCTTTTTCAATTAATTGAAGTCTTAGACGATCAAGTTCTTGGATCAAATCATCTATATATTTATCATTTTTAATAAGAAGTTTTTTGTTTGGGAATTCACTTTCTTTGACACTTTTACATACAGCATTTTCTTTTATTAAGTTATCTGATATTGGGTTTTCTTTAAAGTCACTTTTGTTAGAATTAGAAACTCTAGTTTCTATCAGAGGAGCTGGCATGTGCTTTTCTTCAGAGAGACTTTCTAAAGCTTTTAATTTCTGTTTTAATTCTGAACATTCAGCTTCATGTTTTTCACTTTGCAAGTAAAGCTGTTGCTTTAAAGCAGAAATTTCATTTTCTCGATCATATAATACACTTCCAAAATCTTCACAATCCAATGAATTTTCTAAAGTTGAATGATCACTTTCAATAATAAAATTTACACTCCTTCTCAATTTTTTATCATTTTGAATTTCAGAAATTTCAAAATTAGGATGAGTTAATTGAGAATTTAATAATTCTTTACCAGAATTACAAGAATCAGTAATAAATGTTGAAGCAAATGGTTTACTATTTGAATTTTTATTTCGGCATTTTACTGAAACTTCTAGTTCATTTATGTTACAAAATTTGGAAGGAACTTGTATTTCTTCAGTTTCAGAAGAACTATTTGATTTTGATTTTATTTTCTTCGATGATTCCCTTCGTAATACTGTACAATTTTTATCATTACTTACTTCTAATGATTTTAATTTATCTAAAGTTAATTCAGAAACATAATGCTCTGAAGAACTCTCATTACTGGATTTATCAAAATTTGTTAAAATCTGATTTTGTAAAATTTCACTTGATTCTCTTTCTGATATCTCTGTTTGAGATTTTTCGCTACTGCCATCCATTTCTTCCTCAGACACAATCTGTGTTTTAACAACTTTACGTCTTCTTGTTTCTAAAGTAATACTACTCATTCTACTTTCCTGAAGCTGTTTTTTCAAATTTGAATTATCTTGTTTCAAGTATTCAATTTCTTCTTTAAGAGTATTCACTTCAGAATCATCACAGATGCTTTCAACATCTTCATTTTTATTTGAATCTCCTTGAAGAGTTATATCCCAGTCCTTATCTGTTTTTACATCATTTTTAAACATTTCCAAATATTGCTGAACTAAAATAACCAATTCTTGTAGTTTTGAATATTCTTCTGATAGTCTAAGTGAAAATAAAGTCCATCTATTTCTGGTAATAACAGATTCATCATCACCTTCTTGTAATGGAAGAGAAACTGGTTCATTCATTTCATTAAGATGTTTCATAAAATTTCCAAGATGTTTTTGAAGTGTTAAAATTACTTCGCCATTTTCACCAATTGACTCTGTTTTTGATAATGTTGAAGAATAAGTTAGAAGAGCATCAGAACTTGAAATATGAGTTGGAATCAAATGATGAGCTTGTTTAGTTTTCATATCATGATCTAAATAAATAATAATGAGTTAACTACTAATTGCAAACATACATATGAATTCATAAACAATAAATAATATTTAATATTAAATAAATGTATATATATTGTATCGGAATATTATAATACATGAGTGTGAACTCTTCAAACTTGATATCAATAAAAGTTAACAAAACATTTTCTTTAATAAAGAAGGTTTTCAAATTGATTTTTTTTATATAGATTATGTATAATTAACGATGTAAAATATTGTGCATAATTATATATATTACTTAATAAATTATTCATGATTGTTAAACTTTAAAATAAAATAAAAAACTTTATTAGTTTGATTTATATAAATTAGGTCATATTTCAGAAAGCATTAACTATAAAAATGCTTGTGATTTTATTTATTCTGGCCATTGTTTGTTGTTATTTTTCATTCTTGTTGCTGAGGTGAAAGAAAGAAAAAAAAAAGGGAAAAGAAGTAATTTACCTATTGTTATCAATTGCAAAATTGCTGGTATTACATACAGAGAGATTAATGGAAATAATTTTTATAATTGAACAACAAATATGAATATCTAAATGCCAACGTTTATAGGCACTAGCCATATGTTATTCAACAAAAAAATGGCTGTCATTTACCTAAACTGTCCTGTTAAATATAGTATATAGAGAGGGAATGAATCCCAGCATAAACAGTGCTTTGTTGGAGTCTGGACTGGCAAACAGATATAGTGATGTTTTAATGCACATGCATGTGGTGGATAGAATTCTTATCAACTATGGAAGTGAACATTAATGCTTGAGTTGCGATCGTTGTGAAAAGTGACATTGAATATATATATATATATGGGCACATATTTATGTATTTCCCTACTTCCATGTTTTAAGTCTTTTCATATGCATATAATCTATGCATTCATAAGAATAACGTATAAAAGAAAATGTGTATACTGAACTATAAAATTTGAATTACTTTAAGATTTGAGTATTGTCCGTGTTTATTCTAATTTAATTGGGTTAATGTTCTATAAGCTTGTAGCCAAAAGGAATTTTTTTGTTATATACATATTTTTTTTTATTAGTGATTATTTTTTAAAAAACAATTATTATTATTGTTGATATAAAAATAAAAAAAATTCTATAAGTAAAGAGATATTAATTAGAACACCATTGTATCTATCATCATTAAATTATTTTTTTTTTTTCTGATTTTAAGTGTACTAAACACTTATGATTTATTATCAATGTGTTTGTAGAATTTATATCTTGAATCACTTAAGAGTAAGTACAAGCTAGCATTATAGGTAAATAGAGATGTAGAAATTAAGTATCACATGGTAAGAGAGTACCATAGAAATAAAAAATGACTGGCTCTCAGCAGTTATAACTTTTCCTTATCGAATGACTGTTTTTTAAGATTAAAAAAATATCTAATTAGATTTAATAAAATATTATTTAATTGCAAATGTTGATCAACAATAATTTATTAGAATCCAGAAACAATGGTTAATCAAATATCAGTCCAATATGTGTATAGAGTATACTAATAAACAATATTAGATATGGTTCACTAATTCCAGCAATGATTTATTTTCTACAGTAGCAACTAATAGTTTTATTAATCCAATATACAAAGGTAAAAAAAAAAAAAGAATGCTGGCATTTAAAAAGTCTACAGCAATGTCAGGCCATTCCAACAGTCTCTTGAGAAACAATGAAGATGAAGGCATCGTTCACAAAAACTGCAATTGTTAGCAATGAGATTTGCAGTTTTCTACCCTTATTTCACCCATTAGTTCTGAACAGTTACACCTTTCTAGACTAATTTAGGTAAACATCAAGGCAACATTGAAATAGGTTAAGAGTAACTGGAATATGAAAAAGTTTTCAAGTTTATCCACTCAAAATTAAAACCAATGGCATGGCATCATAAGTCAATTTCCAATTCTACAATATAAGACTCTTAACTTTGTATATATAAAATGAACACCTCTTGAAGCAGTATGAGCTAAATTATCACATGATCATCTAGTCATCACATTATTTGACTTATAATTTTTATATATTGTAAAATTTAAGTTATTTATTTGTTAAATAAATAATTATTATGTTTTTTATATTAAATTAAATGAAGTCTTCAATTTTATTTTATTTAATTTAAAGAGTTAGTGAGATTTGTTATTAATATTACTTTAGAATATTGATAGGAACCCTTGAAGAGAATCAATTGTTAAACTTCCCTGAGTTCGAAATCTGAGCATAACGGTTAAGTCAATTAAGGTAAAAATTAATTTGATATGGTTTAGATATAATAATTTATTAATAATAAGTTATTTGTTGGAAACAGATATAGTTTTATATCAAAATTAAATCACATCATTCGTGGCATCCTATATGAAGACCTTAAATCTGACTATAGTGAGATGCAACTGCCTTAACTTATTTTGTTGAGAGAATGCATACCGTTACAGTATCTATTGACTTTTATAAAGTATTGTCAGTGAAACCACCTTCCTTAAGAAAACCAGAGAAAGTGAATAAGGCAAATTCCTACTATCCACTTCCTTTGTTAATTTTATCATTATAGATAGCATGTTATTCTGGAGATGCTATTCAAATGATAGCCAAGAATCGTAGTTGACTTTATAGCAATTAATAATAATAATATAGTTTTAAAAATAATTACAAAATTAATAAATTTAATCAGCAATTAAAATAAAGCAAATGTAAAAATTTCACAAATAGTTTTAAAAATATTATTATGATTTCTGGTGAATTCATTCATGATAATCGCCAACTAAAGGTATATCATACAGTTGAACATTTATGTAAAAAAATATAAAATACAGTCATGACGTTATTTAATATACACACACATATTAACATTTTATTTACATGCTTTATAGAAATTTCTATAAATGGAATAAGTAAAATAACATATATTACATATTTATGTGGTCCATAATTAATTTTGACACTCACACACATATATATATATATTGTAACTGTCAGGAGAGCCAACATCAGCAAAATCATGACTAGGGTGTCTTCAACCACAACTTATTCCAACCTACATACTACTTTATTTTAATTAAGCTCGGTGATCAGGAGAGGTAGAGATTCTTAAAACTAGATTATTAACTATATGACTTGCCTGTGGCAAACAAGACACCCAATGCAATATATATTTAAGATATACACTTTATTAGTATCAAAGTTACAAACAAATAAACAAAAGAAATGCCTACTGCTTAATTTGGTTGCTAGATTATAAGATAGTGGAATTACTTTAATTGATGATTATATATAAATAAGGGACCTCGGGTGATGTATCTAAAAAAATCTTTGAGGCAGATATCCCTCAAGCAGGTACGTGATAATAAATAAAACAAGTTGAGTTTAACTAACTCTAGAAAATATAGTTAAATAGATGTTATATATATATATGTTATATATAGAGTTCGTAAAAACAAACTCTTAACAAGCTTCAAAAATACCCTCAACCCCAGACCGCGGTTTCTGCATCTAGCGTCGTCAGTTAAATAGATAAATGCATAACTCTCATGATCATGACCAATAAATGCTGAAATATCAGGCTTTAACATACTTAAAGAAGGAAGGGATGCAATACTGAGTTGCTAGAGAATAAACAATTAAATAACAAGGTAGACTGGAATATGATCGCCTCCGCGATGTCATATCCAAGTCTTATAATAAGGCAATGACGGGAATATATTAGCTTTTTGTGAAATTAAATGGGTCATGGAATGAAGAAATGAGTGTCTTCATATAACCATTAATAACTCTCACTAACAAGCAAAAACAATCCACTGCACTGGTAACAAGAAATAATAAGACCCTCTGGGTCTAAAAAATGAAAGGAATGTTCCCGCATTCACATGGAACTTATTTAGAATGAACCTGTCAAATTAAAATTTCCGAAACAGGAATACCTGCTGAAGAAGGCAACGAAATAAACATGAAATTAGACAACCATGCTATATTTATATAAAATAATAAATATTTGGCCTTAAATTTACATAAAACGTAAATGATCATGTCATAAGTTTATAGCATGCGGACATCTAATATATGAGGCTAAATCAGGGCCTTTGCAGTTATTATATATATTATTAAAAAAAAATTTATAAATAGATTACTCCCTGCTTAATTAGAGATCCGTCCCATAGGTCTTACATATATAAGGAATTATTGATACGGTAGCCTACAATGATAATATATTAAATTGTGTTAAAAGTTTTAAACAATTAAACTATCATATCGTGTACTGCATTATTTATAAGATTTATAAAATTGAAGCGTAGCTGCAGTATGCACATATATTTGGTCCCTTTTAAAACAGAAATGAAGTTTTAACTTTTAAACTTCGAACATTAAATTTTATTTTAAAACTGTAAGTTCTTTGTAAATCATGTACGCAATATACATATATACTTGTTTCTTCTAAAAGAAAATAAAGTTTGCTTTTAATATCTTAACACTCTATCTTAATTTTTTAAATTTGAAAGTTTTGTATAAACCATTGTAATTGCATTAATGGCTAAATGACCTTTTGAAAGAACTGATTTTAAGTATACAAGTTTAAAATCACAAATAAAATAAAAAACAAATTAGAATCAATTTATTTAATTACTGGACTTTTCTTTAGATAATGTCAAATATTTTAATCATTGAAATATTTTACTAAATTTACCTCTGTCCGATTCTTAAACAATAAGTCAAGCAATTTTAAAAAAAATCGAGTATATATTTGCAATAGTCAATCTATGTACAATTAATTAAGCATGCGTTATAACACAATAAGAAAATATTTAAATAATACGATAAAATATCTAAATAATACAGTAAAAAAATATAGAATGATTAATATATAATTTGAGGAAGCAAAGGAAGTAACATACTAAAGAGGCTTTAATTGTTTACCGGTAGTATTATATACTAGGGGATTTCTGTTTGACAGAGACGGCATAGTATATCAACAATTTGGATCATAAATTGTAGGCAAAGACTTTATCAGCCTAGCATTTTATAGTACGAGGGAACTCCATACTCAGCTTCAACAGAGATGGCAAGAAAAATTGCGGTAAGCTACTCATTAATCATAGCGTTACGTAATTTAACAGCTTAAAAACAAAACTTTACAAGAAGTTTACAAAAACTAATCCCTTTCTTCTTTTGCCCATATACATATATAGCTCTTAAAACAAAGGCATCCAGATCTTTTCAAATTGATTAATTAATTTTAAACTTAGAGACAATTCTTTTCTTTGCTATCTAAAAAAAATCTTGATCGCAATCTCGATCTAGATTAATTTTTAAATTTTTAGTAAGTGCATTTCTTAATTAAATTCTGAATGTCTTTGATTTTATCAGATCCTACAGTAATTACATGTTTTCCCTAAATAATTATGAAGTTAGAATTTGATTTGTACATTTTTTTATCAACTGATTTTAATTAATCAGTTACATTTCTTTGCTAACTTGAAACCCTCCTTACTATAACATAATATTAAATTGCGTAATAGAAGTTAATTTTATAATAAAATTAAATTTCTTTATACACCTGGGTCTCGTTTTACACGATAGATAGGTTCCTCAGAAAACACGCGCAAAAATAGGCATTACTTACATTGAAAAAGGGGGGATGCAGTCTGTGATTTTTCAAAATTTGCATAAAAGCAAAGCACCAACGTAAAATTACTTTTTAAAATTCACGCAAAAAAAAAAAAATAAGGAAATAAAATGACTAATAAAAAATTTCAAATTTGAAAAAAATTGATAAAAGACAAACTTTTGTTAACTATAATATTTAATTTTATTCAAAATAATATATTTTTATGCATAATTTACAGTACAGTAATTTACATTTTTTATACACGTTTTAATTATTATAGCTATTTGCCGAAAAAAACGTTCGTTTGCAAACAACTAGCGCCAACTTCACACTCATGTTGTGTCGATGGTTTTATGGTGACAACGTAATTAGTAATTAATCTTTGAGACGATGATTTTATTAATTGTTTATGAAACTAACAGCTGAAAATTAAATTCTTATTTTTGTCTTTAATTTTCAATTCCGTTTAAAAATCAAATTTCACATCACATTATTTCAAGTCGCCGTAAGTAATTTTTAAATTGTTAATTACAATTAAAAATCATATTTTAATGTTTAATTGTCAAATTTAATTGTGCCCACTGCTATTACTGACCTTTTAAAAATAAACTTGTGGACACTAAATGATTAATAATTGATTACGTTCTTTTTTAAAAAGCAAAAACAGAATGTGATTTAAAATGCAAAATTAACACGCACAATGTTTGAACAAATTTACATTATAATCTTGTAAAATTTAATGTGTGTATACATAAAATATGGAAATCATGATTTTAATTTCATTATTGCATAAAATCTTACTATTATAAAGCACTGAAAATATTGAAATTACTAAGTTGAAAGTCGAATTCCAATAATGTGCTATTACTTTCAATATATGCGAAATTTATTATTTAAAGTAATAGCGCAATATCGGAGTTCGACTTCCGGTGAAACACGAATCGCATAACTTCAAAATCGTGTTAAATAATTCCACGTAAAAAGAGACCCAGGTGTACATTATTTTTTAAAATGCCTTAGAATTCCAACTTAATGGCAACAATATATATATACATGAAGCACATATATATACTATGTATATACGTATGACCGTTTCAATATATATGCCACAACATATGATTAAACAACTTTTAAATAGAAAAGTATAGAGCAAAAAACCTCTTCAACATTTCTCTACAGAAAAACAATGAAATAAAAAGCAATATCCAATAGACTCATCAAATATTGTATAGTGAATAGTTATATATTCATTTTTCATCAGATAACTGAATGGCTAGTTAAGTTGCTTATATAGATTAGCTTCTAGAAAAAAAAATTCTAAGCCTGTTTAAAACCCGAAAAAATTTACAAGCATCATCCGTATCTAGCTCAAAAAATAGTAGCTAAAATTATATCGCATCATAGAATCCTTCATTTATCATGTATATATAAAGATTAAATTATAAAATATCCATATAATAACTAAAAAAAAACATCCAACAACATTGTAATTAGATAACTATCAATGAAAACTGACAGTTGAAACTGAATCAGATGCTTCAGCAACCAATAATTTGTCTAAATTCTTAGAAATAAAAGTCAAAAGCTAGTGTTTTAGCTTCAGCTTTCAATTTTAAATGATGGCTAGACTATTACAAGGTTTCTAGATGTTTTCCCCTAAATATTACATGGATATTCCCATTTAAAATTTAATGTTTATATCTTAAAAAATTTCCAAAATATTTAGCACACACATATATATATAAATAAAATGAAAACTTTATATATATAAACTGAATGATTAAAAATTATGTAAGATGTTCCTTAAGATTTATGAAGAAATTTTTAATATCGGTATTTCAGAAAAAAATTTTGTTCTGGTAGTTGTGACTTCTACAATCAGTGATATACAAATACTATTGCTTAGCATTGCATACTAATCTCAACTTATCATTAAAAAAAGAATAATAAAGGAATACATGCATATATGCAAAATATCATATCTAGATGAAAAAGATATTTGATAATAAAAGAGAAAAATAAATAAATAAAAAGTATAGAGAAGGAAGATGTGTGTGTATTATAAAGATGTTAATAATTAAGCTGAATATTTTTAGATGACTTAAGATAATATAAAAAAATTCTTAATAAAAACTATTAAATATATTCAAACCTGACGATTCATTTGGCTGATCTTTAGGAATATCTTCTATCTTTTGTTTCATATTAAAGGTGCTTTCTATATTCTGAAGAAGCTGATGATATAATTTCTGCATACCATTGTCAATAGAATTGCTATAAGTAAAATAAGCTTTAAATAATATTTTAAAAAATCATAAACTTTTAATAAAATAGATAGCAATTAAAAATATTAAAACCAATTCAAATATATATATCAAACATCACATGACATTAAATCAAACATCACATGACCTTATAATTAAAATGTGGATTAGCAGCATCAATTTTCAAGTTATTAACTTGAATAGCATATTATTGTAGAAGTGACTGCAGTTCAATATTTGCAATCCAAGATGTTCTTCACTGATAATCAATAGCTAGAAACTAATGAGAGAACGTGGTTGACACTACCGTCTAGTAACCATTGACTATATAAAAAATGACTAGAGCAGAGTGATTAATCAATTATTCTTACAAAGATACCTCTGGAATAGTGACATATGATGACTTGATGCTGTCAATACTGCTTTTAAATGTAAACAAAAGAAATAATGTGATGCATTGAAATTTGTTTAGTCTTAATATTAAAAATACCCAGATTTCCTTATGATTGAGATCACTAATATATCTGTTTGTTGCCCTAATAGGGAAAGCAGATTAGCTTGGGTGCAAAACATTAGGTTTCTTAATTATTTTCAAGTCATTAGTTTGAATACCATATTTTTTTAAAAATGTAACTATTGCACAGATATTAAACAAAGACTAATCATCAAAAATTAATATGAGATTCTGTTTGATTATATATCTGTTATCAATTGATTACTCACATACACAAAAATGATTCTAGAGTAGAGTGACTAATTTAAAAAATTTAAGAGATAATGAAAATGTACGATGATTTGTAATAGATATTTTGGAATCATAAAATATCTTTAATAATAATATCTATTAAAATTCTAATGAACCATATATAAATTTAATAAGATCATTCATCAAAATTAAGAAGTTAATCAGCATATAAAGAACAAAAAAAAGTAACTTCTATGATAATAATATGATTGAAACATAACAAAAAAAATTGTAAAATCAGAAGTTAATTATCACCAATATTTCTTAATATCCTATTGTATAAACATTTCAACATGACAAAGAGTTAATATATATATATTTATAAATAAATTTAGTCATACTGAGCGTTGATTTAAAATATGAAAATTTAGAGGCAACTTTTATCATCCAAATATTTAGCTGATTTTTTTTTTTTTTTTTTTAAGGAAAAACAAAAAAAAAAAATTAAACAAAAACATTGAAAATTCTGGCATCTTTCTGTTTTTCAAATATGTGATGTAGAAGGATCTCATCACATAGAAATTGGCACACCTCTTTGCTCCTACCAGAGGTTCAAATTAAAGTTGAGTGAAACTTGGAAAATTTTTCATATTGCTAACTGGATTAGAATTTTTCTTTCAGATAGCTGGTCCATAAGGAACTTAATTGTACTTATTATAAGCTAAATGATATAGATCCCAGATCAATCTGGTTTAGTTAGATATTTTGCTGTAAAACACAAAAATAAATATATAAAATAATGTAAATTCATTCGATGGTAGAAGCAGTAGGCCAAGACTACAAGTATTGAGACTATGATTTATTTTATATCTTAATACACCAGGAACTTAGCTATTAACAAATAACAAAAAAAAAAAAACATGTCAGCAAACAAAGAGATACAAAAACTGAATATTAAGGCAATTAGATTGATACTGGCGCTTTAGTTTCACTATAAATAAAGATTTTTTGAATGATAGTTTTAATTGAATATGTTATCATTTTCAACTATTTCGAAATGAATCTCTTTTTCACATTACTCTAGTAAATTTTTGTAAACTATCAATCCATTTCACTCATGACAACTTTCTAAAACCTTTTTTTACAAAACAATCACATCATTGGAAAAATCGATACAACTTAATAAATTAATTATTTTACATTCTCTTTGAATCCACAAAATATTTTCCATAAGATTGCCAGAAAATGTTTTTAAGAGAAGGAATTACTCTGCTGTAAACATCAAAGTTGATTTTACTCTTATCAGGGACAAAATTAATTACTGATGTTCCTATTTTTATAAATGTTTTTTCAGAATTTATCAATATCCTGAATTTATGTAATGATATTCCAAAACTTGAATCATTGAAAAAATTCTCGTAGTCAAATGCATTTTTAAAATCTATAAATCTGACTGAATGACAGCAATGTTTAAATTAGTTTGTTCTTTTGGCTAAATTGAGGCTAAAGTTCTCTATTGATAATTTGTAATGATCTTAGCAAGTACCTTATTTAGAAAATAGAATACTAATAGATTTGTAACTTTTACTATCTTCTTCTATAGATAATATTATTTTTGTGTTCATGTTTCCATTATCATTTTCTGAAATTTTTCCACATTTTAATTGCAAGTTTTAGTACTTCATTTAAATGATTAAGACATTTCAAAAGAGTTGCTATAACTGTGTAAGATATTATTATCATACAAACAATCACATAATCAATTAATATAGATGAGATACTCAATAATATGTAGAAAGAAGACAATTTATGTTCAATTTATTAGTTTTTACCTCGAAGTTTTTAAAATCAATATATATCAAGCTCTTTTTGTCTCAGAATCCTGACTTTTTTATATCACCAGAGTTTTATTGAAAACAGAGTATAATGTGCATGTAAAAGATGTAAAAGAGAATATCAAAATGTAAAATAATATCTTGATATCAAAAGGAAGTTAATTTAGCAATAAGATGGCACTATATGGAGTGGATATTAAAAATTTGCCAATTCAATTCTTTTAAGATCTCTTAAGTGAAATAAAAGTCTTAATAGTAAAATTCTTATTGCAATCTTGAGAACTAAATGCCATAATCCATTAATCACTAAATCTGAAGTTTAATTTAGATAGTAAATAAACTAAAGCATTTGATGATTATAATTTATTCATGAAATTTGTATAAAATTTTATTTTTTAATGCATGAATCGTCCAATTCCGTTCACCCATTCTCCATCACCACTGTTTTTATTCTTTGATGTCTTTATCATTTTACTTAACACTGAAAGTTGTTATTATTAAATAACCTTTTATAAAAAGTACTTTTCTTGTCTAAAAAAAAAATTTATAAGATTATTCTTAGATAAATTATAACTGATGCTAAAAACATGTGTCCATTATATAAAGGCTTTGTTCCATGTCAGATCAACTATTATCAAATTATTACAGGAATCATCCCATAAGAATTTCTACTGGGTGCTTTTCCTTTTTTGGTTCTAATTGATAATTGATTCCACATTTGAAATATAAGGTGGAGCTTTATCATGTGTTGGTGGTTTATCACTTTAAAAATGTTTTGAATACATATTCTCAATATTGTAAACAATTTTCGAAAAAATCACTGGATCATAAGTTCAATTTGAAAAGTCATGAATACAGCAATAATTGATTTATATTCAGTACATAATAAGTCCATTTTTAAGCTTTCTTATAAAATTTATCATTAGCTGATATAAGAATTAGTGAATAGGTGCATAAAAACTTTCTTCATGTCTGAAGTGATGGTCTTTAATATCACTAAATTTCAATAATTATGATATGGCAATTAACATCACTAACAATACAAAAAATTAACTCAAGCAATTTAGTAAAATTATAGCACATTCAAGAATTAAAGATTCCTGGATTTATTTCCAACTGATGAAAGTTAAAAAAAAATCTGTTTGGTCAATCAAGTGAATAGAATTAGTGCATCATTCAATTACTTTAGTGCACAAGCATCATAGAACTTCTTGAACAATTTTTTTTTTTCTAGTATAAAAAAATTACACTAGCTATATTTGAAGGGATTCAAGACAGTTCTCATTAAAAATGTAGAAACTCAAGCACGTAAGACTAGTCCTTTAAAAAAAATTGCTTTTCTAAAGTCCACAATAGCAATGAGAGAATAATAAATAAAAAAAAGTAATGATAAACCATAAGCATCTCTCTCACCAGTGAAGGTCCATAAAATTATATTTGCATTTTTTCTTTTATTGTCAGCCCATTAAAACTCACCTGACTATCTCAGATTAATCCGTAAACATTATCTTCTACATCAATAATAACTAGATACTTATTAACTGACAATATTGAATAAGTAGCTGAAATGATGATAGGACAGTTATCTGAATAAAAATATGAAAAAAAATTCTTAAAGTTATACAATCTAGAATCAAACTTCACATATTAATCATAATGCCAAGAGTATTTTTGTTTATGCCAATAGCTCAATATGTATGTTATGAGTATTTAATTAAAAGAATTCCTCGTAAAATATTAAGAAATATTGGCTAAATAAAATTACTTTCCTTATTACAGAATGCTTAAATGAAAATAATGAATTTTTTTCTCCATATTGTCTGTATATGTATGTGCAATTAATATGTAGAAATATTTAAATAAAATGCAAATATATAAACATAAAGAGAATCTATTCATTTCTCTCACATATTTATAGTAAATTCTTACTTACTTGTCATCTGGAAGAGATGTCTGTCTTTCAGCAGCAACCATGTCACTTAAAGCTTTGCAAGCATTAACTATCTCACTCAGAGTACAACCAAGCTTAAAACATTAGCAAATTTTAATATACACACATTAAATAAATATATGTGCATATATATATATAAGTTAATGGAGAATCCTAAAAAGAGGGAAGGGAGTAAATGGTTTTATGCAAAAAAAAAAAACAACATACAAATACACAATGTATATATAACACATAAAGACGGATAGATAATTAAATTTTAAAATTATAAAAAATTCATAGTTTTATTTTTTGCCTACTTTTGAAGTATTGATTTCTTTGAGATATAATTAAAAAATGTTTATTAAATACATAAAATGATAGCTGCTTGAGTGTATCAGTGTTATTAGATAGTGGAGAGTGATGGGTCATCTGAAAATCTGTGCTCATATACCCTATATTACATATATAGACACAAGTATATAATAAGCCTGTGTTTCAGTTATTAAGTTGATCTAGATAAATTATACAGAGTATTAATAATATTTGCTATAACCTCGACAATATGTGGAAGCCTCAGTAAATATTACTTACGTAATCAATATGCATTTAATAAATTTATAATTACAGAGTATTAATGTATATATGTGTGCACAATGTTTGCTTATATATATATAAATCACATGAAAGTAGCAAACAATAATCAACACTAAGAATCTTCAATCTGCTGTCAACACAATTTTTTTATTTATCAGACAGAGGACTGTAGATTTTTGATGATATTAAGTGTTGACTGCTTTCATGCAATGTACATTTGTCAACCAATTTAGGTTTGGATAAAATCAGTTTTATTATTTTAATATATATCCATATAAATGTTGTAATTCAAACCTAAATCGAAAACTTTGCGTGCGAAAATATATTTGTAAAATAATACAGGCGCTATTGCACCTGACCGCAAAGCTACTTTTTACTTAAAAACAAATAAAATTATATTACTCTGCAAGCACTTTCAAGAAACGTGCTCTCATCTTCATAGCTCTGAGTGAAGTAATTATATGTAAATTATGCAAAGTTCAAAGTTTAATTACTTCATTTCTTTGAGATCGTAAAGCATATGTTCTTGCGGTTGATGGCGTTGCAATCCATCGCAATGAAGCAGGCCTCCTTAACTTTTCTTTTTATGCCATGCCTTTTTTTGCAGACCAAATTGATATCACATTATTCCATTTTTGCACTTCATCAGAAACTAACAGGACACCAGTGTGAATCATAAGAGGCCAATTTGGTCTGCAAAGAAAGGCACGATGTAAAAAAAAAAGTTAAGGAGGCCTGCTTCATTATGATGGATTGCAATGCCATCAACGGCAAGGACACATGCTTCACGATCTCAAAGAAATGGAGTAATTAACCTTTGAACTTTGCATAATTTACATATAATTACTTCACTCAGAGCTATGAAGATGATAGTATGTCCCTTGAAAGGGCTTGCAGAGTAATATAATTTTATTTTGTTTTTAAGTAAAAAGTAGCTTTGCAATCAGATGCAATAGCGCCTATATTATTTTACAAATCCATATAAACAAGAAATCTGAATTTTCAAAGATATTGCAGTAATTAAAAAAAACTGAAGTAGTACTTTTAATTCAAATACAATAATTTTGTTTAACTTGTTTGACATTAACACTCTGGAAAATTAAATAAAATATTCAAAAATATATTTCAACAAATTGTATTTTAAATTAATTTTCAGATCTAAAAAAAAAAAAACTTAACTGTTTCAAATTTCTTACTCATGGCAGTTTTCTATTATAAATTTAGAAATATATATATATATAATGAAAATCAACTCAATTTATTAGTATTATTTTTTTTTTGCAATTAATGTATCATCAAAATTTTATAATAAATTTTAATTTTGTTTATAGTAAAACAATTAGAGTGCCAAAGCACGAAACCATGGTCAGGGGTTTGGGGAGGGGTTCCTGACAGAGATATTTTAAGTGCTGGCTCTGGCTAAGCATTTATCATAAAGCTTGTAGAGGAATTGGCAATCCTCACTGTTTATAACTTACAAGCTTAAGAGATAGGGTCATGTGATCTATGAATTGATCTATGACTTTTATTTTGACTAATTAGATGAGATGTATGATTAGTTTGAACAATTCACTTTTTTTTTTTTTGCCTTCTAATAATTTTAGCAACAAATAAAGCACACTCAATGTGAGTAGTATTTTACATATATACATGAGTTTTTTTTTACAATGTAACTGATTATTCAATATATTAATGAATAAGTATATAAATATATCATGTGCCATTATCATTCCAACCATCACCAGTCTATTGCAGAATTGAGATCTGTTCAAGTGTAATCCAGTTTCTCTAATCCATAATTTCTTTTCCATATCAATCCAGAAAACTTCTTTACCTTTATCTATCCATTTCATATATACTATTTTTAAGTCTCTTACAATTTCAGAGAATCTAAATTTAAGACATTAGTTAATCAATTATCATATATGCTTCTAATGATAAGTTTAGCTCAGGTCTATTTCAAACGTTTGATTCTTTGAATGAATGTCAGTGATACCTATTTGTTTCTTATTAATGCATTTTGTTTTTGGTCACACTGTGTTATCCTCAATATTAATCTTTTCATATTTGGCTATATGATCTGCATTTTCTCCACTGCTATGTCTAAACTCCTATAAATAAGCATTGATAAACATATTTTCAAAAATCTTTTTCAAATGAATACTCCAACCAAGTTACAATTAAGTTCAACCATTATATTTCCTACTTTATTAATAAATTGATTTAGGCATTTATAGTTATTGCTTTCAAAAACATTACAATCATTTTTCTCTTTTGAAAAAACCAATGAATATTATTGTAGTTTTTATGACATTTATTTTCAATTCTACTTTCTTGTTTTCATCTGATAGAACTCTTGTAATTTCCTGAATTTCTAAGGCAAATATTGTTACAAAAACAGTGATCTGCAAAATCTCTACATTTAACTTCTAGCTTCCCAGTTTAAATAAAAATACTTCCTACAAAGCTATTGTAAAAAGTTTTGGAGAAATATAACCATCCTATAACACCCTGTTATCAATATTGACTTAATACTGACAAAAAAAATAACCTAATTATTGCTGATAAATTTTGATAAATATTCTTCAAAAAGTATTAGTACTCTGAATCTATGTTTTGATGTTTCAAAGCTTTAATCATGACAAAATGATTATGGAATTAAATGCTTTTTCATAATCTACAAAATCAATACAAAATGACAACTGAAATTAATTCATCTTTTAAATTATTTCTCCCAATATTAGGATGTAATTTAGTGTACATTAATTTCTTTTAAATCCAGCTTATTCTTTTGATTAACCTGAATTAAATGTTCTCTGTACTTAATTTGTAATGATCTTAGAAAAAAAAAATTATACAGAATTGATAGAAGACTGATAGATCTATAATTTTTATATTTACTTTTTCTTTTTTCTTAACTATTAATGTCATACATTTTCCCAATCATTTGTTATATCTTTATCATTTAAACATTAGTGATATAACTTTGCTAACAATTTCTCCATTCTTTACAAAAAGGAAATTTTCAATTTATTTACAAGCTTAAGATATTATATTTCCATTATTGTTACCTTTTTATTTTAAAAACTTGATATTGAAAACACATTATCATAATAGTAAGACTTGCTTTAATTTCATTTCTTAATTGCTATATACATCTTTGCAAAATTTTACCAAATGCAACTCTATTGTCTAAATTTTTTTTTCCCCAATGCTAGTTACATTTTTGAAAATTTTCTTCTACAGCTTTTCTGAAAATTCATTTATATTTTTTATATAATTATTATTAACTCTTTTTGGAACTATTTTATGGAATTTCAAATATTCATGACTTCTAAGAAGATCATTTTTAAATACTTTCATAATTCTTCTTTTCTTGATACACTGCTTGTCTCATTTTAAAATGTACTGCTTTTTTCTGTTTATATTTCACATGACATCTGTTTAATTCACTTATTCAAATTTAGGCCATCTTCGTCTGTTAACATTTTAATTTCAACTATTAAAAACTGCTTTTTAATAGATTGTCTCTATAGTTTTGCATTCACATCTGTTTTACGTCTCACTAATTGGTAACCATTCCCTGTGTTTAATCTATTCAGTAATTTGTAGTCCTAAAATATATTTTTTCTATGTGTTAAAATATCTAATTTCTGCTGTATCTTCATTTGTATATATCCACGATTATTTTCAATTCCCCCCCCCTCCCCTAAAGAATTCATAATATGCAGTTTTTCTTTTCCTGCAAATTTCACGAGTCATGTTCTCTCTTATTTCTGTCTTTATATTCAAATTTATTTCCAGCATTTTCATCTTTCAATTATTTTTCAATTCTAGCATTAAAATTTCCTACAATTTTAAAATGCTTGATCCTAGATAAAAATAATTTTTTATATTTATATAAAAATCATTTATTTCATCACAATACAAATTTATTTAGGCATAAATCAGAATCATTTGCATTTAGTGTTTTCCATTAACTTGAATAACTAATTTGCTACTCTGTTATACTTTCAATCTCCACAGTGCTATTTTTTCATTTTTATATTTATAATGAATTTCAGATCCCTTATTATTCCAATATTTGTGCCTTCATAATAAAATATACTTCCACTTTTCAAATCAATTGTCTCTTCACTTTTATCTTTTAACTTTGTTAAGTCCAACAATGTTCTTTTTAATATTAAACAGTTCCTCTTCCAATTTATTTAATTGAAGGTGATTTACATTCAGAGATGACCAAATAAAAATTAATATTGAATGGCAACTTAAGTCAATATAATCCAATGATTCCTAATATCTTTTACATTTGGTCATCAGCTACTACTTAGCTGATAACACTATAGCTTCTGGGAATAAAAAGTCATAATTTAATTTTGCCTCTGATATTATAAATACAAAAAGAAAATGTACATTTGCACATATATGCACACATTTATCCAATCTTTAAGAAAATCACGTCTCAGTTAAAAACTATCAGTGTCTGAGAAGAAAAACATGACATTTTCTCAATCTTAAACTCCAGAGGTAAAAATTTTCCAAAACCTCGATACACAATCTAATGTCTACTGGTCAACAGTCCATCATCAATATTAGTTTAACATGTGAATAAACATATTGCTATAATAGCAAATGCAACAATAGTATTCAGAGTGAACATTAGAAATTTGCTCTACTCAGTTTCTTTAAAACCTCACATACTAATCAAAGTGTCGCCTTTTTTTAATCAATGGCAAACTCTTTTACTCAACCATATCAACCACATGTATATTACACATACATATATACAATTGAATGTGTATGCAATCATTAAAATCAATTAAATGATTAATAAAGTTAAAGAGCTGTAATTTATATAATGAGATAAAAGTTATTTTATTACAATATTAAGTTATTTCATTGTAATATTTTTATTTCTCCTTTAGTGTCTTTCGTTATAAAAAAAAAAAAGAAGTCATTTTGAACATTTGGTGTAACTTGATTATTGATTTATTTGATATATACTTTATTTAATAATAATTGAAATACAGGCTTATTATATATCTGTATCAATATATGTAATATATAAAGAAAATGAGAATAGACTTTCACACTACCCACCACTCTCCACTCTATCTCATAACAGTAATACCCTTGAACACATATATATCGAAAAGATAAATAATCACCATGTCTGCCCATCCCTTGTATACGTATTAAATGGATTATGTCCGTACATGAGGGATCAGATTGGCTTTAGGTCAACATGAGTGTGACAAGAATCTCGGCCTTAGGGTAGCCTTTGAGAGTTCCCTCATCAGATTTTCAATTGGATGGACGGTTGAAGAGTTGGAGTGTGAAGTGGATTGAAGCCTGTCCATTAAAGTGTGAAGATTGGCTATTTTAATATATATCTGAGCACTTATTGCATATATGTATAGAGATAATAATCTGGACCAACTGATGATTGCTAGTTTAGCGTGAAATATGGATATTGGTGATCATTTATCTTTTGGACATATATATATATATATCTTCAAGTGTATCAGTGTTATGAGATAGAGTGGAGAGTAGTGGGTAGTCTGAAAATCTGTGCTCATATACCCTATATATTACATTTATTTAATAAATGAAATATAAATGAGCTAATAAACTAATATTCAGATAAGATAATTCTAAAATAACTTTTAATCCAACCTGTATATAATTTATTTCACATATAAGTTCAATAGGGAGGTTTTTAATGTACTGATTCATACAAAAAAATAAAATAGGATTAATTAAAAATATTGAGTGTTTCTTATATTACAAATATAAGATTTGTAGAATAATTTGGAAATGAATGACAATTCCTGCAAGGAACTCAAAAAATTTTAGACAGACTACAGAAAGTAAGTAGATATGTATTAAGCAGTGAATTGTGGACAATAAATGAGGCTATTCAAGATGAAATGAGATTATTTTTTAATGAAGGAAATTAAAAATAAATTTTAAATGTTTTAAAAGTTCCAATATATGAATAAAAATAGTTTAATTAGATTATGTGAAGAGTTAACAAGCACACTAAGCAAGAAAAATTTTAGAATATGCAAAGTTAATAGAAAGACAATGTAACAATGTATTTATATAAGAAAAGAAATATGTAGAGAATGGATTATGGATACATAATTATAAGATTGAAAAAAGAGGATAGAAAAGTTAGTTTAGACAAACAGAATTAGAAATGTGGAAAATAAATATTATTCAAAAAAAGTGGGAGTTATATAAAAATTATATAAAATATGAAATGATGTATGATAACACTAAAGGAAGCTTATTGTTCTTTGGTGCAAGGGCAAAAGCTTTAAATTATAAGGAAAGATAGTGAAAATGAAATAAGAATTTGGACTGTAAATGAAGTTTATGTTGAAATAGTACAGAGCATAGAATATTTATTTTTAGATTATAGGATATTAAAAAAGAATGAAGATAAATTGTATGGAGAATAAAAGAAATTTAAAGATTAAAAAAAATCAAAGGAGTAGAGATTTTATGATTTTTTTTTGTTTTGTTTAGGTCTCTTTAACAAAATTGAGATATAAGGGCAGGTAGTGGAACTAACAAAATAACTTTTATTAAAATGGATAAAAGAAAAAAAAATGAACTAGAGATAGAGAAATAATTAGGTAATATGGGTAAGAAAAAAATGAGTGTATTGTAATATGTAAGTATTTTTGGAAGGAAGAGAGGAATGTTTAACTTGGCTAAAAACATTTCTGGGCATAAAGCTTATTCATGGAAAGTTCTTTATTTAAAAATCCACTTTACATCACAACAGAAAGCTTACAGGATTTCTAGGCGTATGACATAAAAAGATATATGAATAAAATATATTGTATGGCTATGAATATTTTCATGAATAAGTGTAATCCTTAAAAGGAAGTAAATTTTAATGTCTCACTGTATCATATTAGAAGTATAACTAAATAATTTCTAAATTAAAGTTTAATGCTGATACAACTATTTAAGTGTTAAATGTAACTAATAGGAAAATTATCCAAAACATCTAACAAGCTAACAACTAATTGCCAATTATAAAATTCCCCATATTTAAGTATAGAACTTATAACTTCAAAAAGAAATGGTCATAGATCTAGAAATATACAATTTTATAACATATCAAAAGCATTAACTTCACCATGATAAAAGACATACAGATCCAATATTAATTTGAACAAGTGATTCCAATGTTTATCATCTCATTAACTGTTGGATCATATGATAGATAATATAAACTGAAACATCCTGATTTTAATAGACAAATACAAAGTATTAGAACTATGCTAAGCTGTTAAAAGAGTTTTTAGGATTTGGGGAAAATACAATTGCTTCATTTTTTGATTTTGTAGAGAGATTTAAAAATATAGTGATTAATGAGAATGTCATTATTGCTGCATTAGATGAGACAGAAATGTAAGATTTTATTGATAGAGTGGGTTCCATAAAAATAATTGAACATGCATTAAAAAGTAATGGTGTTTGTAAATATGTAATAAAATTTGTTATTGATTCTTTAAAATTTTTGATGATAACCTTGTGTCTTCTTTTGAATGTGAATATTATAAAATGTCTAAAGGTTGTCCTATGTGTCTGCCAATTGTTGAACAAGTTTATTTTTTTCTACATATGAGAGTAGTATTTCAGATATGTGTGCTTTTAAAGATATTAAAATTTACAAAAGATATGTGGATGATGTTTTTGTTTGTGGAAATACCAATACTATAAATTTGCTTGTAGAGAAGTTAAATAATTTGAATGGCTTGAAATGGACTATTGAATAGTAATAAAACAAAAATATTAAGAATTTGGTTTAAATTATTACTAGAGATAATAGTATGTTAAGTTATAAATTAATAATACAAACCATTACCAAAAAGGGGGTATATAAATTGTAAATCAAAAGTACCAGTTATACATAAGATGGCAAGTTTTAGATCTTTTTTTGTTTTGCAATGAAAAATTATGTTGTTATCAGTATGATAAATTAAAAAATATTGAGATATTAGCCAGGGAATTGCTTGAAGTTGGTTATAAGATTGAACAAATTAACAATACTTTATGTCAACTTAAAAAGAGTTATAATGATTTATAGGAGAAATTGATAATAAAAAATGGATATCTATTCCATATATTTCAAATGCTAAAGTGAAATTGTTTTAAAGATATATATATATATAAGGATGTGTTTAATGCTTCATTTTGTCGTTACAAATAATGTTAATAATTTAGTGAATAATTTTAAAAATATCATACCTGTCAAGCAGAAAAGTAATGTAGTGTGTATCAAATTTTTTGTTGATGTACGTTATCATATATAAATGAATTGAGGTGCAGTATTGAAAAAAAATTAAAGGAGCATGAACTGTTATACAAGCGTGTGAAAAATAAAAATAATTTAATGTCTGCTTCAATTATCTTGGATCATGAAAGAACAGGTAAATATAAAAAATTTCTTTGATATTGAAACTGTTAGGATTCTTCATGAAAAGATAAACTATAATAAAAGAAAAATTAAGGAGGCAATTTCAGTAAATAGAAATAAAATGAATATAATTAATAGAAAAGCTGCTACGTTAAAATTAAGGATTCATGGGATTTGAGTTAATAACGTTTGCTTCTGTTATGTTTTTTAAATTTAACCACAGTGGAGGAAGGTTAAGGAATTAAACAAAAGTACTTCTGCAAATTGAAAGACTGTGTATAATAGTTAATTACCACTACATTTATTATATACATATATGTTTCAGTTCAAGTGCTGAAATCATTAAAATCCATAAATGAAATGCTTATTTTATTTTTAAATTTTCCAAAATGTTTTATTACGACTGTGTTAAAAGTTTTGTGAATAAATTTTCACTCGCTCATAAAGTCTAATCTTCTCAAAAAGTTAAATCATGTTGTGCAATATTATTGGTACTCATGAAATTTTCTCTCCAATCATCTTTTTATTATAAAATAATTATAGCATATTATTCTAAATGTCAGTTTCTATTCTATTTCTTTTTCTTGATTAAATTAAGACTTTAGAATTCATTTGCAAATTTAATAATTTATTCAATGTTTTGACACTTAATTCTTTGAAACAATTATAATATTCAAAGTGGATTTGATATTAATTATATCAAAAATGTTCAAAACTCAACATGATTTCAAAAATAATTATAATTTAACAATAACATTTTAAATAACTCAAGAAAAATCTTTTACATTCTTACCCGATGCATATTTACATTTGAAGGACTTTCCTTATGCATTTGCAATTTTTGTTGAAGCATAGCTATCACTTCTTTAAGAGTTTGATGCAGATTTTCTAAAGTAGCATCTGATTTTTCCTGAAAAACATAAATGTAACTAAAAATCAGATTATAGTTATAATATAGATTTGTAGATATAAATGTTAATTTCTAAACTAATAGTTAACTTAGCTATCCTCACATTTAATAAATTCTAAAAAATACAATGATTAGAATAATTTGTGTACAATTAATAAAAAATGAGCGCAAGTAATGTGACTTATACATTTAATGGATGTTTATTCAAGCAAATTGTCTATTCATCAAACATTTAACAGAACATTGGATGGATGGATGAAATGCTCTTTCTCCAGGTCAAGAATTGTGTTTAATTATCATACCATACATATAATTCATAACACTTTTGCCTTAATAAAATTTCAATCTTGATTTATTTTATTCAAATATTCATTAAATCAAAATTTATCCTGAAATATATGTATTTTAATAAGTTATGTATTTTATAAGTTATAAAATTACTTTACAGAGAAAAAATAACCTAAAATAGATAAATAATAAATAGCCAGAATAAGATTAATTGAATTGTTGTAATATAAAATATTTAATTAAAATGCAATGTGTACAAGTAAAAAATAAATACCAGCTAAAATATTAATTAAATTTACAGAGGTAAAATTAAATTGATAATACACCCACCACCCAAATTTTCTCCAATGAGCTTAATTACTCCAGAAAACAAAAACTGTGGAAAAAAGCAACATGTTCTCTTCATTGTCATTTTTGGGGCAATTGTGACACAAGATTGAAGCAGTGGAAGAACCAGCAGAAGACATCTTATTCCCAGGATCTCAACTTCTGAAAGTCAATAAACCAATTAGAGTCGTAACACAGATTATCCCGATCTTATTATTATTTTAAACACCTTAAAAGCTGCCAGGTTTAAAGGATGGTGATAATAATAAAAGTAAATATACTATCTTTAGTATTATTATTAGTGAATAGACTTAATAAGAAAAGGACTTATTCCTAATTAGCTGTGATTGGATTATATAAATTAGAATAGCATTTGATTCATGTATCTATATATATATTATACTTATATATATTAATATGTATACTAAATTGTATAAATTGAAATCTGAGTCTCTATGTTCTTTGTGTCCCAAAAAATTAGAATCCATACTAATTCTGACTTTGGGAATTAGTGAGCTAAGACATAGCAAAACTTGGCGCAGTCGTTTAGTTCGAACCTATCTTAAAGAGAAAATTAGCAGTTGAAAGTTCAAAACTAGTTTTAAAGGAATTAAAAATGCCATGATTTGAGCAAACTTGTATTGCCAGATTTGATGTAGGTAATACTGCCTTATCGCCATTGTATTTAACCCAAATCAAAAATTTGTTCACATTAAACAGAATAGACAATAAGCAAGACGTCAGAGCAGTCATGTTTTTATGATAAGAAAGTTATTGAGATAACTAATAAGTTTTATGATCTTCCTGTAACAGATAATGTACCATATGAGGGATTAATAAAAAAAATTAAATGAATATTTTAGCCCTCAACCATCCAGTCATATAGCTCACTTAGATTTAAGAAATAGAAAACAGTTTAAGAGTGAAACAATAAAAGAATATAATTCAGCCCTAAGGGAGTTAGTGAAATATTGTGGGTATTGGGAGTTTGTTGAGGAAATACTTATGAATCAATTACTCTGGGATATATCCGATGACACAACAGCTGCTAACAGAGACTGATCTAACTTATAGGTCATAGAGCAAAAGATTATAAGTGAAAGCAGGAAATGCTTTACATGTGGAAGTAGGGGGCAATAAGCATGCACATAGGAAAATTTGGTAATAAGAAGAGTCAAAAGAAAATTCAGGTGCAAAAAAATAGGGGAAGTAAACCATTTAATTCATGTTGTAAAAACATGGAAGTTTGGGGATCACAGCAATTCATGAAGAAATTGCAAATTTTCAGAAAAGATTATAATGGAGAGACATAGTGACTTAGGGATATCAATAATGCCCGAGGTAGATTGGAGTGTACTATCTGCTGCTGACAATAACATTACAATAGAAAAACAAATTAAGGCTTAAGATGTGAGTGGAAATGTGTAATAAATATTTTTATAGATTAAAATATGTATCATTATATGAATAATAATAATTAAAAAATAAAAAAGATTTTTCATGGCAAAAAACACAAATTGATTTATTGTATTGAGATTTTACTACTGTATGTTAAATGCCAAGTATTTCAGATTCAGTATGAAATAGATGACTTATTAAAGAATAAACAGCACCACATTCACCTTAGAACCTATTTCTAAAATTTAATTTAATAAAATTTGTACACATTTGTAAATAAACTATTGTTTTTTTAAAATAATAATGATTCAAATGCAAATACCTACAAAAAAAGTTAATATAAACATTATTAAACTTTTAGATAACTAAAGTTTTCTGGAATACCATGCCAGTATTTCATTTCTAAAATATTTATTTATTTTATGTAAACAATTTTGTTCAATACTTCCAAGTCAATATTTAAATTTTATTTCTAGATAAAACAATTAAAAATCCACCAACTGTATGACAAAATCCTTGAAATCCAATCATTCAAAAATTTTCTTAAAAAGACTTTCTGCTGCAAAGTATTTTCAAATTATCTAAATATTTATAGAGTTATAATTATTTATTAAGTGCACAGGAAGTATATGTAAATACTTTTAAGACAGGCTTTAACCTGTATCAAATGTGCCTTGAAATTTATAATGTTCAAGCAATATCTTTATTTTGCCGATAGAGGGACCTCTCAAACCACGACACAAGATAGCGACTTTTATAAATATAAGAGCGACCGTCTTATCTTTAATCTAACTTTCCATTTATATAGGCCAATCTGAAGCATCTTGATTTGAAAGCATGAAGCTGTTGTTTAAGTCCACTATTTCCTATATAAATTAACATTCGCGAAATATTGTAATTTACAAGTTAATATTATGATCTTTATACTGGAAATATGTAAACTATTATAGAGTTATAATAATTTGTATAGGAAATAGTGGACTTAAACAATGGATGGAACAACAGCTTCATGCTCCCAAATCAAGATGCTTCAAATTGTCCTATATAAGTGGAAAATTAGGTTAAAGATAAGACGGTCACTCTTATCTTTATAAAAGTCGCTATATTGTGTCGTGGTTTGAGAGATCCCTCTATCGGCAAAATAAAGATATTGCTTGATTATTGTAAATTTCAAGGCGCATTTGATACAGGTTAACGCCTGTCTTAAAAGTATTTACATATACTTCCTGTGCACTTAATAATTATAACTCTACAATAGTTTATATATTACCAGTATAAAGATCGTAATATTAACTTGTAAATCACAAGATTTTGCCAACGTTAATTTGTATAGGAAATAGTGGACTTAATCAGTGGAGAGAACAACAACTTCATGCTCCCAAGTTAAGATGCTTCAGATTGGCCTATATAAGTGGAAAGTTAGGTTAAAGATAAGACGACCGCTTTTATCTTTATAAAAGTCACTACCTTATGTCGTGGTTTGAGGGGTCCCTCTATTGCCAAAATAAAGATATTGCTTGACTATTATAAATTTCAAAGCACATTTGATACAGGTTAAAGCTTGTCTTAAAAGTATCTAAATATTTATAGTAAATGTGGGGTGAAAAAATCTTCAATTAAATTTGTAATACTAAAAACATTCCTATTTCATGAAAACAATTTTTAACATTTTGCAAATATTTATTTCCTTATAACAATTCTTTCTTAATTCCCTTGCCAACAAAATATTGAACTAAAATTGTCAGACATTTTGAATTTATGACGTCATTGATATATATTAAGACTCATAATAGTAATGAGATTTTTACTAATTTGATATATTTTCTTCTCTTTTCATAATTGTATTTTCTACTCAATAGAATTCTACTAAGGGCAAATCTTTTAATCATTTCTAACATTTTCAAAAAGATGTATGCATTGGATAATTAAATCATATTTTTACCAATAAGATGTATTTTCATTCAATTTCAAAATTCAATCTTCTGCTGAGTAGAATTTTAGTTATGGGAAAACTTTTATCTATTTTGAAAATCTTTAAAAAGAAAATGTGTTATCTTCTAATCCTTATTTGATGTATTTCACAATCATTAAATAGTTTTCCATATTTAGCAATAATACTTAAGATGCAAAAAAAATAGTAGCAACTACATTTAAATGATTACTAATATAATTAATCAAAAAAATGAATACCTATTTTTATTTTTTAATAGCTTGTGAAATACTTTCTTTTTGTTCTATATTGTTTTTGGTTTATTTTTTAAAGCAATTTATGATATGTTTTATAATGGCTTTTTGGAAATGATATCTACCTAGCAGTATTCCAACATGAAATTTAATGTGATCTTTAATTGCAATAATAGATGATTTAAATGTGAACTTTTTTATTTGAACTAAAGATTTTTGCAGAAAAATAAAACCAAATTAAATTTTAATTTCAGAAAAAAAAACATTTAACAATAATAATTCTTTATTATTGCAAATAGTATTTTTCATTTATTTTATTTTTTTTAATATCATGATAAATAACATAAAATATATAAGCATTATTATAAATAAGTTTTGAGCATATTGCATGACAGTCAACATTAATGATTTAGTTTTTTTTTTATAAATACCAGCTATTTAGTTAAATAGAAAAGATAATATATGAAATTATATCTTATTCATCTTTAAATTTAACATATGAATAATATTCATTGCATCCAATAATACATCTTAAAAATTAATAACAATAATAAGAAAGTATACATAATTTACACTGGTCATTATTTGATAAACAAGTGAATCAGAATATAAATGTAAATTTCAGCTAACATAAATACACTTCTATCTAAATTCATATTTTTGATTAGTACTGCTATTTTGCAATTTGTAATTTTCAGAATTAATTAATAAGCAAAATTTTTTTTTTCTATTTTGATGATTACTAAATTCATATTTTTATAGAAAATAAATTTTAAATAAGTGACTTTTTTTACAAAATGTTCAGCACATCAAAATTTTCTTTTATCATCCTAAATTTTAGGTAAACATTTTCAGTCTATGGTTATACTTTCTTAAATTTAATTGTGTATAAACCTAAGCACTGGGGAAGTAAATAAACATATAGATTAATAATTCACTATAATTCAAAAAAGCTAAATTATGTGAACGATACCAAATTCATAATATATTTAAATCTTTATTACTACTTTTATTTTCAAGTTACTACTTACTAAAATAATTAATAATAAATTATTGTAAGAAAAAATGTAGCTTATAACATATCAATTAGGGCAAAATTACATTATAAAATAAAATAGTTATACAATATAAATTATATAGTACAATACATGGCATAGAATATCTTATTTTAAGATAAGTTTCCTAAAAAACATGATGATGCTTTAATCTACTAAACTAAATTATCATTAATCATTTTTCTATCCATATTGAAAAAAGTGAGTTTATTAGTGACATATAGTTCTGTTGATAAATTTAATTTCTTTAACATTGATGATAAAAATCTTATTTCATCTTCATAAACTTTAGAACTATAGCTCAATTTTACTAGGATATTTATTATACAATTAGCCAAAATAATAAATATTCTTAGCTTAAAAGACTGTGTTGATATATATGAACTTCCTAAACAAATCTGTAGAAAAACAATTTTTATTATTATTAATATTAAATGATAATTACTAATTGATTCTAATAGAAAATTGTTCCAATAAAATGCAAAAGAAAAAAAAATACTGATTTAAAATCAATTAAAATTTTATTTGCTTATTTACAAATTTTCTTTCTTACCTTAAAAGTATATAAAAAAAAAAAAATGGATTTTTTTTTAAAAAAACTTAATTTTATTTATGGATAAAAATCAAACATTTTTAAAAAAATGATAATCCTGATTTATTTTACTTACCAAATCTCTATCATTTAAATGGACATTTATAATATTAGATTTTCCATTTTGTTTCAAAAGTTTCAATTCCAATGTTAGTTCTTCAATAATATCTGAAATAAATAAATAAAATGAACAAACATGCTTTACCACCAATAAAATCTTTAACTAAATTAAGAAACATCGGACTTCTTACTTTCTTTATTTTGCAACTGATTTTTCAATTCAAGAACTTCACTTTTTAAAGTATGCAATTCAACAGCATCAATGTTGCTTGGATTATTTAATAACATCTGTCGAAAAAGAGTGTCTTTGTTACGGCCACTTTCAACAAGTGCCTAAAGAATAGCAAGATATTTAATACGTAGCAACAAAAGTAAAAATTAAAATACATGTAAAATAAAAATTATTCCTTCACAAAAAACAACATTAAATATATATATATATATGCTGAGTAGCAATAATCCACATAAAACCAAACAAAATTACAAGGAGAGATCATAATAACAAAAGTCCTAGATTTTATTACTTTGGCAAAAGCTAAGATTTACTAAAGTTAAATTTTTTATTTTACTGCAGAATAAAATAATACACATATTGGAGCTAGTAAAATATATATATGCTTATCCCAATTGTTGAGAGTGTTTTAGGACAAAGTGTCAATTTTTGCATGTATGTGTTTACATGCACCATTGAACTTTTCTGCTATTATATTTTTATATAAAATACAGTGGGTGAAGAATAAATAATATAAGTTTAATTATTTCTTACTTTAATGAGACATTATTACAATTTTATTTACAAATTCCAAACTTTCTGCACTTGTAACTTTGAATCATTCTAAGTCTGTCTTGCTTTTACCAGACTTTTAATGTTTTGATTTAAGTCTGTAAATAAAAACAGAAAAAAATTTTCCAAAGCTGAATCAGTCAATCCTAACCTCACTTTGTATTGTTTATCAGTCTCATGGTAAAAATAATTTTTGTAAAAAACAAAATGAAAATTAAGACAATGATCTAATACACTCATTCTTATAGAATAAATGTAAGCAAAATTTTTTAGGTTTTACTCATTTAATTAGAATTTCTTCTATAATTTTTTCTTTTGAGTATTAATAAAAAATGTTTGATTATAGTATTAACTTAGAAAAATCTAACCTTACTTTTAAATAATATGACCAGAGCTCCAAAGATCAATATTAATATCCCAATGCGTCGTTTGACACATACACCATAAATTAACTATTCCTCATCTACACACTGATGGAGCCACCAGTGACATATTAATATAGCATGTTTTTATTCTGTGCTGAAAGATAAGTTGAAGTTTATTTATTTTTTTATGCGATTAATCATATGAGATTATAGATACAAAGATTGTTTACTTGTTATATGAAAGCGGAGAGTAAATTGTGGTCAAGAGAGATAGATATAATTGAATTTGGAAAGATCAGGATTTGTTAACATTTAGAAAGTATTTCTCTCATGATTTTAAATATAGAAGTAAAAAAATATATATATATTTTGTTGAATGTGTATTAATGTAAGGATATTTTATAACTAAATTGTATGTAAGATTAGTTGGTTATTTAGTAAGTTTGCTACTAAAGAATTTTTTAATTTAAGAAAGAGAGTGATTTATTTGAGAGAAAAAAATAATGTTTTGGAGGCCTATGGTCGGAAAACACATGGTTATAGATCAATCATCATTGAAAGAAAGTAAAGTTTTTATCCTTCCGTGCAAAGGGGTTTGAAGAGTAGGAGAGAAAGTATAAAGTCAAATATAGAGTAGGTGATTTGGAAAATAAGGAATATGGATTGCATTTGTATTCCACAATGCATATATAATGGTCAGAAAGAAATTAGATGTACTGTAGTAGTGTACTATATGTGATGGGGTTTATCACTTGAAATGTTTAAATAAGACTAGGAAGGATTAACAGGTTTATGGTTATGTAGACTGTGTAAATGTGATAAAAGAGGTAAAAAAAGTGGTTTCTAAGTGTAGATAGTTTAAAGAGAAAGTCGGGAAAAATGGAGCAAAATGTAATTGAGGAAAATAGGATAGAGTATGGTTTTGGTAGAATGACAGAGATATGGATGGAAAAATTAGTAGTGAAATGGAGATGGTTAGACAAAGAATAAGTAAGATAGAGGGAGAGGTAAAAGATATAAAAGCAAAATTAAAATCGTTAGAAATGAAGTGTGAGTAAATAAAGAAATTATTGAGTAGTAATAATAAATTAAATAAGAAAATCCAGAAAGTGGGAGAGAATGTTACGGATGAAGCAGAGAAAGTAAGACTATGAGAGATAATATTGATAGGAGATTCACTAATAAGAGAATGTGGAGATATAATTGCAAGGGAAAATAAAAACAGGTATGTAAGAGTATGTTTGCTGGAGCTAGAATTAGCAATGTTACAGATAAAGTAAAGAAGGAAGAGAGTAGAGATGTGTGTTATGATAGGGACTAATAATTTGTCAGAGCCATCAGGGAAAGTAATGGATGAGTAAATAAAATTGATTAGGAATTTGAGTAAGATTAAAGGAAGAGTAGAAATAGTTGGATTATTACTAAGATTTGACAAGAGGTATATGTTAGATAGGTCATGTTCTATAAATGAGAGATTGAAAAAATTGTGTGATTTTTTTTATTGGAAAGAGGGAGTTATATAGTAAAGATGGATTGCACTTAAAAAAAAAAACACAGAAGTGAAATTTTAGGGAGTTTGATTTATAATGAATATAGTTCAGGAAACATAAGGAGGAGGGAAGGTTAAGTGGTAGTGTTATCAGAAAGAAGAAGAATGGACTGGATGTAAGAAATAATCAAAAGGTAGCTGATTTATACAAATGGAGATGTGAGGAGGGAATGGGTCTGTAAAATTAATGGTAAGCAAGTTATTTATAAACGTAATGAAGAAGAAAGAATCAAAAGAATTTATAAAAGAGTAGTTAGGAAAGAAGAAATTGTTAAAATTGGGTATTTGAAATATGCAAAGTGGTAGGAGACCAGAAAAGTAGCTGGAATTAAACCAAGCAATTAAAAAAGAATAGTTTGAGGTATTAGCAGTAATGGAAACACATCTAAGAGAAGAAGAACCTATTCTGGAAAACTTGGTATGGCAGGGTATAAATAGAAAAGAAAAAAAAAAGGGGTGGTGGTATAGGAGTTATGGCATAGGAGTTATGTCAAAAATAAATACTGTTAAATGACGAAAACATTTTGGTTTGAGATAAGGTTAGAAAGACAAGAATGGATGGTGAGTATAGTATATATAGCCACTGGAGATAGTCAAACTATAATGGAGTGAAACAGGAACATATATGAATGCCTAGTTAAGGATATACAGACTTTCAAAGAAAAGGGAAAGAGAATAATGGCTATGAAGGATGTGAATGGGCATATTGAAGAAATTGATGATGGTAGATAATAAGAATGGACAGCTTTTGAAAAATTTTTGTCAGAAAGTGAATATGAGCATTGGAAATTCAACAAATAATATATGATGGACAATACCCATGGTCTAGAAATAATACATTCTACACAATAGATTATGCAGAAGTAGAGAAAGAGGGAATGAATAAAGTATGGAAAATTAGAGTGTGTTTGATAATGATGAGGGAGTACATAATAATAATCTCATAATTTCTTTATAATAGAAATGGTTAGTAATGTAATGGAAAATAGTAATAAAAATAGAGAGAAATAGTGAAAGATATGGATGGAGAGTGAATGATAAGAATGTTAGAAGAGTATAAAATAAAAGTTGAAAAAAGAGTTGGTTGGGGGTGAGTATAAGGACTGGTGTGGTAAAATAGAAAAAGTGGCAAATAGGGTTTTCGGTGAGAATATTCAGAATAAAAGTAAAAGTTAGTAAAAGTGTAAAAGAGAGGAAAAAGGCATACAGAAAATATAAGTGTGCTATTAAGAACAAAGAAAGTGAAAAAGATATTAATGCTAAATGGGAAAAGTATTTAGAAAAAAGTTGACTAAAATTGATAATTATAGAGAGAATGAAATTGAATAGTAAACACTGTTTGAGGATATTAATAAAAGTGGAAGAAATGGGAGTGTTAAAAATTTTGGAAGTACATTAAAAAAAGAAATGTAGGAGAGAGAGAAATAGTATTACTAGATGATGAGGGAATAGAGTGTAGCTCTAGAGAAAAATAAGAGAATCTTAAATAAGTATGTAATGGATATAGAAAAGATGTTAGATCTGAAGGACAGAGTGATAACAATATGAAAGCATATAGTAATGGGAATATTAGGTTTACAGAAAGTGAAAAAGTTGTAAAATGGATGAAGAAAACAATATAGTGGAGAAATGCAAGGAGGTTTTCGATCATATAGGCATATAGAAGATTAGTTTGAGTTACACAACTTATGAATATGAGTAGGAATACAAATAGACAGTTATATATGGTATTTATAGATATAGAGCAGGCATATGATAGAGTAAATAGAAATACATTATGGGTAAGTTTAGTAAATTTGGGAATGGATGGAGCTTTACTGGATATTATTAAGAAATTATATGAAAATAATTACTTTACATATCAATTAGGGAATAGAATATTAGTTAAAGTTAAAAATGGGGTGAGATTAAGTCAAGGATACCTATGTCATCTATTTTGTTTTTGTTGCATTCGAAAGAAATGGAGAGAGCAATAAAAAGACTAAGAAAAAAGGTAGTGATACCTTTAATAGGTGGCAAAGATATTGTCAGATCTATTATTTGCAGATGATGTCTTTCTGTGTGCAGAAAGAAGGAAAGATATGGAAGTTATGCTGAAGACATGCGTAAGGGTCGGTGAAAAGATGGGGATTAAATTTAGTGAAGAAAAATCAGAAGTAATGATGATTAATACTGGGGAAAGAGAAGACAGAGAATTTTTATTGGGAATATAAAGTTAAGTGTGGTGAATAGATATAACTATTTGGAAATCATCTTAAGTAATCAAAGAAATTGCTTCGATGAATGGGAGAAAAAATTGATAAATGAAGCAAAAAAAAGGGGGGATTGGTAAAGAAATTAACAGTGTTCTCATAAAATAAGTATGATGTAGCTAAAATTGTATGAAAGTGAGTGGCAGTAGAAGGGTTAACATATGGTAACGATGCATTATTTGTTAGTAATAAGGTATTATATAACTTAGAAAAAGTACAAAGAGAAATAGGATGACATACATTAGATGCAGTGGTGTGGGTGGCAAAGAGGCAATTCAAAGAGAGATGGGATGGTCAAGTTTTTATATGAGAGATGCAAAAAGCAAAATGAAAATGTTCAGTAGATTGCAGTTTATGGATAATAAAAGAATAGACAAAATAGTATTTAATTGAGTTATGAATAAAGGACAGGCAACAAGATGGGTGAGAAAGGGTAATGTTATATGCAGAAGATTTGGATAAAGAATTTATGTTGTCAGTATACTTACACAAAAGATGGGATAATTGTATTACGAGAATTGTTGGGTGTTATAGTGTTAAGAAATGGGATAGAAGAATAGATGCATTAGTAAAGAATAGGGAGTTGGAGAGATGAAGAACTAGTATGAAGAATAAAAAGAGTTTAAATATATATAAACACAATATCAGGTGCAAGTTAATTTATGATAATAGCAAGGAAAGTAGTTTACTGTTTAAGACTCAAACGGGGTCATTAGCAACAAAGGAATATACCCATAAATGGAAAAATGTGGGTGATTTACTCTGCAAGTTGTGTAAGGAAGGCATAGAAAATATTAGGCATTTTTTAATTGAATGTAAGTGCCTGAAAGCAGAAAGGGAACAAATAATGAAGTTGTGGAAGAATAAATATAAACAAAGTGATTATACAGAAAGTGGGTTATTGGTTTTTATGCTGGGTTTGGAAAAAGATAAAGGCCATGTAGTTGACAAAGATTATATTGTGGAAATGGAGTGGAGCAGGATAAAGAGGAATAAGGGAAAACTTAGCGCAGGTAATGTAATGAAAAGGGAAGTTAAAGTGGCTAACAGGTTTCTCTGGGCATAGTTTCTGAGATTCCTGACTCCGTATAAGGAAAAATCACAGTACAACATATCACATCACATAGCAAAAAAAAAAAGCCAATCAATAAGTTTCATATTTTTTGTTAAAAACAAAAAACACAACTGTATAATATTTTTGATAATGTAAAAAATATAATTTATTTACATAATAAATACTGAAAATGATATATTTAGCAAACAATCAATGATTAAAAACAAAAATAAATATTTTCAATAAGCGTAAACAATACAAACATTCCATAAAAAATTAATTAGCAAGAAGGACAAATGCTATTTCATAGTAAATTAAATTACTAAACTAATCTGTGAACTTATCAAGCACAATACAAGAAGTAAGCCATATAATCTATGAGGAATTGATGGTAATAAATCTATAATAAATTGAAATCTAAAAAGACATCAAAATCTGACAAAAATAAAAAATGTATATGCCATAAAAAGCACATAGATGAAAAGTTACATTTAGATCAAAAACAAATCTGAAAGTAATATAATTAATCATCAAACATTAATGCCCAATGATTAAAAACAAATATTTTCAATAAGTATGATCAATCCAAACATTTACCAAGAAATTTAATTAGTGATCAGACAAAATGTAACTTTATCAGAAATTAAACTGCAACACCAATTCATAGATTAAATATAAAAAAGATTTTAACAACCATAACAATATAAAAAATAAGCTGTATAATCCAAAAGAAAATAATTGATGGCAATAAATCCATAACAAATTGAAATCATATCCAAGAATAATGAAAAACGTTTGTGCTATTAAATTTATTACAAAATAATTTATCCAAACCACTTTGAACACTTTTTAGTAAAAAACTTTTATTGTACATATATACATACACCTATATTTCGATTTATATATGTATAATAAAAGGTTTTAGCTAAAAAGTGTTTGAAGTGGTTTGGATAAATTGTATTTATATAAGATATTACAGCAAAATAAAGAAAAGGATGATTTTGGTAATATTTTTGCTTCAAAACATTTCCATTGACCACACTTATTGAAAATATTTGGGTTTTTTTTTAATCACTTCATTAAATTTGAACATTAAATAAATAATTTTCATATTTTCAAACATACTGTATCAGTTTTATGAGGGTTTTTAAGCTTTTAATTTTTTTATCAAAATTATAAAACTTATCTTTCAGCTTTTTCTTTGATTGGTGGTGACTTCTCTGCATATATTGTATTAACACTAACATAATTTTAAAATGAAATTTAAAAAATAATAATAAATTAAATAAATCAATATACTTGAATAATTTGAGCTGCAAAAAAAAAAATAGATCCAATTATTCTAGTAATTGTGATTTTTTTTTTTTTTCCTAAAATAGCAATTGAAAAAGATTCTTAGCAAGAATTTTAAATTATTAACTTTTTTAAAATGTGTTTCTGTATTGTTTATGTAAATATTATTAAAAAGCTAACAAGAATTTTAGTCACAAAGGCAAAACTCTCCATACAGTAGTGTCACTCAGTGCAAGCTAGAGTAATCACTGGATGCGGGAAGGTTTGTGCATAAAAATCTCTCTATAGTGCCTACTCATCCAATATCCCCCCGACTAATTTCTAGCTTGTGGCTTTCATCAGTGAGGAGCCTTGGATCTGAAAGCGCTGCAGTTAGATCTTAGGATCTAATGCAACCCTCCAGCAGCCATCTTTTACTTTTTTAGCTAACTATAAAGATTTGAGTCCAAATGAAAACACAATAATGTTTTCAAGCTAAGCTCATCAGTTTGTATAGTTGTACAGATCTGAACTCAGTTCAGCATCCACGCTTTTTGATGTCTTTGGTTTTTTAATAACTAAAGTCACCATAATCCTACTGGACAGGTTTATGCTTATACAAACTGTTTTTAACAGAGGCAAACTCTCTATATAGTAGCACTACTCAGTCAGAATAATCAATGGATGCAGAAATATTTGTGCATAAAATCCCTATCTACTGTTTACTCATCCAATATCCCCAGACTAGTTTCTAGCTTGTGGCTTTCATCAGTGAGAACCCTTGGATTTGAGAATGCTGATCATGTGATGTTTGATGGTTTAATACCAATCCTGTCTAATAGGATTATGGTGAGTGTGGTTATTAACAACAGCAAAAAGTATGGATGCTGAAGTGAGTTCAGATCTATACAACTATACAAGTTGATGAGCTTAGCTTGAAAACATTATTGTGTTTTCATTTTGGACTCAAAGCTAAAAAAGTAAAAGGCAGCTGCTGGAGGATTGCATTAAATCCTAAGATCTAGGTGCAGTGCTCTCAGATCCAAGGCTCCTCGCTGATGAAGGCCAAAAGCTAGAAACTAGTCTGGGAATATTGGATAAGTAGATACTACATAGAGATTTTATGCACAAACCTTCCTGCATCCATTAATTACTCTGGCTTGTACAGAGTTGTGCTAATGTATGGAGAGTTTTGCTTCTGTCAAAACCCGATTGTATAAGCATAAATAATAGTGATCATGTGATGTTTGATGGTTTAAGAATTTTATTGCAAAAAAAAAAAGGGGGGGGGGCTTAAATTGCTAAACGTTTTTAGTTTAAAAAAAAAAAAGGTGCAAATATTATAGCAAAGAAATGAAGTAAAACAAAAAAATAAATAAAACAATTTTTATAAGTACTAATATATAAATATAAAAAATATTAATTTTTAATATTATATACATATAGAATGTATTGTAAATATATATTCATTACATATTACAATTAACAGCTATTATTATTATTTAATATTTAGTAAATTTCCAGAAGTCGAAGTGTATAATGAGGGACAAAAGACGCATTGTTAAATTATTATTACATGACTTCTGTTATTTCAGAAAGGCTAAGAGTGCAAAGTTTGATGATTATTATTTGACTTACAAATATGAACATATGTACATAGAAACATATACTCCTATGTAAACATAATAGATACCTCTATAGTTTTATCTTTTTCTTCAAGAGCTGACTTCATTTTTTCCAAAAAACTCTGATGTTCTTTTTCACTATAAGTACCCCTGCTTTCCATGGACTTGAAAAAAAAAAAAAATTACAATCTTTGATAATTAATGCCAAATATGAAATTAGTTTAGTGTAATATCTATATATTAATAAAATAAAAAAGAGCACACTAATGCAAGTAGAAATTTTTAATAATTTGTTTTCTTATATGCAGCTGAAATATTCAAAAAACAAAATAAAGAAGGCAGAAGTATTAAACCAGTATTAAGTCTATACTATAATTATGGAAGCATTTATTTTTAAAGGCATCAAGATATCACTATTAGAAGAATAAAAATAAATAAAAAATTAATCACTTGAATGTTTAAAACTACATATAATAAACAGTCAACATTATCAGCTGCTACTCATAAACATGTAAAATATTCTAAAGATCCATAAATACATCCACATACAGAGCATCCTACTCCATTATTCTGTTTATTTGATATTTTGTGGTGCCCTCTTTTAATTTCTTTTGCAGCAAACGTTTTTTTCTGAAAGACTTCGTCACTTGTTTAATTTTTGTATTCTATCCTCAATCATATCTTTCCAATGAAAATAATGAATTATTTATAATGCCTTTGAGATAATCTTTACAACATAAAAAATGTTTGCCACTTTTACAAGGACCATGCTCAAATTCATTATAAAACTATTCATTAACTTTATATGTCTAATCCAATAAAGATGTGACTTTAGACTATATACTATCATATCTAACAAACAAAGAAACATTTTAATTGGTCTTATGATCTTATCATTGTATTTTTATAAATTTTATGGAATAACTTTAAACGAAATATTTTAATGTTTTTTGCAATAAAAGGTCTGATGGTGAAATTTTTAATTTTAATTGATTAAAAGCAGAAGAAAAAAAAGTTCAATTTTTTAGCTTCTGGATTTAGAATATGCTGATGTCTGTGCTATCCTTGCCAATTCAACAATTGATCTGTAGAACATATAATATTTTGAATGTAATATATAAAAACTAAATTATAACCTTATCTACCAACTAAGAATGAATCTTGTGATGTAGTAATTTATAGCTTTATATGATCATGACTCATCTTAAGATTCAAGTTGAAAGAATTTCCTTTTTCCCCAAGCAAACCCTGAATTTTTTAAAATAAAATTAGTCAAACTATTTAACAATCCAAATATTGGTAGATGAATGGGCATTAGAATACTCTTAGCTGGAAATCAAAGAAAACACCAAGATAATTTGGATTGATTAGATGAGAGCTTACGATAATCAAATATGGTAGATTGAAGCTGTTGAAATTTACTTTTACTCTCAACAAGATTGATTTGAATAAATTAATTTGATTTTTAAACTTTAGAATTTTTATGAATTTTAAATTATTGGCTCAGATATTATAAAAAAGGAGATTTGCTGATATATGGTTGCAAATCCAAGACACCTTACTGAAGGCCAATAACCGGAATCTAGTTTGAAGATTTAAATATAGCAATATCACCTACAGACCAGTGATTATTCAATCTTTCAAGAAATGTTCTGAAGTAGAGTAAATAGAGTGCCATATTTATTGCTCTTAATACAGATGTTGATATTATATAGTTGTATAATGTTCTGTTTGGTATATATTATCCTTACCAAATGTAGCTTCAATTAGCATAAACTGAAGAACTAAATTACACAGTTGCTAATTAGTATCAGATTTATATAAGCAAATTAGCTCAGATTCAAATCTTAAGGTATTTTTTGAATATCAGGATTATTAGTTTGAGTAATATAAAAAATATATAAAGATGATTGTTAAATGTATGAATGCAAACAACTCTGATGCTCCTTACTCAAGAAAATTAACAAAACCAGAAACTAATCTAGGAATTTATTAGTGACATCATTCTATAGGTCACTCAAGCTTACAAATGTTGTTTCTAAAGTAAATAACTGTTCCTAAATCCCAACATTTATTTTTTTATTTATTTTACTATCAGCAAGTTATATGAAAATAGTAAAAAAAATAATTATATGACAAATTATTTGAGAACTATTGATGTTCAAGCAATCCCTAGTGGCAGAGTTGAGCATTTAACAGTTCCAGTCAGTTAATCCCAGCTGACTTTTATTTTTAATTAGACTGATAACATGACCATGAAAACTTAATTCGTTTCAGCTTTAATTTTCTATTGTCACAATTACTAAATTTCTTTTTTTTTTTTTTTTTTAAATTCATGTTAAAGATTTTTTTAAATATATATTATAAAACCATTTGTTATTATTTTAATATTTAAATGTGAAATTATCTAATTAAAATATTTTTCAAATCAGAATATCACACATTTTTAAATGTGGCATGCATTAAAACTAAAAAATATAATTAAAAATTATTATAATAATTTTATTCATTTTAATTTTTTCAATAATAATCAACATAAAAAAAAACTGTATATATAAAATAAATCAATAATCTCGGTAATTGGAATTTAACAAAAGAATCACATTATATTTTAACTCTTTTAGCATTCAAGTAGATACTATTATTAGCCAAATATGCTTTTAATGCCATGTTATCTACTATGAGAAATTATATTGAATTGCAAAAATTCTAGTTATAAATAGCACTAATAACTTCTTTACATTTAAATAAGACTTCATATAACAATAATATTATTGTTTATAAGCATGATTACAAAGCAGAGTACCAAAAGCCTGTTTTGTTGCCAATATTATTTACTTGACTTAGAAAACATACACACACATATATTGTTATTTGAAAGTCTGTAATGAAGGCATTTTACGTGTAGCTATATGTTGATTTATTTTCGTCATATAATTTAATTGTTAAATGCTTTTAGAAAAATTCAAACTTTATTTATAATTTTCAAAAACATTCAACTGTTAACAATAAGATGCAAATTATTACAGAACAGTAACACCTGAAGTAGAAACTAGTATAATATCATTCAGAATATATTCTATACTAAGCTGTATATTATTAATAACAAATGAATGCATTTGAAAAAATATAAATAAAGTTAAATTTTTTTCTAAAAACATTTTATAAACTATATAATGGAAATAGTTTAACATACAACTACATATATATATGTGTGTGTGTGTGATTATTTTGTTATATATATAACAATTACTTTATTTTTAAAACCAAAAAATAATGGCTAAATAATTAATAATTAATCCAGCTTCTATTAATGAGCTGGTAAACGATCCATCTTTATGAAGGGATAATCACTCGATATTAAATGGTAATATCTAAAAAAAAAAAAATCATAAGATAGTTTGGTCCTACTATTTGATAATCATTGACTATGCATGCTTACCTAGATAGACTACTAATAATGATATAAAATGTCTAAATTGCTACTGTCAAATAACTGGTTATATAACACAAAAGTTATTTTTGTATGTTATAAAATAACTATTATAAAAGAAATATATATATATAAACTTTAAAATAGTGTCTTCTTAAAAATAATAATAATAATAATAAACATATTAAGCTTCAGCAATGATATTGGACTAACAAATATTTCCTTGAATATCAGATAATATATTTCTAAAACACATGCTATTGATTTACAATAATATTTTTACTATCAAAACTAATTGAAGTTTTATTAATTTAAATAGTTATCTTCAATTTATATAAATCTTGTATTTAAAAAATGAATGATGGCTTTAAAATAATCAAATTGTAGCAAAATTCTGATAATAAAAATAACCTGTGATTCAAGACATATGACTTACTTAGTTTACAGTAGTGATGAAATGACAGACTCAAAAAATAACTATGCCTGGATCAATTTCTGGCCAAGATAAGTTACAAAAAAAAAAAACACAGTTTGGTTAAATAAACAGAACTAATATCTATTACTTTTGCTTGAACATCTGCATCTCTCTTGGCTTTTCAAGCAATTAATCATATGATTATTTATACCATTTTTTGAAAAAGAACTGTTGTCATAGCAGAAGTCTAGCCCAAATTTCGAACACCATTTATACATTCTGCATATTAACAATTTTTAAATAATAATTACATAAAAGTATTGCATAATGGTAAAAATTTCATATCTTTTCTTTAGATCTATGTTACAATCTACTATACCCTAACTTGTATAAGGTTTAGCATATATTACATCACATAACAAACAGCTTTTATACAATATTAAAAATGTTAGAAATGTAGAATCATTTAACATTTAAAATCATTTACCTGAAGTTGTAATTCCTTCCTATTCAAATCTGTAATTAGTTTTTGAATTTCTTTATTTTTTGAAACAATTTCTTTATTATGTTGTTCATGAATATCCTAAAAAAAAAAAAGTATTGAAATGTACAATAAGCAATGAAGTATGTGGGTGTAATAATAACAAATCAACATATCTTTTCAAATCCTAATTTTATGTTTAAACATGTGTTTCTTTCATCTCTTTCTAACTCACCCAATATATTTTTTATATCTTCTTCATAATTCCTTTCTGTCTAACATGATCAGTAATTGGAATTACTCCTCATTTCATTTTTGTTACTTCAATAAAAACTTTTCTCATCTCAATTCCAACATCTCAGCATTTCTAAATTTTCACTTTTACTCTTCAGTTTTGTAAAAGTTAAATCATTAGAATAAGAGTTTACAGTTTACATGATTACTGTCAATAAACATTTAAAAAAGCAAGACCAAATACAGATTAAAAAAGTTATTATCTACTAATTATATATTATTATTTTCTTTAAATATTACAAGCCCTATATTATTTTTGTTTAATTTATGTATTCAATTTAGTCATAAAGATTTATAAATTATGGTGATTATCAAATGTGTTGTGTAGTTTGATTAAGTAATAAAGAAGCAATTTGAGAACTAAAAGGTTTTGAATTAAGGTTCAACTTCTCACTTTTGACACTCACTCCTCAGATGATTGTTCAATGATGAAGTTTAAAGCTAAAGATTCCTGGATCAAAGATCAATTATTGCTTGACTTTCAAACAATAAACTATTTGATTATAATTATAAATATCAATAAAAAAAAAAATAAAAGACATTACAATGTTCTAGGTGTCACTAAAATTACTAAATAATTTACTTCTGCAAAACTTTTTTTTAATGAAAAAAAACCTTAAGCATCAATTGGCTAAAAAGTTAGTATGTATTTATTTAATGGTTCCTTCACAATAATAACCTGAATATATATATATATATTGGCTTAAAGAAAAAAAAACCCATAGATATAGAATTCTCAAATATTAAAAACTAATATTTAAAATTTAAATGAAATTGCAAAACAATAAATAGCTATTGCTTTCTATATATAACATATATATATAACTAATATACACCTTGAAATTATTCTAAAGTTTTTCAATTTATATGTGAATAGTATTTAATAAAAATCAACACAAGTATATACTATTATACTATATTTACATTTTTTATTAACTTGCTTATCACCATGGTTAAAATACTGAATTTTTTGTGCATTTGGTTCAATATATACTTTTCACAATAATTTGAGTTTACAAGAGATAAAATTTATGTTGTTACATGGGTAACATATCATAATAAGCAATAAATCTAAAAAAATATTGTCATTATCATAAAATAAAAACAAAGATTTTAAATTTTAAAAGTTTTAATTGTATATTTATTCTTAAAACTATGAATTTTTCATAAATCAGTTTTAAAACTGATGTTTTAGTAACAGCTTTATTACATCACTCACAAAATGGTAATTTAATTGATAGATATATAGAGAATATTATCAATGTCAATTCATGTTACTAATAATCAAAAAATGAAAATAATTGCATACTTCATTTTACAACAGCACCCATTCATTCCCAAAAGATATATGAGGCACTATTTCAAACAAAACAAATAAAATAAATATGAGACCAATTACCATTTGTTTTCAGATAATTATTAAAAGAAAGAAATATACATAATTTATCATATAAAAGTGCAAGTATATATATATATAATTATTGTGTGTGCGTTAATTATATGTGCAATCATTTGCACAAACAATCAATTAATTTTTGATTTTATCTTCTGGAAAATAATTTTGAAATAAGAATTCATCAATTTTTATAAATATTTAGACCTTACTATAAAAATATTATTTTTAATAAGGAATCAATATAGGAAAATTTAAGCAGTTAGTATAATATTAGTATAGTGATGACTATCTAAGAAATTCTCCATTATTTATTTTACATTTGAAGTATAAAAAAAATATTTAAAAAATATATACTTTATTAAAAAAAAATTTTAAATTATACTTTAATATTATAATCTTTGTAAAGCTTATAAAATATCTACAATATGAATATTAAGAACATATGTAATCTAAACTCTTTCTTCACAAATTTAAACAAAAGTCAAAGAAATATTTGTTATAAAATTATTTAAGCATTTAAAAACATGAACTAGTTAAACAGTCTTTAATTTATACATTGACATATTTATGCAAAACAAACAAAAATAATATGCACTTAGTAAATTAAAAATTTATAATAATAAAAAGCATTTATTTATAATAGCAATTTGTTAGATTTCAGATAAATATCATTAAAAAAAATTTTGAAAATCCATTTATTTCTGATTAGCATAATATTACCATACAGAATTTTGTCTTTTTCTTGTTTATAAAAAATCAAATGACATTCAAATACTAAAACACCCAGAATGCATTTTTTCCTTCTCATTTTCTCTCTTTCTGGCATTTTAAAAACCAAACATTAATAGAGTATAATTTAATTTCCTTTTTGGTTTTAATAAAGATTAAAAAGTAAAAAACTATTTTGCAAATTAAATATTTATTAAAGTAAATACTGAAAATGAGAAATAATGTAAAAATATGCAGTATTCAAGGTTAAGGTATAAACATATATAATGTATAATGAATATGTAAATAATAATAATAATTGTATAATAATAAGAGTATGTAAAATAAGAATAATAATTGTATAATAATAAGAGTACAATAATGTAGAATAAAACTGATAACAGTAATGTATAATGAATATGTAAAATAAGAAGTAATAATTGTATAATAAGAAGAGTATGTAAAATAAGAATAATAATTGTATAATAATAAAAGTACAATAATAAATGTAGAATAAAAGTAATAACTGTAAAATATAATGAATATGTAAAATAAGAATAATTGTATAGCAATTATGTATAACGATTGTGTAAAATTACAATGTTGTTAAATCATAGAAAGCCCAGCTGACCTTATAGGATCAGAAAACTGTGTAAAATACCATATATGGTGAGAAATGTAAAAACACTGAGTGTATGTGAAAACGTAAGTGAAAACACCATATATAGTTAGGAATGTAAAAGACTCCAGAAGTCTTGAGGGGTATATAAATCCCCATAACCTGATCTAATTGTTCTGAGTTTTAATTATAAGTCAGCGACTCCTGCCTCTGTAAGTCCAAAGCAGGACTAGGGTATTATATGCAGGTCACCACGACCTTTTATTATTTTATTATGCTTTATAATAGGCAATGTATATAGTTAAAATTATTCGTATTAAACTATAATCTTACCATCTCAATTCTATCTTTGTCCATTTATTTACTTGCTGGTCATAAGTCACAGCAAAATACAAATGCTTTTGTTTGCTTAAAATTTGTATATTTTATATAATAATATAAATATATCATTTGTAATTTTTTTTAAAGAACTAGTAATAAATTAAACACAACTTTACTTGATTCTAACTTATCTTTCACAAAAAAATTATTGTTTTCAAATGATTTATCATAGTATAAATTGAATAATATTCATTTATTTTTAAAAAATTTCAGGAAAATGTAATCCCTCTATTATTTAGCAATAAATTTAAGGAGTTATCAATGATTTCCCACTGAGTATGCAAAATTACTGTATATATTAAAATGAATGCTTTGGAGGTAGTCATAATAATTGAAATTAGGAATATGTTTAAATTTAACAAGAGAGAAAGAGATCTATAAAACAAATAAATTAGTGCAAAGAAAAAAAATAATAACTTTTATTAGGATTGATATTTATAATATACCTATACACGTAAACACAGTAAAATAAGGTTATTAAAACCTGAGATTTATTCTCCATCCTTGTATAATTGATTGTTTTGTAATTATTAATGCCACTTTTTTTTTTCTGACTGATACATTGCGTTCATTCTGAATTCCCATCATGTATATACAGTGGAGCTGCAAACTATGCTACATTTTGTTCCAAGCTCCCTGACATTTAAATATATACTGTATAATAGCTCACCTTTGAACTGCAAGTAACCATACTTTTCAACATATTTTGTGTATAAAGAAAATTTAAAATAATAATATAATTATTAATTAAAAATTTGAAGGGGATACATTTATATATATATTTTATTGAGTGTCATGCATTCACTGAAGCAAGAAAAATTAGAAAAAACTATCCTATTTTTATCTCTGGGAATTTATTTTTTTTGTAACTACCTTTTTTTTTTTATAGAAACATAATAGACTAATCTTTAAATACATATAATAATCAAATATCCAATATAAAAATTATTTGTCTACGATATTATTATACATATATAATTAATACAATAATCGATCTAAATAAGATTGAAACAAGCAACTAATTATAATTATTTAATTATCAAACCTGCTCTCATCTTTTATTGAGACCATGTAATGATATAAAGTTTTATATATTTAAGTATTATTTTCAAATATTTTCTCTTAGAAACATCAAATTCAGAAAGAAGAATAAGAATAAAATGTATGTGCTTTCATCATAATCTGAACAAATATATTAATATATTGTAACATTTTCCGTCTTGCTAGGCCTCTATATGCATTATAAATGCGCGAGTTGATCAAGTTATGCCAACAAGAAGAAAGTTGTATTTCTATTTCTAAAAACATAACTATATTTCCTAATCAACTCGGCCTAGAATTGTTACGATTACAATCGTGAGCTGAATCAGCTTTTTATTTATAAATGAGGGCGCCAGAGTCGATTAAACTCACGGATTCTGCGTCAAACATATCGTAACTCATAGATTAAAAAGAAAAAATGTTTTCAAAAGACGATATTAGATTTTACCGTAACGAAAATTATTTTTTTAAAATATTATTTTTCCTGGAACTTATTAAACATATTGGCAAAGGCAAATGATATTTTTAAATCTCACTACACTAATATTAATAAATTTAATAATAGACATTAATAACTATCATTAATAACGTACAAGGAAAATTGATATTAGAAATATTTTTATTCTAACATTAAAATGTTTAAAGGAAATTATTAATCAAATAAATTGGAAAGAACACACACTAGTCCAGATGTGAAACATTAATAAAAAAAATAATTAACAGTTAAACAAAATAATTAAAGCAACTCAATAATGTTCACTTCTTACAATTCATTTCCAAGATCTTGTATAAAGTTATTTAAAAGAAAGTTCTTTGAGCATGAAAATTAAAGTCTCTATCGGGATTCTATTATAAGCTTATATTGTAAAATGGTTTATCGACAATTTAGTCACAATCGGGAATAATAAAGAGTCATAGCTTACCTGTAATAAGTTTAGTGGAAAAGTTATAGCTTACTATGCATAGTTTTTTGGGTTAGAATGAGCTCGGCCATTGGTTATTAGTTAATCTTGTGGTCTATTCTTCTAGTCGGTCACGAAGGCTTTGCTGGTGTACATCTTCAGGCACGATGTCCGCAGAAGCTCCAGTTCACTCCGACATGCCAAATTATTTCAGCGTAGAGCGATCCTGGATATATTCTTGTTATCCAGGACTAACTATAGAGAAACAAATGAAACAAGACGTTCGTCAAACTGGTCTCTGCCTTTTATACTAGAGGCCCAGTTTTCAGACTTCTGCGCATATTATCATGGTGTTTAGGTTCATAATCTTGTACATTCTTTATCATTTTTCAATTACAAAGTCTTTATTTTTTCCAGCATAATTCTGCCATCTTTAATTAGCTAAAATATTTTTCTTTTAGCTTATCTTTTTACTTTTTGAATTCTTTTACTTTATCAGGATTAGTAATCTGCGTGTCTTTTGTTCTCTCCAATTTTTATTTTTAATTAGACCAAAAAAAAAATGTGGACCAAAATTTAACTTTCATCGTACGTTTTATAAAAATAAATTATACAAACAAAAAAAATCTAAATTTACTTTTTAGCTTTTACCAAATGACAATACATTTGTACCATATATAAATAAATGGTACAATATATAATCATATATAGTGCTGAAAGAAAAAAACCATGATTACTTTAATATCATAAAATTTGTGAACTTTAATGGGTTTTTTAATTTGTTTATTTACATTGTTTTTGTTTACATTTTGCTTTAAATATCATATAATTGAGGTTGTGCATTGAGATATAGCATAGTACACAGCTCCACTATGTATTTAAGATTGTCCTGTCAGTAGATAGAAGATTCTAGCTTTTGATAAGTGAGGACTGCTTTTATATGATTTCATTTATAAACCAATATAGTTTTGAGCAAAATCAGCTTTATTATTTTAATGATAATGAGTAGCAATAGAGTTTGAAAGCTTTAAAATGACTATTTATTAGTTTATTTTTAAATCAAATTATATTTACCTGTTTAATGGGGGTTATTTAAACTTCTATGAATTAAAAATCTCATTCAGTTATATTCTAAATATCAATCTTTAGTGTGTTAGATTAATGAAAAAAGTGAGAGAACCTTTTTTCTTATAAATGAAAGGTTGCCATGACAACAGTTTGAAGATTCTTGATGTTGATAAGCATGGGCTGCTTTTATGTTTTACTTATATATATAATAGCATCTTACAATAACTATGTTAGGAACCATCACCATTCTGAGAACATACTGGTCAAATTAATTAAGTCCCATTCTTTTCTCTCACATATTCATTTAATTAAAGAACATGCTCTAATCATTATGTATTGAATATGTTCTCAAGTGCTGTACTTATAAAACTGACCTATAGAGATGAAATAAATATGCATTGCCTATTCTTAAATTATTTATATTTTTACTTTTAATGACAAGTTAATGTAAATTTAAAAACAAATATTCAGTTTAATACATTAAAAGCCTTTTTATATAGCTATTAATTAAGATAAGATTGTTTTAGAGCAGTTTTTAAGGTTGTTTACTCTTAGCATGTTGAAACCGCTTGAGGGTGTAATCTTTATGCAAATGCACAGAAATATGCCGTTTAGGTGGCCGCGCCGCTATATAATGTTCTATTTCAATCGTTAAGCATAGAAATAGTCAGTTTACTTGTCTGCAGTGCCTATTTCTATGCTACAGCACAGAAATAGGACGTTTATTCTGTTGAAGTGGATGCTGCCGCCGCTTACAGTAAACTTTGTGTTACACAGTTGATACAAACAATAATCCCATTTTAATTTTGCTACAGTATCTATTTCTATGCTACAGCACAGAAATAGGACATATTATTCTGCCGTAGTTTATACAAACAATCCCATTATTAATATTACGCTACAATATTTACAGTACACAGAAGTAGGATGTTTATTCTGCCACAGCGACCGCTGCCGCTTACGGTGAACTTTGTGTTACGCAGTTTATACGAACAATCCCATTTAAAATTTTGCTACGGTATTTTGTGAGGATGTCTGTAATTGAGTCTGTCAAAAGTCTTCAAATAAATCTTTTCAAACTTGTTGTATAACTTTTGATTAAATCTCCAAATTCTGAAGTGTTTTAAATAGTATTGACAATTCTTTTGTTACATTTCTTGCACAAAGTACTTACATAAAAGAAAATCTATAGTATTATTAATTTTTCTGGAATTTATATGAATCCTTTCAGTTAATAAATTTAATCTTAGCTAAGCATGAGAGATAATAATCAGAATTCCACTTTGAGCTGAGGCAGATAATATAAGAAAGGGAAAACTTGGAAGTTTTTATTTTTTAGCTCATGATGTCTTTCTTTGATTGATCAAACATTTTTGTTATCATTTGGGTTTTTTAGTGCTTTCTCACTTACTTGAATATATTTTTTTTTTTCAATAGCTAACTCTCCAGCAGAGAAATCTAAGAATAGCACAGAAAGTGATTCAACTTCCCTCAAAAAAAATTTCTGACAAACCACAAAATATTAAACAATAGCCTTTACATTTCTTTCTTATTTTTTATTTTATATGGAAATGAAAAACAAATTTAGATTGTTTTTGTTTTCAAATCCTATCATTCTTAAATTTAATTAATTCATTATTCCTATTTTGAAAAAATAAAATAATTAAAAATAAATTTGATAATGAAATTAGCAAATCCCCCCCCCCCCATTTTTCTTTTAATTTAGAATAAGATTTATAGGGAGGGGGAGCTATTTGATTGATAAAAAAACAAACAAATTTCTAGCAGAATATTTTAGAGCTGAATTGAAACTTTTTTTTTTTTAAATTAGTATTAAAAAATTTTAAATTTATATATATATGCAAAATATGTATTCACAAATATTTTAATAAACAGGTAGATAATTAAATTAGGATAATTCAAGGTATGTGTATATAAAAAAGTAAACCACTTTCCCCCTCAGACTATATACAAATAATGCTGTTACCAAAGAATAAAAAATAGAATGGATCCGTCTATTCTTTACGCTTTGGTTGTTTATAAGCTAATGCCTACTATCACTGATGAAAATTAAGAATGAACTCAATATATTGACTAGATAAAAGTTAATATACATAGATAAAGTAGTAGAGCTGTGATATCTGCTATATTTTCATTCAAGCCCTACTCACATATGATTATATTACATATAATAGCTCATATTTTGTTGATAAGCTTTAATTACAATAGAATATGTATTGGTTTTTGAACTATAACTGTCCAATATTTTTCAACAAAAACACACACATATATATGACAAAGATAATTTTATAAGTGTATATATAAATTAAGATTATAATATAAACAAAATTTAAAAAAAACAATAATAATGTAGTTATTAATAAATAGATAAGAGAGCACATTTATATATATATATTTACTGTGCACTGTGTTATTCACATTCACTCAAAAAATGAAAATAACAAAAAACTTACTTTATTGTATCTATTTTTTTAAAAGAAAATGAATAAAGTGTCAGACTCCATATTACAATTTTTTTCTTTAATATTTATTTCCCCCCCTATGAAAACATTAATAACAATAACAGACAGTGGCCTTTTCAATTGTTTTAAGTTTTTTAAGTCTTTTACTGCATTTGAATTTATACAATTACCCTTAGTTACCATTACCATTTCAGACACTCAGTTAATTTTTTCAAAAATTTCAAATTTTCTGATGCATTTTGTAGTTCTTATATTTTACCACTACTAAATCAATAATTTTAAGATACTTTAACAAATTTTATTTAATTTCATAAAACTTTGACCTTTATATTTAGAAAACATTTTACTAAGTAAATAGTGTGTAACCTAAAGGCAAAGAATAAAATTATGTGCTTTCAACAACATGAAGAAATGTTATTAATAAATATGGTTGTATAGGGGTGCTACAAAATGAGAAAATAACTGCAGTCATATCGTAAAATTTTATATTATTGAGTTGTTATTTTTTTTGATAGCATATGCATATTGTGACTTCACTGTATGTATACACATCCCCCCCAGAAAAATAATTTACTTTGAAAATAACTTGATTCATCAAATAAACATTAACATTTTTCTTGTTTTTTGGTATAACTTCAAAAAATTAGATTCTAATCAATAATGATCTGTGTCACATGGTTATGAAATTCATTTCAAATATGCCATAATCAAAACTAAATAAAAATTCTATGATTTTTTTAAAAGAAAATAATAATTGTTTCAAAAGATTTGAAAATACTTTTAATCAATTTTTGTGTAAAATCAGAAAAATGAAAAACCTCACTAAGTTTCAATATAGATTTTAAAAAGAAAATATATATATAATTACAAAATGAAATCCAGTATCTGACAAATTATAAATTAAATACATATATATTAAAAGTAATACTTTTGTTTGTTTTTTTTTTAAACCTAATTCTATCCTCTTTTGTCAGATTTTATAGTAAAACTTTAATAACAAAGATCATTCTTTTAAATAGACAAAAAGTAACACAGCCTTAAACAGCGCACAGCAGAACTCAAGAATTCCTAAAGTAAAGAATATTTGAAAAAAGATATAATCAATAAATAAATCAAGTGCCAGGTGATGAAGATTTTTCCAATTTTTCCTTTCTATATTTTACCTTCTGCTAAAACATGTATATATCTTCACTATTTATTAGCTGATAATCAAATGACTAAATGGGCTAGCTACCTAAAAAAACAAAATAAACTCAATTATTTTGATAAAATCTTACCTAAAAAAATATCCCAACTTTCATCAACATTCAAATCCCAGAAATAGACATAAAATATGGATATGCTGATCATTTCTCCGCAAGACTCTTTCTCTTTATCATACATATATTATAACAGGTCTGTTATATGGTACACAATAATATAGTGTGTGTGCACAAATATATATAAAGTTGAAAGGAAAAGTAGAAATAAACACAGACAAAAATTTTGTAATTTTTTTCTACATTCTTGAAATAAAAATAAATAACTCTGAATTTAAAATATTTTATTATGAAATAAATATTTAAAAAGGTCTGAATAAATATAAATATTGTATTATTAATATTCTGATTTTGAAATTTAAAAAGAAGCATGTTTTCTGATAATTCTAAAAATGTCTATTTTGAAATCTTTTTAATTAATTAGTAAATCTCCAAAATTAATTAGTAAATCTCCAAGTAAAAACATGTATATTACACTTTGATAAAAATTTCAAGTTTGTTTTCAAAAGCGATTAGAAAGATTAAAAAAAACTCTGTTTTCAATCAAGGTGTTGTTATCACTTCGAATGATTCTATAAAATAGCTGATAAAAATATCAGCTACAGTTTGACATATAGTTTTTGTAAGAGCTGGCCAGAAAGAAGTCTGGTTTTAATATTTTGAGCATTGGCCAAATAGGCCAGCTGCAAACTTTTGCTATTAATTTTTTTGAAGACAGTTCTTAACTTAATATTTTTGAGAAGCAATTGGTCATAGCTAGTTGCCAAATTGGCTAAAATATTTTGTGAAGAGTTAGCTGCATTTTATTGGTAACTGTAGCAGAGAGTGACCACAGTAAAGCTAGCTGCAGAGATGGCTGGCAGAATTATACAGAGAACTGCCATGAAGATATGCGAATGCAAGGAAGCAGCTACCCTAATTTACTGCTGAAGTTTTGAATCATGAAGCTGATCCACTTCTACATTCACTAGTCTGCTTAAATATGGAGAAGACAGTTTGCTGTCCTGAAGTCTGCAAGTCCGAGACATAAGGCAACCTAAATCAAGACCAACTTACCTGTATTATAACTTCCTGATTATCACTTTCGTGGACTGGTCTCCATCAAGAAATCACTAGCTGATGAAGAAGTAGTTATATGTATGCTGCCTTGTCTATACCCAGAGAAGCACAGATAAACGTATATACAGTGAGTTGTATTTTTTTTTTTTTAATATTCCTTAAAAAATACATTTTAACTTAGTAACTTAAAGTAAACCAAATAAGTAACTTGCTTGAGTCAAATGTCTAAAAGAGAGACGATTTGATTTGCTATATATATTTCGTAAAGAAATAATTTTTATATTTATTCAAAATGACATTCTAAAAATGAGATATATAATCTATAGCATTTACTGAGAGGGCAAAAAGACATTTGGAAATTCATTTTTAAAAGTGCCTGAATTTTTAAAAAAAATCAAAAAAAGTAAAGAATAAACGTTTCTATAATTTAAATTTAAATGCATTGATAATTAATCAATCAACTGTCAAAAATTTGATAGTACTTATTTAAAAAAAAAAAAAAAAGACTAAATTGCTAAAATAATCTTTAATAATTTTTTTGTGATAAATATAAATGTTACGTAGATAAATTAATATACATGTCTGTGCAAATTGTACATGTGTTTCAGTAAATCTAGTATGTAAAATGTATTTCATTTAACTGAAACTTTAATCATTTATTGTACTTTATATAACTTAAGATTTTGATAATTATTTTGTAATAAATCAAATATGTTCAGAAATTACACACACATATATGTGTGCATATATAGATCAATGCTTGTTAAATAGAACTAATATAAAAAATTTTAGTCATTTTTAAATTTTGCTAAATGTCAATTGAAATGTTTTCATTGTATATTATAAAATGCGTGTAATGTAACCTATGTAATAACTTGAAATTTGTATATTAATTTTATAAATCACAATGTGATAACTTTTATTATTGTATATTATTCAGAATCAGAAGCCTGATTCTACAGATCTTAATATCATTTACTTATTTTTTTATTGTTAATAAACTTGTATTCAATTATTAAAATTGTATTAAATCATCATTTCTTGTTCACTATAACAGTAATAGAGCTTACGTTTTCTGAGCTAGATGTGTGCAATAATGACCGATATATAAATGGAGATGTATTGAGTGCTTTAGGAACATCCAGTGATGATCAACCATCATCATCCTAGTTGGCACATAAGATTATATACTTTAAAGCTCCTGCACTACATTTTATTTTAGCTTAGTCTTATTAGAAGTTAAGTTTATAGTTGGGCAGAGCATTGATGATAATCAGCTTGTTTTAATGTCCCAGCATTATTGTTGTTCTGATTTTTTATTAGTATGTATTCTGATGGATTAGCACTTAAGTGGTGCATCCAAATTAATATGTTTAAATAATTGCCCAAGCTGGCAATGGCTCAATAGTTAGCCTGGTCTACAGAAAACCCATTTCCAATCCAATCACAAGATGGACTGTTGATTTGATTTTATTATTTGATCACTCATAATGATGAGTATTACTTTTAATTATTATAATGCTGGTTCATATTTTAATTATACTTAACTAATCTTTTCTAACTGATAGCTAGTTGATATTGCTCTGATCTCGCAGAGATTCTCTAATCTCATGCACTTTTTAATATATAACATTACTTATACACCTGGGTCTCATTTTACGTGGATTTATTTAACGCGATTTTGAAGTTATGTGATTCATGTTTCTTCAGAAGTCGAACTCTGATAATGCACTATTACTTTAAATAATAAATTTCGCGCACTTACGTCATATTGAAAGAAATAGCACATTATTGGAATTCAACTTTCATCTTAGTAATTTCAATATTTTCAGTGCTTTATAATAGTAAGATTTTATGCAATAATGAAATTAATATCATGATTTCCACATTTTATGTATACCCACATTAAATTATACAAGATTATAATGTAAATTTGTTCAAATATTGTGCGTGTTAATTTTGCATTTTAAATCACATTCTGTTTTTGCTTTTTAAAAAAGAACGTAATCAATTATTAATCATTTAGTGTCCGAAAGTTTATTTTTAATTATTTTCTTATTAATGACACTAATCACGAACATGCTCTTAAATTCCAACGAGAGCTAAATGGTTGTATGTCTGGATATCATGAGCTTCATAAACAATTAATAAAATCATCGTCTCAAAGATTAATTACTAATTACATTGTCACCAGAAAACCATTAACACAACATGAGAGTGAAGTTGGCGCTAGTTGTATTTTCTCTTTGTGAAGAATCTGATTTTTTACCAGTTTGCAAACAAACCTGTTTATCGGCAAGTAGCGATAATAATTGAAACGTGTATAAAAAAATGTCAATTATTGTACTGTAAATTATGCATAAAAATATATCGTTTTGAATAAAATTAAATATTATAGTTAAAAAAAGTTTGTCTTGTATCAATTTTTTTCAAATTTGAAATTTTTTATTAGTCATATTTTATTTCCTTATTTTTTTTTGCGCGAATTTTAAAGTAATTTTACGTTGATGCTTTACTTTTATGCGATTTTTGAAAAATCACAATCCGTATCCCCCCTTTTTCAAGATAAGTTACATCTATTTTTGTGCGATTTCTTTTGCGCATGTTTTCTGAGGAACCTATCTATCGCGTAAAACGAAACCCAGGTGTATATATTTTTATTATTAAATATTACTTTAATAATAAATACTTTGGATTATTAAATATTTCTTTAATATCATTATCATCTTACTTTATTATACTTTTTGTAAATTTTAAATTTAATTGACTTGGGATTGATGATATTTTGCCATCATCCCAAGTTCAACCCTTTCATAATGACCCCCATCCTCTTAAAATATTTATGGTACACATAATCAGTAACTAATTTATAGACATTTACCTTTATAGTTTTTTCTGTATCATTAATATTGGAAAGAAGTTTCTGAACCATGTTGTTGTTCTCAACAGCCGCACTATTTCGTTCAGCAATCAATTCCTACAGTAATTTAAAAAAATATTTCTTAAAAAGGATCAATATTTACCTACATAAATCAGTATTAAGAATTTAAAATTAAACCAATGAAAATAGAAAATGGTAAGAATAACTTAATAATTAATTTAACTTTAAGGCTCAAAAAAATAATTACAGGTAAAACAGATATATATAGGATGGCAAATGACTATACACCATAACAAATGCCATATACAATATATATGCCAAATAGTGTTCTTAACTACAGTTAAGAATATCATTTAGTTCATTCAAATAGTACAAAGCAAATAGTTATTAAAATACAATAAACTATAGTCACATTATTACAGTAATAAATACAGTCAAAAGTATAGGAGAAGTCAGAATACATTAATCAAATAATCATGTGGAATGTAGACATCATTTTGAAATTACAAAGCAAAAGCAAGCAAATTTCATCAAGTAATCAAACATTAACATACTAGTCAAATAAAACCATATTATAAGTGTCGTTGACTTCACTTACTGTTAAAACTTATATCCAAAAGTAAAACTATGACGAGACCTTCAATTCACACTTTCAATAAAAAGATGAATAAGCAATTTGGAAAAAAAATTTTAAGTGAATTGAAAATGAATTCCAATAGCAGCATATAAGTAAAATGAGGTATTCATAATTATGACAGTCCACCCCGGTCGATGGTACTGTTTCCATGCATGCAAAAGCACAGAAATATGCCATTTACATGACGAAATTTACGGCCTATAGAACAGTTGTGTTCATATTAGCCATTACAGGACTAGATTGCATTGCACACAATTATTACAACCTGCTAATATGCTTTGTGACACTATACAATTAGAGCACCCTTCACAGATCGCTAAGGGTGTATAGAATTCAACTGGCCACAACTGTTTTAATGTGCATTCGAAGTGTAATGATGTTACACCCTACCTGACATACTTTTACATAGTAATAATTGTAAGCCCATCGCCACGCTTCCTTACACATCTTTGAAGGAGAAAACAATTTCAAACGATAGGTCCCAGCACCATTTCAGAGAATTCAAGTGAAAAGGCACATCAGTGCGAGATGTCTGCGATTGCAAGTTTGTTTCGGAAATCATAAGCTTGATTTGATTAGAGTAGTGGATTTATTGGCCGATCCTTTGGATCGGCAAAACCATTGGTCATCCATCTCCCTGCACATTCCATTGCTACGCGCTGGAATGTATAATGTAATTAAAAACTGTAATTTAGAAAATGTTTTTAAAAAAAATAATTAAATGTATTTTGAAAGAAAAGAAACCGGTGAAAGTGTTATTTGAAAGAAAAAGAAATGTTTTAAAGAAATACGAAAGCGTTATTTAAAAAAAAAAAGAATATGTTTTAAAGAAATAAAAGAACGAAGTCAAATCTATTTGTTTTTGAATAAATAAAGAATTAGAAAAATGTAATGTTTTTAAAAAATAAAACAACAAAGTTATATTTATTTGTTTAAATAATAAAAAAATGTAAATCAGCCCGGTAACATTATATCTATTTGTTTTTGACTAGCAACAGCGCCATCGAGCGGAGTGGATTGTTATAAGTATGAGAACACAAAATGAAGAATGAAAACAAATTATAACAGAGGTCTTCTATATTAGTACTACCAGGCATTCAATAATATAAGAATTACTGAAAATAAACTATTAGCAGGATTCTTTACCCCATAAAATGCATGATATTAATTTTAAAATCTTTATAAAATTTCAAAGACTTCTTGACAGTAAGAGACATCATGGCAACATGTATTACAATTCTTTTCCCAATTTCTTGAAAAGCAGACGAGTTTTGAAAGCTTCTGTTGATTACAATAACATTTTCCTTTTTTTTTAAAAAAAAATATTCTTTATTTTTAAAAGAATAAAGTAATAACACATTTTATCTTTAAACTTATGTTCTTTCTAACATTTAAAAAAAAAAACACATTTAAAATTTATTCCATATGCATGACTTTAGATATTTTGTTATACATAATAACAAAAAAATATTTGCATTAAAGCAATACCTGAAAATTCAGATATGAGGGTTACAATATATATATATATATTGAAATGAGAGTTCCACAATAATTCTCTTTACAATTACACATATAAAAAATAGACTTAATCCAAGGGAGAAAATGTAAACAATTAAGAAATCAGATTTGGGAAAGAGAAAGAAAAAAAATGGATTGATAGATAAAGATCTAAATTCTACCTCCTTAAGAAATTTTTGAAGTGGAAATTCATTGTTATCTTGAATAATTATAGAAAGAAATATTATTATAAAGCATTTCAATTAATTATGTTATATAACATGAAAAGAATATGTGGTATTGTGTGTATATGTGCATGCATTATCATTGCATTCAATCAGAATCCATTAATAAACTTTATTCAAAAAATAAACTATTAAAATAATGAGAAAGAAAATAAATTCTATATTAATTTTCAAGGAATAATGAATTATTTTAATAAATTGAAAGGAAAATTTAGAAATAAAAATATTTAAATTAAAATTAAATAAATATTTTAATAATTTAGAAATGCTTAACATTCCCCAATTTTGGCAGATGAGTAATTATTTATATAAAAGAATTTGACAGTCATAAAAAAAAAAAAGTTACTAAAAAATTTTAATAGTGAAAATCAGTGATATTATTATCAGCTATTAATGTATAAGGTTTAATGCTATAAGATATATAATGTTAATAAAACTTAAAGGATAATAGTATTATTTAAACTAATAAAAAAATATTATAACAAAAAATTTAATTGGCATGAATAAATAAAAAATCTCTCTCAATTGTGCAATTGACTTTGAAAATGTCTGAACATCGCAAAATAAATTATGGGGGAAAAAATCAAAGCTATAACAACAAAAATTATTATAGTGAAATCCCATTACTGAATACTCATTTGGGTTAATTTGTGAATAGGATCATAATGTAAATATCAGATAAAGTAAACAAATGTGGAAACATTCAAGGAACTGGGCTCAAAAGAAGTGTTAAAAGAAATTAAGGGGTGAAGAAATATGAATAAATGACATTTAGTCAGTTTGATAATAATAATAAAAAAGACAGACCTATTTTAAAAAAGTATATTTTTTAATATTTATTTATCTGTTGATTTTCTAGTATTTACTTATATATCTAATATTTTATATTTTATATTATTGATATATTTCATGGATTTTCAGTCAACAAATGAAGAATTGCCAGAATACTTTAATATTAACTTTTAACAATATACTTAAATCAATTATTTGGAATCCTCAATACAAATGTAATTAAATTAGCATTAGTTTAAATTTAACTACAAGTAATCAGTAAAACTCGTGGATATATTTATAGTAATGTAATGTAAATAAATCAATTATTTTATATAGTGCGATGTTTATAAACTGTAATATCTAAACAGCATTAAGCTGTTGCACATGCGCTTTGCAGATTTTAACTATAAATGACTGAATACTAACACTTCAAACACATGATAAAGTCTTTGGAAAAGATAGAGTGGCCATCTATCTTTTCGAACCCAAATGCTTTTGTATGGGCAAATCTTAAGTGTTTGAAAGTGAAAGCATGAAGATATTAAATAATCACTTAAGATTTGCCCATACAAAAGCGTTTGGGTTCGAAAAGATAGATGGCCACTCTATCTTTTCCAAAGACTTTATTATGTGTTTGAAGTGTTAGTATTCAGTCATTTATAGTTAAAATCTGCAAAGTGCATGTGCAACAGCTTAATGCTGTTTAAGTATTACAGTAATGTAATCTATTAAAATAACCTTGCACAGAAGTAAACTAATAATCAACCTAATTTTGAAGGAAATATAAAAATGTTATAGATTTATTTAAAATCAAGCAGGATGCTTAAACCATAATAAATATGCAAGTTAAAAACCAATGGCATATTTCTCTTAACAAAGAACATGATGAATTAATAACAAGTAAATATCTAACTTATAATAAAATTTATATTGTAAGAATAAAAGAAACATAGACTTCCCAAGTTTTTCTAATCCACATTGTGAATATTTAAATATTTGTTGCATACATATTCCACCATGCTCACATCACCCATTTCCTATGATTATGAGACGGTCAAATTTATTGAAAGCACTCAGTCAATTAATATTACAATTTGTATTTAGCTTCACCATTGTCTGAATTTTAGCACATTTACACATATCAAATTTATATTGTATTCCATGTAGAAGTTGAAGGCTGTTAAATAATATTGTAAAATATAAATTTTGATATTAATGGAGCACTTATCACAATAACAGTGATCAGATAAAGAATGTACTGGAGCAAATTCTTATCCAAATGTAATATTTTAAATAAAGAATATTTTAATTTATTGCTATTAAACATTAATATAGATAATATTTGTTTTCATATATTAAAACACCCAATGAAAGCTACTAAATAAAAAATCAAATATTTTTAAATGTATAAATAATCCTAATATATAATTCATGATGAGTCATCTATATAAATCATTGGTAGATTATAAATCAGAAAAGATACTTATTACTCATCAGTCCGAGAGGACATGAGGCTTAGTACATGGAACTTATGGAAGCCAGATATTTATACATATTGTTTTTTGTTGAATGTATCAACAAATTTGTTTAGTATTATTTTTGAAAATGTTTGTTTATATAGGTTAGTCCAAGATAAGATATTTGATAATTGTATAATTTAAGTATTAAAGTGCAATTTATGACTGTCTTAAATATACAATTCTATACATGTAAATGTAAATACCTTAATACCCATAACATCATTATGTTCATCACAAATGTAACAGTGTCATTTCACTAATACACTCACATATCATATTCAAATAGTCAAATAAAAGAGGGATTAATCAATTAAAGTTAAATAATTAATTAGTATATTAAATTCAATTACAACCTCTGTTAATATATATTTAAATAAACAATAATAGATTGTCCAAAATTTTGAAGAACAGAAACCATAATAACTATTTCTTCAACACACATTACTTGTAATAAAAATGTCTACAATTAATTCTAGAAAACTGCTTAAATATTAAAATTTATTTGTGTTGCAATTTTATTTGCTGGTTATTTGTTAGTATTTTATTTAATTAAATTATTTGTGATAAATGCTATTTTGCTTCTATATCACCAAATAAAGATCAAGATGTAGGAAAGCAAAGAATTTAAATAAAAAACTATGCTTGACATTGATTGTTTTGGTTAAATAAATCAATTATGGTAGTGTTATGAAATCAATAGATGATGATGAAGAAGAATACAATATGTGAAGATCAGGCATATTACATTTATTTAATTATTAGTATTATTAATAGAACCTACATTAAAATGCATCTTTAATATAAGCATTTACTCGTATATATAGACATTTAAGTTTCATCTATTTGTCAAAAAAATTTGTTAGCTATTTTATATTTATACGATACTATAGCAACATGTTTTATTTTGGATTTTCAGAAAATCTGATGATGCCCAGTGAGATGAGATCATTACATATAACCTTCATGTACATAGCTATCTGTCTATTCATCATTACAATACATATTATAATATTGATAATCAGCCATAAAGCTAATGCACATGCACTTTGTAGATTTTAATTATAAATGAATATTCTCAATTTCAAACACAAAATAAAGTCTTTGTGAAAAGATAGAATGAATCCATATATCTTTTCGAACCAAACATTTATGTACGAGCAAATCATAAGCAATTGGAAATGAGAGCGTGAAGATGTTAAACAATCACTTTAAATTACTTTAACTATGCTTGAATGATTGACACTTGCAAAATTTTCTAGAATTTACGATATGTCATTCTTATTTGAAATTAAATATATATAAATTAAATATTTATTTTATATAGCGCTATGTTTATAAACTGTAATATTAATAATCAGTCATAAAGCTACATATTATATAAAAATAGATGGAAGAGGTCTCTATATGGCTAAAGTTAACATATATGTAATTTTACAAATATTATATTATAAAAATAGTACACTCTTTTCTTTAAATATTGCACGATTCAAAATTTAGTAAATTATCTTATACACTTATTTTTCAAACACTGCAAAAAAATAAGTTAAAAGAAGTTGATTTACTAAATATTAATTACAAAATATGGTATTTTATAAAAAAATGAAAATAATTATGAAATATCACAATCAATGAACACACATTATTGTCACTTGATTAATACAATTAAGTTATTTTCACAAGGTAAAAACAATTATCAAACATATATTCAAGATGTTTAATCTTATGGTTTTTAAACATATATTTATAAATATTAATAATCTTTAATAAATTTCTTTTATAAGCATTATTATGTTATAAATTTAATAGAATTGATAGTATTTTAAAATCAAAATAAATACAGAAATTATATTTTAAAAAGTACTAGTCCAAATGTTTGCCAGGGTGAAATGTTGAGCAATTATCAAACTACTCAACTAGGAATATGGCTTAATTACTTTAGCAGATTTTAGTATCTATATGCCACTAGACAGAGAGCCAAAAAAACTAAAATCTGCAATTTTGAGGGAGAAATCAGTAAATAAGTTTCAAGTAAAAATAGAATAAATATAACAAGCGCATTAGGTTTTATATATATCACTTCACAACTACTGGTTTTCAGAATTTAATATATAGATATATATTGCAAACAGATCAACTTTTATCAGTTTATGTAAAAGACACTAATGCACATATTTGGGGACATTTTATAATCTAAAAAAAAAAATGACTGAATTTGAGGAGTGTATTAGCAAAAAGCAGCATGTTAATATACATTTTTTGTAGGCAAAAGAAAGGACTTTTTCTTTTTGGTGAAAAATATACATAAAAAATATTTCCAGTTTATAATAAGAAAAATTTTCCGCATTAAACCACCAGCACTGTACTTAATGATGAGATGGGTGAAATAAAAATGCAAAAGATCAAGTTAAAAGATAAGATGTCTATGAGGCTGGTCAAATGAAATTTGAAAAAAATATAATAAATGTATCAATGATATTGAAAAATGGCCAGCATGATTTTGCACATGGTAAAAGTGGGAATATCAGAAATTTAAGGTTCTTGGAATTCAGCTCCAACAATTCTGGTGCTTGGGTTTCTTAAAAATTCTTGAGCAAAGCATTTGACTTATATATTATATGCAGTGTATTGAGAAATAGAAGTCCATTTCAGGTTTGTATCATACTTCGTTTTTTGTAACTATGTGTGACTTACTTACTGACTTTCCCTCACATTAGTTAAAATAGTATTAAGTGAAGATTAGTGAGACATAGGAGATACAAAGGAAATTATTACTAATAATAAATAGGCATGGTAAACAATATTAGTTTGATGATAATGATGGCTTCTTTTTAGACAACTATAAAAAAAAATTTTTTTTAAATTATTAATTACCGCCAACAATTTTTCTTTTTCCTTTAGTCTTTCTAGCAATGAAGTTAATTTTAATTCCTGAGAACTATCATTACACTCCTGATCAGTAATATCCTAAAAATAAAAATAAATAATATATACTCATTGTAGTTTTTTTTAGTAACTAAAATATAAAACTTAGGTATTCAATAAAATCCATATATGTATGTACATATAAACATATTTCATAAAAAATAAAAACAATAATTTTTAAAAAAAAGTTGTTGTTTTTTAAATATATATATTTTTAATTTTTCTGCTCTGATTATCACATTTTATATATGTACAATAATTTATATTATTTGAAAGAGTTATTGAGTTATTTATTTATTATTTAAACATTTATATATAAAAATATATACATATAAATAAATGTTTGTTGATATAACCATGTGGTAAATAAAATTTAAATAGTAATCTTTTACAAAATTACAAAAATGTACAAAACATTTTTTTTTTTAATTTTTAAATTTGTTTCAAAAATTGTAATCTTAACAGAAACAAAGACCACGTGACTAATATAGCTTGCATTTAAAATGTACATTAACATCAATATAATTCACTCTATATCAGTATATCCACTGTCAAAAGTGTTTATGTAAGTATGAGTAATCAATGTAAACTGGACACACCTGAGACTAATTTTTGGTCATTAACTTTTCAAAAAAAAAAACAGTGTCTAGAACCTAGACTGGATTTCTCAGTACTAATATTTTGAATAAAATGATTACTCATACTTATATAGATACAAAATTGTTACAATATTTATCAGTAGATTTCATAAAAATTTAATATCATCTAATAACTTCACCAACACATAAATAGAATAATACTTTGAAAAATTATTCCTGTGAATCGTTATACTCGTTAAATTAATGATACCTTCAAACGAAAAAATAAATGTTTTAAAAAGATGCAACTGCTTTTTATACAAAAACCATTAATAAAAAAACTGCTACAATAATTCTGATAAAGGATTATTAAAAACTAAAAAAAAAAAAAGATATCTAAAACTTTAATAAGAATAAGTCCCACAAGTCATACTGATTATTTAAAAATATTCTAAGTATGGTTTACTCACTAAATTATTTCACATTAAAAATTACCAACCCATAGGCTAGGAGAAATAATCTCCATGCAAAATTTCCGCTCAATCTGGTATCTTCTAATAAAATCTGGAAAATTTATCAGTCTAGTCATATAAGGAACAAAAACAAAGTCTTTGAAATAACAAGGAAAAACAAAAGGTGATTTACAATTGGAATTAACAAAAAATTAACAATTTCTTTTATTTCATTTACTGGTGATTGTATTGTTATCAGTCAAGACAGTGGCTATGATTGAAAGCAAAAGATAATAAAAATCTCTTGGTTACAGATGAAGCTATCATTCAATGAAGTACTTTTATTTTGCAACCTATAACTATAAATCACTTTCAAGTGAAGAAAAACTATATGAATTGGAAGAAAACCTATCTAATGTCAAATATACATTGTTGTACTTTGTGAAATTTAAAAAAAGGTGAACCAGAAAATTGATTTGAAATGTAGATATATATATTTACAGAAAGGGAAAAACTTTGAAAGCACATGAGAAATGACATTCATAATAAATAAAAAATAAAAGAACAACATTGTGGAGATTTATATGCTATATGTTAAATGAAAAGACAAAATTTATTTATTCAATTTAATGGAAGATACTAAATGCAGACATTAAGATTTATGTAGCAAAAAATTCAGACAAAACAACTTTTCAAAACTGTCATGGAAAACTTTTAATGATAGAATTAGAAACAATTGAAGGATAAGCAGACGGTGAGTAAATTTTATTATGAAAACAAAAATGGAAAAAAACACAGGACTTAAAGAATTTGCATAAAAATTGTATATTAAGAACTCTATTTTGAATAAAATGCTAAATGAAAATGGTCATAGAAAAATCTAAATAAAGATATAACTGAGGTGGATTATATTTTGAGTAGCAATAAGTGTGCATTTCAATAGTATAATGTGCATAATAGTTTCTACATGGAAACCATCATTGATTAATGAGATACATATTAATGTAAAACAGAAGTCAAGTCCAATGAATTTAAATTGGAATTTGCAATTTATTTTAAAATATTAATTGACTTTGGCTCAGAATTTAAGAAAAGAAGAAAAAAGATTTAAAAATGACCCATTTAAAAAAACTAAATATCCAGAATTTTGCAAAATAATATGAAAAAGTTAATAATGTCATGAGAAAAAATAATTGTATAATAATATGGAAAATTAAAGAAAAAATTGAAAATCATATTATGGAATTGGAAGGAAAGTTGTTTCAACACTAAGAAAAAAAATTGTACTATTACTAAAAGCAGAAATGGTATTAAGTGAATACAAAAATTCTAAAAATAATTATATAGCAATAAATAAATAAAAAACAAGAAAATAAAGTCACCTCTTTAATTATAATAACATCTGAAATTCCAAATATTTTAAATAAAAAGTTTGAAACATGCAATCAATTCCATAAAAAATAAAAACTTCAGAAAATGATAGAACAGATCTTTTATAAAAGGAGAAAGAAATTGCAGAAAAATCTACATACCACCAAATTTCTAAATGATAAAAACTTATCAAATGATGGGCAAAATGCAGTAATGATATTGAGATTTAAACAAGGTAAAAACGATAATATCAGAAATTATAGACCTATATGTTTTCTGTGTTAATTCTATACAAGATTTTCATTAAGATCATTAGATCTCCTCTACAGACAACAATGGACTCAAATCACCCAAAACCTGGATTTAAAAAATAGATATAATACTGCACATCACATCTAAATATTAAAAGTAATTATAAATGAATAAATGAGTATAAGTTGCTATTGTACCTTAGATTTGTAAATTATGAAAAACCAATTGATTCTTTAATATTTCTACAGTTTTAAAACTTTGGAACCTCAAGATATAAATCCAAGATATCTTCAATTTTTGAAGATTAATAAAAATGCAATAGTAATATTTAGACTACATGGTGAGACTAAGAAATGCTTTACAGAAAATATTTTGTGGATTAAAATGGAAAACTAAGGAAATGAAAATAAATGCTTTAGAATATATAAATTATTTAGATTTTAAGGATGATGTAATTGTTTTCACAAATAATGCTTGAGAACTTCAGGAATTACAAGTTATGAAATGAAAACAAAAATTAGGACTAAAGATAAAAGTCACAAAAACTAAAACAATAGCTAATAGTTTTTCAAAGAATGAATTAAAATAAGTTAACAACTATAAATATTTTGTTCAGATTATTAGTACAGATAAAAATATAATGAATAAAATTAATCACAGAATTAAACATAAATGGAAAACTTGGGAGAGAAACAGTTTAATAAAAAAAAATACATCTATATGCTAGGAAATAAACATTTAAATGTTATAACTATGCTTACTTATGAAGGCATAACAGAAAAGGAATAAAGAGATTATAACCACACAGAAAAATGAGGAAAAAAGTTAATAATAGCATGAAGAGAAATGAAAGCAAAATATATGAATGAGATTACGACCAAATATTACTGATATCACTGAAATAATTAATAGGCTAAAATGGAATTGGTTTGAACATATCACTAGAAAAGATTACAATAGAAGAATAATTAGTCTTAAACTGAATCCCAAGAGATTGTAAAAAATCAAAAAGAGACTACATCAGAGATGGATGGATGAGATTAGAAAATTTTCTGGAATTAATATAGATAAAATATAATGAATGAAATTAATCACAGAATTAAAAGATCGGGGAAACTTCATTAAACTTAAAGAGATCTTTATCCTGCAGTAAATTAATAATAGTTAAAAATGATGATGATTATAACTTTAAAAGTTAACAGTTAAATATATAAATAATAAACTTTTTGAAGAAATGCAAACTTAACATCTTTTAATACTATCATAAATAATTTTAAACTTTTTCTGTTTACTGTTATTATAAAAAAATAAATATTTTATCAATATACTAATAAATATTTATTTATTTAATATCCTGTAATTAATCAAATTGTCTTTGATACCTTTAGTTTCTTTTCTGTATTAGATAAAGCATTCTGAAGACGAGCAATTATACTATCCTTTTCTTCTATAATTCGATTATGATTAGCATTTAAATCCTGAAAAGACAATAATTACTATTATTCAACTTTATTTCAAATCATAATTTATATGATCATTACAAAAATATATAATAAATTTTTTAATGAAAATGATTAATTAATTCATCATAAAATAATGATCTAATTATAATGACAAATAATATAAATTGAAATTGCCTAAAATTTCAAGTCAAAAACATGCTATAGTTTGATCATTATTTTATATTCAATTACTAATTATTATTATTATTATTAAATAATTTTTCATATATATAAAGTAAAAAAAGTGTTTACACATTAAACTAAAATTGTTGTCTAACAATTAATAATCATTTATAAAAAGTCTATTTATATAATCATGTTTTATTAACTCTCCAATTGCATTTGGAAATTAAACTACAAAAGTTTTTTTTTCTTTTTTTTTTTTTTTTTTCAATATAAATTTCTTTCTTTTTTATAGAGAGGTTTATGTAACTTATATTGTTGGATAATTTTGTAGCAAATTTTTACTATATTTATTGCACATTAATAAATAATTTCTCACCCCTCGCTAATTTCAAATTTTGCTAACCCTTACTTTATTTTGTGTTGTTCAGATGTAACTATACTGTTTCTATCTATGAAGATTTGAGTTTTCCAAACAATCAATAAAATAAAAGGATTTTTTATTGAAATCATTTGTTATTCCCAAATGAATCTTCAAAATAAAAAATTATGTACATTATACATGAAACAGTACATTGTCACTGTTAAAAATATCACATGATCATCATTTCTTATGCTTGCTCGAGCTGTTAAAACAGGCAAAACTCTCCATACACTAGTGCCACTTAGTGCAAGCAAGAGTAATCAATGGATGCAAAAAGGTTTGTGCATAAAATCCCTATCTAGTGCCTACTCATCCAATATTCCCAGACTACTTTCTAACTTGTGGTTTTCATCAGTGAGGAGCCTTGGATCTGAAAGCACTGCAACTAGATCTTAGGATTTAATGCAGCCATCTTTTATCTCAACTACAAAACTATGAATCTAAAATTGAAAACATAATATTTTCAATCCAAGCTCATAGGTCTGAACTAAATTTAACAGCTTGAGCAAACATAAGAAATGGTAATCATGTGATGTTTAGTGGTTTAATACCAATTCCGCCGAATAGGATAGTAGTGGTCATATAATTTAAACTTAATTAATGATAAATTAGAAATTATGAACAAACAAAAAAGTAATAATTATTTTGGATATTGAAATTTCTTTTTTTTTCCTTATTTTTTAATGGTAATCACTATTTGTCTTAGCCTTATTGTTTTCCTTAGTTTTTCTAGTTTCTACCAATGTAAAGCTTTTTGTTCTAACATTATTAAAACTGAAGTTATTGTGAAAATTGTGTCTTAAGCCAGTTTTTTAAAACTTCAATATGGCACCAAGGACCATAAACAAGTTAAATCCAGTCACCAGATTGACTAATGATTTACTTTTATTGTTAATCAGTCATAATGATGAATATTATTTATACTTATTTATAATGCTGATGAACTTATAGTTAATTATATAATATGGTTAGTGGGTCTGATCTCTCAGAATGATCTCACTAAGTGACTTCTCATGCTCATTACTTTATATATAACATTACTTATATATTAAATATTATGTTAAATTTTATATGTAGACTTCCAGTGGAAGATGATTTCCACCACCCCAGATAACACCCTACCTCTTTTACAACCAACAGCCCACCTGCACTAATCTACACCATACTAAGCCAAATCAAGCACACCTGGGTCTCTTTTTATGCGAACTTATTTAACACGATTTCGAAGTTACGCGATTCATGTTTCACCGGAAGTCGAACTCCGATAATGCGCTATTATTTTAAATAATAAATTTCGCACACTTACGTTATATTGAAAGTAATAGCACATTATTGGAATTCGACTTTCATCTTAGTAATTTCAATATTTTCAGTGCTTTATAATAGTAAGATTTTATGCAATAATGAAGTTAAAATCATGATTTCCACATTTTATGTATACACACATTAAATTTTACAAGATTATAATGTAAATTTGTTCAAACATTGTGCGTGTTAATTTTGCATTTTAAATCACATTCTGTTTTCGCTTTTTAAAAAGAACGTAATCAATTATTAATCATTTAGTGTCCACAAGTTTATTTTTAAAAGGTCAGTAATAGCAGTGGGCACAATTAAATTTGACAATTAAAAATTAAAATCTGATTTTTAAACGGAATTGAAAATTAAAGACAAAAATAAGAATTTAATTTTTAGTTGTTAGTTTCATAAACAATTAATAAAATCATCGTCTCAAAGATTAATTACTAATTACGTTGTCCCCAGAAAAACATTGACACAACATGAGTGTGAAGTTGGCGCTACTTGTATTTCCTCAGTTTGCAAACGAACGTGTTTTTCGGCAAAGAGCGATAATAATTAAAACGTGTATAAAAAAATGTAAATTACTGTACTGTAAATTATGCATAAAAATATATTATTTTGAATAATATTAAATATTATAATTAAAAAAAGTTTGTCTTGTATCAATTTTTTTCAAATTTGAAATTTTTTATTAGTCATATTTCATTTCCTTTTTTTTTTTTTTGCGCGAATTTTAAAGTAATTTTACGTTGGTGCTTTGCTTTTACGCGAATTTTGAAAAATCACAGACCGCACCCCCCCTTTTTAATGTAAGTTACATCTATTTTTGCGCGATTTCGTTTGCACGTGTTTTCTGAGGAACCTATCTATCGCGTAAAACAAGACCCAGGTATAATTATCAAAAAACAGTTATCCTTTGTCAAACATATATATATATATATGCAAAACATCACAATAAGCAAATTATTTTTTTAAAAAACAAAATAAAATAAAGTCTTAGATTTCTACATTAAAAAAATAAATACACTCACATATATACATAATATGACTAACCACAAGTGTCCTTAATTAGCCAACATCATGTCATGAGCATAAATAAAACATAAGACAACCTAATGTCAAGCATATTGCTAAGTAACTAGACTTGAAAGTGAAGAGATAATTCCAATAAATAATTAACTTAATAATATTACATCGATGTACAATATGCAACAATAAACAAATACTGCAAGCCCAGGAAATGAAAACTATCATGCAGTCCTACCATGATTAAAATGAAACAAAAGTCATAAAATACCATTTTTGTTTTATAATTGCAAAGACTGCATGAGAAAGTCAACATCTTGATAGCCGTATTTTTAGAACTAAACAAGATGGATGGACCTGTTCGATTCTAGAACGAATTTCAATCCCACAAGTTTAAAAGGAATTTGTTTCATCCACCAATATAAATCAAAACCTAAATATGCCTAAGTTATAAAAGCAAACTGGGTGATTTACACTGACTGTAAAGAACTCCAAGTTTGAATAAAATCATTGCGTGAAAAGAAATAAACAATAGCTAGCAATCGTTAAGAATAGTTTTTTTTTTTTTATTGCGCCACTTCCCTATGCAAAGAAACAACTTTATAAAAATTATATATACTAACGAGGGTTTTGCAATGTGGTCTGGCTAAAGGAACTATGCCATAGAAATTCCGGATACCAGCTCTTCATGCCCACAGAAGCGTTATGATATATATGGAGTGTCTATTTTATTAAATACTGGTCAAGAACGATGATCTTCAGTGGATCTTCTGCGCTTTCTTCCAAGGAAACAACTGGACAGTGCTGATGTTTTACATTCCTGAAGTGCATGACTACTAAACCTGCAGACAGTACACTGCCCAAGGAGATCTACCACCAGGAATAAGAGACTGTAAACATAACGGACAGTGCTTGCCAGACTCAGGAATTTATTTTATCAATCCAATTGATTTGTATTTTCTTTATAATTTGTTGTTTATCATCTTATTTTTATTTTTTCGTTTTCACATTTGGAAGCTTATGCTTTGGAAAATGGAAGAGTTTATTTTAAGCATAAAGGAAGGATAATTAGATTGAGTAAATATTTTATGGCATTAAATAAAATTTAGGTTTATTTACCCTCCAGTAGCTTGACACCACCAGCCTGAATGTGGAATAAGGTAAGATTTTAATGTTCCACATTAAGAGCATACTATAGTGACAGTACAGAGTTTTCGTTATTTGTTGAATGTTTTACTAATATTTATTAATTATTTGTTGTTTTTTTTTGTATATATGACTAACTTTCTTGAGTGGATGATCTTTCCTATCAACATTAAGGAATTACACATAAGTATAGGGGATCCTCTCCTTCAAGAAGGTTGATCATAATCATCGTGAATTAGACACAAAATGTTACTTTATGATGCGACTGTAAATAAATTAATTATTGTCAGATTCGCGAAATCTTAACAAATATTTTTTTTTTATATTATTTTAAACTTTGTAAATATAAGATTGCCAGGGTATGGATTTCTATTACAGGATTTGGGATTAGGGTATCCATTGTATTTAGCCTCTTGAGTGATAGAAAGCCATCCTTGACTCATACAATTATTTATGTTAATATTGTTAAATTAGATTTGTTATTTAATAAATGTTAAGTTATTTCAATCAATACGATCTCTGCCTTGTCATCATCATTATGCATTCACACCACTAAAAATATATGCTAAACATTAATATCAACATATCTCTTCTGGGAGAGTGCATTAATTGATCCTCACTTATATAGAGATGCAGTAGTTGTTAACCTGAGTAAGCCCATCTGTGAAGAGAGATGAGTGCGAATTCTCTGAGTTCGAATACTGAGGCATAATGGAGCCAGAAAGGGAGTGAGATGTAGATGAACTAGTCCAAATTACATCTAGATTTAATGAGTAAACATTGAATTAGCCCACTGAAGGTAGATGTAATCATAGACTAATCATTTTGGCACCCCATTGCCAGTATTCTACCCAATGACCCCAGGTCTGACCATAGTTAGATCCCCCCCCCCTTACAATAAAATATATCTTATTAAGTTCTACTTTTTCATAAATTTAAAGTTTGTTTCACTTAAATTAATATCCATAAATTGCAAGCATTTTTGATTTGACAACATTTTAGAGAGTTAAAAAAAATGTATTCTCTTTTAATATTGCCGCTATTAATGATTATATTATAAATCTGTCTTGCTTAAATAAAATTATTATTAGTGACTTATATAGATTCTGAAAAAATTTTGTCATATCTTTTCCGGTACTTACTCTAAAATATATATAAAGCTTCAAAATTAATACATAATGTTGCATTATTTATTATTATAATTAGATGCTATCAAGTTCCATTCAATTCTTGAATATTATATAAATGTCACTCCATATTTTATTATAATTTTTGGGAAAATGTTATGATTGCTTTCTCCTTTGCAATTTAAAACAATCATCATCTATTTTCCAATATCATTCTTCATAACTGCTAATATTTAAATGAGATAAAGTAAAAGTCAATAAAAATTTCCCTGCAATATAAGTTTTACGGAACACTGCCATTTTATGTTCAGAACATATGATAAAGTGAAATTTGATTTTCATTTATATTTTCATTCCAATTTTTTGTTTTTCCTGAAAGATTTATTCAACTTTTCTTCCAACATATATTTTTACAAATTCCATCTCATAATTTTAACTGTTTTATTTACTATTTCACTTATAAATTAATATAATTTAAACTTTGAACTTTCATATTCAGGATAAAATTGTTATTTTCACATTCCAAATATTAGAAAATTCAGTAGTAATTCCATTCTTAAACAGCTTTATGGCTCTAAAATAGACTTTCTAAAGAAAATTTTCCCTTTTAATTGTTTCGGAGACTCAATTTGAGAGATAATTTTAATATCATTATTATAAAAATCAATATAAATTTGTTTAAGAAACAACAAGTCCACATGCAATTCAACAATATTTACATGTCAGATTTCTAAAAAATCATTTTTTAGTAAACTTGCAAACAAAATCGACTTAGTTGCTCCAAGAATAAGTTTATATTTACACTGTTGTATATTAATAGCTATAATTCATTTATGGATTTATTAAAATTATTAATTCATTATAAGTATATAAATTGTTTTTTTTCCATTAATATAATATATATATACATTAACATTTTTGTTAAAATCTAACCTGTAACTGCTTCTGTGCTGATTTTAGTGATACATCAAATTGCTTAATATTAGATTCCTTCTGATTTGCTTCCAATTCTAATAACTATTAGAATTTAGAAAAAAAAAAAAAGTAAAAATAATAATAAAAAATATCAATATAATTAGTTTATTAAAAATAAAATTTTAAACAAAAAGAGAAAAAAATGCATATTTTAACAAAAATCAAAAATATATAAAGTTAAATACAGACCAAAAAAAATTTCTGGTATAAAGAGCCCAGAAAACTTCTGAAAATGTAATTTAAAAAAAAAAAAAACGCACTATATATTCTTAACTGAAATTATCCCACAATTTCATTATGGTGAAATACCTGTCTTTTAACTTGTTAATGAAACTATTATTTGTTAAATGTTGCACCTCAACATTTAAGTATATCTTTCTATTTAAAAAACTATTAGGATACTTACACCATTCTCAACTGATAATTATCCAAGATAAAATTGCCAAAGATGTTTCATCTATTATTGGCTAATAAAACATTCAATTTTTTTTAATATTAATTATTAATCAACTTTTGAATTGTAATAAAAAAAATCATTCAGCATACTGAAGCCAAAAAAAATCATTTAATCATTCAAGTGAAAAACTCCATCATCAAACCTGTACCATATTTTGATCTCTGATCATGAAACCACATATAAACTGTTAAAATACCATTATTATAAAAATTGAAAATAAAGTTGGAGCTTTGTTCAACATCAGTTTTCATTTCAAACATCGCAAATTTTCTATTATAAAAATAATATCTTTTCTTATTCTTTCATGTATATGCTGCATATTATAAATAAATTTTGGCGAACAACCAATTAAGTTTTGTCACGAACCTATTTGATTGAGTCAAATGCCTTGAGTGAATTAATAAATCAATATACAAATCACTTCATTGTTCTTGACATTTTTCTTGCATTTACAGTTAAAACCAAATCCACAACACTTCTTGATTCTTAAAAGTTGTAATAATTTTCTAGTAATATTCACATATATTAAAAACAAACTATTCAATAAAATCTTTTTAAAATATATTTTTACTGTAATTGATATCATTAATATTTCATAACAATTAATGAATTTATCTATTCTCAAGGTCCATATATTCTTAAAAAATTCTAATAGTTGATACTAATATATGACCATCATATTTTAAAACTTATTCAAATATTTCATAGATCTGCAATTCTATCCATTTTTAAGATTACAAAGAACTATTATAACTTCATTAAACTGAATATCTTTGTCCAAATTCAAATGAGTTGATTAAAAAGTGTCATCTCAATTCTTGTATTGTATTATCATTCAAAAGATGGTCAAAAAAACTATCATTATTATATAAAAGTATACTATCCATGGATTTAATAGGATTATGATGTCATTTTTCAAGTCCATATTTTACTTTCAGCATATAAAAAAAAAAATCAGGAAATGATTCCTTTACATTTTTAATCAACCAATCATTTTTAAACCTTTTTATTAATAATGAACTCCGCCTTTTAAAACTCTACATTATAAATGAAGCTCTTTATTCAATATATTATTCTTCCAGAAGGTGTCATGTGTTTTCTTTTAATCAATTACTAATAACAGAATCAATTAACAGACAATCAGTTAGAATTCTTCTTTTATGAAAAGCCAAGAAGAGATATACTTTTAATCATAACTCACTTCTTAAGAAAATTCCACACATCAGAACTTACAACAAACTTGAAAATCCAAAGTGAAAATTTTACTGTTTAATAGCTCTTTAAATTTAGTATAAGTAGAGATTACTTATAAAAAATTAATTTCAAATTTCTTATCAATATGTTTGAAACAAGACTGTTCAACACAAATAAATTATTAAAATTTTAAAGAAACATAGTTTGAAGATCATTAGACAATGTGAATGTTTTAAATCAGAATAATTATTTGAATTTTATTTTACATGTATTAAATGAATAAATGTGAAATATTTGTAACAACTTATCATAATCCTCTTACAGGTAATAATATAACTTAATTCAAATTCATAGATTTATTTATTATTTATTTATGAAGATATGAAGTTTGGGATGTTTGTTTATATAATATTTATATAAAATTAACATTATTAACAAGCATATAGATATTACATTATTCAAATTTGAAATTATATTACATGTATATTGTTCTGATTTGAATATATAAAGAATGCAGATATGGAATTCCTGTTAATTTGCATTGCTACTATGATATGCATGCTTGTAGATGTGCATTCCTGCTTTATGTCCTTTATTTATACATATTTTGACATGTCATATGTTGCAATGGAGATCCTGGTGTATGATTATTAGTTTGGCGCTTTTTAATGTGTATTCGTATAAAAATGTTTATGAGTACATATATTTATGCATGCATTTGAAGGCAAACAAATATATTGTTATTATGGAATAATGATGCTAAATATCTTACTTTCATCTACTTCATTATATTTAAATACTATGATTTGTATTGGTATATTATACACACATATTTTGCCTTTTCTTCTTCATATTGAACTTAAATGAATGAATGATATAATATAATAATAATAGATTCTAGCATTATTGTTGGTAATAAATTTATCAAAATTAACATGTATAGTATGACAAAATATTTTGGTCATGGATTTTAAATTTTGTCTAAAGGTCTCATTTTCATATTTAAATATCTAAATTAAATAATTTTGTACACATTAATGTTACATTATACATTAAAATATGATAAACCATATTATAGAGTTCAAACAAGATTCAGTAATATTGCCATTATAAAAATTAAATTCCATAATAATAGAATCTCATAACATAACGTTATAAGATTTGGTTTTATAGTTTGTATAATTTGCTGGGTATATTTTTATTGATTTTGTCTTCTCATTTTGTGCTGGGTATTTGTGGGTATAATTGTTAATCATTAATAATTTATTATAAATTTGGACTTCAACACGATAATCAAACTATTTATTTTTTAATTGTTAATTTATTATTTTATTTATCTGTTATTTAGTAAACATATTATATAGTTACTTATTGATTTTGTAATTCATTTTTAAGAGAAATATATTGTAATGGTTTTACTTTTCATTACTCACTCACATTTCTGACCATTATAATATAATTCATTAGTATTTCCAATTACAGTTTACTGTTTATTAAAATTTTGCAGAAGATCTTATCAATAAGGGGGAAGGGGAGGCAGAAAATACATAAAATTTAAGTTATGAATTTAAATTTGTAAACAAAGCAATTTAATATAAACATTAATCAAATGTTGTAAATGCAAATTAAAGTTTATGATATAGTTAAAATAAATGATGTTGAGAGGATGGCAAAAACAATGGCTATCTATCATTTAACAATTCTATTGCCTAATGACTTCATCTGTCTTGGACAAAAAAAATTAACATACATGATTTCAAAAAATCAATTTATATGTTACTAGATAAAAGAATCTCATAAATAAAATAATTTTCAGAAATTGCTTTTATGATGTATATTTAGGTCTTTTCAATCAATCAAAGCTACTTTTAGATTATATAAATATATTATGATATAAACATTTTAGCAGCAAAACTTTTAAAATAGATTAAACATATTCTAATTTTTGCTTCTAGAGACTGAATAGTCTATAGGACTTACTCCAAGAATCTCATAAATAAAACAATTTTCAGAAATTGCTTTTATGATGGACATTTAGGTCTTTTCAATCAATCAAAGCTACTTTTAGATTACATAAATATATTATGATATAAACATTTTAGCAACAAAACTTTTAAAATAGATTAAACATACTCTAATTTTTGCTTCTAGAGACTGAATAGTCTGTAGGGCATTCTCCAAATCACGATTTTTTTCTCTCAATTCTTTAACTAAACGTTTCAGCTCACAATCTTTCTCATTAATAAGTTTTAATTTTTCATCAATTAATTCCTGTAAAATAATAAAATCATTTTATTACTTACAATATAAAAAAATCTGACACAGAATAATGAAAAGAAAATGTCAATACATTGGGATTTTTTTACAGAAAATGATAATATACAATAATATAAAACTATTACAATATTTTTTTCTTGAAAGTTCCATCAAATAATATTTATTAATTATAATTTATAGAATTACTATTTAATTTTCTCTAAGATATATTAAATATTTAATAAATTATAAATGTTACTGAAAAGTTCATTAATGCTAATAATATATATTTAATAATACACATGAATTTATTTTTAGAATAAAATTATAATACATAAACTTGTATACATGTTTGTGAGTCTATATAATATACTCATTACTTCTGCATTTAATATATTAAAAATAAAACTTTTTAGATTTAAAAAAAAAAAAAACCTAAAATATTAGTATCCTCAACTCTTTGAAGATGATATTCAGAAACTCTGCTGCAAAAATATTTGTCTTATATGAATGTGTTTTTTTTAAAATACATATTTTGTCTTGTTAAAAGTCTTGAATTATTAAGATTATAATTTTATTTTAATCATAAACAAACTCTTTCAGCTTTTTGAGCGCTGTGAGCGCGCGCCTCAGGAGTTTTTCAGATGTTGTTTTGTTTTCTTTCTTACGACGTAAAAGGTATAAGTGTGACGTAGCTGAAAATACGATCATTCGAAAGGTTGATGATGTAGCTTTCAGAAAATGTTTATTTCAAAAAAATCAGTTAAAATTTAAATTTTTGGCAGCAGTTTTAATCAACCACAGTATTTAATTCTTTTGTCTTTTTTAATAATTTTTGTACTTATCACGAAGCGATAAAAGACAAAAATAATTTACGGGGCTGCAGTTGACATTTCTCCGATACTATTACAAAGATGGCTGACGGAAGCTGTTAACGTAATTTTGTAAGTAACATTTAAAAAAATTTTTTTTTATTTTTTTATAAAACTATAATATATTTTTATTTAAATGATCATTTTTATTAATTATTTTTAGTTTGTAATTTGTGTGTGTTAGTTATTTACGTTCATATACAATCAATATCTAATGTAACTTTTAACGTTCTACACTTATAAAAATAATGTTTTTCAAAAAGTATAATTTATTACGAAAATCATTAATTATGTTTATATATATATATATAACATAATATGGTTTATAAGTAATTTGTGATAATTCCGATTCTTGTTTACATTTTTCAAGTCTATAGCTAACAAATGATCTGTATGCAAATAAATTATATATACGTGATTCATGCTTTGGTTTTGCTATATGTTTCATAACATTATTTTCAAGTCAATAGCTAACAAATACATTATATGCAAATAAATTATATCTATGTAGTACAATAAATATAATAAGATAGCATCACTTCTGTGCATAAAGAATATAAACATCACTGGTGTCCATAAAGAATATAAACATCAGTGGATGTCCATAAAGAATATAAACATCACTGATGTACACAAAAAAATATAAAATGAAGAGATGAAACTCATTTTATCATAGTGATATAGACAGTAGCCTATAATTTCTAGTTTTAGACAGACAAGAAGCCAATTGCTATGATGATTTCTTTTGTATCTTTTATTATGATGAATCTTTTTCTTTATAGACGCCTTTGACATTTAGAACATTTGGGGTACAAGATAAAAATAAAGAAGTCATATCCGACTTCTTTTGGAGATTGTGAAGCTGTGGATTATCTCAGGTAAGACATGTTATACATGTTTAGAAAGATAATTTTGTGAGTAATGCAAAGAAATTATCACTGAAGATGTATTTTTAATTTTAGTTAATGTTACTTATCAAATTATGAACAAACAATAAAATAATAAGTATTTCGGATGTGAAAATTTGTTTTTTTCCTTATTTTTTATATAGTTATCACTATTTATTTTATGTTTATTGTTTTCCTTAATGTTTCTAGTTTCTAGCAATGTAATTGTTTTTGCTCTAACATAATTAAAACTGAAGTTATTGTGAAAATTGTGTGTCAGGTCAGTATTTTAAAAAGTTCAATATGGCGGCTTGAAGCTGAAAGAGGTATATACTATTAGTTGTTTCCTGGATAGATTATCATCTGAAGAAAATTAAAAAAAAATTTTTATTCAAAATAAAACTAAGGTGCTCAAATTAATCACTTTGGTTCTCATATGCTACATGATTTTCCAAACAACTATATCATTTTTTTTTTTTTAATCATAAACAAATGATTTTTTTTAAAAATCATATGATATAGCCATTTGGAAGATCATACAACATATGACAACCAAATCAGTAAGTTGATCAAAACAATTTTATTTTGAATAAAAAAAATTTTTTTAATTTCTTTAGTTGGTAATCTATTCAGGAAACAAGACATACAATGATGATAAAGAATGTCTAGTATAATAAATACATTTAATTCCTTTAAAAAAAAAAAAAAAACAGATAAAAAGACTTGCTTCATCCTGTAAAAGCTTTTAAAAAAGAAATGCTTTATATAAAAAAATAAGTAAAGCCCTTAATTTTATTCAGAAATGAGTTGAATTCTTCTACAAGTATTTTCAAATATAGATTATTGATATTTTATTTGTAAAGTATTTGAACAAAAACTTTCAAGCATTGTTCAACTATCGGCTCTATCTCATACAACCAATACACATGACCACACACATGTGAAGGGTGCTTGAAAGTCTGTGTTCAAATCCTCTACCCTTACATGTAAGTTCCAAATATATTAAATTATAATTGTATTTTGATATTTTATTTATAATAATTTGTCCAAAAATTAAGAACATTTGAAAACTAGTTATTGTTCAGAATATATTAACTTCAAAATACATTTATCAAATTATTTATTATCATCTATTTAAAATGAATTACTGAAAGTGATGTTTGGTGAAAAATTCTTCAACAAATCAGCATAATGTTTCAATTCGAATGATGGTCTTTGCAATTTAAAAGATAAGTTAGAAATAACATTATATTTTCTTTATTAGAATTCTGTAGTATCAATAAACAACTTCAAGGATCACCAACTCCAACATTCCTTTGATCACAAAGCCTGTTTCAAGGATTATATCTAATGCCTATTCATCAAAAAAATTCAATGGAGGAGATGCTATGCCTTATCTCACTAATCTCTGGAGTAAAAATAATTTATTGCAAAATCTAATTTTTTGAGAACATAAACAACACAACGACTCAGATTTAAACTTTATACAATTTAATATACACATGTTAAAATACATAAGTACAATATATATAGACAAGTGAATATCAAATACATTATTCTAATATAATCCACAGTGGCGGAAAAAGTCATTTCACTTACTAAATCTATTCAATAATAATAAGAATGGCAGTACTTTTACCTTTACTACTTAAGATATTTAATAATAAGATTGGGATGATTTATTACAGCCCTAGTCTGTTTAATGATCTGTAAGAGTTAAGATCCTGGGAATAAGACACCCCCTGCTGGTTTTTTCCACTGTTTCACATTTGTTTCCAAAGTTGCTTAGAAGACAAAGAAGAGCACATATTTGTCTTTCCCCATAGTGTTTATACTTTCTGTCCTTTTGTTTTTTGACGTAATAAAGTCAATGGGGTAAATTCGAGTGCTAGAGCTGTATTATCGACTAAATCATGCCTTCGTAAATTTAATTAGGGTTTCAATTTGTATTATTCCAATTTCCTCCATTATCTGATATTTATTTTTCCTTCTGATAATAATTTCTTGTTACGCAATACATTTTAATTAAGTATCTTTTATTACAGCAATTCAATTAATCTTATTCCAACTATTTATTATTTATTTATTTCTCCTCTGTGAATTAAAATCTCATAACTTATTTTATTAAAATGCATATATTTCAAAGGAGGGAAAATCTTTATCTTAAAATGATCCAGAAATGATTAAGTGCTGCTGAAATAATATTTCTAAAAAATAAGTAAAAAACTATGATCTCATGACATCTTTAGTTAATAAAATATAAGACTTTTAAAGATTAAATGATAGTGTTAATCATTTTAAAACCATTTATATGTTGACTTAAATCATGAACATATAGATTATAAAATAAAAAAAATTATTAAATAGCAAATTATTCCATAAAATTGATAGGTTTAATGAGAACACTGGTTCTCAAAAAGATATTAAATAATTACCAAATAATTAAAAGTAAGAAATAATAATGAATACAAATTAATCCTATATAATAGTGGAAATAATTAGACTACATGGCTGATACTGAAGACTTTCCAAATAAAGAAGTTAAACCTGTACTTTCATTTTATCATAATGCTATGTCAGCTCAGAATAGCTAAATAAAAATTTTTAAAAAATAGGAAAAAACAAAGAACTTCTAATAATTTTGTCAAACCAAACAATTATTAAAAAGCCTTCATTTTTTGATACCATAAATATTCATAATCTTAACTGGATCATTTCACTGATCCAGATATAAAAAAGTGGATATTGCCAACATAATTTTTTTTTTTTTTTTTTAATCCATAATTTTATTTTTAAACTGACTGACAGATTTACCTCTTCAATTGATTCATGATTTCTCTTAACTCTCTCTTCACATGCTTGATATACTCAAATAATGATAATAAATATTTTCTATCATTTGTATCAATTGAATGAAATATCATTGTTATCGATGAAAAAATTATTTGTTCCTCCAGATATTGGTTTAATGATTGATATGGTAAATTCAGTAAGAAAATATTAACATTAATTTCTTCATTTTTATCTAAATATTAAACGTTTTGAATTTCTTTCATCTTGCCTCATTTCTTTATTCACAGAATTATCTTGATTTAATTCAAAGTGCCACAGCACACTATATATAATACTGGAAAAACTCTAAAACATGCTATAAATAATTTATTTTTGCAAAAATAAGTATAATAATTTCTTTCAACTATTACAGTAACAAGTAATTCCTGCAGAGAATTATTATATTAAATTAAAATTTTTCATATACTTAAGATAGAAAACATTGTAAATATAACAGAAATTTTTCCATGTAATAAACTAAATAAAACTTCAGCTATGATAACTAGATAATCACTAGGTAAAAACAAACAGTACTAAGGTGAAACTATATGATCTTGATATAGATAAGAAATTTATTTCTGCAGTAAGAAAAATGTAGAACTATTACTAAAAAGAGAATTGACATCATGAAATATGAAGAAGAGTTTTATCAAGAATTATATAGCAATAAAGAACAATGAAAAGTATTTCTTACAACTACTACATCTGAATTGCCCAGGATTTTGAATGAAAAAGTGAGACATACAAATAAATTTATGAATGAAAGAATAATGATGAAATTATAATCAATATTTATATAAGAAGCAGGTGAAGAAATAAAAAAATGTTGGCAAAGTTATATACCAAATGTCTAAATGATAAATAATATATTAGAAATTACAGATCTATCAGTCTTTTTCAGTTCTATAAAAAAACTTTACCAACATAATTACAACTCATCTACAACCAACTTTGGATTTTAATCAACCAAAAAAACAAGCTGGATTTAAAAGTGATTTTAGTACAGGGGACTATATCCAATTATTGAATGAAGTTATAGAAAGAATCAATAAAAATGAGTTGCAATTATGCTTTGGATATGTACATTATGGAAAGCATTTGATTCTACAAGCATTTTTTCAGTGATTAAAGCATTGGATCATCAAGGTATATGAAGAATATTTATAAAAATGCAACAGCAACATATAGATTATATATTAATACTAGGAAGATTAACAGTGAGAAGGATGTGTGACAGGGTGACTCCATATCAACAAAACTTTTTATAGCAGTGCTGCAAGAAGTATTTTGTGGCTTAAAATGGAAAGCTATGCAAGTAAAAGTAAATGAAGATTATTTAAATCATCTAGATTTTGCAGATGATGTAACTGCTTTTGCAAATAATGCTTTAGAGCATCAAGAAATGTTGCAAGAGTTATCAGATGAAAGTAAGAAAGTATGACTAAAAGTAAATATTGAAAAGACTCATTTTTTCAAAAGATATATATTGTACCAGTCAAAACATTTTGATCCATCTAACATGAGCTGGAACTCAAAAAATGTACTTCAAACTCAGTCAAGCCCAAGATTTAGGTCAGGGACCAACCTGAATTCAAACCCATTCCCCAAACCCCAGATCAAACACCTAATGAATAACATATAATGATGGCACATGAGAATTATATTCTAAATCCGGCCCACTAGCAGAATGGAGAAGACAATGAGACATATATTACTTATAACTAAACTAAAATATGCAAACACATGGTTGTACGTAAGGAAATGGAGAAAAAGGAATCTGAATTACTCACACAAGTTAGAAAATAACAAATAGTTTAATATAATGACAAATTATATACATTATGAATTAATTGCTTACATTAGTATGTGCATGATTGAGCAAGTGATCTACCAAACAGTAGATAATTACATAGTGAAATTCACGCTAAGGGTTCTCATATGCTCTTTTATTAACTAAATAGTATATATACATTAACACACATCTTTGGTGGGTACAGTATTAAGATGCCAATCATTTATTAATAAGATTACATAATATTGCTATTAACCTTTGATTTATGGTTCTCACGGTGACTAACATATAACTTCAGAGAGCATTCCGAGATTCATTAGATATAATATAAACTATTTTCACACCATTTCGGTCGTGAAAATAAGTAAAACATGTTTGAAAATTACATTTAGTTATATGACAAAATATTTGTTGAAAATTCTTTTGATTATCACCAGTAAGAATGCTTTATTTCCCCAAGGCAGATAAATACTCTTAAATACAGAAATAATAATTTACGACAGTGGGAATGTATAATAAGACTGAAATAACATTAATTAATAAAACTAGTAGTATTTGGCATTTATTTATATATATATTTTAGCAGAGCGCAATTTTAAAATTAGAGCATTAAAAAAGGTCATGTTTCTGGATGAAAACAAAGTCTAAGACCCCCATTGTAGGGCAGTGCTTAGGGAAGTGGATTAGGCATGCCGTGGACATCACTAATGTGCAGATGCTTTTTATATAAAGAAAGTCCCAGGAAGCTATTCACGGGACAGGACATAAGAAGAAATCTATGGGTTCGATCCTGCTGTAACCTCCAGATTAAAAGCATATATATATAATCACGAAGATAAGGCGAAGGTCAGTAACACAGTACGGATAAATGTCATTAACGACACTGAATAAGATTTACTCCTTTAATAATAAATTTCATTTAATAAAATATATGTGAAGATTTGACCCCCTCTTTTTCTGCTAATTAAAATAATTCAATCCCGCCTTTGTGGATTTTGATAACTGAGAATATTAAAGCATTTGATATTTTAAGCGTATAAAAAAATAAAGTAGCATTGCAGTTATAGAGAAAACAATTAATAGGTCAACCTTTCAGAATTTAATAAATAACATTTTAAAATTTCAGAAAGGTAATTAGCCTAAGTTCTGGATTCATCCCGGGTAGAATCCAGAGTTAAACAAATAAATTTTTATACTAAAACATAAACAAAATGTTGACTCGTAAAAACAATCTGGTGAGTGTATTAATTAATAATGCATTATGTTTTAAGGGGACATTGGTAACCTTAATTCATGGAGGTTTACTTAAAAAGAAGAAAGAAAAGATTTTAGAAATTCAACTCATGAGATTGCTTGAGATTGGCATATTAATAATAACTAAAATAGACATATAAAATCAAATAATATATACATATAAATAAATGACCACATCAAAGTTAAAGAAAGCTAGAGCATATGAGAATTAAATTTATAGACATTATTTAAGAGCAATTTACAGATTAGAAAAAGGTACAAAGTTAAATCATACATTAAAAATTTTGATAATAGGGTTCAAGATTAATTAGGCTAGATTTATTTTCAGGCGATATGAAAATCATTACCTTGCACAATTTTAAGAGACATTTAAACAAATCTTTAAGAATCCATGTGATTTCTTAGGTGGACGCAAACTTCTGATCAGCATTCCAAAATTCTCCAGTCGGGCTTTTACTTCATTTTTAGGTAGCAGGATAGTCTGGCAGCAGCGGAAGACCTTTACGGGATGGGCTTACTAAACACTCATCTTTTTTTTTTAATTTCAAACCAGCGTGGGTTTATCTTGACAACAAAATTTTCTCAATAGTAGCTAACCATTGTTATTTAAAATCAGCCCATTTTATACTCCACTCAGGTATTTGTGGAATGCTTTTAATTACTTAGTTCTGGCTTAAACTCTAATCTCTGATCAAACAAACTTAAGTTTTCTTTGTCCATTGTTTTTGAAGATGCAAATGTTGGATAACATTCCAAAATTATATTCAAATCTATTTTCAGATTGAAAATAGATTTGACAAAAATGTTTATAACAAAAGTAAAATCTATTAATTCCATTCCCCAATTTATTTTCAGTAAATTCCTTCCCCAGACTAAAACAATATTATATTTCCACCCTTTTAATTATTTTTGGACAATTACCGGTTGCATCTTCCATCTTGGATTTTATAAAAATATACAGTTTAATAGAAAAAACAATTCAAAAAAAAAGTTTTATAAATGATGTATGACAGAAATGTTTATAAAATTATTATTTCGTTAGTATGTTTGCTCCTATAATATATATATTTGAGCTGCACTTATGTACTTTAATAAAAAGAATTAATAATAAAATGTTATTGAAAAGTTAAATTTTATAACTTTTAGGCACGCATCTCAAATATATACATAAAATATATATACACGACTAAAGAAGCAGGATGGGATACAGAACTTGAACACAGGTTAGTAGATGAAACCATGAAGCTCAATCTTGGGCTAAGATTGACTGCTTCAATATAAAGATTGATAATGATGAGTTAGAAGAAATTAACAACTACAAATACTTTGGTCAGATTATTATTACAGATGAAAACATAATGAAATTAATCATAGAATTAAACTTGGTTTAAGTGCTTTTGATAGAAATAATATTAAAAGAAAATATGCCTATGTGCTTGAAAATAAAGGGTTTTAATCAATGTGTTTTACCAGTTCTTTCTCATGGAATACAGATTTCAGATCATTCAATAAAGTATGAAAACATGCATGTTAGGGGTAACAAGAAGAGATCGAAAACAAACTACATTGGTGAGAGAACAACAAGTGTTACAGATTGAAATGGAATCGGGCTGGATATATTTCTAAAAAAGATAATAATAGATAAATAGTTAAAATCTTAAACTAAATTCCAAAAGATTGTAAAAAACCTAGAAAGAGACCACGTCAGATGGGTGGATGAAATAAGGAAGTGTGCTAGGGTGATATGAAGAATAGAGGCTAGAGATCAAAGAAGATGGATTGAACATGGAGATACCTTCATCTTTGCAGTGGATTAATAATGTTTAAAAATGATGATCATGATAACATAATCTAATCATAACAATACCATGTTCGACCTATGTTAAGTTAAAAATGAATTCCTTCTAGCTTAAAATCCCAACTAATATATGACAGTGAATTAGACCTAGATCTTTATATATACACCTGGGTCTCGTTTTATGTGGGACAGAGGTTCCACAGAAAACCCGCATTAAAAAAAAATCGCACAAAAATAGATTTAACTTACCTTGAAAAATAGGGGATCTGTGCCAAACTTTTCAAAAATCGCACAAAAGCAAAACAACAACATAAACTTATTTTAAAATTCGCATTTAAAAAAAAGGAAATAAAGTATGACTAATAAAAAATTTCAAATATTTGAAAAAAATTGATACAAGACAAACTTTTTTGATTAACTATTTAATTTTATTCAAAACAATATCTTTTTGTGTGTAATTTATTTTACATTTTTTCATACATATTTTAATCATTACCGCTACTTGACAATATGTGTTTCGTTCATGAACTGGTAAGAAATCAGATTCGTCACAAAAGGACATACAACTAGCACCACCTTCAATCTTGTGCTGTGTTAATGATTTTTTATCGGCAATTAAATTTTGAGACGATTTTATGAATTGTTTATTAAACTCGCGATATCCAGACTGCTATGTCTAGCTGTTAGAGAATGCATTCCACTAGTGCAACTATATATATAACACGCTTCTACGAGTGTGTTAATAATGACTAATGGTTAAATTTTATTTTATACACGTATATACATATGGAAAAACTTTTAGACAGAAAAAAGTTACAAGTAAAAATTTTTAAAAACTTTTAAAAATACATTCTTTTTAAGTAGAAATTAAAAGTTCTTAAATATTTTTACTTGTAATTTTTTTCTGTCTAAAAGTTTCTTCATGTACATATGTGTATAAAAAAAAATATAACCACACTTTAAAGATACATTCTTTTTAAGTAGAAAAAAAAAGTTATAACTTTTTCTGTCTAAAAGTTTCTCCATGTATATATGTCTATAAAAGAAAATATAAACATACACATACATACAACTATTATTTAGTTCTCGGAATTTAAGAGGTTGTTCATTGCAGCAAACTCAGATTTCAGCATTTTGTCTCACACATCAACGTAAAATTTTTACATGATTATTACTGACCAAAAATTAATAAATTTGACAGATATTTTTGTTTACTATTGAAATAAATTTTAAATGTTTGCATTTTCTTTCTATAAATATTAAAAAAATGAGATCGCAATCCAAACAAAAAGATTAAGTTATCATTTCTAGAAAGATTATTTTCACTTTACAAAATCTTTGTTATTTCTGATTACGTATTTTTTTAAAAATCTAAAAGAATATTTATTTATTTCTGTTATATCTAATGAAATATGTTTTAAAAGTTTAAAATTTTTGAATATTAATTGCAATATTTTTATACTGTTAAGTATAACTAGATTGTTTACCTAAAAGCTAAGTTTCTTAATAGCTTCAGGCCACATTCACGTTAGCTGGTAATATAACATTATTTTTGAAGAAAAAAAAGGTATCTCAAGTCAAAATAAGTTATTAATAATTTATATTTCTTGATATCTAATAAATATAGTGAAATATGAACTTCTTTATCGCATAAAAGAAAACCGCATAAAAAGATATTAAAAAGAAACATGAATCGCATTAAAAAAATCCGCATAAAACGAGAGCCAGGTGTATATATATACTGTAACCCCCCCCCCCCCAAACACCTCTCCTATCAACAAATACCCAGGGATGCCAATTCTATTGATCATAGAATAAACTACTAATCTGATCTCGCTTTAAATTATTAATGAGACTCTTAAAATGCTGTTCTACCTTAACTTAGCTCAGTTGGGGGCTACAGAGATCTATAGGGTGTAAAATGTATACTAGATATGGGAGGAAGCATTATGATTAATAGGAACAAAACAGCTATTAAGTTAAACTAAATAAGTAATTGGAATTGGTAAAGTTCTACCATTTAAATTGACAAGTTATAGTCTATACCTCATCTCTTCCCATCATCCACATGCATTGAACAACCTCTACTGTGTGATAAAATAAATTAATAAAGATGTAATGCTGATTAACTATACTCTACGTAAGTCAGAGTTAAATACAAAATAAAACATTACTTAAATTTTAATTGTATAGGAATTTAAACTAAGTAACTGAATTAATATCTAATCTAAATAATAAGGAAATATCTCAGGGAATTAATTTATTGCATGACTTAATTTTAAATCTATACTTTCCATCAACTACTGATTACTATCATAAAAGCAATGACATAAATTAAGCATTATCCTAATAAAAGTGGTAGTTAGATAATGAAAGAAATAGGGTGCATTTTGATTTCAATTCATCATCTAAATAATAACTGAGTAATAAAATTTCCAGAGAATCATTAAATAATCGAACATTTCATATAGTGTTTGGATCAAGAAAAGCAAAATCATCAGATGTGGACAAGTTCATCATTAAATTGTGGAATAGTGCAATCCTATCGTATTGGATATGTAAGTATATGTGTGTGTGTGGAAACATAGAATACAAATGTATACCAAAGAAGAACTCTGAACAAAGCTTTTAAATAAATAAAACATTTATGACAAGATAATTAAATAAACATTTGGTTTTCTAATTTACGAATATACATGTTTTGGAATAATTCCAACATCAATGGTTAGTTAGTCTACATGAGAATAAATAACATTAAAATAACTTTCGATATTTTATTTCAACATATGCCAGCTATCAGTCCATTCTGATAATCTTATGAAAAAAAACATTATAATAAAGGCACTAAAATAATAAAATGTGAAACTGAACTTCTTGATATTTCACTTACAAAATATATGCAAGCTATCAGTCAATTCTGATATGCTTATGGAAAAGGAAACCTGATTTAAACATCACACTAGAATAATGAAACAAAATTATTTTTGTATTTTATTTCCAATATACTCAAGCTATCAATCAATTCTGATATGCTTATAGAAAAAAAACTCTATTAAACACTGGCACTAAAATTATAAAATGTGAAATTAAAATTCTTGGTATTTTTACTTCAAATATACATACTTTACCCGTCAATTCTGATATGCTTATGGAAAAGAAAATTTTATTTAAACACCACACCTGAATACTTAAATATAAAATTATTTTTTGGTATTTTATTTTCAATACACTCAAGCTATCAAACAATTCTGATATGCTTATGAAAAAGAAAACTCTATTAAACCCTGGCACGAAAATTATAAAATGTGAAACTGAAATTCTTGTCATTTTTACTTCAAATGCACATCAGAATAATATGAGAAGGGTTTAAATCTATGAGTAAGGGGTCAAGCTATCCTTCATAAATCAATTGAATAATTCTATTAAATGGCTAAATTTTCTTTTCTTTTGCTTGCTCATTCAAAATGAAGATGAAACATTCTGAGAGTTGATGGTATAAAACCTAAATAATTAATATATGATTTGAGACAATGATTAAAGAATTACAAATCAATGATGGATTTTCCCCATACCTTCGCATTTTTAATAATATTTTATGCATGCATCTGAATTGTGCTGTTATAAAATAATTAACATAACTAGATCCAATTGATTTACTTATGAAATTGGGATAAAAGTCATAAATATGGATGATGCCATGGCCAACCAAGCTTTAACACTAATTCTACTCCAGCTGTTCTGTGAAAAAAATCAGTTCTACCTTTATTATCCTTTCTTATCAGCAAACTATCTTACACTTGGCTATGAATAAATGATGGGGAAAACATTCCACATAAATTCATGAGGAATAAAAAGACTTTCTTAACTCTAATCATTTAAATAACCAAACACAGTGACTCCCTAGTCTAATTCTAAAGCTTAAAAAAAAATTGGTGTAGACATCGTCTCATCACCGAAAAACAAGGGAAATACATTACTTGACTTCACATACTATAATTATCATAAAATACAACTACTTAATCTGGAGAATATAATCCATTCCTGACAAATATTTCAACAAACTAAGGGAGAGCTCTCTCAATCTCTGACAATGCAATATATAATCCACTCATGACGAATATTTTAATAAACTGAGGGAGAGTTCTCTCAATCTCTGGCAATACAATATATAACATAAACAATTTCCTTCTGCATCGCCACTAAATACATTTCAATCTAAGCATAAAAAAAAAAATAATAAATTCACTCTTAAATAAATCCCTAATTCTTCTACTTCTTTCTGGCATATTTCATCATCCGAAACCGGTGGAAATTAAATTATTTCTACTTTCAATTCAAACATTATATAACTGGATTAAATAACAGACAGGTATATAAGCATAATAACACATAAACAATTTTGAATCACATTCGATAAAGAAATAGTGTAACAACCTTAATTAATAAGTTATAAGTAATATTTACTAAGACAATAAACCTAAAGCATGTGCGGTTGAAAATGCAAAGGTAGGGACCTCTACAGGTCTTAACCACAAGCTTACGCATTGGAAGAAAAGAGGAGAACCCAGGGGAAACCCCTCCCTAATTCAACCTACTTTCTATATAAATAGATGAAGCTGAAGTGGTTAGATCTGAGAGTGTGAAGCTATTCAATACTTCACTGATTAAGTCCACAATTCCTATTATACATTAGCATTCGCGAAATCTTTCGATTTATAATGACTCAATGGAAAGATCTTATAGTTAGAAATCTATTACGATAATTTAAAGCAGTAATTATAAATTTATTTAGATCTTTCCATTGACTCGTAAATCGAAAGATTTCATGAGTACTAATGTATAATAGGAATTGTGGACTTAATCAGTGAAGTATTGAATAGCTTCACACTCAGATCTAACCGCTTCAGCTTCAGCTATTTATATAGAAAGTAGGTTGAAGCAGGGAGGGATTCCCCTGGGTTCCCCTCTTTTCTTCCAATGCATAAGCTTGTGGTTAAGACCTGTAGAAATCCCTACCTTCGCATTTTCAACCGCACATGATTTAGGTTTATTGCCTTAGTAAATATTACTTATGTATTCAATGTGCGTTAAATAAATTTATAATAAGTTATAAAAAAAATGAATATTTTAACTTGAAAATATAATAATTATTATTAAATAATCCTCATTATTTCTAGCACGGCAAAGACAAAATAACTCTTTAATGTATTTGGCATTAGCCCATAAATTGAAATAAAAAGTCTGGTTTGGGATAAACAACAAATCTTTAAAGCTGGAGCAAAATAATTATTAAGAAATAAACCTCATAACTTCTTAAAAACGCAAAGATAAACAATAAATTTTATGTAATTACCCCTTCTCAAAAACGAACTGTTGGCTCGTAAATAGCAAACAGATATTTCTGCCACATTGCATATAGAAATACATGTACACAATAAAATATATTAAAACAACCACTAATTACCCAGTATAATATTTCTCCATATTATACTTTTGCGAGACTCTCTTGAAGAGAGAAATAATAATCAAATAATAAAAAAAATCATAAGACAAATAATTAATCTACCTATCTAACAAATGCTAACAAAATTAATAATAATCATTAAAGTTTTTTTTTTTTTCTTAGCTGGAATGAAAAAGTTCATTTATAGTCTGTAGATGACACATCTTGGTCATGTACAAAAATGATGATTATCATTTGTATAATCATAGATATGGATAAACACATAATTTCCTGCAAGGAAATAAATATTAATTGGATCCAATTTAAAAGCATTTCAAAATTCTTAGCGACAGCTAATGAAATTGCTGGCAATACAACATATGAAAATCTTCATTATGGCAAATAAATATTTAATACTGCATAAATTGAGCAATAATTTATTATTTAATTCATTAGACTTGTTTTAGCATTTGTTCCAAATTTTCAAAAGTCATTCACTAGGCAAATAACTACTTTTGTTCATAACATCCTTTAAATCTACTATTAATAATATACTTTAATAAAAAATCAAATGTAAGGGAAGATCTTTTATAACCGACCTATTCATTTCTTATAGGGATCTCCAGGATGATCTGAATGTGCCCAGTTTGGAAGGTATTAAATATAAAGACTTAATGAATCATTTTAAAAGTCATAACAACGCATGGTCAGATATATATAATAAAAAAAAATGTGTTGAAAAAGTTCCATTCCATATATGCACCCCAATCCTACTTGAAATTTGTTTTCAAACTGATGAATGGCTTGTTTCCAACAACTAAAGTTCTAAATGAAAGGCTACGTATGAACTTGGATCCGATCTGTTTACTAGGCAAACCTGGTGATGAAACTTTCCAGCATCTATTCGAAGAATGTTCGCATTTGGACAGATAAGAGCTAGAGTGTTCCACAGACCAATCATCAACTTAAAACTTCTATTTAGTCAATACTTTGATAAATTTAACCCCCCGATTGTGAAACTTATTTCAATCAATGCCAGAGATACTTGCCAAGGAAGATGACTCAAATCTGGGGTGGCCCTAGAATAACTAACTCTATGTGAGATTATGGGATAAACATTTGTTTTGAGTAAAAGTTGGAATTCTACTGGGTGGCTTATTCCTTATGCTAATCAAACATCTTATTACATGCTTCACCCTTTTAAGTTGCATTTGCTTGATGTCTTTAGAGTCTTCTATTATATTGTTACAGGTCAACCTCCTTGAGTTGGAGTTAACTGTTTAATGGTCTGGAGCCTTTTTGTCTTAATAGTGGAATATTTCAAATTCTCTGGGTTTTGGTTATCATGTGTTTAACTACTTGTATGAATTGTAAATATTTATGTTATTAATAAAGTTTTTATTATAAATTTAAAAAAAAAACAATAGCCAATAAATCTTATACAATAATTATTAAAATTATTTATTTAAAAATAAAATGCTTAATGATAAATAAAACAAATATACATTCAAAAATAATATTTTTTTACATATAATTAATCACATTTGTTCTATTTCAAAGTAAAATTAAAAATAATTAATACCTCATGATATTTCTCCCTTTCCTTTAATTTTTCTTTTAATCTATTAATAATTTTTTCTTTGGTTTCACTCTAAAAATAAAAGAAATTAAATTTGAACAAATAAATAACAAAAATGAAGAAATAAAAAATTTTATAACATTATAATAAATTAATGCAAAACCAAAATCAAATACAAAATCTTCAGTTACAATGATGTTAGAAAGAAATAGAATATGATCAGATTCATGTTCTTAAAATATAAAACTATCATTTTCTTAAATAAAATATCTAAATGAATTATATTTAATCTATTATTTGAAATATAATTTACATAGTGAAAATAGTGATCACTTTTCATGTTATATATATATAGCATATAAAAATGTTATCTGAGTTCATTCATGTGTAATTAAAAGTACTACTGTATAGATGTTTTGAATGGATCAAACCTATTATCATTTGGATAAAAAATAAATTCAGATAATATATATATTACATCTATTGTCTATAAAAATCTTTATTTACAACAAGTATATATATATTTGATAGTGTATATTGTGACAGGCTAGGGTTTAGAACAAGAAAGGAGAAACGCATGCTGTCAATGATGCGATGTAGTATATAAGCTATGATCACATCTACCTCCAATGAGCAAGCCTGTATTTGCACATTAAATTTAGATATAATTTGGGCTAGTTTATCCATACCTCACCACTCCTATGGGCTGTCACACCTCAGTATTCAAACTCAGGGGTAAATCTGTCTTCGTCTCTCTTCAGGGATAAACTTATAAGGGATAGCAACTGCTGCACCTCTCTATAGCTTACAATTGATTTAATCCTTCACCCAAGCATATTTCTACACTATCACATAAGAGTAAGGTGTGTGTATGTATATCCTCAGTTATCAGTTGATAAGTGAATGCATAAATAATTTTGATAAACTAGAGACCAGTTTAGTGTAAATAAATTTGACAACTTTATTAAACATCAAAACAAAGTAAACAAAAAAATTTTAAATTCTTTAACAATTGTGGGTGTCAAGAATGGATTTCTACCATATCAACAATTAAATATATTCACAACTCCAAATCTTTACCCAATGGTAGAAATACATGAAGGGGAAAAGTTAATAATCATATACAGCCATCTCCAACGGGATGCATTAATATGGTGGGAATCATTGTTCCAAACCCCATTACTTTCAATGATTAGCAAGCACTATTAATAAAATATTTCTGGAATAGAGACAAACAAGAAGCCCTGCTCTACCAATTATTTAAAAAAAATATATAGGCCGATGCCAAGAGAAATGTTACCCAAATTCTTTCACTGCCAGGTCACTAAACTAAGAACACTGAACACGCACCGCCTGGGTGAAAGCAAAATAATTAAAATTATTAAAGAATTTATCCCTGAGAATTGAACAGACACTTTTGTGTATGAATGCCAAAAGCATTGAACAGGTAGCTGAGTTATTAAACAGCATTGATTTAAACAAAACTAATATGTCAAATAGAGCACTTGAAAAGAGAAAAAAAGAGATGACTGTTAACACCATATTTTACAAAAGAAGGAAGAATAATAACACTAGCCATTGGAAGGGGAAATCTCTACAACGAAATTCCCTGTACCCCTGGTCACCCAATAAAAACCAAGCTAACAATGGTAAAATCGGGATGTCCTCCCAATAGCCAGGGAAATTCCCGAAACCAGAATGCAGCAACCATACACCCAAAGCTCAGCAGAAACCAAACTAGAATGGTATTTGAGGCCATATTCCTCAACTCAAGAGACCAAAATGACAAAAAGGAATGTAAACCAAACCGTGAATCGAGAAATCACTAATCTGATATGTCCGTGGGAAGACAAAGCGCCTAATTTCATTTTACAAAGCTACCCCATAATACAGATTTTGTTTGAGGGTTTACTGGTTAAAGCTCTGTTAGATTCTGGTAGCCAGATGTCAGTGGTGTCAGATAGGTTCTATTGTAAGATTCTGACCAAAAAAACCCGACATCAAAACGCTGCCACTGAAATCAATTCAAGTTACCATGGCTAACAGCAGGAAAGCTAAGCTAGCACTGAGACAGATATGGGATCAAATAAAAAAAGGCCAAACAATACTCTATCATGTGTTTCTCTTACTGAATGGCCTGATATATGAGGTCATCCTGGGGGCAGACTTCCTACACACGAATGCTTGTTATTGATTTCTCTGATAAGACAGTCAGGGTAAATAATGAGATTTTGGAGATGATATTGTTTCTGAGATATGACCTACCTGAAGTTGACTGCATAATATCTACCACCCCAGAGGCACTCCTAGAAAACAAAATCGCAGAATCCAACCTACTTGGAAGCAAGGATGCATTAAAATTGCAATCAGTTATTAATAAATTTAGTTCAATTTTCTCAGAGATACCAGGAGTAATAGAGGGTTTCCAACAAAGAATTAAATTGGTCCATGACCAACTATTTCAATCCAAATCGTACCCTAGTTCATATCAGTATTAAGAAGATATACCCTAGCAGATTAACAAAATGCTGAATTGGGGGATAAACCAATTGTAGCTGTGAAGAAGAAAGATGGGTCAATGAGATTTTGTTTGGATGCTAGGCAACTAAACAGAATTACTGTTCCTGACAGAAACATCTCACCGCCCATACACAAATTATTCATGAAATTTGGAAATAAAAAAGTGTTTTCCACTTTCGATCTAATATCCAACTATTGGCAGATTGAACTCTACCCAGAAGATCACCAATACACTGCCTTCTGATATGAAAATTTTACCTGTCAATCTAATAGGATGCTTTTTGGATTGATCAATAGTGGTGCTGGTCTAATAAGATGTTTGGGTAAAACTGTAAGACAGATTACTACCATTTAGATGGATGATATACCTCACTCTATTCTTTAAGAAGTGCTATAAAAAAAGGATAAAGATCAACTTCAAGCAGAGTACTTTAGTTTGTAACCAAGTAGTCTTCTTAGGTCACATCATTACTTGCAATAAGATAAGACAGGCGTGGCCAACAGTTTTTGCCCACGAGCCAGATTAGAAAGAAAACTTTTTTCACAGGCTGGACAAAATATTAAAATTAAAAAATGTTAAATACAAAAACGATTTGTTTAAGTAAACAAAATTTTATTACGTAATTTGTTTATGAATAAATGTAAGTAATTTAGTACAACAAATTAACAAAATAACTCTGTGAAGTGTTGAGGCGCTTTGCATTGCCTATTATTTTTTTAATATCTGACTCTATACTTATAGTAGCCATTCTTAACACAGCCTTTAAATGTAAATCATTCAATCTTGTAATCGATTTTGCTGTGTAAATACATTTTGCTGCCGTGTCAATTTTACTACAAGATCTACGGCTTGTTTTTTTCGGCTTTCTTCATTTAAACTGTGCGAAACTTGCATGTTTTAATTTCAAAATGTCTTCTCAAGTTGTATTCTTTTAAAACAGCTACACTCTAATTGCAAATAAGACAAACCGCCTTATTATTGTATATCATAAAAAAATATTTCCACTCCCATTCATCATTAAATACACGGCATTCAAGATCAATTTTTTATTTTCTGGAAGTCATCTCTAGAATGAAAAAAAAATTTAATATGCAATAATATTTTAATAAAAATATAATTACATACCATATAAATATCCAAACTGTATCACAATAGAATGAGCTTGAAGGGGTTATATTGCAAATAAAACAATTACTTCATTTTACAAACAGGCTGGACACGTTTTCAGTTATCAACTGCAGCTATTGTCTATGCTACAATGCCACTTGATTCAGCACACTTGACCACAAAAATAATGAATTGCTTGACCTTAGGTGTACACTGGAAACTCCGCCTACAAGAATGTGGGTTTCACATCGCCGCTAATCATCGAACAGTTCATATCAAGTACAGATGAATACAAAAGTTGTAAATCTTTATAACGGAATCTTTTTAAAAAATAAAAAAGGATAGCAAATCCATTCGACCAATTATTGGAAGCTAACCCTAGATTAGTCACACAAAGAATTCTTTTCTGCGTATCACTATCTTCTTAAATATCTCGATTTCCAATAATCAAAGACGCTTCCGCTTCTGAGTAGCTGAGATTTTAACTTTCATTGTTGTACAATGGTTAGATATCATAGTTTATGTACAATGATTTAAAAGTACCACTTATTTCCACAGTGTGTCGTGCAAAGAATATTAAAAAATTTAATCGCGGGTCAGATCCGGCCTGCGAGCCATATGCTGGCCATGCCTGAGATAAGACATCATCTAGACAAGATCAGTGCCATTCAAAATTTTCCAAAACCCACTAATATAGTAAGCAAATTTGATCATTCCTATGTTTGTGCAATTTCTCCCTCAAAAGTTCTATGGAACCGTTGCTAAAACTCATTAGGAAAGATGAGCAATGAAATTGTATGAAAGAGCAGGACAAGGCATTTGTAAACATTAAAACAGGGTTCTTAGAGCAAACAATGTTAGCCTTCACTGATTTTAATAAACCATTAATTGTCCAAACAGACAATAATGGTTACAGATTAGGGGTAACTATCACAGACCCCGGAGGCTGGCCAATCTGGAATCCTCTATTTCATCAGTCAACTCCTGAAGGGTCCAGAAATAAATTAGACAGTTACTGAAAAGGAAGCACTATTATTAGTGTGGGTCTTCCAAAAAATTTCAACAGATGGTTCTCGGATCGGAGGGTGATAATGATTACTGACTACAAAAACCTCGAATTCCTGAATCACAGCTACCTCACCAACAGTTGTCTAGTCAGATGGAGTCTGCTGTTACAGGAATTCAATTACACTGTGCAATACTGTAAAGGATCCCACAACATTGTAGCTGAAGTGTTTAGTCAAAATCCATGTAGGTCAGAACAGACCAATTATCAGAAGATAATACCTACATTACTAATGTCAATATAATAATTGATAATAATGTAGAAAATGATTTAAATGTAAATCTAAATAAATGCATGGAATGCAGAAACAGAAATTACAATTAATGCCAGAATATATTTTTATTTTAAATGTAAACAATGTGAACAAAGTCATAAAAAATAATACTATACCTTTAAGTTTTATACTTGTAATTAATATAGAGTTTTAAACAACCAGTAGTGTTAATTCCAATTTCATTTCAATATTTCCATTGGCATATGATTAAAGTCCTCACTAACTTTTTAATTTATACATCAAATTACAATTATTAATCTATTGTAAATGGTTTCTTTTATACTAAAAATGAAATTATTTGGATTTGAAAAAATACCTCTGTTGTCCGATTCTCTTTCTGAAAGGAACTGACATATTCTTCAAACATACGATCCTTTTCTCGTAAGTTGTCGGTTAAACATTGAATAATTTTTTCTTTATTGTTCAACTGTCGTTCATGGCCTTCAATTAATTTCTTTAAATATATATATATATATACTGAGTATATACATTTAAAAAATACTACAGTTTAAATACATATAAATTATAAAAGATTTAGATAATTTTTTTGTCTGTTTAAACATTCATTATACTATGCATATAATAATAAAAACTTCACAAATGAGAGTGAATTCATAGATTTTGAAAATTTAAGCTGTGAGACCACATATTATATAATACATGTCTATATTAAATGTATATTATAATCGAGTCCCTACTATATTTTTATAAACCTGATAATATCAAAAATAGCAACAAATCAATTCATCAATTCTTACATCAATCACTGACACATAGTCCCACAAAAAATCATTAGATGTCAGACCTGGTGAGAAAGGATGTGAAATATTAAGTATTTAGTGAAAGCAAGTCACCAAAGATACAAGTGTTAAAAAATTGTTTAATAATGAGCTGTAATTCTTCATAAGGATATATCAAATTGTTTTTATTCTTCTATTCTGTTTTGCTTTCTTCTATTTTTTTTTTTTTTTTAAATAAAAAATAACAATAATAATAATCAAATTATTTGTTGCTGGATATCAAGGTTGAGCTTTGATCCAAAATTTTTTAATAAAATATCAATCTACTATTACACTCAACTGCACTAACCTTTTTTTCTTAATATTTAATTACTAATATCTATGATTATGAAAAATACATTTTCTCGAAAGCGCTAACCATTTTAATTGGTTAATTGCGATTAATTTATACAGCTTTACTTTATAAGTGTGTTAGCACTACTTAATATTGTTGTAATTTGGACAAGCGTAAAGCATAAATCTATGATTTATTACTTAGTATCTACATGGAATAGAAGCAATATAGGATAGTGTTGGCAATAATTGTCCAATTTTGCCAACAATAAAACATTTTTAATTTGGTAATATTGTATGTTATGAATAAGCAGAATATCATTCCCTATTGTCAAGAAATGAATGGTGACTAGACAACATGTAAAAATAATATCAATCCATACATATATTAATCAAGTTGTACAAGATAATTATAAAATCATCTAAATCTTTTATAATACCTATATATACAAAATCTACAAATAAAGCTAATATCTGAATAATGTACAAGTTAGGTATAACACTATTTAATAAGTAGATATTTAAAATGAAATATGCATTTTATTTGATAGAAAGTACAAAATTTCTATCTTCATGGTAATATTAAGTTTTGAATAAAAAATATATATATTAGATATATAAAAATAGAATTTACAATACCTGACAATATATTCATAAGATACGAAAAAATGAGTGATAAAAAGCTGAAAATTAACAATACTACTTTTGTAATCCTAATATTGTTCTTAAAATATAGTTAAAAATAGTAATAATAGTTAACAATTAATACTGTGTCTATTACTATTTTAAATTAGTTACTAGATACTCTTTAATACTGGAAATAAAAATGTGAGCTGTTTACAGACTAGAATGATAAAGTATGAACTCTTATTCATCACCTAAATCTTTCTCAAAAAGTAATTATAAGTTAGGTTAAAGACTTAATGTCGTTTTACATTAAATGTCATTTTAATTAATTATTTATTCTGTTATTCATCATTCAATTATATTAATGAATAGTGGGCATCTTCATCACTAAAAGCTTATGTTAATAATTTATTATTTACAACTGTTTAACAAAATTTGGTGCAAAGTCTTAAAAATATATAAAAATATAAAACTACACGATTTAATATTAGCATATTATTCCTAATAAGCTTTACCAAATTTCTAATAGACATTAACAAATAGGTGACTAAGTTTAGAATGAGTTCAAATACTTTATAATAAAGCATAAAGGTAACTTAATAGAAAACATTTCAAAAAAGATTAAATATATATAAAATAAAAGTGAATTTTACTAGATAAACACATCTAAAAGCATATTAATTAAAAGAAATCATAGTAGGTAAATAAATTAGTCATTTGGAAGATTTAAGTAAAATTTAAGCAACAAAATAATAATCTAATAAATAATAAGTAAATTAGGTTCCTTTTTTTAATTTTATTTTAGTCAGCTGGAATCAATCCATCAACTTTATCTCACACTGTGAACTAAACTATTCATGGAAATGTAACTAACTGATTCTTTAATGAATACTGCTTATATAGTTAGTAAACAAAACATATTAGTAAATCACAATTCTATTTAACTATATTCAAATTTGTTAAACAACTTTTCACTATGATCTTTATCTATATAGTTATTAATCTTTATACTCATTCAAAAAAAAAAAAGGTGAGTAGTATTGTTACACACTATATAAATTAATTGATCATTATGATGATGAACTTTTTATGGAAGCCCAATGTTTATTCAGATTTCTCTATATTATAATTAAGCAATGACATTTTCTTTTTTAAAAAAAGAAAAAAAGCCTTCACTGAGACAATCTAAATCGTTTCCAATTATTTTTCACTTTTCAATAAGATTACAAAAAAAAATACCACTTTTGTAGATTGCATTTAAAATCTGCATAAACAGCAGATTTTCATTCTTCCTTGAGTAATGGGGTAAATCTCTTTACTATAATGCATTTGATATATCTTAATATAAAAAATCAGCAAAAAAAGATATAAAAAAAAAGTAACTCAATTAAACACTGTATGTTTTGCCACAAGCAAGTAATCTAAATGGAGATTGGTATTTCCAATACAACAGAAAAATAAAAGGACATTCGGGAACAAACCAACATTTAGATGGTTTTACCAACAGATAATAATGAAGGAATAGAATAAAGAACTTTATTCTTGAAGGGCATTGCTACATGAAGTGTAAAAATAAATAGGACACTTGCCTGGACCTTTAACATATAACATCATCTTCGAGAATCATGATTTATAGGGACTTAATTTTATTTTCTTTGATGCTAAGTTTGCTTATTTTTATTTTTATTTAATAAAATTTAGATCTTCAATCAAGAAACTTGACTAAACGGTTAACTAAAATATATTAAGATATACTGAAGTATATTAAAGGTATAAAAAATAAACTTAATATGAAGGTAAGATTTTTTGATTTATTCTTCATATTAATTATTTATGACATGACATAAACACGTTATTACTAATTTAGTTAATCTAATAACAGTTATTTGTTAATAGTTGTGTAAATGATTAATATTTGTATGATAATTTTTTTTTTTTTAATATTTGACAAAACATAGGGATCATCTTAATGAATAAAATTCTTTCATACAAATTATATTGATTTACTATAAATTAAATTGGTAATTATAACGTAATCGGGCTTGGCCACTTGATGGCGTTGTTGGAAGTCAAAAACAATACAATACAATGTTCGGGGCCGCGTTATATTTTTAAATCGAATCGCTGTTTTTTTTTTTTTTTTGGTTATTAATTTATTGATTGCTATAACTTTTTTTTTCATGCCTTTTTATTAAAAAAGTTGTTTAATTTTAATTTTGTATTTAGTAAACGACAATCTTTTTTTTTTATTTTTAAATCGCTGTTTTTGGACAAAGCTGCTACTCTGCGGTGTCTATTTAGCAATGTCTTTCGCTTAATTATTGGTAAACGACAACCTTTTTTTTATTTTTAAATCACTGTTTTTGGACAAAGCTGCTACTCTGCGATGTCTATTTAGCGATGTCTTTCGCTTAATTATTGCTTTCTACATAACAAAACAACTGTGTAGGGTTAGGGTTAGTTTTAGGGTTAGTTAGGGTTAGTTTTAGGGTTAGTTTTAGGGTTAGTGTTCTGTTGTTTGTAATGCTAAAATAAAAGATATCAAAATCGTAACTGTAGTCGGACAAAAGAAAGAAACTCAAACTTTTTTAAACAACAACAAACACATATAAATGTCTTATTTACTTATTAAACATGTTTATAATATGTGCTTTCTATGAAATTTACAAAAAATCATGTATATTTTTATTGGACAGCAGAAATACTCGGCTTCTGTTTTCGGCAACTGCGGAAAAAGTTACGCGATTTCTAGCTATTTTATGATCTACATGGTATTTCACGTGAAAACGAGATTTCGCATGTGAACTCGGCCGAATTCTGTTGACGTACCCTCGGCAAGCTTTTACACATTACACCTTCTCTAAATAAGGGTGTGGCCATTTGGAAAATTACTATAAACTCAGGTTTCTTAAATTCATTACAAATACAAAGATTGTGTAACATATATTGTAAAAATTTGACTAATCAAACTACACACACATATATATCAAACTGTACACGAAAGATAAGTATGTGGATTCACAGTAACTGTCGCGAAGCAGAAATAGGCCGTATTATTTCTGCATTACATCATCATCAATGGCCTTCTAATGGCTATGACAAACATTAGATGTTTTCTATAGCCGTAAGTCAGGCCTTGTAAACAGCATTTGTTAGGTGTTTTGGCGAGCCAGAATGCCATCAAGTGGCCAAGTCCGATTAGGTTATAAGTACCATTAAATCAAATATAGCTAGTTTAGTATATTTTTTATCTTACAATTTTCTTTATAAAATATAAGATCTTCATTGATTATGTCATTAACTATTAAATTTATCAGTGTTAAGTGATATTTATTTACTATGAGAAAAGAGGGAATGTAATTATTATCTTAATATCATAAAATAGTAAATAAGTAGATAAAACATTTGTAACATTTTCTTTTGTTATATTTAATAAATTTCAAATTGACTATTTGTTAAATAAATATTGTTATAATTTTTGTTAAAATTAATGAAGTCTCTAATTTATTTGATTTATTCGTTTACGAAATAAAATAAAATTGATTTTACAAACATATACCTATATATCATATTTATTTGATATCCTAATAATTTAATTCTTTACTAAGATTATATTGAAAATCGTTGTTGATTTAACATATTAATGGAAACCCCTGAAAAGAGGTTGATTGTAAAACCTCTCTGAGTTTGAACTCTGTGCATAATGGTATCATTAGTTAAGATGAAGATTGAATGATTTAATCTGATTTACATATATATTAAGTATTTAACAAGATATTATTTATTTGAAATGAGTGTAATTTTAGATTTAAATTAGATTTTATCATTTATTACATCCTATAAGAAGACTTCAAATCAGAAGGTAGTGAGATGTGACCGCCATTTCACACTTACATCATAAAATTACCAGTGAGACTTATTATAAGCTCTATATATCAGCAGTAAAGTTCATTTTATTAATTGCACCCAAAGATCGTCAGTTATTATTTCACAAATTTTAAAGCTTTAAAAATCCATTCCGGATAGAGATTTTAAATATTTTCTCTTACAGCACTTATTAATAAGGGCTTGTTTGAGCTATTGGTACACGATCTATACTGCATTTTTGTAAACACAAGCTTTTTATAAAGCAATGTCATGCTATATATGATTTGCTTTATTGATTACTATACACTTGAATATAATCTTTTCTTCTACTTCACTAACAGATTTGATTAATCCACAGTCTTATATCAGAGATAAAAATATAATTTTAGTGATACAGATATTAAAAATTTATTATTAATAATCTTATATATCAATACTTGAGTTTAAAATAGCTTGATAATACTGTTATAAATTTTAAATAAACAATTTAATATAATTGTACACATATATTTTCTCCATACATACATTAGAAATATATATACTGCAAGAACACACATTTACATACACACACACACATATGTCTATATATAAAACCAAATATTTTGATAAATTCAAAAATATTGTATTGAATTACACAAGAGTGGATTTTTAAAGATTTTTTTTAAAAAAAAATAATAATGGTAAAACAATGCAAATAAAGTATTAAAAGATTTTGATAAACAGAGTATACAATTTCACAAATTAAAAGCAAACATGATAACATGCCATATAAGATTATTTATTGAATGTATTAAGGATGAAAGTGGAATTTTATATGAGTTTGCTTTTCCTTTCTAATGTATGTTTACCATCAATCATGTTGCAGAATATAAAAAAAAAATTTAACAAATAAGATGTTTATACAGTGCAAAATACACAAGAACAGGGAATTGATTGACTTCTACATTACATTTTTAAAATATTTTATATTTTATACATTTAGGGAATTGTTTATATAATCAGGACTATTTGTGTATTTATACATAGCCCCTGACTTTTAAATATATAATTTTGCAGACCTGATAGTGTTGTTCAGATTCTCCAAGTCTATCCACAGTTTTTTGCTGCTCTTTTGATAATTGGTCCCTGAGATCCTGAAATAAAAAATGTATATATGTTTTTATCATAAAATGGCAATAAATATAATCCATTATGTTGTTTCTGAAAAAACATTACAGAATAACATATACTGCGTTATTTAATACAAAAAAGATTCTTTTGGGAACATCCCTTCTCCCTCAATGAAAATATATACCATATTATTATGACTGTTTACAGATTATTAGATAGAGCATCATCTAGATTTTTTTCACCCACCCAAACCAATCATCACTACCACTACACTATCTCCCTCATCTTCTTATCATATAAATATATGAATGTTGATTTACTTAAAAATAAGCTTTAGGTATGGGTGGATCGCCCATACTTTTAAAATATTTATTGATGGGGAGTGTGTGCTTATTTATAGTGCATGTGTGAAGATTAGTTTCCTTCCATATAATTTCATATATGTTTAAAATAGCTACATTATTAATTATTACATCTGTATAAATTAATGTGGTTCGTTATCGCAAGTAGTTAAATATGAGAAACTTTCTTTTTCCTGAGATATATAGTTTGAACCTGTTTAAATAATGTGCTGATCTTAAATTCTGGCTCTTAATAAGATTAAGCTCAATTTCTAGCAGGGTCAATGCATGTTGGTTTATTTAAAAATAAGTTTAGATTTGGTTGGACCACCAAGACTTTTAAAATATTTATTGATTATGGGGAAGAGGGGTGCTTATTTATAGAGCGTGGGTGACTGTTAATTTCCTTCCATATAATTTTCATATGAGTTTATAACTGCTACATTATTAATTATTATATGTATTGTATAGCAATGAAAAAAATAATTATTAGTACTACACACTTACAATCATATTATCATGCTAAAAGTATTGAACCCCATTCCCCTTTTATAATTTACATTAATTAATAATTATAAATTTATTAAATGCACATTGTTTACGTAAGTGATATTTACTGAGGATATTCTCGAGGTTATAGCCTCAGTAAATATTAATTAATAATACAGATTTGTATACAAATAATCACCATTAGCAGCCACTAACAAAAGACTATGGCCACTCCAATTTCAAATTAAAAAAATTGAAAGAAAAAAAACAATACATTAGATATCAGTTTTGTGAAAACTTTACAAACTTATTCATGAACTACAATTATGTTCACATATAAAACATGCTGGTTCATTATACTATTTATATGATATTTTGTGATACTGTCTTTCAATTTATTCTGCAATAAATATCTCTTTCTAAAAAAATCTTCAGTATCATGTTTTCTATTGTATTTTATCCTCAGCCATATCTTCCCAATAAAAACAATCAATATGGCAATTATTTATAATGCCTTTAAGATAATTTTTATAATGTAAACCAGGATTTGCCTCTCCAATAAAAACCATGTTTAAGTTCATTATAAAATATATTTTCAGAAATTTTTGTATTGTTTATTTATTTCATATGTCCAAAAAAAAAAAAACAAGATATAATTTTAGAATAATGGATTTTATAGCATCACATCCAGCATGTTGAAAAACATTGATCTTATGATTTTGCCATCATATTTTTAGAATTTTACAAAGCATTCCCAAATGAATTTTTTCTAATATCTTCATGTCATGTCAATAGGATGTTAAAATCTCACTCCTATTGTTATAGTCCTTCCTTCTCTCAGAAGTGGACTATTCCAGATGCCTCCTTATCTGATCGGATTAAGCATTGTTTGCCATAGGCCAATAAGCTGATGTATAGATAAAAAGCCAATGATTATTACAGGCCAATAAGCAACGATGCTTGCTGAATCCGAAGCTTTTCAATAAGGTCAGGGATCTGGCTATAAATAGTCAGCCTTTTGTGAGAATCAGGTAGAACATCTGTCTAACCTGAAAGACCGTTCGCGTTCTCCCAGGGAAGCTCTGCTAACCTGAACAGCAGCAAGTATTCCCATTGATATTTAGTCTACGCAGCTGGGCAAGTCCCTCAGAGACCGGATGCTGCTAAGACTACTGTTGGCTCGAGGTAAGCTGTCTTGTACAGCTGGAAGAGCCATACATCCTACCCGTGAGGCAAACTATCAGGTGTAGCTAGAAGTGGTAGGCTGAACCCAGAGTTTACGTTAAGCTACAATATTCAACATTCAACATTGTAAATATTCTTTTGTATATATACTGTATATTATATTATATATATTTGTAGATATAATAAATATATTAATTGTAATACTTGTCTCAGTATTATTTTCTGTAGGTTGGGTCTGTAATCCAGACCAAACATAACACCTATATAATCAATTAGATAAAATAACAGTACTATTAATAGCTAATTAAAATGCAGTAGTTATTCTTCTGAGATAAAAAAAAAAAAAAAGCAGCAACAGTATAGTTCAAAAATATCCAAGTCTATCGTTCTGCTTAAAAAGCTATAAATATATTTTTTCTTTATAACCACATATGTGTGCATGTGTGATATATAGAATACATTATATAAATTTACATAATACATAGGCTTCACATAATTTTTATTTATATTTAAATGAACAATTATTAGTCAATAGTATATGGATGTACATATTCATATTTTTTTTCTTTATTATATTTAATGCAGTTCTTGTATTAGAAGTCTATTTTGTAGCATAAAGATTTAATATATATACTTTTATCAATAAAATTTGTGGAAACAGGTATTAAATAATGGATATAGAGTGCCGATTTATCATTTCTATTAATTACTCTATATGATTTTATTTTTCTGATTATCCATAACTTCTACAAATAATTGTATTGATTTCACCTTTTATTTTAAAATTAGATATTACTGTTTTCACTTTCAAATAATCATAATTATTTTCTTTCTTTAGCTTATCAACCAACAGTTTCTCCTACTTTGTATCCTCTACAAAAACTTCTTACATATTCTTAATAATTCTTATACTTCTAAATATATGTCTGATCCACTTACTCACCATTTTCCTAATTTTTTTCAATTAAAAAAAAAATTATTTATTCTTCATGTCTGCAGATATTATTCTTTCAAATTACCTTTTCCATTCTTGTTCCAAGTCATAACCCAAATGTCAATCTTTTCACAATTCTTTTTCTAAATATCCAAGAATCTTTGATACACATAAAGCCATATACTAAACAAAATTTATTAAACAATCTTTTTCTTAAATCCAATTTTAATATTTTAATCTCATAAATCAATGTTTACTTTGACATCAATTTCATCATTAAAAACCAGCTTTATACATATTCAAAAACACTAATTACCTCTAAAATCTCCTTCCAAGAAGATATCCATTGATTTAGATTTTGATATATTAATTTTTATCCCAAGTTTTCTACATGTGTATTGTAAAATTTATAATTTATAAATATTTTTCAGAACTACATGAGTGCATATATGTATATGTAAGCAAAAAAAATTATATTTACCTCAAGTGTTATTTCTAGCTTTTTTTGACTTTTATGAAAAGATTCTTCTATTACCCCTTTTTCCATTTTTAAATTCTGTAATTCTTTATCTTTTTTATTAAGTGATTGCTTCAGATTCTAAATGAAAAGAAGAAAAGAGAAATATTAAAAACTAAAGATCAAATACATGGATATAATTCTTAAGATAATTTAAATATATATTTATATTTCAAACCTTAACAAGGCTAAAAACAAAGCGAAGTGAAATCACGATTATATGCTAAATAAAAATAAAAGCAAGCCATTTCTCAAGTTTCTGACACTTGCTTCACCAATAGTTAAGGCTGCATCATAATTTAATATTTTTGCTTTACTCATTACATTAACATTCATGTGAACAATCCATTTAATCTAAGATCTTTATTCTATAGCTAAAAAATTAAAGTCATTTACCAATCAATAATTGAAAGGCTAATCAATTCAATTATTGGCTGATAAATGATTTAACATAACCTATGTTCATATCTATACTATCTACTAGTATATCTAAAATTGTTTTAAAATTTGATTTTATTTCTTTTACAATTCTTGTCTATGATCTGCATAATAAAATCTTGTCTGCTTATTATTTACTACTTTTACTTTTTTTTTTTTTTTGCAGTTTAATCACTGATAGTTTTGTTTCCAAATCATTACATTGTTCAGGTAAATTCTATCAATTTTGATTTTTCTCTTTATTTTCTTTTTGCCAAATATCATTATTTTTATTAATGTAGCTATGATTCTGGCAGTGTTCTACTAAAAGCATGTTTAGCGCAATATAAATTTTAAATTTAAATTTTTTATCTTTTCTTAACATTCATTTACAATGAGATTACAAAACTATATAATTCTTCAATATCTTTAATTTTGATTTAAGAGTTTTATCATCTTCTTCAAAGATTACTAGTCATCTGTAAGCATATCTTATATTATCGATTGTTAGTCCATGAAATAATAAGATTCCTTGTTCTTAGCTTGAACTTTATCTAATGCTCTTACAGATGTGATGAATAGCTAGGTGAAAATAAATCTCATATTTCCAATTTCAAACCAGCTTTCAATTTCTCCACATATTCTTCTCATGGCTATCTATGAATTATCATAGACATTCTTGAAGAAGATTATTTACTCTGTTAAATTAAATATTGTTTATATCATTTTTTTGGTCAATAGTATCAAAAATCTCTGAAAGCTAACATAGCAAATCATAAAATCTAGTTTTATCTGAAAGTGAAAGGAAATGATAATATGTAAATGATGATTTTTCATCTGTCATGTGTTCCTCTAGTTCAGCCTTTATTCTTTCATTTAAAAAATTCATTATAATCTAAAATGCTTATTAGTGCAACTTTCTGCAATTGGCACATTCTATCTTACTTTTCTTTTTATGATCGGAAATTAATAACTGATTTTATCTACTCTTTAAATACTGTGGGTTTTTTTCTACGCAACATTAAACTCTATAAATTTCTTGAAGTGCCTAAATCTTCTATTATTCTATTGTTTTTAGGACTTCTACTCTATTCAAACTTTAGCAAATTAAACTACCTTTTTTTTTTTTTAAAAAAAAAAAAAGCTTATTATTATAAGATGATACTGTTTTGTCTATAACTATAAAATTTCATTCTTGCTAATGAGCATTTTTCCTTCATTTGTAATTGTCCTCTGTTTTAACTGCTAATTCCTGTCAGCATTTCCTATCATCTTCTATACTTTTATAGATTTATATATACCATGAAATTTTTCTATGACTATATATTTTCTTTTTTTTTTCATAAAATGGTGAATGGATCTTTTTCAACAAACATCAGCATGGATATGGAACCTTTTGTGATATTTGTAACAAAATAAGCATATAGGAACAACAGCCAGTTAAGTAAAAATTAGTGAAGCAAACCTTGGAGTAAAAAATATATTTATTTCTTGTTAAATTTTACTTTTATTAATGCAGTTTGTAAAAATGTATTGGTTTAAATTTTGTTTTTACTTTACACATTTTGCTATAGAAAATTATATAAACTTCATTGCTTCCTTTAATAATGCATGATTTCATTATATTATTTAAGAAAAGATTATATAACTTAACACAATAGACTACATAAAAAAAATTAAATTGAAGATATACAATATGGTAGTGACAAAATTAATTTCTTTCCATTTTTTCAGCCTAAATCTTTAAAAATAAAAAAATTGTATTGCTTTTATTTTAATATATAATAATTTAACTTTGTATAAATGATATAAATTAATTAATCTTTTTTGTTGTTGTTGAATTCTGTCTTTTTTTTTTACAAAGTATTAAAATAATTGAATGAAGTGGTTAAGAAACAAACTTAACAGATGTTCATATTACTTGTTTGTTTTTTTTTTAATACAATTGAATCACTAAATATCAAGTTAGATTAAAAGTATTGCTTTATTAGTAATATGAATAATTGTTTTCATTTTTAAAATTTAATAGGATTATTAAAAAAAAAATACAAATTATTATCTCTCTATAATAATCAGTGAATGTACTTTTTTATATAAAATATTATTATAAACAATATATAAGTAAACTTTATACTTCTTATTTATTATAATAAAATAATTATACAAGCTAAAATCATTTATTTTATTCTAATTATTGTTATTATTTTAGAAACATTTATAGAATACTATTAATCTCTCAATAATTTACAATTTTCATTATTAATTAAAAAAGAATTATGGGGGGGGGGGAGCTTAACATTTTCACAACTGCCACATTATACTTTTTTAAAATATGTACAGATTTACATAAATAACTTTTATACTTAATCTTGAATTTCGAAAATGATTAGAAACTAATAATACACACAATACAATATAATAAATTAATATATGCACAAGTTTTTAAATAATGACAAATATTTAAGAAAATATCTGTAAGATAATAAACCTAATTGAGATTTTACCTTTTTATGAACAAAATTATCTTTATCTCATACCAGTTATATCACCTAAACAATAGATAATAGATGGTAATGCTTAAAAAACCTTTATCTAATAACATCCTATCCATATACCCAGACTAGTTTCTAACTTATAACCTTCTTCAATGAGAAATTTTGATCTGAGGGTAGTACACCTGAACTATCAAGCTATTAATGCAAATTGAAAAAATGCCTTAAATTTTGAATCCAAACTAATTTGCCTATATAGATATATAGATCTAAGACCAATTTAATATCCATCTACTATGGTAGCCTTAATTTTTTAACAACTATAAATTCTTTTATCCTCTCTCTGGTCAGTATTAGTATAAAATGAACAAAACAACTAATTACAATGCTGAAGAAAGCCATAAGTTAGAAACTAACCCAGGGATATGGATAGGTTAACACTTATAACAATTTATTAAATATACACAGGTAGGATGAGAGAAAAAAAAAATTTACTACCAAAAATCACTTTAATATAAGTTGAGATATTTGCTGATTTTGTGCAAATCCTGGGCAAAAAATACAATTTATTATAATTATTATAAAAAACTAAGAATGACATACTAATGTGATATTGAATTGATTTTGGATCTATGTATTATCCAAAAAATTAGCTTGAATTCAAAACATTAAGGCATTTTTTTGATTTGAGTTCAAAAGTTTGATAAAGAAAAACAGAAGTAAAAGATGACTGTTGGATAAAATAAGTATTAGATCCAAAAAAATCAAAATGCCCTTAAACTCTCATTCCAAAGCTTCTCTAATCTGGAATATGGCTAATACAGCAATGGGTAGGGATTTATTAAGCATTAGCATCTAGCATTATTGACTTACTCAAGTTCACCCTAGATGGCTTAAAAAAATTGAAAGAAAATTTTGCTATCACAAAGCATTGGGTAAACTGAGACTAAGGATATCATAATAAAGAGATGCTGAATTGATTTGTTATATATAACTATACAAGCAAATTAGCAAATACATTAAAATATTTTTTAATTTTGGATTGATATCTTGATAGTAAAACAAAGGACTAAAAAAATAGTTGCTAAATAAAAGGTATATTATATCCAAAAATTCCAGATATACTATTCCCAAATCCAAAGGTCCTCACTGATAAAGCTAGAAAGTAGACTAAAGATATGGATAGGATAACAATGGATAGAAATTTATTATGTATTATTATTTTATTAATTTACTGAAGGTTACATTAGATGGCATAAATGGTATAAAATTAAAAAAAAATTTGTTACTGGAAAGCATTGTGTAGCCTGGATAATATGATTTTTTTTGTTAGTTTTGTGTTTTTATTAGTTTATTGTTTTTTTTATTTAAATGATTCAATTGTTTTAAACTGTCGCCTTCAAAATAATATATATATTGTTTAGTCTTTCATTTAAATTAGTGGGGAAATAATACCAATTAATATGTTCTTGATTTAACATTTAATAGAAAATTTAATAAACTTGGAAATGGTGGTAACCATGTTTTGCAGCATTTATTCTTTTTAAATGCTTTTATTTTAACTTAAAAATGCTGTTGATTTGTTTAAAATGTATTTTGTAATCAAATTTTCCTTAAAATTCTGTACATATTTCAATAAAATATTTCAGAGTAATCACCTAGTTTATTTATGGTTGTGGTGTAGACAAATTGAGTTTCAAATATTTTATACCAGTTAAATGAGTTTTCAATTAATGCACATGAAAGGGCTTTTTTTTTTTTTTTAAATAAAATGTATTTATGGTATAATCAAACAGAAATAAAAACAAATCTTAATTTTTCTTGATTCTAAAAGTTTTTTTGTTTTTTTTTAGCTAATCAAAAAATGAAGTTTCTTTTTTAAAAATGCTTCTTTCATAAACAAATTAACATTAGAGTTGATTTTTAATGTGCAAGAATTTCCTTTCCAATATAAAACAGATTGTGACATTGTTTTTATTCTTCATTTTAATTAAAATTGAAATAATAAAAAAAGATCCTAATACTAAAAAATTGAAAACAATATACATAAATATTTTATAATAAATGCTTTTATTTACTGTGCCTCAAAGAGATAAAAAATAATTTTCTTTAATCACAATTGCAGTTTTTATATTTAACTTGAAATAAATAAGGGGGGGGGGGGTACAAAAATTAATTAATTTCTGGAAATTTCATGCTTTTATTTCAAGTTAAATATAAAAATCCCAATTGTGATTGAAAAAAATGATTTTTGATTTTTTATTGCACCATAAATAAAAATGTTTATTATAAAATATTATATATATATTATTTTTATACATTTTTTTTATGTATATATTTTTTTAAAGATTTATTTATACCAAATTTAATATAAATATTAAAAAAACTTTATGATCTTTCATAAATGACTGATAGGTACAGACTCCAAAATTTCTATATTTTTAATTATTGAAAATAATTTTTCAGTTATATGGTGAAAATTTATACTTGGTATGGTGAATTATTATTTCAAAACTATTGCCCAGAAAATAAAATTATTACAATATTATATTAAAAAAAAAAGAAAAGTTAGCTGTTTGAAAAATTGTCCATATATGTACATGTATGTGTGTACATAAATTGTAAATATGCAATTAATGATATAACTGCTCTCTCAAATGATTAATGACATTTTTTATAACATTTGAGAAGAAATTATCACATAGTTTAATATTTATTTTATTTGTTTTTATCAGAAAAGAAATGATATTACTTTCATATTATTTGAGAATTACATCTTTTAATTATCAATAGCATGAACTTTAACAGAAAAAGATGATTTCACTTACAATTTTGTGAAGAATATAGTAAAGCTATTGCTAAAATATTAATGTTAAAACATATCTCTCAAAATTTTTAATATCTTTTTAAAAAATGTAAACTCTTTGTTTTTTTATATATAATATTAATTCTACTTTCTTAGTTTATTGCTTTGCATGACTTGATACTTCTATAGTAACATGTTTGATCTTTGCATTATATCAACTAAATGAAAAATTGTATCTTGAATAAAATCCATAAAAATTAGTTAGATTACAGCAAATGGATCATATAATAATTTTTAAAAAAACGGAAAGAGTGTAAAGGCAGTTTCATTTACAGTATTACATTTTTATTTGTTTTCTTTTATTATTAATTATTTAGATTTAATATTTAATTTTTCAGTAGCATATATTACACTTTAAAATCAGAAGTAATTTATAATAAAGGGAAGAGATTAAATTGTCGAATTATTCTTCATCTAGCAAAATCATTAATTTGGGAATGTTCGGATACAAAGAATGTTAAAATAATTTGTACCAGATATTTACAATTTCAAATTATTATAATTATTTCTAGATGATTGAATAATTATATATAGAAAATTAGCAATCATCATCATTTTTGACAAGTACTGATCCATTGTAGAATGAAGAATTCGCCAAGTGTAATCAGATCCTCCAATCCCTAGCTTCTTTTCTCTACATCACAAAACTTATTTGTTTCATCCATCTCACATATGATTTCTTTCTAGGGCTTTTATAATCTCTTGGGATCAAATTTAAAACTTCATTTGTCCACTATTATCATCTCTTTTAATAATATGTGTAACCCAATCCCATTTCAATTTCCTAATTCTTTCAGTGATTCAATGATATATCAGTTTGTTTTCTTACTAATGTATTTCATTTTCAATTTCTTAATGTTATTCATAACATACATTTCCCCACACTTTGTTAAATTGCTTGAAATCTCTGAATTACTTTTTTATTAAATGTCCAAGTCTCCGATTTACTAGTAAGAACTGATAAAACACATCTATTATTAAAAACCATATAATTCTATAATTAAAAATCACTTCTTTTCTTTTCAAAAACTTTATTTGATATATATATATCCACTTATTTCCAATGTTTCGACTATCTTTACTCTATAGTCATTTTCAAGGATCTAGAAAAAACATTACATTATAAACAAACTTCACATAATAAAAACAAAAATAATCAAAAACAATATAAAGCATATAAACCCCATAAAATTTAAAAAATAAATAAATAAAATACATTAAAATCAATTAAATTAAAAACACAAAACATACACCACACTTACTTGACTCCCTTCTCAAAAAACTTTCCCTTTTTACATTTTTTATCCAAAAAACCAATTGTTACAATAAAAAACTTATTTCCTTTTTCTTTCTTATATACTTCAAAAATGAATTTATTTCCAAAAATAATTCTTTATTCATGTCTTATCCAATTCTATTTAAAACAGGTTTATATCTTTTTATATATAAACTCTCTTTTACCATTCTTTCTTTATACAATCTAACCCCCTCCAACATTTTAATCTTAAAATCTGTATGTCCAATTTCCTTACTATGTATATTTACATTAGAATTCCTATCTCTCAAATGCTATTTCAATCTTGTCTCTAATTTGTTCTTTGTTGTACCAATATATGATACATCTTTATTCTCTTTTTTACAATCCAAACATTCTATTTTATAAATACCATTCATGTTTTCAACATGTTTGGATTGTAAAAAAGAGAATAAAGATGTATCATATATTGGTACAACAAAGAACAAATTAGAGACAAGATTGAAACAGCATTTGAGAGATAGGAATTCTAATGTAAATATACATAGTAAGGAAATTGGACATACAGATTTTAAGATTAAAATGTTGGAGGGGGTTAGATTGTATAAAGAAAGAATGGTAAAAGAGAGTTTATATATAAAAAGATATAAACCTGTTTTAAATAGAATTGGATAAGACATGAATAAAGAATTATTTTTGGAAATAAATTCATTTTTGAAGTATATAAGAAAGAAAAAGGAAATAAGTTTTTTATTGTAACAATTGGTTTTTTGGATAAAAAATGTAAAAAGGGAAAGTTTTTTGAGAAGGGAGTCAAGTAAGTGTGGTGTATGTTTTGTGTTTTTAATTTAATTGATTTTAATGTATTTTATTTATTTTTATGGGGTTTATATGCTTTATATTGTTTTTGATTATTTTTGTTTTTATTATGTGAAGTTTGTTTATAATGTAATGTTTTTTCTAGATCCTTGAAAATGACTATAGAGTAAAGATAGTCGAAACGTTGGAAATAAGTGGATATATATATACATCAAATAAAGTTTTTGAAAAGAAAAGAAGTGATTTTTAATTATAGAATTATATGGCTATATGTACTGTATATTTTTGAAAAGAAAAAAGGATTGAGTCGTGATTAGAAACAGAAGTAAATGGATTTGTCTATTATTAAAAACCTTTCTTTTCAAACACATAAGCATATTTCTTTTTACTACTACTTATTTCTACCAAAACCACTCCATTCAAGTTTAATTCTATGATTAATATTATCCAATATGTTTCTATTTGTATTAATATTCTGAATAAGGTATTTGTAGTTGTTAACTTTTAATTCCTTATTATTACTTTTTTTATTCTTCTGGAAAAATCCATTGAACATAACTTTAAACTTTTTTCTATTTATTCCTAATCTTATTTTCTTACTTTCATCTGATAATTCTTGCAAAATTTCCTAAAGCTCTGAAGCATTATTTGCAAAAACAATATCAACTGCAAAATCTAGATAACTTAAATATTATTTTCATTTGCCAATTTTTACTCCCTTAGTTTTCCATTATTTAATCTACAAACTACTTCTTAAAATTTTGTGGTTATGGACATCCATCTCAATATTAATTTTCTTAACATCACTATATAATTTAATCACTGCTATTACATTTTTTATAAATATTCTTCAGAATATAAAATTCCCTGGAGAATATATATTAATGATTTAATCATTGTACAAATACTTTTTTAGAATCAAATGCCTTTGTATAATCTATAAATCCAAAGCATAATAGTAACTCAAATTCACTCTTTCCATAACTTCTCTCAATACTCAGAGGTAAGCATTATGCTAAAACTACTTTTCAATCCAGCTTGTTCTTTTAGTAGTACTGAATCCAAGGTTTGCTATAAATAAAATTAATTATCCTGATAAAGATTTTGTATAAAATTGATAAATGACTGATAGCTCTATTTATTTCTAATATCTTCTTTATCATCATTCCTAAACATCAATATTATTACTGCATTCTTTCAATCATCTGGAATACATTTATCATTTAGACATTTGATACATAGCTTTACCAACAATTTTTCTATTTCTTCACATGTTTTTTTTTTTTTTAAAAAAAAAACAATAATAATTTCATAATCTTATGGAGCTTTTCTATTCTTCATAGATTTAATTATTTGTTTTACCTCTTCATTTAAAATACTTGGCAATTCAGAAGATGTAATAATTGTAGAAAATAACTGTGTGTGAATAAATATATATAGAAAATTTGCAATACAAAACTTTATATAACAATAACTGCTTTATGAAAATCAAATAAATTTTAAAAATTATTTATGGAAACTAACTAAATTGTTCAATTTATAATCAGAATATTATGAATATACAGAATATTGACAAGTATTTAAAGTTTTTTTTTTTTCTTTTAAATTACTTTATAAATTATTGCACTAAACTTATATTTATTTTTTTTATTTAAAAATATGAAAACCCTATTACAATCAACTATTGAAGTCCAAATGGAAATAAGCACATAAGATCATTGCTTTAAAAATAATAATTTACTCTCTATTTGTATAGATAAATAAATAAAAAAACATCAAGCTTAATTTTTAAATATGAAAAATAGAATAAATTGTAACTATTTAAGACACTGCTTTGTTAAACATAACAAATATGAATTTAGATCCAGAAGCCTAGTTTACCATATACTTTCTTATTAGTCTTGACTCATTTATATAATTAAACCAACTATTTTCTTTACATAAATCTTTTTTTTTCTTACTAAATCAAAAAAAATTAATAGTAAGAAAATTAAAGATCAATCTAGTGTTTTGACAATTTATAATGATTGTTTTAAAAGATATAGGTCTGAAAAAATGGAAAAAAAATTATTTAGATATAGCATATTACCAATATTTAAATATATATATTTATAAACAATGCAACAAAAATTATTTATTTTTCTTTAAAAAAAAACATTAACTTATCCCACTTTACAAAACATAACTTGGAAAAGGAAATAAGGAATACTCCTAAAACTTATGGTCTATTCATCTGATGGAGCCATACACCAATACCCAAACAAAAAACTAATTGAGACATTTCATATTTTGCATTAAAAAAATCAAAAAATAAAAATATGAAAATAATATATTTAGCAACTAAACCAATATTTATTGATTATAAAAGTACTACACTGAATAAGAATAAATCAATGGTTGCTTATCACTAGTTGAAACTCTAATATAGTAAATGACTACAAGTCAATGCTAGAATATTTCAACACCACTGCTTGTTTGATTCAGACTTTGTTTTCTAAATACAGATAGTATTGTTGAAATATTCTAGCATTGGTTTGAATTCATTTGCATTCAATAAACATATTCAATGCAACCATTCCATAAAAATTTGTGAAATCAAATGAAAATCTATATAAAATAAAATTGTAATTATTTAACTTTACATTCTTTTCATATCCTAATGAAATACTCCAAAAACTTAAGCCATTATGAAAATGTATTTTTAAACCAAATATATATATTCTAACTTTGGCACTATAATTCTGGCGAGAAGTTGCCAAAAGTTAACTCAGTGCTATTAAGTTAGAATATATATATATTGTTTAAAAATATCTTTTCATATTGGCTTGACTTATCTCAAGTTTTTGGAGCATGAAATAAAATTACAAAACCAATCTATAGAATGAGTATAAATAATCATTTATCAGACATATCAGTACAGGCAGCAATAAAAGTTTTTCATATAAGCAATCCATAAAAAATTAAATTCCAAAAAAGCAATCTGTTTTTGTTAAGAACTGTATCAATTAAAATTACCAAACCTAAATAATATTTTAGTGATGAAGCTAAATACAAATCTGTAAGAAATTTAATTACAAAACTAAAGAATATGAATAAAGATTTAATAAACACAACAATACACAAAGTAAGCCGTGTTATCCATAGGAAAGTAATTGATGGCATTAAATCCATAAAAGATTAAATCTCAAGAGGATATCTATTCATAGTATAAATAAAAAAATATGACTGCAATAAAAAGTGCAGCAATATGGAAATAATGAAACTTATGGCTAATCAGAATTTTAATTTATGATGCATTTTATGGCATCCACATTTTTTTACTTTTCCTGCAAATGGATATTTTTTATGGATTTATATTTTGGCTTCATTGCTAAATGTTATTCAATTCCATAGTTTTACTTTATTCAGTTATCACGATAAATAAGCATTTTTGCCTGAATATTTTTTACAGCATCCATATTTTTCATTTTCCCCATAAGTAGATAACTTTTAGGAATTTAATTTCATAAGAATGTATTATTGGCAATTTTTTTTTTTATAAATCACATGGTGTATTTTTTGTATGTTGTGCTTGTTAAATCATTACTTCTATTCTTTTAATAGATTGGATTTCGTGATTTAATTTCTTATAGATTTGTATATGACTTCATCACTAAAACATTTAATTTTGATGGTTTTAATTAATAGAGTTTTAATCAAAAATAGACTGCTTTTTTTGAAATTTATTTTATTATAGATTGCTTGTGATGAACACACTTATTGATATGTGTATAGTGTTTGTTAGATTATTATTTATAATCATTTAATGGATTAGTTTTGTAAGTAAATTTTTTATGGATTTGCATTTGGTATAAATACTAATTTAATTTCTTACAAAATGTTTGTATTGAACACATTATCAACTTTTACTTTTTTCCACATGTATTAAACACATTTATTGTCATCTTATTTTCTTTCACAATTAAGTCTATGACTGTAATAAATGGTTGAAGCATTATATATTTAATTTTCGTAATATTAAATTTTTTGATTCAGAAAGTAATAAATAAAATAGTTTCAGAGAAAGAAAATATGAATAGTAAATTTGAACTGCCATTAACTTTAAACATGTTAATAAATTCTTCTTTTACAAATAACAATGGATGATACAATTTTAAATATCTAGTATGATTCAAGGAATGTCTATGCAGTATATTATTAGTTAATATAAAAATCTCACTTTTTACTTAGAGTATTAATCTCCTATAAAAGTCAATTATTGAAAAATAAGTTTGAGATTGGTCAAGTATTTTGTGGTCTAATCCTCTTATCAATGTCCTAATAAACCAATATTTAGATAATGTTTTTAAATAAATCATACAATATAAAATATTATATAACAGCAATAACTATATATATTATGAGAATAATACAGAAAAGCTATTTTCAGCAAATATTTTTTGCCCTTATCAATAGCAACTTCTATTTTATATAATATATAAGATAGAAAAAAAAATTTTTTTTCTCTCATTTATAACTATCATACAAAATGTACGGGGGGGGGGGGGGTATATAAATATGTAATTTTCCACTCATAATATATATTTATATGGTGGGGGGAGGGGAGACTTTTTTTTTATCTTGTATATTTACTTGAAAGCATTTGGATTGTTTCTCATTAATTTTATTTAAAAGATAACTATCACTAAGTATGCAAAGTAAATTGGAGCTTTAAAATAATTTACGTCACATTAATAAGAGAGAAAAAATATTTGTTAGAAAAAGTTTTTCTATATTATTCTTATATATATACAATTATTTCTGTTATATAATGTTATTTTATTTTATATTATATTGCATGATTTATTAAAAAATATCTAAAAAAAAATAGTATAATGGAATAAATTTCTTTCTATTTTAAATAATATTGTAGTTATATGTTGGGGTTATTTTCATATCGAAAAGTTAAATTGATTTAGTAAAATTCAAACTTCATTTATATTTTACCAAATACATTCAACTGTTAGCAACAACGTAAAGATTAGTATTTAACACAACATTTAGTAAAATTCAAACTTCATTTATATTTTACCAAATATATTCAACTGTTAACAACAATGTAAAGATTAGTATTTAACACAACATTTTGAGTGATATTATTCTTCTCTTTTCTTCAGTTCATCGCATCGCTAGCCTAAATAATAATATACACATGCCAAATAAATTGGAGACATTTAAATTGATAAATATTGAATTTAAGATGGCACTTTAACCAATTAAGCTACTCTGCAAAGATCTATGTCATAAACATATCACTGTAAATTCAGTATTCATAAATCTAAAAGTAACAGGTTCAATTCTCATCCTAAACTATCACTAATTTGCCAGTAACGCCTAAGAAAGAAAGGAAAATAATATCACTCAAAAAACTGTGTTCTATACTAATATGTATGTTACCAATAATAGTTAAATGTTCTTGGAAAATTATAAATAGTTTTAATTTTTTTAAGAATATTTAACTATTTAATTAGACAATGAAAATCATCTAACACATAAATGAAATAAAATGCTATCATCACAAATCTTGAGACAAATATTAAGATAATATTAATCCACACCTTTCTCAAGAGCAAAGTGCTTGATACAAACTATACATTTATATAATATTTAAATATTTTTTTTTGTATGAAATCCAAGTTTCAAAAATTATTTTTTTAAAGCCTACCATTTTTCTAAGAGGGAGTGCAGAATCTTATAAGAGTTTAAAACATTTTCTTACCATTAAAATATATGAGTAGCAATTTTACATGAATGATGACTTCAACAGCTATTTAAAAAATATATACCTCATTTTCTACTTCTTTTTCTTTTAATTTATTTTCATATTCTTCAAGGGGGTCTTCTCTTTCAGGTAATGATGTATCTTTGTCTTTTTCTTGCTGTAAAAAAAAATTATAAAACAATAAGAAAAAAAAATTAAAATAAATAATAGTAAATGTTTGTAAAATTTCCATTTTTTAAGATAATTAATCTAGTGTAAAACTATGTATATAACTGTTTACTTTTTTATCATAACTATTTGGCATCTCTTTATTGACTTTAAGAGCATCAAATACTTTGAGAAAAAATTATTTATTGATAGTATATGAGATCAAATTATGTAATAGTCACAAATAGACTACATATATCTTATAATCAATGACAATAGTGCATATGAAATATAGGTAGAATACAATTTATTTCCTGAGTTTTTCAAGATTAAATAAAAAAATAGTAATTATTAAATAATAACTTTAACCTTCACATACTTTGCATGAAAATTAAATAAATAATAATTTAATATCCATAGTTTACTATATATGAAAAAATAGTCTTTAAATAGATCACTAAAGAGCAAAAATCTCTCTGAAAGCCCTCTGTAGTGGAACAGTGAAAAAGATAACAAAAATTTAGAACAAAAAGTTCTCATACTAAATGAAAATTAATGAGGAAAAATTGTCAAACATTTTGAAGTGAGACAAAAGAAAACTGGTGCAGTTGATTTAAACTTTAAGAAAAGAGAAAGTTTATAGAAAAATAAAACTGAGGCAGTAGAAAAAAACTGGTGCAGGTGCAGTCAATTAAAAATTGGTATGATAGAGCATTTTATTGAGAAAGAAAGTATAAATTTAAGGCACTCACAAATCTGAAAATGTTAGGAGAGACAAGTATAGGTGAATTTAACATTAATAATGACAGTGAATGGCCTAATTAATTGACACAATTAGAATTTTTTTTTTCTATATGATAAAAAAGAAAAATGTAAAATACAACTTTATTATGCTTGTCTGATACTGAAGTCATAGATTTAGAAAAAAAATTATGCAATCTGAATAAACCAGATGAACTTACCTATGCTTAAGTGATCAAAAAAATAAACAGTTATTTTTATCCTAAATCTAACTACCATGTTTGCTAGACTACATTTTAGAAGTGGGCAATAAGAAAAGGATGAGAAATTATCTATTTATGATTAGATTCTCAGGGATTATTTGGGATGTCTGAGAACAAGTTCTATCAACAGCTATTATCAAAAAGTGATTTGACTTATAAAAAAGCAATCCAAATAGGAAAAGCTTAAGAGCTAGACTTGACTCAAGTGAGAAATTTCCAATTGAAAAACAAATCTAAAAATAATTTATTTAGCAACCAAACTAAAAGTAATATTCTGTACATTTCAATCATAAGAAAATAATAGATAGAATAAGTATTTTTACTATTTGCAAACCATAAGAACTATATTACCTAAAATTATTAAAACTAAATAGCTTTAGTGATTAGGCAAATGCAAATCAATAAGAACATAAATTACAAAAACTAATCTGTTGAATAAATATAACAGATGATTTAACAAGTACAATACAAAGAGTAATCTGTAAGAAAGAAATGATGACAATAAATGTGAGTTAAACCTAAGCAATCCATAAAAAAAATTCCAAAAAGTTATCCATTTAAAGTAAAAAAATAAAAATGTGAATGCAAATAAGAAGTATTTTAGATGAAAACATACATTTGTGGCAATAATCATATTAAATAAAAGCTTTAATTCTCAATCTAGCTATCTTAATAGTAGACTCAAACAATAATTAAAAATTGTTTAAAGTATATAAAGTAATATAAAAGGAACAATTTTGATTTGCTTTGGCAATCCCATGTTTTTTCTGCCTCACTGCTTGTATATATTTTTACAAGTTCTAAATACATTTAACAAAGCGATATTGAATGCTTTTATAGAAAGGGTTAAGGTAAGGATAAAGTATAATGGAAAGTTAAAATTAGTTATGATGATGAAATATTTCCAAAAAAAAAAAAATTGATGTAGAAGAAACAAACAAGGGATAAAAAAAATATTAAATACACAGACTGAAAGACCAAATTATGATATATGATGATGATTTAGTGTTTCACAGATTACCTACACAAAATTCACATTATCTTTTTTTTTAAAAAAGTGAATGGTTGCAATTGATGATGATAACTTATCTAAAACTGTGTCTGTGTACACATATATACTCTACTGCTTTAACAAATAAATTATGATGAACTATTCTACCATATAAAATACAATTTTTTTAATCAAATTTAGATATTAATAAATGTATGAATACATGCAATAGAAATAAATTTTAAAAATTTAAATAGTAAAACTAAAATGAAATCCTAATTTATCTCGAGTTTACTTTCAATCTGTTCATTATCAGTCACTAGCAACTGCCATTCATCAATAATAAAAGAATTAAAAAAAAACTACTCTAAAAATAAATTTTGCAATGACTATGCAAACCAACTGATATATTTTTCTACTTGATAATTTGATAATAACTTTTTAACTTCTGCAGAAAACATTGCATTTTGAAATTATTCGATATATTCTGTTCTTTGCCACATTTTCTCAAGGGACACAATCAACATTGAACCTCTCTAGAATGTCTTAGATATAATCCTTATAATATAAACACAGCCTATCTTTTACACAAGAACCATGCTCCAGTTCAACATACAAACACTTCCAAGAAGTCTTGTATTATCTATTTATTTTACGGTATGCTTTTACAATTATGGATTCTATTTAAAATCATATCCAGCAAATTGAAAAATATATTGATTGTTTTTATGATTTTGCCATTTAGTTTTTTAAATTTTTGTAGAGCATTCCAAAATGAATCTTTTCTAATGCCTTTACTTTGTATCAAGAGGGTGACCAAGTTTACCATACAACAAAATATGTAGTTTAGTTGTAATAATAATTACCCTGTGATAAAATACAGTATCTTTTAAATTGATAAAAGCAGCAACAGCACACTGAAGTCTGTATGGTATTCTAACATCTATGTACACCTTTCTACTTACAAACTATTGTGCCGGGTGAATGTGTATGCTGGATTAACCCAGGTCGAAGACTAGATGAAAGTACCTCAAGGCCATTCATACATGAGATATAAAAATCAAGAATACTATGGCCTCTGCCCTACTCATCTATTTTCGAGTCTAACCCCAAACCAACAACATATCCGAGACACGCATAAAATATTTGCTAAACCCGGCCCGCTAGCATCAGGGGAGAGACAATCGACTAGAACTACTTAAGTACCTAAAATTAGAGTAATAAGCCACTATATATCAAACTATGAATGAAATGCTTGTGCTATGCTTGGATCATCGGAAAATTAATCTAACAGATTAATCAAATGAAAGGTTGAAAGAAAATAATCATAAGACTAATGCTTTTACTTTGAAAGATATACTTTAATAAGTGATATAATAAAATATTATTAAGGTTTTAAATCTCCACTATTCCCCAAGTAACACCTACTCAATAATTTTATAAATGAGGCAGTCTAAATTACATATGATTCTGCGGCATGGATATTGCTTTTCCAATTTAATTTAGTTTAACAACTCATATCCCCTCGATAAAGCAAGGTTTAAATAAATATTTCACAAAGCATTTAATCCTTGCTTTGTGCTATATGTATAATTTAAAATATTTAAAAATTTCTTTTAATAACTAACATTTAACGGGAAGAATACATAAGAATGAAAATTTGCGTTATCGAGAAGACCGAATTGGTAAAAACAAAAGAAAACTTGAACTAACATTAAGTTATAAATAGTCATTTTTAAATTGGAAATATTTTCAAATACTAAAAAATAATTACACCGCATAAAGAAACTAAAATATATATGTCAGGCTTATTTGATTTTATAAATGAGGAATGGTGAAGGAGGACATTTAATTATAAAGAATGATCAATTTAAGTAAATATAATATTAAAATTAGATGAATACATCAGATAAGTTAATAAGTTAAATGAAACATTTAAAAGAAAGGTATATATTTAAAACAAGGAAAGTAAAAGTTCGTGAGGAGATGATGAAAAGTTACCAGTGCAGGTTTTTAGTCTTTGTTCATTTTCCCCGACGTCCTGGCTTGACTGATGTTCATGGATGCATTTGTCCAGACAAGGTTATTATGATCGAAAGCATTTGATATGTAGGGTGCACATGCACTCACAGTTTGGTTCCCTTATATACTCGACACTCATACAGCATTTGATGGATCAGGACCCCGACAGCAGGCAAAGCTGATGGGCTTAGCCGCCGTACATGGTCATGTCCAACAGGTTAAAATAATTTTTGAAGTGTCGCATTTTTAAATCGAAGTAGAATTTTCAGCAAGAATCTCTGCAAAGACTAGGAAGCACTGGGTCTCAACAATAATTTTTATCAAAACCTCAGAACAGAGGAGTCATAATTATTAGTTGACACGGAGAATCATAAGACATGGTCACCGTAACAAAGTCTAATTAAAGTAAAATTAAAATGGAAAAAATAATTTGAAATATAAATTCTGCAAATCTACATTTAATTAAAAATAGATTTGAAACAATTAAATCATTGGGTTTATCGGGGAAGTGGATCTCAAGAATACAATACAAATATACTTTAGGTTGATAATTGCGGTCATCAGAATCCCAACATAGCCACTTAGCCTGGAGCGTATGAAAAAGGGAATTTCCCAAAAATAGTTTAAAAAGGTATAAATAGCCAAAGAGAACAATAGAGATCAGCCAGTCATAGTTTTTGTCAGCTATTGCCTGGAAAATCCACATCAGTCAAATTTTTAAAAATAATGATAAAAATGTTCCAAAGCACAGTAGCAGAGTAGACGGCGTCAACCTGCTCATCTTCCGTGTCCTAAATATGATCATCAAAATACCATAAGCCGGAGAAACCTCATAAAAATAAATTGCTGAACTGTTGAACTCTCTTATTCAATTCATAGCTAGCTATGCCTGTGCGGACATTCAGTTTTCATCGTGGGATTCAAACTTCCACACGGACTCATAATAAATTAGGTAATATGTTTCCAATTTGTTAATTTCTAACCGCCTAATTTATTCTTCTAAAACTCGTAAACCAGTAATGTAAATCCTGTTAATTGTAATGTCTTCTAAAGTGCAATCCCCATAATGTAATCTAAAATGTATAATTTAATTTTCTGTAAACTATATTTGCTATTAATTAAAATCTAATGTCTTTGCTCTCCTTCTATCTGTCTAAAATTATGCCTCTTAATATTAAACTTCCTTCTAATGCAGTTTATAAAATATTATTATTAATTATTTAAATGAAATGAAGATATGCCAATTTTGTTCCATCTCGACAAAAGTTTTGTCTAATAAATATTTTGCTACCTATTTCCCAACCACCATTTGTCAATAAATAAAAATAAATAATTCTCTATCTCTGAAGATTTTGGAGCAACCTTTGTTTTGTCGAGATGAAACCATTTTATATTATGTTATTTTATATATTTATACATACACAGTTTAGTTGTGGGGAGATGCTAGATTCAAGTATGAGAGTTTATTTAGTTAAATTATTTCACTTTTAAAAAGTAAAAGGGAAGGGGTTTAGAAAATTAGATTCGTGTTAAATAATAAGAGAGTAATAGAATGTTATTTGAAATGTTAGTGGGATTCTGTGTTGAAGGGAGAGACGTGTCGCTCATTACAAATATTCGTAATAATAATTAAGGCTTATTTTATTCTTGTTAGTCTGATTTTGGTCAATCAATATAAGATTTGTGTAATCTTTAGCTCAGCACACTTCTATATTTAAAAGTTAAAATATATTTTCCAGAACTCATATTTTGCCTTTCCAGCATTTGGCTTGATTACTTGTCTTTTGTTCTTTGTGATCGCTAGATCAAAACTAGACCACGTGATAATTTCACTGGCCATGATTTATCAAGATATGAATGCCAAAATGGGAAGAACCGGGGCAAGCTAAGCTCAGTTAGCCTGAAATATTTTAGGTTTGCCAATGGTGCAGACTATTCTTTCTTTATTTCTTGGTGTCGGGGGGGGGGGGGGGGCAGGTGAATTGAGTCTATGCTGATAATGTAACATCGAATACTGGGTTTTGTTGACTTTCCTTTATCTGAGCACATCATGGCGGATTGATCACGATCTGATTAATTTATATATTTTAAATCTTGAAATATTTATTTGCAACTATCACGATCCATTTATATTTTAAATGTTTCACTCTCTCCGACACCAATTCCTATAGTTTCAGTTAATCATTTCTCTCTTAAAATAAATTCAATCATAATAAAATTATGTTTAAAATAGCTCTTTAAAATATCCATTCTGATATCTCAGACTTGGGTGAGCGTCTCCCATAAATCACTAATCGTGACATTTGTTAGATTGGCATATAAATTATACCGCTCTCTTGCCAGAGGCATAATAAATGACAGAATAGAAATTTGTGTTAAATAATTTATGAAATCAAATCAGACATTAGATAAATTATCAAAATGTTTTATTAAGTATATATCTGTAAATTTAAGCTGCCTGTGGTTCGTCTCTATTCATTCATTTTAAAATTAGTATTTTCTAATTAATTATTGTGCTATCTGATGACTCAAGGTCACACACATACCATTTTATATTTACATAAATAGATAGTCTAATTAAAGTTAATAATTAGAGTTAGACATATGAATTAGTTGAGGCTCATGCTCCACCGTTGATGCTAGTGGCCTGGAGTGTGGAAAAAATTGCTCGCCTGGAAAATGTTGTTAATTAGTTTGCAGATTTAGAAAGTGGATAAACAGGGCAGAATCCATAAGTATTCTTTATCTTTGATCTCGCGTAGTTAGATTCAAGGTACTTTTACCCAGGCTATTAATTGTGTTGAGTTAACATACAATTTCAACCGGTACAATATATATAATTATAGTTTATGTAAGATTTAAATTAGCCGAATTTCTGGTAAATGGAAATATGTGGAATCAGAATTTAAAAACATTTATACAATTAACATCCACATCTATACCAATAATGATTTTCATTTATATGTCGATTCTTTTACATGGTTCAAAAACCAATTACTATTTTCCAAGGTGAAAAAGGAGAAGAAACTATTACTTTTGATGGAATATTCTTAAAATCCTCAGTAGAAAATAATTTATATATACATAGGTATTAATAACCCAAGAGATTGCAAAAAATCTAGAAATAAACCACATGTAAAATGAATGGTTGAAAAAAGAAGTCTGCTGGTGTGTTGGGGAGAAAAGAGGTTAAAGAATGGAGATACAGGGTTAAATTTGGAGAGATCTTCATCCAGTAATGGTATGAAAATGATAATGGTGAAATGCAAACAACACATACACTCATATTTTATAAATTTGGAGAGATCTTCATCCAGTAATGGTATGAAAATGATAATGGTGAAATGCAAACAACACATACACTCATATTTTATAATGTGCTTTAGTAATTTACGAAATACAATTATCCTGATTAAATTATTTTTCCTGTAACAATTACATTACATAATGATACTAGGAAGACTAACATCAAGAAGGGTGTAAGACAGGTTGACTCCATATCTCCAAAACTTTTTACAGCAGTGCAGCAAGAAGTACTTTGTGAGTTAAAAAAAAGCTAAAGGAGTAAAAAGTAAATGGAGATTATTTAAGTCATTTAAATTTTGCAGATGATGTAGTTGTTTTTGCAAATAATGCTTCACAGTTTCAGGAAATGCTGCAAGAGTTATCAGATAAAAGTAAAAAAGGATTAAAGGTAAATGTTAAAAAGACTGAAGTAATGTTCAATGAATTTTCTCAATAAGATAAAAATAAAGATTCATTATGATGAGTTAGAAGTTAACAATTACAAATATCATTACTACAGATGGAAACATCATGGATGAAATTAATCATAGAATTAAACTTGGTTGGAGTGCTTTTGGTAGAAATAACTTAACGTTAAAAGAAAATATATTCACATGTTTAAAAAGAAAAGTTTTTAATAAATGTGTTTTAGCAGTTCTTACTTATGGATCTGAAACTTGGACACTTAATAGAAGAGCAATACAGAGACTTCAGATCACTTAAAGAAGTATGGCAAGAAGAGACTGAAAATATAATACATGGCTAAGAGAACAAACCGGTATTACTGACTTCGTTGAAAGAATTAAAAGACTAAAATGGAATTGGGCTAGAGATATTGCCAAAAGAGATGATAATAGATGGAGAATTGAAATCTTAAACTGGATTCCAAGAGATTGTAAAGACCCGGAAAGAGATCCCATGTGAGATGGATGGATGAAATAAGGAAATGTGCAGGGGTAGTGTGAAGATGAGAGGCTAGAGATTAAAAAAGACAGATTAAACTTGGAGAAATCTCCATCCTCAGTAGACTGATAATGGTTGACTGTGATGATGATCTCTCACCATCCACATTTTCAAAAAACAAAAACTCGGACAATTTTTAATTTTTTCTGAATACATACCTTATTAAATTTTAACAACTGAGTAAATAAAGTAACACAATTCAACGCTTTAGAAGCTCTTAATTTTTAATAACATCTGCTATTCTAATAGTTTTCATTCAATTACATGTTTTCCAATATGATTATCAGCTCTGTAATGAAATTAATATAACTCTTAATATCCTGAGTAAAAAATAATTTACATATACAAAGGTACTACTATCCAAAGAGATTATAAAAAATCTAGAAACAGACCACATGTGAGATGGATGGATGAAATAAAGAAGTCTGCTGGTATATTGTGGGGAAGAGAGGTTAAAGAATGGAGATACTGGGTTAAATTTGGAGATCTTCATCCAGCAATAGATTGGCAATGGTTGAAAATGATAATGATAGCACGCAAATAACATGTGCACTCATATTTTATAATGTACCTCGGTATTGTACGAGATACTATTATACTGATTAAATTATTTTTTCCTATAACAATAATTCATGTAAAAATCAGCTATATTATTATCTACACCCATGTACTACTTATATCAGTTTCGAATACTGATGGAACATGGCAATTTTTTGAAGCAGCTGAGGATTTTCAAACAAACTTTATAACGGATTTCGCTAGCCAACCCATTATTTTTGATAAACTGGCAGTCCTTAACAGAATATTCCTCTTTGAAGACATGACCCTGTGCAGTTGGTGCAATAGTACAATGTCAGATTTTGTAATGTGGGATCGAACTTCTTACAAATTCTCAAGTAATAAAGTCATTCGATTTTTTTTTTTAAAAAAAAGGGGGGAGAGGCAAGAAAGATCATCATCTGCAGAGGACTATTTAAAGCTGTTTTATATTTTTTAACTTATTTATATTTATTGGATAACTACATTTTGATCAATGTTTAATAATATATACGATAATATTCATTCATCAGAAAATCATTTGTCAGACAATGGTAAAGTGAACTCAACAACCGCATGAATGTAAAGCTAAGGAAAGTAAAAAAAAAATATATTTTTTTTCCTAGACTCAGACAAGATCTCGTTAATTACTAACTACTTTTATTTTATTGATAACTACTAGATTATATTTTATTAATACAGGTTGTTTTGTTTTTTTAAATATAGTAGTTTTTTTACAAACTAATAAAATTAGCATTTTTAATTAAACACACAGTGTATTATTGTTACTAGTAGACAATATTAACGCTAAGATAGCCCAGCAATTATTAACTTCTACCCTTCCATTTCATATTGAATATTCACAATAACACACGTAATTTGTTTCTAAACATAAATGTATAGATACAGATGAATGTATAAGAAATTGAAACGAAAGTAACTGCAAAATCCCCCCCCCCCCCCAATGACGATTATGTGAAATTCAAATATTTAAATAAAATGTTAAACACTTAGCTTCGTTTCATTGCTTTTTACTTTATTCGGAGACCTGAGCCAGGAATCTATGAATCTGTCACTAACGCTGCATTAAACCAAATAGGACAGTATAAATATTGTGTACGATGAAGAAAAAATTGTATTACAGCTCTGGTATAAGCCACTCCACCACTGCATTAAACTGCTCACGGCAGAATATTAAATGACATAATAAAAATAAATTATTCTTACCGTTTAAAAACTGGAAAATATATATATAATTAAATTTTACCTGCTTTTTAAATACTATGCCAAACCTAAACAAAAAATTTATAAAGTTTGAAAGTATTTCCATGTCCAAAGTAATACTTTAAAATGAATTCGAATATTTAAAAAGCTCTAAAGCAAATAACACACTAAATGACCAACTACAAAATCAATTGCGGTTACCATAATTAATAGTAATTACTTGCGGAAGTCTCAATTTTTAACAAAATTTATCAACAATAGATTAGAAAAGGATTTAAAGAATAGATGTTTCTTACTTTTCGAATATAATTGGTATAATGTTATTTTTATTATTTTAATTTGTGTATGTGTGTACTAAGTCACGCAGAGAAATAAATTATACTACAAACGCCTAACAGTAAATTTTATAAACTTTTTTTTTTTTTCATATGTCATAGCATCGGCCCGGACCCACACCCGTCTGCAACCAACTACTTGCTTGCAAGGCGGGTGCGATGACCTCTCGGCTAATAACGCTTGACTAAATTTTATAAACTTTTTGGCTTAACACACATAGAGAATAACAACTACTTTTGTCTCACCAATGAAGAAAAACCCATCACATTGCAATTGTGATTTATTTATTTTCAAAGCCAATTCATTGATACTTATCTGACTCAGGATCTTTTGCTTCTATCTAATAACAACTTTGATCAATATTGAATAGACTATAGCCAGATTATCTAAATAAGTTAAATTTCTTTATTCTACTATGTCCTGAGGATATCTGAATACCAATCAGGCAACATCGATGAGTTTTACATATATCTAAGTACAAGTTTATTGTGACAAAATAAATTTCTTTGAAATCAATAAATAAAAAATAACTAGTAAAATAAAGGAGAGATTTTAGTAGAAATCTCTAGTCTATAAATAAACTCCTGTGTGTGTGCGCGCGCGTGTGTGTTACTTTCGACACGCGTTCAGTAAATAAAATATAATTTTATTGCAAAACATATTAATTGAAAAACATCCTTGATGCGTCTATTTAGGAATAATTATATCTGTTAGGAACAGAAATTCCTTATAACTAAAATACTATTATACAGATTGTCAACTACCACCATAATTTGCGAATCGCCCTTAATTAGTTTTCTTCATAGTTAAATATTTTTCCATTATCCACTTACATAAGTATAATTTGTTGATAAAATTTTCAGTTTTACTCCTGGTAGCCATTTATTTTTAAAAGTATTGCATATTCAAATGCTTTCTCCTATTTTTAATTTACCATTTTTAAAATACTGAATTTTCTGTGCATTAACAATTCGGCTGGTGACTTATTAGTAAATGTATATGAAATAAAAAGTTGGTAAAACATTAATATCTAATCTAATAATACTTCTGTAATATCCTACTGACAAATTTTTCTCACTGTAGAATTTAAATGTTGAACTGCCTTCTCTGCAAGACTATTAGACTCAGAATGATAAAGTAGGGTAAATAAATAGTGTATTTTCTTATCAGTTACATAATTTTTAATTATTGAAATGCAAAGTTGGTCCTATTGCCTGTTACAATAGTCCTGGGATAACAGTGATTTACAAAGATCTCTTTCAGTGTTCTATGGTTCTTTCAGCACTAGTGTTTTGACGATTTTATATTCCATTCGCGATGAATATGAGGCTGTAGCTATTAAAAATATTTATCCATTTAATAGTCAGGTGTGGCATACACCAGGTGTAAGCTTTTCTAAGACTGACTTGATTTATGGACAACTCCTGGATGACTTTGGTAAGTTGAGTATATGCTTGACATAAGTAGACCTTTAACTTTCTGAAAGGCAATATCCTGTTCTTCTGGCCAGATCCAACATTGCCGCCTTTCCAATAATTTATATAACAGTGGTGATAATACATGAGACTTTTCCTTTAAGAAAGCTCCCGAAGGAGTTCAATACGTCTAAAATTTGCTTACAATCCTTTTCTATCCTTAGTTCAATCAGCATTTTCATTTAGGCTTCCAATTGTACTCTTTTAAAAACATTTACATGAATTGCCAAAGGATAGAACTAATTTCTCCCTAGTTGCAGGCTAAAATCTTTATTAATAATATAAAGTAGTATCTTAGAATTTAATTTCAAAGGTACAGCCACTTTTCCATACATCTCTATCTTATTTACATTTGTAACAATGACATCAGCTTGTGCAAGTGATGTTTTCTTCTTATATTTACTAATTTTCATCTAGTCTTTTTAAGATAATAATAGCAGGCCTGCCCCACTATTAACTTCCATGATGACTATTTGCTCAAATATTTTATATCCCTTAAAATATGGTCATTATTCATGTTGTTTAATTTCTTTATACTATTTTTAATTCTTACCCTCTTTTCCCCCAAATTTATAGTTTGGCATTAATTTTGTTTTAACCTTTCTGTCTTATTGCAGCAGGCAGCAGCTAAATGTCCTATTGTTTTACAAATATTGTATTTGTTTACTTCTAAATCTGCATAATTTCTTTTTAAGTAGTCATTTTTCCCACAGCAATAATATGTCAAAACATTTTTTGCATTCTTGCAGTCCAGTCTCTCAGTATCTGTTTTCTTTACTCCAACTGAGTACTTAGCTATTGTTTATTTAGAGTAGAAATTTTGAAGCATTATTTAATATAGTTTTCTGCATAATGCATGTTTTTACTGCATGTTTGTAATTAAGATCCAGTTCTCTTAATAATATTTTTCTAAATTTGACATCTATACATTGAGTACCATTCATTCCATATAATAGTTATTCTAATAAACTATCATTTATGTCTAGGCCATAATCACAATCCTTTGCTAACGACCTCAATAGCTACATCATAGTCCTAATATTTTTCATGAGGTAGTTGCTTTTTATTGCTTAATCTCAATCATGCCACCGATTTAGTTATTGGAGGTGGGAAATAAACATTTAGTTTCTCCTTCAATTCCTAATTAAGAAGTTTCTTTGGGGGTCCTGGGATCACAGAGTTGAATTGCTAATTTCAATGCATCTTTCCTGTGAGCCACATAGTCATAGACACCTTCATTTCATCATCCTCAATTTTATTTATGAGCATACTATGATCCATATAACTTTTCTAAAATGCAGCATTATCCATATCAAATTTATAAATGCTGCTGCTTAGTAATTCCATTTTTCTTGTTCTAATGCTATTCTGTTATACCTATTCAGATTTTTAACAATTGATAACTGCACCATTCTACTATGAACTTCAGATCTCCTGTGCACATTCATTAAAATTATACCATTCTATTATGTCCTGAAGATATTTGAATACATGAGTTTCAAATAAATCTAAGTACAAGTTTACAGTAACAAAATAAATTTATTTAATATAAATAATATATAAACTAGTGGAAACTCTAGCGTATATGTCACTTTCTACATAACACTTAGTAACTAAATAAAAATTTATTGCAGTGTGTAGGAATAACTGTAAAATACATATTAGGAACATAAATATATAAATTACTTATAACTATAACACCATTTTATGCTGACTATCAACTGCCACTGTAATAAGCGGATCATATTCGCACTTAATTGCTCTTCTTCATAATTCATTATTAATGCTTTCATTATCCACCCTGACTTCTTCGTAAGCACATTAACCTTTATTTTACACAATGGCTTCTATTACACACCAATAAATTCCAGCAGGGTTTTTTTATACAAGAGTCCAATTACGATTAATAATTCCTTAGTTATATAATTTAGATTTAAATGTATGATTAACAAATGCAGATTTTCTAGAATAGTTCAATACAATAACGAAATCAATTATTCATGTACTACACATATTTACATCATAATATTATCCACTCACAGACAATCCAGGGACTTATAAAAATTTCCAAGATTCATCTAGCTTGAACTCGACTGCCCATCACAATGTAATTACAGTGGGAACAAATGATATGACAACCCTAACAAAAATTATGCTTTCACATAGTATTTATGGAATTTATTCTATTATTATTAAAAAGCTTAAACCTTCTCAGGATTTCTTTTCTAACATAATTTCTCATTTAATGATTGCTATGTATCCAGAAATCAAATGAAATGAACTTCACTGAATTAAATATATTTATTTAAAATAAAAGTTTACTTCACAGTTATGTGGTTAACATCGACATTAATAATTTAAGTAAGACACATATGTCAAACAACTCTATATAAGTGATAAATGATTATTTAATCATATAATAGTTCAGAGAATAATTAAAATATTAATAAAGATTCTTATAACTTAGGCTACTTTTCAACTTTTGGAGAGCAGATATTCTGATGGAGTTATCCAAGTCAACTATCTCTAGCTTCCTCTGCCTTGACTCCCTTTTAATTTTTTCTAGGCTTTTATACTATACTCTCAATTCAGAATAGTAACACTGAAATTTTGAGTTTTTAGACCCCTGATCCTGTCATTCATTAATGGATTAATTCCCCCACAGTAACAGTAGTCTATCTTTTGAATCCTATTATCTCACAGATGCTTAACTAATTACATATTATCCAGATCAACCAAATTATACAAGTGTGTACTTATATATTAATTCTTATTAACACTTTATTTATCCCATATATTGTTGTTAAGAAAAATGTAGTATATTTCTCCTACTGCAAAAGTTGCATTATACTTCACTGAATTTTAAAGCATGCGTTGATTGTTGGCATACAAAGATATAATGTATATGTATGTAAATTTTACAGTACAGTATATAGTACAATAATTTGAGTTATGTATATTCTATATATAGTATATAAAAACACATTTATATAAATATATAATGTATATATGCTGTGCATACCATAATTATTAACATTTATTACTCTTGTAATTTATATACACAGTACAAAAAATTGTTTATTAACAAAAAATTATTATTACCAAAACCATACTCATTCTGGCTCCAGAAAAAGGCAAAAATAATGAAAAACAAAAAGTTAAAGATGAGTTTTATAATAAATAATAAAAAAACTAGTAACAGAAACACAAATATGTTTATAATTATTACATGCCGGCCATTCTAACTGTTCCCTTGATATCCAAAATGTTCTTTAATTTTCTCTACAGCAGAATTTTATCTCTGAAGGACATAAACATCATGTCCAATTGCATCACACCCCATCATCAGTCGTATTATATAACAGATATTTTTAAAGTGTTTTGAGATAATTAAGATTCAATTCTTTTATTATGCTCCAGTTCACTATAAAATACTTTTTCAGAAAGTCTATTAGTGCTCATTTTTCCAACACAATCCAATGAAAGTTTACACAAAAGTTAAAAACCACATTTTAATGTTTGTTGTATGGCATCTCCAACATTCCTCTATAAAAAAGGAGAGAAGATGGCACTCAGCAAGATAATCAAATACTGAAAGATGAAGTTTTATGGCAATTCTTCTTTGTTTCCCTTTCTGTCTAAAAATCGTTAGATTTCCATTTACATAAGCTTCCTAAAACCTACAAAAAAACATGGTCTGAATTTGAAACAGGAATTGAATATGATAGATAGATGTACTACCTGTTTTGCCACATAATCCTTTTAATAAATATATATATAAGCAATACAAAATATCATTTACTGTTCTTATAATTTGTACATATGGGAAATATTTTGTGAATTAAAGTGAATTCAAACTTTCAAGAAATATTACAATAGCTATCAGAGGAAAGCAAGAAAGTTAAAGTAAAGATAAATATAAGACTTAGGTAATATTCAATGACTTCAAAAAAAAAGAGGGAAAAAATAAAGATTGATAGTAATGAACTAGAAGTTAATAATTATACTATAAACACATAGTTCAAATTATTAATAGAAACAGAAATGCAATGAATGATCTGCTTGAAAAGAAGGAATTTTACTGCAATCTTATGCCATCAGTCCAGATATGAAGACATCATAAAATAACAATACAGATTGTAAATCATGTAACAAAATATGAAAAGATATATATTAAGATAAGTAATGAGGGATCAAAATCAATGTATATATATGAGAACAAAGGGAAAATCACTGGCAACATTAAAAGAATTAAGATACTGGAATGAAGTTAGACTTATAATGATACTAGAAAAGATGATAATAAATCAACGACTGAAATCCTAATTTGGACCCCAAGAAGTTATGAGATCACAAATGTGATGAATGGATAAATTAACAAGTTTCCTGGAGCAATAAGGGAGAAAATATCAACAATTTAGATTAAATTTCGATACTTTCATTATACAGTGAATTGATAATAAGTAAAAATGATGATGTTCTTTATAACATAGTATTTATTAGCTTTTAATTGATATATATATATAAAAATGAAATCTTTTTTGGGTCATATCATGTACTAGTTTTGTATATATATAAAAAAGAAAATCATATAACATTAGAATACTAATTAAACAATTCTTTCATGACCAAGAATTCATTTGTTATATATTGACTAAAAACTATGTCAAAATTATAAATAAAGTTCCATGAGTATGTGCATATAAAATAAGTTAATATTAAAAAATAATTTACTCTAAAAAAAATTAGTATGCACAATAATTAAAATTATACAACTGTGGGAATAATGTAGACATGCTTATTTGCAAAGATCTAACAAGGAAAATAATTATGTAATTAAATGAAGCAAAACAAACTTGCCGATGTAGAAGTGTGTGTGAGCAATACTATACAGTTTAACGTCAACAGTACTGTACTTGCAGCACAGCAGTGCATGAACACTTCATTATAAAGAGCATATAATGTATAATTGACAGTGAAGAGGTAAAAGCACAGAATATAATAAAATAAAATACAGCATTATAGTTTAATACTATACTGAATCATATGTGTATAGACCAATAATGAAATTAAATTAGTACAATAGGGGGAGAATGCAAAAAGATTTCCCTAATCGTATACACAAGTTTATTTAATGTGAAAAACCTAGTAAGCCTTAAAGTATTTACTAATCTATATTCGTAGTGTGAATTTTATATATATTCAACAGGGAATTAATTATGAAAATGCTAATTTTCATTTATTATTTTGACAAATTCAAATAGGTTAATAAATTAATATATTGCATATCTGTGTTAGAATATATATGTGTTTTAAGTAAACCGAGTACAAGTTTTTCATATTATTAAAATGTTACAACTGAAATTTTTAATCATTTGTATTTTATACGATGATTGAAATATATTCATCAATTGTATTGTACATCTATGTGCAAATATCAATGCAGGCCAGATAGACATTTATATGTAACTTTAATCATTTATTTCATTATTAAATGACAATCCAAATATGTTCAGAAATTATTAAGCCACATCTGTGTGTTGACTGTTTTGTATAACATATTGGAACATATATTGTAAATCACAATGTGATAATTTTTATTTTGTATATTAATCAAAATCAGGCAGCTTAATTTATGTGTATAGCCTTATTCTACAAACTTTGACTACATTTTTTTGGGGTTATTAATAAATTTATATTTCATTGTTAAAATTATTCCAGTGTACTTGATTGTAAATGGTTTTAGAATATTATGTTATATCATCTCTTGATCACAGTAGCACTTATAGATCTTATGTTCTCCAAGATAGATTCATGCATAATGGTCAGATATATGAAAGAGGGTGTGTTTATAGACATCCAGTGATGATGATATTCCTACCAATGATGATTATCATCATCCTGGTTGGTGCAAAAAGAATATTTTTTAAAGCTCATGCACTACATTTTATTTTAATTTAGTCTCTATTACAATTTAAATTTATAGTTGGCCAGTACATTAATGGTACTAAGTGGCCAGAGCATTGATGATGATCAGTATGTTTTCATGAATGAGCACTTAGTTTGCACATCCAAATGAATGGTTTAAATAATTGCCACAAGCTGGTTAAAAGCTACAGTAGAGCCATTTCAAATCCAGTCAAAAGATTACTGTTTATTTATTTTGATTGTTGATCATTCATAATGAATGGTTATTACTTGATTATTACTTATACTTATTGATAATGCTGATAAATTTATGATTAATTATACTCTTAGTTACTCTAGGGAGTTAACTGGGCAGATCTATCAAAGAGATATCAAGATCTCTAAGGCTCTGATATATACATATACATTACTTATATATATTTTTGATATTAATATCTTACTTTATTATTTTAATCTTATACCTTAAAATATTATAGTTTAAATTTCATTATTTGAAATATTTTGTTTACTTGGGGCGGATGATTTTCTATCACTCCAGATTCACCCCATTATAATCGTAACAAAGTATTTGTTAAGTTTAAATGTGAGTGTATAATTATTTCTCTAAATATTTATTAATGAGTGTACAGCTAATTTAAATAAATCTAGGTCTCTCTCTATACACATCATCATTGATTAACAAATAGATTTTCTCAAGTGAAATTCAAAATAGATATAAACATATATATATATATTGTAATGAATTTATCTTCTTTACAATCTATTCTACGGCTACTTTACTTTATTAGCTCATATTATTTCTAGACCCAGTTATTCAAGCGGAGGAGTAAATATGATAAATACTTTCATATTAACTATTGTAACGGTATATGCCGTTACATTAATTTAAAATTAGAATAATTTTTTTTTTTTTTAAATTCGTAAAAATAAAACTAAAAGCTAAAAAAATTAAAGAGTTGTTCAATGTATGTATAGATATATTCGCACAGATGCAAAACTTTAAAAGTATTATTTTTGAACGTACTTTTTTATAAAAAAAAGTACAAGATCTAATGATAAAATATTTTTGTAAATGGAAATGATTGTTTTATAAATTAAATGAAAAGCAAACTAGCCCTTGGGGCTCTTATATAAAAAAGTCAGATGAAATATAGATAAGACAACAAAAATAAATTAGATGTCCAATAGAAGCAGCAATGAAGGCTCGGACCATAACAAAAATTTGGAACAGGAAACCATTGTTCAGTGAATCCGGACGATCGGTATACAAGGAAAAATATTGAAATTAAGAACAGTTCCAGCTTTATTTTGTGAGAAGGGCGATAAGACGCACTTGTCGCGCTCTCTCAATTATTTCAAATGAAATGACTGTAATACCAGGATTGAATCAGCTAAGCCACCTTCAGATAGACCGGTCTTCAAATAAAGACTTTGTGGGAATTGACACCAGGAACCGGAAGCTCTTCTACTGTAAGATATAAACAGAAAATTTTTACAAAAAGTAATTAAGAACTTTAAAGATTTGACAAGCTAAACCTAAATTTTAAAATGAACTTTTATCTGACTTTTAAGTTTCCAGATTAATTATTAACCAAAAGACTGTTTTTTACGAGGCTCCTCGTAGACATCTGACGTCACTCTAACTCAGCCGATTCTTATGCTAAAAAATTCGTTCGATAGGTTTTGAAGAGGTTTTTAAAAGTTCTGTAAGATGGTGCCCTCTTCCGACTTATTTTACAAGTAAAAAATAAAAAAAAACGCATTTAAACCTAAACAAAGAAAGAACATTATTTGTGATTGGTTCTTAGCAAGCTCTCAGCCGAAAAAGACATTCTGATTGGCTGGAAAGAACAAAGAAACCGCCTGATCAAAGAAAATAAAGAAAAACGCTGAGATTTTCATTTTGAATATGATTTTAAAGTATTATAAAAGTATATTTGAGAAATTAAAATTATTTTCAGAGAGAATACTAAAAAAACAAAATTATTTTCGAAAAATATCGAAGATTTTTGTAAAAATATTGAAGAATTAGTAAAAAGAAATATTTACTTTTCTATAACGTAAAAGTCGACCTTTTTGTTTATATTATAGCTTTTATGTTGCCGAAATTGAATATTTTAGAATAAATAAATAGCAATTTATTTTTGAAAGAACTTTCGTTCTCTTCATAACCTGAAAAATTAGTAATATACTTTTTATAAACGTATCTGAGTTGAATTTAATATTATAGGCGAATATGTTTTAACAATAGGCTTTGTCTTCAGTTTGTGAGTTGGCCAATTAAAAGATTTGATTTTTACCTCATACAACCAATAATATAATTAGCGGTTAAAAGGTTAATGTTTAATTTTTATACATTTGAGTTTGTTAAAAATCATTTCCATTTTTTATTTTTTTATTATTAATATTTATTGTATAAATTATTTAAATGCATTAAATTTAAGTTGGGTAAAGACACTTGCATAGATTTGTTAACGTTTAATTGTTTTTGTTTTCATATTTGATTAAAATATATAGACATTCGGTAAATAATGATACCTTATGTTGAGTATCTAAAATGTATTTATTCGGATGTCTTTTAAGTTATTGGTGTCAATGCGGCATCTTATGATGAATGCCATTGGGTTTCTTGTAAATTTCCCTCTGCAATTCCATCAATGACTTTATATTTTGATCGTTTATGTTTATTTTGAAATGTTTTTAATCGTGTAATCTATGTAGCCGATCTATACTCCACATTAAATAACTTTTATAAAATTCATGTGTGAACATATATAAATGTTAAATTTAAGTCAGGTGTGAATGGCTATATAGATTTGTAAAGTTATATTAATTAAGGGAGGGTTAATCGTAGATTATTTGTTTCATAGTTAGATTGGGTCAATGGATTGGATATATCGGTGTAATTAGTAAATGTAGTATGATGTCCGCTATGTGCAGGATAACCATTATACGCCGCACACCCCCTTTTTGCCTATGGAAGGGAATAGTAAGACGGAAAACGCATTCCCTTCCTATGGAGGTTTTTTTATTGTTCTTCTTGCCAGACAGATGTAGTATTCTTGTCTGGACGAGAGTCAATGTCTTCTCTAACCATGCTGTTCTGATGTACATTCCTGATAGTATGGTATTTGTGCTGTCGTATTCATGTTGCACTGAATACATCAATGTATCAGATGGATTGACGTCGGTTGGATTGCGAACTTTTGGCCTAAGGTTAAATAAGGGATAGAATATTTTCTTTTCAAATGCAATCTATGTAGTTTATTCATACTCGACACTCTTAAAAAAATATTATTAAATTCATTTGTACGGATGGTTTAAAATTTAAAATAATAATTTAAAGTTAAAAGTTAATATTAAAATCTAAAATAATAAATGTTATTCCTCACATTTTTAAATATTGTTTATGTGCGTTAATAAATGTTTGTGTGTAAATTACTGGCAGTGGCTTCTTTATCTAATTTTTTTTTATATTTAAGATATAAATTAAATAAAGTTATATATTATTATCTCTGTGTCTCACTGGGCTAGTGACTGGGGCTAACGGTCTATATATATATAAAAGTTAGATCTTAACAGCACGTATCTGCCTACTCTATAAATTTTCCAGGTTCAAATGCCTGGTGGTGGCAGATACGGTAAGACTCATTTGATCTCGCACACCCAGACCATTATACTATATATACCTCCTGTCAGATCAAGATTTAATAAAAAATATTGGTAGTTGTTTCATAGACATCCACACCAAGAGATGGTGTTGTTTTTCTTGAAAAAATATAACTTATGAACATTCCCAGGCCCTTTTTTTTTTTTTTAATTTGAATTCCTTGTTTTTGACTTCTTTTTTTTATTATTTAAAAATAAATTAAACACAAATTTTATTTTACTGTAAACATTTATTTTTACTAACATCAACAAATAATAAATAAATATAAAATAAAATCAACATGTTGTAAAATTTCTACGGTATAACATTTGTGCTTTGGCTTGCGGCTTTTTTAAAAAAATAACTTCAACAAAATGATGAAGTTACAGTGTTTTATACACAATTAAAGAACATAAATAAACTCAAAAGTTAGTAGGCATTTTTTTATTTTGCCACTTTTTTAAAAAAATAACATCAATAAAATGATGAAGTAACACTGTTTTAAACACAAATAAATCACATAAACAAAATCGAAACTTAGTAGGCTTTTTTTTTTTTTTTAAATTAAACTTGGTAGACTTTTTTTAAAAAGTTATGATACTTTTTTATTTGTAAAAATACCATTTTTTTTACCATTTTAAAGCAAACTTCAAAGTTATTAAGCTTTTTTTTTTTTTTTTGGTTACACAAATAAATCAAAAATAATGGGGAAGTATAGATGTGTTTATTATATCTATGAAGATATTATATACGGGATAGAGAAAGGTGAATAATTCTGTGTATGTAAATTTAAAAAATCAGATATATGAATCTTTAACTGAGGTTTAAAGTTTATATCTGTGCTAGAGATAATCTCTAATTTCGAGAATGATTAGTAATAATCATTAGTGTATTTATCTGAAATGGATGGCATTGGGTTTGTAAGTGGAGGGAATTTGACAATGGTAAAAGAAAATGTAACAAATAAATCACACAAACAAATTTTAAACTTAGTAGGATTTTTTTTTTGGAATGCCGCTTTTTTTAAAGAAAAACAATCAACAAGTTCAAAGTTATTAAGCTTTTTTTTTATTTTTTTTTTTGGTTACACAAACAAACTTTTTCGGATTGCCGCTTTTTTTAAAAATACTACCAACAAGTTCAAAGTTAATAAACTTTTTTTTTTTTTTGGTTACACAAATAAATAACACAGACAAACTTTAAATTTAGTGGGCTTTTTTTTTTTTTGGATAACGTTTTTTTTATAAACTAATATTAACAAAAATAAAAGTTATTAGCTTTCTTTCTGTTTTTTCCTATAAAAGATAAACAAATTGATAAAGGATTAAAAATAACATTGACTAAGTTTAATAACATTTTTTAAAAAAACGACAACAAAGTTAAAACTTAGTAGCCTTTTTTTTTAACTTGCTGATTTCTTTAAAAACTCACATCAACAAAAATAAAAGCTGTTATGAATTTTTTGTTATAAAGATAAACAACTTTAAAAAGGATTAAAAATAACATTGGCTAAGTTTAAAATGGCACCCCCCCAAAAAAAAATCCATTGTGGAGGTAGTACTTTCCTGGTGGTTCTTTCTCCGGCTAAAGAGTTTCATCAACCTCAACTATCAAACCGGGCCCGCCGATTTGACAGCACGGTTGAGATGACAAACTCTCAGAGTACAGCTCACGCAGACCATTGGTCAAATGCAAAATGGCATTTTTGCCTAGGCCCAATTCTTTCTGGACAGCTTCAACAGTTAGGTATTCACGGCTCCAGTAATATATTAGACGTATAGCTTTAACCAACGGTATTCTGGAGCTGTCAAACCATGTGAAATTTCTAATGGAAACCGTTCTACTGCATGAACGAGACGAACATCTAAACTGACATGTACTTTTTCCGATCCTAAATTTCATTGAGGCTCCACATTCGCATTTCTTTGAATGTGGAAGTACATTCTTTGCAAAAAGGCCACAGCATCACATTCTGCTGTCAGTAAATCACACAATCAACAACGTCTGGCTTTTACTGCACCATTATTATTTTCTCATGGAGGTTCTCGAGTAAACACTACTTGATGCATTAACTATTTATGAGTATGTTCAGACATACCCTTGGACAATGTTTTGTACATGAAAATTTCACTACAGAAGTGTGTAAACAGTCCATTAATTATGAAATACTTCAATCGCGTGATTTCAATAAATATAAAAAAAAAAAATTAAAGTAAAAATAAAAACATTTGATCATTTGAATTAAACACACCCTCACCCTATACCATAAAAAAGTGTGAAGTTTGTGATTCGGCATAAGTAATTTACTGCAATGTGACAGAGCGGTCTGTAATGTGTATTACAGCAGAATTGTTGAATTACACGTAAACACGGCTGCAAAATGTCGAACGCGTAAACGGCATTTTTGTGTTTTAGCACATAAATCGTGCCATTCCGCGGCGTGGATGTCTATAAAACAACTACCAAAATATTAAAACAACAGTCACTTTCCAGACAGAGGTATACCCTCCATGACTGCAAAAAATGTGACACATTTCATGGGAATATTTATGTGTTTAAACCCGATGGCACCAAGACTGGACACAAGATCACATTAACATGCTTCAAGCTCTTAACCTATAGCTAGCTATTAAACATGAGATTAGCATAACACAGAATATCTAAATACGATTATCTATTTATTCATAGGTAAAGTGAGAGAAAGAGAGAAACTTAAATCATACCAATAATTTATACATATTTATTAAAAGATAATAAAAAAAGAAATATTTAACATTTTAAAATACAAATAAGAACACTTATTAAACTACAATATTTTAGCAATCGTGCTTATTTAAATATAGTTAAAAGTTAATCCCTTATAAATGATATTTAAATTTCTATATAGAAATAAAATTTAAAAGTTCACACTTAAAAATAAAACCTAGAATTTCTATTAATGATGTCTAGACATGTAATCAAGCATATATATGCAAACAAAGTTTCAGCTATATCCGAAATTGAGAAGTGGGTGAAAATACACAAAAGCAGAAGGGCTTTTTATATAATATCTGGGTGATTATCCCTGTCTTCTGATCTTGTCAGATTCATAGTGGGTATATTGGTAGCTGGATGCTTTCTTTTGATTCAGTGTATTACTGCTAGGTTTGGTTCCATAGATTTAGTTCATGGCAAGTAAAAGAAAAAATCGGCAAAAGCAAGTCGGAGATATATATCACTGCATCTGGCTATTGACACTCAGTAGACGGGCAATGGAAATGAATAAACACTCAGCTTTAGTCTAGCAACGCATTTTTCTATCAACATGACCATATAAAGATTGTTTCATCTTGCTGGACTCAGTCATTTTAGCTGGCTTACAGACTCTTTGGTAAACTATCCTGGAAAACTAATTGGCTTCCTTTTCTTTATCATATATTTTTGATTACACAGAAATAAGTTAACTATTGTTAATTAATCAGTCTGGTTTTTATGCCCAGAAACAGATTATATTTTGTACAAATTTATTTTCAAATATGTCACTTTTAATACACAAAAGATGCGACAGATAAATTATAATTAGGATTTTAACTTAATCTCAAAGATTTTTACTTTTTCTTTTTATTTTAATATTTTAACCTTTTTTTTCCAAAAAATAAAATATTAAAATAATTTTCTTATTTTATTAATATCATGTAACTTGTATATATACACATACTTATTTACAGTGTATATATACACATTGTTACAATATATATGCAATAGAACAACATTGTGGAGATTGATGATGTATTGGACAGAATGGCAACAGTAGTTATTCAACTTAACAGCAGATACCAAATACAAATAATTCAGGTTTATGCCCCAACGAGACTGATGAAGTAGTAAGTATTTTTATATGAATGTTTTTGATCAGACCAAACATTTTTAAATTCTTAGGGAGACTTTAATGTTAGAATTGATAAAGATATGAAAGATGAAAGTGCTGTAAATAAATTTGGTTATGGTAATAGAAATGAGAGAGAACATAGACTTGTATAGTTTGCAGAAGAAAAAAAACTTTATATTTTATCTTTTTTTGAAAAAAATGTTAAAAGGAAATGGACACAGAAGCATCAAATCAAGATATAACAGAATAGAATTATATTTTGATTATAAGAAAATACATATTTCAAGACTGTAATGTTCTTAATAAATTCAACACAGGAAGTAATAATCATCGATTAGTGAGATGTAAGATACATGATAATGCAAAACTAGAGAGAAGAAAAAAAAAACGATATTCACAGTTGATATTCCCCATCTTCAGAAACACTATAATGAATTTAAATTAAAACTTGCAAATCGTTTTCAAGTATTAGTAGATTTTGAACATGATTCAGATTTGAATGAAATTAATAGGAAAATATATGCAATACTTTTAAAAACTGCAACAGAGATAAGTGGTAGAAAAAAGCAACAATTGACTAATAAAATTTGTATTGAGACTAGAGAATTTATGAAGAAAGAATTAATATGAAAAAACATAAAAATGATGCATTAAGAAGAAATGAATATCTCAAATTTTGTAAAATAGTGTGAAAAAAAGTTGATAATGATGTAAGAAAGTATAATTATAAACTAGCAAGAAAAGCTATAAAAGAAAATAAAAGTCTCAAGAGTGTAAAACAACATTTTTGGTATTAGTAGGAAACTTACAATAAGAAAAAAGATGGAACTATTATTAAAGATAGATAACATCATGAAATGAGTAGAAGAGTTCTATCAAAAATTATATAGTGATAAAAAACAAGTATCTCCTACATCTATTATATTTTCTGAATTACCCAGCATTTAAAATGAAGTAAGACATGCAATTAATTTATGAAGAAGGGACAAACTCTAGGTAATGATGGAATTATAATTGATATATTAAAAGAAGCAAGTGAAGAAATAGAAAATTTTTTGGCAAAGTTATATACCAAATGTCTAAATGATAAGATGTATCAGATGATTAAAAGAATGCAGTATTAATATTAATATCCATTTTGTCATTGTGCTCTCACACAGCAGTTTTGAATTTTCAAATTTGCAATATCCAGTTTCAGTACAAAATTACCGTAAATCTACGCAGTCTTCACATGCAGTTTTAGCATCATTTCCATCTTTTTTTCTAGTTTCAGAAAACATAAGTTTTATTTTTCTGCGATAAAAATTGACAATGTTATGATAATTTTTGTAATCAACTAACTTGAATTTTTTTGTCTTTCTCTCAGTTTTTCATGTTTAACAGAATTGTTTTTACCCTGAAATTTATAATGGAAAAATGCAAGATTTTACTAATTCTAATGAAGACAGCAATTTTTCCATAAGTGAGCCTTGGAACTCAGATGTTTCTTGTAGAAGCTCTTTTGACGAATTGTCTGCCAATGATTTAGAATTAGATGTAATAACAGAAAAAAAAGAAGACTTAACAAGTAGTGTGTGAATACAAGTGCTGCAGCTCTGCTTATTCCAGGCCCATCTTTCCAATCAGATCTGAATGAGTTGCCAATGAACAGTCAAATTTTACTAAGTCTCCCGGACTCAAGCTTTCCAGCACTAGTGAGTATTTATAATTTTTTTAAATTATTACTCAATAAAAAAGTATTATTGAAACTAACACATACACTGAACAAAAAAAAAGCTCGTGATTGGGTAAATTTGTCATATTGCAAATTATCTATATTTTTGGCATGATAGTGGGCATTTCCTCATATGTCCAGTACATGAATTAGATTATATCTGGAGTTCTAATGTGAGACTAAGACAATCATATTTTGCAAATATTATGACCCGATTTAGATTTTATTCAATATTGTCTTGTCTACATTTTAATAATAAAAATATGCTAAATGTAAAAATTTTGACAGAGTATATAAACTTAGGTCGATTATAGACTACTGCAATGTAAATTTTAAAGCTGCATATCAAATGCATAGAGAAGTAGCAATTGATAAAGCTATAATTAAATTTACTGGTTATGGTAGCATGAAGCAATATGAGCCCTCAAAACCTATAAAATGAGGATTCAAATGGTGGAAGTGTGTAGATAGTTATAATGGATCTATCCTATATGGAGTTGTATACAGGCAAAGATACCACTTCAGATGCTGGCCAATGCCCGAGTACTCTAGCTATTTTATCACAGTGAAAGTATGATCAGTACATATCTCAAACATCACAACACTTCTGCAAGAATGACAACTAGCATGCCAGTTCAGCCAAGATCACCCCATGTAGATGCTCAACAGTAGCTCTAATCAGTAAGTTGTATTTACATTTGGTCATATTATTATTTTAATTATAAGCTAACATTTTCTAGTAATCTTAAGTGAATTCTATCTAACAGGATGAAGTGTTTGCCACAAGCTGGCAGGTAGGATAAATAATAATACTACATTGCACTAACTCTAAATTCCTAACTTATGTACCTCAAGTTTAATTCTATAATGAATTTAGCATTTCATTCACTTTTTATTTTGTTTTATTATTTTATTTTGTATTACAAATGTTATATATAGAGTACATAAAAAAACAAACTCTTAACAAGCTTCAAAAATACCCTCAACCCCAGACCGCAGTTTCTGCATCTAGCGTCGTCAGTGAGGTGTTAGAGATTAAAAATACTAGAACTAGTCTAGCATTTTATCAATGCCTAACTATTGAGAAGAAAATCTGAAACTTTCAGACATTTAAATGTCCAAAAATCCAGCTATCTAATGTCTGAAAGTTTCAGATTTTCTTCTCAATAGTTAGGCATTGATAAATGCTAGACTAGCACCTCACTGACGACGCTAGATGCAGAAACCACGGTCTGGGGTTGAGGGTATTTTTGAAGCTTGTTAAGAGTTTTTTTTTTTTTACGTACTCTATATATAACATTTGTAAATACGAGCTTTATTAAAATTAGGTCATATGACATCTGACTTGATTTTTTTATCAATTTATTTTGTATATAGTAACTATTTTAATAGTAATTTTTTAATAAATTACAAACTTTATTAAAGTTCTTTATTATAATATTCAAATTATACTAATTATTCATCAATATTAACTACTTGTTATTAGGGATGACCTATTCATTGCAAACTGCTATATGGAAAAACACTTTGAAGGGCTACTAAGAAAAATAAAAGATACTAATATCTTTATTCTACGAAGTGTTCAAGTGATGGATTACCTTAAGTAAGTATTATTATATATCAATTTATTGAAAATTTAATGATGAATGCAAATAATTAGTTTTCAAATGAATGCATGAAAATTTAGAATTTTTTAAAATATGAAAATAATTTTTAGAAATATTAATTTATTTTTTTTACTTTGAATATCAATGGTTATATTTTTTTAGCTTTATTACATTCTTTTGTGTTTTATGTTTCAAACAATATATACACCTGAGTCTCGTTTTACGCGATAGATAGGTTCCTCAGAAAACACGTGCAAACGAAATCGCACAAAAATAGACGTAACTTACATTGAAAAGGGGGGGATGCAGTCTGTGATTTTTCAAAATTCACGTAAAAGCAAAGCACCAACGTAAAATTATTTTAAAATTCGCGCAAAAAAAAAATAAGGAAATAAAATATGACTAATAAAAAATTAAATTTGAAAAAAATTGATACAAGACAAACTTTTTTTAACTATAATATTTAATTTTATTCAAAATAATATATTTTTATGCATAATTTACTGTACAGTAATTTACATTTTTTTTATACACGTTTTAATTATTATCGATAAACAAGTTCGTTTGCAAACTGATAAAAAAATCAGATTCTTCTCAAGAGGAAATACAACTAGCACCAACTTCACTCTCATGTTGTGTTGATTTTCTGGTGACAACGTAATTAGTAATTAATCTTTGAGACGATGATTTTATTAATTGTTTATGAAGCTTGCGATATCCAGACATACAACCATTTAGCTCTCATTGGAATTTAAGAGCACGTTAATGATTAGTGTCATAAAAAAGCAAAAACAGAATGTGATTTAAAATGCAAAATTAACACGCACAATGTTTGAACAAATTTACATTATAATCTTGTAAAATTTAATGTGTGTATACATAAAATGTGGAAATCATGATTTTAATTTCATTATTTCATAAAATCTTACTATTATAAAACACTGAAAATATTGAAATTACTAAAGATGAAAGTCGAATTCCAATAATCTGCTATTACTTTCAATATAATGTAGGTGAGCGAAATTTATTATTTAAAGTAATAGCGCATTTTCGGAGGTCGACTTCCGGTGAAACATGAATCACGTAACTTCAAAATCATGTTAAATAAGTCCGTGTAAAAAGAGACCCAGGTGTATATTGTGTCATTTTTGAATAGTACAAACTTAAGTTATTATAAAATTTGTGGTTTCACATAATTTTTTAAATATTCAATATGGCTGTTTTGACAATGTTTAAAGAAGATTACCAAGATACAACTTGTTTACAGAGAAAATCATATTTCAAACAACCAAAAGAACAAGCTGGATTTAAAAGTGGTTTAGTACAGTATATCATATCTAGGTATTGAGTGAAGTTATAAAAAGGATCAATGGATAAGAGTTGCCATTATGCTTTGTATTTGTAGATTATGACAAGACATTTGATTCTACATTTTTTCAGTGATTAAAGCATTGAATCATCCAGATATAGATTCGGGATATTGTCATATTCTGAAAAATATTTATAAAAATGCAACAGCAACAATTAGATTACATTATGATATTAGTAAGGTTAACATTGAGAAGGATGTAAGAGAGGGTGATTTCATATCTCCAAAACTTTTTACAGCAATGCTGCAAAAAGTATTTTGTGGATGATAATGGGAAGCTAAAAGTGTAAAAGTAAATGGAGATTAATTAAGTCATTTAGATTTTGCAAATGATATAATTGTTTCTGCAAATAATGCTACAGAGCTTCAGGAAATGTTGCCAGAGTTATCAGATGAAAGTAATAAAGTGGAATTAAAGGTAAATGCTAAAAAGTCTAAGGTAATGTTCAATGAATTTTTTCAAAAGATGAAAATAAAGATTGATAAGGATGAGTTAGAAAAAGTTAGCAACCACAAATATCTTGGGCAGATTATTACTACAGACTGAACCCAATGGATGAACTTAATCATAGAATTAAACCTGATTGGAGTGTTTTTGATAAAAATAATTTACATATTAAAAGAAAATACACCTGTATGTTTAAAAAGGAAGGTTTTTAATAAATGTTTTACCAGTTCCTGCTTATGAATCTGAGAGAACAATAGAGACTTCAGACCACTTATGAAATATGAAGAGAGGGATGTTAGGAGTAACTAGAAGAGATCGAAAACACAATCCATGGGTAAAAAAAAGACTGAAGTGGAGTTGGGTTGGACATACTCCTAGAAGAGATGATAATAGATGGACAATTGAAATATTAAACTGGATTCCAAGAGATTGTAAAAGAGCCACAAATAGACCACATGTGAGATGGGTGGATGAAATAAGGAAGTGTGTAAGGGTAATGTGGAGAAGAGAAATCGCAGATCGGAGATAAGATGAACTTGGAGAAACTATCCTGCAGTAGATTGATAATGGTTGCTGATGATGATGACACAAAACAGAAATAACAATCCTATAATTCACTTCAAAAACCACCCACTTTTAATATCAAAGGATATTTTCATAACATTGATGGCCTCAAATTCAAAGGTGGGTGGTTTTGAAGTGATTTAAGGCGTAGATTGCTATTTCTGTTTTGAAAATATATATGTGTGTGCTTGTATCTAGTTTGAACTTAACTTCAGAAGGTTAGTTGTTAATTGATGAAACCATAAATTTTAATATAAATTTGTGATTAATTAGTATTCTGATGGTATATGATTTTCTATTTTATATATCATTACTAGTATGGGTTGGGCAGTGTTTACTTTTTATATATATATAAACTATATGTATTATAATGTCATTGTCCAGTCTACATTTTAGCATTTACAGTGGTGACTAAAATTTATATTAACTTACTATTTTAATCCTTAATAATTTAATTAAATTTGCAATCTTTTATGTAAAAAATTATGGCTTAAGGCTAATTAATGCTTAGAATTTCAAATAAAAGAAATTCAAAACCATTCAGATTCCATACAAAAATCCTATATTATAAAATAATGGATAAGAATAATGCTTACAGATTTACCTCTCATGCATGCATTAAATAGAATAAAAAATAAAAATAGTTTAGAAAATATATGTGGGAAAAATTTATATGAAAACTATTCTGACTCAATTAAGAGCAGAATACATGTATATTAGGTATTCACATACATACATACATACATATATACATTTAGTATATTAAAAAAGTATACATGCTATAAAAATTATATAAACTAAAACTTATATTAGATTATATAAGTGATGATAATTAGAGAAGAAAATTAATAAAAGAAATTCACAATTCAAAAACACATCATAAAAATAATAATAACTTGTAAATAACAAAAACAAAAATAATTCCTTATTTCCAAAACAAGTTTTAAAATAAAAAATAGACTTTCTCAGATAGATAGAGACAATTTCATAGGGCTGTTAAACTATGAACCAAAAAAAAATAAGTCAGAGCACCGAGCTAAAAGAAACATTTAAAACAAGAAGGACCTGGACAGTTCTCAATATCCAGTAGTATTCAACTAAATTTTCTAGATGTTTTTTTACTAAAAATAATCATTCTGCAATAAAGCATAAAAATTAATAAAAAGTGCAAATTATTATTTCAAAATTATTTTCCAAAAGACAATATTATATTACTTTGGTATTAACTTTTTAAAAAAAAATGCAAAGTTACTCGCAGTGGCACAAGCATTAAGAGGGGGGGGGGCAAAGTGGTTTATTGTTTGGAGTTCACAATGAGTAGTGACAGATTGGCTGCCATTCCTAACTATGAACTCCAGAATCTACTACTTTATCACTTCATTAAAACATACAGACTATATATATATACATACTGAGATAGAACACACAGTGACTAATACATGTGACTATATACAAATGAGCATTTTTTATTTCAAAAGCCATCAAATTTCATATCTGAGAGTTTAATAAAACCCACAGAGAAAATATTTAAGGATAAATATTTTAATTATTTTAAAAAGTTAAATTATGAAAACATTTTTGTTTGTTTTATTGAGTCTCAAATATATACTACTAAAAATTAAATTTGGAACAATAAAAAAAATTTGTCTAGAATTAATAATAATTGTCATTTATTAATGAATTATAAAATCATTATTAATATTAGAAATATAGAATACATTCCAATATTTGAGAGAATTTCATTCAAAACTTATAACAATTTTTTAAATCTGTAAAATAAAATAAAAAAAAAAAACATTCGAAAAAAGAATGATTAGAATATAAAACATTTTTTTATACAACTTTAATTTGAATTAAGTTATTTTGGAATGTAGTAAAGAATTTTTCCAAGAAATGTTAAATAGATTATGTAGCAATGGCTTTAATGTTTGATCTTATTGACATCATAAAATGAGAAATTATTTACAACAGGTTTAAATCATTGGAGGACAATTGGTGTTCCAGCACTTCATAGTTGTGTATCAAATTTACACAGGCTGTTTTTAAAAATAGATTTAATGATCGAGGGTTTTATCTGGCAATTTAAAAATGATAGCCATTGAGAAGAATATCTTGATTATATATATAGAACCAAAACTATATTATACCAGAGCAGTATGGAAAAGGTTTAATACATTACTCCAGCCTCCAAAATGTAGCTAACTTCCCTAAATATGCCTGTAGTTTGTTTTGTCTGACTTTCTAAAGAATTGTTTCCAGTTTTTAAACTGTCTACCTCTCTTATGATATAACCAACTGATCATAAAAGATCTAATTGTCAATTATCAATATAAAAATGCAATAAAATTCAGTTATCCAAATAAGAAACATATAAGCATAAAGACAGCTCATTAGAAAAAATATATTTTAGAAAGAATTTGAATAATATAGAATGCACTCCAGACATTTCAACTAGATTATAAAATTCATAAGTCATATGCAAATCTGTGAAGTCCCTATTAAAATACAAACTCTGAAAATCTCTTTAGATGACAATGTTCATATGTAATCATTTAATCCAATATATAATTTTTTATTACTAATTTTATTTATATTTTAATTTTTTTATTATTACTATACATTTTATTGATTAGTATTTTAGTGTTGATTAGTATTTGAAAGGCAATGTTCTATTCCTCTCCTCCACGTTACATGCATTTATAATTAATGAAAAAATAGAAATTTGATTGTCCTTATTTCTTTGTCTACATTTAAAATCACATGTTTATGTATTGTTTCTTAGTCCAAATGTAAAATGTATCATGTAGGTTTTGGATTGATGTCTATCATAATATAAGTAAGAAATACAATACATAAATGTTGACTTTAAAATTATTACTTGAAATTTAATATAAATTATTAAGTCTTTTTTTTTTCCATGAAAATGCAAATGTTTGTTTTATATCATGTTAAAACTCTTTTTTATTAAAATATTTTGCTTGTTAATATTCAAAATTTTTCATTTTTCTTTATTACTTCTATATACTATTAAAATGATACTATGTTGTGAGAATAGTGTGATAATTAGGAATTAAAGTTTCAAACGGGCATATGACAATAGTTATCCTATAAAAGCTAGCATTATTGATATAGTGATTCAAATTATAAGATAGTTATATGGAGTTATGACCCTATAATTTAGATTATAGGTGATATCCATCTGGCATCATCAACTATAAATAAGAGATAATATCGTTATATTAGTTCTAAGATGATTAGAAGATATAGTAATTTAATTTTTACAATATTCCTCTTTATTACAGAAGAATCTACATAGTTGATCTCTGTCATCACTACCAACTCATATCATTGTTATAGCACATATAAATTTCCCACACATGCAGTTAATGATATATATTTGAATTTCAAATTTTAATTTAACAAAATTATTTTCAATAAACATTTAATAGCAAATTATTGAATAATCTAATACTCATTTTAGTTTTCCTAAGAAAAAATTGTTACCCCTCAAATATCTTTCAGTATTAATGGAGGTACATAAAAAATGAAATATCAAGACATTTTCATTTTATGAATATCAGCTGCACAAACTAATTTTATGAGAAATATAATAAATTTGTTATTAAAATGTCTATTTTAAAATTTATCTTTCAAAATTCATAATTTATGTAAAAATATAAAATTAAGAGCTTTAAAATTTCTGAATACTTATTTGTTTATTTTTAATTTATTATAAGGACTATATTTTCTTAGTTTTATTTGGAAGTAAATAATATTTCATCTTTGCATCATGCAAATCCTAGTTATTATGAAAATTATATCTTTCATCAAATAAGTAAAAATGTACATATGGCTCCCATGATAGACAATTAACTAAATGAGTTTTAAATAAAATATATCATGAAATACTTTTTAAGAATATAAAACGTACTATTTTAATTAAACTACATTTCTAAAAGTAATAATTCACATATTAACTTTATTCTAAAACCATTTTTTGTAAGCATACAAAAGTAAAAATTATTGATACAGTAGTGTATCTATACCTACCAAAAATAGTGGATAAATTAAAGAAAATCTGCAATCAGTATAACATCCGAACAGTTTTCCAGAGCCATACCATACTACAAAACCTAAACTTGAAATGCTGAAAAACAAAAACTGCATCTATGAAAGACCATGTAAGTATGGAAGAACGTATGTATATTGGTGAGATCAGTCATCCTATTGAAAAGCGATTGCAAAAACACAAACTGATGATTAGAAGAGATAAGATGGATGTATCTAAGGTTTCAGACTATGTATGTATCAATGAACATGGGAAAATGCAACAGTATGGGATAGAAAAGAAAAAGTACAAAGAAGAAAATTTAAAGAAGCTGCTCGCATGACAATGGCAAACAACCTCATAAGTCAACTTAGTGTAACTACTATACATAATGTATGGAAACCACACTAATCAACTTTACTCTTAGGAAAAAGTGAAGAAATCAGGAGGAATCTCATAGATAAGAAACTTCTACTGACTGTTGACTGTGGCAGGGTGGCTCAGTTGATTAGAGCATTGTTGGTGTATCAAGTTATAATTATTATATTTCACATAAAAAGTTTACTGTGACTAATAAAATGGAGAATGAAAATAAAAAGAATGAAATTCAGCAGGAAATATTGAAAGCAAATATTTCTGAAACTAATTGTGAAGGAGATAACTTGAAAACTTTAGATATGGACAATATCCATCCAGATAGTAATTCATGCAACCAAATAAGGTATAAAGACATTCATAAAAAAATAAAAATATATGAGAATACTGCAACATTATCACTATTAGATGTGATGCAGATGTTTAGCATAATATTAAAACAGATGGAATCAAGGTTTGAGCATAATCAAAAGCAATTGAAGCAAATGTACCAAAAATTGAAAGACAATCATAAAGCTAATCAAAAATGATTGGATAATTTTTATAAAACATCTATACCAGAGCAAAAACTGAATGATTCAAAACAATAGACGATGAGCCAAAAAATGAGCAAGTACAAATTTAACAAGAAACAAAGAATCAAATCATGGGTAGGGAATATAACCAAAAGTAGATGATATCGAGCTTTGAAGATAATTTTAAAAAAGTGGAATCGTGGTGGGAAGATTTTTGAAAGCAGCTGAAATTAAAGGGGCAAAAATGGACGAACAATTTCTGCAAACCATCTAAAATGAGAGCAAAAACTGGATGGTTGAAAACAGAGCAAACAAAATAAGCAATTACAAATTCAAGAAGAAACAATAGATCAAATCACGGACAATGAAAAGACTCAATTGCTTTTAAAATCAGAAATGAATCAAAAATATGTGAACTTTTAAATGAATCTGAACCAAACTATTAGATGAAAAGATATAAAATAAACACAAATACATTCAAATAAAAGAACAAATTACAGAAGATGAACCTGTTGCTCCAGTAGATGATAATGAACTACAACTACTGAAAATAATTGAAAGCAAACAGGAACTGTTAAAAATAAAAATTTACAAAAGAATAAGCTTGAAAGTTTACAACAAAAGTCAAAAGAATGTGATGTACTACATTATGTGCCAGCCATAATCTCAGAGCAGGATAAGCAAATACAACAAAGTTTACTTCATCCCCAAAATGAAATGGATTCACTATTATCTCAAAAACTAAATGAAAACTTGTCTCTCGTGCTGATTAATTTATTAGATAAAAAAATCCAACAACAGCTAGCAAACATTAAACCTGGATGTTGTATGGATATAGTGTATTTCTACAGACTAATGCAAAGTTTAAATGATTGTCAACTTTGCTTACAATTTGGGAAGAAATAATGCATAATTTTTCCCACATCAAATGCTTTTCCAGTTACCATAAAAAATAATTCCTCCAGATAGAATTTATTATCAAACTACATCTGAACAATATTATATTATCGACCAATGGCTGGATAAACAGTTTACAAAATACCCAATGGACATCCAAAAAACATCCAAAAAGTAATAAGAAAAATCTTTTTTTCTTTCTTTCTTTTTTTTTTTTTTAAGTTCGAGAATTTGAAGTGAAGAATCTGTTACTCATTTCAATAAACAAAAAAAAAAGATTTTTATTTTTTTTCTAAGCAAAATGAACTATGCTAAGTCTGTGCAAACTTTTTTTTTTTTTTAAAAAAGAATCAAAATGAGGTTCAAGAAAGTAAGTTTTGGATATAAAAATCAGTTTTTCTTTTCCTTGAACAGATTGGAATTCTATTTCCAGGATTTCATCATGCCTCGTGAATAAAACGGAATGACACTATAGATAGCTAGATCTAATCTGGAACACATATTTTGAATAACTTTGGCTGAAATGAAGAATCAGCGCTTATTTAAGACAGCTAGAAATTATGGACTTGGTTAGAAAAGAGAACTGATAATAAATTTTTAGGGGTAAAGAATGATTTATACTTTGCTTTTAAAATAATCTGAATTTGTAAATAACACGTGTTATCCAGAAACTGACAATTAAAAAAAAAAAAAAAGAAATGAATTATAAAAACTTATCTACTTAATAAAATTATTTTTAAAAAAAAAAATAATAATTATATTCACATATGCAACCTAAGTTTATGAATTGTACATAAGTTATTAGTAAGAGGGAAAAAATAATAATGATAATCATGTAAATGCAATGTAGATGTTGTGTTTGGTCTGGATTGCAGACTCCAACCATCAGTAATAAAAAATATGAATACATGAAATTAATATATATAATTTATTAAAACAAATATACATAGATATTATATAATCAATAAATACAATTTTAGTATAACTTAGTCAATAATAAACTGGTCATGCTGAACTCACTTCCAACTGTATATATTAGCTTGTCTCGTGAGGCTATACTGCACAGCTTGTCTCGAGTTTTAATCAAGACTCATCCGGCTGTACTGTGTAGCTTGCATCGTGCCATAATCTTAGCAGCTTCCAGTCCTATTGTGGACTTACCTCACTGTGTATATCTATAATGACTATAATGAAGTGGTTTCAATTGAGATCTCATTCAGGTTAACTAGATGTTCTCTCTCTCTGGTTGCCTACAAAAAGGCTGACTATTTATTGCCAGATTCCCTACCTTATTGGAAGCATTAAGATTCAGAGAGCATGACTGCCTAATGGGCCATACTAACCAATGGTAAAATTTTATACATAAGTTTGCACATTGGCCATATTGTTTTATCCTTTGACTATATTTATACATTGGCTATCCACATGTTTACATTGTTGAGCGGCAAGGAGTGCTCAATCCTATTAGATAAGGAAGGAATCTGGACTAGTCCACTTCTGAAGGCAAGATCAGATATAACACCCCTCCCCTTGGCTAAATTTCACCTTGGAGACCATAGTGATAAAGATGAGCTGGACAACAGCTTTGTTGGTTTCTCAGGTTTATTGCAGTTCTCTTGTTCATCATCCTTGTTTGATGGTCTTGTCCCTCGGTGTTCGCCTGGGTTGTTGCTGTCTTCAGTTTGGCGGTCATTAATTTTGCTTGATGTACTTGTTTCTGTATGTCTCAGTCTCAGATGGTTTAGGTAGTGATGATGTTGATACCATCTGCTGTTTGAACTACTACAGTGTAGACTCCTTTAAATTGTGCTACCACTGCTGGTATACATTTTGGAAATCTTTGAATTTGCACATTAATGATCGTATTCTTATTGCGAACTCTCCCCCCCTGTTTTTGCATGCAGAGGTTGAAATGATATCTCCGCATTATTGTCAAAGATTGGGGGGGGGGGGGATAATCTGTGAAAATTGTTAAGGTTTTGTCAAAATCTAGGTCAACTAGTGTTTCTGCTGTACGTTTGAGGACCTATTATGGTCATTAATGTGGCTAATTTTACCTCAGGCTTCTAGATCTGATTAGCTTGTAGATAAAATATCAACTGCTCTTTATAGCTTGACAACCCTCAGGGTCTTACAAGCAGAAGGTGGGTTCTTGATTTTTATGCTGGGTTTGGAAAAAGATATGGGTGATTTAGTTATAAAGGTCACATAATAAACAAAAATAATGTTGTGGAAATGGGATGGAGCAGGATGGATAAACATATAAAAAAGACTTAGGGTAGATGAAAAGAGAAGGTATGGTGGCTAACAGGTTTCTCTGGGCATAATGGCTAAGAAGTTCTTGACTCCATGAAAGGAGAAGCCGTAGTGCATATATAATAAACGGAGAAAATGTAAAATAAGTAACTAAGTTAATTACAGTATAGACAATATACTTGTATTTAAATATGATGTATTACTTAATATAAAATAATAGGTATGTGTGTGTCTCGTATTAATTTTTTAAAATTCTAAAATGTTTGTTTGCTTTTTTAAAAAAAACATCCAATTACATTAATGTATACTTTAAATCTTTAATAAATATGGGAATTGATCGCATTGATCATTCTAAAACATTTTACATAATAAAAAATATTTTTTTATGAAATTTGTAATATATGTATCTAATTACAATAAACTCTAAATGTTAACTTTTCAAACAATTTCAAAATATCGGTTTCTAAGGAAATTCGAAATTGTTAGGAATTAAAGTAAAAATCAAAATGCTGCTCAGTAGTCTAATTTTATATGCAGATATTGTACCAAATTTTAAATCTTATTGGATTTATAAGCTATATTCAAATAAATGTGCATATAATTTGCCAACACAAATTTATTGTGATAACAAATAATGAATTTTTAATGGAAGAGGGAAGAAATAAAAGGACATCACAATGAATTTAATAATATGAAAGTTTTAATAATATGAGAGATTTAATTAACTAGGAATAAGAATATACAACTGACTAATATCACTTAATCCTGATCCGTAATGGTTTACAAATGCTTGTCACTCAACGCAATTTATTCTAACATTGCAATTTCTGAACTGCAGTATAAACTAATACAATCCCTTACTTACATCATTAAGATTAAGCCACTTGAGTAATAAATAATAGCTTTAGAACGGCTGAAGTTTTAAAATGAGATTTTAAAAAAAAAATCTTTAAAATGACGACAAAATATCCTGCAGCAAACTATTTAAAAATTTTATATGGGTAAACCTGGAAGTAATTAAATAATGGCTATCATGTAGACTTCCCTAGCTTTCAGCCTAGACAGTTTAAAAAGATTTCCTGCTTGAGACGTGCCAATATATGATTAAACCAAAGGCTAATAAATATTGCAACTAGTTTTATCTAACCATGGATTGAATTGTAACACAGTATTTAATAACTTTAAAATGATAGATATGCATCGAGTGAATATTGAGTTTGTTAAAAATAAAAATTAGTTGCACAAATTATTTTAATCTCGAATGGTCACACAGATTTTTTAATGATTTAATAGTCATATTATAAATAGCTAGAAAAATGAATAGGTTTTAAAAAAAAAAAAAAGCGTATAGATAAATAAAATTCTTCGAAGCAACAAAAAATATATAATCGATTATATAAATTTTTTCTACAGTACAGGCTTTTTCATACCTGCACTTCAATATGTAATATATAAGGGTTTGAACTCCGACTTTCACAGATCTTCAACTATCCGCACTATCTCATACTACTGACGCACTTGATCACACACATGTTGGAAAGATAAATAATCACCAATACACGTATTTCGTGCTAAACCAGCACTCGTCAGTTGGTCCAGATTATCATCACACATATATACAATCAATGCTCAACTTATATTTAGATAGCCAAAATTCATACTTTAATAGACAGGCTTCAATCTACTCCACCCCACAACTCTTCAGCCATCCATTTCATTGAAAATCTGATGATGGAACGCACAAAGCCCTTATTCCTTATTGGTGCCCTTCTCATTCTACCCATGTTGACCATAATCCATTTACATACATATACGAAGGATGGGCAGACTTTACAGCACTATATTCTAATGTATAAATTTTTTCTACAGTACAGGCTTTATCATACCTACACTTCAATATGTAATATATAGAGGGTTTGAACTCAGACTTTCACACGATCTTCAACTATCCACGCTATCTCATACTGCTGACACACTTGATCACATACATGCTGAAAAGATAAAAATCACCAATATGCCTATTTTGTGCTAAACCAGCACTCGTCAATTGGTCTAGATTATCATCACACATATAAACAATCAACGCTCAGCTTATATTAAGTTAGCCAATCATACAATGCTGTAAAGTCTGTCCAAGCTGTAAAGTCTGCCCAACCCTCATATACGTATGTAAATGGATTATGTCCTGTACATGAGGGGCCAGAAGACTTATGGTCAACATGGGTAGGATGAGAAGATTGGCACCAATGAGGGCTTTTTTTTTTTTTTCAAGTGTCATAGCATCGGCCGAGGCGCGAACGTGCAACCCCGGCAACTGCTTGTAAGGCAGTCGCGCTGACCTCTCGACCACCAATGCAAGACACCAATGAAGGCTTTGAGCGTATCAGATTTTCAATGAAAATGGATGGCTGAAGAGTTATGAGGTGGAGTGGTTTTGGCTATCTTAATATAAGCTGAGCATTGATTGTATATATCTGTGGAGATGATAATCTGGACCAACTGATAAATGCTGATTTAGCACTAAATACATGTGTTGGTGATTATTTATTTTTGAACATGTATGCGATCACGTGTGTCAGCAGTATGATATAGCATGGATAGTTGAGGGTCATGTAAAAGTCTAAGTTCAAACCCCCTACATAATCGATTATAATAGAATGATTGATTTAAAATGAAATATAATTAACTGTTGTGGTATTAAAGATTTCTTTAAACATTTTAAAATCTTTAAATTGGATTTTTTTAGTTAATCATAAGCTCATATTACAATATTTTTTTATTTACAGGTTCTAGTCTCTAGCTAATAATAAAACTAGATATCCATTTCCCAATCAATGCAGGGTATACTTGTTGTGGAATAGCTATCTGAAAAAAACACACACACACACAAGCAAATGCATCACATCCTGAAGATATCATATTATCTTACCTGTGCATCTTTCTCAAATTTATATACAGTATAAAATATATATATATATTAATATGCTTGTATGTGTGGTTTATAAAAAGACTTTTTTTTCTGTTCTACTTTTCAAATATCCTCTTTCTTAAGATCAATAATTATTTCTAACGGACTGTATTCTTCAAAATTCCTCTAAATATAAATTTATCCAAATCCTTTTCTGCTTTTTAATTTTTTTAGTATACTTTTTTCAATTACAATTTTTTTTTTTACATTTTTCTGATCTTAATTCTCAATCTAAACTTTCCCAGTCTACTTCAATCACTTTTTCTGCTTACCAAATTGATATTCAAGCAAAGTTCTCTACAAAGACAAATGCTTTATTTCAATCCCTTGCTATAATATATATTACTGCTAATAATTAAAGCTTTTAATTTTCTTTTTTTTTTTTTAAAAAAAAAAAAAAAAATGATGAACAAGTCAAACATACTTTGCAGGGACAATTCATAAACCCAATTTCTAAATTACTGACTGTCTAGCTTAAAATTTCTTTACAAACAAATAACTAAAGAGTGTACTTTATATAAAAACATAAAGCACACTCTTTATAGTCATGAAAGAGATAAAAAGATGAAAATATTTAATGATAGAATTAAAAAGATTTTTAATTCATTATTTTAATACTTGTAAATACATATTTAATTTGCTCATGCCAAAAGTGATTTTATTATTATTTTATATATATACTATATCTATGTTTACAATAATTTATAATAAAAATTTGAAAGACAATACTAAATATAACTAACTAACTAACTAAAAATTGATTTTAACAGTGCTAAAAAATATTGTCTTATTTCAATAATGAATAGTTAGAATTTTAAAAACAAAATCTGTTTTATTATGAAAAAAAAAATACTTCAGCAACTTTTGTCTTCACTTGTAATTTAAGTTAGATGACAGGTTTGGATGCTAAAGTGCAACAAAGATTTCTAATATTCTGCATTTATTAAATGAAGAAATATGATAGTTTATCATAAAGATCTAATTACTTCAATTAAATTAGTTGAATATAGGTCAATCATTCTGCAAATTTATTGAATGGCAGTGAAATATAAGTCCCCATAACAAAGCAGAGAATTCATTTAATAAAAATAAATAAATAATCAAATGGTTTTGTTGCTCTGATGTTCATAAGAAGTTTGAGTAAGTGGGTCTGATTTGTGGACCTTAAGCGAAAATCATGTCACTCTATACTGCATCAAACCATAACAAGATATTCATTTAATATCTTCGTTACAGCGTGCACGTAAAATAAATGAAGATTAATATTATAATCATAGGAATAGAAATCAACTTCCAATCATGCGCTGTTTATAAATGTATCTTAAAATCTCCATGCACTTATTCGCCAGTAATAGTTTAAAAGTATAAGTGAATTCATTTATGCTTTAAGCTTATTCTTATATAAGCCAATCACTATTGACTATGCTTATCTCAGAACTTAAATTTATTATATGCCTGATGTTCAAATTGACAATTACATTGTACAAATTTACAAAAAATCAAGTCAGATGTCACATGACTCAGATTTAATAAGCTTGTGTTTACAAATGTTTTGCGAGCTCTATATATAACATTGTACAAATTTAGATATTGTATCATAGGAGACGGAATCTCGTTTGTAACCACAGGCAATTAAACATATATTAATCTTTTTTAAGTAGCATCCGTGAGCGAAGCTCCTCCTATCACATTTTGTAAACACCACAATATTGCATTTTGATTTTCCTTTGACAATAGTCAGCCATTTTCACGAAAAAATTCCGTTTTTTTTTATTCTAGCACATGCGAATAGTATTCAGGTATTAGTTTGTAAAGATTCACATATATGGCAGTTATAATTAATGATTTATTCGTTTTTCCGTGAATGATAATTGGAAAGCCCATATTCATTCTTTTTCCTAGCTATCTAGAGAGAAGAAGTGATTTTTTGTGTCCTGCAAAATAAATATCAAATTTTTTTATAATTCTCATTATTATTTCAATTGGTAAGTTGTAATAATTATTTATGATTTATTTTTCTTTTTAAAAAAAATATTTCTATGAAAATAAGCTCTCTCACTTTCTATTGCAGATACCAAGAAGCTGTGATAATCCATCTTTCATCTTCTTGCATGCATTTTTTGATATTATTCTTGCATGTATTATTTTGAAATCAAGTAAGTATTACTAAATATTATGTTCATTTTAAAAAATGATAGATATTTACATTTTCTGCAAAAAATAATAAGGGTATTTGCTTTGTGGATTTTGAAAATATGCAACTCATTTTGTCAATTGAAAATTTTCAAAATCACATGATGTTTTCTTACCTGTAAATGCTTGAATATCTATTATATATTTTTACAAAATATTTTAGGCTTTAGAATGCATATGATTCAAAACTTTTGATTTATATATATTTTTATAATAATGTATTTCAATAAATAAAATAAACAGCATTTCTTTTTCATATATATTTTGAGTCACATGATAGCACATATGTATATATCTATTCATTTTGGCCCCATCATCATAACCATCAGGTTTTTTGAACAAAAAATATATAAATATGTGGGGGGGTTTTCATATAAAATATAATTTAGGCTTTTGAATATAGACATTTATACAAACAATTGTTTTTATATCTATTACAATGTTGACATGAATTGTACCAAATTTGAACCCTATACATATAAGCAACATTGTGTTATAATATGTTTATAATATATACATGTTGAATTGTATTGTAAAATGCATAAAAATAATTTTTACAAAATATTATAAAAAAATTAAAGAAAGTACAATTTTGATCATTTTTTTGAAAAAAAAAATTAAACAAAAAAAAAGATTAATTATGAATAAATGTAAATTTACTATTATTGAACACTGAAATAATTGCAATCGTCAAAAAGGATATCAATCTCTGGTCATGTGCTCTTTTTAATGTATATTAAAATTTCTATGCAATATTTTAAGATAAATTTAAGATGGTGTTTTTGGAGAAGGCAAAAGCCATTTACATTATAATATTATCCTAAAATCACTTTAAAAAAATGCAATACAAATTGCTTTCTTTGAAAAAATATTGTTAAAAATAGAATTTAAATGAGAACTATAATTACAGTAAAGTATCAGCATATGATATATATGTGAAGTATTTATGTTTGCAGATTTGTTTGAAATCTTAATCTAATAAAAAAAAATTTTTTTAGAAGCAAAAATGATTTTAATTTATTTTAGTTTGGCAATATATAAATAAACAACGTACCAAATTAATATCTATCTATAAATATATAAAAAAAATCACACCAATATATATATATATAGTCAATATAATTACAGGGGATTTGAACCCAGACTTTTCAAACTTCTTTGTATTTAAATGAATATGGGTTGGTCCTATACATGAGGAGTCAGAATGACTTAAAGTCAACATGGGCATGACAATAATACTGGTATCATCGAGATTTGGGCATTCCATTATTAGATTTTCAATGGTATGGAAGGATGAAGAGTTGGATGGTGGAATAGACTGAGGTCTGTTCATTAAAGTTTGAAGATTTGCTATCTTAATATAAACTGAGCACTGATTATATCTATGTGTGGGCGATAATGATTTGGTCCACGTGATGAATGCTGGTTCAGCAAGAAATATGTATTTTGGAGATCATTTATCTTTTCCACATGTGTGTGATCATGTGTATCGATTATACAAAACAGATCAGATATCTGAAGGGAGCTTGACCATCTGGGTTCAAGTTCCCTATAATGACATCTAAACTCCAGGGATATAGAGTATACCTATATTTAAATATCACATATTCAATATATTGTAATGATGTGTATATATATATGAGTTACATGATTTATGTTTTTTTTTTTTTTTAAATAGAAAAATTACAATTATATGTCAATATTTAATAGTTTAGAAAAAAGAAACGATTAAAATAAAACTAATAACATCTTTCTTATTTTGTATGTGTATTCTATTTTTATATAATTCCTTCAAAAGTACTTTTGTTTAAAAGCACTTTTTAATTAAAAGTTTATAATGAATTGAAACAATAAGTACAAGATTTCAGATTCTGGAGATTAAGATTCCAGACTGATTAAATAAACAATATAGAACTAATTTTGGCATAATTACTAATTTAAAAAAATAAAGATCAAATCGATTGATAGCATGGGTGAAAACTCGAGCAAGAGTTGGGTCAGTGTGTATAAAAAGCTGAAATTCCCTATTGTTATTATTCGGATTCTTCAGATGATTCAGACTATTCAATTGATTGTGAGGATTCAGACTATTCAGATTGTTCAAGAAGATTATTCAGAAAATTTTATAGAAGACAGTTAAAAAAATAATAAGTAAATAAGATAGTTGGCCAGAGTTAATCAAGATCAACCAGCAGCAGTGAACTACAAGCAGCTAAACAACAAAATCCAGCATGATGAAACCATCTTTTTACGATTGTGCCAAGAGAGAAATGAGAGGCTAGATCCAAAAACTGGGTGTTCATTCATTTTTCTTCCACTCGTCTCCTGTAAGCCATTAGACAGATGCAGTAATATATTATTCTGTCTTGCCTTTTGCCGATTTTTGAACCTGCCATGCCAAACCAATGGAAACAGTCCACACCGTAGGACATGAAACCAAGAAGAAGCGTCACAATACTAAAATATACACCTACCATGAATCTGACTGAATCAGAAAACAGGGATGTTCACCCATATAAAAAAACAGAGACTGTGTTTAGACCTAGGTAAATATATTCATTGACACTGTTAATAAAATTTTTGAATTCTTAATACTAGTATTGAACTTTTCAATTTTATCTTAAATAGAGCTTTAGAGATCATTCTGAAGTATTCATATTTTGTTTTATGTTTTTGAATATTCATTACTATTTTTGTTATATTATTTAATAAATGTGTTTGTAAATTATTAGTGTCATTTTACGTTTCTGTCTCTCTCAATTGAATTATGAGTAAACAATTTTATTTAAACATTCTGTGTTAGTGATCTCATATTCTAAGAACTAGCAATGGGTCAAGTGCTTGAAATATGTTAATGACATTTCATGGATTCCAGTTTAAGTATTGGACACCACCCTAGGATTTAAATCCATTATAAATATCCGTGAGATGTGGCAAGTTTCTTGCAGTTTGAGAGAGGTACCTTGGTCTGGAAAAGTGACTGTTGTTTTAACATTTTTATTAAATCTCAGTCTGACCAGGAGTATGATTAATATGTAAATATTAATCATATTTATTCCTCTGCTTGAGTAACGGGGTCGCAAAGTAAAATAATTAACGATAAATTAAGAGCCAATAACTTAAATTATAAGTGTCAAAAGAAAAATAGTAACAAGAAACCGGTAAAGTTTTTGTTTCAAACTCATAAATTTCAAGTACAAACTTTACTTCAAATGTTTAAAAAAATTACAGCAAAAAAGGGGGATCCCGTTACAGATGTGGTCCAACATGAGATCTTGACAATTTGTTCAAATTAAAACAAAAAAAAATGCGTAATATAAATAATCGGCTCACAGAAATAAATATATATATAATAATTAAAGTGAATGAATTTATGAGATGAGAGAAAACAGACAACACTAATAATAATTTTATAGGCAAAAGAAAGATAAGTGAGATTAGTTTTATTAAAATATTGTACTTTGTGGTAAAGAAAGAAAAATATAGATATGTAGTAGATATAAATAAATAAGGGTAGGTAGGCAATGATAAAAGTCAGAAATCTGCAGACAAATAGTATTGGGGGAACTTAGGGGGGGGGGAATCGAGCGAACACTCGTATTTAATTATAAATTTAAAAAAAGAATAAAATAGTAAAGCAATTAAATTAAAATCATTAAGTAAATAAATTAGTAAACATACTGTTTGTGAATAAAAGATGGTATTGAAAAGCAAAAAGATATCATATAAAAAGTTGTCTAAGATTGTAAATGATTACAAGAAGAAGAGCGAAAATGGAGGCTCAGAATATGGATAGAGAATGTTCCCAGTGATAAACAGCAAACTAAAACTGAGAAAAAAAGAAGTAGAAAATATTCCTAGCAAGGAACAGCAAAGGAAAAGAAAGTCACAAACAGAAAAATAGGGACATCATAGCAATAATAACCAGCATGCTTGAGAAACAAAAAGAAGCAGCTGAAGAAAATAAAAGAATAGCCAAAGATATCAAAAACCAGTGTAGAAAAATGGCTGTGAAGAGTTTAAAAAACAGACTAATAAAATGATGGAAGAGCTAAAAAAGCAATATTATGAGATGAATAGGAAATTAGAAGGCAAGTTGAAGAGCTTGAAAAATTAAAAAATCAAATCGGACTGGATTACGATAAAATGAAAGAGGAAATTATGAGAGATAAACGAAAATAAGATGCAAGTTGAGAATGAACTCAAGGTGGCTTACCAAACAATAGAAAAATGAAAGTACAAAAAGAGATAAATATAGGACTAGTGCGAGATGCCGTAGCAGAATATAAGGTAGAAAACTGCAAATTAATTGACGAAATTAAAGTCGAAATTAATAATTTAACTTTAAAAACAAATAAAATAAATTTTAACAAAGATAATAGGCAAGCAGAGGTATTAAATAAAAAAAAACAAGCTGACAGAAGTAAAAAAGCCTAACTAGCTGAGTGCAAATGTGAACACGCATGTCATAAATAATACGGCGATTGTAAATCAGTTTCTAAAAATTCATTATTTTCTGCCACATGGATGAAGCTCCACAGAACATTTAAATAGCTTTGAGAGGTATTTCACCTTAAATCAGTTAGGTAAAGAGGCCATGGTTGCAATTGCGTGTGGCCATTTACAAGGGTGTTCTCAAGCTTGGTGGGATTCTCTATATTATAAGCCTATCACTTTTGATGAATATAAAAAAGCTCCATCAGTTTGTTTTCTTTGTTCACGAAAAAACATGTCAGTTTACTTTCAATTTGAAAATGCTAACAGTTTTTATAATAAGAGGAACCATGATAAAAGAAAAATTAGGGAGGTAATTTTTTTAAACAGAATTAGGATATCTGTAATTAAGAGACAATTTGCTAATGTTAAAATTCATGAATCTTGGGATATGACGTGATGACATTTACTTCCATTATATTTGAATTTAAGTGGCTTTTAATTAAGAAGGTTACTTATAAAATATATTATCATCATTATAATTTATTTTTATTATATGAAATCATATTAATTGATAGTTTAATTCATTAAAAAAGAACATAATATTTGGAAAGGTTGAAAGTAAAAACAAAAAAAAAGGATGGCTCCACTAACACAATAATGAACATCATGAAAAACTAATCTATAAAGATTATTTTGAAGACTGCCATTCTTGTGATTGCAGGAGCTAATAATGTTTTTGCACTTATATTAAATCTAAATACAACAGTCAAAAATTATGATTACGAATATAATTTGTCAGTTTTAAGTATTTTTTTATTGTAGTTTTATAAAGAATAGAATTACTATTAATATAGTGGTATAGAAATGAAAAAAATATTTTAGATAAAAATGTTTTTATTTTTGTTGAACAATATATTTCAGACATATTTCACATTTACATATTAAAAAAATATACCTAAATAGATACAAATAGGCATATGTGTAGATATGTAAAATAATTTTATGATAAATTATTTAGATACTTTGGGATTAGTGTTGCTCGTCTGCCAAATTCTTCTAACTTTGCAAATTATTCTAGCACTTTAGGTTTATTGTTTTTTTTTTAAAGAATAGCAAACTTTATATTTAAAAAATGAAGGTACTTACATATTAGACCTGCTGCCTGTGTTTGCGACAGATGAATGCCATTTTAAAATGTCACAACTATAGCATTCTGGCATCATAAACCACATTCCCCCATTGCAGAAAGGTATGATATTTCTGCTGTAACAAATACTGGCAGCAATATTATTATGAAAACCTAAAGCGCAAGAATAATTTCCAAAATTAGAATAATTTATAGCCGGACAATTATGTCATGGCAGCTCTAATCCCAAAGTACGATTATTTATAATAAAAGTTTTATATCTACTAAAACATCACATGATTTTCTTTGCTTAATTTTAACAATATGCATTAGAAGCTATAATTCATTCTATTTACACCATAGTTTGAGTTCAAAACAATTTTTTGTATCTCTGGTTATTACTTTCTGTACAACAAAGGAAGTCAAGATAGCTTTGGGATTTGGGGATGCAAATCCAATGTCTCTCAAATGAAAACCAATAGCTAGAAACAAGTCTGGTAAGATTGTTACACATTATGCTATGTTGTCCATTGGTTACTCATCTAGAACAGAGCAATTCAAATGTTCTTTATTACTTGGTCATTTTCAAGTGGATAATGAAATGGTTAATGTCTATGATTAGCTTTATATGACTGCTTTAAAATTATTAAAAATTAAATATATAGAGTATAATAATATGCATACATGCTAAATGCTTTTTTTTCACTTGTTGATTAGAACTTATATATACATACAATATATATGCATGCATTTTTGTATAAACATAAATAAATGCACACACTGATATATATACTCAGAAATGAAAGACAGTATTAAATTGCTTATTTATACACACAATATGCATGTATATATGCATGTGTGCAAATAATAGCAGTAATAGTAATGATAGCAGCAAAAGTTTGAAGACAAAAGTTCTGAAAATATTTAAATTACACAAATTTTTCCACTGTATTTGTCAGACAACATCTACAATAACAAAGATTTATAATAAATAAATAAAAAAATATTCTGAATTTTTTTTTTTTTTATTTCATAATTTTTTTTAAATTAATTTTTTTAATTCAATGTTAATATTTATTATTAGTTGTATCATTACAATAATATATACAAAGAAAAAATATTAATGTAAAATATATTATTACACTTTGAATTATAAGTATTAAACTTTTTGTTCTCATAACTTCGACACTAGCAATTTCAAATAAATACCATATTATTTAATTCTAATCATTTATTATACTAGACATATTAGCATAGATATAACCTTAATTCTGTTCAAAAATGTGTGTGGAATGGAAGTTAAAGTATGTCTTAAATATATATAATGTAATGATAAATAAAATAAGGGATAGCATGGGATGATGACAATAATCATTATCATCCCATAATCAATAAAATGAATACAGCAAATAAGTAATTGTAATAATAATGAATTATATCATCAGCAAACAAGAATAATCAACAGACATCCCTTATGACTGAATCCAAAAGAAATACATTATAAAACAGACTAATTATCTTTTAGCCAATGCCAAACTTAAGGCATAAAATAAAAGACATGTGAATGCATATACTTAAGATCTAAAGTATCCATCATAGTAAAAAAAATGCTGAGATTCTGATGCATTTTGAGCATAAATGCTTGGGTGAATGGGAGAAAAAATGGATAAATGAAGCAAAGAAAAGAAAAAGAAATTAATAGTGTTTTCATATAATAAATATGATGTAGCTAGAATTGTATGGAAGGGAACAGCAGTAACAGGGTTAACATATGGTAATGATGCATTATGTGTTAGTAAAGGAGTATTAGATTATTTAGATAAAGTACAAAGATAAGTAGAATGACATGCATTACATACAAATGTGTGGACAGCAAAGGTGGCAATTCAAAAAGAAGAAATGGGATGATCAAGTTTTTATATGAGAAATGCAAAAAATAAAATGAAAATGGTCGGTAGATTGCAATTTATGGCTAATAAGAGACTATCCAAAATAGTATTTAATTGGATTACAAGTTAAGGGCAGGCAACAAGATGGGTGACAAAGGTAGTAGGGTATGCAGAAGATTTGGATAAAGACTTTATGCCAGTATACTTATACAAAAGGTTGCATGTTAGGAGAATTGTTGAGTGTTATAGTGGCAAGGAATGGATAGAAGAATAGATGCGTTAATAAAAAAAAATATGGCATTGGAGAGATGGAGAACTCATATGGAGAGTTAAAAAGAGTTTAAATATATACAGACGGAAACAGAATATTGGGTGCAAATTAATTTATAATAGCAATGAAAGTAGTTTACTGTTTAAGGCTTGAATAGATTCATTAGCAACAAGGGAATATACACATAAATGGAAAAATGTGGGTGATTTAGTCTGCAAGTTATGTAAGGAAGGCTAGACAATATTAGGAATCAGTTAAGTGAATGTAAATGCTTACAAGGATGAGGAATGAAAAGGGGAGGCAAGGTGACTAACAGGTCTTTCTGGGCATAGTGGCTCTCTCAGAGATTTGACTCTGAGAAACAAGCCACAGTGCATCGTATCACACTGAGAAGATTAAGGGATTAATGAATAGAGACAATAAAAACGAACTAGATAAGAAAGTTCAGAAGATGAAAAAAAATTTTACAAATAAAGTAAAAAAAGTAATCTATGAAACAGAATTTATAGGAGACTCGCTAAAGGAGACTTGCTAATTAGAGGATGTGGAAATGCAATTGCAAGAAAAAATAGAAATAGGTATGTAAGAGTATGTTCGGCTGGTGCTAGAATTAGGAATTACAGATAAGGTAAAGAAACAAGTGAGTAGAGATGTTATGATAGGAGCAAATAATTTGTCAATCATCGAAGAGAGTAATGGATAAGTACAAAAAATTGATTAGTAATTTGAATAACATTAAATTAAAAGTAGAAATAGTTGGATTACTACCAAGATTCGACAACAAGTTTGTGTTAGATAAAGAATGTTCTTTCATTCCAATATCAGTCTTTCATGCTAATTGGGCACGCGCCTTTTGAGTGTTAAATAAATGAATACTCTCTTCTTCAATCCAAGATATAGTATTTATGCAGGAATAAAAAGAATCCCTCTTATTCGTACGAATCAAATTCTTTTATATGAGCACGGCGCTAGATAAAATATTTGCTTATTTACTCATAAAGAATGTTCTATAAATGAGAGATTGAAAAAATTATGAGACAGAAATAATGTTATGTTTGTGGATGTGTGGGATTTTTTTTATTAGTACAAGGGAGTTATACAGTAAAGTTGTATTGCACTTAGGAAAACAAGGAAGCGAAGTATTAGGAGATTTGGTTTATGAAAAATATTATAGTTCAGAAAATTTATAAAGGGGGATAGGATTTTAAATTACAATATTATCAAAAAAAAAAGGTTAAGAATGGATAGAATGTAAGAAATAATCAAAGGGTAACTGATCAAGATATAAATGTAGATATGGAGAGGCAATTAGTCTGTAAAACTAATGATAAACAAACTAATTACAAATGTAATAAAGAAGAAAGAGTCAAACGAATTTATAAAAGGGTAGTAAGAAAGAAAGAAATTATTAAAATAGGATATTTGAATATGCAAGATGGTAGAAGATTAGAAAAGTGGTTGGAATTAAATGAAGCAGTTAAAAATGAAGGACTTGAGGTATTAGCAGTAGTAGAAACACATCTAAGAGAAGAAGAACCTACACTGAAAAATTTGATATGACAGAGTATAAATAGAAAAGAAAAAAGTGGTGATGGTATAGGAGTTATGTCAAAAAAAATATGTAAATACTGTAAAGTGTCAAAAACATTTAAAGTTGAAATAAGATTAGAAAGACATGAAAGAATGGATGTTGGATATAGTATATAAGGCTAATGGAGATAGTCTAACTATATAATGGGGTGGAACAGTAGCATACTTGAATGCCTATTTAAGGATATACAGAGTTTCAAAAAAAACAGGAAAGAAAATAATGGTTATATGGGATATAAATGGGCATATTAAAGAAATTGATGACTTGGATAATAAGAATGGACAGCTTTTGAAAAATTTTTATCTGTGAATTTGAGCACTGGAAATTTATCAAATATTTATGAAGAGCAATGCACATAATCTAGAAAGAATATATTTCATACAATAGATTATGTATTAGTAGATAAAGAGAAAATGAATAAAGTACAGAAAATTAAAGTTTTTGATAATGAAGAGAGAGTATGTAATAGGGATCATAATTTAAAATAGAAATGGTTAGTAATGTGACGCAAAATAATAATAATAAAAGTAGAAAGGAGAGTGAAAGATATGGATGGAGAGTGAATGATAAGAATAAGTTAGAAGAATATAAAATAAAAGTAGAAGAAATCATAGAAGAGTTTGTTGGGGATGAATATAAGAACTAGAGTAGAGAAGTAGTAAAAGGGACAAATAGGGTTTTAGGTGAGAAGTAATAGAAAAATGAGAATTAGTAAAAAACTGTAAAAGAGAGGCAAAAGCATGCACAGAATATAAATGTGCTATTAAGAGCAAAGAGAGTGAAAAAGATGTTAATATTAAATGGGAAAACTATTTAAATAAAAAAAAAATTGGCTAAAATAGATAATTATAGAGAGAGAATGAAATATACTAAATTATCCAGATATTAATAAAAGTGGAAGAGATGGGAATAAAAAATTTTGGAAATATATTAGAAGATGAAATGTAAGGGAGAGAGAAATACTATTAATGAATGATGAGGAGAAAGAATGTAATTCTAGAGAGGAATTAGAGACAATCTTAAATAAGTATGTAATCAATAAACAAAAGGTGGTAGATGTGAAGGATAGAATGATAACAATCATAAAAACATATAGCAATGATAATGTTAGTTTTACAAAAAATGAATTGAATGAGGCAGGGAGGAAGATGAAATATGGAAAGGTAAGAAGTTTAGATGAATGGGCATCAGAGATGGTGATGAATTTGGGAAATAGGACTAAATTAAATCTGTTATCATGTTTTAATAAGATGGCACAAAAGACAGAATTTCCAAATAGCTGGAATAATACAAGAGTGAGACTATTATTTAAAGGAAAGGGTAAGGATCATAGAAAACTAAATAATTATAAACTGGTAGCAGTAACACTGGTTAAAATTTTTGCATATATAATAGCTGGAAGGGTGGCAAAATGGATGGAAGAAAACAATATAGTGGGAAAAATTCAAGGAGGTTTTTGATCGGATAGACGTATAGGAGTAGTTTATTTGCAGTCACACAACTTATAAATATGAGTAGGAAGATAGGTAGACAGTTATATAGGGCCTTTATAGATATAGAGAAGGCATATGATAGAGTAAATAGAAACAGATTATGGGCAAGTTTAATAAATTTGGGAATAGATGGAGCTTTAGTAGATCTTATTAAGAGATTGTATAAAAATAATTACTATATATATATCAATTAGGAAATATAGAATCAGTTAGAATTAAGTGAGGTGGGACTAAGACGAGGATGCCCTATGTTACCTGTTTTGTTTTTGTTATATTTGAGAGAAATAGAGAGAGCTATAAAAAGATTAAAAAGAGGTAGAGATACCATTAATAGATGGCATCGGAGTGTGTATATTAACAGGTCTTTTATTTTCTGGTGATATGTTCTTGTTCACAGAAAGTAGGGAAGATATGCTGAAGACATGCACAAAAGTTGGTATGGAGATGGGGATTAAATTTAGTAAACAGGCAAAAACGCTCCATATAGTAGTGCCACCTTGTGCTAACAAGAGTAATCAATGGATGCCAGAAGGCTTGTGCATAAAATCCCTATCTAGTGCCTACTCATCCAATATCCCCAGACTAGTTTCTGGCTTGTGACCATCATCAGTGAGGAGCCTTGGATCTGAGAGCACTGCACCTGGATCTTAGGATCTAATGCAACCCTCCAGCAGCCACCTTTTATCTCTACTTCACTACAGAACTATGAGAATGAAAACATAATAATATTTTCAATCTAAGCTCAATAGCTTATATAGTCATACGGGCAGCACCCCATATGACTATATAAGCTATTGAGCTTAGATTGAAAATATTATTATGTTTTCAATTTCATTCTCATAGTTCTGTAGTGAAGTAGAGATAAAAGGTGGCTGCTGGAGGGTTGCATTAGATCCTAAGATCTATGTGCAGTGCTCTCAGATCCAAGGCTCCTCACTGATGATGGCCACAAGCCAGAAACTAGTCTGGGGATCTTGGATGAGTAGACACTAGATAGGGATTTTATACACAAGCCTTCTGGCATCCATTGATTACTCTTGTTAGCACAAGGTGGCATTACTATATGGAGAGTTTTTGCCTGTTTACTAACAGTTATGTGCTTGCATAAGATGGTGATCATGTGATGTTTAGTGAGATTAAATTTACTGAAGTAAAATCAAAAGTAATGATGATAAATGCTGGATAAAAAGAAGAGAAATAATTTTTATTGTTAGATATAAAGTTAAATTTGGTCAATAGTTATAACTGTTTGGGAAACGTCTTAAGTAATCAGAGAAACTGCTTGGATGAATGGGAGAAAGAAATTGATAAATGAAGCAAAAAAAAAAAGGGGACTGATAAACGAAATTAACAGTATTTTCATATAATAAATATAATGTAGCAAGAATTGTATGGAAGAGAATGATAGTAGCAGGGTTAACCTATGGTAATGATGTATTATGTGTTAGCAAAAGGGTGTTAGATTATTTAGAAAAAGTACAAAGAGAAGTAGGAAAACACGCAGATGCAGATATGTGGATGGCAAAAAAGACAATTCAATGAGAATTGGGATGGACCAAGTTTTTATATGAGAGATGTAAAAAGCAAAATGAAAATGTTAGATAGATTGCAATCTATGGATAGTAAGAGAAAGCCAAAACTGTATTTAATTGGTTTATGAGTAAAGGTTAGGCAACAAGATGGGTAAGAAAGATAGTATGGTATGCAGAAGATTTGGATAAAGACTTTGTATGGTATACTTGTACAAAGAATAGAATGACCATGTTAGAAGAATTGCTGAGTGCTATAGTTGCAAAGACTGAGATAAAAGAATAGATGCATTAATAAAAAATAGGAAGTTGGAGAGATGAAAAACTAGTATAGAGAGTAAAAAAAGTCTAAATATATATAGAAATAAAAGAGTTAATTTACGATAATAGCAAGGGAAGTGGTCTACTGTTTAAGACTCAAACAGAATAGTTACTAACAAGGGAACATGAAGATTTAGTCTGCAGGTTATGTAAGAAAGGCATGGAAAATATTAGATATTTGCCCTATGGAATGTAAATGCTTACAAGCAGAAAGAGTACAAATAATGAAAAGAATAAATATAGACCAAGTGATTATATAGAAGTGAGTTCTTGGTCTTCATGCTGGACTTGGAAAAAGGGGGATATAGATACAAAGGCTATGGAGTGAACAAAAATGATGATGTAGAAATGAGTTAGAACAGGATGGGAAAAACTTAAGGTGGGAAGTAGAAAGGGAAGGTACAGTGGCTAACAGGTTTTGTTGGGCATATTGGTTGAGAGATTCCTGACTTTGATAAAAGAATAGCCATATCACATCACACCAAACTATGCTACACTAACTTCCTTCCTATCTCTAAGTTACTGGTCATAATTTATTTTTATTAGTCACCATATATATACCACAATTAACTATTAATTTATGTGTGTGACACCCACCATATTTATGATTATTTATTATCACCATTAAAATATTGAAAATGCAGTAGACAGATGATAATTTTATGTAAATTAATAATTTTAATAGTTAAAACAATAAATAAAACTACAAATCAGAACATATGAATTAATTTCACATAATATTTACTAATTCCACACCATATAAGGTGAAATAAAGTGATTCAATCTATTTTTCAAATCCCTATAATATCAATCCCCTTTCTCCCTCGTAAGATCAATTACCATTAATCATTGTCAAAAGCAAAAACTAATCTCTAAATAAACAATATAGAAAAAGCAAAATATATTAACATTCCTGAGAAGTATATGTGAAATATACAAATAACCATGGATCGATATTTTTACAGACAATTGGGAAGACCAATCAAGGAATGACAACACCAGGAAGAACAAGCAAATTTATTAACCTAGACATAGAGATTAATGACACCAGACATTGATAATCCCTATTCTACCAGAAGTAGCCTGGGCACACATAACAAGATAGTATTATGCAATAATACTAAATCTACCTCAAACTTCATTTTATTTAGAATAAGATCTATCCAAAAAGACACTTAACCCTAACACATATGTAAAATAACTAATAACTTATTTGGCCCTCAGGAATATATGCACAATCAATAAAATAATAATAAAAAACCTAGATCAAAGAATTACATAATAAATACTTGTTGAAATAATTCTGCATGTGATACACTCCCTTTCCTTTTTTTTTTCTTTTCTTTAACAGTTCTATCTTCACTGAACTAATTTAAACAAAATTAGTTTAATAATTGCTATGGCAATGAGTCTAATTACATATATACAGCATTGTTTATATTTATCCAGATTGTAAATGATAGATTGGCCATCTGACAAAGTCCCTAACACTAAACAAATGTTTGATAACATGAGCTTGTGTATAGAGTTGGCAGGACTACAGTTCATTCAACTGGAATAGGGATTCTGCTTCTGACTGTGGTTGTTTATTGTGATACACCACTTTTCAAATATCCGCATGGAAAGTTTAATTTCATCCTCGGTTAACTCGCTGTCTAATAATAGGCATAGTATACAATTTCATGGTCATTCAATTGTAAAGTTGATCTTAAAGAAAAGGAGGAATCACAGGTTGTACTAGCTGGATTCATAACATAGCTTCTTTTATAATGCAAAAGAGTGTCTCTCTTGAAAACAAAGCTCTTTTTATACAATTTGCAGGTTTTTATCCTCCTTCTTCCACTAGTATTTTCTTATTAGAACTTTAACACATTAATAATGGACCGGAAACAAGCAAATATTTTTCTTATATCACGACTCTGGATCCAATTTTCTTATCTGGTTTATAAAATTATTAATAACTGATTTTATGTGTAATTAGACTCATTCAATTTGCAAAATTTAAATTAAACTTTTTTCTTTAGCTTGTTTCTATAATGAAGCATAGCTACCCCCTCCCCCATTAACATACCAAATTATAATTAAAATATTTTTCTAGTAGATTTTGATTACCCTATAATTAGCATTATCAATCTATTTACTTCAATTTATTTATAAAATATAGTTTTATTAATAACTATAAGTTATATACTAAATTATAATTGGAATATAAACAAAAATATAATATTCTCTTATGAGGTGGAGAAATTCCACCTCATTATTAATCCAATTAATATTTTCTTTATATCACTATTTACAAAAAAATTTTTGGTACTGATACATATGACAATCCATCACGCTTGATGGCGTTCTTTCAACAAAACACATCGATATAACGTTACCGGGCCATTAATTTTCTTTAATATTTTAACAAATAAACAATATACAGACAACTCTTTCAAATTACATTATTTTATTATTTTTGAAACTAATTTTATAGATTTTCAATTAATAAGCAATTTTTTTTTCTTTTAAAATAAATGTTCCTTTATTTTAGCTTTTTTTTAAAAAATAACCAAATTTTTTTCTTTTGTAACAAATGTTCCTTTAGGTTAGGGTTTTTTTTTTTTTTTGGAAAGTAATTTAATATATTTGCAAAATGTTCATTTGTTAACTTTTTTTTCACTAACGTTGATTTGATTACTTCAAACATAGTTTTATAAGCAATACACAGAGAACTCTTTAAAATTATGTTATTTTATTAATTTTGAAATGTAATTTTACAGATTTTCAATTAATAAGCTTTTTTTTTTCTTTTATAATAAATGTTCCTTTATTTTAGCTTTTTTTTTTTAAATAACCAATATTTTTTTCTTTTGTAAGAAATGTTCCTTTAGGTTAGGATTTTTTTTTTTTTTTTTGAAAGTAATTTAATATATTTGCAAAATGTTCATTTGTTAACTTTTTTTGGTATTCACAAACATTGATTTGATTAATCAAACACAGTTTTATTTTTGATTGATAAACAACGCCTCAATAATCAATTTATTTTTGTTTGGTAATAAATGTTCCTTTATTTTATGTTGTTATTTTTTTTTGCGAACCGTAATTTAATATATTAAGCAATAGAGACAGCTTGAATGAATACTTTTTCCACAAGTAGCCATTTTTTCGCCAACACAAGCTCTCACAAGGTAAGAGACTTTAGATTCAGGTATGCCGAATAGCCACATTTCCTAATTTTAACGCCTTTACAACAGGGGTGATAACATTGGGTACAGTGTGACAATTTGGAGGACCTTATAGTAATTCATTTAGGTTTGAAAATAATTACTTCTGAGCGTATATTGGTTCACTTTCCGTTATTTTAAAATTATTCACACCCTATTATAAGTTAACGATATGTTAAGTGTCAGCATTTGTATAGAGGGTAAACAACATATATCAGAGCTAACTAATATGGTAGGCTAAGTGTGCATTGTGAGAGCAATTGATTGCAAAACACGCTGCAGGCCGCCATTAGCCAAAAGACTCAGTTACTGTTAGCAATTGAGAAGTTGTGCCTGATAAACAGTATTTTCAACTACTTTTGGCTAGCAGCAACGCCATCAAGCGGGATGGATTGTCATATGTATCAGTACCAATTTTTTAACTTTTTTTTTTTTTTTTCAAATATAAATATCTATTAAGAAAAACAAATTTTTAAAAATGAGGGGAAGAGATGTAAAATCAGAATCCATATGAAATTAAATTGGAAATACTGTAAACCCCCCCCCCCTTTTTATTTTAAATTATAGCTTTAAGCATTCGATATTGTTTGGCTATGAATTATGAAAAATTTTTCAGCTATTTTATTATAACAATCCAGCAATATACTGTCTGAGCATCTGATATGAACAAATTTAAATTTATCTAATAAAATATATTACATGAAGAATAATACAAAATTTTAAACAATAAATACTGCATATATTCAGACATATTAATGAATAATTTTGAAGAAAAAAAAGGAGAGAAATGTAATGATACATATATTACTATCGTTATATATCCACTGCTGTATAAAAATCTCCCAAAGTTTAATTGAAGTTTTTTTTAATTGTAGCTTCTCTTCTTCAGAATTCTATAACAAACTTCAATACCTAACCTCCCATCTCACATGCAATGTTTTTCTAAATCTCTAATAATCTCTTGAGATCCAGTTTAAGACTTCAATTATTCATTTAGTCTCATATTTTCTAATGTTATATCCACCAGAATTCAATTTTAGCCTCTTAATATCAATGATATCTATTTGTTCTTTTACTCAAGTATTTTTAAAAAAACAAATTTGACCTATTTTTATTAGATTAGATTTATTAATTAATTATTAAATTTCAAACAAAAAAACAAATATGACAAATCTTCAGTCCTGATTTGAGAAATTATTTTAATAATTTTTCTAATAATATTTTTTTAAAAAGAAATAAACCACTTAATACATGGTTTAAGAAACTTTTTACATCAGGTTTTTGTCAAAATAAAAATGCAAAAAAAAAAAAAATCATGCTGTTAACAAAAAAGTGTATAATTAATAAATAAAAAGATATCATAGTTATTAAAAGTGATTAATCTTATTCTGTGAATCCATGTTGTATAAAAAATTTGGTATATAACGAATGACGTCATTTAACTTAAAACTACTTTTAAAAAATATAATTCCGCTAAAATTGTTCTAAAATTGTTTTGTATAAAAAAATGGAATGAGAGGATTTGAATGAGCACATTAATGAAATAAATGAAGTAGAGAATATGATTAAGGCATTAATGAATAAGATGTGTGAGAAAAATATGATGAGTGTAAACCTGAGCAAATAAATGATGGGAGATTTACATGACAGGCAGAATTTGAAGTAAGCTGTTAATTAAATAATTAAATTAATATAGACAACCATATAGATTTAAAAATAAATTTCTAATATTGTATACAAAATGTTTGTAAATGTATATACATCCAAGATTATTTAATATGTAGTTTCAGCTACACATGATGTTAAAGACAAGAAAAATGTATAATGTTAGGATTAAGTCACTTTTTTTTTTTTTTTAATCTAAAAAAATGTATTAATCTAACAATATTTAGGAATTAACTAAGACCGACTGATTATCAATACTCAAATGTATTACAAAAAAAAACTCAGCATGCAAAAAGTTAATTTTATTGATAATAAGATAATCTTTTTTTTTCCTGTCTTTCAAAATTAATTTCTAATTTTGTTATAATATTTAGGATTTTAAATTCAAGTTATACAGAGAAAAGAAAAAAATTAAGAGAAAAAAATACAAATAATGAAAAATTTTCAAGAATTTATCTGAAACTTATACAATAATCATATTTCAATGATCATTCAATAAAAATTTGTATCAACAAGATTTCAGCTTATAATTTTTATTATTAATATAATCCTTTCCTTTTAAAACTTGTGCAAACAAAGTGAATACAATACAGTAAACTTAATAAAATTCTTTTGGGAAGCCAAGATATTATTTACAAAAAAATACAAGCTATATTATTAGCAGTGATAATATTGATGACAGCATGAATTTACCTGATTTTCACCATATCTATGAAAATGGTTATTCAATTTTTCAATTTCGCAGGATGCTTTTTCTAACTGACTTTGCAAATTTTCAATCTAGATAATTTAATAAAAGAATAAATAAAATTAAAATGTAATAAAATTTATTATTAAAAAAAAAAATTAGCTTCTAAATTGTAAAAAATAAATGGACAAAACATCAGAATATCTAATAATAAAATCAGAATTCAAATACTTTTTAAAAAAATTTTTTTTTTTTTAAATGTTAACTATTTAAGCTATAAAAGTGAAATTTTTACATTAATCCTTTTTTTTTTTGCCAATTTGAATGTTATGTATAATAAAAAAATAAAAAAATGATTACATTAATAATTCAAGAAAGATGTATGTATAATTCAATTACAATGTATGTCTGCACATAGATCTAAAATAGCACAGCTTTTGGCTATAGCAGCTTTACTCATTCTGCAACATTTTTTAATTTATCTATAAAGTCATGAATGTGATATGATATAAAAGTTTCTTTCTAAACATTAAATCATAAATAAATTTCTGTATGCCGAAAACTATATTCCTAGAAATCCTTTTATATGAAAAATAACTATAAGTAAAAACATCTAAGACATACGCTTAAAATCTGAATAAAGTTAGCAATTTTTGCCTAATGTATTTTCAACTAAGTTATATCAGTCATAGTCATGGCATAACCAATATAATAACTTAGTCGAAAGTGCACTAGGCAAAAATTGTGAACTTTAATCAGATTTTAAGCATATCTCATATATATTTTTGTGTATAGTTATTTTCCATATTACATTTCCTCGAGATATTGCATATCAAAATTTTCAACATTACAAATCCTTTTATAAAAATTAAACATTTTCTTCTGAATCTTTTTGTCCTATTATAACCTCCACCCCTTCCAAATCCATTAGATCTCTCCCAATTTATACTACTACCAAATCATTCAGTCAATAGTGAAAAAATCTTCTCTTCTCTTTTCTCATTTTATATAAAAACTATTTCAGTACTTCTGATAGGCTTTCAACATATTACTCATTTTTTTAGTAAAACATAAAAAGTCTCTAACTTCTTTCCTTCTCTTACCTTTCTATTTCCCTACTCCATATATAACTTATCTATTCCACTTTTAATATTCTACATTCCAAAAAATAGATGTATATATTTAAATCAATTCCACATAAATATCTACAGTCCAAATTTTTTATTCTATTTTCACTTCCATTCTTTGATATACAAAGTTCCTACCATGATATAAAATTATTTTTCCTTGAAGAATTGAAAGTTTCTGCACATAAACTATATACCTAGAGATCCTGTTAGCCAAGTTAAAATTCACTCTTCTGAAACGTTTTTATATCGTAACAAATTCATCTACTTCTTATTTCTATTATCTCCTTTTAATCTATAATTATTATATCATTTTGCTAGTATTGATGCATTCATTTTGTTTATCCAATCTCATTCAAAAAAAAAAAGTTTTGCAATACTTCCAATATTTTGTTCTCATATTGCCTGTATTCATCATAAAAACTTAAATAAAATTTTAAAAAATTGTTTTTTTTTCCTGCTTACCATATATTTTCTCCAAATAACAATAAACTAGCTCTAATGTTCTATATAATGTAAATACTTTTATATTTTGTATATTTTTATATAACCGTAAACTTTTATTTTAGAATTATATTCATTTTCCACAATTCTGCTTCTTTTTCACTAAACCAATAACTTACCCTTGTTTCCTATTCTTCATACTTATGTACCTATAATATATTACTGATGCATTTATACTATTACAAAGATAAAAATAAATTTTGCATATTAGTTAAAAAATTTATTTTTCTCTTAACATAATCCAATCAAAATGTTTTTACAAATCTATTTTCATTCATATATTATAGCTTCCCAAGAATGTTTTAATTCGCTTTTCTCTCATTAAAACAGAAATCCATCCAGTTTCTTTGCTAAAAGCCTCAATTGTTATCTCTAATTCTCCACTCATTGTAAATCCTATTTTATTCTATTTAAAAATTTCTGAATCCACTTGCCAATATAAAGTGCCTCATTTCTAAATCTTAAAACAAGTACATCATTCCTTTCCAAGTTATATTATCTATCTCATATTTGTATGAAAATCATAACTGTTTTTTCACCCTAAATCATTAGTTATTAAAGACATCTATTGACAATCTAATCAATTATTTTGAAAGTATTTTATTTTAATGTATACAATAATTTAAACATATCAAGTAAAAATTTGTTTCATATTTAAAATCAAAACTTATCTCAGTTTTAAATTATTAATGAAACTGAAAATTCTAACAACAAATACAAATAAGGAAATTAAAGACTATTCCAGAAGAAAAGTTATTCTAAGCATTTAAATATTTTATCATTATAAAATTATTCTTAAATTTGAAAATTTTATAATATAAATAAATCTTAAATCTATTAATATTTAATTTATGTATATAAATCAAATATTCTTTTAGACTTTCTTGTGTATAAATTCAGGCAAGAGACCGCTTATGTAAAACACAATCAGTTGACAGATAGCCATGAATTTTCTCAAAGTTAGCTGTGATATCTGAAATTTCAGATCAATATTTCATTAGCATCACAGTTATTTTTTTATGAGCATTAATGATTGGAAATCCAAGAGATGTAATATAAAAAATAGAATCTTTCATATATTGACCTTATAAATTATCTTTTGCCTATTTTTACACACAGGAAAATATGACAAAACGTGTGTCAATGAATATACACTGTACATTACTTCAAAACAAGATATTTTGAATTTGAAAGCAGCAAAAAAAATTAAAGAACAGAAAAATATTTTTTTTTGGGATGATGATAAAATTAGGTAAGTAATAAACATTCATAAAAATAAAAGAAAAAATATTCTAGAGTAAACTATAATTTCCCAAGATTGCACAAGATAATGCCAATACTAAAAAAGTTTGGTTTAGTTAAATAGATAGCAATTTGACAAAAGAATAAAAATAATTGCAAAACCTTAATTAATTATGATATAGGACCACAAAAAACTCATTGCATTCTATGGAAGACAAAATTACAAAATGTTGTAACAGTATCTAATAAAACATTAAGCTATTCCTCATTAAAAAAGCCTCATGTTTTCTAAGAGCTGTCACTGAAGGATTTAAACATCTCACTCAAACTATTCACAAATGGTTCAATAATACTTAAATTCGATAATTGGTAGGTCAGAGTATTTTTACCATAAAAGATGTGTTAAAGAAAAACAATATTAGCAATATAGAATAAACCTCGTCTCCTAAAATTTTCAAATAAACTGAAGTTTAAATGTATTTGTTCATCGTAATCAAACGAATAGCACACTATAGCATCTCAAATCATGATAGTACCACAATCATGTTCTTAAGCAGTTAAGTTTTTTCAATGATTACTAGATTCAAATCTGTGCATAAAAAAAAGTATAAAATGATTACATGCTTCTATCAATTATTTATTATTCAACGCATGATACCATTATTGCTTTCACATAAAAGCATTATCATTAAAAGTCATTGGATTTGAAATCGTAGTCAGCTGTAACCAATAAATACTTTTGGAAAAGACTAAAATATGCAGTTGTTTCTGACAGCAATGTGGTTTGTTTTACAATGTCTTTTGTAATTTTTGACTACAATTTTTATAATGTTCATTAGAACATCACAATAGATTCTAACAGATTTTATTTTTTCAAATTTAGTGCATGCAATCATTGCATTTGAAACAATCAATCTTGATGCAAAAAAAAATTATAGACAAATGAATAAATATAAATCTATATAGGAATTTATTCAAAACAACAATAATGATAAGCAAAAATAATCTATGGGTTCAAATCTGTAGCAATACAACTCTTCCCCAGCAGTGATATAGTCCATATCACATTACTATCATATTTTTATTTTTGCTGTCTGTACATTGGCATTTATCTGGCCAACCTAAATTAATCAGAAATCTTTTAATAAAAGCCAAATATCCCCTTACCAACTAATACTAAATAGTTATGAGTTAGTGCTAAAAAATAAACATCTTAAGCCCAATCGTGCCTCGAAAAAATTTCCAAAATCTAACTGTCCTGATGGGCATGACAGCCAATTATAATACCATTATGTTCTGAGACCTTTTAATACAAATTTAAGATATACAAAATGAAAACATTTTACTATTAAAAATCATATTATTCTACTGTTTAACTATGAGTGGAAATTAAAATACATATTTGAATATTTTTTTTATTGTTTAAATTATATATGACATGAAAATAAAAGCTGTAATAAAAAACAATATTTATCATTCTAATTACCAAATTATAATTTTAAAAATATTATTATATTTCAAAATTTAAATAAATACATTTATTTATTTTGATTAATAAAAAAAAAAATGCTACAGTTTTGAAGAATAACTCTTCAATATAAGTATTCTATATGAAGCAAACTCAATATGATATTTAAAAAAACACACACTACTTATACTATCTAACAATCTCATAAAGAATTGTAATCCATTCTATTTTCTCTACGCTATAGCCATCTATTGGAAGCGAGAGAAATCAATAAATAATGGATAGTAATGCCACATCCAAATCCTCAGATCAGTTTCTAATTAATGACCTTTAGTCTCATTAATGAAAGCCAAAAACCAGAAACTAGTCTGAAAATTTAAATGGATACTGCCATTTAGTACCCACTCATTAACCAAGTTTATAGTAGAAATCTTTTAAATAAGATAAATAGAATAGATGATAATGCTATTTCTATAGTATTTTTTTGAAAGTAAGCTGATAAAGTCACTTGATACTCTGTTTGGTAACTATTATACAAATAAATGTTAGAAAAAATTAATTATCACAAGTTTTAAATATAAATTTGCAAAAAGATAAACTTACTTCTATATCTTTGGTCTTTATACTCTTCACTAGGCCTTGGATAGTTTTATTTTTTTTTAAAGCTTTCTCGTCATATTTTACATTTTCTTTTTCAAAAGTTTTTATTTTATCTTCTAAGTCCTAAAAATAAATAACAATGTTGATACAAATAATAATAATAATAATGCATATATGCCAACAAATATACACCAATAAATCTATTCTATTACTTTATTATTCTCTAGAAAATCAACAGCCTTTGTCTGTTGTCACAAGATAACTTACATACCTTTTCAATTTTTTCATTATTAAATAAAAGACGTTAGGGCAATATCATAATAAATTATTTCATTTTAAACTAAAATATTTCTTTATTGAATAACCTTATCATGAAGAGTTTTTGTTCATAAAACCTATATAACAGTACACTGCTAATCAATAATAGATTCTTTGAGTACAATTACCATTTTAATTACTGAAACCAGCCATTAAGTATGATAGTATGCTATTTATACTGTCAGAATGTTGAGATGTGCTCCCACTTATTGCAAAGTATATAGAAAACGTATTATTTCTGTTACAGCTAAGACCGAATACATAACTCAAAGAATCCTGTTAATGATACAACTTGCTTTTTAAATAATATGAAGCATATTTATGTCATCATTTTAAAAGACAAATAATGTCTCCCATAATTAAACAATAAAATTTTCAACTGTCATTGGTATTGAAAGATATTAATTGTGATATATATATATGATTTCATCAAATAATTGATATTTATATATTGTAACATAAATAAAAGATGATCATTGATCCAAGTATCAAAATCCAAATATTATTAAAATGTCAAATATTCAATGACATTGTAACTTAATTAACTTGATCAAAAGATATTAAATAAAATATTATTTAGCTTAATAAACGAAAAAGAATTGTAGCTTTTATGAAACATACTTCTGGATAGTATAATAGTAAATAAATATTAAAATGATGAGTAGGAATAAATCAAACATATTTCTATACTTAGATTTTCAAAGATATCACAATATCAATAATTATAAACAAATGCCTGGAGACTAATCATTTAAGGTGTCTGGCCTATTTCAAACCCTGGTTAGGCAGGCATTGTATCATCAATAAACAAGTAGATCAAACTATAAGCAATTATTATTCAGAACAAACTATTATAGCTCAGGTATATGGAAATCAAGTGAGTGAGTACACTGGTAACTCAATCAAATATTTTCAATATATCCCCCAGTAGATTTTACTCACTCTTATCTCTTAATTGGATCTCAAGTGCATATCTAAGTGAACAACAAGTGAATATGGTCTATCAGGGCGCCACTAGGTTAGCTGGACCTAGACAAAGTTATATTTATAACTTTTTCACATGTACCGGGTTTGAATCCTTTTTGGTACTTTATTTCTAATAAAAATGGAGGATTTTGCTTTTAGACCCATATTATTGTATGCAATAATATTTAGTTAAACATAAAACATCTTTAAACTAAAGTGGAGTATATAAAATTCATTAGACAGAAATCATTTCTTAGATCTCAACATAATAAATGCGTTTCAATATTTTTTTCTAAGTTTTACTAGCTCAGATTATATTATTAATTTAGGATGGCAATTCACTCATCCTTGCATGAAATAGATGATGGGATGGTGGTTATAATAATACTAAGAAATCACTAAATACTATGAAATCAATATTTATTTATGACCTTTAAACATTTATCTATCCCATTAATTAAAACGTGATGATGACGATGATGATAATGATAACGATAATGGTTTCAACCACAGCTTTAGGACTAAGCCTAATCATAAAACCTAATTTTTATAAAGAAATTCATAATTATTGCTTAATTTTAGTATATCTAATTGGAACTTAAATAGCTAATATTCATCTTGATGATGAATGATCACACTTAATAAAGACTACTCTTAATGAAATATATACGCCTCGTTTAATAAAATAAACTAATATTTATTGCTGCATTTCTAACATATACATAAAAATTTCTATATCTACATGAAAATTGATATTAACAAAAACAACAGTAATCATAATCGACTGTTTTAAAATCATAACATTAATTTTAAATTATTCCCCCTTTCCCGTAAATATATTTCAAATTGGATGTCACATTGACCATGATTTTCACTCAAGAAAATGTCTCAAAAAAAAATAAACACTCTTTTTTTCCTCTCTCTTTTCTCTTTCGCACACATACCTTTATAAATCTAACATGTGAAGTAGAATGATAAAAAAATAAATGTTAGTAAAATTGGAAAAAGCAAGTTTTAGAAACAAGTTTTAAATTATTTCCTCCCCCTCTCTTCTACCCTTTGAAATGCTATCCCTTAACTTGAAACAAAATCTAATATTTTTAATACTGCCTATTTTTTCTTTACATTCACACACAATTACATATATGCAACAAGTATTATATTATTATGTATGTGCATATTTTATCCCCATAATAACAAAAATATTATTTAAAACAAAATAATAATAAATAAAAAAATGTGTTACATATTAATAACATTTCATAACTTTAAGTTTAAAAGACAATCATATGTTTATCATTATTAAGAAATTCTAGGTTTCAATTGATCTTGGTTGTTTTAAAAGTTCTTTAAACAAAAATATACCACTCTGTTTCTAAAATTTTACTAAATCTCTGATATCATAAAGAAAATATATAAAAGAACTTATATTACCAGTTCTATTCTTTGTAGCGACTTCCAATAATTCAAATTTATCTTGTTCAATTTCTATAGTTTGCAGCTACCATTTCCATTTTTCTTTGGAACAATCTCTTTCTTGAGGTGTATAATTATTTGATGATGATGATCCTATTGAGGTTCTTTGTTTTAGTGGACAATTTGGAAATCATTATATGAACTTTTCCTCTTTTCCTGTCAAGCATGATTCTTTTAGTGGATGAAGTACAGCAGTTGTTTTCACATTTATAATTTTTCTTGGGTTTAAACTCAGTTACTGGAACAATTAATTGGACTTGATGATTTAATATTTATCAGTAGATTACTCTTTTTCCTGATCACCTCCAAATGCAGATGATATGTTTTCTTCTTTCTATTTAAAAACATTTTATTTCTCTCAGTCAGTTGAAAGGTGTAGAATATTATTTTTCAGACAAGACATTTCCTTTTTTTTTCTTTATATGATGCGCTGGCTGGATGGTCTGGTCAACAGACGAGATATATATTAATTTTTCTTACCCCGCCATCCTTATATCTTCAATCCTCAAAAAAAAATTTTAATAATAAAAAAAAAAAAAGATTTTTGATTGAGATTTTTGTAGAGTTAAAAACGCTTGTCCTTTTAGTTTATATTTTTAAAAGTCTCTATAATAATAATATCAACTGATTTTCCAGACTGCTTTTATATCCGATTTTTTTCTATTTCTGGCCATCTCTTTTAATTAGATTTATAACTTATTTTGGTTGTATTCTCATTCTTGGTGTTCGCCTTAAGATGGCGTTGATGCTAATCAAAAACATATACATATAACAATTCCGGGCCGGACCTAAATGATCGATTTGATCTAAAAAGATCTGATTTCTTAGATTTGTAATAAAATATTCTACTAACTAATACTATTATATGATGTTAGTTTTTTTCATTTTTGTAAATGTTTATTAATCTTATCTTGTTTTTGACTTTGTGTGTCTTTAAAGTTACGGTGTTTTTGTAATTTTTTTTTTTTTTTTTTGGACTTTACGTGTCTTTTTAAAGTTACGGTCTTTTTTTTTTTTTGCAAGAGTAAATCAATAATTTTATTCAAAAGCAAGACGTAATAAGTAAATGTTTATTAATCTTATCTTGTTTTTGAGTTTGTATGTGTGTCTTTAAAGTTACGGGGCTTTTTCGAATTTTTTTTTTTTGGACTTTAGGTGTGTCTTTTTAAAGTTACGGTATTTTTTTTGCAAGAGTAAATCAATCATTTGATTCAAAAGCAAGACGTAATAAGTCAATGTTTATTAATCTTAGATTGTTTTTGAAATTTGTGTGTCTTTAAGGTTGCGGGGCTTTTTCTCAATTTTTTTTTGAACTTTTATGTGTGTCTTTTTTTAAAGTTACGGTATTTTTGGTCACGAGTTTTTATTAAAAAAGCAAGACGTAATTCTAAATCTATAAAAAGTAACGTAATTTATACACTACAATTTAGAATTGATACCCGACTACTATTAGTAAGCACCGTCATTAAAAGACTCGATTGAAAAATGATATCCGACTAATTTCCGTTTTCTTTTTCTTCTTTGGGGACAGTAATGAATCAGAAAGTGGGTTGTTTTTGTTAAGTCTGTCTATATAAAAAGGGTACCATTATTGAAATACTAAATTTAAAAATGATAGCTGACTAATTTGCGTTTCTTTTGACAGTAATTAATCAGAAAGTGGGTTTCTTTTTTTTTGATAAATCTTGTGTATATATAAAAACAAACAAACCGTAATTCAAAGACTCCATTGAAAAAAATCAAACCCGTTGAATTTGCTTTTTTTTAAAAAAAAAAACAGTAATTAATCAGGAACTGGGTTGTTTTTGTTAGTGTGTAGATATAAAAACTAATCTTATTTTGAAATAATAAATGTAACAAAACAAAAAAAATAATAATACCCGACTAATTTTATTTTTCGGACAAGTAATTCCTAATAATTAGACAGTGGGTTGTTTTTGTTTTGTGCGTATATATATATAGCGAAATTAACTGGTCACGGACGAATTCTTGCAAAAACGGTACTTTTCGTGTGATCCTTTATTTTTTTCCCCTTTCGCACCTTTAAAAGCAATTTTTGAGGGTTACCCCTTCGTAATGGAATCTTCATGATATTATTACTAAACTTACAACAGTAAAGTAAGTTACAACACATTAAAAAAAATAGACGTCTTATCAAATTTAAAAGAAATACGACCGCTTCAAATACACACACTCTCATCCGAAACTACAGAAAGAATAGATATTCTACTATTATGAGAAAATGATGAACAGAATCGACTACTACGGCAGCCAATCAGGCATTTCTTTCTCTTTGCTTTTAGCATAGAAAAAAGGCCATAACCGGCAGCCGTCGGGAACTCTTTCTGTGTTTTATCATAGAAAGAAGTCTCTTTGTGTTGGCTTCTGTCGCCGCCTCCTCCGTCCAACATAACGTGAGAACTTTTCTGCGTTTATAACATAGAAAAATTCCTCTTTGGTTGGGTGAAGGCTGGTGAAACGGTATATTTCTAGGAATTTACCTAGAAGTAGCGACATCTTAAGGCGAACACCAAGGATGAGAAAACAACCCTTATTTTCAACCAAATTGTTTTTAGTTGAATAGTATGAAAAATCTCAGTATCCTGATTTCTAGACAAACTTTTGTTTTGAAGGAAAAAAAAATAGTCTTAATCCTTTTTTACACCTACGTAACATCTCAAATTTGAGCTTCTTTCTTTTAATCTTAAGATGACACATTTTTAAAATTAGACTTCTCACATCGTCTCTAAGTTTTTTAACAGAAAAACAACCCTTATAATACAAAATTGTTGAGTAAGAAAAAAAAACAATATAACAGATTTTCTTCTTTTTTCTTCAATATTTAATAAATAAAAATGTAGTTTATGTATGCAATGTACACACACACTCATTCAAATTATTTATAAATTGACATTAAAATAATCTAATTGCTAGCTTAGTAATTATAACCCTAATATTTAAAATTAAATCCTTAGCTTCTAAATCCAACTTACAATTATAGAAAAGCAAAATAGAAGTATAGAATAAGATATTAAAGTTTAGCAAGTATAGGTTAGTTTTAAAGAAAGTTAATATTTGTAATTTAAAAGTGATTAACTAAATAGCTTTTATAACACACTGCCTATTATATATGTGTTATTACTTTACTTTTTAACAAAAATTTAAATATTGAAAAATCTAAATGTGTGTATTACTCTTTTTGAGTTTTCTATCAACACACAAACAAATAAAGAATATAACTGTTGCCCCATTCTCTATCTGTCTTAAATTTTTAAAACTAAATCTTGTAGAATTTAAACTTGGGTGCCCTACAGCTTCCTTTACTATATAAAAATGTGATGATGATTTTTGTTTTACATTTTCTTTCATGCACATTACTACAAATTTAGCTAATGACTAAATTGTAATGGCACAATATATAATGGAAATATTAGTTAAACTAATTTCAAATGAAAGAAAAACAATTATAACAGATATAATAGGTTTTCTAAATACATTGCAATAAATTATAGCACAATTCTTCTTAATTTCAGTCTAGTTAGTAGACTTCCATATCTAATGACTTATTTCTGTAATTAAAATGACAATCATATTCTAAGAGTCTATTATCAAAGAGCAGTGTCGTGAAATAGATATTCATAAAGAAATATTCCCAATTTATAATGAAAAATGTTTGTTATGACATTTTTCTAATGACTTTTATTTGGTTTTCTATTGACTTTTGTTTGATGATGACCAAGATGAAAAATGTGTGCAGAAGTATAATAGAAAAAGTCTATTGTTTTCAAAGAGATTGATAAAATGTCAGAATAAATGTTTAAATATCAGTTGAATATATATTTAGAAATAAATATATTTTTTTAAAATTCATATCTTATTTGTTTTCCTTTTATAACCATTTGTAATTATTTTCTAATTTTCCTTTATATATACAAACATTTTTATTATTTTTCTTACACTTTTATTTTAAGTTCCCAATTTTTTTCAAAATATCTACATTTCTGTCTTGACAAAAGTAATCCATCTAATACAACACCTAACAAGATTTTCCCAATTTTAAATTTATAAAATAAATTCTTCTATTCATAATTTATTCTTCACAACTTACATGATTATCAAAATATATTAAGACATTAATTTGGAGTGCTTTATTTATTAGCAATTACAATATTTAGTTTTTGCCATTACCATCTATCAGATTTGGTTTTCATATCTCAACTTTCATCTCATCTTACACTTTAGCTGATATGACTTGTGTGATTAAGTCGAAACGTCGGAATATTAATATTTTAATTTTTTAACACGTATGTCTTTTATATATATATCAGCAATGAACGAAGAGATGTAATATTTGTGAACTGTTGCATGTTACTAAAACTGAAGCTAATAAAAGATAGTATAAATACAAAAAAATAAATAAATTAAAAAAATCACACTGGCTCTACAGGTATACATCCAAACTAAGCATTATGACTCAAAAAAAAAAAAAAAGATAAAGACATACCATGGCTCAGAACTCATGAAATTATGGTGATTCTCGTTAGTAATAAAAAATGCTTAATTTACAATCAAATTTTTGTTTTATGATCAGTGCATCAATGTTTACTTTATAAATAAAGATTATTCTAAACCTTTATCCTACAGTTAAGTAAAATTAAATATCATTAATTGATCAATACTGAATGGCTAAGTAGATTGACTAATGATAAACTATTTAAAAAATCCTAGATTTGCTTGTGAAATTTTTAGCTATTCAAAAATTTTTTAAATGCAAGCCATAAATCAAAGGCACAGTAGTCAAATATACTATTGCACCGTGAGATCTTATATCATATGATTTCTTGGACAATATTAATAGACATAAAAAAGTTGTGACTTTCCTTCTAGCTCCACTAATCACACAATCATGCAAGTAACTAAGTCAATAAATATTAGAGAGTAATGCAAACAGATTTCTAAGATTGCTTTTTGACTGCATAGCTTTCATCTGGCAGGGAATGCTGTCTAAAACAGTCATGCTAAAATTAGATAAATTTAAAAAAAGATAATATATTCTATCAAAAGTTTTCCTGTTAAAAAACAAATATATGAGACATTGGTCATAAAGAAAGACAAGACAAAACTTAAAATATCATAAATAAATAATAAAATAATAATAAACTTTTGAATAAAATTAAACCTACTAAATTAATAGACAATCTAAAATATATATATATTCAAAACAAGTGAAATAAAAAATAATGAGAAATGAAAAGATAGATAGACTCAATTAATATTGTTTGAACACATAAATATTATAGTAGGTATTAGAAATACTAACAGTTGACATCACCTAATTAGATATAATATAACAATGATAAAAATACATACAGTAATCTTATAATAAAAGAAAAAAATCAATAATTAAACAAAAAAGGAAAATGCCTGGAAAGCTGAAATAAAATAAGTGATGTGATGGAAAAAAAAAAGGAAACCAATGATAAAAAGATCAGACCTCTTTTAATAAAAATAAAATTTTAAAATAATGCTTCTATAATCATATATGTCCATAGATCAAAGAGAGAGGTAATTAAATTTACCTAATTATACATTCAAACACTTGCACATTTTTGCTCAAATAGTATCATTTGTTTTCATTAAATCAGATTTATAATCAAGCGTATAATCTTAAAAATTATTACTTTCTCGATAGAATGTGATGTTTGAACATCAAAAATGATAGGGTGATTTTCGAACCAGGAAATTTTAGCTCTGGCATTTGTCACTCCATCACAGTCAAATCATTTTTAAAACTATTTAAACCAATTTTAAGTAACTAACCTCAATTGACTTTGCTCTGCTTTCCAATTCAATTTTAGCATCTTCAAGCTTTCTTCCTGCATCTTCATTCTTTTTTTCTGCATCTTCAAACTTTCTTTGAAGTGTGTATAAACTAATCTAAAAGCAAAAATTACAAATAATTAAAACTAATATTGAATAGTATATGCAATAATTATTATAAACTAAAAAATGCAAGTCAATAAGTGTGACAAAATCAACTTAGCAATTTTTTTAGTCCTAAAATGTTTTAAAATAATAATATTTCTACAAGCCATAGAAAACTTTAGATGCCTGAAATTATATTAACAGCAATGCTGAAAATTCAAGTGAGAGCATTTGACAAAGCTTGAATGAAAAAACCTATAAAATATTTTAATTTAGAAAATGGATTTAAATGAAGAATTTATTTAGTAATTCATTACTGAAACTTCTAAAAGATAATAATTAAAAAGACAGAGAGAAAGTATGTCAATTAAAATGGATAATTGACAGAATTTTCTTACACTACAGTACATAAATATCAAAACATATTTAAAAAAAAAAATCAATGGAATAACCTGTAGACAATAATATCTTACAATATCACATGATCATCATTTCTTATGCTTGCTTATAACTGTTATTAAAGCAGGCAAAACTCTACATACAGTAGTGCCATTCAGTGCAAGCCAGAGTAATCAATGGATGCCAGAAGGCTTCTGCATAAAGTCCCTATCTAGTGCCTACTCATCCAATATCCCTAGACTAGTTTCTAGCTTGTGGATTTCGTCAGGTACAGTGCTCTCAGATCCAAAGCTCCTCACTGACAAATGCCACAAGCTAGAAACTAGTCTGGGGATATTGGATGAGTAGGCACTAGATAGGGATTTTATGCACAAGCCTTCTGGCATCCATTGATTACCCTGGCTTGCACTGAGTGGCGCTACAGTATGGAGAGTTTTGCCTGTTTTAATCTTGCAATATCCAAATCATTAATTTGTAATAATTAAATGCTAGATTTAATATCTTGTATTTATTTAAAAATATTTTTTAGTCATATTTTGTGAAAAATATCTTTATTAAATCCAAAAAGTACAAATTAAATACTCTGAGTGAAAAAGGTATAAAATAATCATTGTTATTATAAATGATAATTGTTCAAGAATTAAATATTGCTATAGCAAGGTGATTATATTAAATAATATAGGAACCAAATAAAATAACAACAATAAATAAAAAAAATAAAAGAGTAATCTTTAAATAGTTTAACACAGATCATATGCCTTTCCATTACTTCTCCATAAAGAATTGACAATAATTTATGGTTTACTTTCTTGTTTTACACTTTAACTTAGACTAAAAAGTTACTTAATAATAGGTATTTTTTAATATATTATTTTTAATAATTTATATTCATTCAATCATAATACAGATGCTTCACATTTAAGTAAGATTATTAAGAAATTATAGCAAAATAAGTTTTTCTGCTGCTGAACACAGTTTATGAATCAACAAGCCTGTTTTGAGATAATTAGACACTATATTTTAAGTAATGACTACTGTGTACAAATATATATATACAGACATATCAAAACTGAATTCTATATATATATGTAATGATCAAAACAACAAATGGATTAGATAAAACTCTCCTTTATATGTTGTTAAATTTTGGAATACAATAGTACAAAGGATGGAAAGCAAAGAGATCAAATGCTGGAATGGAGAATAATTATGAAATGCATTTAGTATACAATAATTCTCTGAAGTTAGCAAAAAAAAAAATAGAGCAGTGAGATTGTTCTCAATTTTTGCCAACAATACTATTAGAAAAAAGGATGTGTGTCCAGTCATTCGAGAACTTTTAGTAAAGTTTAAGGACAATATATATATATATATAGTAATCAATTTGCTGGCAGAATTCATATTGTCTGTTCTCTTTTTATTGTCTCTAATTCTTTAGAATGATATAGCGTTCTGGAAAAAAATTTAAATATGATAATATATTTTTAAAATGAATTAATTTTGCTATATTCAATAAGTTTATGCATAATAAGTAATAGCAATATGCTTCAAAGCTCAAACCAAAAGTTATGAAATACATTTAGAAATCTAAAGACATTTATGAATTTTATTATTTGTTGGGATTATTCCCACACAGGTTTAAATCCTGTAGACTGCACTACTGCTGTGTTCATGAGGAGATTTACTCTCAGCCTTGTCAGCAAAAATAAATATACACAAAACTTAAATATATATCTCAGCAAGTTTATTTCTCTTTGATGAGACATTAATTTAACAGTATAAACAAATACAACTTTTGGGAATTTCAATAAAGTATATTAAGTGTGTGAAAATATGTTATTTCACACACTACCAACAATTTAATAGCTTATTAATCTTCTAATGAATTGTTTACTCTTCTAATTAAAGCCTATGCGACTTTCTTTCCATCTAAATTTTAACAATAAGCAATTTACTAAAACTAACTTTGTTCAGCATTATTTTCCCCCTTTCGCGAATGCTGTTTTCTCCTCTTGACTGTGACTGATTGCTGTGCGCTAAAACTCTCAGAGTCTTTATTGGCTATGCTAATTTTAAATACTTGTACCATAAGTGCAAATACTTAAACATATTATTATACAGGAATTAAATTTTAATTAATAACTATGTAATAGAAAATTCACATTTCATTTAAGTCATAATGAATAAAACAATCCCTGAGGCCACATTAAAAAAATGTTGTTTTTTTTTTGGCATGTATCTTAAATCTCTATATTATTATTTCCACCAATATTCATAGAACTGTTGAATAGTATCATCAATCAAGAAGCTTAATTAGATCTTAAGATTGAAAAAGAGACAATTATTAGTTTCAAAAACAATTGAAAGTTTTTAGAAACATAAATACTATAAAAACGAATACAGTAGTTATCATGGATAATCATTGTTATCCAATATAATATAATTATTCTCAAGGATTTTATTGAATAATTGTATCCAGTCAATGAAGAGGCTCATTGCAGTTTTAAAAAATTACAAAGCACTACACACATATGGTTTTTGTTGTTAAGTAAATGCAAGAAAAATGTTATGAATAAAAGATATGTTATATATTGCTTTTATTAATGTAGTCAGGCATTTAAATCAGTTTGTGGAGAATGAAAATAGGTAATTGTCAACAGAATGCTGTTCATATTTGGCATTCAAGGTCTATAAAATGATATGAGAGAAAATTCTATTATTAGAGATAATAAAAAAAAAATTGATGACATTTATAATAAAGATAAAACATAATTAAATGGTTAATTATTCAGGAAATCATGTGACATTTGGCACCACAGGTATATTGAACTTGGATCCAGAAAGCTTTATCTCTTGAGTTCATCCCTCTATCTTTGAATTAAATCATACAGGGCAGGCTATGTCCTAATTCTAAATTTACTATCCATCTTTATGACAGAGATTACTAGAACAATTTCTAGACAGTTTCATAAAATAGGCATCAAAATAAAATGTAGATTTTTGATAAGAGTATTTAATTTGAATCAATTAAAATCAAAGAATTTCATATTCATAGTTTCTAGATTTACAGTGTGTTGATAAAATGATTGTGCTTATTCTTGCCAATTCAAAAAATGGCCTATAGAGGTTTGAATAATACTTATAAAAATAGCTTAATAATTAATATTGACAAATTCACATACTTTATTAATCACTTGTAAATCAAATAATTATCATTTTCACAGTATCAATCAATCAAACAATTTAATAGCCTTTTAGATACAAAAGCAAATTTAAATATTAAAAATATAATAAATCATAATGTGCTGTTGTATTTTATATATTAAAAGATAAGATATTTTGTCTCAATGATATAAGAACTAAATTAAATATCTATCAATAAAACTACTTGAATAATTTTATTCAAGAATGTTTGATTGTATGCTAAATATATAACAGTAAGATCATAAAACCAATCCATATATTCTTCAACTTACAAGATATAATGATATTGAAATGCATTTTTGGAATGGGTATGTGAAGCAGATAGAGGCCAGTCCTGTTTACATCATAAAAATTATTTTACAAATCCCCTGAAAAAGTGCTACACTAAATGTGTTCATGGGAAGAAAATAGTTGAGAATATAACACAATGTAGAATTACAGACAGGCAATGTGTTGACGTTTTTTAGAAGAAAAAAAAATCCTCAAAAGTTATTAAAAACAGCATCATACAACAACCATAAAACAGACAAATAAACTATTATGTGAACATATAAATATATTTATATTTAATGAATTAATATGTATAGTCACCACAAAACTCACATAACTTTGTGTCCTTTAATTCACTGTATCTTATATAGTTGAAATAGTCATAATTGTTTAGGAGTGTTTGCTAATGATATTTATTAACAGTGTTTTCTTTACACTCTCTATAGAATAATGATCTTACATATGGCAATGTTTGATGGGAAATCAACTAACTTCTTGTAGATTACATGATTCTACCATTGTAATGTGTTATCATCAGATGCTTGAAAAACCAGTTGAGATCACATTAAACATAACAAGTCATTTCTATTTAACAATTTGATATTAAAGTTTGAATATGAATTTTAGCAGTAATTCAACTAAAGACTTTTTTGACAAGGCACACCGTATAATCCAATTTATTTTTAAATAACCTTAATTAAATAACAGACATATTAATATTATTTTCATTGCACTTTACATAGAAATTTATCCATTTATAATATTGATTTTTCCTTTCATTTGTATTTGTACTCCAAATCTGCAAATGTTTATTCATTTGCATAATAAAATGGTTTCTTTCTTCTTTATAACCTAAAATTTAAGTGCACTTCTGATGAACTTCACCAAATGTGTACTTAGCTTTAAGTTATAAAGAAGAAAAAAACCACTTTATTTTGCAGACAAACAAATGTTTGCAAATTTGAATTTATGACTTTATATACAACAATGTTTACTAAAAAATCAACTAATTTCTTGCAAGATCTATGTTTCTGTCAATCAAAACTGATATCATCAGCTACTTAGAAGGCCAGTTGAAATCACATTTAACTAGAGCAACACAATTTCTATTTAAATACACTTGCAACATTCAATTTAATATTATAGTTTGAATGTAAATTGGATTATAAACTCTGCTTTATTAATTAAAATCAAACTGATACAAAGAAGGTTCTAATTAAATTACTGTTAAATCTGTTTAAAATGTAATATCAAACTGAATTTTATAATCTATTTAATTAGAATTGAGTTTCTATATTTGATATGATTTCAACTGGTCTTTTGCACAGCTGATAATATCAGGTTTTATTTACAGAAACAAATGCTCTTTAAGAAGTTAGTTGGCTTCTCATTATCATATATAAGACCATATTACAAATTTCCAAAAAAGCTGTAAATAAAATAATGTTATTAGATTACATATTTATGTGACGTTTAATTATTTTTTATATATATTGTAACTGGCAAAATGTACAGCTCACTTGCAAATAACCCAAGGGCAATTTGCAAGGGCTTTCCACATTCCAAAAGTCACAGATTAAATAACATTTTCTTTTTATAGCCGGCTAAGATCAGCTATATACATGAGACTCATCATACTCCAATTAATTGCAAAATAATGACAAATACTAAGATAATGAGACACTACATCTACTTATATACATTATTATAACAACGTGATAGCATAAATTAACTGCCCTATCAGATAAACAAGTTAGTACAATTTGTTATTTATGGATTCAATAATTTATGGATTCAATAATTAAGTTTATGCACAGATAATATGCGAGATAATACATTCTTAATTGTTTCTGAACAGAGATAAACTTTCTGCATAGACTAACAATCACAATTATTCGTTATTACTTAAGGCTTGAGGATATGCTGTATTCATTAACTATTTAAAGAACTGAACAACTATAAATACTTTCAAGCTGTAATACAGATAATTAACTAAACGCTATATGTGCAAATGAAAGAGGCAACATCTGCATTAAACTATTTATGAATAAATATATATACAATAGTAATTTGATTCTATCACATAGTATTGAAAAGGCACTAAGCATAAAAAAAACCAGCAGTTACAATCGTATTATCCAAGACATATATACAAACAATGCATATAATATATGGTAGGAATTCGTCTACTGTATATTACTGCTATAATTAAAATAATGAATGCAAGTGACTGGTAATCACAATGGTATCACAATCATTTATGAATAAATAAAACACATACAAACAAATCTCATATATAAGCAAAACAGCCCGAAATAGCCAAGGATTGCGATAAAAAAACTAATTACTGCACATAACAATTTACACTTCTCTTATGATTTACGCAGACTTAATTGTGGTGTGATTAAGTAAAATAATAGAGAATCCTTTGTCATATAAAATCAATAAGAATGATAATTTATAAAATACTTTCAGAATACTTAATGTTAATACTATAAAAATATATTTTAAAGTTCATATCCATTCCCTTTTATTACTAAGAGTTTGAGCTCGGACTTCAGGTTTTGACATATTTTTATCAGACTTCGTTTATTCAACCATAACTATGGCAGCAGTAAGTTTTAATCATACTGTTCATAATTCCTGAGGCAGCATGCGATGATAGTTTAATTGTTGATTGATGGCTGTTTTCTCCCTAAAGCAGTAGACACTTGAAATTTAAGTATATAATGGACACAAACCTCCTTAAAATGTTTCCACATTTGCTGACAGCTCCTTTCCATAGTACTTTACAGGATTTTGAACTGCACTTTGCCAAGTGGCCAAAGTAAAGCAGATGCGGCTTCTCTATTCCTCCAATGTATTTTGAAACACTAGGCACAATAAGTATACTGAAAGCACAATCAAAAAAGATCAACACAATAAAATCAGTCAAAGTATATCAGCAATAATACTTCAGCAGTAATCAATAATAACTACAATGATTTATAACCCCTATTTACAGTTTCTGGAATTGGTTTATCAGCAAAATCGAATCCACTGTCTATTGTTTCAATCCATTGATGTATTGATAACAGATAAATCTTAAATTGCATTTTGGTCTGTGGCTTATTTATCCAATCAGGACATTTGTAAAGTTTTATCTTTTAAAGGGATTATCAGACTAAGTTACATCAGATATTTATTTCCCTAAAGCAATCTGTTTATAAGAATTTTAATTACATTTTCTAAGATAATGTCATTTCCATTTTATATTTATAAAACATCTTTACAAATTTTAATAGAAAACATATTTTATTTTAATATACTTTTAAAATAAACTATAATTAATAATACCCTATACATTTATCAGTGCACATAAATTATATAATTTTTATTTATTAAAATTGCTGAAAATCTTTACTTTTAAAAATTCCTTTGAATTTTTAATTTACAGGCATGAAGCATATATAAATATTGCTTCAATATATATGAAATATTGTTGAAGAACACTACTCTTTAGCATAGATTGTCTACATATGTTTAGAAATTATTCTATAAATAAACCAACATTTCTTGACCATGCTTGAATAAGAGCTTAATATTGCCAGTCTAATTTTTAAACTGACATATTACTTACATAAGTTCATTTTATGTATCATAGGAAAGAAAAAGTTTCTCACTTCTAACTATCTGTGACAGTGAACCTTATTAATTGGTATACATGAAATAATTAATAATATAACAATTAATACATATGAAATATTGTGGAAGAAAACTACTCTTCATGCACTATAAAATTGACTTGCAATCCTCATGATTTAAAAGTATAAATGGTCCACCTATGCTTAAAGGTTATTCTTTAAATAAACCAAAATTTATTGACTATACACTATATTTAATTGACCGTGTTTAAATTGGGGCATGATCTTATTGCAAGCCTGATTTTTAAAACATTTATTGACAGGAGAGCATGTCAATTTTAGAATACAAGTGTGAAAAGTAGTTTACTTCTACAATATTCCATATGTATAAAGCAGAATATTACAAATTATTATATATCTGTAAACCAAAAATGCAAATGGCCAAATGATCATACATACATATAATAACAATATACCACAACTATTTATGCCTACAGGTCATCAATAAATATTTCACTAAGTGTAAACCATCTTTTTATTTTGTTGTATTGTAACTATGACTACATTAATAAAATATTTATTGCTGATCTGTAGGCATGTTTGGTTGTGGTGAGTACACAATAAAATCGTCGTACGGATTTATAAATAAAATTAGAAACATAAAAACAGATGCTAAAAATAAAATTACATCACTAGATATCAAAGAACTATAAGACTTGATACCATGAACTAAGTCAATTTAAATCATAGAAGATCATTTGCAGACTATTAATTATGAGTCACACAAAAAAAGAATTCATCATGGATATCCTGAAATGGATAGATGGATACATCACAGCTGTAGCAAATAAAAATATTATAGAATGGAACATGGATGGCCAATGGCTCTCTTTTAGCAGTCTCGTTTGTAGCTTATTTCTCACTAAAATTGAAAATGCTATTATTCCAAAATTTTTGCTTCTAACACGAACACACAGTATGTTAGGGATGTTGATGATATATTAATTTGATAGACAAAAGCACAAATTATAAGAATTTGTCAAAAACTAGAACAAGTTTCATATTTAACTTGGATTATGGAAAAGAAAGACAAAGATCAAGGAATAAAATTTTTGGATCTGTATGTTCAGAGACACTTTAATTTATTGAACTATAGAATGATAGTAAAACCAATAAATATGGGAGGAGCGATCAACCCCAAACATTTAACACCAATGTCATATAAATTTGCTGGTCTGAAAGATTTTTTTACATTTGAGATCAATAGAAAGAACATTGAAATGTATGCCAAAGACTTATCAAGGTTAGGATACAATCACAATAAAATTATTACTTACTACCATTAATAGATTTTACAACAAAATTTTAAAAAAAAACAAAGTGGTTTTCCCTTCCCTATATTCCCAAAGTATCCCAAAATTTAAAACAAGCAAAACTCACTATACGTATGCCACACACAGCAAGCAAAATCCCCATCTAGTGCCTACTCATCCAATATCCCCAGACTAGTTTCTGGCTTGTGGCCTTCGTCAGTGAGGAGCCTTGGATCTGAGAGCACTGCATCTAGATCTTAGGATCTAATACCACCCTCCAGCAACGACCTTTTATCTCCATTTAACTACAAAACTATGAGTCTTAAACTGAAAACATCTTAATGTTTCCAATTCAAGCCCATCAGCTTATATAGTTATATGGGTCTGAACCCAGTTCAGTTCCCATACATTTTGGTGTCTTTGGTTCTTTAATAACCATAGCCACCAATATCAGGATTGGTTTTAAGCCAATAAACATCACATGACCACCATCTCTTACGCTTGTGTATAACTGTTGTTAAAACAGGCAAAACTCACTACACTCTAGCCTGCTGTGTGTGGCATACGTATAGTGAGTTTTTCCAGTTTTAACAACAGTTATACACAAGCATAAGAGATGGTGGTCATGTGATGTTTATTGGCTTATCCCAAAAATTAAAAGGAATATGCATAGAAAAATATAAAATGAACTTTCAAATTCCCCCTTTGTTAAATAAACTGATTAATAATTTAAAGGACAGACTGTTTGCAGAATCAGCATACCAAATTGACTACAAAATTCAATGCAACCACTCTACATGTAACTTTGCATATTATGGTGAATAGAAGGCTAATCTCTCAACCAGATTGGTCCAGCATAGCAGCAATACAATAGAGGATTTAAGTATTCAATTTTTCTAAGACCATGATCAGAAATCTGGCCATAAATTTGAATTACCAAAGGCCACGAAATTGTATGCATTGGGAGGGAGGACAAAAAATGAAAGATTAAGGAAGCTTAGGCAATAGCACAAAACCGATTCAATAAACAGAGAAGAGACAAGCATTCCCCTTCCAAATAAATGAGCTATTTAAATACATTTAAATATTTTTGAATATTTAAACAATTACTAACTGTATATAAAAGTTGAAAATACTAAAGAAATTAGACTGCTATGAATATGATATTTTACATATTGAAAGCAAGCTAAGCATTAATAAATTCAAAGTTTAAATTATAAAGACTACTTTTTGTGCAAGAATACTCATAACATGTATTTAAATATAACACATACATGCAAAAATTCAAAGATTTTATTTAATAAATATATTCACAGTAAATAAGTTGTTAGTTTTATAAAAATGAAAGTTTGTAAAAATTAAATTAAATAAGTGGCCACATCAAAATACTTAAAGAAGTCTAAAAATTGATACTATAGATCTACTAATTTTATTTAACAAAAACATTTTGACTATTCTAACAGGTTGACAACCTTAACCAATCATCTCTTTTTTACTCACAATAATTAGAATAATTGGTTAGTCACTCAGATATTGTGCTGTTCAATAATCATAAGAAACAGGCTGGGCTTCAATCCAGAAATCTTTAGCTTTCAAATTTGCCTCTTCATCATTGTGTTAACGCATATAAACATAATTATTTTTGTGAAATCCTTCAACTACTTTATTTAACTATCATTGAGTATGAAAAAAATTTGACTGAAAATGATCAATTTATTGCTGAACAGAACAATAAAAGATTTTCCAAACAAATAATGATTAGTAAATTCTTATATTAATTGCAATGTGTAAAAATGTGCTCTAACAAGAATATAAATTTTATATTTAAAAATAAAAAGAATATAGAATATTCTCATTTTCAATTACTATAAGATATAGGTTTTATGCTTTTTTTAAAGTAAAAAATCAATTTCTAACAAGTACACTTGACATCTAGGTCTGAATATTTATGATTTGTCATTGAAAATTAAATGATAAGTAGCCAATTGAAGAGCTTAATATTATTTTTCAAAAATAAATAATACACTCTGTTAGCAACAAGATTTTTGAATACTTTTTAAGATGTTTTATGCAAGTAATACTGCTTCATTTTGTAAAACTGAAATCAGCATTAATATTTTGGAAGTTACTCTCCCACAAAACAATTAAAAAGAAAATTGCAGTGTGAAACTAAATAAGATCATAGGATAGACATTCAAAAAAAAAAATAGAAAACTTATTATTTTTTGATATAAAATAAATAATAAATATTTATAATTTTGTTTAATTATATAGAAATATCTAATATTACTATATTTATAATATGTGATATCTCATCCAAAAATGCAGAAAGTTACATCATATTGCAACCCCCCCCCTCACAATCAATGCAGTAAAATGCAATTCAGCTCTATTAACCTGCTAACAAAACTATTATTTTCACATTAAAGTGAACACAGATATAACTTCAATCATAAACAGGGAAATAACTATTGTAATGAAAATATTCTAAGAATTTACTTTAACAAATCTTATTTCAATTTATTATGTCATACTAAACAATAAGTAAACTAACCTTAGTTTGATTTTTGTTTTCTTTTTCATTCTGTAATATTGCTTCATAGTTCTAAAATTAATAAATAAATTTAAGTTTTTATTTTTAAAAAAATATATGATTCAAACAAATAAAACAAGAGATTAAAAAATTACTTACCTCTATTGTTTTTAATTTGGAAATTACTTCTTTCTCAAGTTCTTCAATTTTTAATTCCAAAGGGCGTCGTATATCTGGAAAATTTCTCCTCTCCAATTCTAATTTTTCAATTTGATCATCTTTTTCATGTAATGCTTTTTTCAATTGATCAATTGTACTTTAAAAAAAAAAAATAAGTTTTTAAATTAAACTTAAAATTTATAAGTATTTCACAAACTTTATTTTTAAATTTAATATAAATAGTTTGCACTTTTTTCTTTTTCATTTTTATGAAATAATTTCTTTTTCTTATAACAAGTGCATGTTAATTACATTGAAAAAATGTTGACTTTTATAATATCCTATCAAATTAGGAATGATTTAATAATATTTCCTTAAATGAAGCATAAAGGTCCCAAAATGTAATGATTAGTGTATCAACCAGCCACGAAGATAATTTAAGGCATAAATTCAGGTCAGATAAAACTTGGAAAAAAATTTTCAGATTCCAAACAAATTTAGGATTTTTCTTTTGGCAAACATTCACTTATTGATTAGTAAATGGATACCTAATTATACTTAAATAGAAAATAATATAAGAATTGAAGATTACCAAAATCTTGATTACCAAGCAGTTTGCAGATTTGATCAGTAAAGCATTTTCTCTATTTTTCTACAAAGTAAGGTGGGGAGACCCTTGACTTGCAGTAGGCTATTTAAAAGCTGTCTTATTTTTTATCTACTTAATAGCTTTTTAAATTTATGTTTGTATAATATAAATATACATGTAGCAAATCATCCAAAAAAAATTACTTCTATGGAATTTGTAAAAGAGACCAGAAAATTTTTATAAGATAAATTAAAATGCTACAATTGATCACTTTTTCAGCTTTTACTAATAATAAAAAATCAATTGTTTGCATTAAAATTTAGATGCTGAATTTTTCATTATCTTTCATGAGCCTATAACTCTCTATTGTTGGAATCCAGGGACATAAGCAAAAAGATATTGGAAACTATGATAGATTTTAATTAATATATTTATTATATTGCTATAATAATTCATCTCTAGCTACAGCTCGTATATATTTATAAGTTAATCAGTCTAGATTAAAATAATCTTATAAATTGGATATACCAATTTATGTCACAACTGGTAACTCAATTTATAGACTATGTTTGTCAGTATCCAGCATCTGCACTCATTCCCTACAATGTATTAAAAACCATGCAAAAATAAGCTAGTGTTGAATTAAAAAAAATTAAAAAAAAAAAAAATACTTTTCCAAGTTGAAGTAATATGCTTTAAATTACTATATATCACCATCATTTCTATATTATATTATATATTGTGATAGTAACCCCATTAGTTCAATGGTGTTAAAAAGAATCAACTTTTTTTTTTTTTTTATGAAACAGAAATATTTAATTTATATTATAAATATAAATATAGCATTGTCAAGGATTATCAAAATGACAATCATAGCTTGAGATAGGGATAGAACGTGTTGCTAAATTTTAAAAATCGTGGCTAAAGTTAAAATAAGATAAAAACATTCATTAAAGAATTTAGGTCATCAATCCCACATTACACAGAGATATAATGTATGATTGTTTACCCCATAATAAAATAAATAAATTAATCACAATATAACTATAATTTTGGTGAATTATATTTGGTTTAAAAATATGTGTAAACAAATTTTACTTCCACAAAACATTTAAATGTGCATATATGTATTTGTTTGTATGCATAGCTATAAATATAAAAATGTTTTCTAGAAATTAAGAATGTATTCAATATAAAGCCATAGGGATAACAAATAAGCATATAAAATATGAGAACTGTTAATTTAGAAATTTTACTCTTGTTGAGTTTAAGAAAATCAGGTAATAATCTATCATTTAGTATAAAAATAAATATAAATAATTGAATATTTATCATGATAATAATTTTATTTGAAATTATTTTTCTGTGTAAATTGTATTATAAATATGGCTGATTTTACCTCGCAGAAGACGACCAGGAGAACAATATCATCTGAAAGGAACCCGTTGCCAGACCTAGCTAATGAAAATTTTGTGTACAAAGTACAACTGATGAGAAAAGAAGTTCAAATTTATGTCTCTTTTCCATAATATACTCAGCACTATATGAACAAGTGTCGACAAAACACAGTGTTCTTTTCCTGTTGTTCTTTCACTAGAAAGACTCTACTTAACTTTATGTCATTTTAAATTTATTACACACCTTGAAGCCACAATGATGGGCTAGAAACAGAAATCATGGATGTTCACCTTCCAGGGTAGATAATAACCTCTTGATCATCATCCTCCATCAAAATGATTTACTAGTAGAAACATAATCAAGCATTTAATAGCTGGAGACGATAAAATTCAAAAATTTTTGCCATCTGAAATTTTTCTTTTTTTTAAATCTAGGAATTAGGTAAATTTATAACTGAGAATTTCAGACTTTTAAAACTACCAGATGATTCGCCTGCTATCTTAATAGATCAGACTTTATTGTGTTTGTCAATTTTATGCAAATCATTAATTCAGCTCATCTGTGAAATTTCTGATGCAACCTAATAGCTATGTTTTGTCAATTTATGAAAGAAACCGAAGTTGTTGGAATATTAAAATGATGCAATATCCCTTGTTTCTTAAATATAAATCAGAAGGAAATGTAATCGCTTGAGTAATTCCCAACTTAATTACTTTCTTAATGGATTATTTTAAAACAATTTGTGATAAACAACATCATCATTTGCCTTTGAAGGAAAACACTATGGCATGAATGGATTAGTGTGCACACATGACAGTTAGCCACTGCTACAACTTCGCAGACCCTACCACAGGCGACCACACCCAGATCATCGAGCGACTTTGGGGCTTGCTGAAATGGCACAATAAGAGGCAGCGCGAAACACTCATGCAATACCTGGACAACTACCTGGCCGAGTTCATGTGGCAACGTCTGCACAAGGGGGAAGACCTCTTCCAGGCCATCTTAGCAGAGATGAGTCTGCGTCAAAGTGAAATGTAGAGCCAACAGCAGTTTGCTTCCAACAGATGTTATTTTTTTGTTTTGATTTCTAACTTGTTATTGAATAAATGTGTGTTGTGATTTAATGCAAACTGTTGTCATTGTTAATTTATGAAGTCAAACAAATTATTTCCATTAATTATATAAAATAAAATTAAATCACTAAATAAAATAAATGAATCCTATATGGTTATAACTTTATTTTCATCTTTAATGTTATTAAATTTATTTATTAAATTTATTCTTATAATAAATCGCGGACAGATAATTAAAAAACTGGCCAGGCCGGTAATGGTATATTTGTGTGCGTTTTGTCTACAAACAACACCATCAAGCAGTTGAACAGGCTAATAGAACTGTATCTTTTTTTTATCTCATATGTGAAATGAAGTTTTTAAAAATGGATAACAAAGAATGTGCCATTTCTATAGATGTGAAATTTAAATTTCATAAATAATGATTAGATTTATCTAAAGGAATTTTATTAACATGAAACCTATTGGAAGGAATAAAATGGGCACATCAACTTGGATAAAATTATTCATAAACATTCATGCGTAATGACAATTATATGTAACATTTGTTGTTTTTTTTATATAATAAATTTAGTTGTAGGCAATAGAATTAATCAAAGTTCTCATCAATAAAAGTAGATTGTTCCTTTATTATTATAACTGTTAAATAATAGAATTCTTAAATTGTCCTATTTGAGTATGAGATTCTCATTTTATATACCTCATATTTTATTGCCATATGTCCCATGGTATCGCAGTGTGTACATGATAATATAAATGAATGAATAATGTTTATATGTAGCTGAAATGTACTTATAATAAGAATGCTAAATTTAATAAATAATAATTATTCCATAGCTGCAGGTCAAGCAGAATGTTTCGTTCGAGACCTTAATGTTGAAGAAATGGGCCATGTAAATATTATGCTTGTTTAGTGTAAGATAAAGCTTCCCAAAGAAGAAAATTAATAAGACGATATCACTTTAATAGTACAAATATAGGAAATATTAGGGATCTATAAAACATAGAGTAATCTTTTATTTAATTTAATAAATCTAAAGATAATAAGCATAAATTGGAAATCCTATATATATAGTCAACCTTCTTTAATAGTTTGTGTATTTGTGTAAATAACACTTCCCATATCATATTGGTACATCTACCTGCAATCTTATCTTTAGGATAGCACTTATAAAAACTTTTTTATATAAAAACGTTGTGGGCCTATTAACATAATTATCTAATATATTTTATTCATTCTATCTTATGCATTTATTTTGTTTAATAAATTTGATTTTTTTTTTATAAAGGCTTTGCATTTTACTTATCATCATCATTCTCATATTTAATCTAATTAAAGTGGTCATAATAGTATAATCATATTAGTATATTTATATATTTATATTAGTATAATTTTAGTATTAAAATTTTCATTATATATTTTATTACAATTCATTGAGTGAATATTATTTACATTAAAATTGCATTAGAGCTCATTCACAATACTTTTACAAGTCTGTTTATATGCTATAAAGTATATGCTAGATACAATCTCAAAATACCCATTTGTATCCTGTCATAATTTGAAAAACTATATCATATAGATATTTAAGAGTCTTTATAGAATTATAAGAATAGAAGAAATAATATTTAGGTGAAAATATTACTTTGAAATTCGTAATGTTAAGCTAGCCACACGTATCAGATTTTATTGTATATTTAAATGCTGGATAATTTCTGAGATTTATTACTAATATTGATGTTTACATGTAGTGGTATAAACGTATACAATTCATGTAACAGATATTTTTGCTTATTGATCTTATTATTATTTTTGAGAGGTTAAGCTAAGAATTAGGCAGTCACTACTTGGTGATTGGTGCACATTTTCCGTTGCAATATAAAAAAGGTAGAACAATTTTAAATTAATCATTTTAGAGAAAGAAATGTTTTCTTCACCATCCTTCCATAAAAAAACAATATTACTCATAGAGTCATTTATCTGCCAGATGGTAAGGATTTTAATAATTTTCTCCCTTGTTTTTCCTTTTAATTTAAGAATTGCTAAATATTATTTATCAACTAAATAAATGACTAATTGGGTTAGTTAAAGGCTAACTACCTAATAAATAAAATAAGTTTTCTTCAGATTACCATTTAAATTTTATAGAGGATCAAATTCCAATTGTGGAAATAATAGGTATTTCTGGTGTATATATGCATTAAAAAAATTAAAAAACAACATCATTTAATATATATTAATGTGAATATAGCTTTACGAAATTTAAATCACTGATAAAAGAGTTAAACCCAAAAGCTAAAAATTTCTGGACTATTATCAACTGAAGAAAGAAAAAAAGGTTGAAAAAAAATATAATGTAGTCAACTAAATTGAACATTTTGTTCAATTTATCACTTTGGTGATCAAATGTTAATTAGTCTTCACATCATGTGATCATATAAAAAAAAAAAGTAAATGTAGACATTTATTACGAGTGTTTGAATGCAAACAAACTTACCTACATTTTTCTTGTAATACATCACTATTCGGATTCTAGAAAGGCAAAAATTATATATATATATACTTGCAAAAAGTTAAAAATAAATAAAATAAGAATAATAATAAAAAAATCTAATACTTCAACAAAAACTCTGCCATCTTTATTTCTAAGATGGCTTTATGTTTTACGTAATTCATTTAGTACATTAAATGATAAATAGATAATTATAATTTCAAAATCTCTTGACAAAAAGAATTCTGATCAAGCAATAACCTCTTAATCATTCTTGACTATAACTTAACAACTGATTCTATTAATGACTAACACAAATCAGTTTAGTAGTTACTGTTCAGAGTTCATTATAAAGTATAGTAATATAATGGACATTCAAAACATACACTTACTTAAATTAATTCTCTTGCTATGGTTTAATAAAATTCAATATTAAAAATTAGTTTAATAATTAATTTTCAGTAACTATTATATAATATATAAATAGTAATAACTGATATATAAGCATGACTAATACTAGTAGACTAATAAAATAAATAAAATAATTATCAATGGAAATGGATGATAGGATTCACATTTATCTATCTAATTATTTTTTTTATTTAAAAAAGCAACACCAAGGATATAGTCCTATTGATTACTTATGTTTTATTATTTGCTCAGATGTTTAAACCTTAAACCTCAGATTAGAATCTGTGTAATAAATACATTTGCCAAATCTGTTAATTGATTTTGATGTCCATCTTAAATCATAGTAGTATATCAACCAACAGAAGTAATTAAGCTAATAAAAAATTGGCATAGCAAACATCCTGAAATATTTTTAAATATTGGAAAAATTTGAAGAATAAAAATAAGAAATGCTTAGCTATAAGCTAATCACCCAGAGTAATATGACATCTTCCTCACCAGTGGTAAAGGCCACATCACACTATAATTGTATTTTTATTTATACAACTTCGACCCATTAACATTGATTGGACTAATTTTTATTAACTAGGAGCCATTATTCTCTAACTAATAATATCTGGACATTCATTAACTGACCAACAAGCAACTAAAGTCATTTACCTTAGCCATCAAAATTAGAAAGGTATATGTTAAAAATATCATAACTCTATCAAATACAAAATGGTATGCCTTGCTGTAGATATTCCCTAAAAATATTCCTTATGATAATTTCAGTATATTCTTAACATCAAATTAAAGTCAATCGATTAAAAACAGATATTTAGACCTTACAATGTATTTAAAATGAAAATTACCAAGAATTATTAAGTTCAGTATTATAATGTCACTTATTACAAACATCGACCATCATCCAGATACTGCCCATTCTTATAATCATCACCATCATTAACAACATGTTTATAAATGGTTATAGCCATTCTAATTATAAAAAAAAAAAAATAAGATTGAAAATTAAAGAATAAAAACAAAAAAATTCACACTTGCTTAATTAGAAGAGGCAAAAATGGATGCACAATATGCAATCTCATTGACATATTTAGTGCAAGATATCTGATAAAATGAGATGGTCATGATAACTAAATCCTTTATTAAATAATTAAAAGAGTTTATCTTATTAGCAATTATAATTTTATTTTGATATTCTGGATTATTTCTAAATCTAATAAAATGTCATAATATAAAACTTATGAAATATCTTGGAATTGATCAAACCATAATCAATAATATTATGATATTATTCTCGGAACTATCAGCATCAAATGAAGCATTTTAATGTTTTATAATTTAATTTAAATATATAAGTACAGAATCGATTAGTGTAAATCACAATGTATAAAACATTAATAGACTTTGTAATATAATTTAATGACTTAAATGTTGGTTTAGAAACTTTTTGTTCTTATAAGCTATATTTACAATATGCTTGTGGTTAAGACCTGTAGAGGTCCCTACCTTCGCATTTTTCAGACGCATATTCCTGGGGTTACAGCCTTAGTAAATATTACTTAATATAATTTGTAGTAAAAAATTCCAAATTATGCTGAAACATACCAATTTTAATCATATTTGATGCTTTAGTAACTTTGGATTTAAACATTAAAGAAGTTATTTTAAGAAATTTCTCTGGAAGATTAATAAACATTAATGATCAACTTGGCCCATCAATATCTATCACATCATCTATTCATGATAAAATTGGAAAACCAGTCAACAGCAATGCTTCAATAATACTGAATAATATCACTCTCCACAATATATTATGGGAACATGTATAAACACAATTATTTTAATAGCTTTAATAATGTAATATAAGTACTATAAATTTCTAAAAACTTCCTCTCCAGCTCACTAAGAAAATATACATAGCTAATAATATTAGTAATAATGGGATCACTGTTCAATCCATCTAATTATTGAAAAGAAAAAACATTCACAAAAATTCCTATTCATCATATAATTAACGATAACAGCAGCTATCTTCAAATCAGTTAACAGTAAATGATAAACATTTTCGAGCAGGACCTTGGAAAATGATAGGCTTAGGTATTCCATAAACTGATCTTAGTATCATAAATACATATTATAGTGCTTTTCATCATTTTAAAGCTGTATTATCAATTATTGCATGCAATTGGAAAGAGCAAATAGATACCACCAACATAGGTTTAATTCTCTTTAGAAGCAGTATAGCAAAATCTTCACCAAAATATTTTCAGATTAATAAATGCAAGCCTTTTAAATAAGCTATACTGTGCATTATAGTGCTAATAATAAACTCAAAAACAAATGATTCTTAGTGCTCTAACATCAGATGTATGGCTAAAGCATTAATTGTGCATTATTTTACTAAAACATATGCTTCTCGAAAAAAAGATCATGAAAATAAAAACATTTAATATATATGATAAAACTGAATAATCAAAAACTTAATAGACTTCTCATTTACATTATGAAAATCCAAAACAACATATTCTTTAATCTAGCAACAGTTCCTTTTTTAATTCAATATTATTCCAACATCATCATCATCATTTCCAACTATTATCAGTCTAATTCATCTCCATATTTCCATCTTACTGCGACTTGAAAACTCTTGTTACAATTTTTTTTTATATAACCTTATCTATTCTTAATGCCAGAAATAAAACAGTTTTCTTAATAATATTCTTAAGGCTTCCAATATGATTTTATTTAGACTGTTAATAGTTTTGAAAATTGCTGTAGATCATGCATTCTAATGTGTATTGCTCATTATAGAACTGCAGGTTTTTTTTCATGTTTTACAAACTGTTTTAAATATCTAATACTAATGTCTTATTAATCATAATCATTTCAATTTTTTTTTAACTATTTGTTTTCTTCAATAATGAATTTATTTTAACTCAAAAAAAACTTCATTACTTAGATTTTCTTGATTATCTACATCTCTTTCAACACACATCTGCATCTCATATTAAAATTTCCATAAATTACAATTTCTTTTTTGTTACCAAACTTATTTTTTAAACATTAGTTTCATTTTTCCAACTTATATCAGTGATCAAATATATTAATAATTTCATTTATCTTTTTTGTAATTTACAAAAGTTCAATTCCTAATTTTGTTTATAAATATATCATTCTATATAATGAAGTATTTCTATTAAAATTATTCCTTATCCAGGCAATTTCATTAATAATACTTTAAATTGTTAAATTTTTCAAATAAAAAAAAATACTGTACAATAAAAATAATAATTATATATTTATATAAAAAACTCTTTGTATATTTATTTATAACTTACTTCTTCAAATTGTTTAATTTTTGATTCCAGTGACTCTTTCTCTGTTTCAATCTGTCTTTTTGCAGTTTCTCTGATTTTCTGAATTTCTGTATCATGTTCACTCTCTAAACTTTCCAGAGCATTTCTATAATTTTAAATAAATGAATAAAAATTGTTTTAGTAATTGTTTTTTTTTTTTTTTTTTTGACTTTTACATGAAAAAAAAATAAAAATTGAAATATTGACAGTAAGAGAAAATTTTATATATTTAATGAATACTTACGATGCTTTCATAAGAAGTTCTTGCTTGTCGAATAATTCTTTCTTAAGGCTCTCAACTTCCACTTTTAGCTCAATATTCTGTTACAAAAAAAAATTATATCTATATAACATACATTTTATAAATATATAATATGTTCAGCATATATTTTCACACATTATATATAACTAACACCAAGCATAAGAATGTTGAAATATATTCTCAAATTCCAGGATATCTCAATATATGGTTTACAGGCTATGAAGAAAGTTAACAGTCTTAGCATTTAGATTATATAAATCCAAAATAGCATATTCTTTAATTTAATAACATTGTACTATCTTCTTCTTCAGTGGTATTTCATCAAAAGCCAAACAATTCTAATATATTTTGTCTACACATATTCGCCTTACACTACCCTGAAAAGTCATTTTGGAAAAAAAAAATTCCATATAATTTCAGTTATCCTCAATGCCAGTGTTAAATTCATTCTTTCCAATAATGCATTTAAATTTCAATATAAGATAAATCCAGATTGTAATTCATAGGACTCTATCTAGACTGATAATAGTTTTAAAAACTTTGTATAGATATTTTATGTCAAAGTCTCCACTGCTAAATCATATGATCTGCCATATATTGTTTAATATTGGTCTTTTCAAACAATGTGTGCCTTTCATATACTGTAATAAAAAAATGTTGCCAAACAAGTTTTTACAGTTAAAAGATATATTTTAAAATAGATTTTGGGAATACAAATCAGAGAAATCGTCAAAGAGAAAATTTGTCAAAATTTGATCCGATTAAAAAATTAGTAATAAATTGATCACTTTACAGAGACCATGAAAAACTTTCACCATCAAAATATATTGCTATTCAAAATCTGATTAAAATACATGCTTATACAATCCATATATGCTCAGCAATGAAAGTGCATTAAGCTAAATAAAATAAAGGGGAAAAAAAATGTTTCATAATATGTAAAGTATTACATATAAAATGAATGAAAAATTAATATTATATCTATAAAATATAAAAAAAAAACTAAAGATGACCATGTCACAACCCTCATGAGTAATAAAGATCAAATCACATTATAATAATTCTTTTGATTTTTATAGTTAGTTCATAAATATTCAAATGATCAATCCAGATTAACCTAGGACTTTATCTTCTACTAAGAATAGCTAGATATTCATTTAGGGGGGGGGGGGGTGAAAAAATGTCAAGATTTATCTAGTCCAGGTTTAAACTTCAGTTGATAAGAATGATAGCTGGATGGTTGTTAGTAAACCCTGTGAATTTTATGTCATGTGGTCAAAAGTGCCTGCAGATGTCTTACAAAAGGTTTACTAAAATTTGGTGTTATTTTTCAAGTTTTATATTGGCTTGGATTCAAAATCTTGATTGCACAATAATAGATTACAGCTGAAATGTTCATAACTGGTTTTATTACTTAAAAAAATGAGATTTAATGCAAATAGATCCTTCTATAATATTTCATTTTCTTTTATCTGGTTTCATTATAAATTTTTAAAAAAAAACATTTAATGCAAATAAGTACTTGTGTAATATTTCATTTTTTTTATTTGCTTAACAAAATAATGATTTTAAAAAATAATATTAGAAAAAACATCTCTTATATGAAATATTTTTTACATCTATTGTTAGTCTATTTCTTTGAGCAACAAGCTAAATATGCATAATATACAACTTTTGCATGTTTCAAATAAGATTTTCTGTTCATAATTAATTTTTGATAAATTTCTCAAAGAAAATAATTGCCATTTAACATAAACAATTTCAAGATTCATAAGTAAAATAAATACATGAAAGATATATAGAAATTAATGGACAAAAGCTTACAAAATATAAATACATCTCTTGCTATAGCTTATTTTTCGAAAAAAGTTAATTTGAAAAAATGTCAGAAAACTTTTTCAAAAGCATTATTGAAATATACTTCATTATCATCCAAAAGATCACAGATAACTTAATATTCATAAACACAATTTTATACATAACATTGAATTCAATAAATGATAATATGTACAAAGTGTATCATAAGAAAATCTTGTTTAATGCTTTGAAAACATATAAGCTAGATACATCTAAATAATATGCTAAACATGCTTTCGATTAACTGGTAATCATAATTATAGCAATGAGTATCCATGAGGATTTCAAGATTTATAGATATGGTGTTTTACAGAAACAGTGATTTAGATAAATTTGAATAACAAATCAATTTATTTAGGAGAGCCATTTTTTTAGACAGAGGGACACAGGATTCTTTCTTGTTAATGGCGTTTGTATTATTAGCAATACGCCAGACCTGTTTAACTTTGCGTTTAGCATCATTTCTCTTAGACCAAACAATACTGATGGACGTAAGTTCATGATCACATATTTGAACTCACCTACATATTCACCAGTATTATCTGCTCCAAGAGAAATAACCCTAAATGCAAAATAAGGAAACCTGGCATATCCACCAATATTGTTTGATCCAAGAGAAATGATGCTAAACGCAAAGTTAAAGACGTCTAGCGTATTGCTAATAATACAAACGCCATTAACAAGAAAGAATCCTGTATCCCCTGTCTAAAAAATGACTTACCTAAATAAACTGATTTGTTATTCAAATTTATGTAAATCACCCCTTCTGTAAAATACTATATCCTCATGATCTTCTTGAACATTCATTGCTATGATTATGACTATCAGTTAGTTGAAAGTATGCTCAGCATACTATTTAGATGTATCTAGCATATATGTTTTCAAAACATTAAATAGTTTTTTCTTAGGATAAGCTTTGTATATATATTATCGTTTATTGAAATTACATTATTTTTAAGATAAGATAAATATCTCCTGGAATTACATCACATTTAAAAATATACATACATATGATTATACAAATACAAATGTACTTTCTCTTAATTAAACTTACTGTTTTATAGACTTCTTCACCATCATTGCCAAATTTCTGTTGCACCCGTTCTTCTAAAAAATAGATTCGCAACTTCAAGCTGAAATTTTCCTTTTTCAACTCGGCTATTTGCTAAATTTAATAGACATAATAAATTTAAATAATCATAAACATATGCACGCATATACATAAAATGTGTGTGTATAAATATCTATTTGCTTATGTGTAGAAGTTGATATAAAACGATAAATAAATAAATTTCTTTAATTTATATAAATAATTTTAAAACAATGAATTTTTTTTTCATTTTAACATCCTTCAGCTAAATATATTAAATTAAAGTATAAATAAAAGTAAAAATTGAAATAATTGATTAATTAACATAAATGCATAAAGAATTAATAAAATAAATTATATATAAGATGTCATAACTCATTAAATATTAAAAAAATATTTTATTGCTTCATATGAAGCAAATTACATGATAGTTGTCCAAACATAAAAAAAAAAACGGTAATTATAACGTAATCGGGCTTGGCCACTTGATGGTGTTGTTGGAAATCAAAAACAATACAATACAATGTTCGGGGCCGCGTTATATTTTTAAATCGAATCGCTGTTTTTTTTTGATTACTAATTTATTGATTGCTATAACTTTTTTTTTCATGCCTTTTTATTAAAAAAGTTGTTTAATTTTAATTTTGTATTTAGTAAACGACAACCTTTTTTTTTTTTAAATCGCTGTTTTTGGACAAAGCTGCTACTCTGCGGTGTCTATTTAGCGATGTCTTTCGCTTAATTATTGATAAACGACAACCTTTTTTTTTATTTTTAAATCACTGATTTTGGACAAAGCTGCTACTCTGCGATGTCTATTTAGCGATGTCTTTCGCTTAACAATTGCTTTCTACATAACAAAACAACTGTGTAGGTTTAGGGTTAGTTTTAGGGTTAGTTTAGCTGTTAGTTTTAGGGTTAGGGTTCTGTTTTTTGTAATGCTAAAATAAAAGAGATCAAAACCGTAACCGTAGTCAGACAAAAGAAAGAAACTCAAACTTTTTTAAACAACAACAAACACATATAAATGTCTTATTTACTTATTAAACATGTTTATAATATGTGCTTTCTATGAAATTTACAAAAAATTGTGTATATTTTTATTGGACAGCAGAAATACTCAGCTTCTGTTTTTGACAATTGCGGAAAAAGTTACGCGATCGCTAGCTATTTTATGAACTACGTGGTATTTCACATGAAAACGAGATTTCGCACGCGAACTCGGCCGAATTCTGTTGACGTACCCTCGGCCAGCTTTTATACATTACACCTTCTCAAAATAAGGGTGTGGCCATTTGAAAAATTACTATAAACTCAGGTTTCTTAAATTCATTACAAATACGAAGATTGTGTAACGTATATTGTAAAAATTTGACTAATCAAACTACACACACATATATATCAAACTGTACACGAAAGATAAGTGTGTGGATTCACAGTAACTATCGCGAAGCAGAAATAGGCCATATTATTTCTGCGTTACGTCATCATCAACGACATTCTTAATGGCTATGACAAACATTAGATGTTTTCTATAGCCGTAAGTCAGGCCTTGTAAACGGCATTTGTTAGGTGTTTTGGCGAGCCAGAACGCCATCAAGTGGCCAAGCCCGATTAGGTTATAAGTACCAAAAAAACATATAAAATTGACCAACAAATAATATTACGACATTATTTTCAGAACCTAGCTTATAATGATGCACTTTAGCAAAATATATGTTTCAAAAAATGTTAATTATTGGTCAAGAATTTATTACTAACAATCTAAAAACTGAGTAATAAACAAACTTTTTTTTCTTTTTTTTAGTTTTTTTTTTTTTTTATTAAGGAAAAAAAATGCAAGTGACTGATCACCCGCTACATGATGTAAATACATTTGTTTAAAGAAATTTTGAGATCATACCACAGTCAATAACCCTAGTCGTCTCCATTGATTCAAAAGAGTTTTTGAATTGCCAAGTCCTTTAATTCACAGATCCTTAGAACTTCATCCATGTTGCCATATCTTTGTATAAACCACATCTATGGAATTCATGCTTTAAACTGTTTCTGAATTTCCATCGCTTTCCTGTTCCAAATCTTCTTCAAAATTTTCCTCTTGTGAGCTTATTTCTTCATCATCTGTGATTTCTTCCATTTCATCAGTACACACAGGGCTAGTACTAATTTGTTGCTGCATTTCCTTTGGACAGCCATCTACTTCCTCACTTCTGGAACTGTCACTACAAGCCTCATCACTCCATTGCTCTTCTACATTATCAAGTTCTTCTACTGGATTATCAGACTTTTCTGAGATAACCTGTGCTACTTCACCTTGCCCGCTTCTGGACCTGTCACTATGAGCCTCATCACTCCATTGCTCTTCTATGTTATTGATTTTTTCCTCTGGATTATCTACCTCTTCTGAAATTACCTGCCCTACTTCATTCTCACTACATACATGCCCCTTCCAAAAAGGCATGCCCCTTTAGATTCAACAATACATTTGAAGATCATGGGATGAGCTAAAATATCATGTTCCATTATCTCTAGATCATTGACTATCTGACCTTCTGATTCAGTTTCCATCTCATCCCCTGACTCCTGTTGAGCCAGTTTCTTCTTCTGTCTTCATTTTTCTCCTTGAGAGACCCTCAGTTTTCTTTTCTTGCTCACCACACAGCTCAATGTTTGAGCCCACAACACTATGCTCATCAGTTTGTGAGACAGAGCCATTCTGATTTTTCCTTTTGAAACTTGCACCTTGTGTCATTTTACTCATTTGAGGTGAATCGTTCTCACTTAGTTCCATATCATTGAACATATTAGCTTCTTTTAATTGACCAATTTCTTCTAATGTGCCTTCAGACTCTTCAGATTGTATTGATTCGAGGTTGGTCAGTTTTGCCTGTGCTGATTGTTTCTTCTCTTTGTCCATATCTCTAGCTTGACCTGCATTTGTCCCATCTTCAAATCTATGGTGCAAGGTTTCTTGATTTTCCTTATACTGTAGCTTATTTGTTTTCACTTTATCTTTTAAATGAGATTCTTGTAATTCCAGTCCTAATTGTTGATTTATAAGTGAAGGATTGCTCAATATTATTGTACATTTGTGGAATCCACAAACTATTTTTGACATTCTTTAATTTTAATTTCACATAATTCTCCATTTACTGGTAGTAAAAATAAAATTATCTCCAAAAACTAAAAGAGGATTTCACAAAAAAATTAGGAAGTCTAAAGTGATTGATCAAAATGTAGAGTTCTAATTGGATGAAACATTGCACTGTAACTTTATTTTCAGTTAATTCAGTCCTTGAACAAAAATCAAACAAAATCTTCAAAAAGTAACAGTAGCTATTCGGGAAGAATTCAATTAGAGGCTATTGTAGTTAGTTTCACATATTGAAATAAACAAAGAGCAAAATATTTAAGAGGACAAATGCCTCCTTGAATATCCCATTAAAGAAAAAGCCTTCCACTCCTGAATAAAAATAAAAAGCAGTGAAAAGTTGGTATTCACAAGGGCTCAACAACATTAATCTTCCTCAAAAAAAAAAAACAGTTGAATTATGAGTGCCTTTATCTGATGTAGTCAATGCTTCTACTAAACCATCTTTAACCTCTCAACTTGTAAGTTTTTGTCCTATAGAACTTTAAATTAAACATAGCTCAATGTATATGTAAACAAAGGGTGTAAACTCAAGTCAGCGTGGAGGTGGGTGATTTATCCCCTTCATTGTCCTATAAAAATAACCTAAAGAAGTCCAACCAATTAAAATAAAAAATATAAATGCACAACACTACTGTTAACCTACTACCTGACCTGCTGCCAGTGAATATATCTACAATGTTCAATATTATTTTTAATCTCCACAAACAAGTCACATAAAGAAATATATATATATTGTTAACTCTTCTTTCCCATCTTTTATGTGTCTTAGGTTTTATTTGTGAAGATTTACTTTGTCATTTATATTAACATTTTTACTGATTTTCTACAGGAGTCTATGCTTATGTCATTCCTATGAAATGTATTATATAAATATATATATATATATGGATATATCCAAAAGTTTTTATATACAGGTAACCATCCTATAACACATTAGATAGTTTCCTAGAAAATGTCATATTATGTGAAACCATGTTATACAAGACCTAGATCCATACAAAAAGGGATATTAGGTTCTGAAAACTTATTAAAAACAAATACTATTTTTAATATTCATACAAACAACATTTTTATTAAAAATATTAACGTATGTATGTATAACACAAAACAAAAAGAAACCAAATATAACTATTTTTATTTTAATAACCTTAATTTAATAATTTTTTTCTTCATCACTGCTCAATACAAACAAACATAAACGTTTTTTCACTTGAATGATATCTTCTTCACTCATTGAATTATTTTCATCATTTGAGTCTTAAAAAATCTGTAATTTTGTTTTGTTTGCTAGTTGTTAAAAGATCAGTGTAGATTTCTTGGCATGAAGAAAATCAATTATGCAGTTCCCTTTTGAATTTTCGGCTTCTTCCAGCGGATGGGTCTGCATTCAAGAAAAATAATTCTAGATTTTTAGCTGAGTTTAGGTTTTCTCTTAATTGTTTTACCGTTAATTTATTAACTTATCATCTTCATCATAGCTAATATCAGAATCAACTTAATTTACAATTTCTGATGCCACTTCCAGCAAATCTGCTTCACCAATTTCTTCAAACATCAATAAATCTTGAATGTCCTGAAAAGCCATATCCCCAAAAACATTGATTCCATTGATTTAGCAAGTTTTATGTGCCATCAATTCCATTTTCTGACAATTCCAAGCCCATTTGCTATCCCAACTCATGATGGTAAATCTTTTTCCAACATGCATTTAACATTGATTCTTTTAGTTCTTTCAACAATAAGGAAATGATTTTGATGCAAATTGCTTCCAAGCTTCCATTACACCAATTGATCTTGATTCATTTATGTCTAAAATCCATTATAATGATCTTCTGATATAATAAGTTTTAAAGATATAAGTAATACCTTGATTCAAAGGCTGCAGCAACAAAGTAGTGTTTGGTGGTAGAAGCACTACTTGGACATTCGAATGACTTAAATCTAATAGTAACAGCATATTGAAGTCCAAATTCTTCTTTAAATAACTTTCAACCTCTTGACACAAAATAGTTTAAAAACCTTTCTCTAAACAAATCTCCATTTACACAAGCTTTTGAATTTGCTTTCCAATATACCAATAGGATATTTTTATTTATACCCTTTAAGTGTATGGGATTTGAAGGGTTTTGCCATAAAGTCTCCAGAGGCATTATTACACAAAAGTAGCACTTCACAAGTTTTAGTTATCTTAAAACCGGGTGTTTTTTTTTTCTTGTTTCGATATAAAGTTTCTATTAAGCATTCTTTCTACCAAATTTCATCAGCATTAAAAATTTGATGTGTTGTGTGTCCTTACTCTTCAATTTTTTCTGAATAAGTTCTGGCAGCTTCATGATCATCCAACTCCGATTCACCTTGATTTATTATGCTATGAACTGGAAAACACATTTTGAATTTTTCAAACCAACCTTCACTTGCCACAAAATCTGGGCTGACAGAAGATTCTTCATTTTCTTTAAGGCTTAAATAAATTTTAAAGAGCTTTTGGTTTAATGATATTGCCTTCCAATGGAAACATTTTTTGGCAACTATTATCAATTCAATTTTGGAGAAGAACTGTATATTTTGCAAGACATCAAAGATCCTACAGCAACAGCACTTCTAATTTTTCTTTTCATTTTTTAAATTTAGAATTTTTGCAACGTGTGATTCCTTTTCTCCTTTTTGTATTTTTACATCTAAAAAAATAAATTTTCTCTAAAACATTTTTTTTTAATTTTCATCAAACATAATTTGGGACCGAAATTTAAATTTTCCAAAAATTGGTCTCAAAAATAAAAAGATACTCCTTAACACATACCCAAAAAAGCTTAAAATAATATTATCTATGATTCATGAACTGAATATTTGAAACACAAAATATGCAATGATATGCACTTAATTCATGTCACCCTTTCTTTGTACCATTACAATGTATATATAATAACATTTGCATACTCAGCCATTCTAAATATTAATGTAAAATAATACTTGTACAGAGTTTAAATATAAAATTCTAACAATATTTATTGTATGAGTATTATTTTACATTAACATATATATATAAAAGTGTGCATTTATTCCAATGTATTATATATATTAATTCTTTTTAATACTATATATATATATTGAGAAGGATCAAGTAGTGCACATGTATTGCCACTGCTTACTATAGCTATAAGCTAATTCAAATCTAGGATGAATAAAATATTTTTCAAGAAACTAGGATTTTTCTTTCACTTAGTTGGCCCATAACCAATCCAGCTAACCATTTAACATCAGTTGGTAAATGGGCATTTATTAGTTATTTTTAGCTAGAGAATAAGACAAGAACAAAAGATTATTAAATCTTCACTGCCCAGTAACTGAAAAGCTTGGTAAGTAGTGTCGTATCCTTCACCATTTCTCTATGAGGAACTGTTGGAGAGACTTTTTCTTTGCAGTGGTAAGGGATTTAATAGTCATTCTAAATATCCTAGAATAAGCCTACTTAAACATCTTATAAATATAAACTAGATTCTTGTCAAATTAAATTTTATAATAGAATAATAAATATAATCTTCAAATATAAAAATAATTTTAAAATAAAATGCACAGTAATTTGAAATAAACAAATTGAATTAGTTAAAGTGATTCAAAGAGATAAATCAAATTATAATTCTTTATTAAGCAAAATACATGTTCTTATACATAATTCTAGTATTTAAATAATTCAATAAAGTGACTCTTATTAGCTTCAATATTCATGTACTCTTTTAGCAAATACACTTAAAATAATTTGTAATATTTTATAAGCATTTAATTTTAGTCAATATATAGAGTGATTTATAGTTGATAAGTGGAATGATGAGAACAAACAACTAAGAGAAATTTCTTAATTAACAACAATAAATATTTATTCTACAAGAAACAAATACAAAATTACAAATACGTACTTCATATTTGAGTCCACATAACCAAAGGTTTCCACAACTTTACTCCTCAAAATTTATAACAGAAGGATTAAAATTTATATCATGTTTTATAGAAATAAAATTCAATTGGATTAAACAAAATAATCCAGTAGATTAAAATAAACTTTCTATTGTTTATTTATCAATATATTCATACAATGATAATAAACTTCATATAAGTAGTGCCCCTTTTATGAATATTTAACATATTCAATAATAAACATCACATGACCACCACTTCTTACGCTTGTGTATAACTGTTGTTAAAACTGGCGAAACTCACTATACGTATTGCAATACGTATAGTGAGTTTTGCATATTCAATAATAATATTAGCTTACCAATCAAGCAATAAAGGTGTGATAAGATAGATGTATATTGTCTATTTATGCCTATAATCGTATTTTGTCCTCTTTAGCAAAATTCAAATATTATAGGACTTACCAGATGAGATATGTTGGATTATTTCCATCATTTATGCATGAATGTTGAATGCACAAAAATATTTAAACTTTATTTAAACTTTTCAAATACAAACAACTTGTTAGTAATAACATACAATTAGACAATACAGGTTAGTAATTACACAATGTTTCGAGTAGTATTATTCTCCACTCTTCTTCAGGTGTTGCTGGCCTGATATCCACAATGACAGTATTCACATAGAAGTTTAACTTGCACCTTTTGATTCTTGAATATCAAATTTAAGGCAAACGCTCTAACCAACTGAGTTATTCTGTCAAAGGCAACAGACAGTAGAAATTTGATATATTTATATAAGAGGGTCGGTTCAAATCCTCCAGAGTCCTTCATTTTTTTTTCCCTAAGCCCTTCAATTTATTTTATTTTTTTAATGTTAACTTTTCCTAAGAGCAAGATTAATTAGAGGCTTCCATACATTGTGTATTGCCACAGTGGGTTGACTTAGAATTTTTTACCATTATCATATGAGCAGCTTCCTTGAATTTTCTTCTATGCATTTTTTTCCTCTTTATACAATATTTTGTATTTTGCCAATTAAACATATGGTCATTAGTACATACATGGTCTGCTATAGTAGACATATCTGTTTTTTTCTCTTTTAACCATTAACTTGTCTTCTTTCAATCGCTGTTCAACAGGGCAACAAGTCTCACCAATATATTTCCTTCCACATTCACATGGTATTTCATAAATGCAATTTTTGTTCTTCAGCATTTCCAGTTTAGGCTTAGTAGAAGAAAGAATTCCTTGAAACGTTGTATGGCTATGGGAACCTGTTTAATGTTTACATTGTCTGCAGATTTTCTTTAATTTGTCTGCCATTCCCAATATGTAGGGATACACTACAGTACCAATAAGTTTTCCTTGTTGTGACTCTTTGTGTTGTCTATTAAAGGTTTTCTTAAGCTGTTCTAATGTTTACACTGTCTGCAGATTTTATTTGATTTGTCTGCCATTCCTGGCATGTATGGATATACTACAGACCAATAGATGATTTTCCTTGTTGTGTCTCTTTGTGTTGTCTATTAAAGGTTTTCTTAATGACCACTGATGGTTACCATTCTTCATAAGTATTTGTTCTATGTAAATTTTTTCTTTTTCCAAATCACTGGTTTCTGAACAAACCTCCTTTGCTCTGTTCCATAGTAATAGTACAATTCCATGTTTAGTGCTTTGTGGCATGATTGGATGTATATGTCAAGTATTTGCCAGTGCATGTTGGTTTCCTATACATCTAATAATATACCATCATCACAAACTTTCAGGCAAACATAGGACACCAATTTACAATGAATTATTCACATTTAGGCCAATCAAGAATGCTATTGAGGTAAGATAGAATTTCTCAATACTTTGATAAAACTACTAAAAATGCCAGATAAAGCCATGGTAAAATATTAAACATGCTTTACTAAAAGTACTAGAAACAAAATTCATCTTTATGAGGCAAAGTGAAGAATATGATGGCATAGCTCATAAGAATATACCTACTTTTGAGGGCTAATAAAGACTCTAGGATTCTGCCACTAGTTAGGAAAAATAATGAGAATGCATATCAGGAACAAAATACTAAAAGGAATCGTCTTAAAATAGAGTCTAAGTTACTATCCCCAAAATATATGCTATGAGCATACAAACACTAGCAAGACAATAAATAATAAGAGACTAATGCTATCATCTCTTTTAAAAATAGCTAACAAAATAGTGATATAGACTAACACTATCATTTATAAATATACTGGCATACATAAGCATTCCTAAATACAGAGAGAATAAATCTACTAAGATGTGATATGTTGGACTATTTCCATCATTTATGAATGAATGTTGAATGTATAGAAAATTTTAAACTTTATTTAAACTTTCCAAATACATACAACTTGTTAGTAATAACACACAAATAGACAATACAGATTAGTAATTACACAAGGTTTAGAGTAGTATTATTCTCCACTCTTCTTCAGGTATTGCTGGCCTATATGCACAGTGACAATATTCGTTTAGAAGTTAAACTCGCACTTTTAGATTCTTGAATATTGAATTTAAGGCAAACACACTGCCAACTGAGCTATTTGTCAAAGCCAACATATAATAGAAATTTGATATATTTATATATGAGGATTGGTTCAAATCCTCCAGAGTCCTTCAATTTTTTTTTAATGAGAAAAATTAGTTTTTTTTTTTTTCTTAAGAGTAGGATTAATTAGAGGCTTCCATACATTGTATATTGCAACACTGGGTTGACTTATAGGATTATTTACCATTGTCATATGAGCAGCTTCCTTGAATTTTCTTCTATGCATTTTTCCTCTTTATTCAATATCTTTGTATTTTCCCACTTAAGCATATGGTCATTAATACATACATGATCTGCTCTGGTAGACATCTGTTTTTTCTCTTTTAACCATTAGTTTGTGCTCTTTCAATCGCTGTTCAACGGGGCGACAGGTCTCACCAATGTATTTCCTTCCACATTCACATGGTATTTCATAGATGCAGTTTTTGTTCTTCAGTATTTTCAGTTTAAGTTTAGTAGAAGTAAGCATTTATCAAAGTGTGGTATGGCTTTGGAAAGCAGTTCTAATGTTATATTGACTGCTTTAATTTGTCCCCATTCCATATAGACCAGCAACAGCTGAAGAAGAGTGGAGAATAATAGTATTTGAAACATTGGGTAATTACTAACCTGTATTGTCTATTTGTGTGTTATTACTAACAAGTTGTTTGTATTTGGAAAGTTTAAATAAAGTTTAAAATTTTCTATACATTCAACATTCACTCATAAATGATGGAAATAGTCCAACATATCACATCGTATAATATACCATCATTACAAACCTTCAGAAAATAAATCTACTATCTCTAACAAAAATATTATAACTAACAAATATGAAATATAATAAATAATAACTAATGTCATTAACATTAGGCAATGAAAAAGCATAAGATAAATAATAAAAACATACATCTACTTATTCAGCTTAACAACATAACAATATACCATTATAAATAATTCATGTGTAAAAAAGGGAAATATATCTTAAAATATGCAAATATGATAAATAACTATTATGAGAACTTAAAACATTTCAAAATATAGTATATAATATGAAAATAATAGGTACTTAAATAAAATGGTGTATACAAATAAAATTCAACCCTTTTTACTATCAAATAAATAATAAAATAAAGTCCTTCTGCTTTCTTCTTCCATAAACATTACACTGGAACAAGAATTGGGAATGCTGGCAACAAAATCTTGTATAATATAACTATAATATTAAAATATAAAATATGAAACGCATTTCCTGGATATTTTTAGTAAAACTTCAAATAATTATTCTATCAGATAAAATACATGTATGGCCATTCATTGAATAAATAACCATCCATGGGTTTAAACTATGATAAATGTTCATTAATTTGCAACAAATATCTTCTTAACATTTAAATTCAGGTTTTCCAAAAATTAATTCATCAAAAAAATTATCTTAATTTGTTGTAATAAAGAAATTATTTTGCAAGAGAATGCTTTTCTAAATCATATTTAACCAAAATCACAAAAGTATTTACTAAGACAAAAATATTTAATTTAAATGTTATATTTATGAACACAATAGTCCATAATAATGCTCAGGGAAAAGAGCTTGCAGGTTTTCTCTTACTATTGCAGACAAGGTTCATTTAAAATTGCAGACAAAGTTCATTTAAAATCAATTCAAATAATATTATTTTGCAAGAATATTTAATTTTTTTTTTTATAAAGTGAATAATTTTAATTCTTTACATTATCGATTAAAGTTTATTGTAAGTTTATTATTTTATTACCATCAAATTGCAGAAATGATTTTTTTCTTTCAAATGGGGAGAAAATGTAAACAATCATAATAAATAAATTCTTTCATGCTATTTTTAGTTAGCAATATAATGTCTTTTATTAGAATAACAGCACAATAAATTGTTCATTGAAATAAAATATTATTACTATGAGATTAAACTTTATCTTTTGTAATTAAAAATAATTTTAAAACATCTAAGATATATATTCGTTATAACAAAATATAAGTCTTCATTCTGAATTTAAAAAATTTTAACTAGAAGTAAATGAATTCTGAATGATATTTTATATGAAACAAGTATTTAAATAAAAATAGGAAATTATTAACATTTTTAATGTATTTATTGCCACTATAAATTTTAAATATATTGTGGCAAATTTAAAGCAGGTGTTCAAATATGTCCTAAAATCAACAATAGCTCATATCATTATAGTGATATTAATAGTAATGACTTTTGAAGTATCCCATTATAAAAACTTTGAAATGTAACATTTTAAACATTATAATAATTTAATAGTGTTATCAAAAAAGCTAGCAGGTTCCTTGAAGTTTAAATTCAGACAAATTTGCCCAGATATAAGTTTAGCCTAATATACTTAAACTAAGGGGGGGGGGTTACACTTTTAAAATTTAAAATATGACTCCAGCAAATAAAAATAAGATTAAAATTGATTGAGGACAAGTGTGAGCAGGTGACAATCTCACCTATTTATAGTAATAGTCAGGTGACCACTTTACAAGACTTATGATTAACTTTTTAACCATTGCAGCCTTCCATTGATTGGTTTGAATCCTGATCTATAGTAACCAAAGAAGATTGTCAGGTAAAAATGTACCTAATTAATATTCAATTTTAAAATAAATCAATTTTTATCTAGACAATTAGAAATTAATTAATAACACTTCCTGGTTGCAAATAAAATAATTATTTAAAAATTACAGACACCAGGACAAAATAAAAATATTACATAATTAAAATTTACATTGCAACTTTAATAATAATAGTAGATTACTCCACTGCACATGTGCTTCACAGATCGAATGCTTTTTAATGAATACTCTTCTTTCCAAACACAAGATAATGTCTTTTTAAAAGATAGAATGAATCCACTCTATCTTTTTCACCCAAACTATATGTGTAGGCAAATCTGAAGCATTTGGAACTGAGAGCATGAAGATTTAACTACTTCCGGTTTGTCGGCGTCATTTGCGCCCTTCAGTGCTCATTTGATGATGTGCTATTTTCTTTCTTTGCTGACGTAAAAAGTATAATGATGACGTCGAAGAAAATATGGCCGTTTTTAGCTATATATGTTAGCTTTCAAACGATCTTTATTTCAAAAAAATCGGTCAAAATTTAGATTTTTGGCGAATTTTTTAATCAACCACAGTATTTAATTTTTTTGTTTTTTTTGGTAATTTTTGTACTTATCACGAAACGATAAAAGACATAAAATGTTTTACGGCTGCAAGTGAAGTTTTCTTCGGTATTATTCTCAAACAAGGCTTACAACAGACTAAGAACGTAATTATTCGTAAGTAAAATTTTTTAATTTTTTTTTTTAATTTTTTGAAAAAATATATTTTTTATTAATTTTAGTTTGTAATTAGTGTGTGCTAATTTGTAGTTATATATTTATTTATTTATGCTCATATACAATTCATATCTATCGAAAAATTGGTGTGGGTGTAATTATATATTTATGGTCGTATAGAATTCATATTTATCATAATTTTCTAAAGGTAGTTTGTAATACATTTATTTATGCTCACATAGAATTCATATTTATCGAAAACTTAGTGTGATTTAGTTTGTAATTATATATTTACTCATATAGAATTCATATCGTAATTAACTTATTAGTATATAATTCATATCGTAATTTTCTAAAGTTCTATGTACACTAATCCTCTTATTTTTATAAAAATAATGATTTTCAAAAGTATACTTTTTGAAAACCATTAATTATGTTTATATTATATGGTTTACAAGCAATGAGTTATAAGACTAATAAACAAATGTATACAGACATTGCATACACAAACATATAATCCAATTCTGATTCTTGTTTATGTTTATGCTTGATCATGCTTTGCTTTTGCTATATGTTTCATAACATTATTTTCAAGTCTATAGACTATATGCAAATAAATTATATCTGTGGTACAATAAATATAACAAGATAGCATCACTTCTGTACATAAAAAATATAAACATCACTTGTGCAGTGCATAAAGAATATAAACATCATTGGTGATCACAATGAATATAAACATCACTATTGTACACACAAAAAATATAAAATGAAGAGATAAAACTCATTTTATCAGTGATATAGAAAGTAGCCTACAATTTCTAGTTTTAGACATACAAGAAGCCAATTGCTATGATGATTTCTTTTGTATCTTTTATTAGGATGAATCTTTTTCTTTATAGACGCCTTTGACATTTAGAACATTTGGGGTACAAGATAGAAATGAACAAGTCATATCCGACTTTGTTTGGAGATTGTGAAGCTATGGATTATCTCAGGTAAGACATATTATACATGTTTAGAAAGATAATTTTGTAAGGAATAGAAAGAAATTATCACTGAAGATGAATTTTGAATTTTAGTTAATGTTAATTTCCAAATTATGAACAAACAATAAAATAATAATTATTTCGAATGTGAAAATTTCTTTTTTTTCCTTATTTTTTATATAGTTATCACTATTTATTTTATGCTTATTGTTTTTCTTAATTTTTCTCGTTTCTAGCAATGTAATTGTTTTTGTTCTAACGTAATTAAAACTGAAGTTATTATGAAAATTGTGTCTCAGGCCATTATTTTAAAAAGTTCAATATGGCGGCTTGAAGCTTAAGTAGTTAACTAATCATTTTAAATTACTTATGAGATTTGTTAATGATACCTGCAAAATTTTACAATTTGTGATATGTTATTATTAAATGAAAACTTATTCTGTAACAAATATTTTATATATATAGCATGATGTTTTAAATTGTAATAATATCATTAACAAAACTCATATTATAAGTGATTTAAAATGATTAGTTAAATCTTCACGCTCTCAGTTCCAAATGCTTCAGTTTTGCCTATACATATAGTTAGGGTGAAAAAGATAGAGGGTATTCATTCTATCTTTTAAAAAGACTTTATCTTGTGTTTGGAAAGGAGAGTATTCATTAAAAAGCATTCGATCTGTAAAGCGCGTGTGTAGTGGAGTAATCTATTATTATTACAATTTAAAACATCTCGCTATATAAATTGCAACTTTAATAAAACAAATATTACAAATAGCATTTAATACATTTATTTATTATTGTTTAAATCTAGACATGTGTCAGAATATAAATTTAAACTGTCTTTTAAAACTCAACATTAAATAATATTTTAAATAAATAACGTTAAAATTTAAAACTTTTATTCACTCATTTATTCAGACATTCATTTATCTATTGTTTTAAAAAATATATTTTTAATTATTAGCTTTAATAAACTCTTTGCAAGTGAATGAATTTAAAATATTTAACTACAATATTATGTGTTAAAATTAAAATGAATTAAAATATTATAGCTTTAATTTAAGTTACCAGCAAACCAAAATATAGGATTTGAATCTGGTGTTAACCTTAAAATTAATACAAGCTTTTTAAAATGTTTTAAATGATTAAATCATAACTAAATTAACATTATTAACTTAAAATTGCATAATTACCATCTATTTAGAAATTTAAAGATTTTAGCATAATAAACACTTATTTAAGCTTAAAACTATTACAATTTAAGATGTGTAAATTTTATTTTTGCAGCTGTACAACCTATAAAATACTTTTATAGTGACGTTTATATGTAAACATTATGGCATTATATAGCACTAACAAAAATCTATTAATGACAGAATTAAACTATATATAATTTATTTTTTTTTAGATATCTTGGCACAAAACCTAATATTTAGCTTCTGCCAAAGCTAAAGGTTATATATACAGCCCAAACTTGAAGTCAACTATTTACTATATAGCAGTTTATTCTAATAAGAATTTGGGCTTCATTATTTAACAATTCAATATTCAATGAGCTTTTGTAATCCTGATTATCAACAAACATTTGAAAAGCCTGGCATATATTAGATAAATGCAAATCAGAAACTAAAAAGTAAAAAATCACATAAAAATAACATTTATTCATTAATTTGTTTATAAAAAATTCAAAACTAACTTACTTTATCATACTCTTTCATTGTTTTGGCACGAATAGGTGACATCCGACCACTGCTAGCTTTGTGCAATACTAAAAAAAAAAAAAAGTAATAAGCATTTATACTGTAATAGAATGTGTGTATGTGTGTATAAAAATCAAAGCAAATTGATTCAGGTGAATAGACTAATATTTAAGAATTAATTAATGACTGTAAAATCACACAAGTAATGGTGAAAGAAAATTAAACTTCAACCACTAATAAGCATTGTGAATGATTTTGAGGAAAATAAAAAAAAAATCCAAAAGAGATTAATAAATTTTTAAAAAATAACTTAATTATATCTTCTTTTTTTTAAAAAAAAAAAAACACTTTTAAAAAAAAAAAAACTTTTTGAAAATAAACAGAGAAAAATCATAGTAATCTAACTCAGAAAATATATATATAAAAAATTATGAACATAATACTAATTGAATAAATAACAACATGCCATAAATAAGGTATTCAATAATTTTACTAGTAAGCAATCAAAATCTGCATCCATTTTAAAAAATTTTTATTAGACTAAAGTTAGTAGAAATAATTGTATAGTAAGTTGCTAAGGAGGTCATGTAACATTCAAACATCAAATTAATTCATTGCGCTGATTTTTTTTTTTTACTTCATTTTTTGAAAATCAATCCTGAAACATATAACTTTTGAATTCACTATATGATCCCTTCACCAAATCTCGCAAAACACAATCTAAGATATATATATAGGTTTGCTAATATAGTTTGATAATACATTACTGACATTATCAGAACTATAATGATTGATTTTACAAGTACAGTATATTATAATATCATAGAAGCTACACACAAATGTATAATCAGATACTTGGAAGAAATTACATTTGAGCATCGAAGTAACTAGCTGAACACAACTATTCGATTTCATTAGCTAAATTCTGAATACTTTCCTCATGTGGGAATCAATTTTTGAGTCCTGCAATTACCAGGCAATTAAATTGTACACAAAAACTATAAAAATTAACCTACAAAAACTTTGATAACATAAATGAATGTGTGCTACAGTCAGTTTCCATGTTCAAATGTTATTTATTTCTCAAACTAATGACCATAAAATAAATAATATTTTATAATGACTGAATCATTTCATTTATTTGAGCAATATGGTAATTACCCCAAAAAGTAAATAATATGTGAACATAAAAAATAGCAGTAACAAATAACAGTTATAACTTAGAATTAAGATTTTTATTGTTTGTTTATTTTCCTATCACTTTCTATGATGAAGAATCAATCATAGAATCTTTAGTTTTCCAACCCATCAGTCTTATTATTTATCCAAAAAATTTAGCACAATCAAAAGTTTATAACCCTTTTAACTAAAATCTAATTTTAAAAAAAAAATTGAAGCAAAGTTTTAAAAAAATTAATCATGAAATAAGAAAATAGAATTGAGTTCTAAAATAAAGATAGAAACGGAATTACTGGGAACTTTAATAAGATGAAGCTAACATGAAAATTGTTTGGAAAGATTAAAATAGAATTCCGCAAGTAAAACTGTCTGCTGAAGCACAATATGCAATTTACATAAGAAATATTAAAAATCACATTTACTAATTTATTTAAATACAAATTTGTCATTAGTAAATATATAGAAAAATTTAAAGTTAAAAGAATACTTCTATTAAATTTTTGGTGTAATTTAGGCTTATTAAATTTCATAATGTAATTTCAAATATTGGGTTGATAAGAATAAATTGTATTACAATAGTTCAAACAATAGAAAATTATTATCGATACTGCCCATCATCAGTTGATCATGTTCTATTTCATAGTGCAGTGATGGAAAACCTTTTTGTATGCACATGCCAAAAATTCACAAATAATATGTATCAAATTGCTGGCATTTTGAAGAGTTTTTTTTTTTTTTGGGGGGGGGGGGGATAGAAACTTAATTATTGAAAAAAAATTTTGACATAAATTTAAAAATTATCATAAATTTCATTAAAATGAACTTATAACTTATAATAAACTTTATCATATAAAAATCATCATCAATTATTTATTAATGAGATATTTGCTGTTAAAAATTGGATGCCAAATGTTTTAAATCAGTTTCATATTTTATCACTTCTATATTTTACTTCTTAAACTTTCTTTTATAAAATTCATTTTGAAAAATAATGATTTACAAGCATATGTAGAGAAGAAAATCAATAATATAGCCAAACACTATTTTTTCAAACACCTAATGGTTTTGGGAATAGCATTTCAAATTCTCATTATTTCTTCTTCAGCATTTCTTCTATCTAAGCTAAATAATACATGATTTTCAATTATTTTCAAGTCATGTTCAAATCAACAAACTTTTGTTACCAAAGACAAGTGAATTATAAATCTATTAATTTAATTGTATTCTATATCTTTCAAATGTAGTCATTTGAAAATCTCCAAATTGAGCATATTTGCTGATGCTGTGTCTGAATGTAAAATAAAATGATGTTTCAGCAAATTACCATAACTGTATAAATCTTGAATAAAATAAATTGATTATTGGCTGAATAACTGTATAAAATACAAGTATCAATTTAACTTGATTTGGATTTTCATGAGATTCTGAGAATATGTACAAACATTCTTTTATTTTTGCATTTGGAAATTATTTGAAGGTATCGCAAATAACTTTACAATTGAAAATATATAATCTAGTTTTAAATGCTTGGATTAAAGCAAATATGACACAATAACTACTTTCTTAACATCTTGAAGTTTAACAATTATTTCATTTAAATTGTAAGCACAAATCAATATAAAAACATTAATTTAGAAAGTCATTCGACTACTCTTTCATAACTTAACTATTAGATATTGTTGAACATAAGAAAACAACTATGAACAAAGTTTACCTCATTTAATAATTCAAAAAATCTCTGTTTATTTGAAATGAATGTAGATATAATTTGACTAGTTTTATTACAAGGTTCATAATATCTTCCACTGACTTGAAACTGGCCTTTACACATAAAATCTGCTGAAGTAATAATGCAATAAAACTTAGAAGTGAATACCCAATACATTCAATACATAAATTGGCAAAATCACTTTCCTCTCCAGTCATACTATAAGCAGCATCAATAATTACTGATACAGTTTTGAAAAGATCAATTTCTCTTTCAGTGAGTGCATTTACAATTATGTTGAAAATAAAAACTGATCATTTCTTCTTTAACATTATTCACAAAATAATAATTAATAAAAATTGTTAAACCAGCTGATCCAATTAAGTGAATACTATCAGCCAGAAAAAATAAAAAATAAACTGTAAGATTTTATATTTGCTTTTTACTAATGAATTATATTTTTAGATATTTATCTTTCATTATGTATAGTTAAAGCATATTTTTTATTCTTGGAACAATTTTTTTATTGTTTCAAAATCATTAAAGAAAACTGGAATATATTTAACTGTATATCTTTTATATATTTCTATTTCTCACAGAACAGTTTATGGTTTGTTTCACAGTAAAAAGATTTTCTGCATACGGATGCCAAATATATATTATTGTTTTATTGCTTTTGTTAATTATATCATATTCTTCAGTCTACTAGATATAGAACTTTCTACTGTTTGATTCTGATCATTTTTATTTTTTAATTTCACTAGATATGTTAAATAAAACTGTATCAAATTTATTCAATAATAAAATCAAATATAATTCATACATACAGCAAATCTCAAACAAAAACAAAACAGTGCACATATGTAACAATAATATACTTGCTGCTGCTTGTAGCTAACTATTAACCACTACATGGCACAGAATGCATAATGAATGCATGTGCCATTAAAGAAAATCCAAAAAATCTAGACATAAATTAATCACAATAGATCAAATGGCACAAAAAAACATATTTGCTAATTAGCTTTTCTCTTGGAAAACAAAATCTTATTTGTAAATATTTTAATAATTAAAAAAATAAATTGTGAATAACTTATAACTGTATAATATAATATCATGTGTAAATCATTCATATGACAGCAAAATTTTTATAACTGCCATCTTTGCACAAAAGCTGTGGCTTTGCCATGCCTGTCTAATTATCCATTTGCATTCAGGTAGAGCACTTATAAGTTGTAATTATAGAAGATTTTAACACAGACTTTCAAGCATCCTTCAGCTATCGACTCTATCTCGTACACTCGATACACATGACCACATACGTATGAAAAAGATAAATGATCTCCAATATATAAATTTCTATGTTCAAATCCCCTATAATTACATCTAATTTCCAAGTATTGTATATTAAATTATACTTGTATTCTAATATTATATATGTTATAGCTAATTGTTTAATTAATTGTGTAAAAGGCAACACACTAATAATTATGGATTTAAAATAAATAACAGAAATTTCTACATATCCAGAATCTATGTCTTTATTAATTGTTAAGAGAATTGTATTTAATAATTGTTTCCAGTCATCTTTTATATTTTGAAATCTAACAAGTAAAATATGCTTAACATTCAAGCATATTTTGATTGAAGTTTAATTAATAATGATAAGACTTGCACAGTTGATGAAGTAGTTTCATCTAAAACCATTCTTATAAAACTTGCATTACCATAGTTCACCATCCAGAATTTGGCTATTGGATAAATAAAATTTTATACCTTAATTAAAAAATGACTCATATAGGATGTTTAAAAGTTTCTCATTCTCATATGAAGAATAGGAGAGGAAGCATAAAGTTAGATATAGAGTAGAGGACTTGAAAAATAAAGAATATGGATAGCATTTGTATCCCACAATGTATATAATGGTTAGGAAAAAAATTAAGCATGCTATGGTAAAGTGTACCATATATAATAAGGTTTATCATTTGAAGGGCTTAAATAAGACTAGGAAGGATGTAACAGGTTTATGGTTATATTCACAGTATAAATGTCACAAAAGAGGTGAAAAAATGGTTTCTAAGTGTAGTAGTTTAAAGAGAATGTCAGGAGAAATGGAGCAAAATGTAGTTCATGAAGATAGAATAGAGTATGTTTTTAGTGAAGTGACAAGAGATATGGATAAAAAAGTAAGTAGTGCAATGGAGATGGTTAGCCAAAGAATAAATAAGATAGAGGACGAGGTAAAAGATGTAGAAGCAAAAATAAAATCATTAGAGACAAAGTATGATCAGATAAAGAAATTATTGAATAGGGATGATAAGGAAGAGGTAAATAAGGAAGTCCAGAAGGTGGAGAACATGTTACAAATGAAGTAGGGAAAATAAACTAAGAGACAGTATTGATAGAAGATTTGCTAACTTGAAAATGTAGATGTAATTGCAAGAAAAACTAGAAACAGGTATGTAAGAATATGTTTGCCTAGAACTAGAATTAGGGATATTATAGATAAGGTAAAGAAAGAAAGGAGCAGAGATGTGTATGTTATGGTAGGGACAAATAATTTGTCAGAGCCATTAGAGAGAATAATGGATGAGTACATAGAATTGAATAATAATCTGAGTAAGATTAAAGGAGTAGTAGGAATAGTTGGATTATTAGCATGATTTGACAATAGATATATATTATAGTGTGTGGGATTTTTTTATTAGTAGGAGGAAGTTACATAATAAAGATGGATTGCATTTAGCAAAATAAGGAAGTGAAGTTTTAGGAGTTTGATTTATGAAGAATATAATTCAGGAAACTTATAAAGGGAGGTGGGGTTTTAAATTGCAACGTTACAGAAAAAAAAAATGGATGGAATGTAAGAATTAAACAAAGTGTAGCTGATTTAGATATAAATGTGGAGAGATAATGGGTCTGTAAAATTAATTGTAAGCAAGTTATTTATAAATGTAATTGGAGAAGAAACAGTCAAAAGAATTTATAAAAGAGTAGTTAGGAAAGAAGAAATTGTTAAAATTGTAATTTGAATATGTAAGGGGACATGAGACCAGAAAAGTGGCTGGAATTAAACAAAGCAGTTAAAAATGAAGGCCTTAAGGTACTAGCATTAATGGAAACACATCTATGAAAAAAAAAAATTTATACTGGAAGACTTGCTATGGCAAGATATAAATTCAAAAGAAAAAGAAAAAGGGGTGGTGATATCGGAGTTGTGTCAAAAAATATATTTAAATACTGTTAAATGTCAAGAACATTTATGGTTTGAGATAAGGTTAGGAAGACAAGAATGGATGGTGGCTAGAGTGTATATAGCCACTGGAGATAATCAAACTATAATGGAGTGCAACAGTAATATATATGAATGCCTAGTTAAGGATATGCAAAGTTTCAAAAAGAAAAGAAAAGAAAATAATGGTTATAAGGAATATGAATGGGTATATTGAAGAAATTGATGACATGGATAACAAGAATGAACAGCTTTTGGAAAAATTTTATCAGAGAAGGAATTTGAGCATTGGAAATTTATCAAATATTTCTGAGAGACAATACACATGGTCTAGAAATAATATTTTTCACACAATAGATTATGTATTAGTAGAAAAAGAGAGAATGAATAAAGTACAGAAAATTAAAGTGTTTGATAATGAAGAGAAAGTATGTAATAGTGATCATAATTTCTTACTAATAGAATACTTAATAATGTGATGGAAAATAGTAATAAAAGTAGAAAAGATAGTGAAAGATCTGGATGAAGAATGAATGATAAGAATAAGTTAGAAGAATATAAAATAAAAGTTGAAGAAATCATGAAAGAGTTGGTTAGGGGTGGATATAAGGATATGTGTAGCAAAGTAGAAAAAGTGACTAAATAGGGTTTTAGGTGAGAATATTCAGAAAGAATAAAAGTAACAATGAAATTAAATAGTAAATTGTTGGAGTATATTAATAAAAGTGGAAGAAATGGGAGTAAAAAATTTTGGAAATACATTTAAAAAATGAATATAGGAGAGAAATAGTGTTATTAGATGATGAGGGAATAGAGTGTAGCTCTAGAGAAATATTAGAGACAATCTTAAATAAGTATGTAAAGGATACAAAAAAGATGTTACATGTGAAGGAAATATTAGATTTACAGAAAAGGAATTGAATGAGGCAGGGAAAAAATTGAAAAATGGAAAGAGGCTTAGATGAATGGGCAGCAGAAATAGTAATGAATTTAGGAAATAGAGCAAAATTAATCCTATTATCATGTTTTAATAAGATGGCACAGAAGACAGATTTTACAGATAGTTGGAGTAAAACAAGAGTAAAGCTACTATTTAAAAGAAAGGGTAATGAACATAGTTAAACCGATAACGGTAACATCAGTGTTATATAAAATTTTTGCATATATGGTGACTGGAAGAATTGTGAAATGGATGGAAGAAAATGATATAGTGAAAGAAATGCAAGGAAGTTTTTGATCGGATAGGCGTATAGTAGATAGTTTATTTCTAGTTACACAACTTATAGATATGAGTAGAAATACAGAAAGCATATGACAGAGTAAATAGAAATAGATTATGGGTAAGTTTAGTAGATTTGGGAATGGATGGAGCTTTAGTGGAAATTATTAAGAGATTGTATAAAAATAATTACTATATGTTTCAATTAGGGAATATAGAATCAGTTAAAGTTCAAAATGGAGTGAAACTAAGGCAAGGATGCCCTATGTCATCTATTTTGTTTTTGTTGTATTTGAGGGAAATGAAGAGAACACTAGAAAAACTAGGAAGAGGTGTAGAGATACTCCTAATAGGTGGCAAAGGAGTATACATATTATCGGACCTTTTATTTGTAGATGATGTCTTCTTGTGCACAGAAAGTAGGAAAGATATGGAAGTTATGCTGAAGATATGCGCAAGGTTGGGTAAAGAGATGGGGATTAAATTTAGTGAATAAAAATCAAAAGTAATGATGATGAATACTGGGGAAAGAGAATAGAAATATTTTTATTGGGGGATTTAAAGTTAAGTGTGATGAATAGGTATAACTATTTGGGAATCATTTTAAGTAATCTGAGAAATCGCCTGGATGAAAAGGGGGGGGGGATTGATAAATGAAGCAAAAAAAAGAGACTGATAAAGAAATTAACAGTGTTTTTATATAATAAATATGATGTAGCTAAAATAGTATGGAAAGGAGTGGCAGTAGCAGGGTTAACATATGATAACAATGTGTTGTGTTAGTAAAAGGGTGTTAGATTAATTAGAAAAAATACAAAGTAGGAAAACATGCATTAGATGCAGATGTGTGAATAGCAAAAAGAGGCAATTCAAAGAGAAATGGGGTGGTCAAGTTTTTATATGAGAGATGCAAAAAGCAAAATGAAAATGTTTGATAAATTGCAATTTATGGATAATAAGAGAATAGCCAAAATAGTATTTAATTGGGTTATGAGTAAAGGGCAGACAATAAGATGGATGAGAAAGATAGTATGGCATGCAGAAGATTTGGATAAAAAATTTATGTCAGTATACTTATACAAAAAGTGGAATGATTGTGTTAGGAGAGTTGTTGAATGTTATAGTGGCAAGGAATGGGATAGAAAAATAGATGGATTAATAAAGAATAGGGAATTGGAGAAATGGTGAACTAGTATGGAGAATAAAAAGTTTAAATATATATAGAATTGGGTGCAAGTTAATTTATGATAATACCAAAGAAAATAGTTTACTGATTAAGACTCGAACAGGATCTTTAGCAACAAGGGAATATAGACATAAATGTAAAAATGTGATTTAGTCTGCAAATTGTGAAAGGAAGCATAGAAGATATTAGCATCTTAATCGAATGTAAATGCCTGCAAACAGAAAGTGTACAAATAATGAAGTTGTGGAAGATTAAATATAAACAAAGTGGGTTCTTGGTTGTTATGCTGGGTTCCAGAAAAAGGGGATTTAGATATAAAGATCATGGAGTTGACAGAGATTATGTTGTGGAAATGGGATGGTGCAGGATAGGGAAGAATATAGGAAAAACTTAGGGTGGGGAATGGAAAAGGAAGGTAAAGTGGCTAACAGGTTTCTCTGGGCATAGTAACTGAGAGATTCCTGACTCCGAAAAAGGAGAAGTCACAGTGCATTGCATCGCATAATATATTGATATATACATTTTCTTAAAGAGAGTGAAAGCATGCTTTATTTATATTGAAAGCCTTCAGTAGAAATAATCATATAAGTATATATGTTGAAGCAAAGATTTTCATGGGCAAAATTGTAATTTTCAAAATTACAGATATTGAAAAAATAACATTTGCCTTCAATTGAGATATTCTATGGTTATTATAAAAATATATTTTTATATGGTTGCTAATAAAAGATTTTTTTTATTATTATTATTATTCATATAATAACTATTTATAACTTTGCAATGATCAGAATAACATCTCTACCAGTTGAAGTAAATGTTTTGCTAAGATATTAGTATATCTTTAGTAAATTAATATTTTATAGGGATAAACTGAAAAATTACAATAAATTATTCTATATATATTGAGCCGGATTGATTTCCGATTCAATGGTTTTATTACTAAAATTAAAAAGGGAAAACAACTTCAGTTTCATTAAATGTCTAATGCACAATTTTTTTTTTATTATTTAAAACACATATGCATTTATATTTTAAAATAGATTATTTAATGTTTATAAAATTGATTTTAAATATAGATTATTTAATGTTTATAAAATTGATTTTAAAATAGGTTACTTTCACTACTTTGTTTATAAAATTGATTGTGAAATAGTTTACTTTCACCACCTGTTTTAATCAATTTGATTAAAAACAGGCAAGCTTGCTAATTATATATTCCTGTTGCTTTTATTTTAGTCATATTTTAAAGTTAATTCTAAAAAGCGGAGATTTAGTTTTGTAGTTGTCATTTTTGTTTCAATTATCCCTGGTTGGAATTCTTAAATTAGATTGAGCACGAAATTAATATTTGCCCTGCCTGAGATATAGAATGGAGACTAGTGAAAGTTTTTCGTGGGAAATGTGGCAAAGAAGGCTAGCCCGCCAATTTTTGGAAAGAGAAGAGATTCATTATTAGATACACACTTGGATTATGGCAGGCAAAGAGATACCATTGGGAGTAGCTGTTCGGACATTTAATTCCTACTAAAAACTTAAATAATTATTGACAAACTTCATTGCTGTGCAAGATGTCAAAATCCACTGCTGTGAGTTTTGCCATCATTAGAATGTCTGGCTAATTTAAAACAAAGGATGGACCCACGACTACCAGCTCTTCTTCAGTCATGCCATGAACCTCTAAAATAAACACTGCCTCTACCTTGCCGCTGGCAAAGGACCTGAAAAATGGAACTATTATCAAAAGTGCGCACTCGTCACTAAATCACTAGGACTCTGTCTTACTGTAAGCTAAACTTTTTCCTATTCTAGCCAGGGTAAATAAATTGCGTTTAATTAAATCTCCGCTCAATCTAATGATAAATATGTTTTAAAATGGTAGTGTTTTTTTTTAATTATTTATTATCTGTATGTACTCTTTTCTAGTATTTAAAGTGTGTCTTGGAATCTTAGTTTTAAGATTCCAAGTTTGTTTGCAATTTTCGTTTATCAGGGGGTGCATAAGGTGATTGTATTTTATATGTTTAATATATACCTGATTATCTTGTTAACTATTACAAAACACATTGGCAGTTTTCGTAATCTTTATTTATTTACCTGCCCTTAGTTGTACAATAAAGAATCTTTAAACATGTTTCGTTTGCACTGTTTGTGCAAACAACAAAATCTTTTTGCTGGCTATTTGTCAAGTTATTTCTTCGGGTTGTCTGAAAATAGTCTATTTCTTTCTAGATTATGTAAGATTGTAATCAAATATCTGTTGCTGTCTTGTAGGTGAGATCAACCACGTTTACTTTGAATGTAGTATTACGCGCAGCAGTCCTGCGGCGTTTTAACGACACTAATTAGAATATTACTGCTCGGACGTCCGCACTGGTTACGTTGATTTCCGACGGGACAGTAACTGTTTTGTTATCCCTGATTCAGGAAGCTAGGGTTGTTGTTTGTTTTTGTAATTTTACAACTGGCCAGCAAGAAGATATTTTCCTAACCATTTCTTATATTTTAAGTGAGAGAATTTTATTGCCAAATGTTTAATGCCTTCATGTTTGTCGTACTCTTGTGCACTCTCTAGTAAATATGCGTATGTTACTATAAGCCACTTTTGTATTCATGGCTAGATGTCTTCATTCTATTGCCCAACTTTTAATAAAATTAATAAATTGTTTAAACTTAATTTGGGCTGATGTTTGTCTTTGTGCTTTGATTTCTCAACTGTCTAAATAATATTTAAGATATCTTGTTCCTCCCTGAGTATAGTTCGGTGCCTTTTGTTTCGCATATCCTGTCCACCCTAAAATAAATGTCTAGTTCCTATTTTCAGACTAGTGGTGTCCCCGGGGTCAGTATATGCGAATCTCAAGGATCTTTCTCCCGTTATATATATAGTAATTTTTGGCGCGTCAACATGGAGCTTCCGAGTTTTCAAGCCCATGTGAGATTTTGTTTAGATGGTTGAGAAAGATTTCAGGTGTAGTGGCAAGATCTAGTGGCTAGAGGTTCGATTTTTGTTAATTATTGCATGTATTGTTGGAGCAGTTTGGTAGAACGGGGTTTTGTCTTTTTCATATGACATAAATAAATAAACAATAAATAGCGTATTTTCTAAAAAAGTCTGTCGGAGTTAATTTTTTTTGAAGAGTTAAATATATATAGTTAGTCTTTTTCATATGACATAAATAATAAATAGAGTTTTTTTTGTTGTTGTTGTTTAAACAAAAAAAAATCGTTCGGAGTAAATTTTCGAATTTAAAAGTAGTAAAAATAGTTTGTTGTCTTCTTGCATATAAATAAATAGCGTTTATTTGCTTTGAGATTTTTGTTTAAAAAAAAAAAGTTAGTATAGCGAGTTAAACGTGTGTAAAAATGGAAGGTAAAGAAGAAGGCGACAGGGTGGCAGGTTTGGAAGAGAGCCCTGTTTCATTTAAATATCCCCAGATAGTAGAAAAAGAAGAGAGCAAGAAACAGATGTTGATAAGGTTAATATTGGAGATGACAAAACAAAATATAGAAATAAACAGAGTCAACAAACAATAATGAAGGAGCTGAGAGCAGAAATGAAAGAAATGAGAAGAGAAATGACAGGAAGAGTAGAAGAAACTCAGGGAGTACAAAAAGAAGTGGAGATGGAAAAGTATTTAAAAAATGAGATGAGTAAAGAGAGTCAGGAAATAGAAAAAGTAGTCGTAAAAGATATAGAAATTGAAGTAGCACAGGAGAGTACTAGGACAGAGAGGGTGGAAATAAAGTGTGAAATGAGTAGAGAGTGGAGAGAGATAGATAGTATGGTGGAGAAAGAAAATCTTGGAGACAGTTATAAGTTACCTCAAGAGGTTAAAAATGAGTTAAGTAAAATAACTGTTAGTTAGGAACAGGGGTTTAAAACTAAGGAAAAATTTTCGGAATATGATTTTAAAACAGAAATAAAAGCCATTTATAAAGCAATCTTATTCAAGGCACGTAAAAAGTCTGTGGGAAATGAAGTGTTGCCATTTACTAGTGTTGATATGACTAAAAATAAAGTAGGAAAAGATGAAGAATTGGAAAGTTTTGTTAAGAAAAAGATTCAGGTATATACGCTAGAAAGCAAAACAGAACGGGAAAGAGACAAAATCATAAATTCAAGGCAGGTAAAATATAAGAGAGGGAAAGGAACTTATTTCAGAAAATTGATAAAAACAGTAAAAGAACCTCCGGACAAAAGTTAAAGGTTCAGCTTTTAGCAATTAGACGGATTGTTTTAAAACAGACAAAAAAAAAATTTGTTAATGATTTATGAGAATGGATAAATGTAAGAAATGAAATATTGTTTTGGTTTTTCATGAGTGCGTTCAGCCAAATTCCTAGGGATAGTTTTTGAAATGTTTTTAGTTTAAAAAAAAAAAAGTTGCAGGAATGTTTTTTTTTTTTTTTGATCACAAGTTGAGGCAGTTGAGCCGGATTGATTTCCGATTCAATGGTTTTATTACTAAAATTAAAAAGGGAAAACAACTTCAGTTTCATTAAAGGTCTAATGCACAATTTTTTTTTATTATTTAAAACACATATGCATTTATATTTTAAAATAGATTATTTAATGTTTATAAAATTGATTTTAAATATAGATTATTTAATGTTTATAGAATTGATTTTAAAATAGGTTACTTTCACTACTTTGTTTATAAAATTGATTGTGAAATAGTTTACTTTCACCGCCTGTTTTAATCAATTTGATTAAAAACAGGCAAGCTTGCTAATTATATATTCCTGTTGCTTTTATTTTAGTCATATTTTAAAGTTAATTCTAAAAAGCGGAGATTTAGTTTTGTAGTTGTCGTTTTTGTTTCAATTATCCCTGGTTGGAATTCTTAAATTAGATTGAGCAGAAAATTAATATTTGCCCTGCCTGAGATATAGAATGGAGACTAGTGAAAGTTTTTCGCGGGAAATGTGGCAAAGAAGGATAGCCTGCCAATTTTTGGAGAGAGAGGAGATTCATTATTAGATACACACTTGGATTATGGCAGGCAAAGAGATACCATTGTGAGTAGCTGTTCGGATGTTTAATTCCTACTAAAAACTTAAATAATTATTGACAAACTTCATTGCTGTGCAAGATGTCAAAATCCACCACTGTGAGTTTTGCCATCATTATAATGTCTGGCTAATTTAAAACAAAGGACGGACCCACGACTACCAGCTCTTCTTCAGTCATGCCATGAACCTCTAAAATAAACACTGCCTCTATCTTGCCACTGGCAAAGGACCTGAAAGATGAACTATTATCAAAAGTGCGCACTCGTCACTAAATCACTAGGACTCTGTCTTACCTTAAGCTAAACTTTTTCTTATTCTAGCCAGGGTAAATAAATTGCGTTTAATTAAATCTCCGCTCAATCTAATGATAAATATGTTTTAAAATGGTATTGCTTTTTTTTTTAATTATTTATTATCTGTATGTACTCTTTTCTAGTATTTAAAGTGTGTCTTGGAATCTTAGTTTTAAGATTCCAAGTTTGTTTGCAATTTTCGTTTATCAGGGGGTGCATAAGGTGATTGTATTTTATATGTTTAATATATACCTGATTATCTCGTTAACTATTACAAAACACATTGGCAGTTTTCGTAATCTTTATTTATTTATCTGCCCTTAGTTGTACAATAAAGAATCTTTAAACATGTTTCATTTGCGCTGTTTGTGCAAACAACAAAATCTTTTTGCTGGCTATTTGTCAACTTATTTCTTCGGGTTGTCTGAAAATAGTCTATTTCTTTCTGGATTATGAAAGATCGTAATCAAATATCTATTGCTGTCTTGTAGGTGAGATCAACCACATTTACTTTGAATGTAGTATTACATGCAGCAGTCCTGCGGCATTTTAACGACAGTAATTAGAATATTACTGCTCGGATGTCCGCACTGGTTACTTTGATTTCCGACGGGACAGTAACTGTTTTGTTATCCCTGAATCAGGAAGTTAGGGTTCTTGTTTGTTTTTGTAATTTTACAACTGGCCAACAAGAAGATATTTTCCTAACCATTTCTTATATTTTAAGTGAGAGAATTTTATTGCCAAAATGTTTAATGCCTTCATGTTTGTCGTACTCTTGTGCACTCTCTGGTAAATACGCATATGTTACTATAAGCCACTTTTGTATTCGTGGCTAGATGTCTTCATTCTATTGCCCAACTTTTAATAAAATTAATAAATTGTTTAAACTTAATTTGGCTGATGTTTGTCTTTGTGCTTTGATTTCTCAACTGTCTAAATAATATTTAAGATATCTTGTTCCTCCCTGAGTGTAGTTCGATGCCTTTTGATTCGCATATCCTGTCCACCCTAAAATAAATGTCTAGTATGTATGTATGTATGTGATGTATTATGGCTTCTCCTTAAACGAAGTCAAGAATATCTCAGCAATTAAGCCCAGATAAACCTGTTAGCCACTTTCTTTTACATTCCCCACTCTAAATTTACCCATAATCTGCTCTATCCCATTTCCACAACATAATTTTTGTCAACTCTATAACCTTTATATCTAAATCCCCCTTATCTTTTCCCAAACCTAGCATAAAAACCAATAATTCACTTTCTGTATAATCACTCTTTTCATATTTATTTTTCCACAACTTCATTATATGTACCCTTTCTGTTTTCAAACATTTACATTCAATTAACAAATGCCTAATATTTTCAATTCCTTCCTTACATAATTTACAAAATAAATCACCCATATTTTTCCATTTACATGTATATTCTTTTGTAGCTAAAGATCCCGTTCGAGCCTTAAACAATAAACTACTTTCCTTACTATTATCATATATTAACTCACACCTAATATTCTGTTTATTTCTATATATATTTAAACTCTTTTTACTCTCCATACTATTTCTCCATCTCTCTAACTCCCTAGTCTTTATTAATAAATTTATTCTTTTATCCCATTCCTTACTACTATAACACTCAATAATCCTCTTAACGCAATCATCCCATCTTTTGTACAAATATACTGATATAAATTCTTTATCCAAATCTTTTGCATAGCGCATTACCTTTCTCACCCATCTTGTTACCTGCCCTTTACTCATAACCCAATTAAATACTATTTTAGCTATTCTTTTATTATCCATAAACTGCAATCTACCAAACATTTTCATTTTACTTTTTGCATCTCTATTTTCGGACTAGTGGCGCCCCCGGGGTCAGTATATGCGAATCTCAAGGATCTTTCTCCCATTACAATATATTATAATCAGCTATCTATAACTTGTATAAATCAAAACATCACATCACTATGAGCTTATTGCAAAATAATATAGTTTATATACACACATTAAAGTTACAGTCAAAACATAAAATGTATTTAAAAAATAAATCTATTTTGGACTGTAGTAGGACAAAGTAAAACTGTGAAACATTTAATTACTTAAAATTAGTCCAATACAAACCATGTTATTAAAAAAGACATTACTTAATAAATTATTTAAATTAAAGCATATAAAGATAAATTATTTTGCTTAAAAAAAATGTTCTGTGCAGTTTAACATAGTAATAGAGTAGTGGATTTGAGAGAATTCTGAATCAACTATTATATGGATAAAGCTTTTACAAAAACTATCAGTTTGGTTTATTGAATAAAATTATTGTGCTTAACTTTCCATTTGAATGATGAATGTTGCATGATTTCCCAAGAAACTAACTATATTGCTAACTAGACCCAATTTTGCAGTTATAGAGTAGATGAGAGCAAAACTTAAAGGTGCCTGAGCCAAGTAATAAAAAAAAAAAATCAGTTTAGTCTACTGAATAAAATCATTATGCTCATCCTTATACGCAAGCAGATATGATTATTTATCTTGAGAGTTTAGCACAGATTACCTACTGAGAAAATTAATCATCTTTTTTACTGAGTTAAATATAAATTTTTAGCTTTGTTTTACAATATTTAATAATAAAGTCAATTTTTAACCTTACAGTTTTTAAATACTTATTTTGTATTTAAACTATTTTTTCTAAAAAATATATACATTTAAATAAACATCAGCAGATATCGACTTTCTTAAAATAAATACATTCAGAAGTTGATTTCATAAAAATATTTATCACAAAGAATAATAATAATACAGTTAGTAACCAAAAAAAAAAAAAAGATTTTGTAATTATAATTTAAATCAATTTACTTTTTAGTTTTACAAACAACTAAAGAAATCAGAAAATGAAAGCTGCTGCCTGACATATTTAGACTGAAATAGTCTCGTTCAAGTAACTAAGGCTTTATTATATACCCATTGATCCAATGTAAATAGCTACTGAAGTTTAATAACCAATTTAAATTATAAATTTCACTTTAAAGTTCCAAAATCTTTAGATATTGGTATAATTATATTATGTACAAATACCTAATAGCTATTCTTTAAACTTGATATGATTCAATATCTTAAAAATTAAATTATACACTTTATTTTTAAAGATTAAATATATCATAATGAAATCTATGCATAAAGTTACATTCTTTTTTTATTAAAAGTGAATAACTTTAACATGTTACGATGGCTATTTTGTATATAAAATTGATTACATGAGTAAAAATTATGTTTACAAAAGATTTAAACATTTTAAATAGGTAAAAAAAAAATTTTTTAATTAAAAAATACATATTAAAATCAAAGATTGTATTAAATTATTAATCAAATGGCTTTATTGCTTATGAATTAATAAAAAATTTGAAGACTGGAAGTAACAGAAGTGGGTGCAATCCTTAGATCTTAAGCTTCAGCCTCCAAACCACAAACAGACTTGGAAATTTTCTTTCAGGTAGACAGTTCAAGCCATTTCATTAATTATTCAATACAAGTTGATAAAATGAAATTAGCTATTATTAGCCAAAACAGTGATTCCCAACCTGGTTTATGTATACTATCAGGGATACAAATCAAAACATTTAAGAATTATGCACAAAAAAGATTTTTTTTTTTTTTTAATAATAATGGTAACAAAAAGCATATACATCAATTAATTAATGTAATGTATTTATTTCATTCTATGTCTACTAAGGACTTGCTCGAATTTATTGTATTTTTTGAGTTTAGCATGTAAATATATATGTAGTGTCTGTTCGTTATAATATTCCATTATCAAAAATTAAAATTAAAAAAGTCCTTAATGCTGTTATTTTCATATAAATTATAATAAATAATATATGGTAGTTTATATAGTTATATAGTGTATGTATTATTTATTATGTATATTGTTATGTTATATAGTCAATTCTTTAAAGTTATATTGAATCTCTATATAAAAAAATTTTATTCTATTTTAATGATGTTTTATTTTATTGTTATTTTACTTCCATTATAGAACACTAAATGGTTTTCTATCTGCAATAATTGGTTAACATTAAAATAGATACTTAACATTTGAAAAAGGCAAAAAACCATGTGCTGAAAAAGATTTTTTTTAAATGTAATTAGTATTAATAGATATGTTTGTATACCTGTTATATATGTTTTATCATTTATTATTCTATTGCTAACAAATTTATAAAATCATTGGATGATCCAAAAAAGAAGTGGAGATTTATAAAAAAAAAACCAAAATTTTACAAGATCTAATCATAGTACTTGGTCACTTTTATGCAAGTTTGCTAAATATAAAAGTACTTGTGAAGGAACTACTATTGCTATTGTTATCAGACTTCTAAAACCAAGATGGAAAGAGTGACAAATAGCATCATTAAATTGGAATTGCAAGCATTTATAATGTTCCTCTAATATCAATGTGATAAAACTTGTTGACCTATAGGTACTTGCCCTTGATTGATTTAAATCAGAAAGAGCCCCAAAAGCATACAGTATATTTCAAAGATTTCTAAAAAAAAATTAGGACTTAAAATCAAGGTATAATTGGCAAAAATATTCATTAACATTATTCATTAAAAAAAATTAATCTAAAAATTTGACATTAAAGGAAAACTATAGGTCTTAAAACTAAATAAATTCAACAATGATCAAAAAAATTATTGCCCAATATTATTAATTTGCTTTTTTGAAAGAATCATATTAACAAGAATTTTGCCAATATTTGAGAGCTATTTATCTATGTAGCAGATGGATTTAATCTAGAAAAAAGCTGTTGTTAAAAGTTTTATCTTTAACAACTCACATCGAAAAATGATGCAACCGTAGTTTATGACTATATCTAAAAGTTTCTAAAATTCTTAAAAGCAGGAAAATCATGAATTTACTTGATAAATGCTCACCAATATAAAAATTCAAGAATACTAAATGATAATTGTAGAATAATACAAATTTTTACAGAACAGTCTACTCAGCTCTTTCTCACTTTATTTAATATATTCATCAATGAACTTCTAGATACAGAATGCAGAAAATTCATTTGGGCTGACAATATTGCTTTTTCTCATTTGTGATGACAGTATTGATTTGATTTTTTCATGAAATAGAAAAATATCTCAAAAAAGTATTATGGAAAGATTGTAAATCATTTTCAAAAACTAGGTTCTTGTTCCTAATCCAAACAATAGACTATCAGTCATAATCTGAATATAATCTTTTGCAGTAATATATTAAAACACAATCTTAATCTGTGCTAATTAGGAATAACTTTGGATTGTAGTCTTATTTTCTTCTTTTATTTAAGATTACATCAAAATTAATTTCTTATAACTTTCTTGAAAAGTTGGCTGGGACTACTTGGGATTGTGGTACAAGCACTTTATGGGAAGCTTCTTTAATATTAGCATATCCTGTTAGTGAACACAGTGTCTAAGTTTGAAGAAAAGTTTCCAACACTAAACATTTGGATTCTCACTTAATATTACTATGAGAAATATTATTTGCACACTTATCCACATATTTCTCTGTCAGATGTCAAACACCTCACAGGAAATATATAAAAAATTAAACAGATAAGCTTGTCATTAACTCAAGATATAATTTCTTCACTTAAGAGTCATCATAAAAAATTAAATAGATGGGTTTGTCATTAATTCAAGATATAGTTTCTTCACCTAAGTCTCAAATCAAGAATCTCTTTTTTGAATGTTCAACCAAAAATCTACAATCGAAAAATTATGCATAAAAAATGACATTCTTACAAGGTTCCAAAGAAATTTATTTTTCTAAATCCAATAATAATGCCATCTGGATTTGATCTTTCTAAACGCAAGTGAAGTCTTATCAACAGTTGCAGAATGTTATGTCAATCTGCTTCATAAATTGAATTTAAAAATAATTGATCTACATAAATATAGCCAAACAGACCATGAACAATCAATGATACTGTTTGAATCTATGGCCGCAGCAGCAGAATTGAAAGGATTTAATAAATATACTAATGAATCTATCTCCCAATTGGCATCATTACAGGTTCCTTTATAATATCTTGTTAATAGATATGCTATTTTTAAAAAAAAATTATATGCTAAATAAATAAAACTGACATATTTATAGTTCATAATATTTAAATTTAAAATAATTAGAATCTATACTAATTACAATTTTACTAATATGAAGGATACAATTTACGAAAATGATTTGACAAAGGGTATGCAAATGAAAAATAAGATTGGAAAACCTAAGAAATAAAGAGGATAAAGCTGTAGGATCAATGGGGGAATGTCAGTGATGTGACTATAAAAGCAAATAATATGATCATAATAAAATAAAGCCTTTGCCAATGAAGGGAGAAGTATCATACACTTCTAGGCAATGGGGAAAATATTTATTTGCCAATATATGATGTAAACCCTTTTTTCTACTGTTTTTTTATAAGTCTTTTATTTTTTTATTTTTTTTTTGCAAAGTTTTAAAGCTTTAAGAGTTTAAGTTAATAATTTTTGTTCTAGTTTGTTTACTCTTTTTTGTTGTATTGTTGAAGTTAATAAATTTGCTGGTTATTCTTTTTATCCCAGTACACTTTCTTTTTCTTTGTTTACTTTATCTAATAGTATATAAAAACCTTGAAAAATTAACAAACAATTTTTTTTTTTTACCATTTGTTAAATTTATATAAGACTAAGATAATTTTAACACTGTATATCTTTACAAACACATACACACATATATCATGATCATCATCATCAACAACAACAATTATCAATCCATTGCAGAATGAAGGTCTCTCCACATCACCCCTGCACACTTTATTTCATCAATCCATCTCACATGTAGTCTCTTTCTGTACCTTTTACAATCTCTTGGAACCAGCCCAACTCCATTTTAGTCTTTTAATTCTTTCAACAATGTCAGTAACATATGTTTGTTTTCTTATTCATGTATTGCATTTTGATCTTTTCCTGGTACTCCTAGCATGCATCTCCCATACTTCTTCGAGTGGTTTAAAGTCTCTATATTGCTCTTTTATATCCAAATATCAGATCCATAAGTAAGAACTGACAAAATATTAATAAAAACATTTCTTTTCAAACACATAGGTATATTTCCTTTTGATATTAAGTTATTTCTATCAAAAGCACTTCAACCAAGTTTAATTCTATAATTAATTTCATCCATTATGTTTCCATCAGTACTAATAATCTGTCCAAGGTATAAGTAGTTGTTAACTTCTTTTAACTCATTATAATCAATCTTTATTTTCATACCTTAAGAATATCCATTGAATATTACTTTCGCTTTTTTAACATTCATTTTTAGTCCTACTTTCTTACTTTCATCTGAGAACTGTTGCAACATTTCCTGAAACTCTGAAGCATTATTTGCAATAACAACTACATCATCTAATCTCCATTTACTTCTACTCCTTTCCCATTTTAATCCACAAAATAATTCTTGCATCCCTGCTGTAATAAGTTTTGAATATATAGAGTCACCCTGTCATACCCTTCTCATTGCTAACTGTCCTGATATCATTATGTAATCTAATTGTTGCTGTTGCATTTTTATAAACATTTTTCAGAATATAACAATATCCTGGGTCAATATCTTGATGATCCAATGCTCTAATCACTGAAGAAATGATTATAAAATCAAATGCCTTTTCATAATCTACAAATCCAAAACATAATGGCAACTCATATTCATTGGTCCTTTCTATAATTTCTCTCAATACTTGAATATGATTCATTGTACTAAAACTACTTTTCAATCCAGCTTGTTCTTTTGGGTGGTTGAAATTCAATGTTCTCTGTAGATGAGTTATAATTATCTTGGTAAAAAATTTGTATAAAACTGATAAAAGACTGATAGGTCTATAATTTCTAATATCTTCTTTATCACCTTTTTTAAATATCAATATTAATACTGCATTCTTCCAATCATCTGGTACATCTTTATCATTTATCATTTTGTATATAACTTTGCCAAAAAAAATTATATTTCTTATCTGCTTCTTTTAATATATTGATTACAATTCATCATTATCTGAAGCCTTTCCCTTCTTCATAAATTTAATTGCATATCTCATTTCTTCATTTAAAATGCTGGACAATTCAGAAGATAGAATAGATGTAGGAGGTATTTGTTCTTTATTATTATATAATTCTTGATAGAACTCTACTACTCATTTCGTGATGTCACCTCTCCATTTAAGTAATAATTCCATCTTTTTTTTTCTTATATTTATAACTTTCCTACCAATAGCAAAAAATACTGTTTTATACTCTTGAGACTTTTATTCTCTTCTACAGCTTTCCTTGTTAGTTCCCAAGTATACTTTCTTATATCATTATCAACTCTTTTTGCATCACATTACAAAATTGAGATATTCAATCCTTCTTAATGCATCATTTTTTATTTTTTCATATTCCTTCTTTTCTTCATAAATTCTCTAGTCTCAGTAGAAATTATATTGGTCAATGCTGTTTTTTTTTACCAGCTATCAGTGTATCAGTTATTTTCCTACATTCAAATCTGAATCATGTTTAAAATCTACTAATATATGAAAACAATTTGCAAGTTCTAATTTAAATTCATTAGAATGTTTCTGAAGATTAGGAATATCAACTATAAATATTGTTTTTCTTAATAATTTTTGTCTCTCTAGTTTTGCATTGACACATATCTTATATCTTACTAATCGATGATTACTTCCTGTGTTGAATTTATTAAGAACATTACAATCTTGAAATATATATTTTCTTATGATCAAAATATAATCCAATTCTGTTATACCTTTATTTGGATGTTTCCATGTCCACTTCCTTTTAACATTTTACTCAAAAAAAAAAATTCATAATATAAAGTTTTTCTTTTTCTGCAAACTCCACAAGTCTATGCCCTTTCTCATTTCTATTACCATAACCAAATTTACTTACAACACTTTCACCTTTCATTTGTTTACCAATTCTTGCATTAATGTTTCCCATAACAATTTTAAAATGTTGTTTACTCTGATCAAAAGCCTTTTGTACATCCACATAAAAATCTTCTACTACTTCATCACTATGAGAACTTGTTGTGGCATAAATATGAATTGCCTGCATTTGGTAGCTTCTATATTAAGTTGAATAACTAATCTTGCTACTCTGTTCAACACATTATCAACCTCCACAATGTCTTCAACTTTTTATTTATAATGAATCCGACTCCATTTGTACTTCCAATATTTGTGCCTTTGTAGTAGAGTACAATTATCTCTCCACCTTTTTTTCTAACTTCACAAAGTCCAGTAATGCCCTATTTAATATGAGATAGTTCTTCCAATTACGCAATCTTTCTTCACTTGAAAGTGATCTGCAATTGTAAGTACCTAAACAAAGCCATCATCAAATGGCAGTCTGGGTCCGCAATCAGGGGATAGTTAACAAACTCTGCCTCTAGCCACTAACCACTGCCTTGGCTGGTGAATTTACAGCATCCTGGGAATAAGGGTCATGATTTATTTTTGTCTGTCATAATTGTATACATCTATTAGAAAAAAAATTTTCAATCACACATTCATTCATTCTGCCTTATCAGGTAACTGAGAAGAAAGACCATGGTATTTCTTGATCTTAAACTCAGAGGTAAAAAGCCAATAAATTCATCAGTGTAAACGCATGTTTGTGAGGAGCCCATCCATGTTTGTATACTATATGAATAATCACATAGTAATAACAGCTGCAACAATAAGAGCATATGGAGTGAACATTAGGAATTTTCAACTGCTCAGTTCCTTTAAGGCCTCCAAGAGGAAATAAAATGGTCTCATTTCTGCAGCCCACACACATATATGAATATATTATTAATGTATAGTCTCTAAAAGCCAAAGAATAGGCAACAGAATATTAAGATCATGATAATACTGATCATCAACATGACACTTCGCTATTGCCTATCACCCACTTAATATTATTGTGGCATCTCAATTTTAGAATTACAGCCATAAACTTTAGTAAGCTCTTACATCATTCAGGTAGGTCAAGACAGCAAGCAGGAGATTGAAATGTTCAAACTATTATAATTGATTATCATTATATGAATGAATGGACTTCAGTTATCCATTCATGTCTTCAATCAATATTTCCAGTTCCATGTGGGCCATTGAATTCTATGTGATTTTAATGAAATCTGTGTATTTTTGCAAGAACTTATTAATACTATCATACATTTCTTCATACTTCATTTCACAATCTCATGCACAATATTATTTTTCTATTAATTGTCCAAGTTTCAAATAATATAATAGAATACACTGACTAAATACCTTTACTTTTATTCTCACAAAAATATTTCCTTTACTTTTATTATCACAAAAACATTTTCTTTTAATACCAAGTTTTGATCAAAATAAATATCTTGATCAAATAATTAATGTAACTGAACTAATTCATTACTATTAAACTTCTTCTTTTTGCTTTTTTTTTTAAAATCCATTGAACATGATTTCATTCCTTCATGCTATTTATTTAATTTTTCAGATAACTTACATTTTTTGCAAAATCAAAATCATTTGAACAATTTCCACTTCTCTCTAGACTCTGTTTTTCACATTAATCGACAAAATATTCCCTCCAAAATTATTGTAAAAAGTTTTGAAGACTGGTAATATCACCATGAAATAAATCCAATTACTGCAAATATTTTTCAGAAGTTGATGATGTCCAAAGTAAACATTTATAAAATCAAAGACCTTATTGTAATCCACAAATCCTATGAAAATTGATATAGAATATAAGTTCATTTAGCATTTGAATATGGTTTGATTTGCTCCTCAATTAGCTTAAGTTCTCTGTAAATCATTTGTAATCATAACAGTAAAAATTTTACATAAAAACAATAGTAACCTGCTATGACTATAACTATTAATATTTTTTGACCTTTTTTAAATATTAATACCATTATTACATTCTTATAATCTTTACCAATTAATTTTCTCTCTCCTTTTTTTTTTTGTTTTGTTTTTTTACAATCCTACCAACAATTCTCTTTTATTTCTTTATCTGCTTCTTTTAAAAGAACCTTAATGATTGTAGCAATTTCTGCAACTTTAATTGAATGTCTTATATCTTCATTTATGATGTGGCATTTCAACTATTATTATAACCATGTAATTATTTCTTTGTATTCAGTTAATTTATTTCTATGTACAATTTTGTCATATGTCATAATATCCCTGTTTTTAAAATGTGCACAATTTTTTATTTTACATTACTGAAATAACTTCCAATACCAAGATGACATATTTTTGTCATGAGATTTTTATTTTTCCTAGCGCTTTCCTGGTCATTTTAACTTCAATTAATAATTCTTTACTATAAGTCTTACAGAATTACACATATTCTTCAACAGGAGGTCAATTAATAATCTGTAAGCACTGTGTGGTTTGGACAGTTGTAAACTGATTTCAAGTTTAATCAACAGCTAGTAATGCAGGCTACAGAAAAATGTCTCAACTCAGTATATTGAATAGAACTATTATAGGTTTATCATTAAAGATGTTAGAAAATTGATATTATTTATTTATTTTCTTCTTTTTTTTTTGTAAAGATATTATCTAGCCTCAATAACTATTGATTGAACTGTTGCTTTTTTGAGAATGTTCCTGCTATCCATGCACAAAATTATTGCTATAACTTCATTTGTGTGCTCCCATAGTTATTTCCTCTTTAGATTTTCTTGTAAAAAGGAAAAAAAAATCATAATACACAGATTTTCTTTCTAACCAAATCCAACAAATCTATGTCCTTTCTCATTAAAGACTACAATAACTTTTAAATGATTCATTATGAAGTATTTATTTATCATAGCTAAGCACATGTATGTATATATATACATACATATTAATCTCATAGCAAAATAAACTTATTTCACCAGTCATTTTACACATTTTTGGTTAAGTTTTAATACTTCTACTAGAAAAGTAGGTCAATCCATTATGTCAGGAAAAAAGAAATTTTGAAAAAAAAATTTCAATTAATTGCTCAATATAATTTTGAAAAATAATCAATCTCAGGTCAATTTGGGTAATTTCTTTTTGCAAAAATAGACATCACTTAGATTGTCAAATTAATATTGGGATCAAAGCATCCCATAGGGAATAAACTTTTAATTCTCAGAGCATTTGTCATCAATCAAAATATGATAAATGGAAAAATCGACAAGTTAAATTATATTTTTTTTTAAAAATGAAGACCAATATATATCCATACTTAAAAAGTTATTGGTAACAGTGAAATACAATCATAACAATTCCAAAATATTTCAAACAGCATGATATAAAGTAATATTTTACCCTTGCATATTACAAGAAAAAATTTATGATTAGGCAGAATGCCAGTTATATGATAGCCAAGAATGATATAGTAACATTATGTATTGAGATGTCATGTCTCATGGCATACAACATATTAGTGTGTGTGTCAGTATATATATAGTGGAAAGCAAAAGGAGAAATAAAAAAAAACAAAAAATTTTATAGATATTTTCTATATTACACTGGAATAAGTTAAAGATTAAATAATTTTGAATTTAAAAAAAATTTATTACAAAATAAACACTTAAAAATATGTAATTAATATTTTATTAATTCTGATTTTGAAATTAAAACAAACACATTTTTATATTACAATAGATATACTTGTAATTATAAAATTCCATTATTTGTTTTGATTAGTAAACTTTTTTAATTAAATAACCTATTGTGATAAAAATTCGGTTCTCATCTGATCCTGTGTCAGCCGCAGGTGGCGCGATTTCTAACCAAAAACACATTAATATAACGTTCCCGGGCTAGCGATTCTCTATTAATATTGACTTTTTGTTTGTTTGTTTGTTTACAAAGTTTACTCTCTTTCATTTCTGAATTATTTTTCCCAAATAATATTTTTGACGATGCGATAATAATGTTTTTTTTTTAATTTTTATTGACAAGAGGGTCTTTTTTGATGTGTGTTCAAATAGTAATTTGTGTTGTTGTTTTTTTAAATAGTATTACTGTGTTTGTAAAATTGGATTGCCAAAATTTAAGAGAACGGGTTTTTTATGATGGATCTTTAAATAATAATTTACGTTACTTTGATAGATTTCCATTTGATTGCCGACAACAATTAGTGGGAGGGGTGTTTTTTTTTTCCGTGTGTGTGTGTATGTTTAAATAAAAATTAAAGTTACTTTTATCGTTTTACATTTGATTGACAACCGATTTGACTTCCTTTCATTTATAAATTATGGTTTTGGTTCTACAAATAAATATTTTTGACAATGGGACAATAATAGTTGTTGTTTAATTTTTAATTGACAAGAGGGTGTTTTTTGGTGTAGGTTCAAATAGTAATTTGGGTTATGTTTTAATAAGTTACGGTCTTACTTTGATTGGTTTACATTTGATTGCCAACACTAATTATTGGGAGGGGTGTTTTTTGGGTATAGGATTGTAGACAATTATTGGAAGAAGGGGTGTAAAGTTTACATTACTTTTAGTGGTGTTGTACATTTGATTGCTGACAATAATTAGTGAGAGGGGTGGGTGTTTTTGGGTGATGATTAAATACTAATTTACCTTCCTTTTATTTTACATTTGATTGCTGACAACAATTATTGGGAGAAAGGGGTTGTTGTTTTTTTTGTGTATGTTTAAATCAAAATTGAAGTTACTTTTATCGGTTACATTTGATTGACAACAATTTGACTTTTTTTTTTTTTTTTTCGTTTATAAATTATGGTTTTGGTTTCCCCAAAACCTAATATTTTTGACAATGGGACAATAATAGTTGTTGTTTCTTTCATTTTTATTGACAAGAGCGGGTCTTTTTTGGTGTATGTTCAAATAGTAATTTGGGTTACGTTTAAAAAATAATTGGTTTACTTTACTTTTAGTACTTTACATTTGATTGCCGACAACAATTAATGGGAGGGGTGCTTTTGTGTACGATTAAAGAATAATTGTACGTTACTTTTATTTTTTGCATTTGATTGCCGACAACAATTATTGGGAGAAAGGGTTTTGTATTTTATTTTTTGTTTGTGTGTATGTTGAAATCAAAATTTAAGTGACTTTTATCGGTTACCATTTGATTGACAACCGATTTGACTTTTTTTTTTTTCATTTATAAATTATTTGGGTTTTCCCAAATAATATTCGGTTTGACAATGGGACAATAATAGTTGTTTCTTTAATTTTGATTGACAAGAGCGGGTCTTTTTCGGTGTATGTTCAAATAGTAATTTGGGTTATGTTTAACTAATCATTTACGGTCTTACTTTGACTGGTTTACATTTGATTGCCGACAACAATTAGTGGGAGGGTTTTTTTTCTATATGATTAAAGAATAATTGACGTTCCTTTTATTTGACCATCTGATTGTCGACGACAACAATTATTGGGAGAAGGGTTTTTTTGGGCTATGTTTAAATAAAAATTTTAGTTACTTCTTTTATTTTACATTTGATTGCCGATGACAACAATTATTGGGAGAAGGGATGTACATTTAAATAAAAATTGAAGTTACTTCTTTTATTTTTTACATTTGACGAAGATCATTTGGAATCCCTCAAACAAGCTTGCCTTTACGAAGTGAACATTTCCGTCGGCCACAATGAGACTTACAAATGAAAGTCAAAAGATGTTTTTGGACCTCAAATCTGCATATATTTGCCGCACAATCCAATCTTTTCTTTCAGCAGCAGGATGTTTTTTTTTCTGCTGTAGAAATATTCCAGCGCCGGCTTCCGTGTCTGGCAATTCCCATCTTTTCAAGTTTTCTGTTGTTTGAATTAGCCATCTTCTTGGTCTCGGGAAAATTCTCGCTAAAACGTGACTCAAAGCCTGATCGCTTAAAAATTTTACGCTACCCCACCCTAATCGAGAATTTAGGAAACTTATAGCTTTACAAGGAACAATTACGACACTGTTTAAACTGTTAAAAGGTAACAGTACATCAATTCGTCTTAAAAAAAGGCCCCGATGAAAATTAAAATACTTTTGACACGATCAAATTAACACACCCTCATACGATATTGTTACATAAAATGCATAACACAGCATTATGATATAGTGCATAACACAAATAACTACGGCATTTTCCTCTGCTTTTAGCATCGGAAAAAGCCACATTGTTAGCCACTAAGCCGAGTTAACACTCTTTCTAGATTTTATCGTAGAAAGAAGACTTAACTCCGAGTTAACACTCTACCTTTTAGCGTAGAAACAAGACTTAACTCCGAGTTAACAATCTTTCTAGGAGTTATTTTAGAAAGAATGTTTAAAGGCTTGGGTGCGGCCGTGGAAACGGCATATTTCTAGAAATTTAACTAGAAATAGCTCCACCCACGGCTGACACGAAGGATCAGATGAGAACCAAAAATTCTACAAAGTTATATTTCAAAGGATTATGGTGGATTGAAAAATCATTATCTTTTTAATCAAAATAAAAAAACCATTTTTAATTACTGTATTGTTTTCCATTCTGACTATAAAAAAGTTGGAAAAACAATTAGGGCTTTTTTTAAGTTTTACAGTAGAAGTTACTATGAAGATATAACTAAAGACAAGGAAAATCCAGCTGCTGCTATTAGTTAGCAATTGATTTGGATTTACATGAAAGCAAGGACTAGCTTTTATGTGGTTCATTAGCCCATATATATTGTGTACTAGCCAGTATGCCTAAAATGTATCAAGTTCTATAGTAAATAGCCAGTATGCTTGAAATGTATCAAATTCTATAGTAAATAAAGCTATGCATATGCCACCAATTACCAGATTATATCTTCCCCAAAGGCGACAATAAGTTAGTTTACTATTTAAAAGGGACAAGCTTACCCCAAGAGTCCATCAACTTGCCAAAGAATGTTTATATGCAGTGTTTTATCTATATGCAAATACAGATAAAGGTACTGCATCATATATATAAAGTATAGCTGGTGAAGAGTATCATATTTATTGAGAACAATAGTATTGTAAAGAATTCCTTAAAAATGACACTTAAAATCTATAATTTAAAAGGAACACACGTAAGTAAGTTTTGCTTGAATTAAAAGTCTAAAAAAAAAAAAAAAATTGATTCATAGACAATTTTATTTTGAAAAAAAGATAAAGTCCAAAAATCTTTATAGATTAGGAAACAAAAGAATTTACTGGAGCATTTTTAAAGATGTTTACAATTAATAAAAAGTAACCTGAAAAAAAACTGATGAAGGACTGTCAAATAAAAAAATATTTTTAAAGAAAGCTTTTAATTACCACAAAAAAAAAATAAAAGATGAATAATTTTAATTCATATTATCTATTTTTTAGATACATGTATATCATATGTTTGCATATATTACTAAAAATGAATTGATATTTTTTATAAGTCTATGACAATTCAATCATGTTAATTTTTAAATTATTATACAGCACATCTGATTGCTTATATAAATGTCTATTTTGTTTTTTTACATTGAATTGTGTATTGTGAAAAATATACTTTTAATAAGTTTATTATTTTGATGAATTAAAATATGATATAAATGTCAGTGTGCACACACCTTTCCATGCATGCATACATATATGTTAAATCAATCATTAATTATGTATTATAAAAATGAATTTCATTTATAGGTAAATGTGTTCATAAATTATTATACCGCATATCTGTATACTTATATATATATGTGTGTGTGTGTGTTTTATGTAAGCCTATTGAAACATTTGTAAATTACAATGTAATGGTGGATTTCTTTTTGGTATTAATCAAAATCAGATTTAATTTATATGGATAGCCATTTTCTGCAGACCGTAATTTCATTTTTAAGTTATTCCAGTGAATTTATTCAATTGTAAATAGTTTTAGAATATGTTTGTATTATTTCTTGATCACAGTAACAATTATAGAGCTTTTGTTCTCCGAGTTAGATTCATGCATAATGGTCTGTTATATAAAAGGGATTTATATTTAGTGTTTATGAACATTCAGTTGGTAATGGTCCTGGATTTTCACATAGGGGGTATCTTTCAAGTCCATGCACTAAATTTAGTTTAGTATTAGAAATGTTATAGTTGGCCAGTATATTAATGAAACTAAGTGGCCAGAAGGCATTGATGATGATTAGCATGTATTAGTATCCAAGCATTATTTTTAATGGTTATATTCTAATGAATTAGCACTTAACTACTTCCGGTTTGTCGGCGTCATTTGCGCCCTTCGGTGCTCATTTGATGATGTGCTATTTTCTTTCTTTGCTGACATAAAAAGTATAATGATGACGTCGAAGAAAATATGGTCGTTTTTAGCTATATATGTTAGCTTTCAAACGATCTTTATTTCAAAAAAATCAGTCAAAATTTAGATTTTTGGCGAATTTTTTAATCAACCACAGTATTTAATTTTTTTGTTTTTTTGGTAATTTTTGTACTTATCACGAAACGATAAAAGACATAAAATGTTTTACGGCTGCAAGTGAAGTTTTCTTTGGTATTATTCTCAAACAAGGCTTACAACAGACTAAGAACGTAATTATTCGTAAATAAAAATTTTTAATTTTTTTTTTTAATTTTTTGAAAAAATATATTTTTTATTAATTTTAGTTTGTAATTAGTGTGTGCTAATTTGTATAGTTATATATTTATTTATTTATGCTCATAGATATACAATTCATATCTATCGAAAAATTGGTGTGTGTGTAATTATATATTTATGGTCATATAGAATTCATATTTATCATAATTTTCTAAAGGTAGTTTGTAATACATTTATTTATGCTCACATAGAATTCATATTTATCGAAAAATTAGTGTGATTTAGTTTGTAATTATATATTTACTCATATAGAATTCATATCGTAATTAACTTACTAGTATATAATTCATATCGTAATTTTCTAAAGTTCTATGTACACTAATCCTCTTATTTTTATAAAAATAATGATTTTCAAAAGTATACTTTTTGAAAACCATTAATTATGTTTATATTATATGGTTTACAAAGCAATGAGTTATAAGACTAATAAACAAATGTATACAGACAGACATTGCATACACAAACATATAATCCAATTCTGATTCTTGTTTATGTTTATGCTTGATCATGCTTTGCTTTTGCTATATGTTTCATAACATTATTTTCAAGTCTATAGACTATATGCAAATAAATTATATCTGTGGTACAATAAATATAACAAGATAGCATCACTTCTGTACATAAAAAATATAAACATCACTTGTGCAGTGCATCATTGGTGATCACAATGAATATAAACATCACTATTGTACACACAAAAAATATAAAATGAAGAGATAAAACTCATTTTATCAGTGATATAGAAAGTAGCCTACAATTTCTAGTTTTAGACATACAAGAAGCCAATTGCTATGATGATTTCTTTTGTATCTTTTATTAGGATGAATCTTTTTCTTTATAGACGCCTTTGACATTTAGAACATTTGGGGTACAAGATAGAAATGAACAAGTCATATCCGACTTTGTTTGGAGATTGTGAAGCTATGGATTATCTCAGGTAAGACATATTATACATGTTTAGAAAGATAATTTTGTAAGGAATAGAAAGAAATTATCACTGAAGATGAATTTTGAATTTTAGTTAATGTTAATTTTCAAATTATGAACAAACAATAAAATAATAATTATTTCGAATGTGAAAATTTCTTTTTTTTCCTTATTTTTTATATAGTTATCACTATTTATTTTATGCTTATTGTTTTTCTTAATTTTTCTAGTTTCTAGCAATGTAATTGTTTTTGTTCTAACATAATTAAAACTGAAGTTATTATGAAAATTGTGTCTCAGGCCATTATTTTTAAAAAGTTCAATATAGCGGCTTGAAGCTGAAGTAGTTAAGTTTCTGCATCCAACCTATTGTTTAAATAATGTCCCATGCTGGCAAGGGCTAAATAATTAGCTTGGTCTATAGTAGACCCATTTCAAATCCAGTCACAAGATTGACTATTGATTTATTTTGTATTTTTGATTATTCATGATGATGAATGATTATTACTTTTAGGTAATGCTGGTAAATTTAGTTAATTATTTATAGTTCTGTATGGATCTCTCATGATCCTCATTCCTCATTCATTATCATTCATTTTAAATTTAAATTTTGTAGTAACTTGGAATTGATGATCATGAGTCCCATTACGCCAGGTTAACCCCCTGATTTTCTGTATCATTCTAAATGGCTACCCAACTGTGGTAGTGGTGATGAATATGTACTGGTGTCCATTATTATAAAATCCCACTCAACTTTATCTCAAATACCACATCTGAGAAAGAAAAATGTATACATTTTATGCAGAATTAATTTAAAGTATTATTGTGAAATACATGACAAGAATATTGATGATTATAAGTTAGAAAAAAATAATGGTTAATATATATTCAGAGTTTGTATTTATAGTTGAATAGAAAATCTGATTTTGGAGATTGGGTAGTTTTTGACTGTTGCAGTATGTTTAGTTTTATTTTTAGTTTTAATGATGGATGAATAGTTTTGTCATTGGCTTGGGAATATAATGTTTTCATACAACTCCATAGTGTTTTACCTGACATTGCTCTAACCCACTTTCTGGATTCCTATTGTTTATCATGGTGCAGTTAATGTAGTCCTGCCATGATCCCATCAGTTAGGTCTCCAAAATCAGGAGAAAGACAGTTCTGTATTTTCAAGCCTTTAGAGCAGGGCTTTGCAAATATTTTTGCATTTTTTTATTTCATATCATATCAAGATTTATGATAGCTTAGTGTATAAATTGATGTAGCTACCTTAGTGTTCATGATGCATTGTGTACTTAAAATCTAGTGGCTAAATTCTTTATCTCAGAATTGCAGGTCACTATTCATCCTTTTAGCTGTCAGATGCCCGTCAGATCTCTAAAAACATTGACAAATACAGTTAAAGGTATGAAGTTTGTTTATATTGTACATGTATATTATGTAAAATATTATTAGATAAGTGTTTCATTTCTTTTCCCCATAAGTAGGGATTATGAAATGTTTGTGTCCCAACGCATAAAACAGTAGTATGTGCATCTATGTATATAAAGTTGAAAGGAAAAGCAGGTATAAACACAAAAATTTATATTTTCTATGTTACACTGGAATAACAGTTAAGGATTAAATAATTCTGAATTTAAAAAATATTTATTTTAAATTAAACATTTAAAAAGATCAAATTAATATTTTTTTAATTCTAATTTTGAAATTAAAATAAGCATATTTTTGTTATACTAATAATTATAAAATTCCACTAACATATTGTGATAAAAAACCTACAAAGTTATTTTGTAAAGGATTAAAAGTGAATTGAAAAGAGTGATTAACTTTTTGCAATCAAGATAAAGAAAACATTTTTAACTACTATATTTTTTTCAACCTAATTATAAAAAGATTGGGAAAAAGATTAGGGAAATTTTTTAAGTTTTACAATAATATTACTATGAAGATATAAATGACGGCAAGATAGGGCAAGTCCAGCTGCTATTAGTTAACAACTGTAGTTTGGATTCACATGAAATCAAGGTCCAGCTTAAGTGATTCATTAGCCCATATATATTGTGTAATAGCCAATATATCTGAAGTCATCAATTTCTAGACTAAATGAAGTTGACTGTGTGCATGCCAAGTTACCAGATTATACCTTTTCTGAAGATGACATTACGCCAGTCTACTGTTTAGAAAGAGTCAGCTTACCCAGTCCATCTGCTTGAACAATATGCAGAGGCACAGATAAAGGGTACTGCATCATATATATAAAGGAAAGCTGGTGAATAATGTTATATATATTAAGAATGATAGTATTTTAAAGAATTCCTTGAAAATGATATTTAAAATATATAATTTAAAAGAAAAGCAAGTATATTTTTGTTGAATTAAAAGTCTAAAATAACAAAGGATTGATTCATAGACAATTTTAATTTTGACAAAAAAAGGTAAACTCCAAAAATCTTTTTAGATTTGGGAAGAAAAAAAACTTGCTGGGAGTATTTTTAAAGATGTTTACAATTAATAAGGAATAACCTGAAGAAAAAAAAACTTTGATAAAGGACTGTTGAAAGATAAATATTTTTTAAAGATAACTTTTACTTATAAAAAAAATAAAGAGGCTAATTAATAGCTTTAATTCATATCATCTATTTTTTTAAATATACACATCATAAGTGTGCATTTATGTCTTATTAAAAATGAATTGATTTTTTTGGTTATAATATTATGGACAAAGACACCACTCAATAGCGCCGTTATCACGCTAAAACTATAAAATATGAACATTCCCAGGCCATTGATTTTAATCATTTTGATGTGTTTTTTGTAATACGAAAATAAAAAAAATAAAAAAATCGTGTTTTTTAAATATTTTTTTATTAACATATAAAAATTAAATGATAACAATAAATGTAAAATAAAATCAACAAATTACAATTTAATTCGTGTTTTTTTATTTTGCTTTATTAGAAAAAACAATTTTCTATCCGATTTTTTTAAAGGGTTATGCCTTTTCTTTTTGTTGTTGTTTAAAAACTCATAATCGGAATAAAAAGTAAAAGTTTTTAGTCTTCGTTTTACATTTTAATTTTTCAGAGAAAGATATTATTGTGTTACCGCTATTTTTTACTTTCTTAGTCTTTATTTTACATTTTAATTTTTACAGACAAATAGATATTAGTATCATGTTACCGCTATTTTTTACTTCAAATAGAATGACAACAAAAAGTTGTTAGGGTTAGCTTTAGGGTTAGGGTTAGCTTTAGGGTTAGGGTTATGTTTAGGGTTAGGGTTAGGTTTAGATTTAGGGTTCTGTTGTTTGTAAATCACAGAATCGAACAAGATGTACGATTTCCTGCACCATATTGTTGGTATCGTGGAATGTTAGACAGTAACGTTACTTGAAGTGTTACCTAATTCCAAATGACTTTATACATCTATCTGGACAAGATTTTGACACTTAAAACTTCAATACAGAATGGTGTAAAGAGTTGGATAATTACTACTTAAGTAAATCTGAACATTTCAATACTTTAAAAAAAAAATTCAATCAAAACCACATTTCCATCCAATTCAAATACACACACCCTCTCACCAAGCATAACAATTGTATAAACTGTGCAAATTTGCCAAATTTATTTGCTGCGATGCGACATACATGCTCTACTGTGAAGTGACATACCGGCCTACAATCTGTAGCACAACAAAAAAGTTGTATTATAGAAAATGCAGGTTCGAACGTGTCGGCCGCGGTAAATGACATTTTTATGTGCTTTATCATGTAAACGGCGCCATCAAGCAGCGTCTTTGTCCATAAGACTACAATCATTTTTTTCAATAAATCTATGAGAATTTGAACATATTAATTTTTAAATTATTATACAGCACATGTGAATTCTTATATATATGATCATTTTGTTTGTTTTTTGCCATTAAATTGTGTTCTATGAAAAATATATTTTTAATAAGTTTTATTATTTTGATGAATTAAAATGTTATAAATGTCAGTGTGTGCATACCTTTCCATGTGTGCACATAGATATGTTAAATCAGTTATTAATTTTGTATTATAAAATGAATTTCATTTATAGATTTATGAGAATTCAAATATGTTCATAAGTTATTATACTACACATGTGTGCTTATATATATATGGGTGTTTTATGTAAATCTATTGAAACTTATTTGTAAATTACAATGTAATAGTGGATTTCTTTTTGGTATTAATCAAAAGCAGACAGTTTAATTTATATGTATAACCATATTCTACAGACCTTAATTTCATTTTTATTGTTATTAATAAATTGATATTTCATTGTTAAAATTATTCCAGTGAATTTACTCAATCCTAAAGTGTTTTAGAATATTATGTTTGTATTATATCTCTTGATCGAAGTAACAATTATTGAACTTTTCTTCTCTGAGCTGGATTTATACATAATGGTATTATTTTTTATCCAGTTGATGATGATCCTGGATTGACACAAAGGGAATATCCTTTAAAGTCCATGCACATTTTATTTAGTTTAGTATTTATTAGAAATTAAGTTTATAGTTGGCCAATACATTAATGGTATTAAGTGGCCAAAGAGCATTGATGATGATCAGCATGTTTTAATATCCCAGAATTATTTTTAATTGTAATATTCTTATGGATTAGCACTTAAGTTTCTGCATCCAAGTAATATAGTTAGTGTTTCAGCAAAAATAGTGGAACTAACACTAAGTAACTAAAGATGTAAATTGTTAAAGAACTATTGAAAGAAGGACTTTAGTATACTCTTAATAAATTGCATTCTTTAATTCTCAATGAACTATTATTGGAAGTAGGCCGAAGAGATACAAAGGACTGTCAATGAAATATTTTGTTTGATGTTTGAAGGATGATTATTCAAACATGTTTTGTTAAATAAATTATAATAAACAACAAGAAATTTTAATACCTCTCTTGTCCATGTCATTTCACATCAATTGTATTATTGCACTGGTCTACAGGAATTTTGTGCCTCCTGGGCTATGCTTGTCATAACCAAGCCTTGGTCAGTAAGGTTGTAGTGAGCTGGAACTCTAGTGGCGCTGTTTGGGGAATCTCAAACCTATACAAATTTCTAAATGTTTCCAATCCATATGGTACTACATCCTCTGATGAGCAGGAAATATTATTGTAGGATCGGTAAAATTAAACATTGAGTGAAATCAATCTTTGTTTGCTTCCTGCAATATCCTTATTGGGAAATAAGACCGACCAAGCGAAAGGTGGTAAAAGGGTTTGTGTTACAATATATATATATATATATATAGTTTTTTGATCTGAAATAAAGATTTTACATATATATTGTTCATTGAGACATGTCAAATATTGAGTTCATAAAAACATTTAATCATACGATTATAGTTTAGTTTTAAGGTTAGTAATTGACTACTAAAAAATATTTATTTATTTTAAGTTCAAAACTCCTACTTAATATTTCCATAATTTATTTATTTTGTTCATTTTAAAGAATAATTATTTTTCATTTCATTCTATATCTGGGATATGCACAGCAGTAGGAGCGTGTGAAAATTAAATACCAATTTATATATTCAACGAATGATATACTTAATTGCCTTATTTAATAAAGCTAGCATTATAGGAAATAAGTTATGTAATAACATTGTATGAGCAATAGAATAAATTAGTTATGTAATTAAAAATCACCATCATCAATTATAATTCAAGCCATAGTCATCAAATTATTCTTTTAGCTGATTTTTAGTGAGTGATTTAATGATCTAACTCCCAAGATGCTTATTTGTAAATATAATGGAATTTTATCCAAATACATATCAAAAGTATAAAATTTTAAATTATTAAGATCATCATCTTTTGTCCAGCCTATGTCATATGGCTATCTTGAAAGGATAACTCAATGCATTACTTGGCAATAAGTTAATATTATAAATGTACACATTCTCTATTTTTTTGTACTATTACTTATTAATAGCATCTATATTAGTATTATTACTATATGTACATCTTTCTTACAAAAATGTAATCATTCATTCACTTCTCATGTCTAATATAACAATGTGTTTTTACACTTCCTACATTCAATAGTATAATATCGCAAAAGCTAAGAACATACAGTGCTTTTAATTCACAGCCTAGGAGCAGGTTCATTTACTCCCTTTATTCACATGCGTGTAATAGTTAATTACCATCTACATTTATTATTTTTACTGTTATTAGAATACTATACAAATATATTTCTAGCTTTGATATACTTTCAGTATACTTTCCGCTGTTAATAATGAGTAACGACCATGTGCTATATATACATTTCTATCTAAACATTATTGCTTTGGAAGAGGTGATGCAAATTGCACTTTATTATTACATATTTCCTAATATTCACACCTATTCACATCCAATACTTTTTAATAAATATGCGAATGCCCTTTGTGGTTTAGCACAGGGATAGAGTAACTGGTCCAAGGGTTAAAAAATTACGAGTTTGAAGTTTAACTGTCATTGTTAGTGCTTGAACATCATGTAACTTCCCAAGCAACTAATCATTTGATTATTTTATTACATGAATGATTGTTAATTGTGCAGGCATGCTAAACATTCCCTTTTTGTAAAAAAAATTACACTTTTTTATACTTACATGCCATAATATTGAATTTCTAGAACTCAAAATTATTTCATACTGCCTATACTTCATACATATGGATGTATACTGTCCCCAAAAATCTGCTTACATTTTTATTTTTATTTTTTAATTTTATGGACATCATAGTTGTATAGAATGGCTGTCCCGGGAATTTTATATCAATGTGTTTTTGCTTAGCATCAACGCCATCAAGCGGCTGACCCAATAGATCAGAACACAACCTTTTAATTTTTTATTTTCTGTAAATAAGAACCCTTTACTAATCCAAAATAGTCTCTGATCCATCCTTTTTTACATGCATTTACAGATCTTTCTTTCCTAACAAAATAAATATTAATTACTAATAAGTTGCTTTCAATAATTTGTTTAATAATAATATTTATAAGGATAAAAAAACAAAATATAATAATTGGAATGTTAGATTTACTTATTTGCATAGATATACACATACCATATAAAAATTGTCAAATAAATACATATATTATACTATATATATATATAATTATTTGGTCATTTTCTTTACAAATTAATACTAAAAAATGTAATAAAAATGATAAAACAAACATTTTTTAATAACTAAAATAGTTTTGAATTAAAATATTTTAATATAATGCAAAAATATTTAAATTAATATTTACCTCAATCTATTTTATTTTAATAATTCTGAATTCTAATAAATATGTCTGTTCATTATTTTCTTTCACTATTTTTTTTGTTAATATAAACATTTGGAAAAATTATCATAATTCAAAAACCTAAGTCACAGCACCATGTTTTTGATATCTCATTACAAACTATAGAAATAATCTATAATAAGCAATAACATAAGCATGTATAGTGTGTAAGCTTCTCCCTCAAATTTCTGCAAAGAATGATAATTCTTAAATTAACTATACCATGGTAAAGAAATGCTGCCAAAATTTTTTTTTTAAATATCAATTTTGTTTTTTCATCATATTCAATGAATTAGTTCATATCATATTTACAAAGCAGACCATTTTTTAAGACATATATCATATTCTTATATTAAAGAACTGGATGTATTGGCATCATTGTTTTTGCAATTTATATGAATGACTTAAATACACTGTTATGAATAATTTACTTTCATATGCTGATATCTGCTAAATTTTTAAATCTATTATTTATTCTGAAAATCAAATACTGCTTCAAATTTATATAAATGGCTTTTCTAAATGAAGCATTAATAATACACTATCACCTATACAAATTCAATATTTAATAAATCCATATTTTATAGATGGATAATCTATTACGTATAAATTATAAAAATCTTGAAATTTGTTTTAATCAAAATTGCTCTTTTATAACATATACAGATAATATGATCTGCAAAGCTAATTGGGTAATGAAATATTCTACATAATGGTTATTGTTTAAACATACTTATAAAAATACATTTATTTAAAGCCCTTATATAGTAGCTCAGTGATTTGGAATACAGTTAAATAATCACCTATAATGAAACTACAATCAATATATACTAAATTATCTACCATAATTAATGTGAAAGACATCTACATTTATTTATTTCATCAAAGAGTTATTCAAAATGATATTTTGTTAAGTAGTACATGGAAAAATCTCTACATTTAAGGATACAAATATAAGTATTTCACAAACATTCAAACAACAAAAACATTCATATTGATAAATATAAATATCAAACTTTATGCTTATTATATAGACTTCTAAATCTTTATAATATTGTAATGGCATTAATATATTCTATTTCACCTTAAAACTGGGTAGTTATTTATAAAATGTATATATATATTATATTCATTACTTCAAGTTATTTTCTTTAATATTGAAATATTAAGAAACGGAACTGATGAGCATGTGCACATGTGATTAGCAGCCTTGTGCATATATAATAAGCACAGTTGCATAACTAAAAAAAAAGATTTTTTGATTTATGTTTGAGATTAAAGGAAAAATCATATTAAATTCTTTATGCCATTCCATAAATTCATGTTGTAGTTATTACTGTATGATTATTTATCTAATAAATGATCATAAATGGGCTGTTCATCAACATTTTACTGGCTCTTACTTTTAAATTTTAAAATGAAATATCATTGCTTCCATTTCAGATACCTAGCTCTTAATTAAGGCATCTATTTGATTCTTGAAAGCAATATGAATATATAAATATATGTTAAGTTTCATTTTCTTTTACATTTGTAATTAAAATAGTAGCAACTTGTCAAGCATTGGTGGTCAAGAGGTCTGCAACTGCTGCTTTACAAGCAGTTGTCATGGGTTATCGGTTCACTTCCCGGCTGATGCTATGAAACATGAGAAGAAAAAAATAGCAACTTTCTCGCATAATAGTCACCTAGTGCAAGCTATTGTAATCAACAGATGTTAGAAAGTTTCTGCATTTAAATCCCTATCAGTGCCTACTCATCCAATATCACAGAAGCAAACTTCTCTATACAGTAACATCATTCAAAGCAAGCCAGAGTAATACAGGAAGATTTGTGCATAAAATCCCCATCTAGTGCCTATTCATCCAATAACCCCAGAATAGTTTCTAGCTTGTGACTTGCACTGAGTGGTGTTACTGTATGGAGAGGTTAGCTTCTGTCCTAACAACTTGTAAGCATAGGGAATGGTGATCATGTGATGTTTAATGATCATCCAATATCCCCAGCTGTTCTAGATCCTTGGATATAATCTGCCCTTTCAGCAGCAACCTTTTACCTTTTTGGTTAACTATAGAGCAATGAACCAAATAAAAAACAATGTTTTCAATCCAAGCTAATTTGCCTGTATGTCATTCAGATCTAAACCCAATACAATAGTTATATATGTTTTTTTTTATAACAATAGCCACCAATATCTTTTGACTAGGCTTGGTATTAAATCATTACTACATCACATGACCACATTATATGCGTACACAAACTATTAAAACAATAACAACTATTTCATACAAAAGTGCCATCTAGTATAAGCTATAGTAATCAATAGATTCTACAAGGTTGTGCATTTAAATCTCTATCTAGTGCCTACTCGTCCAATATCCCCAGACTACTTTCTAGCTTATTGATTTTATCAGAGAGGAGTCTTGGATATGAGAATAATTCACTTAGATCTTTAAATCTAATGCATCCTTCCAAAAGCTACCAAAATATATAGATAGTGATCTGTATAACTATGCAAGCAAATTAGTTTGGATTGAAAACATTAATGTATAGTTAACTATAAAAACAAAAAGTATCTGCTTAATATGTGCATTAAATCCAAAGATCTAGGTGCATTGTTCCCAGATCTAAGGCTCCATACTGATGAAACCCATAAGCTAGAAATTAATCTAGGAATATTGGATGAATAAGCACCAAATACGGATTTAAATGCAGAAATCTCCTGGCATCAATTGATTACTATAGCTTGCACTAGATAGTACTATTGTATGAGAAAGATGCTATTGTTTTAATAGCTTGTATAAGCATAAAATGTATGGTCATGTAACGTTTTAATGGTTTAATATTGATCCTAGCCAAAGGATGTTGGTGACTGTAGTTATAAAAAACCATATACCAAAATATATAGATACTGAACTAGATTCTGATCAGCTTGAATTGAAAATATTATTGTATTTTCAGTTTGGGCTAAAGTCATAAGCTAAAAAGTAGTTTAAGGATATTAGGAAGAGTAGGGTTAGGGATTTAAATACACGAACCTTCTGGTATCTATTGATTACTATAGTTTGCACTATGGAGCCCTTTTGTATGAGAAAATTGTACTATTTTAATAGCTTGTGTAAGTATAAGAAATGGTGATCATGTGATGTTTTAATGCTTTGATATTTACAATTATGATAAACAAAAATAATTCAGCTCCCTCATATCCTAAAGGGTATAGAGTTCTCAGCCAAAACAGCAGTCCGTGATTGATGACATAAGCTATTAAGAAAGACAGTTATGGCCTTAGGCTGTCATCCTATGATTTTTTTTTTATTTAGATACCTACAACAGTAAATCACTTACAAGCAAAGGAAGTCTGTATAAACTGGAAACATCTAAAATTAATTGGGGCATTGCCCATTTTATGAAGTTAAAAGAAATAATATGAAAAGTGGATATACAGTTTAGTATAAAGGATAAATATTGGAAACACAAGTGGACTAGGATTCATTTTAAATAAAAATTGGAACAATAATGTGGGTATTAAAGATATATCCCGATAGATTAATAAAATTAATTATTCAACTTTACATACAAGATACCAATGCAAATAATTCAGCATTATGTCCCAACAAGTTAGCATTCTGTTAAATCAGATTTTATTTAGGTGAATAAAATGTTTTAGATGAGATCTAAATCATTTTAAAATTATCATAAAAAATTTTAATGACAAAATGGAAAATGATGAATAAATATTAATATATATAGAAAAAGAAATGAGAGACAAAATAGACTTAATGAATTTTCAGGGGGGGGGGTGTAAAAATATTATGAATTCCTAATACACTTGATATAGAAAGTAATCATTAATTAATAAAATATAATAACCATTTAATGCAAAAATAGAAACAATTATTTTAAAAAAGACAATATTAACAGTAACCATCCCTAGCCTTCAGAACTATCCTAATAAATTTAAGCTAAAACTTGCAAATCATTTTAAAATAGCAATAGAGTTCAAGGATGATTTAGAATTGAATAAATTCAATAAAATAATTGATAGTTTAAGATTAGCTACATTGAGAAAGGTACAAAAAAAACTACAATTAATCAGTAAATTATACCATACATGTATCCAAATCTATTTACATACATACTACAGTAAATATTAACATCATATCCATAGTTATAATTATATTAATTAAAAAATTTTAGAATTACAAAATCTGTAATTAATTAAGTATGAAGTATTTCTAAAAACATGGAAAGTCTAAGTTATACATTTTATATTTTAATTCTATAATTATATGATTTAAAAAACAAGTCTACAACGACATTATTTAAATTTTTTATTTAATAATAATAAAAAAAAGTACCTATCAAATAAACTGTACAGCCCCACCCAACAACTGTAACTACTCTCAACCACTTCATTAAAACTTTAGATCAGCATCAAAGAACTTTTATTTCCTGAACTAATGAAAAAAATGTTTCCACAACAGAATATCACAGATGGTTGACTTATCATGTAAATGAACAATCACTCAGTTGAAAAATCCTATTCTTAAAAAAAGAAGGAAAAAAACATTCTCTGACAATGTATATTTTTAAACTATTAATAGAGGCAAATGAATATTACACATTTGCAAATTTATCCAAGTTAAAATCTATAACACAATCAACATTTAAAGCATTTGCTCTCTAAAAATTAAAACGTCACATAAAATCCTAACTAATTATATAGTAATAGAATAATTAAAATTATTTTAGATTGTTTAAGAAATTCAATTTATTCAGAAACATAAATGTGAAACCAGGGTTAAAGTATTGAAAATCTTTCATCAAAATGTAATAATTAGTAAAGAATATCAGATGTCTATTTTTATAAGACATACAAATGTCATATTGTAAATGCACTTTTTAATTTAAAAATTATAATAATAAGTATATGTTTGCACATATACAATGTTGGCAATGAGGAAATTTGAGCTATATATAGTAAACATACATCCAAAGCAATGAAAAGTAAAGGATTAGATGTGAGGTAAAGAAGTGAAATACTTCATCCAGTATTATTTATTGAGGTCACTTTATAAGTAGCAGTAATACAACCATTAAAAAGTGATCACATCATTTATAATTCAAGAGTTAATTCATTAGTCCTGCTCTAGTCATTTAGAGAAACTGGTTTGTCATGAGATACAATTTCAATACCCAAAATCTTCTCAATTTATAATCCTAGAGTCTGAAACAACAAAAAGGATATGATTTTTATGATGCTAATAAACTGACAAATCACACATGTAATATACACATAGATAAAGAATGCAGAAGAAAATAAAGAACTGAATTCAAGCATTGGTGGTCGAGAGGTCAGCGATAGCTGCTTTACAAGCAGTTGTCCCAGGATAGCGAGTTCGCTTCCCGGCTGATGCTATGAACATGAGAATAATAAAATAAAATAAAGAATTGAACAAGATTTAAGCTATTAATAATTTTTATTAAGAAATAAAATATAAATTAATAATATGACAATATAATAACAACATAAAATCATACAAATATATAATACAAAATGATTGCTTCATATACCATCAATTCTAAAATAAGTAATTAGGTACAATTAATATTCCATTTAATTTCTGATATGTTTTTCTGATATATTGGCTTGATGTGCTGCAAGTTTCTTACATCAATATTAATGTAATGACAAAGACAATAGCAGTTACCAATACAATAAAAATACATAAATAAATAGAGCAAAGCTAAAGAGAAATTTTTAAATAAGCAAAAAGATAAAATTAAAAATATTAAAGTTATTACTACAATACTTAAAAAATTTACAGAATCAAACTACTTAGGCCTTACACAATTAAATGAATAAGCATTCTCACTTTGATTTTCAATAAATATGTGCATATTGTACATTTATGTGTGCTTAAGTTCTACTGGTTATGAAGAATGCTATAAGTTTTATCTATACCATGGATTTTTAACTATGCCTCCTATGATTTGCTTTCCAATGACTTTTGTTTTCAGGATAGTTTTTTTTTTCTTCTCTTTACTGTAAAAGTATAGTCTTGAGGCTTAGTTCTTGCTTACTCAGCAACAAGTCGGTTTCTCAATGAAAAAGGCATTCATCAATGGTTCAGTCTCTAAAAACAATCTCAATTTCCTTTTAAGCTATCATATTAGCAAGTAATCCTGTTACACTAAATGAAAAAGAGATGTCAAATCAAGAAAGAGATTTAGTCAAGCATCTGGAGAAAATCATTAGCTTCTAAATGGAAGTCATTTTAAGCTTAGAAATTGTATAATATTTATATAAACTTCTAGTTTCTTCTCATTATATTCTTCATATTAGTTTTAGTAACAGTTAGACCAGTTTATTTCAGAATAATAAGTTTCTAGAAAATCTTATTTAAATATTTTTCCATGAACTGGCATTTATCTAAGCAAACTACTTCATAATCGTGTTTATTCATAAATACTCTTTTAAAATAAATATCATGTTACTTTTCCTTTTTTTAATAATAAAAAGAAAGTCCTTTCTATTTTTTCAATTAATTTATTTTTTCTCAATTTATATAAAATTTTCTATGATTCAAATAATTGACATTCATGTTTGATTATGATTTAATATCTAATAATATACATGCACTAGAATTGGCATGTGTTCTTTTATGAATAGAAGAGAGTACATGCCAATCTAGCACATGGGTGAAGAATAGTTCCTTCTACAGTATTACAAAGAATGATGGTATATTTTAAATAATTAGCGCACATAATTGATTACTAATATTTAATCAATTAAAGTTGATAATTGGTCTTAAACTTACAATTCTTTTTCCCAAATTCTTACAATAACAGTTTAATCTTTGTCACATTATTTAATGCTTATTTAATAGGTCCTATTATTCTGCCAAGGTTATAACTTATTCATTTCAACTATTACTAATTTTCTTCTTTTCTGAGTCAATATCTGATAATTAATGAGTATATTCACAGAAAAGATAATTTTTAATATGTAGCTTTATTACTGCTTAGCATGCTTTCAATATATTTAATAGATCATATTCATGACACCATGAATATGATAAATTAAAGAATATTGAAAGCATTCTAGGCAGTTATAAAGCTGAATATTAAAAAACTATCTTTTATGTGAGTATAATTCATTAACTTCTTTATTTATTTCTTGCTCATCCCTATTACAAGAAATAATAACTAATTTATCACTAAACGCATTGCTGGGTAATGTTAAAAAATAAAACTGTTTCATTCCCTTAGAACAAACAATTCATCAGATAAGCACATAACATTTTTCTGCATCCATAATCTCATTTCATGGGTACCAAATTCGGGAATCATAAAATTTAAGTGATATAATAGTGAATACATTATTTATCAAACTATCTTTTTTTAAAATCTATTTTAACAAATTATGGTCCTAATGCAACATTTTCCATATGGAAAGATTTTTTTTAAAATTTGAATTGACAATTTTATTTTGTTAAAAATAATAATAATAATCACATTTGGATGCACCAACTTAGTGCTTATCCATCAGAATACATAATCATAAAAACAATAATGCTAGGACATTAAAACATGCTGATCATCATCAATGCTCTGGACAGTTAGTACCATTAATGTACTGGCCACTTATAACCTGTAACGGTCATATTTGCACATTCATGCAACAAAATCCAGAGTTTTTGGCAAATTATACCAAAGCTGATCTAGATGAGTAGTTGAGACCTTGAATCAGATCACACCTCAGTTCCTTCACCAATGCTTCATGACTTACTACCCTATGGATGGCATCTAGGAGGTTACACTCAGTCTCCTTTAATTCGCAAGCTGACAGTAGCACAGAGTGGAGTATGAGACTCAGGGACTTATCAATAAATTAGCAATTAACTACACACATGGCTTGCTGAGATAATGAATTTACTAATAATTAACACTAAATAAAATAGATTTGGATAAGATTTGGGAATGGATTGCGAATAACACACTAAACATTATTACAAGTTTAATATCTTTAATTATTAAATTATAAGTTAATTAATACAAAAAGAAGTGTGTTGGGATTTTATACTCACAGGTATTATACATTGATGAGCTGAGTTAAATATAAGGTCTCATCTTTATGCACTTTAAGTCATTTTACTTCAAAGTTTATTACAATTTAATACCTGCGTTTTATAATCATGCCTCAATATGATATGTCATATATTCTAGATTTGCTATGAGTTAAATCTTACAAGAATTATAACTGACAAAATATAATTTAATTTGATTAACTTATACATAATGAGCAATAAATGTGGTCCATATGCAGATTGTTATATAAAAGTAGATTTGGTGTTCAGATCAATGCTGAACTGAGTAACAATGGAGGGATAAACTGGGATTTGTAGCGAAGCTTATGACACTAAGGCGTTACATTGACTAAATAAGAGTTGCGGCCCGAATGTGTAATTAGCTACAGGATTCAATACTAAGTACTCGGTTCCCTTGTACTGTATGGCTTGCTATTAAAATATGAACCTTAGTTCAAAGATTGGAGCAGCTTTACCAATTGGTTTCTGGACCCTCGTGTTCCAGTTCTAAAGAGGATGTCTGAACTAATAATGGTGGGATGGCATTTCACCTAAGTCCATTTACAAAGAAATATAGCAAGGTGTATTGCATGGGTGTGCTTTGTAAAGATACATTTGTAACATTTACTAAAATAATATTAATATTAAAATTAAACTACTGCGTTAAATACTTTAGTTTCATTCTGAAACTATCTTATACCAATTCGCTAATTAGCATACTTAAAACATGCTAAGAAGGGCTTCATTAAAGTAATCTAGTTTAAACTAAACCTGGATAGTTTATATAATAAACTAAAGAGGAGAAAGCATATTTGGGGTTTAATTGATTTAATAATATGCTTTTTTAATCTCATTCCTGCGATGATTATACATTAACATGTAAAACTTAACAACAAGCTAAAACATGGTAGCCTAACTAAATACACGTATATAAAATAGATATTAAAATAGAGATTTATGTTTGCTAAAGAAACAACATAAGTCAATTATATGAGAGCTTCTAATCAACTCTCTCAATTTATTAATATTATCAATTTCTGTTTTGATTTATGGCATATCACAAATATCAATGCAATAAACAAATAATATAAAAGAAAATAGGCATGACCGCAGATCAGGACAGTATAGATATAATAACTGTTTACAGTTATTATGTTTAGAAGAATTGTTAAATTATAATGATTCATTTAATAGGCAAGATTGTTACAATTATTACTATTAATTTTAAAGTTACATTAAATATATAGTTTAGTTTAATTTATTAAGAAAACATTTAGAAGTTATAAATTGTGAACGTTCAATTATATAACTAGCTTTAAAAACTTATTAGAATAATTTAACTTTAGATTTATTTTAAAGAGCTCTGCGAGAAGAAATATTATCAATGATCTTCTTTGAGCTGAGCTGTCTGGCAATGTAGTGGTACTGTTACTTCTCTAGGTGGGCTGTTCTCTGATGTCTTCTTGGCGGGCAGTTGTCATCGAACTCCTCCATTCCTACAAAGCAGTCTTACAAAGGTAGATGGCAAAGTTGGTGGCCTTCTAGCTGCTCTTTTCCATTGTCAAAATGGGCATAGCTCCCAGCAGCAAGTGCTTTATTTATTATGAGAGTAAACTTTTAGTGCTAAATTTTGGGAGTTTTTATATTATCGCTTCAAACCCCCCCCCCCCCACAAAATCTATTAACTTGTTGTCAATTTTAAGTTTTTAATCATGAAATGTAACAGTTTTATTACTTCTAAAATTCTGCATTAAGATTTTAAAAAAGACAAAAGCAAAATTTAATGAATAGAAAAATAGTGCTGGTTGAATGATTTTGCTTTATCTTATAATTTATTTTAGATTTATTTTATAATCTGTTCTTGGTCACCAAACAAATTAAACCAGGTGCGTGTGGCATAAGATTGTCCAAGAAACAGGCATCTTTTAAAACAGATTTAAATTGTGTAAACATTCTGTCAGATATGTATTCTAGTCACCTCTAGAATTGGAAATTATGTGCAAGTTTCTAAGCTAAATAATGAATAAATTTATATTTTTTCATTTTAATAAAAGAAAGATTTATAACTCATAATTTGATTCAAATACTAACAGTTTGGTGTTAGAGCTTCCTTGCATATATAAGTATTCATACACATATAACAATGCCTACTGATATGTATTTAATTTAAAATATATAAATATACAAAATAAATTCATACATACACTAATATATGCTAATATATATAACTATACGTAAATATACATGAACTTGGAAGGGTTTAAATACAAGAGAAACATTACTATGGAACACAGTAGGTGAAACAGAATTCTAGTCAATAAATACCATTTCAAAACTTAAATTCTAACAAATAATAAATTAAATAAAATGTAGTACAGGGGCTTTGAAAAATATAATCTTTATGCCAAGCCAAGACAGTGTCATACTGGCTACTGCTAAAGCACTAAATACATCCCCATTTAAATATTCAACCCATGCTCAAATCTAGCTCACAGAGAACAGAAGCTCTATTACTGTTATAGTGACCAAGAAATGATGATTTAATATAATTTTAACAATTGAATTCAAGATTATTAATAATAATATAAAATGATATTAAAGTCTTAGAATATGACTACAATTAGAAGACTTCAGATTTTGAGTAGTATACAATAATAAAAAAAATTATTCCACTGTAGTTTACATGATTAATATTAAAATTCAAATTACAAAATGGTGGTTTACATATAACACACATATATGTGCACAGACGTGCATTTTTTGATAGCCGGTCACAGCCGCTTGACGGTATTGTTTATATGTTAAAACACATAAAAATGCTGCTTCCGCGGCCTACACTTATGGCTAAGAAAACAGTTGTGTTTATCTTAGCCATTGCAGGCCACTTGATGACTTTGCACTGAAATATTACTGCCTGTTTTGTGCTTCACGATACTTTATGCGAATTCGCACAATTCATTGGTCACTACCATATTGTCTGACGTTGCTTGGATTTCAAGTCATCACAAGTTTTGATATCTCCATAGCAGAGTAATTTCATTTCTACTTAAATCACGCAATCTGACTCACTAAGAATTGTTACACTATCCCTACCCTTGCCTACACAACTTGGAATTTGAAAAACATTGGGAAAAGTAGGGCCGAATCGAGTTTGGCTGAGCTCAGGCGAAAACTCACGCTTTCGCAATAAATTATACAAGACAAATAAAATGGCACACAAATTGTGCCACTTACCGATGTCAGTCAGGCTCCCGCAACTGAAGATATTCGATTCCTCAAAATAAAATATTAAAGACCTAGTAGGAAAAAATAAAAGAATCAAAAAAGTGTCCTTAATAGTAAGGGCAAAATAGAAATCACGTAATACAAATCACAAAAAAAGAAGTCGCCGTATTTTAAATCTGAAAAAAGAAAACAAAACATGTAAAAGTCTGAAATTTTGATGTTATTGTAATTTTTTGTGGTGGTGTGTTGAAAGGATCAAAAAATGTAATTAATAAAAACTTTTTTAAAAATGGCAAAATAGATATTGCGCAATAGAAATAAAGCCAAAAAAAAAATCGCCATATAGTCGCAGTCTTTTTAAAAAAAAGACAACGAAAGTTGAAAAAGTCAAAAGTTTTGATCTTGTAATTTTTTTAGAGGGAGTGGGTTGAGAAATACTGTCTTCACTGAGACAAAAGTTATTTTTGGTTTGTTTTTATTTGTAAAAAAAGGTCATAAAAATTGGTTTTAAAAATTAAGTTTTAGTATATCAGCAGTATACAAATAAAGCCCAAAAAAATATTGCCTTATAGGCAAAAAAAAAAAAAGTGGCCATATTTTAAAAAAAAAAAAACGAAAGTTGAAAAAGTCAAAAGTTTTGATCTTATTTTAATTTGGGGGAGGGTATTGAGAAATAATTTGTAAAAGTTAGAGACAGAAGTTATTTTTTGTTTGTTTTTATTTTTTTTAAAAAAGGTAATAAAAATTGATTTAAAAAATAAAAGTTAAAGCCAAAAAAAAAATCACTGTATAGCCATAAAAAAATCCCTAAAAATAAAATATTAAAGATGGAGTAGAAAAATAAAAGGGATCCAAAAAAGTCGCCGTATTTTAAAAATCACGGCCTGATTACATTTTATTGTTTTAACACATAAACAATGCTGTCAGGCGCCCGTGACTGGCTATCAAAAGACTACCTTTTATAATTTACAAAGAATACATTTCAATTCACATCTAATAAAATTATAAAAAAAAATGATTAAATTTTTATGTGTTATACTTGACAAGCATTGATCTATATATGCACAGTGCAGTACAATTGGTGAATAACATAAATAAAATTCATTTTCTATCATATTTGAATCGTTATATAAAATTCAATAAATGCTTAAAATTTTACATATATGTGTGTGTGTGGATATTGAAGCAGTCAATCTTAGCCCAAGACTGAGCTTCATGGTTCTATCCACTCACTAATTACTAACCGATATTCAAACCTATATCCCATCCTGCTCCTCTATATGTATATTTCATGAATATATTTCTGAAAAGCGCGCCTCAAAATTATAAATTTTAGCTTTTCAATATTTTTTTTAACTGTTTTTTTTTTTTTTTCACATTGCGGCTCAGATGTATTACAGGAGCCAACACACTAACCAAATATTCATTTTATATTTTGTTGTACGTTATTGTTTATAAAACTTTTTAAATTATTTTTTTTTATCATACTGTATATTTTTGTAAAATCCAAGATGGAAGATGCAACCGTTAATTGTCCAAAAATAATTAAAGTGGATATAATATTGTTTTAATCTTGGGAAGGAATATTTAATTAATGTTTTTTACTGAAAATAAAATGGGGATTGTACTTTTGCTATAAACATTTTTGTCAAATCTATTTCCAAACTGGAAATAGATTTGAATATATTTTTGGAATATTATCTAATGACTGCATCTTCAAAAACAATGGATAAAAAATATATAAGATTTTGTTAGATCAAAGTTTAGAGTTTGAGGTAGAAATAAAAAGTTAAAAGCATTCCACAAATACTTGAGTAGGATATAAAATGGGCTGATTTTAAACATCAAAAAGGAGAGCTACTATTGAAAAAACTGTGTTGTTAACATACTCCATGCCTCTTTGAAATTTAAAAATGATGATCGAGTAGAAAGCCAATCACCCTTCCCAATCATTGTGGGGTCGTCTTCCGCAGCCAAACTATCTTGATGCCCTAGAATGAAGGAAAAGCCTAACCTGAGAACTTTGGAGTGCTGAGCAGAAGCTTGCTGTCACCTAAGAACTCACATGGATCCTTGAAGTGCCATGCATGAATCAAACTTTTTAAAATGGACTCTTAAAATTGTGCAAGGTGACTTGCTATTTTCCTGCCGCAACCTGAAAGTAAAGTTAATCTAACTAATCTCGAACTCTACTATCAAGATTTCTCCTAATGTATCATTGAACTTTGTCTCTTTCTAATATGTAAAATGTAAATTGCTCCCAAATGATTTTTTAATCTAATCCTATCTCATATGCTTTAACTTTCTTCAACTTTGGTGTGGTCAATTATTTATATGTATTTATTGCTTGATTTTATATGTATACTTTTTCTTATTATTAATATGCCAATCTCAATTACCCTGATGAGTCTCAAAATCTTTTCTTTCCTCCTTTTAATTAAACCTCCATGAATTAAGGTTATTAATATCCCCTCAAAACATGATATATGATTAATTAACATGCTTGCCAGATTGTTTTTATGAGTCAACATGTTATGATGTGTTTTTATTATAAAAATTGTTATTTGTTCAACTCCAAATAGAATGAAGTAATTCTTCACGATAAATCCATCACTCAAGCTAGCTAACACTTCGAAATCTTTTAAATTGTTATTTATTTAAATTCTGAAAAGGTGACCTATTTAACTATTTTTTATATGACTGCTAGTTCTTTTATTTTTCATACTCTTAAAATATCAAATATTTAAATATTCTAGTTATTATCAAAATCCACGAAGGTGGGATTGAATTATTTTAAATAGTAGAAAAGGAGGGGTAAAATCTTAATGTATTTTTATTAAAGGAAATCATCTCTATATATCAATTATCATGGCATTGCATATCATTTGTATAAATTATAGCATTAAAACAAGGGGTGAGTTATTTTAGAGTAGTAAATCCTAGTCAATGTCGTACTGCGTTACTGACATTCGGCTCATCTTGAATATGTGCTTCTAATCTGGGGGCTGCAACAGGATCAAACCCATGGATTTCTCTTTAGTCCTATCCCAGGATAGTTGAGCTTCCCGGGACCTTCGTATAAAAAGGCTTCTGCACATTGGTGATTCCAGAATGCCTGGCCCACGATATGCCTAACCACATTTCTCTAAGCACTACCCTAAAAGGGGGTCTTAGATTTTATTTTCATCCAGAAGCACAACCTTATCTTTGATTCCTCCGCTATTATGTCAGTCCCATCATGTCTTCATTTATTATTTCTTTTGCTCACGACCCAATTTTGATGTTATAATATTAAAATTGTGCTCTGTTCAAAAATATATATAAAAGCCGAATATCACTAGTTTTATTAATTAATAATGTTATTTCAGTCAGATTATACAATTCCACCAACGTAATTTATTATTTCTGTATTTGGGAGTATATGCCTTTGGTAAAATAAAGCGTTCTTTTCAAAAAAATATTTTGTCATATAATCAAATATAATTTTTTAAATGTATTTTATTTATTTTCACGACTGCAATGGTATGAAAATAGTTTTTCTTATATATGTAATGAATCCCGGAATGCTCCCCGAAATGTTAGTCACCGCATTTCAGAACCAAAAACCAAAGCATTAATAGCAATATTATGTAATCTTTCTAATAAAATGATTGGCATCTTAATACTGTACCCACCAAAGATGTGTGTTAATGTATACATACTATTTAGTTAGTAAAAGAGCATATGAGAATCATCAGCATGAATCCCAATATGTTATTATCTACTGTTTGATTGCCTGCTCATTCATGCACACATAAATGTATATAATTAATTCGTTGTATTAAACTATTTTTTTTATTGTATAACTTGAGTCGTTCGAATTCCCTTTTCTCCATTTCAACACGTACAACCACAAGTATGCCTATTTTAGTTGTTACAATATAGTTAATATATGTCTCATTGTCTTCTTCACACTGCTAGTGGGCCGGATTTTAGAATAAATTCTTGTGTGCCATCATTATAGGTTATTCATTAAATGTTTGATCTGGGACTTAGGAAATGGGTTAGAATCCAGGTTGGTCCCTGACCTAAATCTCTGGCTTGACTGGGTTTGAAGTACATTTTTTGAGTCCCAGCTCATGTTAGATGGCTCAACGTGTTTTGACCAGTACAATATATGCACACTGACTTTTACCTATTTTATATTTCATTTTGTCAAAATAAAGTTATTAAAAAAATGTTTTTATACAAATGCATGCATATAAAGTGTATAAATAAAATTATAATGATATAAAATAATTATAAACACCTTAATAAAATGATTTGTTTTTTTTAGTCTAAAAGATTTTTGAAATCTGTTTTTTCTTTTAAAACTCAATAATTCTTTCTGTATACAGCTATAGTCATCATAGGTCACTTCTCTAAAAGATTTTAAAATATCTTTTAAATGCTAATTCTTACTCTTAGATATTTTTTTTAATCCAAGCAGTTATTTATTTGTTACTTTTTAAAATATATATATAAAGAGAGTTTAATTAAACAATTTAAGATAATACTGTTCTATATTATATCTCAGTTTTTAGAATGTCATTTTTAAATGAATTATTAAAAAAAAACATATTTAAAATTTAATTCTCATTATATATAATGCTACTCACCATTGTATGTACATTTATCTGTGCTTATCTGCATATAGATTAATCAGCCTATGTATAATTCTTCAGCAACTGATGGTTTCTCTTGATGGAGACCAGTCCAGATAATGTCAGCATTGGGAAAGTACAATTGGGTTTGTTGGCATTTCATGAGTTCCCTACTGTCTAGGATTTGATGAGCTTCAGGCCAGCAAACAGTTTTGGTCCACATTTAAGGCTATGAATTTCAACACAATGCATGTAATTTTCCTCATGTGAATTCAAATTCCACCATTGAACCAATAGACTGCTGCTGGATCCCCTGTCTTGACTTCAGCTACATCTCATAGAAGCTCTGCATAAATCTGCCAGCTATTCTGGTTTTTAATTTTTTTTAAATCAGACTGATGCAGCTAGTTATTTTGATACAGCTACCAAGTACTGCAGCTAACTACTTCATAAAAATATTTTAGCCAACTTTGCAGCTAGCTATGAGCAAGACTGATTCTCAAAATACTACTATCCAGAATGAACTTTTCAAAAACTGCTATCCAGACTCTTCTGGCCAGCTCTTCCAAAAACTACAATCCAGACTAAACTGATATTTTTATCAGTCCTTTTATAGAATCATGAGGTGTTAACACTAATTTAAAAACTGTTTTTTTTTTCTTTATCTCTCTTGATTGGAAACAATTCTAATCCCTCCAAAAGCACTTTTAATTAAAAAGCTACACTTGGAAATCATCAAAAAAATTTAAAATAGATAATAGAAATACATACAGCATTAAATAAAAAAGATATTTTATACAAGTTTAATTAAAAGATTTCAAAAATAAACTCTGCTTGTTTTAAAATTTCAAAATCAGAATATTTATTTAGACCTTTTTAAAAAAAATACTTATTTCATAATAATATTGTTTTAATTCAGTTATTTAACCCTTTATTTATTATTTTTATTCCAAGTGAAATGTAGAAAATATCTACAAAAATTTGTCTATTTCTAATTTTCCTTTATATATATATACATGCACATACACAACTGTATTACTGTGTGCCATGTAACCCAGATGGTTACAATATATATATATATGATAGTTTGATATTGGAAAGCTATCAAAGCATAATGGAACCAATCCATCTAATAAGAAATAATAGTGACCATGTTATGCTAGAAAGACAATGAGAGTTAGATTTTAACATATAACCCTTCACATATAAATATATACAGGTGGTGCTTTCAAAGCATCAAGATCTGAATTGTCCAATAAATAAGTAGAGACTTTGGTTACACCCTTATAGCCCTGTACATAAATTAGCATGTTAATGTGTGATTTATGAACATCACTTACACACATGCATACAGTATCTTAATTCCATATAAAGAAAATATAACTGTATCATGTCAATAATTAATGGAGGATAAATAAGAACTACATAGGATTATTAAATAAAATTTGTTAGTTTTTTAATTTTCAATAATTTATGTCTCTATGTTGTGCGCTTCTAAATACATTTTCTTCAGAGCTTAAATGCCATGAATCTTAATGGAGAGGTTTGAATAAAGATGATTCATATGACCTACAAGCAAGTTTTTCATTAAAATTCCTGTGGACTCAAATCATCATAATCATTATGTGGTTAATGTCCAGCTCAAAGATTATTGTATCATGCCTAAAATTCAAACCTGGATCAGAAAAACCTTGGAATTTCTTCAAATAACAAGCAGACTTAGGATTTTTTTTCCAAATAGCCAATCCATACCTACAAAGATTAGCAATCCAGTAATGACCGGTAAATGAATACTCAATTGTTAACTAGGAGATAATGGTCATGCCCATGCATTGCCTAAACAAAAAAAGATGATTTTGATGTGAAATTTATCTATGGACAAGAAATATCATACTTCTGCAGATACTGAGCCCATTATTTATCTCTATCATTTAGTGTTTGTTGTTTGGTTGTTTTTTTAATTACTGAATAATTTAAAAAGAATTATACAATTAGTTTTTATTACAATTAGCAACAGTCTGAAATTATTTGACAGACTTTTACTAGTAAAATAACTTTTTAATTAAGTTAGGTGTGAAGTGCAAGACAAATGTTTTAAAAAGTTAATTCTGCATTGTAAATATGAAACATAATTATACCACCAAATAGAACATTTTTCCTTTTTTTTTAAATAGGTGAAAACTAATTGTATTATCTCATTAGTTAAACAAGATTACTATCTTATTAATGGATTGTTAACTAGATGAAAACAATTTATGCTGTATAGCTGCAAATAAAAGGTACTCATTTTTCAAAGTTTTTAAATTATATTCAGATGTCAGATATATAATTCCATATGTAATATGTATTAAAAATTTAAAAATTTGAAGTATTCTATATTGGAAAAAAGTTTAATATATATATACACACATCCCAATACCACTAAAAACTAAAACTCCATTTTGAATCTCTATTCAGAAGATCAAAAAAGTAATTCATTTCTATACTAGTACTCTTGGAAAGATATTGCAAATAAATCCACTATATATTATTAAGTGAAAAAATATACGCTAATTGCAAAATTTGCTTTAAAAATAATAATAATAACCTCAAATTGTTTTAGCTTATGAACAATGATAAAAACTTTCCAAATTATGCCAACGAATTCTCATAGCTAGATATAGCCAGAAGTGATATTTGGCGGGTTCAAAACAGGTACAGCCATATCCATTATTAAAATTTTTAAAGTTTTCCAATAACTGATGTTAAAACAAATGCCACAAAATAATAAATTGATTATGTCACTCTTTTCAAAAAAAAAACTAAAATAAAAAAATTGTAAATAAAAAACAAAAAAATATAAGTTTTATATTTAATTACGTCTTTAATATGTTATAATTTAGTAAGTTTAGACACAATTCAGATGTGTCAACATTAATGTTAGTTAAGAAACAACATTATTTTGTTACTCATTATCCAAATGGAAGCACAGTTGAAACTGATAGGTTTAGACAATCACACAGATAAAGATATTTGGAGCCTGCAATTTAAGAATGGTGTTTAGTCAATATAATTTTGATGTCATACTATTATTACTAGTTCAGGTTGGCAACAAAAGTGTATGATTTTAAGTGAATCTGAAGTTTGTACAATTGATTATTGGTAAGATTTTGATGTTGGGATAAGTTATTTTTAAATTATTTAGTTTATAATTATTATAAAATAATTCTGTCCTTCATCCTTAGAATGAAAAGATGACATTCATTGCATGAATTTTTAGGAAAATCTAAAAAAAAAAAATTAATAAAAACAATAAAAATCAAACAACAGTTGTTGCTGGATTTTCAGAACAATCTGAAACATCTTTCATGATGAAGCTACACTTCCTCCACAGACATCAGCTGAAGGTAGTATATGTTTATTACATTTTTGGAATGCTTCATAACAGAAATATTTTAAAACTGAATATGAATGACTTTCATTGTCTCTAGCAATGAAAATGTTGTACGTAATTGGTATTCAAAAGTAGAATCTTTAAATGTTGAAAGTGCAAAACATTTATATTATGTTCTGTCAAAGATCCTAAGTCAGACAAAGAAAATTTGCAATCATCAATTAGAAAAAAAAATGTACAGCATAACGAATCAGCATCACATATAAAAGCTGGAAAAATAATCAAAACAGTTGAACAAAACATTACGCAAAAAATTTTGGATATGGCTAATAAAAAGTATTTATACACCACAATATATCTTTTTAATACGGCTTATTTCATAATTAAAAACAATAAACCATTTAGTGATTTTCCAAATTTAATAGTTTTGCAAAATAATGTAGAGTTGGGAATTTCTTTACACTCAATAATTATGGTATTCTTATTGCGAAGCACATATCTACAGAAATAAAAACAAATATTTTTTGAAAAACTTATTAATTCAGATTCTAAATTTTCTACTATTATTGATGAAGCTTCAACTGTTTTACATAAAAGCTTTTTAAACATTTATTTAAAAGCTGAAATGAAAAATTCTGAAGATAGTTTAATAGTTTTCATAGATCTTATAGAATTAGAGGAAATGACTTCAGAAATGATTTTTAAAAGTCTATTGACAGTGCTGAAAAACATGGTTTCAATGAATTATATTTGACTGAAAATCTCATCAGATTTTGTTCAGACAATATCAATGTGACGTTAGAAAAAAAAGTCCAGTGTAACAACAAGGCTTGAACAAAAATTCCCAGGTATTTGCATTTGCCACTGCCTAACACATCATATTCAATTGTCTCTAGAAGATGCTATTAAAAATGTCAAAGAAGCGAACCATTTTAAAATTTTCTAGATAAACTTTGTTTATTGTCATACTTCTAATAAATACCAGAGAAAATTAGATAACATTGCCAAAAAGATTAGAACTAAAGGGTGCTTGTCTTATACCTAACGATGCCGTAGGATGGCACCATTTTCATGCTAAAACTATAAAATATGAACATTCACGGGCCGTTGATTTTAATAATTTTTCTGTGCTTTTTTGTAATGTGAAAATAAAAACAAAACAAAATTGTCTTTAAATATTATTTTTTATTAACATATACAATTTAAATGATAATAATAAATGTAAAATAAAATCAACAAATTACAATTTGATTCGTGTTTTTTATATCGTATACTTTTTTAAATTGTGTTATGGCTTTTTTTTATCAATTTTCTATCGAATATTTTTTTACTTGTGTTATGGCTTTTTTTTTTTATCAATTATCTATCGGATATTTTTTTACTTGTGTTATGACTTTTTTTGTTGTTGTTTAACTAAAAAATAATAATCGTAATAAAAGTAAAAGTTGTTACGGTTAGTTTTAGGGTTAGTTTAGGGTTAGTTTTAGGGTTAGGGTTAGTGTTCTGTTTGTTTGTAATGCTAAAATAAAAAAATTCAAAATCATAACCGTACTCGGACAAAAGAAAGAAACTCAAACTTTTTTAAACAACAACAAACACATACAAATGTCTTCTTTACTTATTAAACATGTTTATAATATTTGCTTTTTATTAAATTTACAAAAAAACCTGTATATTTGGACTTTTCTTACTGAATATTTTTTTCGTACCGCTCTTTTTTACTTCAAAAATATACAGATGGTAGAATTTTCTTTGTCTCGTGGAATGTTACTAATAGTACGTTACTTGACAACGTTACCTAATTGCAACTCAATAAAAACATAGATATTTAACATTTTCCCAAATAAAAGTTCAATACAGTATGTTGTAAAAAGTCTTATAATTATTGCTTTAAAAAATCAGAACATTTCAATAGTTTAAAATAAAAAAAAATCCAATGAAAACAATATTTCAATACAATTCAAATACAAACTCTCTCATCAAGCCGTAATTATTTTATAAATTGTGCGAATTTGGAAAATGTATTTGCTGCTATGTGACATACATGCGACGCGACATATCGGCCTGCATTCTGTAGCACAACAAAAAAGTTGTATTATAGAAAACGCGGGTTCGAACATGTCGGCCGTGGATACAGCATTTTTATGTGTTTTGGCGTGAAAACCGCACCATAGAGCAGCATCTTTAGCTAAAAGATGAGTACCTACTAAAGTAATAAATATAGAATGAGTATTTGGACTTCGATGGGCAGCCAGGACCAAAAATGCAGTTTAGAAATCATATAAAGCCATGTGTATTCATTTCAATCAAAATAATCAAAAAGTAATTGCTTCATATTTTCAAAACAAAAATTTTTTGATTGACTTAGCTATAATGAATGACATCTTAAAAGAAATGTCTCTACTTTCTAAAGCCTTGCAGAATAAAAATGTTTCAATAATTAAGGAAAACAGATTAATAAGACAAACTATAACTGTAACTGAAAAATTAAAATTAAAAAAGAAGCAGAAGATATTGTTATAACTAAAACATACAATATCTAATTTGAGATTTATAAGAAAAAAACATAAATTCTATCTTTTAGAGAAAAATTATTTGATTGTTTAGAAAAACATGAAAATATATATTTTTTGGAATGTTTCAATATATTAAACTCTGAAACTTGGCTGGATGATGTTTGTGAAACACCAGGGATTGACAATGAAAGTAAACTTAAAAAAATTAAATAAAATTCACAATTTCAGTAACCGATTTTTGAGATTTTGTTAATAGCAAAGATATAAAACAGGAAAAATATTCCAAGCAGTAGTTTGACAGCTAAAACAATTTTAAAGGTAATTGCTGTAAACTTAGCAGAAACTGAGAGAATTCAATGTGATGACTAACATAATTGATATGAAAAGAAATAGTTTACTAGTCAACACAAGTCATTTAATGACAATAAATTTGATGAAAAAATATTTAGAAGAATTTGATGCCATTCAGCATGCTTAATCCTGGTTGAGAGAAGAACATCATTTGGCTAGTAATAACTGTTTGAAACAAAAAGTCCCCAATATACCATGTGTAAATCAAAGTATGATATGGATTATTAGATAAAGTATGATTATTGTATTCCCTGTACATATTATTGATAAGAATATTGAATATTTTTGTGAGTGATTATTTATAATACATTTCCTACAATCTCTCAGTACAACTAAAAATAATATTAATATAGTAAATATTATTTATTTACCTCCTACCTTCTTTTTTTAAGTGTACCTGTTGTTAAACATTTTGAATATCACCACTGGATATAGCCATATCACTATTGTTGTTTGGTAGCCATTGAAAAATATGAGAAATGTAGCTTTACAATCTCATATTTAAAATATAATAACTACCTGATTGTGTTTGTTAAAAAATTAATAAAGTATACTTTAGAAAATAATAATGTCAAACTAGCAATAACACTTTCTAAACTATGCCAATATTTATTCTATTTTTTTCTTTTTTCTTTTTTTCCATATGTCATAGCATCGTCCGGGAGGCGAACCCACAACCGTCAGCAACCAACTTCTATTTTACCAGCAATTTGTATGAAATCAGTAACAAATTATCCCTGTGACTATTTTTATACAAAAAAAAATTAAGATAATAAAGTGTCACTTCAGTAGAATATCAGTCATGCCAACAAGAAAGCTTTCTAAATCTAAATTTAAATAAAATATCAACATCTTATTTCCCAGTATTGTTATTTCAAAGATAATTTAAATACTTTTTTTTTTCATTTTACTTTTAAATAATATGATATAATTGGTTCAGAGTATATGTACTGAAATGGTAAATCTGATTCAGATTTGCCATTTCACAGTCTGACCCACCTAATTATTTATTTTACTAACATTTGCTTTTTTTATTATTCTAAAAAAATATTTTAACATTTTTTTAACTATCCTGAATAAATCCTAAAATTTATTTTGGATCATATATATATAATTGTACTAACACACTGTTATTCTATTTTTATTATTAAAAGAAAAAAATTCAAATAATTAATTTTGAATTTTTTAGATATATATGTTTAAAATGTTTTTTTTTTTTTTTCAGTATAAGAATCCAAGATGGCCTTTTCTGAAAGATTTGTACCTCAATAAGAAGTTTAAAATAAATGTTTAAATTAAAAGCATTGATAAATTACCAAAAATCCATTCACGGTGGAATCTCTATTCATTAATTAGTAGAGATTCTACATTATCTAAATTAAAAAACTAACATAAAATTATATTGAAATATATTGATCTTTATCGAGGTACAATGACCTCAGGCAGCAGCAATTGAATACGAGTAGGAAGTAATAAATAGTGGTCCTTTTTAGACCAGAACCGGACAGAGAACAGACAGAGAAAGAGTTGTAGAAATCACGCCATGATGATCAAGGAGTAAAAAGGGTAAATCACCACCCTTTCCTTACTGAGACCTGAAATCTTCCGTTATGCTGCTGCCAGAACCTGCCTTCAAATGCCACCAGCCATCAATGTTCGCCCATGCACTCATACCGGGGGAACTCCAGGTAAAATGCCGAAAAGCTTAAATCCTGTCGTCAAGATTTTAAAATTTATCATTAGAATATAAATGTAGTTTCGTAAAGCTTAAAAAAGAATGTCAAAAGTTAATGTTATTAAGAATCTTTTTTTTTTACTGTCTCTTTAACCTTTTTCTTTTAAATTATTTATGTTTTCTTCTAATAACTCAAGTTCACAACAATTTTTAATATTTTTTAATTGTTGAATATGAAAATATTTATTTGTTTTGTTTATTAATTAAAGTATGAGATTTCATGCTTTGATTTTTTTTTTTTTATTTTGTCAAACTTCACTTGCGGGGGTCCAAAGAGAGTAGTTTGCTAAGAGAACAGATTATGTTTTATTAGGGAAAGGGAATTTTTAACAAAGAACGATTTGATTTTAAAAGTAAAGTAAGTTGATCTATTTTCGCGAGTGAGGTTATGTCGAATATATATATTTCTAAACAAATCTACCATAACTTCAAATAAATTTATTATAGATTTCCCAGAATGGGATTCTATTATTTTATATTTCTGTAATTCAAAATAGAATAAAATATATAGATTTTTGACCTAGTAACAGCGCCGCTGGATAGTGTCAGTTAATTATCTTGCCTTTTTTTTAAGTTAGGAAAGACGGAAGGGGGAATTTTTTCGAGAATTAAATTCCCTTATTTCTATATGTATGTTTTTTTTTGTACGTTAAATACTTATATAAAGTAGTTGTTTACTCAGGTTGATCTCTATGCAGTATTAGATCATTTTAAGGCTATTTAATTATAATTCATTCCTATTTAATAATTATAATATCTCGGGTTAATAAAGAATGCATGGAGTCTCATGAACAGACCTAAAACGGTCATTGATTTGGTAATTTGGAGTTAGCTTCCGCTTTTCGCATACGCCTGCGAAGCGGACAGCGTGGTTGAGATAGAGTTGGTTGGTCAGCAGAATTCGTAGAGGCGAATAAGAGGGCTCTCCGTAAGTCCTATCTCCCATCGATATATGGACACGACATGTGGACGTATCGATTTCCCTTCCTATTCTTCGTTGGAATAGGCATACGAGTGTTCGTAATCCGGCCCTATGTTCTTACTTACGTTTCTTCTCTCCTTTTTACATTCGTATATTTATTAACCCAACATTATTTTGTTTTTTCTTTTGCCTATCTAATACGTAAGCCATAGGAAATTGATTCTACGAAAGGATCTTCGATCTGAGTAATCAACTCATTTATTTGTTTTTGTAATTAGTTAAAATCATTTGGTTTTGGCTAATTCACGTTATAATTCTTATAGGTTTGATTTTAGTTGTAAGTCCAACTAAGATGGCTCGTTTGCTTGATAATTAACTGATATATTTTTTTTATTATAACCGCTTACAGTTTTAAAGTTATTTATAAGCTATGCCAGCAAGGTCCACTAATGTCATAAAACATTAGTTATAGAAAATCTAAATTATTATTTATACAAAGAGAAATAAAAATCAATTTTTTTTTCTTTTATATGTTAGTGGAGTAAGATGTCAAATTAGTCTGATTACAATTGTCTGTTTAATTAATATCTTTTTCAATAAAAATGTTTTTTTTTTAAATCTTTTTTGTAAAAAAAAAACAATAAAACAGTTATTCTTATATATGTGCGTTAAGCAGATGTTTAAACCTACCGCTATATTACAAGCTTGTACTAAATGTGCATGGGGAATTTTAAAATCCATGATCATTTAATTAATAAAATAATTTTTGTTATTTTAAAAGGAGAATAAATGTAAACAAAGTAAAGATGTATAAACTTCACTAAATAAATTGTACAAACTCAATAATATCAATGTTAACCGCTAATATAAATAATGTCGTCATGAACTCATGTAATTATAAAGTTAAATTAAAGATTGTATTTTTGTTTTTAGAGCTTGAGTTAAATTAATGTAAAATACCTAATGATTTTAAATATATATATAACTAAAACAAACTTCCAGTGTTCTCGAATCATTTTATTTACTTTTATTTGAAATAAATTTTGATTTTTAAATATACCTATCAACCAATCACCCAAGTTCTCATTTAAATATAATAAAATTGAATCTCATGCTTTAAGACCCAGCTGCCGGCACAGTGAAAGTAAAGGAATTCGATCGTATCGTCGAGAAAGGCTATTGATTAGATCTTTGACCTGGGAATATAGGTAAATAGGGCAGAAATCATGATGTACCTGATCTATATATCTTGTACATGGTCGGACTCGAAGTACTTTACCTGTATTCAGGGGTTTGTTGGATCGATGTGTTTTTCGACCGGTACAGTACATATTTGTGTGTGTATGTGTATGTTTGTACTCTATGCTACTTGTGCTATGGTTTTGTATTAACTTAATTTATTGATATTTTTTAACATGAACTTTCTATGAATCGCATTTTCCTGTTATGAGAAAAAGAAAAAAAATTTAATATAATAATAATGTATTTTAAAATTAAAAAAAAAAGTGATTACATACAATAAAAAAATTAGAAAACAATATTATCATTTTATATTCTTTTCTTCAGACAAATAGAATTACAAATACTGGTTGAGCATTTCTGAATCTCTCAGCCTAACATTATTAGGTAAAAGTGGCAACTATTTTAATTTCTATTAGACTCAAAGTAAACACCAAATAGAATCAATGGATAATTGACAATAAAGAAAAATTGAACCAGTTAATTGTCTTTTAATTTTTTTCTAGTATAGATCACAGATTTTAAATGTTTCATTTATTGATCAGCTTTTACTTTTACCTTGCTTTCATACTAATAATGTAAAATTTTCAAATATTCCAGGATTTTGATTTCAGAACCTATACAGTTGTACAAACAAATTAGCTGTCATCAAAACTTTTAGGAGTTTAAAAATGTCATGCTATTAGCTTGTACAACATATCTGCTGAACAAGAAAATGAGACTAAAGTTCAAAACTTTAGGAAATGTATAAAATTTCAAACTAAAAGAATATAGTTGGATGTTTTAACTGTTTACAATTATTATTGTCATTAAATAATTGAATATACAAATCCAACAAAAAATTTACAAGACTTCTAAAAAAAATGTAATGATTTTTCAGAAATATTTTGATTTATATCGATGCATAAATACATGAAAACTGTAAAAATTAGCTATTGTCCTTCAATTATAAAAAAACTAAAATGTCAAAAACTAGTTATAAAGATTTGGGTTTTTTTATTTCCAACTAAAAAATTCAATGAATTTACTATGATTCACAAGTAATGATATCACTGAAGATAAGATTATGAATTACAGTGTTGATTATAAATTGCTTTTAACTCTGATTTTAGTTTACCTTTGTCATAACAGTTTTTCATTTTCAAAATTTTCTGTTTTAAGAACTTTAAAACAGCATTTGATGAACCTCATGTTGTAGCAATAATAAGGCATCTTCCTGCTATTCCCATGACCTGGACTTCAAATCCATGCCCAGTAAAACATGGAAATTTTTTCCAAGTTCTAATCAAGTTTAAAATTTTTCATTCAACTAACCAACACATAACCATTCAATATTTGTTATGAAATAGATATCTAGCTATTATTAATTAAAGGGTAAACAAGGATGAAAAAATACTCAAATCATTACCAGCAATTTGACAAAACTGATGAATAATATCTTCAATTTTCTTCTATGAGAAACTGTTTGAAAGGCATTTGCACTGCTGAGGAATATTTGCCATTGTAACATTTTACACAAAATTTAAGATAACATAAATGTCAATGAGATATGAATGAGTCATCCTTGCACCTTAGTTTCATATTGGATAAAATATATATGAAATACTGATAAGCGTCCTTTACAATGAGTTCTTCACACATCAGAACTAGCATTCAAAAACTATTTGCAAGACTATATAAAAATGTCATAATTATTTTCCTTAGTATATAATCTGATTGGCTTAAGTATGTGTTAAATTGATGCACATAAATAAACAAAATATAACTAGACTATTGTGCAGGATGATACATGACAATCTTAAAATATATAGTTCAATGAATGTATATATAAGATTGGAATTAAAGTAATTTTAAAAAATCATCTTAATTATTTATTGCAAGCATACATCATGGTACATTTATAATTATTTAATGCATCGTGAGCTATAATTATTTTACTTATTCTACTCAAGAATCATAAACAATGGCCATTAGAGTAAATAGAATGAATTAGTTCTTAATTCTGATATTGAAAATCATATAGTTTTATTTTGATGCTTTCAATAGAAATTTTATGAATTAAAATTAAAATAATTCTTTATAAATTACCATTGAAAATGGCCAATTAATAAAATTTTTATTTATAAAATTTCAAATCAAAAACTTGTTAAATAGTAATTTAATCATTATTTTATTTTAAATTATTTAATACTATCAATAAATAAGTAATTACAAATTTTTGTAATGGTAGTATATAATTATTTTTTATCAACATTTTCAATCCCCTGCAGGATAAAAGTTTCTCCAAGTTTAGTTCAGTTACTCCTGTCCCTAACTTTTCTCCACATAACACTAGAAAATATTCTTAATTCATCTTGCTTCTGGTCATTTTCTAAGACTTTTACAATCTCTTGAGATCCCGTTTAAAATTTCAACTACCCATTTACTCACATGATCACCATTTCATATGCTTACATGGGCTATTAATAACAGTAGCAAATTCTCCATACAGTAGTTCAGATCTATATGATTATACAAGCAAATGAGTTTGGCTTAAAAACATTATTGTTTTCATCTTGGACTCCTAGCTTTATTGTTAACTAAATAGGTAAAAGATGGCTGCTGGAGGGTTGCATTAGATCCTAAGATCTAGGTGCAATGCTCTCAAATTCAAGGCTACTCAATGATGAAACTAGAAAATAAGCTGGGGATATTAAATGAGTAGACACTGGATAGGGATTTATGCACAAACTTTCCTGCATACATTGATTTCAAAGGTTTGCACTTGGTGTCACTACTGTATGGAGAGTTTGTTACTGTTATTGTTACTCATTTACTACAACAGAGCTCAATTTTACTCTCATTTTTTTCAATGATGCCAATGATAATTGTTTGTTCTCTCATATATTTTGTTTCAATCTCCTCATATTACTCCTAACATATATATCTCCTATATGTCATTGAGAGAACTGAAGTCATTGCTCTTAGCTTTTATTAAAAATCTTTATTTTCTAACATAAAAACTTATTCCTTTTTAATATTAAATTATTTCTACCAAAAGCACTCTATCCAAGTTTACTTATATAATACGAACTTGTCCAAGTACTTTACTACTGTTACACAATGCTTTATTTATCACACTTTCTTATAGTTTACAGTTTCAATTGCCCCAACAATCTTCTTCAGAACTTTATATCTCCTAACCTCAACTGTTACCTTAATATTCTTTATATGTTCCATGTATTCACTCATATATCTATATCAATGTTTCTTCTTTCTTCTTATCCAAGCTCTATTTCCAGTATTCCTTTATCTTCTTCAAGAAGTATAATAACTATTCTTTCTTATTGCATTGCCAAATGTATACCATATAATACTAACTTGTCCAAGCACTTTACTAATATTACACAATGCTTTATTTACCGTTCTTTCTTACAGTTTACAGTAACAGTTGAGGTTAGGAGATATAGAGTTCTGAAAAAGATTGCTGGGGCAATCGAAACTGCAAACCATAAAAAAGAGTGGTAAATAAAGCATTGTATAACAGTAATAAAGTGCTTGGACAAGTTGCTATTATATGGTATATGTTAAATCCGCACTTACAATTGTGCCAATGTTATAACTGTAAGTCATACTGTGCGGTCAGCAAATAAGGTTATACAATTTCCACGCTGTTCTTTTCCAACGAGTGCTCTCCAACGAATGCTCTATTCCTGCAACTAATGCTCTGCTCTGCAACGAATGCTTCTACTCTGCAACTAATGCTCAGCTCTGCAACGAATGCTTCTACTCTGCAACTAATGCTCAGCTCTGCAACGAATGCTTCTACTCTGCAACTAATACTTCTCAATATCTCCGCTGCGGTCTCCCCATCTCTGTGGGCTCTTTCAGCTACACCCGTGGACTACATTTCCACTGGGCGCTGGTCATTAACTGCCAGCACTGACATGAGATATCTCCACTGGTGTTAAACCGACGTCTACTCAAATACTGCCTACTCAATACTGCGTGACTGCTCTCTATTGGAGTTGTCCTCTAATTACTGTTCTGCGTAGATGTTACCCAGTCTTCTTATCGCTCTCTGACAACTGCAACGATCAATCAATGCACTGACCAATAAGGTAACGTCTCTTATCTAGAAACATTTGTAATTAGCAAATATTTCTAGGAATTGTCGATCGCCATTACGTCAATGCACTAATTAAATTCCTCAGCTATCAGAGTGCGATCTAAAAACAGCCTTACGAATAAATTCTAGTTTTTTCTGGAGTGCACAAACATGTCTGCCATTTTACAAAACACTACAGTATACATTTAGCAATGCAATAAGAAAGAGTAGTTATTATACTTCTTGAAGAAGATAAAGGAATACTGGAAATAGAGCTTGAATAAGAAGAAAGAAGAAACATTAATATAGATATATGAGTGGATACATGGAGTGTATAAAGAATATTAAGAAGGTAACAGTTAAGGTTAGGAGATATAAAGTTCTGAAGAAGATTGTTGGGGCAATCGAAACAGTAAACTGTAAGAAAGGGTGATAAAGCATTGTGTAACAGTAGTAAAGTGCTTGGACAAGTTAGTATTATATAGTATACATTTGGCAAAATGCAATAAGAAAGAGTAGTTATTATACTTCCAAGTTTACTTCTATGATTAATTTCATCCATTATGTTTCTGTTTGGGTTAATAATCCACTAAAATTTTTATAGTTTTAACTTTTAATTCATAATTATCAGATTTTAATTTCTTCTAAAAAAATCCATTGAAAATTACTTTAATCTTTTTAGCATTTATCTTTAGTGTTACTTTTTTACTTTCATCTGATAATTATTACAATATTTCTTGAAACACGAAAACAATTACATCAGCTGCAAAATCTAAATGATTTAAATAATCTTCATTTACTTTTGCTCCCTTAATTTCCCATTTCAATTCACAAAAATACTTAATGTAAAACTGCTGTAAAAAGTTTTTGAGATATAGAATTACACATTTTTCATTCTTAATTTTCTAAATGCACCAATGTAATCCAATTGTTGTTGTTGCATTTTGATATATATTTTTTAAAAAATTTTAAAATTGTCTCTGAAGATTTTAATGCTAAAATTGGTAAATGATTAAAAGATGAAAGTGTTGGGGATAAATTTGATTATGATGATAAAAATGAGAGACCATAGATTTGGAGTTTTCAGAAGAAAAAAAAACTGTATACACCTGGGTCTCTTTTTACGCGGACTTATTTAACACGATTTTGAAGTTACGCAATTTCATATTTCACCGGAAGTTGAACTTCGATAATATGCTATTACTTTAAATAATAAATTTCACGCACTTAAACGTTATATTGAAAGTACTGTAATAGCACATTACTATTGGAATTCGACTTTCATGTTAGTAATTTCAATATTTTAAGTGCTTTATAATAGTAAGATTTTATGCAATAATGAAATTAAAATCATGATTTCCACATTTTATGAATACACACATTAAATTTCACAAGATTATAATGTAAACTTGTTCAAACATTGTGCATGTAAATTTGTTCAAACATTGTGCATGTAAATTTGTTCAAACATTGTGCGTGTTAATTTTGCATTTTAAATCACATTCTGTTTTTGCTTTTTAAAAAAGAACGTAATCAATTATTAATCATTTAGTGTCCGCAAGTTTATTTTTAAAAGATGAGTTAATAGCAGTGGGCACAATTAAATTTGACAATTAAAATCTGATTTTTAATTGTAATTAACAATTTAATACTTAAGGCGACCTGAAATAAATGTGAAACGAAATTTGATTTTTAAACGAAATTGAAAATTAAAGGCAAAAATAAGAATTTAATTTTTAGTTCTAAGTTTTTTTTTAACTTTTAGTTTACCTTAATGGAGAGGAAAAAACAGCCAAGAAAAGGAATTTCATTGGAAACAAAAATTTCTATTTTGGATCGCTTAGCAACAGGGGAAGGATCGACAGCGATTGGAAAACATTTTAGTTTGAGCGAGTCTACTATTAGAACAATTAAAAAAAATGAAGATGCAATAAGAAAATCTGTCATTTTTGGCACAAAATTAAATGCTAAATTATCACGATATTCAAGAGATGATTTATTAGAAAAAATGGAACGAGCACTTATAATCTGGATTGAAGAATTATCTCAAAGAAGAATTCTTTAAGCGGTTATTTAATTCGACGAAAAGCTCTTCAGTTTTATGAACAAATAAACGTATCCGAACCATCTACTTCCGCTTCTCGGACTAAGGAATTTTTGGCTAGCAAAGGATGGTTAACCGGGTTTTTAAAAAGGAATGCACTACATAATGTGAAGATTATGGGCGAGGTTGCATCGGCAGATGAAAAAGCTGCCAAAAATTTTCCTGAAGAATTAGCAAAAGTTATTGAATGTGGTAGATATTGGCCACACCAAGTATTTAATGCTGATGAAACAGGACTATTCTGGGAAAAAATGCCTAGTCGAGCTTATATCACAAAGTCAGAGAAAAAATCCAGTGGATTTAAAGCAAGGCAAAGATCGAATAACATTGTTACTTTGTAGCAATGCATCGGGAGATCGGATGTTGAAACTTCTCATGGTAAACCGATCTTTAAGACCACGCGCTTTAAAAGGTAAAGATAAAAAACAACTGCAGGTACACTGGGTGGCTAATACAAAGGCTTGGGTGACAACTGCAATATTTACTGACTGGTTTAACAATTGCTTTTTACCAGAAGTGGAAACGTATATGAAGCAAAAAGATCTCGATTTCAAAATTTTATTACTTGTTGACAACGCACCAGGTCATCCACATTTAGAACATCCAAATGTAAAGGTTATGTTTTTTCCACCTAATACAACAAGCATTATTCAGCCATTAGATCAAGGCATAATTGCAACTTTTAAACAATATTACGTTTAACGCACTTTTCAATTTATATTAGATAAACTAGAAAATGAATCAATAGCAGTAACTGACGCATGGAAAAAATTCACAATCTTTGACTGTATAAATCATGTTGCATTTGCTGTTACTCAAATAAAACCACACACTTTAAATGCCTGTTGGAAAAAGGTTTGGCCTATATGTCTTGAAAGCAGTGCAGTTATTCAAACATCAGCATTATCAGATGAAATAATTACTTTGGCACACGATATTGGTGGAGAAGGTTTTGATTCCTTTAGCCAGAACAATATCGATGAATTGCTTGAGGATAATGTCTTAAATGACACTGATATTATTGCAATAAGTTTAGATACAGAAGAAAATGTAGAAAAAGATAATGAAACAGAAGTGGAACCTGTTCCTTTCACTTCAAAAATGATTAGAGAAGGTCTTCAACTTTCTAATCAGTTGGCAAATTATTTTCTTACTAATGACACTAATCACGAATGTGCTCTTAAATTCCGAGAGCTAAATGGTTGTATGTCTGGATATCGCGAGCTTCATAAACAATTAATAAAATCATCGTCTCAAAGATTAATTACTAATTACGTTGTCACTAGAAAACCATTAACAAGAGAGTGAAGTTGGCGCTAATTGTAGTTCCTCTCATGAAGAATCTTTATCAGTTAGCAAACGAAGCTGTTTATCGGCAAATAGTGTTAATAATTAAAACGTGTATAAAAAAGTGTAAATTACTGTACTGGAAATTATGCATAAAAATATATTATTTTGAATAAAATTAAATATTATAGTTAAAAAAGTTTGTCTTGTATCAATTTTTTTCAAATTTGAAATTTTTTATTAGTCACATTTTATTTCCTTATTTTTTTTTTTTGCGCGAATTTTAAAGTAATTTTACGTTGGTGGTTTGCTTTTACGCGACTTTTGAAAAATCACAGTCCACATCCCCCCTTTTTCAAGGTAAGTTACGTCTATTTTTGCGCGATTTCGTTTGCGCGTTTTCTGAGGAACCTATCTATCGCGTAAAACGAGACCCAGGCGTATTATGATTTTATTTTTTTTAAAAAAAAAAAAATGCTAAATGGAAATGGACATGGAAAAATCCAAATGAAGATATAGCAGAATTGGAATATATTCCAATTTACAGAAAATATGTATTACAAGACTGTAATGTTCTCAATAAATTTAATACAGGAAGTGATTCTCGACTAGTGAGATGTAAATTACAAGTTAAGGCAAAAATAGAGATGAAAATTATTAATCAAGTCAGTATTAACAGATGATATTCTTAATCTTCAGAAATATTCTAATGAATTTAAATTAGAACTTGCAAATCATTTTAAAATATTAATAGACTTTGAAGAACTGCAAGAAAGATAGCTGTTACAAAAAAAATAGCAACTTATCAAGTAAATTGAGACAAGAGAATGTATGAAGGAAAAAAAGAAATATAATTTTTTTTTTAATGATCCATTAAAAAGAACTGAATATTTAGTTTTATAAAATGATACAAAAAAGAGTTAACAATAATATAAGAAAATATAATAGTAAATTGGCAAGGAAAACTACAGAAACACATAAAAGTTTTAAAAGTATAAATTAATATTTTGATATTGAGAAGAAAAATTATTTCAGCAATAAAAAAAAAAGATGGAATTACTACTAAAAAGAGAAATGACTTCATGAAATATGAATTATATAATTAAAAAAACAATAAGAAAATAAAATAATCATTACAATTATTACCTCTTGTTTTAAATGAAGAAGTAAGACATACAATTAAATCTATGAAGAAGGAAAAAGCTCCAGGAAATTATGGAATTATTATTGTTATCTTAAAAGAAGCAAATGAAGAAATAGAAAAATTGTTGGCAAAGTTATATACCAAATGTTTTAAACGATAAAGATGTAATAGTAATATTGATATTTAAGAAAAGTGATAAAGAAAATATTAGAAATTACACATTTGTCAATCTTCTATCAATTCTATATAAAATGTTTACCAAGATAATTACAACTCCACCGAATTTTGGATTCCAACTGACTAAAAGAACAAACTGGATTTAAGTGGTTTTAGCATAATGGATCGCATAAAAATATTGAGAGAAGTTATAGAAAGGTTGAATGAATATGAGTTGCCATTATGCTTTGGATTTATAGATTATAAAAAAAAGCATTTGATTTTGTAACTATTTCTATGGTGATTAAAGCAGTGGGTCACCAAAATATAGAACTAGAATATTATTTCATATAAATACATATAAATATGATAAATATTTTTATGAACAAAAGATATCAAATAATTTTTCCCCCCAATATTTTCTAATGTAGGATATGGAGAAAGATCAGTAAGCGTATGGTCTTGAAAAGAATCTTTATTATCATTGAGGCTATGCATGATATTCAGATTGCTTATGATGCCTTAATAACACTGTAATAGTTTTGAAACAATGATGGCTGGATTACAAAGAGTCTTGGTAAATGGAATTTATTAATACTATAAAGTTATAGTCAAAACTTTCCTTTAGAATCAATTATAGCTGACTTTAAGGAAAATTTATTATTATATAACTGAAAAGTTACTAAGCAAACTTAGCATCTTGTTCCTTAATAACAGTGCTTAGGATTTTTTTCAGGATTATCCATCTATTAATATTTTTTTTTTACACTAATGGATTCTTATAAGTTCTTACACATGAAACAAATGCAATAAAATATTTGATAAATAGATAAGTTTTAAAAGTTTAATTGCAATTGCATATACTGTATTAACAGTTATTAATATATATCATTTTGATTGTTTATTAATATTTAATTAAATACTTTTTAAATATATTTTATTTTACTCTTAAATAACAGCAAATTTTTTATCATTATTACCAGTTTTATATATAATTAAATTTTAAGATTATAAAACATAAACTAGAAATGCCTCAAAAGCATTAAATCAATGAAAATATTATCGATAGTAATTGAAAAATGATGGATATTGAAGTCGTTCATATGAAACCATTACATCCTTTCAAGAATTACATATGGAGATGATCTGTGTAGATATTTAAAAAGTTTCACATCTTAAGCTAAAGTAATGTAAAAGAAAATGTTAATCTCATTCAAAGGAAGATATTTCTCATGTTTACAAGTTTAATTTTACATTGCAAGTTTAATTTTATTTATTATTTAAATTGACTTTAATTATTATCAATGATTTTAGTACAAGGAATAAAATATATAAATGTTAAGAGAATAAAAATATGTATAGAAATAATATCTTTGAAGTACTATTCTCAAAATTTCTTTGAAATTTAGAAGTAGTAACTTTAAAATATAAAACAATGTTCTTTTACAGCTATTAAAAGTGACAAGATTACTAAAGTATAAGTTTAGTTTAGATAGCTACAGTAATAATTTAAATACCTGGTATTGACCCATCAGGATATTCCAGATGTGATCCAAATGTAACTTCTTGCAAATGGTCAGGATTGGAACTGAAAAAAAAAAAAAAATTATAAATATATTTAAATATGTGTGGGTGCATATAAAAATATGTCAAAGTGAAACATAGATGCAGCTACTAAAAGACTATACTGCAACTATCAAACTGTATTTAAAATTATTTAGGTATGCATAATTATTCTCTAACTGAATTCAGAATTAAAACAATAGGGCTTATGACCAGATGTTTAACCATCAGAATTCTGTAGTTATAGAGTAATAGACTCAAAGGCAAAAGATCAATTAGAGCAATTAACAGAGAAGTTCAGTTTAGTCGAGTGAAACTAAAGCTCAGTTAATTACTTTGATGCTTGAACATCGCAATCTCTCAAGTAATTAATAAAATTATTATACTAAATAATATTTATAAAAATTTAATATTTTAAATACTCTTGCTACAAACATTTATAGAAAAGTGAGCTATTAATACTAATATTATAAATAAAAAAAACTATTTTACAAAAAATATGTATATGTAATCCAATAAATAAATAGTGGAGACTTTACCTATTGTATTCAGGTAAAATTTATGTATGCACAGGTATTCAATGGACACTAAACAATAATACAAACAGCCTCCAATTAATTTTATTTATTTATTTTCAGATAATAAATACTACATTATATTCATCCAGTAATTAACTTTAATTAATTCTGGTATTCAAGCCAATGGCTTGAAGATTTCAAATATCTTAAGGTTTGAAACTAAAGCCAATCTCAAACATCTTAGTCAATTTATTTGCAAGCTATTTAAATCTGACATTAAACCTCAATTACAAAAAAGCTATAAACACATTTAATCTTTTATATTATTTAATGCAGATTAAATGTAAATTTGGAAGGCAAACAATTATAAATATAAATAAAACAGATTGTCAATATCAGTAGGTCGTAATACAGTTCAATTTGTTCATAATTTAAGTAATAAATGCACATATTCATGTTTGGAACTGGTTTCTGTAGTTAAATTGGAAATAATGCTAGAGAAATGTGCTACCATTGTATGTTTGTGGTTGTGGGCAGAAAGTTAATTTTAAAAATGATTCTTATTTATAGTGAAAGATATTACATGTCAAGATAATAATAACTGGATATGATGAAGAAGCTGACAAAAGGATGTACAAATGACTAAAACAACAAAAAAAAACAGTAAAAATGTTGAAAAATAAATATATTTTTTTTAGGTTCACATATTACATACTTTACTTTTATAACTATTACTAAGTTCATTATAGATTTTTTATAGTAAACAGTATTATATTGCATCAATTATTACAATAAGCAAACACAGAATATGAAATGCACAAAACATGAAAAAAATAAAATGAATACATTACTGAAAACCAAGTCTTGAGAAATATAATATTATCAGATGAAAAATAGAGATGTCGCCTATAAAATATTATCAGCAAACAAAAAAAATTATTAAATAATAATTTAACAAAAACAAGCAATTCACCAAAAATCTCATATGCAGAGTAAGTGCACAGGCAACTTAAATATAAAGTCAGAAAAGTAAAAATATATATATTCAATCTTTTATGAATATCATATTACAAACATATAGAGAAATTGAGAATAGTAATATAGTGAATATAATTTCCAAAAAAAAAAGCATGGAAAAAACTAAAAAATAAAGAATCATAACAATAATAATGATCAAATAGTTTGTTACTCAGGGCTTCATATGAACCACTAAACATCACATGATCACCATCTCATACTAGCACATAATTGTTGTAAACAAAAGCAAAACTACAGGCACTAGATAGGGATTTTATGCACAAGCCTTCTGGCATCTATTAATTACTCTGGTTAGCACAGGGTGGCACTACTGTATGGAGTTTTGCTTTTGTTTTGGCTTCATATGAAATGGTAAAGTTGCAGATCTTAAGCTCTAGAGTTTGTCAATCCGTCATTGCAATAAACTGAGTCAATAGATATTAAGAATTGTGCAGAAAGAATTTTGAAAGTAAAACAGATGGGAATTACCAGATAATTAAAAACCTGGCTCTTGAAACAATATTAAAATTAAGCCACATTGCCCATTAATTCTTGAACTGAGGGGGGAAAAATCATAGCTGATATTCTATTTTTATTTAAGTCATAGTTTTAAAAATTTATAAAATATCTATCTTAACAGTCACTGACTAGAGTTTAAATATTCAGACTGCACAATTTGATAAATTTAAATATTGGATATAATGCCATGCATAATTCTTTCTTTAATAAAAATAGATATTAATCCATAATAACAATAATAAACAGCCACTCGCAAACAGGTATGGCCAGTCAAACGTCAAAAAAAGAGAGAGAGAAACAAATTTCTCTAGAAATGAGTTTTGCAATGACTATATAAACCAATCTGTGAACCAAAATGCATTCACATATACAACATACTGATCCATTTTTCTATTTGCTTGATAATCTACTGTTATCTTTTAATGATTTCAGTAAAAAAACTTTTTTCAGAAATATTTCAACACTGTGTCTAAATGTACCTCCCAATATATTCTTTTTTTTTTCATATCTTCTTAATGGAAACAATTAATATAGATGGAGTCTATTTCTCCCATAAAAACCATGCTCACTATAAAAACTCCTTTTAGTAAGTCTTGAATTATTCATTTATCTTAAATGGCCAATCCAATGAAAGTGTGATTTTACAAAAGTGGATTCTATAATATCAATCCAGCAAGTTGAAGAATATATTGATTGGTTTTATAATCCTACCATTGTATTTTTAAATTTTTATAGAATATCCTTAAATGAAACATTATACTGTATTGACAGTGTGTCCAAGTTTCACTTTTACACAATGTATTAGGTAAAATATCCCTCTATATATAACTAACTTGATTGCGGTAGTTATTTTCTTGCAATGAAATATTCTCTAACTTGTTAAAAACAGCAGCATGTAAATATCTATGTTGTGTCTATCTTTCTATTTATGAAACTACCAAGATATTTAAAATGATTTACAATCAAGTTGATACACATCCAAGCTAAAAACAACATAATCATCGCAAACTGTAAATCAAAAATCCTAAAAAAATGAAGTTCTTGTTTTTGCTTTTAACATATTCAAATTAAAAATTCCACCTTCAAATCTGTATCATATCTTGATCCCCATCTGAATAAGCGGCCTATAAACAATTCCAGAGATCACTGTCATAAAAATTGAAAACAATGTTGGAGGAAATTCATATCTTTATTTAACATCAGTTTTCTATTTCAAATGCCTCAGATTTTTCATCTATAGTAAAAACACTTTCTCTCATTCCATCATGTTATATAATATGAATAAATTTTGGTGATCGATGAACTAATTTCAAACAATGTCATAGACCTTGTCCAATTAACTGAATCAAAAGCCTTGATCATATCAATAAAAGCAATATAAATCATTTTTTTGTTCTCAACAATTTTTTATATTTGCCTGACAATACATACATACCATGTCTGATTTCTAAAGCCACAGTGAACTTCTGCTGACCATTCATCTACAACTGGAATCACCATATTCAACAAATTTTTTGAAAGTACCTTTGCAGTAATGGATAATACTAATATTCCATAATAATTACTAAAAACTAGAACAATAAAAGCATCCTTAATAGCGAAAAATACAACATATATTCCCAAGAGAATATCAATATTTTTGAAACCAGCATATCTATAACATACTTTAAATAAATAAAAAAAAGTTTAATACTGAATCTGCTTAACATAAAAACCCTATGCAGTGTTTGCTATCTAATTTCACTTTCGTTAGATTGCATTAATTGCAAATGCTTTCTATTGCTAACATATTGTTGGCTCTTTGCAATATTTTTCCTAATATGGCAACACTTAAAATATCCCTCCATTGTCCTATTTTTGATATATGGTTCAGAAATAATTTTCTCAATAACAATTTTTTAAAAAATAAATTTTAATATACAAATAATTTTACAAATGAAAACTAAACTTTTTGACATTTTTTTTTAAGTATAAATATATATTACAGTCACAAACACAAAATCTTTTCTTTTTAACCTACAATACTTAATAAAAATAAAGATTGAATAATTTCTAGCTTATTGGCCTTTCATTGGAAAATATACACAAGATCAACTTTGATAACTAAATGATTTATTATGCCTATCACATCTGCTGTAAAGAAATTAGCTATTTCAATTGTATTTTGGGGTTTTATAGATAGCACTTTAATACTTATGTAATAAATAAATATAAAACTACTAAACATCACATGATAACTCATAGCTTTATAGTTAACTAAAATGTAAAAGGTGACTGCGGGAGGGTTGCATTAGATTCTAAGATCTACATGCAGTGCTCTCAGATCTAAGGCTCTTCACTGATGAAAGTCACAAGCTATAAACTAGTCTGGGAGTATTAGATGAATAGGCACTAGATTAGAATTTTATGCCCAAACTTTGCATTCAGTGATTACTCTGGCTTGCAACTGAGTGACAATAGTCTATGGAGAATTTTGTCTCTGTTCCAGTGTTAACCTATAATGATTGCATATTCTTTTATCAACAATCAAAACTGGATGGTTATCGTAACTGACTCTAGTCTGAAATTAAAACAGACAAAACTCTCCATACAGTAGTGTCACCCAGTGCCAAGCAGAATAATAAATGGATGACAGAAGGCTTGTGCATAAAACCTCCATCTAGTGCTTACTCATCCAATATCTCCAAACTAGTTTCTGGCTTGTGGTCTTCATCAGTGAGGAGCCTTGGAACTGAGAGCACTGCACCTAGATCTTAGGATCTAATGCAACCCTCCAGCAGCCACCTTTTATCTCTACTTAACTACAAAACTATGAGAATGAAATTGGAAAACACAATGTTTTCAATCTAAGCTCAATAGCTTATAGTCATATGGATCTGAACTCAGTTCAGTATCCATACATTGTTGGTGTCTTTGGCTCTTTAACAACCATAGCCACCACTATCCTATTAGGCAGGATTGGTGTTAAACCACTAAATATCACATGATCACCATTTCTTATGCTAACACATAACTATTATTAAAACAGGCAAAACTCTCCATATAGTAGTGCCACCCAGTGCCAATCAGAGCAATTTTATGCACAAGCCTTCTGGCATCCATTGATTACTCTGGTTAGTACTGGGTGGCACTACTGTATAGAGAGTTTTGCCTGTTTTAATTACAGTTATGTGCTAGCATAAGAAATGGTGATCATGTGATGTTTAGTGGTTTGACTTTGGTCTGCCTATCTGAAAAAAAAAAAATTAAGCTTGCTTATCATTTGAAAAAATTTCCAGACTTGAACCACAATTTCTAGCATGTAAAGCTGATAATCTAACCACTGTACCAGAAACCTCTTTCTCTATTTTCTCTCTTCTTTTCATTTATTCTTACATAATTTTAGTCACTTGGGTTGGTATATGACTCAATTGTTATGAATAACATTAATGCAAAAAACATTCTATTAAATATCAGCCTAGCCTTAACACATTGAACATGGTTAGGCATCAAATAGCAAAAAAAAATGTATATAATTTTACAATAATCTTCTAAATAGACATAGACTTTATGCATTTCATACAGCAAATAATGATAACTCCTAACTCACATGATGAACTCAAACATTATTTTTCAATACTATACAAATATCAATAACTCAACAAATTTTTTCTTTTCTCAGATTAATTGTAATATATACACTAGCATTTTGAACACATTCTGCCATTTACACATGCTATGATTCTGTCTTCATCAGCAGAAAGTGGACTCAGCCAAAGCAAATTCTCTATAATTGCAGAATAATCTTTGCTTAAACGAATATTCAAAATACTAGTATGAATACCAGTAACATACTTTCTTTAATTAAAATAATAGCATTCTGTAACACTAATGAGTTTAGTTCTAAAATATATATTAACATGTATAAATAATATTTTATATAAATTATTTTTCTGAGTATTAATTTCAAAAATGTAAATATGAAATTCAGAGAATAGTGGAATGACATACAGATATGAGGAGTAAGTCTAACACTGACTGACTTGCAAGATATGATGTTAGCTTACCAAAGGCTAAACATTGTAGCTTATATAAGCAATCTTTCTTATTTTTTGTGTTCTATTGTTATCTTTTTCTTTTTACTTTATTGTCTACAATCACTTAAATTAATAATAGAGTCCAATCATCATGAGTTACTCATGCTATTATTCACATACTCTGTACTAAATGGGACAGGAATTATGATTGAGTAACCACACTTTTATCTCTTATTAAATCCACAGTAAATCTGGTCAATGTTTTTTTTTTTTAATTATATATGTGTAAAACATGCAAAACCTTTTAAATAAAAAAAAAAATTGTGATGGAAAGAGTATGCAGATTTAGAAGTCATTGAGGCAATACAATCACTTATGAATTATATTGGGATTTGAGATTAAAATTTTTTTTGACAAATAAATATATATCCTCAAGAAATCTTACTAAAGAAAGGCCTTCCCACCACAAATGTGGAAAGATCTAAAAAAAAATGATTTAAAAATGGCTTGTCTTGGAAAATAGCCTAGAACTACAGTGTCTGGGGATTAGATATATTAAATAAAGATAATGGTGTCAAAAAGTCACTAATAGTTCTCATAAGCTTTTTTCTTCTTCTAATGCAGGTATAGTATAAGGAAAGAGAAACCTTAATTGATATGGATATTTTATTATATCTCACCTTGCCTTCAAATAATGGACTACTCCAGATCCCATTATATCTAGATCGAATTGAGCAATCATCCCCATGGACAAATACATATATAGGTAGATAAAGCATATCCAATGATAAGAGTGGAAAATAGGTGATGCTCACTGAATCAGAATATTTCCATTGTGGATAGGAATCTGGATATAAATAGTCAATCCATTTGGAGGTAAGGTCAGAGAACTACTATCAAATTTGAATGGTAGAATACACCTCCCAAAGTCATCAACTGTCAAGCTAAACAGGTAATGTAGTGAGGCAAGTTCACATTCAAGAGTGGAAGCTGCTAGAACCTAACACAGACATGATGCAAACTGTCAAGAGTATCACTGGAAGTGTCACCATACCTACTAATGATGTAGGCTGTCATAGAACAGTTGAAAATGGTAAGTAAAATTATAAGAGCACTTGAGTCCTTTCTATAGTTGCATAACAACTAGTAGCTATATCTCACAAATGGTAGCAGGTGAGGTATAATCACTGTACATATTGAAAATATGCAAGTGTATATTTGTTTCATGTTATATTAATAAATAATATATACTTACGTATTTACACTATATATAACTATTCTACCTCACCTGCTATCATTGGCAAGATATAGCTTCTACAGAGCCTTTGTAATTTTACCTATTACTTACAGTTGTTCTGTGACAGTCTGCCCCGTGAATAGTTAATGTGACTTTTTCAGTTGTACTCTGACAATTTGTCTCATGATTTGATAGTAATTTTCTCATTTTACCTCCAATTGGATTAACTATTTATTGTCCGATTTTCATTCTTAATGGAAACATTCAGATTGTTTAGTTATTTGTTGTCAGATTTTCATTGATAATGGAAACATTCAGATTCTGTGAGCATCACTGCTTATTGGCTCATTCTTGCCATTGGATATATGTTATACACATTGGTCTGTGATGATGAATGCCCAATCTGATCTAGATAAAATGGGATCTGAACCACTCCATTATTTGAAGGCAAGGTCAGATATAACACACTTATAACTAAATAGTTATCATGACTTCAAATGTTTATAGATGTTCTTTTTACAGACTAAGAAAGATTTAATTGAACAAATAGATTAATGTAATTTTTTTAAAAGGATAACTCATTGTATAAAAGAAAATTACATGATGTCAGCTTCCCAATGAAATCTAACTTGGATATTTTCTATTCTTAGAATTTGGAAAGGTATCAATGAAAGTTTAATGATATTAAAATGCACCGAGAACAATGGGATTTAAAACTGCTTATACTTCAAATGTTTTTTTTTTTAAAAAAGGAAACGATAAAACAGTAAATTATAGCCAATGTTATTGGAAACAATGGTATAAAAAAATAAAATAGACTGGTATTCTGTTGTTGACTTGTTTATTTCATCTTCATTTAGACAAAAAAAAAAAAATCACTAAAACAAAATCTGGATGATTCCATGCTCATAGCAGTGACATTTTATAAATTATGTTATACTAGAATTCAAAATGCAAAAAAAGTCACTAGTAAGTACAGATTTTTGGATAAATCAGATTAATATGTTCCAAGATTAAATAATTGCATTAAAAAAAAGTCCTATCCAAATACACTAATAGAAAATTTAATGCATTTAGAAGCATCCTATTTGTGCTAGGTTTCAACGACTATAGAACACAAAAATTTCAATATAAATTTTTAAATTGTTCAGGTTATTGAGATATGAAATTATTGTGGATATGATTATATTTGTTCTTGCATTGGGAAAAAAAAAAAACCTAACTGATTCTCTGACTATTAATGATTCAATAGTATTCTCTACTTCAGCTGAATGATAAAATTATATGGAGCTTTTTAGCAATATGAAAATTTGAAAGAAGTTTAATAACTAATCCAAAAACTTAATTATGGTATTAAAATTGCAATAAAAATTATATGAATATCTTTATGTGTTGAAAATAGCTCATAAATACGAAAAATGATATAATAATCCTATTAAATTAATGAATGGAATCTGTATATAGAATACACATAATAGATTTGTGAATAAATTAATCTACAGAGCAGAAAAATGAGTTAATAATAATCTAGAGAATCATTCATCTTTAGATAAAAATATCCAGATTGATAAGAATAAAACAGTTCCTTATAATCTTAAAAATGTTAATTGGTCCTAATGAAATACCTGAAGAAGTTTTAAAATATGGTGTTGGAATTTTTTAAAAATGAATTTGTACCAATTGATCCTAAGTTGTGTTTCCATGAATCCAATTTATACAAAGAAGAGACTGCAGTAATTATTGTGGAATATTTTGTTGTCCATTATAGCAGAAAACTGAATTATGTATTTTATACTTTTTTTTCACCTTAATTGTTATCTAGAGTTAAAGATTTCTGCATTGAAAATTGATTTCTCTTTGGAGTATTTATTAACCTCATATGACCTCTTATGTATTTAAAATACTTGATTACTTTTACTAAAAAGTGTAAAAAATTTTAAAAGGCCATCAAATTTAAACCTATCCCTTTTATAACACCAAAAAAAGATACAAAAAAGAGCATTAAGAAAGCCATTCCATATACCACAAAGACTAAATGACCAGTATGTTATATATGATATAATGGTCATTTAGACCATTTATGTGATATCTTATAACATCTTTTTATTTCTAAGGCAATCTTTTTCCTGAAAAACTTTAGCATTTTATCTAATTGCAACAAAGTCTGCCTCTATCAACATGAAAAGTATATGCAAGTTCTTTTTCAAGATGAAAATAGTTTCAAAGATAAACTGAATAGATTGCTTCCTAACATAAATGTGTAATAATTAAAGACTAATAAAAATAAAAATAAAATTTTGTTACAAGACCAAACCAAAAACAAATGATGAGTAAATGAGTGATTAAATATTGCCTTTATTAGCTTTTGATTTATTTAATCAAAAACGTTTGTAGGTACTATTTGAAAATAAATAGTTATCCTGGAAGTTTATTCATATTACTGCTCCATGAAGTTATGAAATGAAATATTATTACAGATGGAGGAAAAACTGAAGCATCTGAAATAAAAACTGGTATTAAACAGAGATGTGTACTAGTTCTAACTTTGTTTTGTAATTTTTTAACAGCGACTTTTTAAAACAGTTTATGGGCAGCTTCAGAAATAGGCATCAAGATGCAATATAAGTTTTTAATTTGAACCTGCTACTATTAATAATTGAAAAAAAATAATTCTTATATGTTCTTAACATTTTGGGTCCAACCTGCTTTATCAGCAACTTTTGTTTTGAGAATGTGGATCAATTTAAATATTTTATAACATTTTTAGTAATAATTTACTAAGGGTGTAACCTTAGAAATAAGCGTCTGAAAAATACGAAGGTAGGGACCTCTTACAACATTTTTAGGTAAATGAGTGTTTTAGACGGTTGAAATGCACTCATAGCAAATTAAGATAAGATACTTCATCACAGAAATACAACCATTTAAAACTGAATTAATTGTATATAGGGTTATTTTATAACTTCATTTTAGGGAAGTGAAAAATGAATTCACATGTCCATGTAAAAAGACACAAAAAAAAATAATGTCAATTTATAATAATGTAAAAATATAATGGCACAATCATAAGATTAATTATATGTTATTCAGTTTTTTGGATGGAGATGCCATTGAATTTGCAATAGCAAAGCACATCTTCACTGAAGTGAGCATGCCAGGTTGATAACAAGTAATAAGACTTTTTAAAAACTATATTACATGATAAACATTAGCATGTTTTCGTGAAAGTAGATTATTTATTTTACAAAGATTATTTCAAACACATTCTAGAGGTGCAATAGTGAATAATGGAGAGCTACAAGTAAGCAAAATGTTACTGCAGAAAAAGTTAAAAGACAATATTGCAAAATGTTAAATAAATTAAATGATCATTACATTATATATTCGGGTGTGATTGTAGATCATAAATTGCTTTATACAGTCATCATAGAACTCACCTTTATGCTCTTTTTTAAATCACATTTCTAGAATTAAAATGACCAAATTTATTTGAATAGCTAATGAAAATTATTATGAAAATAGCATGTTCACATATGAACTTTCTGAAAATTTTATACTTTTTAATAAAAATTATTAGATGTTAATAATAGTAATTGTTCAGAAAAACATATATGAAAGTTAAAGTGAAAATGAATTATAAAGCTATGAAATTCAATTTTTTTTAATTAAAAATAAATGTAAATGACAATATATATTCATCAGTCTATACTAAGTAGGAAGGTAATTTCAAATGTATAATAAATGTATGTTTCAAAACAGTCACTCTTTATAGAATATCCTAAAATAATTTTTAAACCAACCAATTCTTATTTTTTTTAAAAATAATACTTTATTTCAAGATTGCAAGTTTAAAATTTTTAATCATTTTATATTTGGGTTTTTAATTTACTCAACTTTCTATCATAAAAATATTTAGTCAACAATTTGCTTTGCAGAAAATTAGTTAACATATATAAGATACATTAAAAAAAAATCAACTAATAAAAATAAGTCAATAAAAAATTCTTTAATATAAATCCAAATGTGAAAGTAAATATACCTTTCATAAAATATATAATAATGATTGATAAGCAATTTCCAAACTACAAAAAAAAGTTTTGATTAATAGACTTCAGATAGAATGAAATTAAGTACATGTGTTTTGCTGAAATAGTATATTTAATTAACTTCAACATTTATTTGTATATGACAAGTCATAAAAAAAAAGCCAATCAATTTCAGCAGTGAAATTTTGTAATAAGGGTGTGGTGAATAGTTTCATTCATTTTAAAAAATAAGAATAAAGACTGCTTTATAAATTAAAAATAAATAAATCAATAAATATCTAACTATATAAAATGTGAATTATAAATTAATACCTGACAGTTGGCAACTATGTTTTTTGATTCAAAAAAAAATATGTAAATTAAAAGAAAAACGACAAATCAAATGAATGCAAATCTCTCAAAATACTAATGAAAATAATATTTATTAAATTCCCTGCTAAAGACAATTCAAATAAATGCAATTAAGTATACAAAACAAATGAAATATACAGTCATTATTTAATTTCTGACTACTTACTATCTTTTAGTATATTTTATATTCAACTATATTATAGTATTTAATATAGACAAAACCAATATCTTTCTAATAATTACAATTTGCTTTTTTATATTGAAATTCTTTGATTGTATCTATAATCATTAGCCTATAGAAAGATGCATTATTAATACCTATGCATACCAAATTATCTACTTAAAAAAATGAGAGTAAATAAGAAAGAATAATACAACCAAACAACAATACTTTAATGCCAATGATAATTTGATATTACTTGTCACTTCACTATAAAGAATTCATTCTAACATTAAAGCTAGTACATCAAAAAATTAATGTGCTTCAATAATAGTTTGTGCCTATTCCAAACAAATTTTTTTCTTAGTTTACTTAGATCAAAATTCTAATAGTAATATTATTCTTTATATACAGAAGAATACACTTACTGGTCTCTATAGTATTAATTATTAAATACATTCTGAAATTATAATTACTAGATATTCATAAGTGCACTAATTATATTTATTTATTATTTACAATTTAAATATGATCATTAACATTTTTGAACATTATTTTAATTTACATATTTGTAATTAAATACAGTTAATCAGAAATTTCTGTTTCCAGGATTTATTCAAATTTGTTGATTTCAAGAACATTTATTCTCTCACAGAAAATCCAAAACTCCCCTGAAAATCCATACTCTGTCAAAATAGAAAAAAAAACAAGCCGTTCCCTGCAAATAAATTTATTGATTTACAAATGTTTACTAGGTTGGTTTTTTTTTATTTGTAAATGTGAGTGCAAATTAATTTATTATAAAACAATAAATCACCTTTGAAATTTTATTGGAAAATAGAAATATTTGAATAAAAGATCTTTGGATTAGTACATACATATTCTACCTGTACTTGAATTTCCACAAATTATTTTTATATAGCATCAACTTCTAACAGAATTGTGCTTAATTCCTGACAGATAATTACAGTATTATTATTATGGTGAAAATTTTAAATGTAGTTAGTTGGGTTTTTTTAATTTTACACATAAGACATTCAGAGAAAAGGGGGTGGGGGGTCAATTTTAAACCACAAACTTTAAATCTTATGTTTCTTTAAAATAAAGATAAATATTCTTTCTTTTAAAAATTTTACAAGGTGCCACAGCCTATAAAAAGCCAATGTGTGTATATAATTTTTCTTTTTAGATATTAAATTAGGATCATTTCATTATGTTTAAAAATATTTTGAATTTTTTTTTTCAGCTTGAAATAATTTACTATTTATATTTTCTGGAATTCAAAAATAGATAAGACTATTTTTCAGTTATACTTTTCTGTAATACTAACATATACAGTGGTTAAAAACAAAAAATAAAATCCAAAATAAATGACCTCATTTTTTTTTATATAAATTTTAGTAGAATTATCTGCTTGGAGAATTTGTTGTTTTTTTTTAACAGAAACCTTGATTGTGAGAATGTGTTTATGACTTGCCTAAAATGATTTTCCTTAAAAAAAAATTCTAAAATGATTTTCCTCTTTTACTTTTTACAAATGTTCTATTTTAACATAGACTTCCTTACTTTTTTTATATGAAAAATTTGTTTGACTTGTCAAGGTAACACAAGTATTTTATTAGTAGCTTTTAAAAAAAAAAATCCTGCAAAATTAACCTTTTCCCATTTAATCCTACACACACAAATAAACATATGCATACAAACTGCTATTTTCTTCAGATAATATTAGCTTTAATAACTCCCACTCATCTAATTATATATATTTTTATTTCATTAAATAATTTTTTTTAATATGATGACTAACTAGATTCACTAACAACTTTTTAAATTGCTAAAAATCATAACAAAAAAAAATGGCAATTCAAAATTATATAAATTATTTTGTAATTATATAAAACTGATGTAATTTTTAATTACAATAAAAAATCCTTACAATCTAACACATTCAAAATTATAATTTGTATACCAAAAAAGAATTTATTTTTATTTCTCATAAAATATTTAATAGAATCCACCAAATTTAGACAAATTCAATAGACATTAACAGATGTATATTAATCACATTCCCTTGATATAGCATATGCCTTTAGGTAATTATCATATCTGCATGCCATATGACAACCTGTGGTATGAGTCCAACCATGTATGTACTAAAAAAAATTTATAGACTTAGAATTTTTTTTTTCAGATAGCAGATCCATAGCCAACTCCAGGCAATTATCCATATATTGGTTAGTAATTAGGATGTAGCTATTATCAGATGGAAGACAATAATTAATCTTAATCTGGATTGATCAGATAAGTTCCAATGTGCTGACTGTAAAGAAAAAAAATTAAATATGGATGCAGTATTTGCCACTAGTAGGAAATACATCCTATGAATGCTTGAATATTGTTATTATTGTAATCGAATCCAACATTTACAATGTATTGGCTTGCCAGCAAAAAATTTGTCACAATTTCAAGATGTTGCTGATTTGTTTACACTGTTTTAAAAAAGTAGTCTATTATTTAAATAAAATAATCCATAGAAATGAGTTGACTAGAGATTAAGATTATTTTCAGGACCCCCCAAATAATGCAAGAGTATCACAATTTAATATTATATGTACTGTAATTCATTTTTATGTAGACATTGTTTTAATTAACCAGATTTTTAAAGATTTGATTAAAGTTTTAAATTAATTAAATTAAATTAATTGATTCCCAGTTTAGAAAAGGAAAAAAAAATGTGTTTGATCAATTGATTGAATGAATAGAACTGTTATATTCAACCTGATGCTAAGATGCTCTGTCACTCATTATTTATTTATTTTTTCCATAGAATAAATGTAACACATATAATATATTAAAAAAAAAAGAAAAATCTAATCTGTACAATTCTAATCATTTGTTCATTATTAACAGTAATTAAGATAAGATCAAAACCTTCCTTAATCAATTCCAAATTTAGATAAATGGAAAAACAAACAATTGAGCCAATATATCTAAAAAAAAATTCAGTCTGGCAAAATAAATGGCTTAGCCAGTCACTTTAGTGCTCAAACATCATTTGACTTAACAACCAAAAATAAATCATACACTAAATAAAAATCTATATATGTTCAATGAATACTCTATTAATCTTCCAATAATAATATTCATCATAAAAATCATTCTTAATTTTAAAAAAAATATATCCTTAACCATAATCTGATATGTCAATACTATACTTCAGTTTATGCATTATGAATATAAACAGACAATGTAAAAACAGGGCTAAAATAACTTGGAAAAAAAGATGAAGATAAAGAATTCCAGAAACTTGGGAAATATGTGTTAACTGTTTAATAACTAGAGACTCTATGATAACTAGATACTCTATGATGAGTCTAAAGCAATCTAGTGCAAATTAAATAACAATATAAATACATAATTCCACAGAAATAAAAATGAGAATAACTAAATTATATTTTTATTAATTAAATAATTTGCAAACAGTAAGAGAATTACAGACTATAGAGAATTGGTCATCATTCATAAACAGTTCCTTCATAAATAATGGTTATTTATTAAATAAAAAACAATAATTATTACTTTATAAACATGGAGAACACTTGAAAGATTATAGTAATTACACATAATGTTCAAAACATAGAATCATTCAATAATGGCAGTGCAAAATATATGAAGTATTAACAGATAAAAAGAGCCTATTTTAAAACTATACTTTTATTTATATTCATAAATAATATCTCATTAAAACATAATAGCTGTTATTTTTTCCAATCATTAGGCCTTCAAATCATCCTACATTACTATTTTATAACAACACTATTTTTTAATATATGAGACTGCAACATTTAATTTGTTTAAAATCAGCCAGAGACTGTACAAAAAAACTTAATTAAAATACCAACAAATTAAAATACCAACACAATATTACTTGATTCTTTCAGCTTACTATGATATTATAAACAAAAGCAGTTTAAGTTTATAAACTGAATTTTAAGATATTATAAACAAAAGCAGTTTTAGTTTATAAACTGGATTTTAATAAATTATATCAATAAAATCAAAGCAAAAAAAAAAAAAAATACACTGTAACAGCAGTAAGATTATAATATAAATATGCAAACTTCCTAGTATGACATTTGTTGTTTTAAAAAAAAAAAATGTCAAGCTGAATTCTTAATTATAAAATGCACAGTTAAGACTTAATTAAATATAACTATCTTTTAACAAAAAAATGAATTTGGCTAAAGTATTAGAAATCATTAATATATTAATTAATTTCATTCATCTCTCATTCTACTATTCTTTATTATACATATAACTACACTAAGGACATTTTAAAATAAATAAATAATGATAAGAATATGTAGACAATGGCATTTTTCTTTTTTGAGATTTACCTATTTCATATTCCTATTCACATATACATCACTCCTATCTTGAGGTGTTTGTAACAATTGAGCAATACTATTGCTTGGACTCCCATAAAAATGTTTTTATTACAAAAAAATAAATAAAAATTTATACATTAACAATAAATTAATAATTGTTTTTTCAATCACGAAATTATAATAAATGAAACAAAATCTCATAAAACTCTTATCAACAAAAACTAAACATGTACAAACATCATACTATTAAACATTCCTTAAAAGTAAATAAATATTTTTCTTTCAAATTTAATTATAACACTCTAGTAGTTTTAGAATAATTTGTCAACTTTTAGGTCAAATATAAAACAAAAAGTCTTACTAACAGTTTATTTCACAAGAGAATTTCCAATGCATAGGGAATTAATAACATGAATGCAAGCAAATGATTATTTTAATTAAGCTAAACAAATAACAATCAATATATTTTCTATGGTGTAACCTATCAATTTTTTACATTACATTCCACCCATTAAACATATACTTGTAGTGCTTTTTATTTTATCCATATTAGTGTAGAAAATTATATTAAATTCCATTCATACTTTTATTTTTTCTACTACATGCATATGAAATGTAAATAATGTTAAACTTGAAATTTTAGGTGAAAATCCTTTTATTATTATACATTCTGGTACTGAAAATTTTATTACATTTTGCATTTTAATTATAAATTTATTAAGCGCATACGATAAGTAAGTAATATTTTATTAAAGCTATGAACCTCAAGAGTATGCGCCTAAAAATGTGAAGATAGGAACCTCTATAGGTCTTAAACACAAGCTTATGACTTTGGAAGAAAAGAGTGGAACCACTCTTTACTTCAACCTACTTTCTATATGAATAGGCGAAACTAAAGCATTTAGATCTAAGAGCATAAAGCTATTCAATACTTCACTGATTAAGTCCACAATTCCTATTACACATTAGTACTCATGAAATCTTTCGATTTACGAGTTAATGGAAGATCTTATAGTTAGAAATCTATTGTGATAATTTAAAGTTGTAATTATAAATTTATTAAGCGTGTATACATTACGTATTAAGACTGTGAACCTCAAGAGTATGCGCCTAAAAATGCGAAGATAGGGACCTCTACAGGTCTTAAACACAAGCTTACGACTTTGAAAGAAATGCTTTAGTTTTGCTTATTCATATAAAAAGTAGGTTGGAGTAAAGAGTGGTTCCGCTCTTTTCTTCCAAAGTCATAAGCTTGTGTTTAAGACCTGTAGAGGTCCCTATCTTCACATTTTTTAGGTACATACTCTTGAGGTTCACAGCTTTAATAAAATATTACTTATATAATGTATATGCACTTAATAAATTTATAATTACAAGTTTAAATTATCGTAATAGATTTCTAACTATAAGATCTGTCCATTAACTCGTAAATCTAAAGATTTTGTGAATACTAATATGTAATAGGAATTATGGACTTAATCAGTGAAGTATTGAATAGCTTCATGCTCTCAGATCTAAATGCTTTAGTTTCATCTATTCATATAGAAAGTAGGTTGAAGTAAAGAGTGGTTCCACTCTTTTCTTCCAAAGTCGTAAGCTTCTGTTTAAGATCTGTAGAGGTCCCTGTCTTCGCATTTTTAAGCGCATATGAGGTTCACAGCCTTAATAAAATATTACTTACATAATGTATACGCACATAATAAATTTATAATTACAACTTTAAATTATCGTAATAGATTTCTAACAATGAGATCTTTCCATTAACTCATAAATCGAAAGATTTCGTGAGTACTAATGAGTAATAGGAATTGTAGACTTAATCAGTGAAGTATTGAATAGCTTCATGCTCTCAGATCTAAATGCTTTAGTTTCGCCTATTCTTATAGAAAATAGATTGAAATAAAGAGTGATGCTGCTCTTTTATTCCAAAGTCGTAAGCTATATTTAAGACCTGTAGACGTCCCTATCTTCGCATTTTTAGACGCATATTCTTGAAGTTCACAGCCTTAATAAAATATTACTTACATAATGTATACACGCTTAATAAATTTATAATTACAACTTTAAATTATCGTAATAGATTTCTAACTATAAGATCTTTCAATTAACTCATTGTAAATCGAAAGATTTCGTGAGTACTAATGTGTAATAGGAATTGTGGACTTAATCAGTGAAGTATTGAATAGTTTCATACTCTCAGATCTAAATGCTTTAGTTTCCCCCATTCATATAGAAAGTAAGTTGAAGTAAAGAGCGGTTCTGCTCTTTTCCAAAGTTGTAAGCTTATGTTTAAGACCTGTAGAGATCCCTATCTTCACACTTTTAGGTGTATACTCTTGAGGTTCACAGCCTTAATAAAATATTATTTTGCATTTTAATAATACTATAATTTCATTAAATTATTTTAAAATATATAAAACATAGGAGTTGAAACTTTGCCAAAATAAACACACAAAAAAAATAGATATTTCTATGAATAATTGTTTAATTTAATTAAGAATATGTATATAACATAGCACTGATAATATTTTTTCTTTCAATTTTTTCCTTTTAGTTTCTGGAAATCACCTTTTCAACTGGGAGGTCTATTTCAATTTCTCCTTTTTTAACAGCAATCATAATTTTTTTGTGTGTGAATTAAAAATAAAATAACATCATTTTTATTAACAACATTTGCTTGTAACTATTCTTTGTAATTACCATTTCAATTGACTATTACCAAGACTATCTTACAACATATATTTTGTCATTTTGTTTGGGTTTCACAGATTCCATTTCATTAATAAAGTATCCTCTCTACTGTTTATTACACTTTCCTAATAAAAATGCTAGACATTTTAAGGAATACTCAGCATTCTACACTATATCTTAATTTCATACAAGAAATTTTTTTTTAAATGTTTAACCAGTATAATTATAATTCCCCTTCCCTCTTCTAGCCTTGCAGAAACAATTGCATAAATTAAATTTATTTAATTAGATAAAAATTCAACTCTTTTTACAGTAGTGCCACCTAGTGCAAGACAGAATAATCAATGAATACAAGAAGGTTTGTACATAAAATCCCTATCTAGTGCCCACTCATCCAATATCTCAAGACTAGTTTCTAGCTTGTGGCTTTCATCAGTAAAAAGCTTTAGGTCTGAGAGCACTGCATCTAAATCTTAGGATCTAATGCAAGTCCAAATTGAAAACTTACTATTTGGAAACCAAGCTTATTCACTTGTATAGGCATATAGATATGAACCCAGACCAACATCTATATATTCTGGTATCTTTGGCTCTTTAATAATCATAGTCATCAATATACCATTTGGTAGGAAAGATATTAAACCACTAAACATCACGATTGTCATTTCCTATGCTTGCACAAGCTATTAAAGCAGGCAAAACTCTCCATATGGCAGTATCACCCAATATAAGCCAGAGTAATCAATGGATGCAAGAAGAAATTTACATAAAATCCTATCTAGTGTCTACTCGTTCAATATCCCCAGATTAGTTTCTAGCCTGTGGCTTTCGTCAGTGAGGAACTTTTGGATTTGAGAGCACTGCAACCTAGATATTAGAATCTAACACATCCCTCTCAGATTCAAAGCTCCTCACTAATGAAAGCCACAAGCTAGAAATTAGTCTGGAGATAATGGATGAGTAGATATTAGATAGGGATTTTATGCATAAATTTTCTTGCATCCATTGATTACTCTGACTTACAACGGGTGGCACTACTGGTATGGAGAGTTTTGCCTGTTTTAACAGCTTGTGTAAGCATAGGAAATAGTGATCATGTGATGTTTAATGCTTTAATACCAATCCTGCCCAATGGAATAATGGTGATTGTGGTTATTAAAGAACCAATGATATCAAAATACATAGATGCTGAACTGGGTTCAGATGCAGTGCTCTCAGATCCAAAGCTCCTCACTGAAGAAAGTTACAAACTAAAAACTAGTTTGGGAATATTGGATGAATAAGCACTAAATAAGGATTTTATGCCCAAATCTTGGTCCAGTGATTATTCTGGCTTACACTGGGTGGCACTACTATATGGAGTTTTGCCTCTGTATTAACAGTTTGTGTATGCATAGGAAAAGATGACTATGTGATCTTTAATTGATAAAAATGCTAATGGTCAAGGGTAAATAAAATACAGTTTTATTATTATACACTAATGTAAAATAATATTAATAAACTAAGTCAACAGCATAACATATGTATATTTATTGCATATAGTTGCATAGAACTTTTTGGCTTAATTGGTCCTCCTATTTATAAATAGTTATGCTAAAAAAAAATCATATTCCTTAACTGTCCTTTTCTTAAAAAAAAAAACCTAACAAACAAAATATGTATAATGGGAAATTAACTCTTGAGATTACTATATTAATATTTGCAAACTACAGAACATGCATAACTGACATTTGAACACTATCACCTATAATCCTATCACAACTTAGCAATCAATACACAGCATTTTCTCATTAATTTTGAAAATAAGTAATAATGTTTGATTTTTATTTCTTAATTAAAATACTGTTTTATAAATAAAAATTTTAATTTCATTTGATTTTTGAATAGTTATTTTATCTTTTTTATTAAAATAAATCACAAAGGAAAGTAGATTACACATAAAGATTGCTTTACTGAAGGACTTCATCCAGTGATGGCTTATGCATATGGAAAGCAGCTCTTCTCATCTAAAATTAAAGTTCCTGTTTTATTATTGCTCTTAAATTTTTACACACAGTGAAACTATGAATTATGCTATATTTTGTTCTAAACCCTCTTGTATATGACACATATAACATATAATAGCTTATGTTTTGTTGACATGTCTTTTATTATAATACAATAATTATTATTTATTACATAAGTATGCAGTACAGTATATTTCAATACATATATTCATATAGCAGATGTTTTAAGTGTACAATATGCATATATAAATTAAGATTATAATATAAACAAAAAAAAATTTTTTAAAATGTTATTAATAATAAATTGAGAAAGCATATTTACATATATATTTGCAGTACTTTGTATGTTCAATCTTTCACAATTGTGTTCATTACAATTAAATATAAGTTTGGGACATTTTTTTTTCGTTGAATAATTTTGTTAAACTCTAATGACAACATAACTGCAGATTCAATATCATCACATGCAGCTTCACCGGTTACTTTAATATTTTTAAGACTAATGATTAGAATCTATACAGCCATTCCTTATTTGCGATGAATAACTTGGAATTGTGTGATCCAGATCCTCAGCTAACTTCAGACTCTTAAGATTTGCCAATGCAATACAAGATTGTCAACTGGTAACATTCTTGTGATTTATATCATTTAACTATAAATTTAAAGTTTTTTCTATTTTAACCAAAATAATATCCCTTATTTAGATTACAAATTTAACTGTTTCAGGGTCACAAGCGACAATGGCATGAATCTGCTTCTATCATTCTATAATTTCTTTGATTGATGACTCATTATTTTAAAACATACAGCCAATTTAGGAAAAATGACTTTCCTTTATTAAATCAATTTTTTTTTCCATCATTTAATGAAATTATGACTAATTTTAGATTTATCACTCATTGTACTACAATAAATTTTACTGAAGATATGCTAATATGTACTGTAAATAAAACTTTTTGGAGAAAAAAAAAATGTTAAGAAAAAATTTTGAGTACAAGTTAAGAATTCTACTTAAATCATGCAGTAAGAGATCTGACAACATAGTTCAATTTTCGCACAGCACCACAGCTCAGCTGGTCATAATTGCCAATCTAAAGATCCAGTGATTATTTGTAGAGAATGGCATGATCTCAAGAGAAAGATAAAAGCTTATTTTATCGCTAAAGATAACAACTCGATAAACAGAAAAGACTCTTATTATAAGATCTCCAGGAGATAGAATACATTATTTATTCACAAGATGGCTATGAAGATAAGGACCCTAGCCTTCGAAAGCGCTTAGCCATATATTTAGATACAGATATTTAGTTTGTATCAATATTAATATTTCTGTCTTCAGCTTTGTGTGTTTGTGCGTTTTAGCGCATTTTATATTTTATACTTTGAAATAATTAGCCACAAACTCTTTGCTCATTTCAATATTTAACAAGGGAAAAAAAAGGCAGCCATCATAAATGAGATTCATAAAATTTAATAAGTTTATGAATTTCAATCATTTTTTATGCAAATTTTTTCTTTGAATAGTGTGTAATTGAAATCATATAGATGGATGCAGCATAGTTTGTAGCTTCACTGTATTTATAAAAAAAATCATAATTGTCTTGATTGTAATACAATACTGCTTGATAGTTTGAAGCATGGTGTGAAATGTCAGCAACAGCTGCTTCACAAGTAGTTGACCCGGGTTAGCAGGTTCACTTCCCAGCTGATGCTATGACACATGAGAAAAATAATAATAATAATAATTATATTTGCAATAGACAGGCTTGAGATAATATCAGTACTGACCTGCAAGCTAAAGATTAGAGCTGCATTTAATGCTGATTGCATCAAACTAACCAATCTATAAAAAAATATAACTACCTAGAAGGAATAACATACTGGAATTGAGCATGACTGATGAGCAGTTCAAGCTAGTAACACTCCGAGTAGTCTCTGCTCTCAAAAAAAAAACTTTTTCAAAAAATTCAATAACACAAAATATACTTAATATTTTAGTTGTTAAATATTTAAATTTTAATGATAAATATATAAACCAAAAAGAACGAAGAATAAATTAAATATAAATAATTATCTACTACTGTGCTATTTTTAGTTTTACATTGAAATATATTTGGTATAATTTGACTTAGTAAGTAAATTACATGTATAGAATAAATTTTAATTTTATTAATATCCTATAGTATGATTTTCAACTAGTATTAAACATGCAGTATGTGTATATATATATATTGTATTTAGCTTACAGATGTTCTACTGCAAAATAGAACTATCAGTCATATATGGATGAATCAGAATGTTAATTATATCTCTAGCAAGTGAAAACCTTTCTTTTAAAATATTGTATTAGATACATATTGCATTAGAATAAGCTGCTTTAAAAGAATGGCAACCAGCAATGGCAAACAGCCCCTAGCAATGATTTGCTATTACTTGAATCTACTACTAGAGGAAGTGAACAGGTACATTTAAAATTAACCTTACTTCTAAAAATAAAATTTTATTTAATAAAAATCATTTATATTGACATTAAATACTGTTTTAATCATAATGCAAAGTATTCCTTTCAAAAGTAATCAAAATTCGATATGTATTACTAACAATTAAATCAGTTTAATCATTACATATTTACAACTCATATTTCTATAGCAACCAAACAACAATACATCACATCACAGAACCATAGGATTTGGAATTTTAATTTATTATTAATCAATAAAGCTTTACTTATATAGTAGTGACAAACAATTGTATAAATTTTATGTATGCAAAGAAAGGTTTTTTAACATAATCATGTTAATAACAAAAAAAATTTGGAAAGAATATATTTATCTTGGAAATTTATTCCTTTAAATATATAAGGATATTTTTAAAATGTAAAGATAAAGTTTTAAGTAGTTCACTTTTCCAACATAATTCACCAAGTTACCTAACTGATGAGTAATGAACGTTTTAATTTTTTTCTAATGTTATATCTCTAAATTAAGATTAATAAAATACTCATTTATTGACAATATTTAATGGTTAACTAGATTAATTATGAACTAGATTACTCCTTTAAAAAATATAAACAACAGTGCTTGTAGAATAAAAAAATTTCTAAATTTCACCCAGAGCTAATTCAATCCCATCCCAATTCATGGGTATAGCAAACAGATGTTACTCCCACAAGCTGAAATTCAAATCTTAATGACACATGAAAATATTTTCAAATAACCAACACGTATATGGAAGCTATTGTTTTTTTGTTGTTTTTTTTTCAAATATCTGGCTTACAGCCAATCTATCAAATTATTGGCCAGAAAATGGATACCTCAACTAGAAATTGAAATCTTAGATAACTTGGAGATGTCTTTCCTTAGCAGAAACAGACTATTTTAAATAATTATTTTTACTTTTCCTACTTTCATGATTTTTTTTTTCTTGCCCTTTCTTTTATGGAAACACAAATTTTTTTAGTATGTGTGAACTTCATACTCTGCCAACTTAATTCTTTAAGTTTAATTATCGTACATAAAGATTTCTCTTCACATGAGCATGAATCCAAAGAGATTGAACTATTTAATTAATTCAATTACTGTTTCTGAAACACACAGAATTACATAGTAGAGATGTCTGCCCATGCCTTGTATTAAATGGATTATGTCCTGTGTATGAGGGGTCAGATTGATCTTAGGTCAACATGGAGTTGACAAGAATCTCAGCCTCAGGGTGGCCTTTGAGCATTCCATCATCAGATTTTCAATTGGATGGATGGTTGAAGAGTTAGAGTGTGGAGTAGATTGAAGCCTGTCCATTAAAGTATGTGAATTGGCTATCTTAATATATATCTGAGCAATTATAGCATATATGTGTGGAAATGATAATCTGGACCAACTGATGATTGCTGGTTTAGCATGAAATACGGATATTGGTGATTATTTATCTTTTCAACATATATGTGTTCAAGTGTATCAGTGTTATGAGATAGTGTGGAGAGTGGTGGGTCGTCTGAAAGTCTGTGCTCATATACCCTATATATTTCAATTACTATTTGTATATTTCAGTACAAAAATGAAAAAGTCTGCTTAATAAAAATTTATATATAAAAAATCTAATTAGTAAAAAAAAAAAAATAACTTATTTCTATTAAACATATTAAAACTGATAATGAGAAATCAAATTTTTGCATTCTATAATATTCAGAAAAATTAAATTCTATAAAGAGAACCATCTAAACTTGATAATCAATTTTAGAGTATAGTTATATATGAAACTGCTAAAAACATTGATAATTATTTGCAAAATATATTAGAATGTGAAGATTAGGTTAGTATGTCACTTTTTGAATTTTATTTAAAGTAATACATATATTAAAATATTTTATATATAGATCTTGCAAATAAGCTCTTTTACATTTGCAAATACGAGCTTTATTAAATTAGGTTATGTGACATCTGACTTGATTTTTTTTTTCCATTTTAAAATATTTTATAAAAAAAAAACACTTTTATTTAATTTGAGCAGAAATGCACTAAAAATCAAAAAACTTTTTACTCCCAACCACAACTTGGATTGCTATAGAGCATCTATAAATTTAATGATTGAATTAACTAATTTATTGATGCCCCACTGATAATAAAAAATATATCACTGCATTTCTAAATATTTGAAATGAAATGTCACATTAAATATCATTTTTAATTTTTTTTTATTTATGAAGGGTGTTTTAAAAAAAGTAACTTTTAGCTCAACAATAAAAAAAAATTAAGATTTAATCTTACTTTTTTCTATCTATTTTAAATAATTGCAAACGATTTTAGTGAATTAATTATGAAATTTAGTGAAAGCATATTTTAAAAAAATACACTGCAATATATTACACATCATTGAAAATTTACTGAATGGATATCAAGTCACATTGAAATTTGAATTTGCCAACACTGTTAGAATGGACAAAAGGTTAGACAATCCTGAAATAATATATTATCATATAAAATTATCATTGATATCTAACATGTATATAAAATTTGAAAGGAATCCATTCAATAGAAGTATGGTTAAAAATCATTTACAAGATTTTAACCAAATAGTAAATAGAATTTCTATGTTAAATAAAAGCTTTTAAAAGTATATAATTTGACAACAGCACACAATAATATAGCATTGGTCAATGTTAACAAATAGCATGAATCTATAGATAAATATCAGTTTATATAATTAACAACATTTTAATTAAAAAAACAATATGAAAATCAGAAAAAATAGTAACATTGTTTTATAAGTCATCATACCAGATCATGTATAGAAATGAATAATTTATTATAAAAAAAAGGTAATATGGGATAAAATTACTCTATATAACAATAATAATTAGATATATATAAAAAATTATAAATTATATTGAATTCATTGTTTATAAATCCCAATTGCTGTTAAAAAAAAAAGTTAATACTTTAAATTTGATTCTAGAGATGTTTCCTTAATTGTAAAACATTCCGCAATCATTAGCAGAAAGGGGATTCATATCTTTCTTCTAAAATACAATTTACATATAAACATAAGGCTTTGAAATAATAACAAAATGTTTGTAGACTGATAATATTAAAAAATTTAAGATCATATATTGAAAAAATGTAAAAGCTGTAACAATTTGAATATATATAACACATACATACATATAGCAAATCTACAATAAATTTGAATAACAATAAAAAATCCATCATTTCTTATTATTCTTATAATTATAATAACAAAATTGCCAAAAAAATGTGTTCTTAATATTTAAATATTTTTTATATTCTATATCATAAATTTGAACATGCTAATAAATAATTCTATGACCAAGATTTGCAATGATCATGAAAATATTAAAATTTTAATCTTAGCTCCAATAGAAAATTGAACTCTCTGGTGTTCATTGAAAAGAAAAAATTAAAAAGCACATTTTGTAACAGAATTCAAACAAACTATCTTATTAAGTAAACTACATATTAGTATTGACCACAAAATATGTGTAAAAAATATAATTTTGATAATATTAAAATTTTACATGAAGAATGAATGAAAAAGATTTAAAAAGTAATATTCATAATTGTCAAGTGTCTAATTTAAAAAATTATTATGTTTAGGCAATTAATGCAGCTGAAAACACACCAAAAATAATACATAAAAATGTAATTTGCCAATGAAATATTAAATATTTATATAAACATTATTATCATTAAAAGTCACTCCAGAAAAAAAAGAAAGATTAAGAATAAACTTAGAAAAAAATAAGAAAGAGAAAATATTGGAATCATAGAATCCCACTTTCATTGCGAGTGCAAAGAAATAACTAAAGTATGAGAAGCTCACGGTATCCAGATCTTTACTACTTGATATACAATTAATATTAAATCACTTCACATATGCATTTAATATTGAGTAATTTTTTGTCTTTTTAAGATAACAGTTTTGACTATTTAGTAGTTCAAAGCTATAAATACAAACATTTTCACATTAATAAATACATATACAATAATATAAATACATCTTAACATACATTATATTATTTGCATATGTTAAAAGAACATGAAAAAAGAATGATTAATTTATAACAATATCAATCAAGAATTTCAATCTGATTTCAAAATTAAATACTTTCTCACAATAACAAAAAAAAAAAAGCATATGTTTATGGTAAATGTAGTCAATAATTTAATACAAAAATGTGCTTCACATCTCAGAATGTTTATTGTTTTTTTTAATATATCTGAGTATATATAAAAATATTAGCATAATTTCAGTAATAGAAAACTTTAATGTTAATCAAATTACTGTAAATTAATTCAAAACTTCAAAAACAATTTTTAGTTATTTTAATTAAATAATAATAACTGCTTAAAATTTAACATACATCAATTAGCAAAACCGAGAATTGAGATATAAAATACTGTTTTTACCCCATTTTTAATAGTCATTAGAAGGTATAATATTTGATCTTAATTCCCATTTATCACAACTTTATTTTGGAAAATTTTTAAATTTTCAGACCTGTTATTTATTTATAAACATATTCTAACCATTTCCCAAATATTTAACATATTTCTCTACCAGATATAAAATGTTGTCTGCCAAAAAATGTAAGAACTATTATAAAGATCAGACTACTAACTCAAGATAGTTTTACCACCTAAAATTCATCTCAAATTCTAGATCTTCTTTCCACATGCTTAATCAAAAATCCTTTCAGCCAAGAATTAAGACATTAAAAATTAATTTCCTATGAAGTTTCAAATACCCCCCCCTCCATATTTAATAATAAAACCAATTGGATACGATCTTCTAGATATAACTGACACCCCATCAACAGATTCAGTACAACTCATCATTGTGGAGCATATTTGCTTCATAATTGGAATTTAAAAATTCTCTGACCTATATAAATGGGACCATGATCAACTTATGAATTATTTCATTAATGTATCACATCTATAAATACAATAGCAGAATTGAAGAATGAAAGGAAGCCATTAGTGAATCTATCTCCTAGATAGTATCTCTAATGAATTCTTTATATTGTTAGCAACAGGTAGTGAAAGCTAAGCTGTCTAAAAAAAAATTACATAAATAAATTTGAAAAATATTCACATGAATTTCTTTTAATAACATAATGTTTCCTTCAAATTTGGCATTCTCTAGTAAAAATGTGAGAGTTGAAAATAAATTTTAGCAAATATATTTTTTAACAATGGTTTTGCAATGTTCAATATTGTAATAATGCATTTTACATTATATCCAGTAATTAAACAAAATTCATTGTGTATAAGTCTGATTAAAATACATAATGATTTATTAATAATTATTAGTATATTGTAAAACCACTAAACATCACATGATCACTATCTTCTGGTATCCATTGATTGCTCTTGTTGGCACAAGATGGTACTACTGTATGGAGAATTTTGCTTTGTTTAGTATATTGTAACCAGTTGGGTTAGATAGGAGACAGTAACATATTTATGTGTGTGCATAGAAAAGTAGAAATAAACAGAAAAACTTTTGTAGATATTTTTCTACATTCACTGGGAATAATAATAACTGTAAGGGATTAAATAACTCTGGATTTAAAACAGAATTTTATTATAAATTAAACATTTAAAAATGTCTAAATAAATTAAAATTGTATTCTGATTTTGAATTTAAAAACAAGCATGTTTCTGATCATTGTAAAAATTTTCTATTATCTATTTTTGAAATCTTTTAATTAATGCTTATGTCAATTCTCTAAGTAAAAATATGTAGGTGACACTTTAGTAGAAATCTAAAAGTAGCTTTTGATAATTTTTAATCAAGATAAAGATTAGATAGAAAAAATCTTTTTTCAATTAAGGCATTTTTATTATCTCAGGTGACATAAAAAGGGATGATAAAAATATCAGTTCAGTTTGGCTAATAATATTCAGAAGCAGTGGCCAAATTGAACAGCTGCAAAGTCTGGTTTTCAGTCTGATTATAATATTTTTGAGAAGCAGTTGGCTAATAGCTAGCTGCAGAGCTGGAGTTATACAAAAAGAGCTTCCATTGAGATCTAAGAGAGGGCAAGTCCAGCAGCTGCCCCATAGTTAGTTTACTATGGAGTTCTGGTTCACCTGAAGCCAGGGTCTACTTCTAATTGATCAATTATCCTTAAATCTGGACAAGACAGCTTGTTGGCCTGAAGCCTATCAAGCCCTAGACAGAAGGGAAGAGCCCATGGCATGCCAACAAATTACCTGAATTATACTTCTCTCAATGATGACATTCCTGGACTATACTTTCCTGATGAACCAAAAACTAAGCTCACAAAAAAAATCCCAGCTTGCTGAAGAAGTAATTCTAGTACATTGCTGTTTATATGTACACACAAGGAGCCACAGATAAACACATTGTGTCACATGTATATAATCTGAGTTACTTTAATATTCCTTAAAATATTTTTAAACCTACATTTTTAAATTTAGAAATGTTATGATTAAAGGCAACCTGCGAATGATATAACTTAAAATAAGTAAATAATTTTGCTTGAATTAATTTTAAAATGTTTATTTAATTAATCAATCAAAAAGTACCTGTCAAACTAAAAAATTGACTTTATATTTTTAAAAAGAAAAAAGTTGATAATACTTTTTTAAAAGAAAAGTAATCAATAAAGAGTAGAACTTATTATAACGAATGAAATTTAAATATTTTCAACATTGAATTAATTGTGAAGAATATAAATTTTAATATTATTATTATAACAAATTACAATATGATATAGATATTAGTATGTGCATGCAATTCAATACACACACATGTATGTTAAATATGCTATTACATATTATGAAAATTAATGTCATTTATGATTTTGACAATTTAAAAGTGGCAACTAAAAATATTTATTTTGTAACAAGTCAAATATGTTCTAAAATTATGAGCATACACATGTATGTGTGCGTATATATATATATATCAATGCTTGTCAAATATAATACATGTAAATTTTAATCATTTTTTTTATTATTAAATGTCAATTCAAATATGTTCAGCCATGTCTGTATGCTGATAATGTTTTAAATAAACCTATATGAACATATATGTAAACCATAATGTAATAACTTAAATTTTGTATAGTAATCAAAATCAGAAGGCTTAATTTATGTGTATAGCCAAAGACCTTATTTTCATTTTTATTAATAAACTTGTATTCAATTGTTAAAATTATTCTAGTGACTTAATTCTAAAAAGTTTAGAATATTGTATGTTTGCATCATCTCTTGGTCACTGCACAATAATAGGCTAATGCTCTCTGGGCTAGATTCGTGCATAAGCCTGATTATATGAATGGGGATGTATATTAGTGCTTAAGGAATATCCAGTATGATTGATATATCCTGATCGATGCATAAGATTATATTCTTTAAAGCCCCTGCACATTTTAAAGTGGCCAGAGTGTTGATGATGATCAGCATATTTTAATGTTCCAGCATTATTATTTTTCTAGTTATATATTCTATGGGATTAGCACTTAGGTTTGTGCATCCAAATAAGGTTTAAATAATTGTACACAAGCATTAATTAAAAGATTTCAAAAATAGATAATAGAAATTTTTACAATTATCAGAAACATGCTTATTTTTAAATTCAAAATCAAATACAATATTAATATATTTAAACCTTTGCAATACAATATTAATATATTTAAACCTTTGTAAATGTTTTAATTTATAATAAAATTAATTCCAGTTATTTAACCCTTTACAATTATTATTATTCCCGGTGAGTGTAGAAAAATATCTATAAAAATTTGTCTGTGTTTATTTCTACTTTTCATTTAGTTTATATATAAATATATGTGTACACACACAACTATGATGCTGGTGCCATATAACCCAACCGGTTACATTGTCTCCTTTGAGAAAAAGGAAAATAGAAATAAAATACCTATCTAACAATATTTTACGTAATATATGTATGATCTAAAAAAAGTTCATACCTCAAATTATGTACTCAACAACTTTTAGAGACCTGACAGACATCTGACAATGAACAGAATGAACAGTGACCTGCAATTCTGAGATAAAGAATTCAACCATCAGACTAAGTACACAATGCACCATGAATACCAAGAGAATTATTTCAATTGGGACACTATAAGCTACTGCAAATCTAGATAAAGGTAATGCAAAAATCTTAGCAAAGCCCTACTCCCATGGAAGGGCTGGAAAATATAAAACAATGAGCTTCTTTGAGCCTTATGGACTGAAAAATATAAGCTATGCCTTGCTCCTTTTCTTAGGAGACTTAGAGGCTGGATTCATGGCAGGACTACGTTAACTGCTCTGTGATTAACAATATAAAATACAAAAAATGGGTTGGAGAAAATAGTCAAGATAGAACATCCTTCAGTTGCATGAAAACATTGCATCCTCAAGCCAATGACAAAAATCTTCATCCATCATCAAAACTGAAAATACAGCTAAGCAAACTTCAACAATCAAACACCAAATCCAACCTCCAAAATCATCGATTTTCTATTCAACTCTAAACATGAACCTCTCCAAACATACATGAAAATTACTATTTTATAATTATCATCAGTACTCTTGTCACATATTTCTCAGTAATTTTTAAAATTAATTCTGCATAAAATGCATACGTTTTTTTTCATTCTCAGTTGTGATTGAGATAAAGTTGAGTGCTAATTTTGTAGTGATGATCACCAGTGAAACAGTATTCTTTATCTATCACATCGTTTCACCTACTATGTTCCATGAAATATTTTCCTAGTTTAAGCCCTCCAAATTAGCGTATATTAACTAAAAGAATTTACTAAAAAGTATAATAATATGTATATGTGTGTAAGTGCATATATTTTATAAATGTGTATTTCCAAGATTAACTAAAAATAACTTAATAAAAGATATAGTAATGTATGTGTGTATATCTTATAAATGCGTACTTCAAATAATGTTAACTGATCTCTATAAATAAGACACATATAAATAATTCTAAATTTTAAAGTAATAAATTTAAATGTTGAAATTAAACATTACCTGGTATGTGAATTTTCATACATACATGTAAGCGAATGAAGCAGCAAAGTTATAGATTTCAAGCCTTGTCATTTCTTTACAATTATTATTGCTTTCTCGACTATGATAAATCTCTTATACTAATTAGCTCTCCTTGCATACTTCCTTATAATTTCTAAATGACTGACTCCCATATATGCTAGAATGTTTACAAAGTTAAAATTTGTTTTGTAAAGTGGTTTATTTCTTGGAAATTATCTGACCACACCAGGGTTTGTAAAAAAAAAGAACAACAATATTAAATTTGGGTTTTTAACAAAGAGAAAGTTAGTCAACTGATGCTATTTTTCTCAATTACTGATGTAATGGTCTTGTTTCGAAAACATGCAACCCAAATGTAAATTAAAGATTAAAATTATCTCAACTTGTAAACAAATCCTGACATTTGCAGGGGGTATAAAAATGCCTGGTTTGAATTAAAGAAGGTCACTCTATATAATTTTAACTTGTAATCCTGTAAGGAGCTATACCCACCCACACAATGATGAACCAAGGCTAGAAAGGAAACCTTTTGCTGTCTGCACTCGGAAGAAAGTCAGCAGCGATGGGAGCAGTTTGGACCAGCAGCCTGCCAGGAAAGTAAAGATGAACCAGACCAGCTAAGATTAGCAGTGCCAAACACCCTGGAAAGGAGATGCCTCAGCAGAGAAGACAGTTAAAGATAATTTGCTGAGCTCTGTAATAAACTTGCAAATTAAATTCTTAAATAATTCTAAGTTAGCTTTAGTAGATGTGCACAAACTGATAGTTCAAACTTTCTCTAATAATTAATTTCTATAATCAAGCTAATTGTAATAAATCGTATAATCCTGTACTACAAACTTGCCTAACTTTATTTGAAGTAAAATAACTAATAATGCAACTCTTGTTAAATTTAAATTTCTAAAACTGTTTCTATCTGCGGTTATGCCTTTATTATATTTTATTATATTTTTTTTATAAATTTATGCTATGACTTACTCAGACTGGAGATTGATAATTTAGTTTCTTCAAGAGAAAGGGGAGAGAAATGATTAGAAGCTCCCTACAGGTAACTTAATAGGCATTAAAGCACACATGCAATCTCCAATCTGAAACCGATTATATGTATATGAAATTAGCTATTATGTATTAGCTGAGTAAAAGTAGATTTGCTTGTTGCTAATAAAATATCTAGTTAAATAATGCAAGAGTGATATTTTCAAAGCATATTTGAATTAAATATGTAGTTCTTTATTATGCTTTATTCTTCCCATAATAAGAACTATAGGGATTGATTATAAGCTAGATCACTTAATTACCCCCCTTTTGGCATGTTCATGTATGCTAAACTTATGAACTAGTATAGAATAGTTTGGTAGAAAGAAACTATAGATTTGACTCATTTTAGAATTAATAATTAATTAGTATTCACATAATGGATGTTCTTTACAAAGCATGTATACATGCATATACACCTTGCTATATGGATTTATTAAATGGAATTTGATATAAGACCATTCCATATTCTTGTTCTGATAGCTCTTCTTACAACTGGAACACGAGGGTCCAGATGATTAATGTTTCAAGCTGATCAGACCACCAGAACTAAGAATTCTCTTATCATAGCAAATCATACGGTTCATGGGGACCCAGTCATTGAATTAATATTTCCCCTGTGTAAACACACATCCAGGATGCCATTCTGGTTTGTTAATATATTGCAATAGTATCAGAAACTGTACTATAAAAGATCTCAGTTCATCTCGCCATTAATTTTATTAAATCAGTGTTGATCTGAATGCACGAACTAACGGTATAATGATAATCTGTATAGAGAGCTCATTAATGCTAGTCTCATAGTATTAAGAGCAAATGTAAAAGTATAAATCATCACTCTTGTAAATTTAACTGTTGTAAACCTTATAGGTATTCATGGCATAAATTAGGCATATTGATCCGTAGGTCATAACTGTAATAATATTATTAAAATTAATAAGCTCTAATCTAATTATGAAGTGCATAAGAGATTCTGTAACTCACTTGCTCATCTATTTTGTAAACACCTGTGGTGAAACCTATATTAAATGTATTACAGATTAAATTCTGGAGTGTTGGTGAAGGAACTGGGTGCGATCTGCTTTGAGATCTCAACCTCTCCTCTAGATCAGCCTTGGGGGTAATTTGACAAAACTCTGCATTTTATTGCATGAATGTACAAAGATGACTGTTACACCAGTATGTGATCATCATCAGCCTCAGCTGGGTAGTCATTTGTAACAAGATTGGGTATCTGAGTGTGATTGAAGTGGTGGCAAAATTATTAAATAAACAAAATTTTAAAATTAAATATTAAAGTAATTTTTACTATTTAAGTATAATTTATAAAGTAATGTTAAAATATATATATACATTGTAATGTCATATAATATGCCGTTACATTAATTTAAAATTAGAATAAAAACTTTTTTGAGTTCGTAAATAAAAAACTAAAAGCTAAAATTAAAAAGAGTTGTTCAATGTATGGATATATTTTCGCACAGATGCAAAACTTTAAAAGTATTTCTTTTTTAAGTTAAAAAAAAAAAAGTATTTGAACTTATTTTTTTTATAAAAAAAGATAAAAGATCTAAATATAAAATATTTTAGTAAAAAGTAACGTAAGTAAAAATAGAAACAGGTATTAATTAATTCCTGAAATCTCAAAATGGAAATGATTGTTATTAATTATCGAAAAGCGAACTAGCCCTTGGGGATCTTATATAATTAAAAAGTCAGATGAAAGATATAGATAAAATTAAAGATTGTTTCCCGCTCTGAAGCAGAATGTCCAATAGAAGCAGAAACCAATGCTCGGACCCTAATGAAAATGATTGATTGTTCAGTGAATCCAGACGATGTGTATAAAAGAAAAAATATTGAAATTAAGGACAGTTCCAGCTTGATTTGTTACCCTCTCTCACTTATTTAAAAATGAAATGACTGTTGAATTATGAATGGTACTGTTGCAGACCCCAAATCATATGGGTACTGCAATTAAATAGTACCAGGATTGAACTAGCTAAGGCAGCCTCCGGATTGAGAACTACGGTATGAACAACAGACCGGTCTTCCATGAAAATCTTCATGGGAATTGGCAGCAGGAACCGGGAGCTCTTCTACTGTAAGATATAAACGGAAAAATTTTTTAAAAAGTAATTAAGAACTTTCAAGATTTGACAAGCTAAACCTAATTTTTTTTTTTTTAATGAATTTTAATCTGACTTTTCAAATCAATTATTGTTTAATTTTTATACATTTGAGTTTGCTAAAAATCATTTCCATTTATTTTTTTTTGTTCCTTTAAATTTTATGATTTTTGTTTCTTCGTTAAACTAAATAAATGCTAAATTTAAGTCAGGCATGAATGGCTGCATAGATTTGTAAAGTTATATTAGTTTAATTAAGGGAAGGTAAATCTTAAGTTATTTGTTTCATAGTTAAATTGGGTCAATGGATTGGATATATTGGTATAATTAGTAAATGTAGCATGAGATCCGCTACGTGCAGGATCACCTTATACGCCACACTCGGGCGAAATAAGCCTTTCTTATTGACCATCGGAGACAGATGGTATTCCCTGCTCCTTGGATGACCTCTTTGCCTATGGAATGGGATAGTAAGATGGAAAACGCAGTCCCTTCCTATGAGTTTTTTTTTTGTTCTTCTCGCCAGACAGATGTAGTATTCCTGTACAGGACGAGAGTCAATGTTTTTTATAACCATTTTGTTCAGATGAGCATTCCTGACAGTATGGTATCTGTGCTGTCATATTCATGCTGCATTGAATACATCGATGTATCAAATGGATTGACGTTGGTTTGACTACGAACTTTTGGTCTAAGGTTAAATAAGGGATAGAATATTTTCTTTTCAAATGCAATCTATGTAGTTTATTCATACTTGACACTCTTAAAAATATTATCAAATTCAGCTGTGCTGATTGTTTAAAATAAAAATTTAAATTTAAAAATTAATAACCAACCTAAAATAATAAATTTTATTCCTCAATTTTATTTATATGTGCGTTAATAAATGTTTATGTGTTAATTACTGGCAGTGGCTTATTTCATTTTTTTTATATATTAATATATTTCTTTTAAACAAGTTTATATTAAATCTCTGCATCTCTATGAGCTAGTGACTAGGGCTGATGGTCGGAATAAAATATATATAAAAAAAATTTTTCGGCTTACTATATAAATTTTCCAGGTTCCAAATGCCTGGTGGCGCCCTGTACGGCAGATATGGTAGCTTCCACAAACACCATGACCGTTATAATATATTAAATGGAAATCAATAATCTAGTTAAACTTTAATCTTTAGTAGTTTTTTTTTAATTCCTATATTTTAACAGAATTCATCTGCATGTATATACATAATCTTATTAATTTGACTGTTTTACTATATGTAATAAATTTAAATTTTTATGGTATTTCGTGTATTGCAGAATCCATTTATAGAACTTTTGTCAATGTTGTAGCAACAGAATTATAGTAATTAAAATCATGGTTCTACTAGCAAATTCTGTAAAATTATGCATATATTATTAGTAATTCCAATTTAATATACATATATAGATGTTTCCAGACTTATACAAATAATTTGTTCAACTAACTTTTTGTATAGCTTCATGTGAACATGTTAAATTTTTCCTTCAAAGATGTGTTTATAAACATCAACTATGGTGCATAACATGAAAATATTTTTTTAATAAATGAAAATAAGCATTATCATCATCATTAGAGATATTCATCCAATAAAAATATATAAAAAATGAAGGTTGTTTTGATTTGTGCATGTGTTAAAAATATTTTATATTTTATGTATATTGTAAGTTTTTACAATATAGAATTACATATCAGGAGGTTGTTATATATATAAAAGATGTCATTCCTAGCATGATTTGACTCCTCTGATGATTCAAGAAGGTAATTCTAAGGATATGTGAAACAATAGCTTTTGCCTTGCTTTCTGCATCACAAAAAATAATAATTAGACACTTATGGTTAATCTTTAAACTTTGATTCATTACAAGTGAGTGATACTTATTATTATGATATGAGTTTTCCTTTTCAATGACTAATTAAGATTTTTTGAGATCAAACTAGCTTGAAAAGTCTTCTTGAAATTGACTTTCTCACTGGTATTTAGAGCCTACTAGTTGCATCTCAAATATCAAGACTGAGATTTCCTTCTCCCACTTTTTATTTTCCTCAAATAGAAAACTGACACAAGAACTTTTGTATACCTGAAAATATGGCTTTATTAATGACTCAAATGATTTATTTCATGAAAGCATAACCAGTTAAAAACAGCTGTTTTCAATGTCTATATACATATGTGTGTGTAAATAAAGTAAATAAATTTATTATAATAAACAGTACAAACTAATTATATATCAATATTATTATTATACATGTAAATATTAAAATAACCAATTATTATTGTACAGGTAAATAGTAAAATAACCATCTGCTTACAGAATAAAGACTTCACCTTTCTAGCATATCTCTATATAGACCCACTTAGAGAGAAGATAATGCTAAGAGGAGAAGATTTGTCTTCCTAATTTTATATCTAGCGAAATAACAGCTGGATATTTACATAAATAACAATAGACAGACTATAAAAATGTCCAAGTTTGACTGCTCTCTTAAAAACATGTCCAAGTTTGATTTAGATTTATATTTAAGTAGTAGGCATGGAAAACACATGACTAACTAATCTGCATAGAGACCCTATTATTATATATAAGTACTGTATATTTAAATATTTGTTTCCATATTTAATTACATTTGATTTCAAATTTAATCATAGATTAAATTTTTCAAAAATAAAATCGAACATATAAAAATATATGTACAGTTAAGACAAAAAAAAAAAAGAAAATTTGAATGGAAAAAAATAAATAAATAATTTTATATTTTTTAGTATTGTATCTATAAATCAATATTCAACCATGAAACTTAAAAAAAAAATTCTCAAAACTAATTAGATATATTTTATAACAAAAACTGCAGTGAACCAGTTCACATTTAAATGACTTAATCACGTGACAAAATAGGGTCTTTAAAATAATAACACAAGTCATAATGTTCAATTCAGGCATGACTAAAAATAACTCAAAACTATTTTAATTGCATTTTCTGAAATACCAAAGCAAAAACAAAATGAAATTCATTTTATTAATTACAAATTTTTTAGCAGAATATCATTTCCTAGTAAGAATTAAAATTTTCTTGAAATTGGCATAAAATCAACTACTGTACTCTAATCCAACCATTACTAAAGAAAAAAAAATTAAATGTCTAAATAATAACTCCAAAACTTACAAATATATACTAGTAATAATAGTACAGCAGTTCCAAGTGTATTTGAAATTAGTAATTCTGATAAACATTCATTTTACTTCATAAACAATCAATTTAAGGCAATGGAAAAATACAAATCATCCTCACAACACCAATCATCTCAAATGGGCTTGGTTCTTTACACTCTCCCTTTATATCTAGATAAATTACAACTAATTCAAATTATTGGCTTCACTTTGCCAAACCCTTTGATCTCCAGATATTGCTATAATTACTTTATTTTCTCTAAAAAGCCAATTACAGCAATTAATAAATATAAAGAGGATAGGAAAAAAGAAATAGATATACCTATAGAGATAGTAAAAGATTTAATGACATTGTACTGTAAAAATATAACTTTTGGATTTAATTGGAATTTTTATAAGCAGAAGGAAGGATTGTTGATAGGAGGTGCATTGAGTGGAGTACTGAATGAAATCTATATGCAGGATATGGAAGAAGGAATGATAAAGGATGAGAATGCACCAATAATAATGAAAAGGTATGTAGATGATTTTCTGTTGATATTTAATAGAAGTAAAAGTCAAATTAAAAAGTTTACAGATAATATAAATAAATTAGATAAGAACATAAAATTTGTAACAGAATGGGAAAAAGATAATAGATTGACATATTTAGATATAGAGATAAAGCAATATTATAAGGGAAATATATGTGAGATAAAAACTGGAGTGTATAGAAAAATGGGAGGTAAAAATGGAGTGGGAGGGGGTTCAAATATGGATGTAAGGCATAAGGTTAGTGCTATAAGTTCTAAAGTATACAGGGCAAACTATTATTGTGATGAAGGAGATGAGTATGATAGAGAAATTGATAGGATAAAGAAGGATTTTAAGGAAAGTGGGTACCCAGAAACAGTAGTAAAAAAGAATATAAAAAAAGTGGAAGAGAGATATAAAAAAGAGGGAGAAGGAAAGAAGAAATCAAAGGATAGGGAGAGGAAGGATTATATAGGGATACAGGTTAATAATGGTAGTATAGTGAAGGGAATTAATAATATTATTAGAAAAATTAGTAAAGTTTTTAAGAAGAATATTAATTATAAAGTGGTGAATAAAAGAAAAAAAAATGTGATGGATATATTGGATGGTAGGTATATAGGTGGGGGAAAAGAAATATATTAATGGAGTTTATGAAATAAATTGTAGGAAATGTAAGGATAAAGGAATTGTAAATAAGTATATAGATGAGACGAAGAATTCAATAAATACAAGGTTAAAGCAACATAGATATGATAGAGGATCACCAGTATATTTGCATTCTTTGGAGACAGGTCATGAGTTGGAGAGAGAGGATGTTAAAATAATAAGTTTTGCAAATAGTAGAAGAGATAGAAAGATAAGGGAGGCAATTTTAATAAAAGAGATAAAACCAAATATTAATAGAGAAAATGGTTTAAGGACAATTTTAGTATAAAGATGAAGAGAAATAGTAAAGTATAAAGTTATGGATAGTTAGTGTGTTTGATGTACAATAGAGGGAGCTATATTATAAAAAAGGAAGTAGAAAGGATTATGGGATAGAAAAATGGAGGAAGTAGAGAAGTGAGAGATAAGGTAAAGACTTTAAATTAAAATTATAAATAGGTAGGGTTAGATAAAAAATAAAATAAAAATAGAATTAAAAGATATATAAATAAGGAGTGAAGGAGAAGGTAGAGGTAAAAATTAGATAAAAAATAAGATATTATAATTGGGTAAAAGTTAATGAAGGTTGGAGATATTTATAGTAATATAAAAATTTAAAAGTAAAATAAATGGAAGAAATGAAATAAATTATGATATAAAGAGATTTGATAGTACTTTGAAAGTAATTATATATTTAATTATGTTTTGATTTATAAAAGTTAAAAAATGTTACAGTAAGATTATGTAGAAAAGAAAAATTTAATGGATTGGGTAAGGTAAAATAATTAGTGGATTAAATTGTAAGATTAAAAAATAAAAAGTGATTTATTAATATAATAAAATATAATAGAAAGGGTATAAAAATAAATATACTAGTAATAATAATAATATATAATAAGAAGTAAAAATAATGTTAAAATAAAATAATATTAAGGTTAAAAGGATTAAATTATTGAATATAATATAATGTAAAAATAATTAAATTGTAAAATTATATGTATAAATTTATAAAATATGATTGTATTTCTGTAATATTTAAATTTGTAGATCTGACGAAGACTGCTGGGAACAGTCAAAACTGTTATCAAATTAATAAATATATTTTGCTAAAAGTGTAAAAGAGTGGATGTTTGATGTTATATACTGTATCTAGAGATCAGAGGAAATTAATAAGTGAACTCTATAATTATTGAGAATGATGATTATGAAAATATTTAGAGATCAGAGGATTTTGAGAAGTGAAGCTAATAAATAATTTGAATGTGAAATACCTATACCTCTTTCATTATTTTTTGAGAAACTTCAGGAGATAGTGATGGGTACCTATTTGTCATACCTAGGCCAGTTAAAATTTAGAATTTTTTTCAGGTTTCAAACAATAATAAGATTTTTCTTACAAGTAATCAGTTAATTAACAATACAACTATTTATCCAAAATTGACAGGTGAATAGATATCTAACTATTTTTAGGCAGATATGAATAAAGATGAGAAACCATTTAAACTGTCATCACTTTGCATTTGACAATCTAAAAAATATTGCCTTCTTAACTGTTCTTTGAAAGGCTACTCCAGGCCATAGCCCTCAATAGGTTATTTAAAGGCTTTTTTATCTATTATATTATTTTCTAATTATACTAAAAACTAAAATACAATCAATATCATTAAAAAATAAGATATTGAAGGGGGGGGGAGGCCATGAAAACAAATCACAGATGATCTATTTTAAATTCTAATTGAATGAATTGAAAAGTTATATTACACAAACTGCTTAATAAAATTTGACTAGCAATGATCACTGCTTTGATTCATCTCCTTCTGGACTTTTCATAATGTAAACAAATTAAAGTGTGGGGTTATTGGAAACTTATTTAGATGGAAATGATCCACATTATAAAACAAATCCATGAAAATTTCAAATCTTACAGATACAACTCTTCATGGGAGATGAAATATTATTAACAAACGAGAGAAACACAGATAGTCTGATTCTTGAAAAGATACCCGACTTTATGGTATTTTGGATGAATAGGATGTCTCTGTAATCACAGGAGACCCTTTCGTTAATGAACGTCCTGACTGAACTAAGCGTTGTACATGTATGAAGTGTATGCGCAATAGTCTCATCTGCCATTGAGCAGAGCTGACAGAGGGTATTGAGACCTTTGAAGCCTCTTTTCCACACAAGAAAGTGGTTCATTGGTAGAAAGGAGAGGTTAACGTTTAGGAAAAAGTCTATAAATTTAGGTTTAAGAAACCACCTTTTTGATTTCTTTATTAGAAGCTTACTTGTTTTTCTTTAATACAATAAAGAAATAAATATGACAAATCAATTTCACTTCTAAAGCAAGATAATGAATTGCCTTTCAACAAAAAAAATACAATTACAGTACTTCATTACAGTATTTATTATAAATAAAATATTTCTCAATAATAGTTTTTTTCCCCATTTAATTAACTAAGAACTTTATTTTATCTTTTTAGATATTCCAATCATATAATGTAAAGGTTATTTACAAAAAACAGAAATAGGAATACATTTTCAACTGAAAATAAACTTACACAAACTATTTCTTCTTCAAAAGGCTGATGACTAAGTACTTAATTATTAGACTTCTGTGCATTAAATGAATAATAATTTTGTAGTGTAATTTTCACTACACTATTTTCATGCACGGTAGGGAATGGTTTCTAACCGCTTTTAACACCTAGTGGAGAAATGTAATCATAAACATATGACTAAAGACATGAAAAAGATCTATGATCCCTAAAATGAACCAGCACTCATCAGTTACCCAAACCACAATTTCTTACATATATCTTTATTATTATTCAGTATATATATATAGATAGCAAATTATTACAATTTAAGTGGTGCCAAACGTGCTGCCCTCACAACTTTGACACAAATCAATTAATGAAAGCACATTAATAATTTTTATTAGTCATTCATTAGAGATTATCCAATAATGAACAATATTTCTGTAGATAATTTTCACTATATCACTTTCATGCAAAGTTACCAGCATGTTTGGCACTTATCAATCAAACTGTAGTAATTTGCTATCTATATATACATTAAACAATGATAAAGATATGTGTAAGAGATTGAGGTCTGGTTCAACTAATTGAGTGCTGGTTCAGCATGAAATATACACCTTCGAAATCATAGATCTTCTTCAAATCTTTTGTCATATGTTTATGATTACATCCTCCACAAGATGTTAAAAGCGGGTAGAAACCATTCCCTACCTTGCATGAGAGTTGTGTAATTACGCTACAGAAATATTATTCATTATTGGATAATCTGTAGTCTAATGAATGACTAATAAAAATTAGTAATATGCTTTCAGTACGCTAAAATCTCTTCCTTTTTGATTGCAAACACTATTAAACACAGTAATCACATAGTATTCTATGCATATGAACATAATAGTAATGATAAAAGGTTTCCAGATCAAAGCTTCATTTGTGATTTCTGTCGCTTAAATATCACATGTCTAAGCAACTATTTGATTTTTTTTTAATTTTATTATATGGTCAATTGCTTTGGGAAATCATACTATATCCCAGTACCAAATTGGTAGCTGAACATAATTTTCATTCAACTAATCTGAATTTTTTTTAACTCAACTGAGAATCAATCTTGAAACTTTTAAACTAAATCAGCCAACCGATATCTGTTGTAAACTACACAAGATATAAATTGTACTTAAAATCCATAGAATTATCATTTCTCCTAAGGTATTTTCTTGATTTTTTTATTCAGAAAACATAAATATATTACTCTTTGTCTATTCATCTCATCAATAGTTACAGCTCTTATAAACAAAAGATTGCCAATCTTTAGAATAACTTTTGATGACAGATATTTGAAATGATTCTGCATAGTAATATATGTAGCCTGATAAGTATTAAATAACTTAGTAAATCACTTAATAGAAAAAATATTTACTTTATTCCAAATTTTCTTGATAAAGGGTGCAATGATCAACTAATAAAAAAAGCTTTGACGGCAAGAATAGACTGATATAGTTTTAATCAATCTTAATCAACAAATATTATAGAATCCTATGTTCAAGATATCTTATCTACAGGATTGACTAAATTAACTTGGTTATGAATCATTTAAAGTGTAATATGATTGCCAATTTCTTAATTTTATCTGATTTGGATTCAAACCTGAGTTGAATGCATTGCAAGAAAATAAACTAACACTATTTCTCAAAGCCAACGAATTCACATATTTGCATACATACTTGCATATCAAAAAAAAAATGACTAGACTTTAATAAAAATTGCTGAATGGTTAATTAAAAAATTGAAATGTGGTGAACACAAAAATAAAATCCTATTGTCATAAGTAGTACAAAGAATTAATGCTAAACCAATACATACATTATTTACAGTTGCTTTGAATTTTTGTATAAGGATTGGCTAGGTATAGAATTCATTTATAATGACCAATTTATTATTATGAGTTTTCTAAACAAGCCTATCATACTCAAAAAAATCTAAACTATTTTCTAGTTGTAAAGCTACATATATAATTTAATTAAATTTATTCATAGGTCTTATTCTCTTGCATCGTATTATGTATTCTAAACATCTCAACAGTAATGCAAAAATGAGATTTGCTCAGTCTGAATAACAAATAAAATGTGTGATGAAGTTTATGTTTGGTGTAATATATGTTAAAGAATATAGTTCATAATTTCTAGATTTTTATCAAAATTGATACAAACATAAATTATGAAAAAACTTTTAATAAAGAATTCATTAAATATTAAGATGGTAGAAGAAATAAACTATATTAATGCTATTTTATCATAGTTCTTTGCTGTCTAGTTAATTCAACCAGTCTTCAATTAGAAAACATACTTTCTACATCTAAACTCTTAATGTTTCACACTGAATTTATTGATTTCAGATTAGAACTTCATTTATACTTATGAATTTTCTGTCAAAAAAAATCCTATATATTCTTTGGTGCAGTAATATGTTTTAAATATTTAATAATATTGCAAAAAAAATTATAAATTAAATTTACTGTTTTAAAGGAAGATTAAATGTGTCCAATCTTTCAAACATGATTTCTAAATCCTTAATTTGTTGCTATTATTTTCAATAAAAACAAGCAGATCATACAAGAAGCACACAATTTTCTTTTCCTTCTATATTTTCCTGCCCTTGATTCATGATACATTGCACATTTTGCTCTTTGTTGTACTCTAGTCAATTGATACTTTCTTTAGCAATATATAAATATATAATCAAATAGTTTATTGCTTAAGGTTCATAAAAAGTTTGAGCACCATAAGTGATGGAACTAATTCATGATACATGGAGCTTAAGTCCTTGGGTATATATTCATTTTACAAATGAACTAAACTGCAATTTCTTTAGCAATGAAAATTTTTTAAATAATTCATTTTTAATAATTACTCTAACTCTTTCTATAAAACAAAAGATACAACTAAAATTTTGCTCTGATATCATCGCCATTTAAATTCATATTTTTAAATATCAAATGAACTCAGATATGTTTTGTCTTGTAGGAATTTAATATTCCTTTCTATAATAATAACCAGCTGAAGATGTGCATCATTCTATCTTACAGCTAAACATTGCTTTCAAAATAAATAATTCCATCCCAGACCATTTAGAACTCAATGATTTTCCCATTTGCATCTTAAATCAGGGGAAATTTTGATTGTCTGAACAATCAAAAAAATTAAACATATTAATCTTGAATACTCTTTTTCAATTATAAATTAATTAAATCATGCTGAGTTTGAAATAAACATTGCATTCTAATTAATCATCAAATGACACCATTGCAATAACTTATAGACTTTAATCAATTTATGTTTAAAATTCAATAAGTTAGTTATTATATATATCAGCTACTTAGTTCATAATGAGCTCAATAGATGGTATTTTTATACTCTGATTTATACACTTCAAAAGCACATAATTGGTTTTATCTAAAAAGCCATTTTGTAACTCATATTTTAAAAGCTTTATATGTTATCTTGATTCAAAATTTTGTTTCTTATCATTTATACATATTTCGGATTGAGCACTATTAATGATCAAATCCTATAGCAGATACCATATGCAATAACTTTTTTTATAAATGCTTTCTACATATAGAAACTATATATATATTAGCAACCAATATTGTCAATATTAATTTTATCAAATTAAAATTATTCATCAGTCCTCTACCAAAAAGCAAATCCTGCACATTCATCTTATCCATTTTCTCCGAGAACTCTTTTAAGATTTGTCCCATTTTTCACAAGCCCATAGCTACCTCTTTCCTAAGGTTATTTATTAAATGTTTTAATTCTCTCAGGTTTCCCCAATACTATTCAGCATAGGCATAATTTCTTAGTTTATAAGCTTAATCCTGTTTCTCTTCCAAATTTCTCCAATAAATTATATTTTTGATCATACTTTTTGACAGTTATATGTTTCTAACCTTATTTTTATTATTCATGTCAAACTCACATTTCTGGAATAGTTCATCTTTTTTTTTTCTAATTATCCAAATCTATGATTAATATAAAACAACACCCCAAACACTTTGCAAGCATATTCATTACATTTAAATTCAAAAGAGCACAAGATAATTTATTAGTCATAATTAACTACTGTTGAACTATTGTAATTTATAGTTCTATTTTTTAACATTATTTCCATCATAAATTAAACAACTTTCAAAATATTTAAGTGTTAATTTGCTCTACAATTTTCCATATAATTACCATTGTTAAACTTTTATTCTCTTCACATACTTTTCATTGCTTTAATTACATTTGTTTTCATTCAAACTATTTACAATTTCAATTTATTTCATCTGTTAAAAATACTAGCCTTTTCTCTGATGATAACTTTATTAAAACAATATTCATTTATCATTCCAATTAAATAAATATTAAACTAATTCCCTAACAGATCATTTTTCTTCTAATATGCTTTTTAACTTTAACTATCCAACAAAATAATTCAATTCACTGCATTTATGAAAAGTCTTCAAAATAAATAAAAAATAGTAATCATTTTTCCTTCTTTCTCTCAATATCTTCAATAATTGTTCTCATTCTATTTGCAACACTCATTCTTCATTCTTTTCTAAATCCAAATTGATTTTCAAATAAAAAAACATGGCAAATCTATCAGAAATATAATTAATCTGCCACATTTGAAATATTGGATTCTGCTAAAGTTCATGGATAAGAGTGAATGAAAATGTATATAAAACAAATTTATAAAATGTTTATACATAATATATATATATATGCACTGCGAGCAAAAAAAAAATTTAATTTATATTTCTTTTAATATATATTTCATTTACAGTATTTTGAATTATAGAATAATTTATATATCTATTCAAGATTTTTAAAGCATAGGGGAAATTAACAAGTATTTTACAATGATTATATTTTACTGCATATAGGTAGATCTGAAATTACAAAGAAATAAATTTGATTTAATATGTAAAAAAATAAAACAATTAGAATGGATTAATCCAAGAATGCAGAAATAAAATTGTTACTGAAGGCAAAAAAAAAAAAATGGTGGGCTGTTTTTAAAATATATATATATATTAAAAGGCAAAAATCAATGTATGTGATATACATAGTAAAGATACAAATCTTTATGATAATTAAAAAAGAAAAATGAGATGATAACAACAATAAATAAAATGAAGTTGGAAAATCTACAAGAAAAAATTTAAAAGAATTGAATGATGCTTGTAATTTATAATATATATATAGAATAATTTGTTTATTGGCAATTCATATGAAATTTGAACACTGAAAATGACAAGAATTGAATTATGATCCATGAACTTTCGAATTTTACAGTCCATCAATTTACCATTGCATTAAAACAATCAGGGCTATATAATTTATGATTTCAGGAGAATGGTCAGTAATTTCATTTCAACAATAGAGAATTTGAAATATAAATGAGCAATCTTCATGAAAATAATATTATATATACCTATACTACTAATTTATATACTTTCTATCAGATTACTATGATATCAAAATTATATTCATACATAAATACACAAAATAAAAATAGGTATATTATGTATGTCATGTAGTTACAAAGATAAAAATTTATACAAATATTCATAAAAATTCTAAAAAGATAAGAGTATTTGCCAATACATAACATTAATTTTCATAAGAGTGTAAAAAAATACTAGACTTTAAACAGAATAATTGACATCAATTTCCAGGATTGGCCTTAACTGCCATAGCAATCTTCCAATAAGGTAGATAGTTCGAGACTAAAGAGAGAGCATACATCATTCGATCAAATCTTTGACAACAAATTAATTAAAAATGTTTTTATATCTCCAGGCACATCCAAAGTTGTTCTTGAATACTGACAAGATATTATTATATAATTCAAATTGATTAGTATTTAAGCACAACTAATTATTCTTTGTCTTATACAATCTCTCTCATATACTGTTGTTCAAAAATAGACTTCTATTTGGAAAAGAAAGGTCAAAGCTTTTTGCATTTTTTTTTTCTAACAGTGAAATAACGGTTAGGTTAAGTTTAACTAGTGCTTCATTAAAATTACTGTAATAATCCAGATTTTATACAAACTCTTTTCATCAAATGTATATATTGATCCTAGGAAGATTCCTATTTGTGAAACAAGAAAATTAAATATTTTAGTCTAAAACTAATATATATATATATCAATCAACATTGATCTATTAGTTTCTAAATTATGAGATGAAAAATATAAATATTGTTATTCAAATTATCTACATACTCTTCCTTTGAATACATAGTTTGACCTTATGAATGCTTCTACTGGCAAAATGAAAAGATTAAATAGTTTAAAACCTTATCCAAAAATTGTGTTGAAGATGAAAAAAAAAACTAAGTGAAACTGATTTGCAAGTTCCAGAATTACACATACTAAATATTTTATATATGTAAAATTATTATTAAATTAATTACATATTACCCAAGCAAACTAATTATTAAATATTTTTGGTTGATATTTTGTTTAAATTTTACCAGCATTAAATTAAAATTGTAAAAAAAAAAAATACTAAAAATTATTTGATTTATCTAAAGATTTACAAAATCTTTAAGACTACAGAACAATATGTTTAACAGTTAATTTTGTTTCCATTCATAATAATTATTTCATGTTTATTATTTATTATTAAATGCTACCAACTTCTGATAGTCATAAGAATTTCTTAAGAGTTCATTCACTTAATTAATAATCATTCTCTTCTTGCATCTATAACTTTTATAAGTATATATAAATTAGAATGTCTCATATGATCAAAAAAGGATAAATTCAATCTAATGATTTGTGTTTCGGGCAAGAGTTCAAATTTGAGCTGATCAAATTTTATCTTCTTTGTTCCTTTGATGTCCATAGAATTCTCAAAAATCGTTGCTAGCATCACAGTTCAAAAACATCAATATTTTTCTTTTTCAATATACAATTAGAACAATTCTGATCTTTATTTTTAAAGATATGTCCCTATAGCTAAAAAAAAAAATCTGGCCATAGCAGCTTGAGAGAAATCTCTAGGCTGTGGATGATTCAAAAAAGCAAAACTGCAACCATCTTCATTATCAATTCTGAAATCAACTGCTGCTTGTCTTTATAAATCTTTATCTTCATATTTAGCCAAAATTCCATCCCAGCACTGATATTTAATTTTTCAAACAGGAATCTTGAATTTTTTTAATTATAAATATGATGTTATATATATTACTACCATATATAAATGCATGCAATGAATTACTACACAATTATTAATAAAAATTATAAATATTCAGTTTATTATATAACAAATTTTGAAGCAAATAATGATTGGTGTTCTAACTTACAGATTTCCTAAAAATCTAAATATTATATGACTCAGAAAATAATTACTTTCAACTAGCAAAAATAAACATCTTAAAATCTAAAAATCAACACCTTTCTAAATATTCTTTAAAAATGTAAATCGCTATTTATAGTTAAGACAAATTCAGTAATTTATATTGTTAAAAATAGCTTTCTACTCAAGTGGTTATTAAAATTATTTTAAAAAATACTGTAATATGTATATTTTCAAAGAGTTATTTTATTTGGCACACACTAAAAGTAGTTATATAATAAAACTATATTTCCATTTAAAACAAATTGTTTCCAAAATAATATTCATTATATTGTTGCATGCATCTGGGATTGTAAATTGTTTAAAGTGAATATTAAATATTCCAATAAGTGTAGTCCAAATTGTAAACAAGTCCCATTTCTTTTAATTTTTACTTTCAGCTATTCAAGATTAAAATAGAGTATATTTTACAAATAAAAGATAAGATTGAACAGTATACATTTTAGATTTAACAAACATGTTTTCAAATCAAATAAATGCAAAAGAAATAAACTGTAAACTTATAACAACTTTTATAATTATATATATAATTAGTGAAAAGAATGGTACCAGAACTTTTTGGTAAAATACTAAATTTTGGAATCAGTATTTGTCATGGTCTAAACTAACTTTAAATATTTGTTAGACAAATTACTACTATGAGCTGGCTTAGAATATTTCATTTTTGAGTAAGTTTTTTCATAAACGTCAATCATTAGATAAATTTTATTTAAATAAGCATACTATACTGCAATAAAAATTGATAAAAATTTAGAAAACTTTTGTCTGTAATTGATCAATATATTGTTGGACTGCAGTTCAGTACTTTCAGTTACAGTCAACAGAAGAGGCCAATGTCACTGTGTAGCTATAAGAACATTTAACAATTATAGACAAGTTTTCAAAATATTTAAAAATTCAATATAAATTTTGATAAAAAAACAGATGAATAATTATCAATAAAAAATATAAAATATCATTAAATATACATAATTATTTTCAACAAATATCTTTTTAGCATTATACTTAATTTTAAACTCATCCATGAGCCAGGTAAAATATGCAGATTGTCCTTTAGAGAAATCTGCTATAGAAGAGTAATAGTAAACAAATTTAAAGTTACTGAATTAATTTTTTTTTTTTTTTAATCTTTTCAAATGCATTAAAATTATAATACAATTTATATATATATATTGCTTTTATAATAATAATATTAAAAAAAAGGCAGACTGAAAGAAAATTGAGGGAATTAAACCACTTGAAAGTCTTTGATTTTAAACTCATTTTGATTAATTTTTAATTTAAAACAATCCTTGTCACTATTGTTAACTTTCCTACTTTTTATATGCTTCAAGATATAATAATTTCCTTCACTACATTAATAAACTATTTCAATATCTACTTCACATTGTCATCAGGTAGGGACATATTCCAATTTGTATATTTGAATAATCAAAGTTATATTTATAATAATTTCCTTCACTACATTAATAAACTATTTCAATATCTACTTCACATTGTCATCAGGTAGGGACATATTCCAATTTGTATATTTGAATAATCAAAGTTATATTTCAAAGTGAAACATTTTGAAGAATGGCAATATCAAACTATTCTTACATGCCAAATGATACAAACTTTATTTTAAATGAAAATACTCTATATATGTTTAACAGAAACAAATATGTTCATATTTATTAATTAACTTACAAATTAAATTATCAAACATTAGTATATAATTAAGTCTTAATAAATCAAAATTAAAAATATAAAATGCATAATATATTGAGGTTAAGAAATTTTCTCTTACTTGTAGTAAATAAAAATTTTATATGGGAGAGGGAAAGTAATTTTTTAACACTATTCAATTTAAATTTACAGAAATTGCCTAACATATGTGTCATTTTTCATACATCTTCCAGATTAAAATATGGATTCAATGATTTAAAGTTCAAATATATACAAATATATTTTGTTTGTATTAGATCCAATATGATAAGGTGCTGGATGGGGTAATCCCTCATTTTAGAAATATATTTTTAAAATAATGTTCATTAAATATCTTGATCAACTTATACTAGTCCAAATATATATATATTACAATTAATTGAAATATTTTCTTTACTATAAAAATTTTGTTTAAATGAAGAACAAAATCATCACAAAATATGATCAAATTTAATCTGCTAAGTTAATATGATTAATTTTTATAAAAATCATTTATTACAAATATTTAATAAAAATTAGTGAGGATCATATATTAATTTACAAATATTCTACATAAATCAACTATTATTATACTAATGCAGTATTAATAATATAAATAAGCAAATATATCCCTTAAGTAGCATTAGAGATCAATCAAATTTTTTTAGGGTTTAAATATACTTGCCTTCATACTATGTTAACTCTCCAGTATCATCTCTTCTTTATAGATAGCTTTTATCCTTCAAGAGCAATACTGCTTTTCCTTAATATCAAAGTGATGTTCAATTCTCAAAATGTTTCATTATCAGTCAAAGAATTAAAAAACGCTTCAATATTTTTCTTGAAGATTACAGAAAAACAGCCAAAATATATTTAATTAAAACTGATTCAATTACTCTTCTAAATAAATAATTAAAAAACAAAAAGTTAATGAATTATTTTCCTTACTTGCTTTTTCTAATTTTATTATTTCTGTCCTTAAATCCCTCATTAAAATTATCTAGTCACTTTTTTTAATGTATGTATGTGTGCCATGAAACGAATTATAAACCTGCATAAAAAGCATAAAGAATTAAAAAATTCTGTATAATTCAGCTAATATGTTCATCTTCATTATTCTTAGTCAATGAGTTCATGGTGAATAATGAAAGAGAATTTGTAATATGTTTCTCTGTACATACTTTCATTTTCAAGTAACCCAGACATAAAATTCTATAGGGTTGAGAATGGATTTTATTTATTAAATATGTAAATATGTTAAACTCTCTGTTTAAATTAAAATTGATGATTATCTAGATAATAGATATTATGATTAATGATACAATCATCATTAGTGGTATTTGCTTTAACTAAGAACTTAATTGTATGGCATCAATGATTTAGCCTTCTATTCATAAATTATGTTTATATTCTTTTCCTTAATAAAAGATATGCAAAAAAGATTTTGTTCTTATGATTCGTATGTACATAAACAATAGTAAAAAAAAAATATTGAAATTATTTTTTCCAAAATCATTACAATATAATTCTAACTTAAATCATCTAACTATTATCAGCTGTCTAACAAAAAAATGAATAAAGGTCATTCTTAAATTCTCTCCTGACATCTGATTTTCTATTATCATTTTTTTTTTTTAAATAGTTTTAGTAATTTATTTATCCAATTCTACTAGAAATCTTTCAGTTTAAAAATTTTTTGAATCAAGATTCTTTTCTATACAAAACACATTTCATTTAAAGTTTTTGAAAAAATATAATTAAAAAGCAGATGTAAGTTAGTAATGAGTAATGAAATTAAATAATAAATTTTAAGTTAAAAATAAACAATAGTATAATAAAATTAAAAAATTTAAAATATCAGTATGTAGTGAAACAGTAAGGTCTGCTTTGCAGATCTTCGTTTCACCTTTTCTCATCTATTTCCTACCCTCATACTTTAGTTTGAACCCCAATCTATCATAGTGTGTCTGCAATACGCTTATATACTGAAAATCCCGCCTAATTTTAAACCACGAGTACAATGCTCGTATTATATATACAAGTCATTCCCAAATAAATAAAAGATTATAGATTATGTATATGTTCACATAATTTTGATTTATTAAAAAGTAGGTTATATAAGTCGTAATTGCGCACACACTATGGTATGCATTTTAAAACATATCAAAATTATAAATTGTTAAAGTTATTTTGTTTGAATCTATTTACAAATATATTACCATGGTAATATATTTTGATTTAAAATAAAATTCATTTAGTAAATATTCGTTTAGTAAATAGATTCAAATATTGCAATTTAAAAAGTAAAATCATTTTCTTTAATTTAATAAAAGTTATTCCAAATATTTCTGTTTAAATAAATCAGGGACAATAGTTTAATTAGTTAATATTATATAAGTTTATCTAAAAACAGCAGCTGTCCACTTAAGGTTTTCTTTAATTAATAAAAGTAATTTTTAATTAAATCTAGTTTGTAATCCGAATGTCAACAGGGAAATTAACAAAAGAAATTAATTAATGTTGAATTCCTTTAGACATTGGGATAGACTTAATTACAGCTGATAAGTCCGATATATTTTTGTAATGCTCCAGGGCAGTTCTATTGTTAATGTCTACTATAAAAAGAAGGGTTTTCTTTTGTTCTCCAGTTTTTTTCTTCTAATGTTTCTAAGAGAAATCATTCTGAGGTCTAATGTTTCTAGCCAAAATTATAGTAGTAATTTGTAAATCTTGACATGACAGAGTAGAGTGCAAGAAGGCTATTTCTCTCCGAAATGCTCATATGCTGCAGTAGACCATCGGAAGTTATCACAGGGAACCCCGGAACTGCTGCTGCTGCCAAAAATATGAACATTTCCAGATTTTGCTGCTGAATTATAAAACCTGCCGAACATCTACCTGAAAATGCTTTTCCAGAGGTAACCCTAAATTAACCCAAGAGCTCTTGTGATAACTAACATGCTATAGCTATTTAAAAATGTTTTTCTTATATTTCACATAACTTATTATTATTTCTTTAACGTGTTTAAATATACTCAACATTTTGCTCTCTATCCTTGGGTTAATATTTTCTATTTATTAAGCTTTCTGTTATTTTATTATGATAATGTGTCAGAATCGTCTTTGACAGTGAATCATTCCTTTTGTTGAAACTAACCCGCTATAAAGGCATATTTTCAATTTCTAAATAATTTCAATTTTTATTATCTTGCAAATCACTCGTTCGAGATCTTTTCTTTAATATAATATAATCACATAGTTTAAAATCTACATGTTATGGATTTTAATCTACCATGAGATGTCAGTGTTTTAAATGTGTCCCCTAATGCATGATTGCGTATATAAATCTATACTTCTCTTTTAAACCCGCAAGCATGCATTTTTTATTTTAATTTGTTCTACTTTAATTATAAAATTCATCATTGACGTGGGGCCTTTAAATGAATTTTGGGGATTTTTTCTTAATCGGTAAAACCCATTCAGTATGTTTTTATATACACTAGTCTCGTATTGCTGGTAAATGAATTGGTTGTTATTTGTTTTATTTTTCCAAGGATTCTTTACACGGCAAAATCGTTCTTTTCGCTTTTGCAAGTTTCCAGGCAGAGGATGTTCACAAATGACACCCCTGGGAATTAACGTCACCCAGTCGCTAAGTTTCGGCTGTTCATCAAAATACTTTCCTATGGGTTAGGGGAGATGCCCTCCGTAATTATTCCGGATCTTCAATATTGTTTTATTTTATTTATTTTACAAAGCATCCGTGACTTAAACATGTCACACCCTCCAACTTTAATAAATTCATTATCAGCAATACTGACCTCCCAATGTAACACTATTATTATTATTCTCAAATAAATGTCTTGATCACATTCCCACTTTGTTGCTTAGTAAGCTTTTGTCCATGCTATTCTCGAAATCAATAAATATTTTATAAGACTTAATTTCAAATATTTTCTTAAACTTGCATTTGCTCAGCACCCACATGTTCCTATCTCATCAAGCACATTATCGTAATGCTATTAGCGAGGAATAGAATACATCACTTTGTTTTAAAGTCTTTTTGTCAGTTGTGGGAATATAATGCCTACAATTATTAATACGCGTCCCTGTCTCATATAAGCAGACAGTGGCATTATATATATAACTTATATGAATAAATTTTGTGAAATTATTTAAAACTAAATTTGATCTCTTATTTTATTTGATTCCTATCACTGTCTCGGTCTATATATATATTTTCTGCATTTCTTTTGTAAATCCATAGACGTTAATTAGCCACCCAAACTTCTTTTAGTATAGAGTCTGTTGTTTCTCCCTGACCACCAGGCAGTGTCATCATAGATGGCACTGTGAAATTTGGGCTTGTTCGAACTTAGTATATCTAGAAGGCAACCCCTCCTAGAATGTTGTTTCGTGTCTGGGGTTTGAATTTGCAGTGTGTTAGCGAGATAGACGATTCTGACTGTTACAGTAGAGATGTATTAATATATATTTTAATAGTAAAAAATAAATCCTAATCATTCACAGATGATAATAATAAACCATCAAAATTAAATCCTTATCATTCATATAACAGTTCCCTCATAAACAAGTATGAACATTCCAACAACCAAAAAAAAAAAAGAAAAGGGAGATAAAAAAAAAATTCTAGAAAAGAGTTTTACAATGACTACACAAACCAATCTATGAACCACAAAAATATCCATTTATAGAACATGTTGGTCTATTTTCCAGTTTGCTTGATATTTTAATATGCTATCTTTTAATTTCTTCAACAGAAAATTTTTCTTTCTCAAATATTTCAACACCATGTTTAATTATAGCTCTCAAATATATTTTATTCTCCTCCATATCTTTCCAATAGAAACAAGTGGCATGGAACTTCTTTAGAAGGTCTTTGAGATAATCCTTATAATATAGATAGGTTTACTTCTTCCACAAAAAACAATGCTCAACTTCACTATAAACTCTTTTATAAATCTTTCACTGTTTATTCATTTTATATATCCAATTCAACTAAGGTATGATTTTACAATAGTGGACTCAATAGAACCCAAAATGAAGCACATTGATTGTTTTATGATTTTATTATATTATTAAAAATTTATACAGCATTTTAAATGAAATTTTCCTAGTCTTTATATTGCAACAATAGGGTATTCAAGTTTCATTTCCACACAATAAATTAGATAAAATAACAGCTCTAAGTGCAACTGTCTTAATTGCAGTAATTATTTCCCTGTGACAAAATACTCTTAAATTTGTTAAAAGCAGCAGCAGCATTTTCCACTCTATATTACATCTCAACATATAAGTCCAGTTTTCTATTTACAAAACAGATTTGCATTCTTAAGTTGATAATCATCCAAGCTAAAAGTTACTGGGGATTTTTCTTCCATCAATAATTGATAAAAGATTTTTTTTTAATATTAATTAATAAAACACAGTCTTTATATGTTGCATTCAAAATATTAAGAATATTCTATTATAAATCATCTTTTAAATGGCAAAAAAAAATAACACAATCATCAGCATACAGTAAATCCAAACCTCAATAAATTTTTATTTTCAATTAACTGACTCAAATTAAAAATTTCACTATCAAACCAATATCATATTTTGATCCCAGTTTAATTAAGCCATCTATAAACAATTCCAATGACCATTGTCATAAAAATTGAATAAATGATGGTGCAAATACATGTACTTTTTGATAACAGTTTTCATTAAAAATGCCTTAGATTTTCCACCTATTGTAATAATACCTATTCTTATTCCATTAAAGCTATATATGAATAAATTTTGATGGATAACCAACTAATTTCAAACAACGCCATAAATCCGTCCTATTACCTGAATCAAATACCTTGACCAAATCAATAAAAGTAATACATAAATCTCCTTTGTTCTTGACATTTTTCTTGCATTTGCCTGGCAAAAAAAAACATGTCATCTAGAATGCTTCTTGACTCTTTAAAATCATAATGAATCTTTGGTGATCATTCATCTATAATTCAAAGTAATCTATTCAACAAAATTCTTGAAAGTACCCTTATTGTAGTAGATAATGATATTCTATGATAATGACTGAAATCTTTCTATTCCCATTGTTTTTAAAAATTGGAACAATTACAGTATTCTTATGATTAGGTAGCACAACTTTATATATCCATATATTCCTAAAAAAGTCCAATATTTTTGAAGCTAATATATCACAACCGTATTTTAAACCTCTAGGTATTTCATCACATTCTGCAGTCTGTTCATTTTTAAGATTACAAAGAACTGTTTTGACTTCACTAGGCTGAATACCTATGTCAAATCTAAATGAATAGATTCTTATTGCTCAAAAGATCAAATTATTCCTTCCACCTGACTAAAATATCATTGTTATATTATAAGAAAGTGCCATTGCTGGATCTAATAGGATTGTGATACTGTTTCTGGGTCCATATGTTGCTTTCAACACATCAAAAACTAGACCAAGAAAAAACACAATTAGGGAATATCTATATCTTCTTTGTAGTTTTCATATGCCAATCATTTTTAAACCATCTTGTCAAACATTGAACTTTTGTCAGAAAATACGACAAGTCTCTTTTTAATGAAATCACTAGCAATAAAATCATTGTCAGAAAACCAGTCATAGTTCTTTCCTTTAGTGAAGACCGAGAATAGATTTACTTGTATACATAATACATTCAAGAAGAGAATTTCATGTTTAAGTAAAATGGCAGCTAGCAGTTTAAGTTTTTAATAGCTGTTGAAATTTAGTACATGCAATAGATTCTTCTAAAAAATAAACACCAATTTTCTTATGAATATGATTGGAATAATTTCTATTTCTTTAATGCAACTATTTTAATTTTAAAGCGTACTAATCTATGATCTACCCAGCAATCTATACTTGTTAAATGCTCGTTTAATGTGAACATTTCTTGCATTCTGATTCCAAACTATAATGTAATCTATTAAACACATATTATTTTGAATGTGAATGTATCCATCTTTCTTTATAGGGTTTTTTTTGTCTAAACAAAGTATTTGTGATAGTCAAACCATGTATTGCACATAAATTCAATAATAACAAATCATTTGAATTTAAAATACTAATATCATTGTTTCCAATAACTTTCAGCCTAATCCTATCATATACATTGACATGTACATTAAAGTCTTAAAAGAAAAAAAAATGATATTTTAATGTTATTGCTATATTAATGCTATCTAACAAGGAATAAATGTTTTCCTTCTCTGAATTCTCTAAATCTAAGATTGGAGCATAAGCACTAATAAAATGAGCACTAGTTTTAATTGTACAAATTTTAATCTTGTTAACCTTTTATTGATACAATGAGAAATGTCTGCAATAAAAAATATTAAATAAGACTTTACAGCAAATCCAACATGTACTCTCCTTTCACTGATTGATCTATTTTTCAAAAAAAAAACTTGTATCCATACATTTCCTCTGGAAGACAAGTTTCACTAAGAGCAACTATAACAATATTAATCTTGACAGCTCCTTAGCCATTAAAGCAGTCCTCCATTCTCATCTTGAAGTATTTGTATCAAGTAAAGTTTGCATATTCTATTTATTTACATTTAAAAAAAAGTGAATTTATAATTCTTCCCCTTAGCCCTACCACAATTTCCTACAATACCACTATTACTGATATTATTAATACTATTATTATTTTCTACCACTGAACTAATCTGCCAGTCATAACAACCTCGTCAGATTGTGTGAGACAGGCCATTTTTACACATTTACTAGATCCTTACAATTTCCATGATGGAAAGGAGGATCCCTAAACAGCACTGCCTAAACACACAATGTTTGTCAGATGAAACCCAGGCTCATTGAAATCCAGTTCCAAACTGATTCATTAGTGATTGTACTGCCTTGAGAAAAGATCACAACAAAGGAATATCAGCCTAATAACTTGACCCCATTATTTATTTTTTTTAATTCTCAAGGGCTTGAGCTAAAAAGAAACAAAAAATTGAGTCAGAAATATTGTGCATGCAGTTAAAATATGAAAAATGTTGCATAAATACATAATTATATTGTCACAGTTATTAAAAGATGTCCAATGGAATGAAAGGCTCATGATGTTCGGATTCTACAATAATTTAAGTGACTGAAGAATAAAAAGAAGACAGAAAACTATTTATTTATTATTCAAAATTGGCCTTCATATCTTAAAGGCCATTTCACTATCCACCATCTGTGGAGTCTGCTGGTAGCCTGAACATATAATTATCATTTACATATATACTAATTGTTAATATTGTTAATTTGTGTAATTTTCAATGCATCCATTAACAAAGACTTGATTTTTTATACAATTATAAATATATTTGTAAGCATGAAATACAAACATGAGCATATGACTGTATGTGCACATTGATATTTAGATAATAAAAAATTGCCTATTTTTTTGTACATGGTGAAAAAAGTATGTAATACTGTATGCTTGCATATATATGTGTGTATTTATAGAATAAATAGTACCTATATTAGATTAGCATTATGCATTGGTTATTTACACATGCGTATGTATACAGGTCAATACATATGGCCAAAAATGTATAATAGAAACAAAAAATAACAATTAAATGCATTTTTAATTTTAAAGTACAACAAAAAGTAACTACTTTTTTAAAAATATAATAGCAAACAGCATAAAATATTACTTGATTAAATGATTGCAGCAGATATTCATTGCCGATAGCAATGGATACTGCATTCCTTTCATTATCAATTGAATGCCTCTTATAATTATTATTACGATTCAAAAACACTGAGAAACTGTTTCAAAACCATCAAGATTAAAAAGTGACAATTAAATGTGCCTATGGATATATATACACATATTTACATTATTATATATTTTAATGATTTATTGGTTCAATAAAATTTATAATGAAGTTCTAATATTAAATTATGTTAACAGAATAACAATCAATGAAAAACTGATACCAATAATGATCAAATGTTATTACTTGATCATAATACCCTACTGTTTTTGTTATTCTATATGCATATGGGCAGAGAACTTAACAATCATATACTCTGATCAAGGGAATTCTAGTACATAAAGAATATTACATATTGTTTTGTTTTGATTTTTTTTTATGAACAATAAAAATGAATTATTAGTTACTTTACAATTGACCATTATAACAAAAAAAAACTGAATGATAAATTGATTAGGAATTATGGGCAAACTACAAAATTCTATTCACATAATCCAGGTACATTTAGCTCTTATTCTACCATTAACACATTAACTTGTATCAGCCTCTTTCAATTATCAAATACACACATTTCCCTAAATTGATCAAAAAAAATTTAACTCTGTCTTGCATTGGTGGTCAAGAGGTCAGCGCGACTGTCTTGCACTTGCAGGCAGTTGCCCGGGTTGCGGGTTCGCATCCCGGCCGATGCTATGACACTTAAAAAAAAAAATTTAACTCTTAAGTCCACCACTTTCATTATTACAAGATATCAATAGCAACCATCTTGTTCCTAAGCGCACTTTCATTATTACAAGATATCAATAGCAATCATCTTGTTCCTAAGGGGAAGGGGTATGCATATAAAATAATTAGTTTCAACAAAACAAATCTTGTACTTTTTAATTATTAAGATAAAAAATCAAAATTTGAACAGATATATAAATGACAATATATCAACTCCAGTAACTTTTTTCCTAAAATTGATAATAACAAGACTTATGAATTCAATTATGAGAAGCAAAAAAATGATTTGCTATGACATTTTTTTTTTTTTTTTGTATTTGAAAAACTATACTGAAAGTTTGTCTAATTTAAGGAATAGTTTATGCCATTCCTCTTATAAGTTGATATTTTTTTATATTTATAATCTGATTTAAAAGAAAAAAAATTACAAATTCATTAAAAGGAGTAAAATGTTTTAATTTTCAAATATTAAATCTTTTATTCATTTGTTGTTGTTTTTTAAAAAAAAACAATTACAACTACTGCAAAATTTCAACTAACAATTAATTATAAGCAGCAAATATCTCTGCAGCATCCAAACAAGAACAAACAAGAAGGCATTATTCACTAGGATTGCCAAATACTGGAAGATGACAATTTTTAAGTTTTCCAAACTAAATATTTAGTAATTGATCAATTTTGGATGATTAATTAAATTACCTATAAGCTGACAACTTGAAAAAAAAAAACTGTTTAGAATTTGAAAAAAATGTCTGTTTTACCTGAACTAGACCCTAATGTGCTACTAGACTATATCATGAAGCCCTTCATACAATTAATACATATATATACCAGCAACAACAAATAATTGTGAGAAAAATTTAATTATTTTTTTTACAGAAAAAGTTTGCCTTTTTTTTTAATAATACATAAATAATATCATAATTATTCATATATATAAAATGTTACTTAATTATATTGATTTTACTCTAAAAATTATAATTCAATAAAGATGTTTTGTGCATATATTTGATTAAGATTAAAAATGGCTTGTAATGTGAGAAAAAGGTCACATCTCCTGGTTAGCCTAAATATTCCATCTTTTTTTTTTTTTCATTGTAGGAGGCAGAACAGCTGTAATCTTTAAGAAAACCTTAACAAATTTAACACTTATGAAAAATTAATTACAGAAATTCACATTTATAATATCATTATATATGTTTTAAATATTAATTATTTTCCAAAATAAATTTAGCAAAGTCTAAATTGTATTCACAAATCTAAATGATATATATGTATTTAAAATAATATTCCTGCCATAATGATTAATAAAACTGCCTACCAGACTCATGATTTGAAGTTTGAGTGTGGGCTATGGATATTTTTTTTCAGGTTACAAATATGCTCAGGATTTCCTTTTCAGTCAGAATCTAGCTATTCCACTAATTATCCAATATTGGTCAATAAATGGTATCTATTATTATCTATTGGTAAAAATCCCCAGATTGGTTATATTGATGCATTGATTATAAAAACTTAAATATGATTATAATATGATGTCACTTTCACCATTGGTGAAACAATTGTCACATTCAAGTAAGTGATGAGCCAATAGTTTTCAAGTAAAATTTAAAATACAAAATATAAATATTCCAATATTTCTCAACTAATGGGTGTTTGAAGTAAATAGGCAATAAGAATATTAAAATCAAGATAACTGATTACTTTTAGTGACAGTTTGTAATTACTTACTGACTCCTTTAATAAAAATCTTGATATCTCATTACTGATTAGTACATAAACAAATATTCTATATGAAATAATAAAAGAAAATGACTAATTCAATGAATCTATTTAAAATCAGTCTTCTTAATATAAGTTCTAAAAATATGTCAGATAAGTATCCTTGATAAGATTATTTTAAGATTGTTTGTAACAACACTTCTTCTGCCATAAATCTAGAAAACAAATTCCTTCATCAGATATTAATTTAATGAACATTATAAATATTACATGAGTAAAATCTTCTTGATAAAAATTTTTTAAAAATTCAATGTTTAAGAAAAATTATTCGGTTTTAACATCTCATGAGTCTAAATCACTATACTGAATATTATTAAGGATAGTTGAATCTTTATTAATAGGTAATACCATATTTTCAAAAAAGATAATCCCTCTAACATTTCATTAAAACTTGTATTTATAGTTTGAGTATATAAATATATAAGCACTTTTGTGTATTATTCCCCTGACCTGAACAGGTGAACTGGGATAGGTGAAACTTCAAATTTTTTTCAAGTTTCAATCAAATTTATAATTCTGCTTTCAAGTAACCAGTTGATAAATAAGCCATCTAATCATTCAATATTGATCAGTAAAAGAGTATAAACAAGAATGAAAAACTGCTCAGACTAATCACCCAGAAACTGGTAAGCCCAATAAGTACTGTCTTCACCTTCACTGTTCCTCTAAATGCACTATTTAAAAGGCTTAAGTTCTACAGGTGAATATTTAATGGCTGTTTTATTTTTAAAAATAACTTAAGTTACATTTGTGGATATAATATTCAAACAATATTTATACTTTTTTTCACATATTAAAAACTATTTTAACCTACATGAAGATTCCTTACATTACTTTTCTTTATATGATTTGTATCATGATATTATTCATTTATGCCACCAGAAAAAAAACTTCTTATAACCTATTGCATTTAAAATAAATATTATTATCTTGCAATCTATATTCCAGCAAACCTTTTTTAATCCAAACAAAGTTATAAAGAAACACTTAAGTTTCATAATCCTATTAAATCCAGTAATAGTATGCTCTTATATGATGACAATGACAATTTGAACAGATGGAAGAATATTTTGATAGTCTTTTGAATAATGAATGATACAAGTATTGAGATGACAATTTTTAACAATATATCGATTTTTTCTAATTTGGACAAAGAAATCTAACTAAACGAAGTCAAAACAACTCTATGTAGTCTTAAAAATGGAAAGACTGTAAGTCCTGATAAAATACTTGGGGACATTTTAACATAAGATGGTGATATATTAGCTTCAAAAATATTGGAATTTTAGGAATATATGACCCGTGAAGTTGAACTATGCAATCTTAAGGATGTTTTTATTGTTCCAATTTTTAAAAATGCAAGGAATTAAATAAGATTATAGTAATTATCATGAGATACTATTATAATACACTACAGCAAAAATACTTCTAAGAATTTTATTGAATAGGTTGCTTCCAGTTATAAATGAATGGTTACCAGAGACTGTGTGATTTTAGAAAGTCAATAAGCACAACAAATATGATTTTTGTTGCCAGGAAAATGCAAGAAAGATGTCAGAAATAAAGAAGTGATTTATATATTGCTTTTATTGATTTGGTCAAGATATTTGATTCAGTTAGTAAGGCAGGTCTATGAAATTGTTTGAAATGCAGATGGAATATCTGAGACATAAGAAATAAAAACTGATGTTAGATATGGATATGTATTTGCTACAACATTGTTTTCAATTTTTATGGCTGGTGTATGGAATTATTTATAGGCAACTTAACCAAATAGGAATCAAGATACAATACAGATTTAGTGATGGAATTTTCAATTTGCATCAATTAAAAGTAAAATCTTCTTGGATCTTGCTATTTTTGCCAATTCAGAAGATAATTTATGTTTTGAATGTAACATATAAAGATTTTGATTTATTAATCCATGTTCAAAAAACTCAAGTTCTTTATCAACTACTGACAGAAAAAAAATCCTCAGCAACTTTTAGCTGGCTATCAATTAAAAATGTAAATCAGTTTGTGTGCTGCTGCTGCTGCTTTTAACAAGTTAAAAGATAAGAGTAGTTCTTCACAGGGAAATAATTACTGCAACTAAGTTACATGTATATAGAGCTGTTATTTTATCTAATTTATTGTATGGGATTGAAACTTGGACACAATCGGTGCAATAGCATTAGAAGAGTTTCATGTAATGATGTTCCATAAAATTTTGAAAATACAATGGCAAGAATATAAAACCAATCAAGATGTTCTTCATCTTGTTAGATATGATATTACTGACTTCCATTATTATAAAATCATACCTTTATTGAACTAGACATGTGGAATGAACAATGGAAGATTTCCTAAAAGTATTTTATAATAAACTTGAGCATGGATTTCATAGGGAAGGTAAGACCTGTCTACATTTTAAGGATTATCTCAAAGACATTCTAAAGAAGTACAATGACTATTATTTCCATTTGGTAAAATATAGTCAAGCATAGAATATATTAGAGAGCTATAGTTAAACATGACATTAAAGTATTTTAATAAAAAAGATTCCTACTGAGGAAACTAAAAGACATATTAAAATTTCAAGTAAAGAGAAAAATGTACTTGGATATATTTGTGCACACAGATTGGTTTGTATATTCATCGTAAAATTCATTTCTATAGTAATTTGGGGGGGGGGGTCCTCTTTTTTTTTTTTGTGGGCATTAGAATGGACATACTCATTTATGAGTGGCTGTTTATTATTATTATATACATTCTTATAAAAAATAATAAATACAGCACACTACATAAATTTATAAATAAGCATTTAAAAAAACACCCATACAATTCGGAAAATACATAGAAATTAATGAACCTAATTAATATGAGTATCATGTTTTTATTTTGTCTTTAGTTCAAGAATTTCCAATTCATGATTTTCATTTTTTCCTTGAAAATAATAATTGTAAACTTTAATTATTACTATTACCATAAGAGTTGTTCCTATTGCAAAAAAAAAAAATTGCAAAATCTTCGGACAATTGCTGGAAATATGGATGAGAAAAATATTATCAATCACTAAGCAAAATAACAGGCATTTTACAAATATAATATGGAAGTAATTCTTATAAATTCATTATGATCGAATTAAGGTAAATAATTAAAGTTCAATAATCAGTAAATATTTTTTTATTTACAATGAAGAAACTACACTGAACAAAAAATAAATGTAATACACAGAACATATAGTAAATGTACTAACATTAATTTATCATATTATTTTATGTTTACATATAATAAAGCAAAAGAAAAAAAACCTAATTACCAATTTTTTATTTCAATAAAGATACATATATAAATATTAATATATAGAAAATATAAATGCATTAAAATTAATGTAGTACATTTATTATGTAATTTACATTCAATACTTAAGTTTCCAACAGTATACAGAACTTTTAAAGATATAGGAAGTCTATGACTGGGATTTAAAAATGTGGGATTATTGAATTATCATTAAGTATTCTCTTAATCTGAAAATGATGATGGATTAACAATGTAAAAAATGTAGTGCATCTGTAAAATTTATTATCCTAAAAAAAAAAACTGCATTAATATGTGAAAGCAATATAATACACCTTCAATAAGATGATTTGTTATAAAACTTTTTATGCAAAAATAATCTGACTTAAAAATTTAAAAAAAGGCCTTCCAATACTTCTCTCAAAATATATAGGACAACTTTTTTTTCTATAATAATTTAGCAAATTCTTTTAACATCTCAATTTTATTTATTGATATTCACCCTATTTAATATCATTAATGACAAATTTTTTGAAACAAATCTTTTTCTATTTCTCTTTGTTATTTCTAATAAATTTCCTTTTTTAATTCCTTTGTACATATTTCATTTTTTAATCCAAACTCCATGTTTCACAACCAACAAGCTAAAAATAGGAAAGACATAGATTAAAAACTTAAAAAAAAAAAGTTAATTCATTTAAATTTAATACTGAATGCTTATGAATATAATTCTCTTAAACCTAATATCAAATACATACATTACAACATCTAAATTGCTTTGCATGATCTGGCATATTATAATGATGACAAAGACAGAATCAAGAGGAAAAATTTTCAGGAATGAATCTATATGAAGATATGGAAAAAAAAATAGTTTGATCAATTGAAAGAAAATTGTCCATATTCAGTTATTTTAATGCTCAAACATCATTTGATCTACCAAACAATTGACAATATGATTATTATATTAACTTATCAAAAGCCTTTAAAATACTTTATTTTTCTTATTATTTTCAATATCATTTATCTTAGTTTACAGAAACTTGCCTAAATAAATAAATGACTTCAGTTTTTCCTGCTTTATCACAATTTACTCTCAAGCTTATCTTTAGCAACAAAGAATGTTATAATAAAGTGGTTAATGCATCTGCCTGCCATATCTATAATCTACATTTGAATGATGGCCAGATGAATCTTGGAAATTTTTTTAGGTCACAAGCCTAAATTAGGATTTTCCTTCGGGATAGCTAGCCCATGGCCAACCAGTTAACCTTTTAATTATTTGCCAATAAAAACAATTATTACTTATAATAAATATAATTGTAGAAGTACAAGATAAATAAAATTATCATCATCATTTTTAATAATTATCAATTCATTGCTAAATGAATATTTCTTAGGTTTCTATGAACATAGCTTCTCTTCTCCATATCCCTCTAGCAAACTTTTCCATCTCATTCATTCATTTATGTTGTATCTTTCTAGATCTTTTGTCATCTCTTGAAATCCAGTTTAAGACTTCAACTATCCACCTGTTACCATATCTTCTAGAAGTGTTCAGTCTAGCTCTATTTCAGTTTCTTAATTCATTAATGATATCAATATCTGTTTGTTCTCCTAACCATATATTTTGCTTTCAATCTCCCCTGGTTATTCCCAAAATTCATTTTTCCATACTTTGTTGTATAATCAGAAAATCATTATATTACTCTTCTATTGAGCATTCAACTTTCAGATCCATATATAATATCTGCTTTTCAAACACATATGCATATTTCCTTTAAATATTAAATTATTTCTACAAAAATCAGTATCCAAGTTTAATTTTTTATTGTTTTCATTTATATTAAAATCTGGTAAAGATATTTGTAGTTGTTAATTTCTAATTCATTATTATCAATCTTGGTGTTTTTTTTTACTTTTGTGAAAAGCAAGTGATCCAAATTTTAGTCTTTTTAGAATTTATCTTTAGATTTAATTTTTTGTTTTCACCTGATAATTCTTGTAACATTTCCTGAAACCCTGAAAAATTATTTGCAAAAAAATTAGATGACTTAAATAAAACTCATTTATTTTTATTTTCTTAGTTTCTATTTTAAGCCACAAAATACTTCCAGTAAAAATTCTTTAAAAAATTTGGAACATATAAAATCTTTTAGCACACCTTTATCAATATTCATCTTTTTAATGGTACATATCACCCAGTGCACTGCTGATATATTTGACAAGTATTTTTCAAAATGTGAATTTATACAGAGTTCCAAAGTTTTAATCATTGCAGAAATGTTAATAAACACCTCTTCATAATCTACAAATCCAAAGCATAATAGCAATTCATGTGCAATGGTCCTTTCTATAATTTTTCTTAATATATATGTAATATATATTGTGCTAAAACCACTTTTATATTTTTTTAGTTGGTTTGAGTCCAAAATTCTCTGTAGATGACTGTAATGATCGTAAAAAAACTATTAAAGAATTGACAAGATTGAATGATCTGCAATTTCTAACATCTTTTTCAACTTTTTAAATATCAATATAATTACTGCATTCTGGTATATCTTTATCATTTTAATATTTTTTAAATTTTGTCAACAATTTCTCTATTCATTCCTTCACCTGCTTTATTTAAAATGTCAACAATAATTCCATCATTTTCTGGAATTTTTCCATTCTTCATAGATTTGATTGTCTCACCTTTTCACTTAAAATAATTGGCATTGCAAAATATGTAATTATAGAGGCTACTTGATTTTCTTATACATTATTACTATATAGCTTATCATACATATTTCACAACATCCCTCTTTTTAGTAATAGCATTATCTTTTCTTATTGCTGAAATAATTAGATATTTTATACATTTAAGACTTCTTATTCTCTTTCTATAGCTTTCCTTACCAATTAACATTATATTTTCTTTTTTTTTTTTTTTTACTCTTTTCATACCAGTTTACTGAATTTCAAATATAAATTCAATTCTTCTTAATGGATCATTTTTAAACATTTTCATTTTTTTTTTCCTTCATACATTGATGCATCTCAGCTGAAAATTTATTAATAAGTTGCTGTTTTTTAGACTAGCTATTTGTATAACAGTTCTTAATCGAATATCAGTTATCTTCATATTCAGTTGGTTCAAGTTTGATCTATTATCAGCATTTGCTAATATTTTTAAATGATTTGCAAATTCTAATTTAAATTCATGGGAGTATTTCTGAAAGTTAGGGATATCAAATATTAATATTGTTTTTGTTTTGTTTTTTTCAGCAGCTTTTGCATCAACAACAATATTTCATTAATCAATGTACCCTTCTTATATTAAATCAATTAAATACAAAACTATTTTAAAATATAATCCAGTTCTATTGCATCTTCATTTGGATGTATCAATGTCCATTTCAGTTTTAGATTTTCCTCAAAAAAATAATTCATAATATATAAATTTTCTTTTCCAGAAAATTCCACAAATCTATTTCCTCTTTTATTACTTTATTCATAAGTAAAGTTACCCAAAGCAAATTCTAGTGTTATATACATCTAAACAAAAATCTGCTTTATTATGAATGAGAACTTAGAGATGCATAAACCTGAATTATCTGCATTTAATAGATTGGCTTAATTCTTGATAAAAAAAATATGATATAGATTGAAAAGACATTTTTAAGAATATTAACAGAAATAACAACGACTGAAATTTATTAACTGTAAACATTAAACATGTATATACAATACATATATGTGCAAGCAATCGTCGATTTTAATTAAAACTTAAATTTAATTTATGTAGTTCCTAACAATAAATAAAACTTTTAAAATAAAATGTTGCTACTGAAAAATTAATTACAAAATCCATAAAGTAAATTTTAATTAAAATAAGAGTAAAAATTGGATTATTCTCTTTCCTCATAAGAATTAAAATGAATTTAAAAGTATTAACGATCAGATTTTTCAATTTAAATATCATATTACAAAAGAATCTTCTTACGGTATATTTTTTGCAAACATTAAAACAAATTATAGCAATACGCAAAACACAATATTAAGAAAGAAAATGGGGGGGGGGGGGTGAGATAAACCTAAATATAAAGTAACTACAAATCATCGACTGACAAAAAAAAATTATGAATTTCTTTATAAGCAACAAGTACGTTTTGTTGTTCCGCCTTGCATTCAATTTTTTCACTCAACTTTATTTTTTTTCAAGAATCAAACTAATAAACAATGAATCCATTCTTTTCTAAATTTTTTATAAGTTTCTTAAAATAGTTATGTCAGTAAACACAAAGACCTGCCAACCAAGAATATTTGAATAGAAAGCAAAAGTATGTCTTATTTCATTGCAGAAATTTTTAAACTAAAAAAAAAAAATGTACAGTTTAACAGTACCTCAAACCTTCAAAGTACGCCCGTTGGATAGGGCTTGATGGTCTCTTCCCATTTGGTCTGGAAAATGCCATAATCTCAGACCAGGGAAGAAATTTTGATTACTATTATCCAGATAGCCACATCATCCGGTGCATATCCTTTCCAGCATCCATTATGTAAAATGCAACGTAATCACCCGAAAATAAAATTTGGCAATTATACAACAAAAGGATCATGTGTTAACAGTGACGGCTTGAAAACGTAAATATCACTTATAAAGAAATAAGAGAGAGAGAAAAGGAAGCTTAGCATCCACTTCCTTTTGAACATCCCATATGAGCGAATAAACCACGTGGCCTTTTTTTGTGTGTATATTTTTCAACTAAAGATGTTAACATAGTTTTTGAAAAATATTCCTATCCCCACGTATCGCAAAATGGACTGATCAAAATTAAAATAACCCATTTTCTTACAAAGAAAGAAAGAGAATAATAATTTCAACAAAACATTAACTGCAAAAAATATATCTATATAGTTTCATTTTTAAAATGCTGATAAATCGACTACAAAAAAAAAAAAGACAATTTTATTTCAATTCTCTCAATAACTTTAAACTGAATTAATTATAAAACTCCTATGAGACAAAATAAGCTTTAAAAATAATCCATTATAAGATGAAAATGGCCGCTTGGGTAAAAGTGTCATCCTTTATAAATATAGAACATATGTTATGAATAACAATGCCTAGCAACCACAAATAATTAAAACTTTTTAAATATACATTTTTAAAAATTATAAAGAACTTTTGAAAAGTCTGTAAAAAGCAAGTCTGTTTTTAATAAGAGTAATATTTATCTTAATGATATAAAGGACTCACTAAAGTTTAGGGTACAGTTCTAAATAGAAGCTTTAATAAATTGAGTTAATAAAGGAGAGCAAAAACTACCACAATAATAATCATGTGTTACTCATTGATCATAGTACTTCCAAAGTCTAATTTCTCAACCTTCCTTTAGGCAGAGAATCTAACATAAGATAATTTCAGAACCAATAACTGATAAATATGCAGATTTAAAGATTGAATAAGTTTATAATGAAAGCTAATGATTTATTTTTAAATAAGATTTAATAAAAACTAATTGTCTTTATAGTTTTAAATCTAAATATTGAACTGTTACAATAGTAAACTATACTAATGACAATAAGTTTTAATATCTAATTACTTCAACTTGCTTTTTCAATGTTGATTCTATTTCAGTTAATTGTTAACTTACGAAATAAATCTTTAAACATTATATTCACAAGTTATATTATCCAAATCAAGTCTAAATGTTTACTGATCTGAAGCCTCTATATAGTCTGAAGTCATTCTTTCTTTTAAGAAATTTTAATTTATAAATTTCAAATACATTGGAAGAAGTTTTTACTTATAATAATTCCTTACTTATTCATTCAATATACACTGAATGTTTACTATAGTAAATAGAGGGATTTAAACTTAGGATTTTTAGTCTATTTTCATTCTCCACTCCATTTCAAATAACTGATACACATGATCACACACATGTGAAAAACAGAGATGATCCACAATATATTAATTTCATGCCAAACAAGCACTCATTGTTTGGGCCAGATCATAAATTCCCACACATATACAATTAGTACTCAGCTTATACTAAGATACTTAAACTTTAATGGACACATTTTAATCTTCTCACCCTTTGTTCCTATTAATAAAAATGAATACATAATGGTCCAATAATATGAGGGGTTAGATTGAAGTAATGTCTATATGGGTGTGGCTATAATATCAAATCTGCCAAGAGTGTTCCATCATTAGTTTTTCAATGAAATGGATGTTTGAATTGTTGGATGAGAAACTGAAGCCTGTCCATTAAAATTAAAAGAATTGCTATCTTGATATAGGCTGAGCACTGATTGTATATATGTGTGGGAGATTATGATCTGGCCTAACTGTTGAGTGCTGGTTCTGCATGAAGTATATATATTTAAGAATCATCTACCTTTTTCACATGTATGGTATGTATATCGGTTGTTTGAAATGAAATGGAAGATTAATATAGACTGAAGATCCTAACTTCAAATCCCTCTATTTAATAATTCCTTACATACAAAATAGGTTTTTCTTTCTAAATTCGAATAATTACTGTTCGTGTTCCATGTAAATAGGTTTTTCTTTCTAAATTCGAATAATTACTGTTCGTGCTCCATGTACACTGAATGCTTTTGAGTATCGATTATATTAAACACAATTATACTATTGAAGCTTGGAGTATGATTATAATAATTATTGAATATTTATTTACTTAAATTATTTCTTTCAGTTAGGCTGATCATATACAAATCTAGCTAATTTTCCAATATTGATCAATAAATGAGCATTTAGTGATCTTCCATGGATGACTTTGCCCTGTAGTAGTTAAATTAAAAAACTATTTTATCTTTGCTAATATGTAATAAAACAGGCAAAACTCACTATGCGTATGCTGCTCACAACAAGCTAGAGTAATCAATGGATGCCAGAAGGCTTGTGCATAAAATCCCCATCTAGAGCCTACTCACCCAATATCCCCAGACTAGTTTCTGGCTTGTGGCCTGGAGCTTTGGATCTGAGAGCACTGCACCTAGATCTTAGGATTTAATGCAACCCTCCAGCAGCCACTTTTTATCTCCACTTAACTACAAAACTATGAGTCTTAAACTGAAAACACCTTAATGTTTTCAATCCAAGCCTATTAACTCCTCACTGATGAAGGCCACAAGCCAGAAACTAGTCTGGGGATATTGGATGAGTAGGCTCTAGATGGGGATTTTATGCACAAGCCTTCTGGCATCCATTGATTACTCTAGCTTGCTGTGTGTGGCATACATTTAGTGAGTTTTGCCTGTTTTAACAACAATTATACACAAGCATAAGAGGCGGTAATCGTGTGATGTTTGTTTATAGGCTTAAAACCAATCCTGCCTAATAGGATAGTGGTGGCTATGGTTATTAAAGAACCAAAGACACCAAAATGTATGGGTTTTGAACTGAGTTCAGATCTATATGACTATATAAACTAATGGACTTGGATTGAAAACATTAAGGTGTTTTCAGTTTAAGACTCATAGTTTAGTAGTTGAGATAAAAGGTGGCTGCTGGAGGGTTGCATTAGATCCTATGATCTAGGTGCAGTGCTCTCAGATCCAAAGCTCCTCACTGATGAAGGCCACAAGCCATAAACTAGTCTGGGGATATTGGATGAGTAGGCTCTAGATGGGGATTTTATGCACAAGCCTTCTGGCATCCATTGATTACTCTAGCTTGCTGTGTGTGGCATAAGTATAGTGAGTTTTGCCTGTTTTAACAACAGTTATACACAAGCATAAGAGGTGGTAGTCATGTGATGTTTATTGGCTAATATGTAATAACAGACAATGTTCAAATAAATGTTTCCAAAATGTTCAAATGTAAAATGCATTGAAAAAATTAATAGATCCCCAAGTGTTTCTAATCCCAGTTTCTTGATTTAATATGCATGACAATAGATAGAAAGTATTATTAAAATATAATAAATATTATAAGTATCTCATTCAACTTTTAAATTAATTATAGCAGCATTATCAACAATTGAATAAAACTTTCAATTCTCATCTGACTTGTAATTGTGTTCAGTAGATAATTTTTCAATAGCAATTTTTTTTAAAAAAAAAACATATCATTAAAATAAAATTTAAAATATAAGGAAATATTTTCATTTCTCTCCTTGATTGCAGTTGCTATTTCCAAAGACACTGGTGACTATGTTTCTTAATCAAGTTTTGCTTCTTTGAGAATGGATTTTACTTTTTCCAAAGATAAAAGTTAATTAAAATTAGAACAATACTTTTACCTTTAATGCTTATCTTTCAATGATTTATTTGGTGATTAGCATTATCATCAAACAAAATGAAAAACTCCATTTGCATACTTAATTAAGATACTATGAATATAAAATAGACATTAAAAACCCTCAGTGAGAGTTTAAAAAAATAATAATAATAAAACTCATAATCACTTTAAAATAGAAATATTTGCTATAATAAAATTGAAAACAAAAAAAGTAGCATTACATTAATGCTGTATCTCTTTTCCAACTGACTCAATAAAACTTGAATTATTGCTCATATATAAATATATTATAGCAGTAACAAAATGAATGAACTATATTCATGAAATAATTATATGGTTAGTTATTCAAGAATTCAAATGATAATTCAGTGTTTGGACATCACTAATTAACTTCAACCATAAAAAATAAAAATTGGAAAAATTAAATAGGACTTCCATAAATATAAAATTTCTACTAACTTGCCTTTGACTAACCTAAGTGATTAGGGTATGACTTCAAATTCAATATTTATGAATCTAAATGTTCTTTGTTCAATTATCACACCCATAAATGGCTACAGAAAGGCATTTGCTATTATCTGAAAAAAGATATTTTGATTATTCAAGGCCTTAAAGCAGGGGTGGGAACCATTTTTCTGCCAAGGGCTATTTATATATTTATAAAATCATTAGAGAGCCATACAAAATTATATAACTTAAAAATTAGGCTGCTATACTTGATCAAAAATTTAATTAATTTAATCCTACTCATTAGGGATAGCAATCTTTTCAACTTGAGACCAATATCAACTTTCCTTTTTAAGTAAATGATGATCAATTTTTTTATGAATTAAAAATAAACTAACATCATTATTATTAATGATTGTTACACATTTAATGATAATTTTTCCAATTCGCCTTATAACTTATTCTTATGTGACATATTTATATTCTTAAGAATTTCTTTTTATGTTCTGAACAGATTAATTCCACAATTCTTTTATAAATTCCCCTTCAGAAAATAGTTTTAAATTTTCTACCCTTTTTGCTGTTTTTTTGAAATAGTATAACTTGCTTTCACAGAATTTTCTGATTTATTTGTACTTTTTATAAACATGTTAGCTACTTGAAGAAGCACCTTTTCAAATTTTTTATTTCAATATTTCTTTCTTCCCCAACAATTTTGTTGTAATCAGAATGATTTAATAAATAATATACCAGGCATATCAATTTAGTATTTCTTTCTATATATGTGTGTGTGTGTGTATTGGTCTATTTTCTATATCAATTTTTCTTATTTTATTCAGTGTAACCATCCTAATAAATAAAAAAAATTCAATGCAAAATAATGATAAAAGAAAGTAAAATTTTAGTTTTATTTTTGCTAGTATATATAATAATAATAATAATAAACAGCCACTCAAAAAGGAGTATGACCATTCCAATTCCAAAAAAAAATAGTATAGAGAAAAAAACTACTCTAAAAATGACTTTTGCAATATCTATACAAATCTATATGTGAACCATAAATATTAAAATATATAGAACATGCTGGTCCAATTTTCTCTTTACTTGTTATTTTACAATGTTATCTTTTAGTTTCCTCAGCAGAAAACTTGTATTTCTGATATATTTTAACACTATATCTAATTATAGTTTTCCAATATATTTTATTCTCTGCTATATCTTCTCAATGGAAATAAATGACATTGCACTTCTTTAGAATGTCTTTGAGATAATCTTTATATTGTAAATGAGTTCTTCTCTCCAACGAAACCCATGCTCAAGTTTACCATAAAATATTCTTTTATGAAGTCTTCCATTATTCATTTATTTTACATGTCTTATCCAATGAAGATGTGATTTCACAATAATGGACTCAATAGTAACACATCCTGCAAACTGAAGAACATTTAAATGCTTTTACAATTTTGCCAATGTATTTTTAAAATTTTACAAATTTTTCTAATGCCTTTATATTGCGCCAATAGGACATCCAAGTTTCACATCCATATAATAAATTAGGTAAAATAACAGCTTTACATATAGCTAACTTAGGTAGTTATTTGGCTATGATGAAATACTCTTATCTTTAACTTGTTAAAACAGTAGCACAACATTGCAGTCTGTTTTGAATCTTAACATCTAAATCCATCCTTCTACTTATAAAACTACTAAGATATTTAAACTGATTTTCATTCTCAAGTCAATAATCATCCAAGCTGAAAGTTGCTGAGGATTTTTCGTTCGTCATTAGTTGATAAAAAACTTGAATTTTTCGAACATTAATTAATGTTTATAAGTTGCATTTAAAACATTAAGAATATTCTGTAAATAACTGTCAAAAATAGCGCAATCATCAGCACACTGTAAATTCAGAATTTAAAAAGAAGAAATTCTTGTTTTTGCTTTTAACCGATTCAAATTAAAAATTCTACCATCAAACCTGTATCATATCTTGATTCTTGTCTCATTATGCCACCTATAAACAATTCCAAAGACCAGTGTCATAAAAATCAAAAAAAAAAATGGCGCAAATACACACCCTTGTTTATCACCAGTTTTCATTTTCAAATACTTCAGATTTTGCACCTGTAGTAATAACATTTCCTCTCATTCCATCATGTAATATGAATAAATTTTTGTGGACAACCAATTAATTTCAAACAATGCCATAAACCTATCGTATTAATTTAATCAAATGCCTTGACCAACTCAAGAAAGGCAATATATAATTTCTTTGTTCCAGATACTTTTCAAGTATTTGCTTGGCAACAAAAATCATATCTACAATACTTTTGATTCCTTAAAACCATATTAGTCTCTGGTAATACTTTTCTTGTAGTAGATAATAATGATATTCCATGATAATTATCATAATCTTGCCTATTTCCTTAGTTTTTAAAAATTTCTGGAATAATTAAAGCATCCTTAGGATTGGATGCACAACTTCATGGGTCAGATATTCCTAAAAAACTCCAATATTTTTGAAACTAAAATATCACCATCATATTTTAAAGCGTCTCCAGACATTTCATCAGGATCTATAACCTTTCCATTTTTAAGATTACAAAACTTTTGATTTCATTAAGCTGGATACCTTTGTCCAAATCTAAATGAGTAGATAAAATGGATATGTAACATTAAAATTTCTCATATCAATTCTTGTATCACTATTCAAAATATAATCAAAATACTCTTTCCACCTGTTGAATATATTACTATCATCATATGAGAGAGCCATTGCTGGATTTAATAGGATTGTGATATCATTTTTCAGATCCATGTGTTGTTTCAATGCATCAAAAAAATAACTAGTATGATCACGATCAGCAAAAGTCTGTATCTTTTTTGCAGTTTTAATCAATCAATCATTTTTAAGCCTTCTTGTCAGTCATTTAACTTCTGCTTTCAGATATTTATATTTATTATGAAGTTCCACATATAATCTATTATTTTGCCAAGCAGAAATGCCATGTTTTTTTTTAATTAAATCACAAATAATATAATTATGAAAATCAGTCATGATTCTTCTTTTTAGTGAACTCAAGAATAGATTTACTTGTATCCATAACATGCTTCTTAAGAGAATTCCTTGCTTCAGTAATATGACAGTTCTGAAGATCCAAATTAGCAATTTTGGTGTTTAAAAGCTGTTGGAATTTAATACATTTCCGTAGATTCTTCTAAAGAAAGAACATCAATTTTTTTGTGTGAATAGAACTGGAATACCTATTTTTTAATGCAACTATGTACCTATGAGAAAATCACTATAAAATGCCCTCAAATATTTTAGATCAAATGCCTAATCAGAGAAACAACACAATATATATAATTTATTGGAATATTCATCTGAAAGAATGAACTGGAACTATTATAAAAGTTGATGAGAGAAAAAAATGTAGTTGAAAAAATAAATATTGTATTTCAATTAACTTTTAATTCAATATTTAACTATGCTCATGTTTAAATACAAATTTTGGCCATTTTATATATGTTTTTGAAAATTTGCAAGCTGTACTGGGAGCTTTCGAGAGACAAATTTAACCCAAGGACTGGCAGTTCCATCCACCACACACATTCCACTTTACAGAAACCTAGCAGAACAGATTCCTAATAACTACTCCAGATATTCTTGTCACTGCAGTTGTAATTACTGTAATTATTCATATGGTAAATGATCACGGTTAGGCTGCTTATTAATATGCATCAGTCAATATGGTGAATTTATTGGCTTTTTCCTTCCCAATTTAAGACCAAGAAATACTATGATTTTTCTTCTCAATTGCCTGATAGTTATTAAAGTAAAATATCAACTGTTTTCTTGAAAGATATTGGTAAGATTAATTATTATTTAAATATTTATAATCAAGATAGAAAAAACTAAATTATAACCACTATTTCCACAAGCTGTGAAGTTATTAGACAAATCTACATTTTGCAGTCAAAGATAGGAAGTGCTAAAAATCCTGATTACAATTCCATGTTGCTATACAATGATGATCTTTCCTTAGTTACTTTCAATTAACTAATCTTAAAATTAAATATTTTTGAACTTAGTAAAGTTGGAAGAAAAGATGAAATAACAAATAATTTAAAAGTAGACATATATTTTTACTTCAAGAGCACATATATTGAAAGCATAAATGCAGTGAGATTAATTATAAATAAAAAATGAAAGAACAATACTGTGGAAAGATGGTTTATCAGACAGAATTGCAAAATTATTCCAACATAATGAAAGAATCAAATGCAGATAATTCACTTTATATCCCAACAATTTTGTCATTATGATGAAAAAATAACAGATTTCAATATAAATGCATAAAAATGCTTTTGATCATGCCAAATATTTTAAAATTTTCCATAGGAGACTTTAATGCAAGATTTGGAAACAATGAAAAAATGAAAATGCTGTAGAAAAATCGGCTATGATAAAAGAAATAAAAAAGGAAAGGAACTCATGAAGTTCACAGAAAAACTATGATTTTTTTCCATTGAGAAAAATGCTAAATGAAAATGAAAATAGAAACACAACAGAATTGGAATATATTTTGACTAGAAAAAAATATGTATTTCAAGTTCAACACAAGCAGTGAACATCATTAGTAAGATGTAAGATATATATTAGTGCAAAACTAGAGACAAAAATTATTAAAATAAGGCAATATTAACAGTTAATGTCCCTAACTTTTGGAAACACTAATCATTTTAAAATATTAAGAGACTTTTATCGTGCTTTAAACTTAACTAATATCAATAAGAATATACTCTACTAAAAACAGCCATAAAGGTAGCTACTATAAAAAGATGCAACGTACCAATAAATTTTCAACTGAAAACGAAATAATGTTTGAAGAAATGAATAAATATGAAAATATTTTAAAATGATTTATTAAAAAGGAAATGAATATCTGGAATTCTGTAAAAAATTATGAAAAAAAATTAATGATGTAAGAAAATATAACTGCGACTTGGCAAGGAAAACTACAGAAGAGCATAAAAATGTTAAAAGTATAAAACAATATCTTGGTATTGGAAGAAAAAAAAAATCAGCAATAAGAAAGTCAAATTACTACTAAAAGAGGAATGATGTATGTGAAAGAGTTTTTTAACAAAGAATTGTATTGTCATAAAAAATAAAACAAATTAACCAATACAATTACTACACAGCTGAATTGCCATGCATTTAAAATGAAGAGGTGAGACATGCAATCAAATCCATGAAGAAAGAAAAGTTCCAGAAATATCTTTAAAAAAACAGATGAAGATTTATAAAAATTGTTATCAAAATTAAATACCAAAAGTCTAAATGATAAAGATATATTAGATGATTACAAGAATAAATACTAAAATTGATATTCAAAAAAGGTGATAAAGGAATATTAAAAATTGCAAACCTAAATCAATATTCTATTAGCTCTATGCAAAATTTTTACCAAGATAATTGCAATTCATCTACAGTGAACTCTGGATTCAACCAACCAAAAAAAAACAAGCTGGATTTAAAAAATGATTTTAGTACAGAAATAATATCCAAATATTAAGATAAGTTATAGAAAAAACCAATCAATATGAATTTCCATTCTCTTTGGATTTGTAGATTATGGAAAAATATTTAATTCTATGAGCATTTCCGTAGCAATTAAAGTTTTGGATATACATTTTGAAAAATATTTATCAAAATGCAGAAGTAATGATAAGATGATATACTGTATAGTGATATTAAAATGACTAACATGGAAAAAGGTGTACAACAGTGTGTTCCCATATCTCTAAAACTTTTTACAGCAGTTTTGCAAGAATAGATTAAAATGGAAAACTAAAGAAAGCAAAAATATATGAAAATCAGATTATGCAGATATTTTTGCAAATAATGTTTCAGAGCTTCAAAAAATTTAGTACTAAAGATAAATACTGAATAAAAAAATAATGATCATTATACTTTCTCAAAGGAAAAAATTAAAAGTGATAATCATGAATTAAAAGAAGTTAAATCCAAATATATTGATCAGATTATCAATACAGATGGAAATTAATGAAATTAATCATAGAATGACTTTCGGTTGGAGTATTTTTGGTGGAAATAATATTTAAAAAAATAGGCCTACCTGTATATTGAAAAAGTTTTTAATATATATATATTTGTCGATTTTTAATTTTGGAACAGATTTGATCACTTAATGAAAAAGCTATAGAGACTTCAGACTATTCAATAAAGTATGGAGAGATATATATCGAGAATAAAAAGAAAAGATCACAAAAAAAATCCTTGTGTGAAAGAACAAAGAATTAATAAAATGAATTGAAACTGGGCTGAAAAATGCTAGAAGAGACTGATAATAGATACAGTTGAAATCTCAAACTGGATCCCAAGAGATTATAAAAATCCCAGAGAGACACCACATGTGAGATGGATGGGTGAAATGAGAAAGTTTGTTGGATAATGTGAAAAACAGAAGCTATGGATCAAAAAAACTGGATTAAACTTGGAGAGATCTTAATCTTACAGTGGACTGATGATAGTTGAAAGTGATGATGAAGATGATTGATAAGTAAAAAAAACATGCCATCTTCCAAATTTTCAGACTATCACTAAATTTCAATAATAATAATGTTATGATTAATGCTTGGGATGTTATGTGATATTTGAATATCCAAATAGCAGATTTATTGTAACAATTCCATTCAATTAATCTGAGGGTTTTCTTTTTTTATGTATTTAATGAACTTTTAGTTCTTGAGTCAGACCATCTACTACTGCACAAGATTGAATTTCAGTATATATCTTTATTAAGTTATCTAGATAAACTTAGTTTAATATCTACAAACATATACAGTATTCTTAATATTTATCAAAAACTTAAAGTAGACACATTCTAATTCTGAAAATAGTTTAATTTGCTATAATAATAAAAAATTATAATTACCAACATTACATTAAATATTTAATTTTAAAAAATGAAGTTTTTAAAAAAATATTACTTATGAAAATGCATTTAATCTTAAATATTTAGACAGACTTCATGTCATAATGATTAGCAATATCTGATATGTCTACAATCTGAAGTTGGAACCTAAATAAATGAACCTTGGAAATTAGCTCACTAACAGGCAAGAATTTTTCTTTCAGTTAGTCAAACAACCAATTCATCTACTTGTTATTCATTAAATGCATATCTAGCTATAATTAGTTAGAGAATACAGACCCCGTGTTAAATTGGGTTATTCAAAGTGACTATAAAAACAAAAACTACAAATCACACTATGATGCTTCCCTCATTACAAAAGAGAAGGTATTTATATTTTTGCCTCTAAAATATTCAGATAGCCAAATGATTATAATTTTTAAAATAAAAAAAAATTTTAAAGCATCTTAAAGCTAAAAAAAATCCTTACTGATAAAAACACATACACGTAGAAAAATAATTAAAAAGAAATACTACATGAATTAAGATTAATATTCCAAAATTGCACATACAAAATAATAAATAAAATTGTGCATCAATTCAATCTAAATTAATCTAGAAATATCTTTCAGTAAAAATAACTTGAGTCATATATCTCCTACAACTCTTAAAACCATTTCAGATAAATACTTAGATAGTAATATTTTAGATTTATACTGATTATCATTATGGTTATCACATAAAAAAAATGGGAAATTCCTTAAATTTATCTTCATCCATTAGTAGTTCCATTTATATGGATTAACACATAAACAGATCCACCCGGAAGATAATTTCATTTATCGACAAGAGCAACAACTTTCTTTTTACATCAGCAATAAAATGCTAAGTATAAAATACAGTATATATCTTTTGCAATATATTAAAAGATTAAATGCATAGTTTCTGTACAATTCAACCATTAAATAATGGTAAAAGTTCATTAAATAACTCAAATTAGGATTCTATATATCAAATTAGATTAATAAAACACAAACCCAAATGATTTTAAGTTGTTGTTTTTTCAATACAAAATATCTTGTCATTTGCTGTCAAGTGGTTCCATATATATATAATACCTATCTCATACAATTCTTCCAGACAACTTAAAAAATTTTAATTTCCATCATCAAGACTATATTTATTGAAATGATTTTGCTTAAGTTCCAGTGTATAATATTAAGATGGAACAGCAAAAGCATCAGGAATAAATAATAATTACTTTTTCTTTATCTCTGTATTTATCAGTATTACATTTTTTTTAATTAAAAAAATAAATTTTATTATAAAAGGAATAAACTTAATTACTTTTATTTCAACTGTTAAACTATTATTTAAAAACTAATATATGCATGTAATAAATATATAAACAATTTCAAAAAATAAAATATTAAAGAGAAAGTTAAACAAGCTGCTTCAAATTTCTTTACTATCGTGAATTTTTTTTTTTAACAAGTTTTCATTTTGTTTTGTTTTTTGTTAGTATGTGGTCAACCATCCTAAATCAAAAGATTAGGATAATCTTTAATTAGAATTTATGCTACATCTATTTTAGTTATCAAATCTTAAAAATAAAATAAAAACACTATTCAGTACACCATTGCTGTCTTTTTATTCATAGACAATTTTTCTCATAATCTTTCACTCAATTAAAAAGTTAAACCAAATCAAGACTTCTTCGTAAGGTAAACTACATTAGGATTTTTCAGATAAAGCAATATGAGAAGCACAGTAACACTCAAAAGCATAAAAATAGAAGCAATTAAAAAGATACCTAAAAAAATTTAAAAATCTATCTAGCATCAAGAAGATCCCATTCACAAATAACAATATTAACTAATCTCTAAATTAAATTAATAAGGTAAAAAGAGAATTGCAGACTAATTACTATAAGACAAGTAAGGGTCTTAAACATTTTTTCAGAAAAAAAAAAGCTTTCTTTGAGATTAAAGAGAAAATAAGAGTATAGCAAAATGCTTTATTAAACCATTAAAACTTCACATGATCACCTTGACTATTAGAGTTTGCACTAGGTGGCACTATTATGAGATAATTTTGCTACTGTTTTCAAAATGCTTTTTCTGAATCTTAGCACTATTAATATACTATTGCAGTAATGGCAAACCTTTTTGAGAAGTGGATCAAATTTTCTTCATTTTTTTTTAATACTAGCTCATGGATCACTAAGTCAGTGGCTTCATTTGGAAAGGGGGAGGGGAGAATGGTTAAAAACTACTTTTTTTGGTTCTCATTTTTAAAATCTAAAACTGTTAACGTTTCCTTTTTGATTTACAACTTTTACTTTTGCAAGTGAAGTGCAAAAAATAAAGGTCAATGTCAAAAAATTGATATAAATGAGATGATACTATGAATTACCGCACCAGGTGACACCATGCCCAGTCAGCAGTCACCCCCTGCAATGAGTATTTGAATGAACAAGGAATAAAGAAAATCACATATATATTATGAAATATTATTTATTAATAGATATAATTACAGGTATGTGTATGTATAATAAAGTTGATAATAAAGTTGAAGTATATTTAATGAGAAATCTGTTGTTGTTTATTTTCAGATAGTTTCTTAATATTAGGTTCATATTCTGTATTCATTAGTTTAAAGCATTTCACAGAAAATTCATTTCTAAGTTTATTTCTATTGGTAGATTTTACAAAATTCATTGAAGAAAACAATTTTTCACACCAAACATCGTTAAAAGAGCATTAGCAAGTTTCTTCATTGATATAAAATTATTTGCTAAAGAATCCCATACGTTTAATATAATATTTTCAATTTTTAATGTGGGATCATTATTATCTGCACTATTTTCAGACACTTTTCTTTCTACTTTAGAAATCAAGTTTTCAAATTTATTTTTCCACGCTATGCTGCTTTGAAATTCAACTAATTCCATTTCTAAATCATGGATACCTAGCCACATAAATTCGGTTAACTCCATGTTTTGAATTCAGTTTTGTATGGATATAAAATAAAGTGAAATGTATTTTCCAAACTTTTAAATTGATTAAATCTCTCCTCAAAAGCTTGTTTTATTTCCTGTATAATCATCAAATATTTTTTAACTGCATTTTCTTGAACATCAAGCATATTTTCAAAAATTATTGTTTTGAAAATGCTTTTGCAATTCAGGAAAATATTTCATGATTTTCATTTCAAAATCCTTAGTAAAGATGTCAAGTTTCATCATAAATATTTTAATATTTTCAAACATCATTAAAACAATTTGTCCATTTCCTTGAAGTTTTTTTTTTTTATTCAGGTCATTAAAATGCTGAGTGATGTCGCATAAAAACATTACATCATTTAACCAATCTAGATTTGAAAATTCGTCAAAACTATTGTTTTTTTCATTCAAAAAGAGCTTAATTTCATCTAATAAAATGACAAACCGATTAAGAACTTGACCGCAACTGAGCCATCAAACATTGTTGTATGTCAAAGTTTCTGAATACTGGCACTCAATTTTCTCTAATAATTGTGCTAATTGTCATTTATTAAGACCTCTTGCATTTATAAAGTTGATGACTTTTATTACAATTGGCATTACATTGGAAAATGTTTTTAAACCTTGCTTCACACATAGAACTTGCTGGTGTATTATATAATGAAATTCAATCAGAGAATGTGTAATATTTTGCTTAAGATACTGGATAAAACCAATGTTTTTTCCTACCATATAGGGTGCACCATCTGTTGTTACAGAAACAATTTTCTGTAGGTCAATATTCATTTCTTTAAATGCAATATGAAATTCTTTAAAAATATTAAGACCGGTACACTTCCCTTTGAACGTTTTTAGTTTCATTAGCTCTTCTTTCATTATATTGCCTGATTTATATCAAGCAAAAACTGCTAATTGCGCATAACCATTTACATCATTACTCTCATCTAAAGCAATTGAATTCATTTCAGCATAATTTAAATCGTTATGTATTTGCGAACAAATATTTCTTTCTAATTCTATTATTCGATCTTTAATAGTATTGCAACTTATTGGTAACTCATTTATACGCTTTATAATCAAGTCTTTTTATTTAAAATCTGCAAACAAAGTAGCACTACATTCTAAAAACGCTTGTTTTACAAATTCTCCTTCTGAAAGAGGTTTCCCGTGGCGAGCAATACAAAAGGGTTAGGGTTAGGGTTTTGGAGTCAAAAAAGTTTTTAAAACACTGGTTTGTGAACGATTCCCTTTTTTCTTTTGTAAAAAATACGTTCTTCTTTCTTCATTTGTTGAAAGGCTGAGATTAGAATGCAACTTTTCAAAATGTCTTTTTACATTGTATGTATGTGAAGTGACTTTTTTGTTACAAATTACACACACAGTCATTTTATTCTTTTCAATCATACCATATTTATCAAACCATTCTGTTTGATATGGTCTGGAACTTGTATCGTTTGTTTTTATTATTTTAATCACTGACATAGTACAGGGCTACAACTAAAAATATTTGTATTTAGAATATAATAATTTGAGAAGAAATTTCTTATTAACGTACTTGATATACATACATATGTAAATGAGAAACTTTAATAATAAAAAAATAATAATAATGTTGAATTGTTAAACACTTCTAGATGTGTACGTCAAGGCTGCCATTTAATTCAGTACTATTACATCCCTGAGCTGGTACATCTCCCCATTCTACGATGCAACGAATATGTATGCGTTTCAAGTTTATGACTAACTGTCATGAGTCATACAAGCTTCGTGACAAAAGGATAAAACACGATGTTTAACGACCATGTATGTCATACACAGGTGCAATGATACGATAGAAAATCAGCTAGCCAATGTCCACTTGGAAATATTTTTTTATATATATACTTTATTTTTTTAATATTTTTGATTGTCTGTTCTCTCTTTTATGATATAAAAATAGTTTATAAAAATCAATGCATGGGTCAGACACTGAACCACGGGACACAGTTTCGCCATGATAAGACTATTATATGCAACTATTCAACTATATCACTTCATCTACCAAATTATATTCAGTAATAATCAACCAACTATAAAGAATTTAAAAAATCTTCAAGCTAGTTTAAACAAAAATCCATTGTATTATGTTGACAGTGAAGTTAGTATCTATACTTCTATGCAATTCACAGAAGTATAATAATAGAAATATTGATTATAGAAGTATAATAATAGAAATATTTTGATCATAGAAGTATAATAATAGAAATATTAATCAAGAACTGTAAATATATAAAATATTGTTTTAAACAGTTTATTTTTCAACAATTCATAAATTAGAAAAACTGCATTTTTATAGCATTTTGGTAAAAATTTTATATACTACCTTGAATAGTTTAGGATAATGGTAGAATGGCAGACTGGAGTTTAAGGTCCATAGTTTGCACTGTTGTCTTTGGTGCTCAAACTTCTTACAATCTACTAAACAATAGAGATCTACAGATTTCATTTCAAAAAATTCAGTTTTTGTCATATACTTACAAATTTTCTGTGTGGATGTATTTAAAAATCTTATCTTTTTATATTTTTTTTCCATTACTTTTTATGTCTTATTAATAATATATTTAAAAGTATATTCATATTACAGAGAATCTTTCACTTTAGCAATATTATTAAAATACAAACAGATTATTACATGTTTATATTGATAGCTATGTTATATAAATAACTACTTATAATAAAATCGGGGAAATAAATTGCTTTTTAAAAAACAAGTAGAAGCAACAATTGTGAATTTAGATACTCACTAGTACTCATCTACTATTCTATGCATTATGTTTATCAAATAATAAATTAAAATTTGCATTACTTACTTTAGGGCTTAATTTTGATAAAACAAAAATACACTAACATTTTCAATTTAAATTTTTTTTCTAAAAACATTTGCAATAAAACTGTTACCCTTGCAATAAAGCTATATCTAAATAAAAGCCTTCCTCGTAATTCACAGGAATCCCTTCATTTTTTCTTCAAAAAGTCCAAAACTAAAACATATTTATCTAAATTCCCCATATGAGAAAGAGAGTTGTTTCCTGTTGTTGGTTTTGCAAGACAATTTACAACTACACCAAATTTAATAAATATATTTATAAAATATTAAAACTTTTTAAAAATATTAAAATACTTTATATTTCAGTATGCAAATATTTAATTGCAAATTTACATACAATATCAAGAATTATATTAATAAAATAATTGATAAGTATATTACAAATGTGACTAAATAGCAAACAACTCTATAAAATATATAATAGTTGTATATATATAATTGTTGATTTCCTTATTATAGAATATTATTGTTAATAATTTTATTTTTTGATGAAACTTGAGAATTCTTTGACAGTCATTTATATTCATCTACCTGTCAATGTGCAATATAAAGTACATATTTATATATTCTACTATTTTATATTAATAAGAAGAAAGTAATTATAAACTATCCTCATATCCTATATTGAAAATTTTCCGGTAAAGGTAACATCTTTAATCTGATTACCAAGAATAGGTTAATTTATATGGCATCTAATAATAGTCTAAGAACTTCGAAAGTGCTTAGCGCAGATAAACATATAATTTTTACAATATTAAACTTCTCTAAACTAAGCGTATTAGCACAGAATTATTGATATTATAATATCAAAATTAATACACATACACAATATAAGTGATTTCTGAATCTTATTATAAGCCACTTAAAAAGTTATATTTTTAATAAAATTTGGTCAGCAGCCTAGAGCTTCCTATTGGCAAAACTGTGATTGAGAAAAATCTAAAGAGAAACTTAAATAATAACTATTTTAAAGCTAAGACTTTGTAAAAATATTTAGCATTATTACTGGATATCATGTCGTATCAATTGGCCTCTTATTGTTAGTTAGGAATTAGAATATTTTAAAAGTCAATATTACATGAGTATTTACAGAGAGAAACTGTCAGAAAAACCATAGACTAAGTAAGTTAAAATTACAGTGGCATTAAAAATAGAACCTAACCCTAATATACTGGCAAGTAATTTATGACTACTTCTTTAAAAGTAAGTGTTATACTCTGCAAAGTTTAAATAGCAGGTTTAATAATAAAAAACAATCTAAACGGTTGATTCTCTAACAATAAATGAAATTATTATCAATTTGATTAAAAGAAAACATGGTATTCTTTGCATAGCTAAATAATAAAATAAATGTGAAGTTTTATAAAGAATAGATTTAAAGGCAAAAATTCTCTGAACACCTTTAAGAAAAAAAAAATCTATTGTAACGATATATAAATATGTCGTTACATTAATTTAAAATAAAATCTTAAAATTCGCAAATAAAAATAAGTGTATTAAAAAAAAGAAAAACTAAACGCTAAAATTAAAATGTTTGTTAAACGTATATATTCGCACAGATGCTAAACTTTAAAAATATTTTTTTTTATAAATAAAAAAAGGATATTTGAACGTATTTTTTTTTATAAAAAAATACAAGATTTAAATATAAAAATATTTAAATAAAGAAATAACGTAAGTAAAAATAAAAACAGGTATTAATTAATTCCTGTAATCTGTAAATGGAAATGATTGTTTATTAATTATCCAAAAGCTGTGTAATTAAAAATTCAGATGAAAAGTTAGATAAGAGAATAAAGAGAAATTAGCTTGACCAATGGAAGCACCAAGCCTCAGCCCGGACCCGAATGAAAAGGATGGATTAGTGACGTTTTGTTGGTTGAATCTGTATGGATACTATAAAAGGAGAAATACAGTTTTCCTGACAGTTTTTCCAGCTTGTTTTTGAGAGTTGTGATAGAACGCACATATCACACTCTCTATCTCTATTTTAAAAATGAACTGACTGTGATACCGAAATGAACCAGCTAATGTTACCTCCGGAACATCTGACCGGGTTTTCAAATAAAGACTCCGTGAAAATTTACATCAAGAGCAGTGATTCTTCTAATGTAAGCTATTGACATGAATTCTAAAATTTAAAAATAATTAAGAACTTTCGTTCAAGCTTATAAACTTCTATCTGACTTTTAAGTTTAAAATCAATTGAAAATGTTTAAATTTATATGCTTTGCGTTGATAAACATCATTTCCATTTTATTATTTTTTATTTGTATTAATACTTATCGTATAAATTATTTAAATGCATGAAATTTAAAGTTGGGTATAGACGTTGCATAGATTCGTTAGCGGTTAATTATATTGCTGTTTCATAGTTGACTGGAATATATAAGTCATCAATGCTCTGCGGCATCTTATGATGAATGCTAGTGGGTTTTTGTATTCCCTATGCAATTGACATTATCGATGATTTTGTATTTTGATCGGTTGTGTTTATTTTGAGATGTTTTTGACCGCGGAATCTGTGCAGCCGATCTATACTCAACATTTTAAAACAAATTGTATAAAATTCATCTGTGCGAACGTAATTAAATGTTAAATTTAAGTCGGGCGTGAATGGCTGTATAGATTTGTAAAGTTATATATATAGTTTAAGGGAGGGTAATCTTAGCTTATTCATTTCGTAGTTGAATTGGCTCAATGGATTGGATATATTTGTGTAATTAGTAGATGTAGTATGAGATCTGCTACGGGCAGGATTGCATATATACGCCACACACCTTCTGTTTGCCTATGGATGGGTTTGTAAGTCGGCAAAGGACCGCAGTCCATTTCCTATGGAGTTTTTTGATTATTGTTCTACTCGCCAACAGATGTAGCATTCCTGTTGGTGGAGAGACAATGTCTTCTCTAACTCTACTTACTGTTCAGATGTACATTCCTGACAGTATAGTATTTTGTGTTGTCGTATTTTCATGCTACAATGAATACATAAATGTATCAGATGGATTGACGCCGTTTTGACTGCGAACTTTTGGCCTAAGGTTAAATAAGGGAAAGAATATTTTCTTGTCAAATGCAGATCTATGTAGTCTATTCATACTCGACTCACTAAATAAATATTAAACTCCTTATTGAAATCTATTTAAATGTAAATTTAAAGATTAATATAAAAATCTAAAATGTTAAACTTATTCCTCAAATTAGAATGATTTTTATATGTGCGTAAATAAATATTTTTATGTGTTAATTTCTGGCAGTGGCTTTTATTATTTTTTATATTTAAGATATAAAGTTATATTTTATAATCTCTGCTACTCCCTGAGCTAGTGACTTGGGCTAACGATCTGAATATTTAAATAAAGTGGAATCTTAACAGCGCGTATCTGCCTACTTTATAAATTTTTCTAGGCTCAAATGCCTAGATGGCGCCCTGGTAGCTGTAGATACGATTGACTGCTGTCACCACCTTCATTTGGATCGTTATACTATATTAATATAATTTTTTTTTTTTTACTAACAGCACATATGGGTCTTAAAAACAATATCATAATCATTTTAAATCAATGAATGGTGCTTTTTTGATATGATAATGATATTTTGAAGGGAATATTTTAATCATGTTTTACGTAACTGTTATATACAGGGGTAAAATTAATGTTTACCAGCAGTATATACAATTGCAATTATTAATAACAAACAACAACAATAACTAAAAGTAATAAAAATAAATTTATTCATTTGCTGTTAATGAAAATAATGATAAATTAAAATGATCACAATTACTTGAACTTCTTTAAGCAACATTAATAGTTGCACATACAATAAACTGTTATGCACAATAATATAAACAAGTCCAGTTATCTGTATGTATCTCCATATACTTCTATTTTTACATATAAACATTCTAGTCATGTCTAATAACAGTCTTTAAACCATTTTATTTCCTTACAACGATTAGTGCACACATTGCACTTTTTCTTCTTATGAGATTGCATAATTACTGCTCACTCGGTTGTATTAAACTGCTCTGCACCGCTAGTACATATCTAGTTATACTTATCCAGTTTAGAATATATAGTAGGTTCATTTACATATTGACCTAGCTCTATATCAAATCTACATTTTCAGCTTTATGCAAATTTTCTAGAGTACGTTTGTACCAATAATAATTTTAATGTACAGTCTATATGTGTAATTATCATCATTTTCAGGATGAAGGATTCTCCAAGTTCAATTCATCTTCTCTGATCTCTAGCCTCTCTTCTCCACATCACCCCAGCACACTTCCTTATTTCATTCATCCATCTCATTTTTACAATCTCTGGAAATCCAATTTAAGATTTCAACTGTCTATCTATTATCATCTCTTCTAGAAATATGTCCAGCTCAAGTCCACTTCAGCCTCTTAATTCTTTTGATGTCAGTAACACCTGTTTGTTCTCTCACCTATAATATTTTGTTTTCGATCTCTTCTTGTTATTCCTAACATGCATCTCTCTATACTTCATTCAGTGATCTGAGGTCTCTGTGTTTCTCTTTTGTTAAGTGTCTAAGTCTCAGGTCCATAAGTAAGAACAGGTAAAACACATTTATTAAAAACCTTCTTTCAAACACAAGGCATATTTCCTTTTAATATTAAGTTATTTCTACCAAAAGCATTCCAACCAAGTTTAATTCTATGATTAAATTTCATCCATTATATTTCCATCTGTAGTAATAATTTGAACATGGTATTTGTAATTGTTAACTTCTTCTAACTCATCATTATCAATCTTTATTTCCATCTTTTGAGAAAATACATTGAACATTACTGTAATCTTTTTGACATTTACTTTTAATCCTATTTTCTTACTTTCATTTGATAACTCTTGCAACATTTCTTGAATTTCTGAAGCATGGTTTGCAAAAACAATTACATCATTGGCAAAATCTAGATGTTTTAAATAATCTCCATTTACTTTTACTCTCTTAGCTACCCATTTAAATCCACAAAGTACTTCTTACAAAATTGCTGTAAAAAGTTTTGGAGATATGGAGTCACACTTTTGTACACTCTTCTCAATGATAATCTTCCTAGTATGATTATATAATCTAATTGTTACTGTTGCATTTTTATAAATATTCTTCAAAATATGGCAATATTCTGGATCTATACCTTATTAATCTAATGCTTTAATTACTAAAACAATATTTATAGAATCAAATGCCTTTTCGTAATCTACAAATCCAAAGAATAATGGCAACTCATATTCACTGGTCCTTTCTATAATTATTCTCAATACTTGGATATTATCTACTGTACTAAAATAACTTTTAAATCCAGCTTGTTCTTTTGATTGGTAAAAATCTAAAGTATGCTATAGACAAGTTGTAATTATTTTAGTAAAAATTTTCTATAAAATTGACAAAAGACATAGATCTATAATTTTTAATATCATGTTTACCATCCTTTTTAAATATTAATATTAGTACCGCATTCTTTCAATCACCTAATACATCTTTATCATTTAGATATTTGGTATACAACTTTGCCAAAACTTTTACTTTCTTCCCCTGATTCTTTTAAGATATCAATTATAAGTCCATTATTACTTGGAGCTTTTCCCTTCTTCATAAATTTAATTGCATGTCTCACTTCTTCATTTAAAATCCTGGGCAATTCAGAAAACATAGTAAGAGGTACTTTTCCTTGTTCTTTATTGCTATATAATTTTTGATAAAACTCTGTCTTTTTAGTAATAGTTCCATCTTTTTTTCTTATTCTAGAAATAAGTTTCCTACCAATACCAAGATTTTGTTTTACACTCTTGAGACTTTCATTCTCATCTATACCTTTCCTTGCTAGTTCACAATTATACTTTCTTATATCATTATCAATTCTTTTTTGCATCATTACAAAATTTGAGATATTCAATAATTCTTAATGCATCATTTTTGTACTTTTTCATATTCCTTCTTCATAGATTCTCTAGTCTCAATAAAAAAAATTATTGGTCAATTGCTGCTTTTTTCTACCAGATATTGTATTGCAGTTTTTAAAAATTTATCAGTTATTTTCCTATTAATTTCATTCAAATCTGAATCATGTTCAAAATCTGCTAATATTTGAAAACTATTTGCAAGTTCTCATTTAAATTCATTGGAATGTTTCTGAAGATTAGGAATATCAACTGTGAACAATGTTTTTTTTTAATAATTTTTTTCTCTCTAGTTTTACATTAACATGTATCTTAAATCTTAGTAATCAATGATCACTTCTGGTATTGAATTTATTAAGAATATTACAATCTTAAAATACAAATTTTCTCTTAGTCAAAATATAATCCAATTCTGCTATACTTTCATTTGAATGTTTCCACTTCATTTGCATTTAATATTTTTCTCAAAAACATAATTCATAATATCAAGTTTCTCTTTTTCTGCAAACTCCACAAGTTTATGTCCTCTCTTATTTCTATCACCCTAACCAAATTTACCTGCAGCACTTTTATCTTTTAATTGTTTACCAATTATAGAATTAAAGTCTCCCATGACAATTTTAAAATATTATTTGGTTTGATCAAAAGCTTTTTGTACATCGATATAAAAATCCTCTACTTCATTACAATGAGAACTTATTGGGGCATAAACCTGAATTATTTGGCCAAATGATAAGTGCTGATTCTGAATGAAATATGTATAATGGAAATCATTTATCTTATTCACGTGTGGATAAGTGTGTCGGTTCTTGAGATAGAGTGGATGATTACACTAAAAAATCCTGACTTCAAATCTCTCTATTTACATATATAGGAAACATTCAGTATAAGCAAATTATTAAAATGATTACTATTGTTATTATTGCAAATAAAACTAAAGGATTATATTTCTTTTTACTTAATTTATTTATTTAGCACATGGATTTTATTTTAAATTAATACTATTACCAATATTTCATAAAAAAAACTATAAAAATTTCAATCATGATAAACATATCATTGCTTTATTAAGATCTTCAATTCTGATACAGCAATAATTAAGTATGTGGTCTTTATGTTTGTCTATATCTATACAGGTCAATGTTTGTTAAATTACATTTACAATACATTAATCCAAACAATATTGAGATGTTCTGAATCTGCTAATGAATCAATATATAGGAAGCTTAAATCCAGCTGGCTTACTATTTAAGCTAAAAAAAAAATTTAAAATTTATTTGGAACCTCAGAAAAAGTTCATTTTTAGACTATAATTTTTCTATTGTAGATTCTTGGTTAAAAATCCAAAAAGGAGATTATGATTTGAGATGAATCATAGGTGATGAAACTATATCGTGAGTTAGTGGCAAATCCAATCTATTTATGTTTTATATATATATAATGCAAGACATTATTTTCTGATATCTGGTTGACAAATATATGAAAAAACAACAAGTAGCTGCAAAGGAATAAACTAGAATGTACCTATTTCTCATGGTAATATTGAATTGAATATCTCCTTCAGACAGGAGCATAATATTCACCAGTAGAATATGTTCGTGCTAAAAAAAATCGGTCATAAAATGCTTGCATTACAATCCCAAGTCATGACAGCGAGTTTTCCAAAATTATTTCTAGAAATTACTTTAAAACTGAGATTTAGTCTATTGTTGCAAAAAGTTACATTCATATTATAAGGTATTTCCCTTAGTTGAATTAGGAATAAAACCCCAATCTTTGAAAAAGATTTCTAAACTTTTCTTATTCTTATTGAAACTTTTCTACATCTAAAAAGGATCTCTTTTGTGAAGCCAAAGCAATGTCGTCAGAAAAATGACTTTTCTGCATTTTGCATCTGAAAGAAAAGTGATGAGCATATTAAAACAATAAAGAAATGAATCTTGCATTAGTCCATTCTATAAAATTTTGAATCTACTATGATTATCATTTAGTGCCAATTCAATTATTCTGAAAGCATTTTGTCAAGTAAATTGAATTATAATCTTTTAAGAAACCATTTTTCTGAACACAATTAGAAGCTAAGATTATATCAATAAAAGTAGCACCAGTTTTAAATTTATTCTAAAAATCATTTTCAACATGAGTTGTTAAAGATAAAACTTGTGCACAGCAGTTTCTTTCCAATCTAAACCTAGCTTGCTCTACTGGTAGTCAGCTATCAACTATTGGCAAAACTCTTATTAACATTATTTATTCAAATAAAATCTAAGATATAAATAATAATATTAGATATATTTTTTTTTGGATCATTCTTGTATTTATTTGGTTTTAAAAATTCTATCTTTTTTATGCTAAATTTTTGAAATATTTTCTGCATTAATAATGCTGAAAATTTTGTCAACTACATACACATCAAGTCCTAAATTTTTTTTAGAAATTCTGTGAAGTGCTCTATCTATTCCTAGGGCTTTTTTTAAGACAATCTAAATCAAGTTCATTAATATTTATTGATTGTATTAGATCAATATTTGATAATCATCAATGTGAAAAAGAAATAGTTCTGTCTAATAATGTTTTTTCTTGTTCCATCAATCTTGAGTTTAGAAGTTTGATATCGAAGACTATCAATCTCATTAACAGTAGCATTAAAGTTCTATAAGAAATACTTTTACAATCACTAAACTTATAAACGTAATCAGGCTTTTCAATTAGATCTTACTGTGCAAAGTTATCCTATTGCAAGTTGGAATTTAAGAAAGACTGACTGAAGATTATATAATGGGCAACTTGAATTAAATAATACAATTTCTCTTTGCTGTGTCCAGCGGCAATCTATTGCTCGCTGGTTTGCAAATATCAATAACACAAATATATAATAATTAATGAGGCAGCTTGGCAATTTAAATAATGAGAATTTATTTACAAAGTTATATACGATATAATTATAAACGAGTTAATTACTCTTGTTAATATATACAAAAATATAACTATTATACACACGCTTTTATTATATATAAATGAGGGCCCGAAGGTGTACAAAAATAATAATGAGATCATACGACCTGTTACATAGTCCCTAGGTTTACTTTGGCATGTCTGGAGGTAAACCTCTCCGCAAGGCTAAGTGAAGGAAGGAGCTGACTGGAGCACCCGAGAAAATGGCACATCTGCCTTTTCAGAGCTTCACTTAGCAAGTGTGTCTTTTCAGTTCAATTCTAATCCCTTACTTCTCTCTCCTTGTTTTTTGAGTAGCCTTCCTTGATTGGCCATCTGCTGTCCATGTGGTGGTCATCTCTTTGGTTACTATTCGATCCCTGATTAGATAATGCCATGACTTTACAATTGTCTATTTTATGCAATGGCTTTGTTTACGTTATCTTAATCCTTCTTGGTAAATTACTTTATGGTTTCTCGTTAATTAAACTATTTAATTAATGTAATGCTTTATCAAATATTGTGAATGCCCTTGGTATTCACGCACACACTTTTACTTTAGCGTTAATATATTATTTATAATACCTAATTAGCAATCCGTTTAGTTTTACATTTATAATTATTAACTAGAATACATATTTTGTGTATATGTACATATACACACACATTTAGCATACCTCCCCCAAGTTCAGAGATTCGTGTTTTACTTTTTCTCTATTCTCTGAACTTAAAATATTATCACTGAGGTGGGAGGGAATTTTACTTTCCCTCTTAGAACGTTGGGAGATAATCCAATTCCGAGTCATGTTTTTTCGGGATTGGCTGTGGCGTTTGTTGTATGCTTTCATCTTTACTCAATTGAATTATGTGTTTGCGTAACTCTCTTCCATCCTCCATTCACACAGCAACTACTTGCTTACATGTCACACAATTTCCGCTTTAATCCAGAATCTGTCCTGATTATTTCTAACCCATACGCGGTCTTGTGGTGAGAATTTATAGTTTCTGCCAAAAGGTACTTTGGTGTCCTTCATTGGTATAATTTTGTCAAGCTTTGTTCACCATCTATGACCTAGATATTTCTCTGGGTTTGATTTCTCGACTATGGATGGACGTGTTTTCGCACGCGATTGACAGTTTGTACCTTTTTGAGTAAACATTACGTCATTAATTTTGCTCATTGATAATTTAATTCCCAAGTGATTGAACCAATCACGGCCAATGAGGGGATTTATCGGGGCGTGAATTATATATAATGGCAATTTTAATTTTTTGCCTAAGAAATAATTGGAGCCTGAATTGCTCCTTTAATTTTTATAGCCTTGCCATTGATGTCCTGAGCTTTAAATTTGGTATACCTAAGTCTAGGTGGCTGTGTCATGTCTGCCACAATGGTTTTCCAATCTTTAAACGACAGTAAAGACACCGCACTACCGCTGTTAATTTCCATCGATAAGGTTTTTCCAAAAATTTTGACAGTCATTTCAAATTTCGGTGATTGGTCCAAAGACGCATTATTAATCACCGCAAATTCCTCTTGCTCGGGTTTTCTAGTAAAACGCTCTTGGCTGTTATTACTTGTATCATTGTCGAATTTCTTATTTCGGCACATTTTTTCAAAATGGCCAACTTTATTACAGTGTTTACAGTGTTGGTCCTTATAAACACACTCATGTGCCGGGTGACCTAATTTTCTGCAGCAAAAGCACTTAATTCGACTTTTCTTAAAGTTAGTTGTTCCACTTTGGTCAGGCACCCTTCTATCTGGTTTGTCAACTTTGTGGATTTCATAAGGATCGTTGTCTGCTATTTTCATGGCCGCAAATTCTTTTGATTGCTGTAACACAAGTTCGTGAGCTATGCCACGTTTAATAGCTACTTTATAGTTGATATCCATATCTGCCAATAACTGCTGTCTCAGACTGTCGCTGCTCATTCCACATAAATATTGTTCGAGGAAAGCTTCCTCCAGGAATAAGTCGTAGATGCAGTTTTTTGCGAGTTCCCGCAGGGCAGTATCATAATCTTGTGTCCGCTCGTTCTTGCCTTGGCAGTGATTTCTAAAGTGGAGTCTGGCAGGGTGTCTAGACTCACGGGGATTAAAATAGTCGGTCAAATGATCTTTGACCTGTTCAAATGTTAATTCTTCCGGGGTTTTAAGTTCACAAAGCCTATTTGCAATTTGGATTATTCCTTTTCCAGCGAAACACAATAAGGTCGCTGTTTTGCTTTTATCGTCCTTTACTCTGTTAATAATTAACAGTTTTTCAATTTGTTGGATGTACAGGGGCCACTCATTGCCTCTCTGACGTCAAATTCAGATATTGCCGGCTGCATTACGATAACTTAGTCAATTTAACAAAAAATATAGAAATATATTTTTTAGTAGTTTATCTCCTCGCGAAATCAAATAATTAGATGCCAACGTATTCGGCTGTCAATGCGTTGATTGTGATTACTGACAATTCCACGATTTGCTGGGGATTAAGACCGTTGAGGTTCGCAATCAAAACTGTAACTGCACCAATTTTGCTGTGTCCAGTGGCACTCCATTGCTCGCTGGATTGCAAATATCAATAACACAAATATATAATAATTAATGAGGCAGCTTGACAATTTAAATAATGAGAATTTATTTACAGAGTTATATACGATAGAACTATAAACGAGTTAATCACTCTTGTTAATAATATATACAAAAATATAACTATTATACACATGCTAATATTATATATAAATGAGGGCCCGAAGGTGTACAAAAATAATAATGAAATCAGTACGACCTGTTACATAGTCCCAAGGTTTACTTTGCACTTCCGGAAGTAAACCTCTCCGCAAGGCTAAGTGAAGGAAGGGCCTGACTGGAGCACCCGAGGAAATGGCACATCTGCCTTTTAAGAGCTTCACTTAGCAAGTGGGTCTTCACAGTTCAATTCTAGATCTCTTATTTCTCTCTCCTTGTTTTTCGAGTAGCCTTCCTTGATTGGCCATCTGCTGTCCACGTGGTGGTCATCTCTTTGGTTACTATTCGATCACTGATTAGATAATGCCATGACTACAATTGTCTATTTTATAAGCAATGGCTCTGTTTACATTATCTTAATCCTTCTTGATAAATTACTTTATGGTTTCTCGTTAATTAAACTATTTAATTAGTCTAATGCTTTATCAAATATTGTGAATGCCCTTGGCATTCACGCACAAACTTTTACTTTTGGTGTTAATATATCATTTATTACTTATAATACACAATTAGCAATCCGTTTAGTTTTACATTTATAATTATTAATTAGAATACATATTTTGTGTATACGTACATATACACACACATTTAGCACTCTTATTATCTATTCCTATAATAGTTTTATTACATTACATTCAAATATCAGCCTTTCAAGCTAAAATAATTGCTTATTTACTTATAATAGTTTTAATAAATTCATAATAGCGACCAAAGAATCTATTCCTAGAAGATATTGAAAGCTATTCATTTTACATTGGAACAAAGCCGGTAGTGCTCTTAAGATGGGGCCCAATTTTTCCTACCAAAGACTCAAAAATTATTTATAATTTATTAAATCACTGGGTGCTAGAAAAGAAAATTGGATAAATATTATGGAAAAACAAAACTTGAATTTTTTTAACTTACTTTCTCCTGATTGGGATTTAGAATGATGAAATACATGGTTCCCTGAAACACTAAATGGTATAAAAAATGATCTATGAAAAATCTAATTTAATATTGTAAAACAAAATCAGCTGCGAGATCATGATGCAAAATAAAATTAATTAATAAAATCTAAAAAAAAGTATTTGTTTGGAAATGATTATCAATTTCATAAGGGTGTGTACATAAATTTTTCTAAATGATTTTTTAAATTCGAAAATGTTTCCATATCTATATACATATATGTGAATATATCGCATCAAATTCCAACACTATAATTTTAAAAAAAAAAAAGCTACAAGCAAAATAATTTATTACATTTTTAAATTTTTGGAATTGGAAGGAAGCTGGAGAAGAAAACACGGGGGGGGGAGTGAAATGAAAAAATATAAAGTTACTTAAGTAACAACTAACTGACTCAGAATAATACAAACAATTAATTAAAAATAAAATAAATACTCTACAAACGTTTTCAAAAGATTGCGTAAAAACTCAAATGAATTTCGTTTAGTTTAATTGATAACGGCTTTTAAATTTTTCAAATGTTCGGCAATAACGATTTTATAGAAACAAAAAAATCGTTAGATGAAAAAAATTTAACGCAATTTCCGTCTTTATATTTTTATTCTAGGGGGAAAGTATGCACTTTTTCAAATAAAAATGCACATATAATTCATGCGAATTCATGTGTTAGTCGCATTCGACCAACATCACCAACGATGGAACAAATAGTGAAGCTGTGACTCATTAGAATTAAAAAAAAAAACAAAAAAAATTATAATGAAAGCATACCTTCCATCTAAATCCACTGGTAATGTTGGATCATCCCCAATAAGAGAATCCATTTTAAAATTTTGAAAACAATGATTTATAGTAAATAGTAATAATAACAACGAACACAAACTAGTCGTTTTCCAAAATTTCCGCCATCTTGATTTTTAGCAAAGGAGCATGTGCGAAGACCTCTTAAAAGAATTGTGGGATACATAAAAAAAAAACTTGGAGAAATTCATCCATAAGTAGGTATCATTTTTGACGTTTCTTCTTTTTGCGTTTTCATTCTTTATAACAATCATCTTTTATGACTTTGAATATAATACAGTTTTTATAATTCAAAAAATTGAATATTTGCTTTTTTTTTGCCAAGTTAATGATACAACAAACTGCATGTCTCTTGGTATATAATTATAAATAGAATTGTTCTTTAATCCTAAAATTTGTGGTTTAATTAGGTTTTTTTTATAATATATATTATACCCCAGTTAAATATTACTATGTGAAATATTCATTATTATCTAAATATATAAATATCAATCTCTTCACATTAATTCTAAATCCACTTAGGAAATATTGACTTATCGCTAGACTCCATGGCTAAATCATAATGCACATTTTATATCATTTTCAATATTGGCGATCCGCTGCAGATGATCTAGTTTAATCCAATTTCTCTGATCCATAGTTTCTTTTCACATTACTCCAGCATAATTTCCTAGGATCATATTTAACACTTCTGTTCACTTTTTATCATCACCGTCCACCCCAGCTTTATTTCATTCTTAAATCTTTCATCGGTTTCAATTTCTAATTATTATTTCAAACATCCACCTTTTCATACTTCATTGAATGTCCTGAAGTATCTGTATTGCTCTAACTTTCCAAGTTTAATTCCGATTAATTTCGTCCATTATGTTTCCATCTGTATTAGTAATTCGACCAAAATATTTGTGGAGTTAACCACATCTAATCCATAAATAACAAAATTTTTTCTGAGAAAATCCATTGAACATTACCTATCTTTAGTCTTACTTTTTTACTTTCACCTGATAATTCTTGCAACATTTTTTTGAAATTCAAAATCATTTGCAAAAACAATTACTCGTCTGCAAAATCTTGATAACTTTAAAATGTCTACGTTTATTTCCTTAGCTTCCAATTTTAATCGCAAAATACTTTTTATAAAATTGCTGTAGAAAGTTTTAGAGATATAGAATCATCATACATCTTTTTAAATATAGATAATGTTTGTAGAATCAAATGTTTTTTATAAACTAAAACATAATGGCAATTGATATTCATTAGTCCTTTGTATAACTTCTAGTAATACTTGTATATGGTCTACGGTGCTAGAACTACTTTTAAATCCAGTTTGCACTTTTAATTGGTTAGAATCTAAAGTTCACAGCAAACTAGTTGTAATTATCTTGGTAAAGATTTTGTATGGAGTTGGTGAATAGTGTTACCACTAATCAACCTTTAACATTTTAGAGTGGCTGACATTTTTTTTCATATCAAAGCTTATCAAACATATCTAGAAAATGTCAATAGCCACAACAGTTTTGGTGATGAGGTATTTGGTGAGCTGTGTATATTGAACACACATGATCGCTATTTCTTATGGTTGCTCTTAACTGTTATTAAAACAAGCAAAACTCTCTATACATATTGCCACTCAGTGCAAACTAGAGTAATCAATGGGAATTTTATGCACAAGCCTTCTGGCATCCATTGATTACTCTAGGTTGCACTGAGTGACAATATGTATAGAAAGTTTTGCCTGTTTTAATATTAAACACAGTATTCCAATAAATAAAAAAAGTCTGTAAAGAAAAAAAAATTATCAACAGTAAGAAATTTTCAACATTATTGGTCAGTGCTAAAATCAGCCTTGAAAGAGATTAATATTGTACTGTTAAAAAAAATGCAGAGTATTTTGTAAATACTTTTTAGCATTACAGTAAGTTATACTGAATTATAATTTAATCTATAAATGTGAAATTTATTAATGTGGATGCACATTTTCCACAATTTTTTGGAAGTACAATAGTAAATGTTTATACAATTTCACAAACAAAATAATCAGCTCATGTTTCAGCAAGAAAAGTTGAACTAGATTCAGCCATAAATCCATTACTGCTGCCTAATTTTAAAATCTTTGACTCAAAGAAAGAAACTGCAATTATAAAAAAAGATTTGAAAATTACATAGAGATGAAGTCTATAAATAATAAAAAATATTGGGCTAAATTGGTGTAAAAGCATTTAGAATAGTTTCTGCTTTGGTACCATCAAAGTCACTCAAAGGTATAATGGGTATGGAAATAATGAATCTATTAGAAGAATATTTAGCTCCAAAAAAAATGTTCTTATTGCTCAACATCAATTTTTATTGAAGTATTGAACTGAACAACAATCCATTACAGATTTTATCAAAACATTATGAGCTTATTGGGGATTGCGAACCATTCTTTATGTGACTGCAAAGTATCAATTGCTTATATTTTTCTCAGAATGCAATTCATTTGAGATATCAAAGATAATTTCAGAGAACAGTTATTACAATTTGGTCTAGAAATTTTGTCTTTTTACAACATTGTAACTAAGGCTATCACATTGGAAACATCTCCAAGGAATTAGGACAACATATTTTATTAATGCCATCTACATCAGATGTCAACAAACTTATCACTGTATCAAAAATTAACACAGAATATCCTATGTCTAAACAAAGATATCTATAGCAGAGTTCATCGAGAAATCAAAAGCGAGGCTCAATTGCATTTCTCTAGACATTGACAGTTTATGTTTACACTGTGGAAGAAACAACCACCTTGAAAAAGATTATTGATTTGGCATCAGAATTAAAATGCATAGGATGTTCATGTCATTATAGTGAAAGATGCCTCAAGACACACATTAAAACAGAAAAATAATCAAACATCAATCCATTTTGTGTTTTTTTTGAAGGATTGTGATGATGACATTTTAGTTGTATTTGTATATTGGACTATTTCCATCATCTTATATAAGTATTGAATGTCTTTAGAAAAATTTAACTTTACTTAAGTATTCCAAATGCATTCAACTGGTAGTAATAACATACAGGATGTCTAGAAAAATTTAACTTTATTTAAATATTCCAAATACATTCAACTGGTAGTAATAGCATACATCCTATATGTTATTACTACCAGTTAAATGTATTTGGAATATTTAAATAAAGTTAAATTTTTCTAAAGACATTCAATACTTATATAAGATGATGGAAATAGTCCAATATATAAATACAATCAATCCACTTTCTATGAAATGATGACATCATGAATTTTTATTGTGTTCAACATGTTGCCACCTTATACCAGAAACTACATTTTTCACCTGATGATAACAATAGTAATCCCATGAAATTCAAAGTGCACACTGACTTGGGATATACTTATAACTTCAAAATAAATTTACACATCTTAAAAATGCCGTTGCTAAACAGTCTTTTTCTATCTTATACTATCCTTATATCAGGTGAAAAAAATCAATGTCAACATTCCTTAAAAAGAGTTATCAATTCAAATTAAGTTTTTATTGCACTGAATGTCTATCCTACATTGTTAGATCAGATATGGATCTGATAGCTATGCATCAATCTTTAACAATAAGAAAACATCATGTCACACACAATTGATACCATTACTGAATTGAATAAAATTATAATTGATAATATTGTCTAGGATATCTACTCAATCACCTTCCCATTCTGATAATATAATAAATCCATTAGTTGTACAATAAAACAAATCAGTCTGATTGAGTAAAATCACATAGAAAATAATTTGTGAAGAAATCAACAACTGAAATAAATCATCAAAGAGCATCAAGATTAGTCTGATATTGAAACTGACTATCATTGACAGTAACATTGTTTTTAGGGTCAGTGTATCATTGTTTTATAGTTCCTATAATCAAATATTGTTCAAATACTGTATCATACATTGAGATATCAAAAATGAAGTAATCAGCTTGACCTATGTATACTGGCACAATATCAGTAAGGACATCGGGCAACTGGTACATGCATATAGCACATCCATCAATATGAGAAATAGCTACTAAAAATGCCTCTTCATGTCTGGAAGGAATCGGAAAAAAACTGACAATCCATATTGATTTGCTGATCCCTTTAAAGGTTATTTGTTGTTTATCATCGATGCAAAATCATGATTGGCATGAATCAAACCAGTCGAAACTGTACCAATATCATATGCAACTACTTTCTCGGCATTGTTTTTTTTAGATATGCTTGTATCTGACACTGCATCAATATTCACCAGTGAAAATTCCAGAAGTATTGCAAAGAAGCAATATATTCCAAAAATTTTTGCACCAAGCCATCTTACTACAAACAGGCTAGCTGAAAGAAATATACCAACATTTAAAAAACAATTGATTGTCATTAGTGAAGAATCAGAATCTATGCACCAAAAAGTCCAAGAAATATTTTTTCACTATCATACATCTCAAATGAACAATGGGTAAATTCCAACAGAATTGTATCTAAACTGTCAAATTTGAAATTAATTGAATGCTTTAAAGCCAATCAAATTCAAGAAGTGTACAACATGTCATTTAAGCATGAGAGATTGTGTTCAAGTTCAGTTCTCTTTCAACCAGAAGTTAGAATGAAAATAAGCATTGTCTTAAAGAAATTTAGTCAATTTCATTACCTTATGAAACTTAAAATACATGTACACACTGAAACAATATACTAAACCCTTTCACTGTAATGTCATCAAGAAGAGATCAATTTTGAATGAGGTTCAAAAATTTAAAAAACAATGAGAATAATAACTCCTACCAGAATCCAAGTAAATCGATGTATCTATATCTTTCCTATATATCAAACATTCAAAGTCAGCAGGAGCTAATAATCCATTAACATTTCCAACTATGAGGTCGATCAAGTCCTCTATCAGTTTGCCAACCAAACCTGAAATATCATAAACCTCCACATGTTCAGGACTATGTTCTTTGACTGATTGCTCATTGATAAGCATGGTAAAATTGCAATAACTGTTTGTAATATTCCCTTTAATTTATACAAAATGTTGCCATCAATCAATATTCTATTATAGAGTTATGGTTCTAAAAAGTAAATTCAGTGACAGCATATTCCAACTCCAGGAGTGAATCAACTGCAGGTCCTGTTCCAAGTCCTCTTAACAGTTTGCCAATTCTACCTGGAATGTCTCAAAGGTCTTGCAAATCTCTTTAAGACTATGTTTTTTGACTGTTCATCAATAAGCATGAGAAATTATAATAGTTGTTTGTATTATACTCTTTAATTTATATAAATAGTGCTGCCACCAATCAATATTCTCTTATAGAGTTTTCAGTTTTAAAAGAATAAAACAAATGACTGGGCATATTCCTGTCATATTAAAGCCTGTCAAATATATCAGTAAAGTATCAATTGTCACAACAAAGTCTGATACATCTATAATTTATAATTTTTTTTTTTTATCATCTTTTTTAAATATCGTTATTATCATTGCATTCTTCCAATTATCTAGAACATCTTTATCATTTAGATATTTGGTATATAACTTTGCTACCAATTTGTCTATTTCTTCACCTATTACTTTTAAAATATCAATATTATTTCTATCAGTTCCCGGAACTTTTTACTTCTTCATAAATTTAATTACGTCTCATTTCATTTAAAATACTAAATTCAAAAGATGCAGTTGTAGTAGTTACTTTGTTTTCTTATTCTTTATTATTATATAATTCTTTATAGAACTATTCACATATTTCATGTACACTTTACAGACATTCTCTCTTATAGCTTTTCTTACCAATTCTTAATTACATTTTTATATATCATTACTAATTCTTTCAATACTTTGTAAAGAATCATTTTAAAATATATTCACTTTTTTTTTTTTACTTTATACATTGTCTTTACTAATTAACAATTTACTAGTACATTGCTGGTTTTTTATACAAAATATCTTTTATGCACTTCTTAATAGATTGATTTCAATTAAGACTAGCCTATCTTCTTGAAATTCTGTTAATATTTTAAAATGATTTACAAATTATAATTTAAATGCATTGAATTGTTTTTAAGGTTAGTTTTATCAACTATTAATACTCTCAATAATTTTTGTTATTCCAGTTTTGCATTAGCATATATCTTACATCTCACTAACCAATGATCACTTCCTGTTTTGAATCTATTAAGACATTACAATCTTGAAATACATAGTTTCTATTAATCAAAACATATTCTAATTCTGCTGTCCCTTCATTTGGATGCTTTCATGTCCATTTCTATTTAGTATTTTTTATAATATACATTTTTTTCTGTAAGATGCATTCTCTCATTTTTATTACCATAACCATCTTTTATCTGTTTACTAATTAAAGCATCCCATAACAATTTTAAAATGTTTGATATGGTCAAATGCATTTGCACATCCATATAAAAATCCTCAACTTTTTTATCACATGAATTTGTCAGAACATAAATCTGAAATATTTGCATTTGGTATTTTTTAATAGGTTGAATAATTAACCTTGTGATACACCATCAATCTCCACAATGTTATTTTTTATTTACAATAAATCTCCCTCTTCTTTTCCGTTCAATGTTTGTCCTATGTAATAAAATACATGACTACTCTTTAAATCATTTGTCTCTACTATTTTTTTTAACTTCATAGAACTCTACAATGTCACATTTAATAATAAATAGCGCTTCTCATTTGTGCAATCTTCCTTCAATTAAAAGTGATCTGCCTTTTAGGTATCCACAAAAAGTGATTCTTAGCACCTATTTTTAGTTGCAGTTACTGTTTTGGCTGACATATTTACACCCTGGTGGAAATAAGGGCCATAAATTTAGTTTTGTCTGCCATAATTGTAAAAAAATAAAGATTTGTTTACTTATTCATTTATTTTACCTTTGAGAAAAGTCTACTGATATTTCTGTTAACTACTAGGCAACTGAGAAGAATGTTTTATAGTGTTTTTTGATCTTAAACTCAGAGGCAAAAGCCAATAATTCACTGAGCTGGCTGATGCATGTTGGTGAGCAGCCCATTCACTTTTATTTATTGTTTGAAAGTTGGTGTTAAACAAGGATGTGTATTTGCTCCAACATTGTTTTCAGCTTTTATGTCAATTATCTTTAGAACTGTTTATAGGAGTTATTGATATTTTAAAAGAAGTAGATAAAGAAATAGAAAAATTGTTAGCAAAGTTATAGAATCTAATATCTAAATGATAAGATGTACCAGTTGATTGGAAGAGCAGTGTAGTAATATTTATATTTAAGAAAAGTGATAAAGAGGATATTAGAAATTTTAGATCTGTCAATTTTTACCAGTTCTATATAAAATCTTTACCAAGATAATTACAACTAACTTGCAGCAAACTTTGTATTCTAATCAATCAAAAAAATAAGCTTGATTTGAAAGTGGTTTTAGTACAGTGGTCCACATTCAAATATTAAGAGAAGTTATACAAAGGGCCGGTGAATATAGTTGCCATTATGCTTTGGATTTGTAAAGAGCATTTGATTCTGCAAATATTTCCATAATGATTAAAGGTTGGAACATCAAAGCAATGATTAAATTACATGACAAAACTAATAAGGTAAATGATGAGTGTATGATAGGATGAAACAGGAATCAAGATAGTGGAATTTTTAATTTGAATTGATTAAAAACAAAAATAAGAATTTCATCTTTTTAGATTTTGGATTTACAATATGCTGATGATTATTCTATTTTTGCTAGTTTGGCAAATGTATTTAATATTTTGAATGCAAGATTTAATGGCTTTGATTTAGTAATTAATGTTAAAAAATCATGTATTTTTTATCAGACAATGATGAAAGAAAAGATCCCAGCAAGCTTTAGCTTGAATGTTTATTAACCTGAGAATGCAAACCAATTTAAATATCCTAGTAGTTTTATAAATAGAAAGGTGAACTTACTTACTGGATGCAACATAGACTTCATTATGCTATTGCTACTAAATTAACTGTATATAGAGCTGTTATTTTGCTTAATTTACTGTATGGAACTGAAACATGAATACTTAGTTGATGTAATACAAAAGCATTAGAAAAGTTTTATTTAAGGATGCTCTGTAAATTTTTAAAAAATACAATGGCAAAATTATATAATCAATTAAGGTTTTTTAACTTGCTGGATATGATATTAGAGTCCATTACTTTAATTCACACCATTGGATTCGACATTTAAAATGAATGAACAAAACAAGACTTCCTAAAATGGTATGGTGTTCATGTGAGAAATAGACTCTTTGTTACAAGGATAATTTCAAAGATATTCCAAAGAAATGCAGTATTGATTGTTTTCTTTGGGAAAATATGATAGAGAAGAGAATATATTAGAGAGCTACAATTAGACATAGTGTTGAAATATTCTAGAAAGAAAACTTTTCTGTTGAAGAAATTAAAGACAACATTGCAAAATATCAACAAAAATGGATCAGCATGTTGTATATGTGGGTATAGTTTTGGTTCATTGATTAGTTTGTTTTGCCATTGCTAACCCCATTTCTAGAGCAGCTTTTCTTTCCTTGGAATTAAAATGATCATAGTCATTTATGAATGATTGCTATATTTGTGTATATTTAATAATAACTGCAACAAGAAGAATATATGGAGCGGGTATTAGGAATTTGTTCTTGGTTTAAGTCTCAGAGAAATTAAAGGATATCCTTTCAGTTTACAGCAAACTTCTTTTTACAATCGCATTTTATATAATTATATTTAAGACTACCATTAGTCAGACCTGCTACCAGAAATCAAATTAGATAGCTGCACAGTTTTAAGAGACCTAGTACTGTTTAAAGGTCATAGTTTTATGCAAAATAGATGTTTTTGTGAAAGATAATAAGTTTTGACTTTTTTCCTCCACATAATAGTTGAATTTAAAAATCTTAAGTCTGCAAAGGTTTTTTTTTTTTTGGGCGGGAGGCAATTCTGGCCCTAACCAACCATTATTGATTTAATCTTCAAGAGGCTTCATAATTTTCAAATTATTCTCTATTGCTATATATCCTTTTAATTTGTTAATAAATCAATTTTTAAATTGTCACTGAGAAAGAATTTTTTGTAAATGAGAATATATTCAGTTGTTAAAAAATTTGATTTGGAAATTGAAGTGACAATTGATTTAATTTTGTTTATTTTAAAAAAAAAGTATAAATCTTTTGAAAGTTTTGTTCCCCTTTATTACAAAATTATTATAAATATAAATTACTACACTATTCACTTTTATTATTGACGTGTAAACTATATTTCTTTACATTGTAATTTTTCATTAGACTATTTTATAATCTTACTATATTTTAATAAAAGCTTATCATCCTCTCCTTATTGAATAAATTTTAATCCTGTCATTACTTTATTTCTATTTATTGTACCATTTTTATATATATGTTACAAGAGTGTTGGCATTCATTAATATTTCAAAGCTAAAAGAAGTAAAATTTAAAAATTTGCTTAATAGATGTAATTTAGTTTTCTTTTTCTTTTTTTAGTTAGTATAAATTATTTTTTTTAGATATGTTATTTATAATGAAAATTATTTGTGTTTGATATTATCTATTTTAATGTTTGTTAATCCAAATAAACTAAAAGTAAAAAAATTCCAAATGCAAGTGATTGTAATCTAAGTAATGTTCTTATAATTATAATTAAATATGTCTCCAAAGGAATGTATGGAAAGATAACTTTGGAGCAAAGAAAACAAAAGGTAAGAAGATAATATGCGTTGAGATTTCAAAACTGGTCATAGTGGACAACTTTAGAGAATGATCTCTTTTTCTTTGTTTTCTGTCTGTTTCTTGTGTGCTGCATAAGGCAAAAGGACAAGAAAGACTAATTACAGTTGTGTGTTTTTACGAAGCCATAATAAAATGTTTCCATCCAGAACTGCTATGCTGAACCCATTTGTCATGTGTGAGTAGAAACAAGAGCATTTGCCGACACCTCTCACAAGTCACCAAGAGCTTCATGTCTAACCTTACCTTAGTATGGATCAAAAACATGAAAATGTTACTAGAATGAAGTCGAAGTTTGTTCCTACGGAGCCCTTCATAAAAGGACCATGCTTAGTACAATAATCAATAATTTACATAAACTTCATGGACTTTTCAGTAAGTTATTAGTTATATCATAGCTCATGTCTGATTCAATATGTTTGCAAACTAAATTTAAATAATAAACTTCTAATATATAAAAAAAAAAAAAAGAAAGAAGGAAAGATATTTACTGTTTTATTCTTCAAAATCAACTGTTTGAATTAATTGATTAATATTGTTATCTGATTACATGTGTGTATGTTCTTTCTAGTTTTATAAATAATTCGTAATAATCATTTAAATATTTAAAATGTCTTAATAAAGCTTTTACCATTAATGTAAACCTCTCATTGTATATTCTTAATTTTAGTTTATTAGGTTTTCCTATTAAATAATTGTTTGAGGTAATCAAAGCCCGGGGAAAGTAATATAAAATATTCCTTTAGAAAGCAAACTTTCTAAAATATTGCATTTTAGTTATTTGTTTTGAATTGACGATGTGATGCGATAGTACTGTGACTTCTTATATAGAATCTGGAATCTCTCAGCAACTATGCGCAGAGAAACCTGTTAGCCACTTTACCTTTCCATTCTCCACCCTGTTTTCCCATATCCTACTCCATCCCATTTCTACAACATAATGTTTGGCAACTCCATGGCTTTTATATCTAAATCCCCCTTATCTTTTTCCAAACCCAGCATAAAAAATCAATAACCCAGAATAATCACTTTCCTTATATTTATTCTTCTACAACTTTATTATTTGTATCCTTTCTACTTTTAGGTATTTACATCAATTAACAGATGACTAATATTTTCTATGCCTTCCTTACATAACTTGCAGACTAAATCACACATGTTTTTCCATTTACGTGTATAATCCCGTTGTAAAGGGTAGCTTACAATGCACACATTCCTAAAAAGATCAAGCATATTTATTGAACCCAATCTATTTGGAATTTATATTAATAGTGGGAAGATTATTATTTGTTATTATTATTACCTATATACATATAATACACAATAAATTATTATATTTATAAAATAAAATACGATCAGTATTTTACAAAGTAATATTGTATATATATAACTATTTGATTAAATAAACTGTAATGTATATATTTTTTTTTAATTTAAAATTGAATATTAATTTATAGTTAAATGAATTTGGGATGACCTGAAGTTAATTAGGTGGGTACATGTGTGTGAAAATAAAACTGATTTTATTATTTTATTATTATTTTTTTTATTTATAATAAATCTAAATGTATTTAAACAATAGGCAGTTAAAGATATCAGCGTTCCTGGAAATCTACGCATGTGAAATGTATAAAAACAAAAGGCAGTTTACAAATCGTTCTTCTTATTGTTATAGCACCTGTAACAAAAGACAGCAATTAAAAATAAAATTTAGAATGCTAAAATGGAGTTTTACTTTTTCTTTTAGTTAAATTATAAACATTTTAAAAGTCAAATGCTGTAACTAAAAGTTTATCAAATTCAAAGGAAAGAAAGTGAAATAAGAAGTAAGAATAACTGATTAATTCTTAAATAATTAAATCGTGTTTTAAAAGTTGTTGGAGTAAATTTGAATATTTTAAATCTTTTCAAAAACAATAATGAGAATTAAATTTGCTGGAAATTGGAAAAGAAAAAAAAATGAAATAGTTTTCTTAATATATATGTAAGCGCTTCAATACTATTCAATAAAAATATATGATTATAAATAATTATTAAATTGTACTTTAATATGAAAATGGGCTAGAGCAAAACATGCTATTGTGTGTCATGGTATTTCCTGCCAGCTGCATTATATCTATATATATATTTTTCTACTTTCTTGTAAACACACAAGAAGATGCCTACAGTCAAAAGTAAACAAGGATTGGAATACTTTATGGTGAATCAAATGAGGATCAAGATGTTTACCATTAAACACAACTACAGGAGACACCATTGTACCTATCTATCCTTGCTAAGGAAAATGATTTACTAAGTGAAACTGCTTTGAAGAACAACTTGCCTAACTATCAGCTACTACTACTTTTATTATGATGATTTTTATGAACTTTGTTCCAATTACAATTTTTAATCAAAGAATCAATATTGTAAATTTTTGTTTATTTATTTTTTTTATTCATACTATCTGTTGTATTTTCACACTCTGATGCTGAAGCCTCATTTTTCAGAATTAGCAAAGAAGAAAAGGGGGGATTATTCATTTTGATATTTTTTATATTTTCATTATAAATAAAATTTAGGTAATACCACCTGCTTCACATCAGGTTATCCACATAAATATTGAGGTAAGATTCTCTAAATTTATATATAGGTTAAATTACAACACTTATACAGAATACATATTATATGTTTTATTTTGTGATTAACCGTGTACGTATATTTTCCAGTATGTTTGACTAATCAACTGGTAGCTGTCTCTATCATATATATAAATTGGGGAAACTTGTTAAATAGATTAACATTTGTAAATATATAATTTAGCTAGCCAGCATCTCAATTATATTAAATAACTAAAGTTGATTTTTCTATATAATTATGATTTGTAGAGAATGAGTGACATAGGTGGATTTCTACCATGGGGTATAAGGGTTGGATCTAGAGGATAATTAATTAGTAAGATGGTAGAGGTTCACTTGTGACACATGTACATATGATGATTATTATATTTTTTATTTTTTTTATCATTACTATTGTTGTTATACTTGATATTTATTATTGTTAATAAATGTTTGAGAGTTTGTATTATTCCGGTCTCTGGTTTATTGAGTTGTCCTGACATTCCACAGTTTATAAATAATTATACATGCACACACATCTATTTTTCTTATTATATAAAAGCTTGAAAATAAAACAAATATAATAAATGCTAGTTATAACCTATATATAGGTGCAGGAGTTGCTGTGTATATCTGTTCATACCTGCTAAAGGAGTTAAAAGCAATATTCTCTCTGGGCTTGAATATTAGGGCATAACGGAATTAAAAAGGGGAAAGTAGATGAACTAACCTAAATTGCAGTTAATATTATTAAATAGGGATAGAGTTAGTCAATTAAAGGGTATGCAATCATTGGTTAAGCATTTCATCGGGTTCTCATTAGCACTTTATCAGATGACCCACAGTCTGAACATAGTTGGATTCAACTTTTTTCCCTTCTAAGCCTGGTAGGTCTTTGCAGATTGTTTCATTAGGGGTAATAAATTAGAGCATATTAACTTATCCCCACACCATATTGCTACATCTGCATAGTAGTACAGTCTGCAAGTTAGTTGACCATCCATTACATCTGGTGTTAGCAATGTTTGGGATTAGTTGTAATCATTCCGTCCGTTATATCTGGCACCAGCAACGTTTGGGGCTCGATAGATAGGTGTATCATCACATAAATACTTTGAGTAAGTTGGCCATACATTGTGATCGAACCAGCTGATTGTTGAATCTGATAGATATATCCAAGTGCTAATTGTTCCGTCCGTTATATCTGGCGCGCAATGTGATAGGCATGAAGATATTACAGTTGATAGAGGTATCCAAGTATATTTACTAATGGTTATATCTGACGTGCAATATGTTAGACATATAGATATGACAGTTGATAAATGTATCCAAATGTATTTACCAATAGTTACATCTGGTATCCAGTATGTTAGGTATGAATATACTATAGTTGTAAAGGAAGTCCAGCCATTGGACTGGTGTTTAAATTTTTTTTTAAAAAATGTTAAAGCACATTTCATTTTATATTTTTCTATCAACATAAACCCATATGAACTTATGTACATGGAAAATAACTAGCACTTTCATTAAAAATAATAGTAATAGGGATAATAGGTCACATAAACTTGAATCAGTTTTCAATAAGAGATCTAAAGTATTGAGTGTAAATTGAAAATATAAAGGATTGGACAATAAACAGAGACTGATGATAAATAGTTAAGTGATTAATAAATGATAATAAAATAGTAGAGTTAGGCATGTAAAAGGACATAGGCTAAAAGTAGATCTATTAAAATTTTAAAAAAAAGTAAAAGATAAATGCAATGGTGGGGAGTGACATGATGCACTGTGGCATGTGATATAGTTACATAAATAAATATTTTATAAATAGTTTGCAAATAAATAAATATTTAATGATAACCAGAAGTGGTAAGCAATTAAGTAATATGGAATCCAAAATATTTGGAGATAGGGAAAAATAATAGTGATAGTGAAATGGTAGATAATACTACCAGTAATAAGGTAGAATCTGTGATGATTCAGATACCTGGGGGGTCTATTCTGGAAGGTGAACAATCCCCACAAATGCAGGAAGGAAGTCAAACAGTTTCTCAAATTCAGATGATTTCTCCCAGTGAGATTGTTCAAGTGCCTGAAGTAGGAGTAACTCAGGTTATGCAAGACCTTACAGCATTGGCACAACTAATCCAAGCAATGATGGAGATGAAGAGTGATATGAATAATATAAATAGCAATATGGAGAATATGAAAAGTGATTTAAATAGCAATATGGAGAATATGAAAAGTGATATGAATAGTAAGTTGGAGAATATGGCAACCAAGACTGATATAAATAAAATAAAGGAAGAATTAAAGAAGGATGTGAATGATATGAAAGAACAAATGGAAACAAAAATTGATAATGTTGAAATTAAGCTGTCTGAAGATATGGGGCAACTTTCCCTATAATTAGAATATGTTCAGAAAGACAATATTGAGCTAAAGCAAGGAATGTTGGAAATGAAGAAGGAAATTGATGGAAAGAATACGAAATGCCAACAGTGAATAGATGATTTTAAATCCAGTGTTATGGAACAATTGAATGCAAAATATGATGAGGCATGTAAGAGTCAGGAAACATTAAAACATGAGGTGCGTGTGGAACAGGATAAATTCCTAACCGAGGTTCAAGATGAATTTCAAGAAATTCAATCAACAATAGAACAACTTTCCATATCACAAAATAATCAGGTTGAGTCATGCAAAAAAGATGCTAGTAGATTTGGATCAACATCTTAAACGAATTGAGGGTAGAATAGTCAAAGGGGGGATGGACACAACCGTAGACAAAGCCAATATAGAAAAGTTGGTAGGAAGTGCTCATGAAATAAGAGATGAAATTGATAGAATGGGTAAAGCCATTAATCAGAGATTTGTAGTGCTTGAATCTCAACTGTGCCAAGAGATGCCGACCGGTGGAGGAAAACATGATGAAATTGATGTAAGGATGCACAGTAGTAATAAAATAAGGGATAATAGGACTCATCACCTAGAGATGGCCCTTAAGGACCCTCAGAGGATAAGTGATCCTTCTGAAGAAACTCTCCTCCCACGTCGCATTCTGCCTGAGGCAGAAGATTATCCTCCTAATTTTAGTTTAGAAGGTTTAATTCCAGATAGTTATAGAACACACTATGATGATCATGCATTGACCCCACCTGTAAACACTGCAGAAATCAACAAGGCACTTTATCATCCTGCACAAGCGAACACTATTAACCAGTTTGTCAAACTAAAAGTATTCAAGGGATCTACTAACGAAGCTCCCATTGAACACATCCGGAGTCTGAACCTTTATTTCTCTGTAAACAGAAATTTGTCAGAGGGTGAAAAGATTATTATTGCATACAGCCATCTGCAAGGTGATGCACTGGTGTGGCGGGAGTCATTGTTTCAGGCCCCATCTACGTTTGATGAGTATCAGATACTGCTGGTGAAGAATTTCTGGAACAAGGACAGGCAAGAGGCCTTATTGTATCAGTTATTTCAAGAAAAGTATAGGGCAGCACCTGGAGAAACCTTGACGAAGTTTTTCCGCCGTCAAGTTACGAAATTAAGGGCGTTAAATACCTACTGCCTGAGTGAAAGACAAATTATCAGAATAATAAAGAGAAACTTACCTAAAGAGAAATTTACCACTCAGGATTGAACAATCGCTATTGTGTACCAATGTTAGGACCATAGAACAGGTGGCAGAACTGTTAATTAATATAGATATGAACAATGCTAACCTGTCAATTAGGGCACCTGAAAAGAGGAGAGAAGAGGCTACTGTCAATACTATTTTTTATAAAAAAAAGAAAAAATAATAATGATGCTAACCATTGTATAAAGGAAGTCCATACAAAGTAATTCACCGTATGTATTGTCAGCTAAAAGGAACCGTACAAATAGTAGCAAAACAGGAATAAATCCTCTTCATACTCCCGAAAAATCCCCAAAACCAGGGTGTAGTAATTATATACCAAAAATTCAACAGAAACTAAACTAACATTATTTCCGAGATATGGCCTCCCTGAAGTTGACTGTAATATCTAGTATCCCGGAGGCACTCATAGATAGTAAACTTGCTGAATCCAACTTGCTTGGAAGTGAGGAGACATTGGAATTAAGATCTGTGATACATAAATTTGACCCGATTTTTTCGGAGATACCAGGAGTAATAGAAGGATTTCAGCAGAGAATAAGATTAGTACATGACCAACCATTCAATCCAGATCGTATCCTATTCCATACCAGTATCGGCAAGAGATAAACAAACAAATTAACAAAATGCTAGATTGGGGGATCATTTCCAAATGCTCTTCACCGTACTGTAATCCAGTCGTAACTGTGAAGAAGAAAGATGGGTCGATGGGATTTTGTTTGGATGCTAGACAACTAAACAAAATTACTGTTCCTGACAGAAATATTCCACCGCCCATACACGAATTATTCGTGAGATTTGGAAACAAGAAGGTGTTTTCCATTTTCGATCTAACCTCTAGTTATTGGCAGATTGAACTCCATCCGAATGATCGCCAATACACTGCCTTCCGATATGAGGGATTTACATACCAATTTAATAGATGCCATTTGGATTGATAAATAGTGGTGCTGGTTTGATACAATGTTTAGATCAGACCTTATCTCCTGAGGTGAAGCAGATCATACGATATATGTGGGTGATGTGATTGTCACATCTACCACTGTTGAAGAGCATTTTCAACACCTGACTATGTTTTTCCAGGAGTGCTTCCGGAAAGGCATCAAGATCAACTTCAAGAAGAGTACCATAGTTTCAAACCAGGTTATCTTCTTAGGTCATATTGTAGGTTGTGATGGGATAAGACCTCATCCAGACAAGATCAGTGTTATTCAGAACTTTCCTAAACCGACTAATAAAAAACAAATCCGATCATTTTTAGGCTTATGTAACTTTTACCATCGTTTCTACCAAAAATTCTCTGACCACACGGAACCATTATTAAAATTAATTAGGAAAGACAAGAGATGGAAATGGACTGAGGAACAGGATCAAGCATTTGAGAAAATTAAAACAGGGTTTTTAGAGCAAATCATGTTAGCCTTCCCTGATTTTAATAAACCATTTATAGTCCAGACAGTTAGTAGTTGTTTCGGATTGGGGGTAACATTATCCCAAATCCAGGAGGATGGCCAACCTAGGGTCCTCTACTTTATCAGCCGTCTCCTGAAAGGTCCAGAACTAAATTATGCAGTAACAGAGAAGGAAGCACTGGCAAGTGTGGGCCTTCCAAAAGTTTCGACAGATGCTTCTCGGATCAGAGGTGATAGTCATCACAGATCACAAAAGCCTCGAATTCCTGAACCACAGTTATCTGACCAACAGCCATCTAGTTAGATGGAGTTTGCTGTTGCAGGAATTCAATTACACCGTGCAGTATTGCAAGGGATCCAAGAATGTTGTAGCCGATGTGCTAAGTCGAAACCCATGTGGATCAGAACACAGCCATTTATCAGTAGAGAATGCCTACATTACAAATGTCAATATGATGACTTATGGTAATGTAGAGAACGATTTGGAAAACCTGCCTGAATTGCAACTTAAAGATAATAATTTAAACTTAATCATGAGAGCTTTGAAAGGAGAGAAAGTTTTGAATGTGCCAAAAGATCTTGATTTTTATAAGATAGAAAATGAGGTCCTGCTATATAAAGTAAATAATATTACAGATGAGTGGAGGGTAGTAATACCAGAAACATTGCATATCCCACTCATAAAATATATTCATTGTTTATATGGACACTACGGTGCCCATAAAACAGACCATACGTTGAGAAATTGGTTTTGCTGGCCTGGTATGTATAAAGACATATTAAGGTCACTTCAAGATTGTCTAGTGTGCCTTCGAGCCAAGCCAGTGAATCAAAATTATTATAATACTGCAAAATCAATATTACCTATAGGACCAAATGAGATCTTGGCGATCGATTATTATGGGCCCTTACCCCCATTTAATAAACAAAAATATCTAGTGGTTGCTTATGATCTCTTTACTAAATATGTTTCTGCTTACCCAATACCCCAAGCTAATACCAGATATACCATCAAGGTATTAGACACCCTCCAATTCGTGAGGATAGGAAAACCCAAAACCATTTTAACAGACCATGATACCCCTTTCCTATCCAAAGAATAGAAAAAATGGGTGGAAAGATCACAAATCCATTAGGAATCCACAGTCAAACCCTTGCGAATGTGTAATGCGGGAGCTCGGTCGGTTGTTCAGGACTTACCTAAAGGATGAGCATAGAGGGCAGGTAAGACAGATAGACCAGATAGTTAATTATATCAATTTGAGTGTGAATGAATCCACTGGATTCACACCCATTGAACTACATTTTAATCAATCAATTCCCATGTTCACTAAATATCAACCTATGACTAGATATCAGCAAAATATTATGGAGGAAAATATGCAGAAAGCATATCTTCGATTGGTAAGTAAGGCCAATAAAAGGAACAAAACTAAGACTGGAACTCCATATACTTTCAAAGTAGGAGATCAAGTTTTAATCATATTAGTAAGCAAATTGAAAATAAATGCAGTAAGTTTTACCATCTATATGAAGGACCTTACACAATAGTTAAACAATCAAGTCCTAATGCATTTTGGTTGGATATGGAAGGACAAGTTAGGGCACATATAATACCCGAATTATGAAACCATATTATGGACAATCTTAGTAATTGTAGAATTGTCATACTCAGCTGATGTGTAGAAAAAATAAGAGATGAATGCTGATAAGTAAAGAAAAAAATAGATATTATGAAGTTAGGTTAAAAATTATGATGAGAGTATTCCCTAATGGATGCCAAAGCAAATATTAGGATACTTTAGAGCCACTTTATTTAAAAGAGTTAAACCACACTAAGTGATGGTTGCTCCAATCTTATGTTAGTCCTCAAAGGAAATCCAATAAGACTCAATAGGAGCAGGATAGAGGATAACAAGAAAAAGAAAATATGTGCTATCTGAAACAGAAACACATTTTTATTAGTGTGCTCAAAACATAACCATCATTAGTTTTAAAAAAAAAAACCTATGTTGAACCCCACCTTGAAAAGTATTTCATGAGAATGAGCAGAGAAGAATAGAAAGTAATTTGTGTAGTTGAGTGTAGAAAACAGTAAAATAAGGTTTCACTACCCTTCTTATATTTGTTGAAAAAAAAAAAAACTGTCAAACTTCAAAAGCAAACCTTGTGTAAGTGTTAAAATTTTCATTACATATTAAAATTCTAACCCTGTAAGGAGAGGGGGTTGTAAAGGGTAGCTTACAATGCACACATTCCTAAAAAGATCAAGCATATTTATTGAACCCAATCTATTTGGAATTTATATTAATAGTGGGAAGATTATTATTTGTTATTATTATTACCTATATACATATAATACACAATAAATTATTATATTTATAAAATAAAATACAATCAGTATTTTACAAAGTAATATTGTATATATATTATAACGGACGGGACAATTCTCATCATACACACCCCCCCCTAATATCCATCATACCAGTCACGCCAGTCGCTAATTCGATCTTTAGCAGTGTGTAGTCCCACTACACATCGTATATCCACATTGGTCGCCAGATATAACGGATGGGACAATGACCACTAGCCCCAAACATTGCAAACACCAGATGTAATGGATGGTCATCTAACTTGCAGACTGTACAACTATGCAGATGTAGCAATATGGTGTGGGGATAAGTTAATATGCTCTAATTTATTACCCCTAATGAAACAATCTGCAAAGACCTACCAGGCTTAGAAGGGAAAAAAGTTGCATCTAACTATGTTCAGACTGAGGGTCATCTGATAGAGTGCTAATGAGAACCCGATGAAATACTTAACCAATGATTGCATACCCTTTAATTGACTAATTATATCCCTATTTAATAATATTAAATGCAATTTAGGTTAGTTCATCCACTTTCCCCTTTTTAATTCCGTTATGCCCTAATATTCAAACCCAGAGAGACTATTGCTTTTGACTTCTTTAGCAGGTATGAACAGATATACACAACAACACCTGCACCTATATATAGGTTACAACTAGCATTTATTATACTTATTTTATTTTCAAGCTTTTATATAATAAGAAAAATAGATGTGTGTGCATGTATAATTATTTATAAACTGTGGAATGTCAGGACAACTCAATAAACCAGAGACCGGAATAATACAAACTCTCAAACATTTATTAACAATAATAAATATTAAGTATAACAACAATAGTAATGATAAAAAAAAATATATAACAATTATCATATGTACATGTGTCACAAGTGAACCTCTACCATCTTACTAATTAATTATCCTCTAGATCCAACCCTTATACCCCATGGTAGAAATCCACCTATGCCAATCATTCTCTGCAAATCATAATTATGTAGAAAAATAAACTTTAGTTATTTAATGTAATTGAGATGCTGGCTAGCTAAATTATATATTTACAAATGTTAATCTATTTAACAAGTTTCCCCAATTTATATATATGATAGAGACAGCTACCAGTTGGTTAGTCAAACATACTGAAAAATATACGTACACGGTTAATCACAAAATAAAACATAATATGTATTCTGTATGTGTTGTAATTTAACCTATATATAAATTAAGAGAATCTTACCTCAATATTTATGTGGATGACCTGATGTGAAGCAGATGGTATTACCTACATTTTATTTACAATGAAAATATAAAAAATATCAAAATAAATAATCCCCCCTTTTCTTCTTTGCTAATTCTGAAAAATGAGGCTTCAGCATCAGTGTGAAAATACAACAGATAGTATGAATAAGAAAATAAATACACAAAAATTTACAATATTGATTCTTTGATTAAAAATTGTAATTGGAACAAAGTTCCTAAAAATCATCATAATAGAAGTAGTAGTAGCTGATAGTTAGGCAAGTTGTTCTTCAAAGCAGTTTCACTTATTAAATCATTCTCCTTAGCATGGATAGATAGGTACAGTGGTGTCTCCTGTAATTGTGTTTAATGGTAAACATCTTGATCCTCATTTGATTCACCATAATGTATTCCAATCCCTGTTTACTTTGGACTGAAGGCATCTTCTTGTGTGTTTACAATAAAGTAGAAATATATATATATAGATATAAGGCAGCTGGCAGGAAATACGACACACAATAGCATGTTTTGCTCTAGCCCATTTTCATATTAAAGTACAATTTAATAAATATTTATAATCATATATTTATATCAGATAATATAGAAGTGCTTGATATATATATTAAGAAAATTATTTCATCTTTTTTTTCTTTTCCAATTTTCAGATTAATTTTCGTTTTTTTTTTTTTTTTTAAAAAATTTAAAATATTAAAATTTACTCCAACAACTATTTAAACACGATTTAATTATTTAAGAATTTATCAATTATTCTTACTTCTTATTTCATTTCCTTTCCTCTGAATTTGGTAAACTTTTAATTACATTTGACTTTTAAAATGTTCATAATTTAACTAAAAGAAAAGGTAAAACTCCATTTTAGCGTTCTAAATTTTATTTTTGATCACTGTCTTTTGTTACATGTGCTATAACAATAAGAAGAACGATTTGTAAACTGTCTTTTGTTTTTATACATTTTACACGCGTAGATTTCCAGGAACGCTGATATCTTTAACTGCCTATTGTTTAAATACATTTAGATTTATTATAAAATAATAAAAAAAATAATAAAATCAGTTTTATTTTCACACACATATACCCACCTAATTAACTTCAGGTTATTCCAAAATCATTTAATTATAAATTAATATTCAATTATAATTAAAAATATATATATACAATATCACTTTCTAAAATATTGATCATATTTTATTTATTATAACTTAGTAATTTATTGTGTATTATATGTATATAGGTAATAATAATCACAAATAATAATCTTCCCACTATTAACATAAATTCCAAATGGATTGGGTTCAATAAATATACTTAATCTTTTTAGGAATGTGTGCATTATAAGCTATCCTTTACAATATAAAACTATTTGATTAAATAAACTCAAATGTATTTTTTTTTTTTTAATTTGAAATTGAATATTAATTTATAGTTAAATGAATTTGGGATGACCTGAAAATTAATTAGGTGGGTACATGTTTGTGAAAATAAAACTGATTTTATTTTTTTATTTTTTTTATAATAAATCTAAATGTATTTAAACAATAGGCAGTTAAAGATATCAGCGTTCCTGGAAATCTACACACGTGAAATGTATAAAAACAAAAGGCAGTTTACAAATCGTTCTTCTTATTGTTATATCACCTGTAACAAAAGACAGCAATTAAAAATAAAATTTAGAATGCTAAAATGGAGTTTTACTTTTTCTTTTAGTTAAATTATAAACATTTTAAAAGTCAAATACTGTAACTAAAAGTTTATCAAATTCAAAGGAAAGAAAGTGAAATAAGAAGTAAGAATAACTGATTAATTCTTAAATAATTAAATCGTGTTTTAATAGTTGTTGGGGTAAATTTGAATATTTTAAATCTTTTCAAAAACAATAACGAGAATTAAATTTGCTGGAAATTGGAAAAGAAAAAAAAAAATGAAATAGTTTTCTTAATATATATGTAAGTGCTTCAATACTATTCAATAAAAATATATGATTATAAATAATTATTAAATTGTACTTTAATATGAAAATGGGCTAGAGCAAAACATGCTATTATGTGTCGTGGTATTTCCTGCCAGCTGCATTATATCTATATATATATTTTTCTACTTTCTTGTAAACACACAAGAAGATGTCTACAGTCAAAAGTAAACAAGGATTGGAATACTTTATGGTGAATCAAATGAGGATCAAGATGTTTTACCATTAAACACAACTACAGGAGACACCATTGTACCTATCTATCCTTGCTAAGGAAAATGATTTACTAAGTGAAACTGCTTTGAAGAACAACTTGCCTAACTATCAGCTACTACTACTTTTATTATGATGATTTTTATGAACTTTGTTCCAATTACAATTTTTAATCAAAGAATCAATATTGTAAATTTTTGTTTATTTTTTTTTTTTTATTCATACTATCTGTTGTATTTTCACACTCTGATGCTGAAGCCTCATTTTTCAGAATTAGCAAAGAAGAAAAGGGGGGGATTATTCATTTTGATATTTTTTATATTTTCATTATAAATAAAATTTAGGTAATACCACCTGCTTCACATCAGGTTATCCACATAAATATTGAGGTAAGATTCTCTAAATTTATATATAGGTTAAATTACAACACTTATACAGAATACATATTATATGTTTTATTTTGTGATTAACTGTGTACGTATATTTTCCAGTATGTTTGACTAATCAACTGGTATCTGTCTCTATCATATATATAAATTGGGGAAACTTGTTAAATAGATTAACATTTGTAAATATATAATTTAGCTAGCCAGCATCTCAATTATATTAAATAACTAAAGTTGATTTTTCTATATAATTATGATTTGTAGAGAATGAATGACATAGGTGGATTTCTATCATGGGATATAAGGGTTGGATTTAGAGGATAATTAATTAGTAAGATGGTAGAGGTTCACTTGTGACACATGTACATATGATGATTTTTATATTTTTTTATCATTACTATTGTTATACTTGATATTTATTATTGTTAATAAATGTTTGAGAGTTTGTATTATTCCGGTCTCTGGTTTATTGAGTTGTCCTGACATTCCACAGTTTATAAATAATTATACATGCACACATATCTCTTGTTCTTATTATATAAAAGCTTGAAAATAAAACAAATATAATAAATGCTAGTTATAACCTATATATAGGTGCAGGAGTTGCTGTGTATATCTGTTCATACCTGCTAAAGGAGTTAAAAGCAATATTCTCTCTGGACTTGAATATTAGGGCATAACGGAATTAAAAAGGGGAAAGTAGATGAACTAACCTAAATTGCAGTTAATATTATTAAATAGGTATAGAGTTAGTCAATTAAAGGGTGTGCAATCATTGGTTAAGCATTTCATCGGGTTCTCATTAACACTTTATCAGATGACCCACAGTCTGAACATAGTTGGATTCAACTTTTTCCCTTCTAAGCCTGTTAGGTCTTTGCAGATTGTTTCATTAGGGATAATAAATTATTGCATATTAACTTATCCCCACACCATATTGCTACATCTGCATAGTAGTACAGTCTGCAAGTTAGTTGACCACCCATTACATCTGGTGTTAGCAATGTTTGGGATTAGTTGTAATCATTCCGTCCGTTATATCTGGCATCATCAACTTTTGGGGCTAGCAATGTTTGGGATTAGTTGTAATCATTCCGTTCGTTATATCTGGCATCATCAACTTTTGGGGCTAGTGGTCATCGTTCCTTCCATTATACCCTATTGCTAAAGATCCTGTTTGAGTCTTAAACAGTAAACTACTTTCCTTGCTATTATCATAAATTAACTTGCACCCAATATTCCATTTACTTCTACAATATATTTAAACTCTTTTTATTCTTCATACTAGTTCTCCAACTCCCTATTCTTTATTAATACATCTATTTTTCTATCCCATTCCTTACCAGTATAACACTGAACAATTCTCCTGACACAATCATCCCACCTTTTGTACAAGTATACTGTCATAAATTTTTTATCCAAATTTTCTGCATACTGCATTATCTTTCTCACCCATCTTGTTACCTGTCCTTTATTCATAACCCAATTAAATACTATTTTGGCTATTCTTCTATTATCTATAAACTGCAATCAACCGGACATTTTCATTTTGCTTTTTGCATCCCTCATATAAAAACTTGTCCATCCCATTTCTCCTTGAATTGCCTCCTTTGCTGTCCACACATCTGCATCTAATGCATGTCTTCGGATTTCTCTTTGTACTTTTTTTTGTACTTTTTTCAAGTAATCTAATACTCCTTTACTAACACATAAAATATTGTTATCATATGTTAACCCTGCTACTGCCACTCCCATATAATTCTAGCTACATCATATTTATTATATGAAAACACTGTTAATTTCTTTATCAATCTTTTTCTTTTCTTTGCTTCATTTATCTTTTTTTTCCCCCCATTTATCCTAGCAGTTTCTCTGATTGCTTAATACAATTACCAAATAGTTATATCTATTCATCACACAACTTTATATCCCCAATAAAAAATTTGTCTTCACTAAACTTAATCCCCATCTCTTTACCTACCCTTGTGCTTGTCCTCAGCATAACTTCCATATCCTTCCTTCTTTCTGCACACAAAAAGACTTAATCTGCAAATAAAAGACCCAATACTGTATATACTCCCTTGCCATCAATTAATGGTATCGCTATCCCTCTTCCTAATCTTTCTGTTACTCTCCATTTCTCTCAAATACAACATAGGTGACATAGGTCATCCTCGCATTAATCCCACCTCATTTTTAGCCAACTGATTCTATATTCCCTAATTGATACATATAGTAATTATTTTCATATAATTTCTTAACAATATCCATTAAAACTCCATCCATTCCCAAATTTACTAAACTTACCCGTAATCTATTTCTATTTACTCTATCATATCCCTTCTCTATATCTATAAAACCCATATATAACTGTCTACCTGTATATTTACTCATATCCATAAGTTGTGTAACTACAAATAAACCATCTATTATGCCTATCCGATCGAAAACTTCCTTGCATTTCTCCCACTATATTATTTTCTTCCATCCATTTTGCAACCCTTCCAGCTATTATATAAGAGAAAACTTTGTACAAAACTGATGTTTTCAATGGGACTATAGACCCTGGCACCCTCTTAAATAAATAAAAAACTGATTTTGCCATCAATTCAAATCATACTATAATATTAGGTCAGTTAATCAAGAAATATAACTATGTTCTTGAAATATCTGAACGAAATATTTTCTTTTAATAGTTTGATTAACTAAGACATTATAGTGCCTAAAATAATACCTAATCTACCAGAAAACGGTACATTATAAATTATTGTAGTGTGTGATTTGTTATCTAGTATACTTCATCAAAGTATGTTGGTGTTAAAATACTTTATCTATTTTTGAACAAATAAGTTAATATTATATATATTGCCACTCATTAAAATAATGTACACTATTAAATTAGTTTTTCTATGAGTATTTTTTTATTTTCAATAAAATATTACTTCTATTATTAAAATATTCTATTGTCACAGATGGCATTGAATCAAAAACAATATACTAGATCAAAAATTTTATTATATCGTGCAATTAAATACTTAAATAAGAATAATAGAAGCGATATAAAAAATTGGCTTTATCTTAGAAGTTATTAAAACAGGCAAAACTCTCCATACAGTAGTGCCACTCAGTGCAAGCCAGAATAATCAATGGATTCCAGAGGGCTTGGGCATAAAATCCCTATCTAGTGCCTACTCATCCAATATCTCCAGACTAGTTTCCGGCTTGTGGCCTTCGTCAGTGAGGAGCCTTGGATCTGAGAGCACTGCACCTAGATCTTAGGATCTAATGCAACCCTCCAGCAGCTGCCTTTTATCTCTACTTAACTACAAAACTATGAGAATAAAATTTGAAAACACTTTCAATTTAACCTTATCAGCTTACACAGTCATATAGGTCTGAACTCAGTTCAGTACCCATACATTTTGGTGTCTGGTTTTTTAATAACCATAGCCACTACTATCCTATTAGGCAGGATTGGTGTTAAACCACTAAACATCACATGATCACCATTTCTTATGCTTGCTCATAACTGTTATTAAAACAAGCAAAACTCTCCATACAGTAGTGCTACTCAGTGCAAGCCAGAGTAATCAATGGATGCCTTAGTGAGGGTTGCATTAGATCCTAAGATCTAGATGCAGTGCTCTCAGATCCAAGACTCCTCACTGACGAAGGTCACAAGCCATAAACTAGTCTGGAGATATTGGATGAGTAGGCACTAGATATGGATTTTATGCACAAGCCTTCTGGTATCCATTAATTACTCTGGCTTGCACTGAGTGGCACTACTGTATGGAGAGTTTTGCCTGTTTTAATAACAGTTATGAGCAAACATAAGAAATGGTGATCATGTGAAGAAAGAGTTACAAAAAATATTTTTTAAAAAACTAAATAGAATAGTTAATAAAATGAATTAATAAAATTATTGTGTAAGATATTGTCATATTGTTTCTTGATTGGCATCCTCACTTGTATTTTTTTTTGTCTTTATTTCATCATCATCACTTGCATGATTAATCACTACCCATCTTTTCATTACAGAAATTGAATTGCATTTTTTTAGAATGTACTGATTAAATTAATATTTACTATATTCTGTTTATCAGAAAGTTTTGTGATTTCTCATTTCTATGCATATTATGTTCAATTTTGAAAAATCTCTTTCTACTTTTGCAGAACTTAAAACATTTTTAACTTTTTGAAACTTTCAGAAATTGCATAATTCTCTTTTTTTTTTAAAGTTTTTCACAAAATTTCAAAATTTGTTAATATTAATTTGCCAATTAAAAATTTCATTAAATACAGGTAATTGTTGTTCAACTGGTTTCAATGGAAGAAGGAACTTTGATAACATACCATTAATCTCCTTTCGAAAATTGAGAAAATGTACTTCTTTTTGCTACATCCCCAAATTTGTTATGATGTTTTCTAAATTATTGAAAAAAGCTCAACAAATAAATTTTCTATAAAATGTATACTTTTGAATATTCCTCCTGAAATAATTTAATTCATCAACTGTTTTTTATGTGGACTCTTTTCTTGGAATACATTTAAATGAAGAAAAATATCAATCATCATTATTAAATCATTTTTTTTTTGTGATAAGAAACCATATCTAAGTATTATTTTTATTTTTTAATAAAAATAGCTGTGTTATGCTAAATATGCATGCTACATAAGCTAAAATTGATCTTAAACTACAGATCCCAAAACTCTACCAATCTATTTCTATTACAAATTTGTTGGATATTTTAGAAAGTTTCACTTTGGCTCTTATTTGATTGATAAAAAATAATATATATCTTATTATTAAAGATTTTAAAATGATTTAATTATTTTATTTTCTGCCAAGCATAAAGATTGGCATCATATAAACAAAATTCAATTTTTTTAAAATAATTATTAATAAATCCAGTATTATTTAAATCTCTCATAATTGAAGAATGTATTGTTATGCATTTTGTTTTGCTTTTTTATTCCAATTAATTCACTGAAACATTTTGGTTATATAACTGAATCTTCAATTTTCAAAAAAAGTATGATTTTTTAAAGGATATTGTTGAATCTTTGTTAATAATCAAACATATTTTCAGAATATTTTCAATTAAATTACTTAAATATTTCTTTTCTAATTTACTTTTCATTAAAATTAATTATTTTTATGAGAATTCTTATTCCAGATCTAATTCATTTTTAGCTTGTGAGTCACTCTTCTTTTACATCTGAAAATGGCTTAGATTTTTTTGTCAGATTGTATTAATTTTTTTGCAAGTTCTTTTGTTTCTTGAATCCTGCTTATATTATTTATGTAGATATAAACTTTTAATTAAAAATGTTTTTGTTTTTTTCTCAGAAAAGTTTATTGTACTCTATTTTTTGCCTGATGCTTTATTTTAAAAACATTTCCTTTCTTTGAAAAATTAGCACTTTTATATATAGTCATATTTTACACAATATTCACAACCTAACTTTTTGTTAAAAAATACCAATCATAATTTTCTTTAAAATTATTAGATTTTTACGTAGTTCAGCATTGAAGAAAATTATTTTCGGTATTAAAATTTTCACTTTTTGTTTCAATTATTGTTATACTACTTTTTCAAATTGAAGAAGTTTTGCTTGTGACTGATTTGTATTATCCAAGGAGCCATTTCCGAAACAATAAATTCTAATTTTGATTTTCTTATTGCAAAAAAAAAATTATTTGAAATTATCTAAAAATCATATATAATGATTTCCTTAAATTCGGAAAATACATTTTGCAAATTTCCAATATTTCAGATTTTTTTTTCCTTTACAGGAATATAAAAATTAAATAAAATCAAATTTAAAAAATTTACATATATGATTGTATGTTTGTTTGTTTTTAGATTTTTTTTTTCTGATATTTTTGAAATATTGCAGTGGGGTTATTTTTTAATTTTAAATTGTCTTAAAAAACACCAAAAACATAAAATACATATATAAAATAATTTCAAATAGTCTGCAAAACACAATTAACTATTCTATAATTAATTTCAATAGCTAAAATACAATTCTATCTTCTTTTTTATTTAGGGGTAAAAAAAAAATAAAATAAAAAATAGGTCTTTATATATTAATGTTTTCACTTAATAAAATGCTTCATTCTCTTTTGTTCTTTCTGCAGCAATTTTTGTTTATTTTAATTTTTTATTTCAACTAATCAGATATCTCAAATATTTTACATTTTTTATTATATTTTACATCAATTTCAACTACAAAAAGATAAAATTTATTAAATTACATATAATTAGTGATTATATTAGAGATAGTTAAATAATATAATTTTAATAAATCGTTATATTTAAATGCAGTTATTAATTACCATTTATTTATTTGTTTTTTTTTTTTATGTTTAAAGTTTGAAATTTTTGTTTGTATATTGGAAAATATATTTATTATTATCATTTTAAGTAATAATAAAAAATTAAAACATACTGTGGTAGATATTGATATGTGAAATGTATAATAAAATTTAAAATATTTATAGATATCTGATGAAGACTACAGGTTAATTAAAACAGAAAATTAAATAAAAAAAATTCAAGATTGTAATGCATTTTATCACATTATATGATTTATATACTGTAACGGGCACACATGCCGTTACATTATTTATTTTAAAAATTTAGACATTAAAAAGAAAAGTTTGCATATAAAAACTTTTTTAAGAAATAAAAAATTGAAAGTCAAAATCATTTAAACTTTATATATATAAAATCGCACAGATGAAAAATTATTAGAAGAAAACTTTATTAAAAAAAGAAAAAGTTTTAAAACTAAATATTAAAAAAAAAACTTGAAAGATTTAAAGATAAAAAGTTTGTACAATAAATTAATTAATGCTATTGTATAAAATGGAAATGATTATTAATTAGTCCAAGTGAACTAGCCTTTAGGCATTTCAAAATGTATAATTAAAGGTCAGATAGGAGAGAAAAAACAATGGGAACAGAATGGCCAATGAAAGAAATCCCTCGGGAAATGGACCTCAATGAAAAGACCATCACCATCATCATGACATAATGTCCACTCAATCCAAAATTCTAATATAAAAGAAAAAGTTTGGAAATAAATTTTAGTGAGTGAAGAAAGAGCTGGGAGAGGACAGAAATGTGAAAGCAGAGGTGTGCTAGAGTTGAAGGAGAAGGGATTGGAAAGACGCACTCTTCAATTCCTTCAGTTTTGCTATTAAAAAAAAGAGAAAGAAATGACCAATTGTTTTCTTATACTGCAGACCATAGGACATCGGGGGAATTAGCACTGGATCCCAAATTGCAAACTTCTAAAAAAGAAACTTTTCCAGTATGTTTAAACCGTAAGAACTTTATGAAGTCTAATAAACTTTAACTATAATTCTAAAATTCCAGTATTTGATAAGAATAAGAACTTTAATTCTAAAACTTATTCCCTATTTAATAGAAATAGAATCCTATCTGACCAACGTAAATTATTATTAAAAATTAATTTTATTTGATTTATTTTTTAATCAAATCCATTTCCATTTTTATTTTTGTTCTTTTAAGTTTTATTATGATTTTTGTTTTTTCATTAAACTAAACTTAATAAATGCTAAATTTAAGTCGGGCGTGAATGGCTGCATAGATTTGTAAAGTTATATTAGTTTAATTAAGGGAGGGTAAATCTTAGGTTATTTGTTTCGTAGTTAAATTGGGTATATGGATTGGATATATTGGTGTAATTAGTAAATGTAGTATGAGGTTCGCTACGTGTAGGATCACCTTATATGCTGCACTCGGGTGAAATAAGCCTTTCTTATTGACCACCGGAGACAGACGGTATTCCCTGCTCCTTGGATCACCCCTTTTTAGCCTATGGAATGGGATAGTAAGACGGAAAACGCAGTCCCTTCCTATGGAGTTTTTTTTTTTATTGCTCTTCTCGTCAGACAGATGTAGTATTCCTGTTCTGAACGAGAGTCAATGTCTTCTATAACCATGCTGTTCAGATGTACATTCCTGACAGTATGGTATTTGTGCTGTCGTATTCATGCTGCATTGAATACATCGATGTATCAGATGGATTGACATTGGTTTAACTGTGAACTTTTGGCCTAAGATTAAATAAGGGATAGAATATTTTCTTTTCAAATGCAATCTATGTAGTCTATTCATACTCGACACTTTAATAAAATATTAAATTCATCTGTGCGAACTTCAAAAATAAAAGTTAAAAATGTAAATTAGATGCTAAAGTAAAAGTTAGACTAAAATAATCATTCTAAATTACATATATGTTTAATAAATGTTTGTGTGTTATTACTGGCAGTGGCTTCTTTTATTATTCTTTTTATATTAAAAATATTTTTGATAAGAATTTATATTTTATAAATTTCTGCGTCTCACTGAGCTAGTGGCAAGGGCTGACGGAATAAAATATATATGTAAAATTTGAATCTTAATGTGCGTGTCTGCCTACTATATAAATTTTCTAGGTTCAAGTGGCCTAGTGGCGCCCTGTAGTGCAGATACAGTAAAACTCCATTCTATCCGACCATTATAATATGTATATGAATAATGAAGCTACCCATTTTGAGAATGGAAGTATGAATCAGTTATATTCCACTGATAAATAATGTGTTGTTAAGAGAAAATATGTCATAATCAATTAAATATTACCATAAGAAATATTATTGATACATTCAGACCTACTTTTATGCAATGTTCCTTTTTTTTTTATGTATTTTTCTCCCATATTTTCCTCAAAGAAAATAGTATAAAATGCTGTTAAGCAATTCAAGCTTGCCAATAACTTAAGATATAATTTTATCACCTAAGCCTTATCTCAATTCAAAATTTGCGTTTTGTATATTCATCTAAAAATATACAATCAAAAATTATTGCTTAAAAAATGAAATTTTTATGAAGTTTCAAGCAAATTGATTTTTTCAGATACAATAATAGAGCTAGTTGGATTGAACTGGAGTCTCATCAATAGATCAAGGCAATCTATGGTCTTACCAAAAAAATCTATATGCTAAATAACAATAATATTTTTGTATTCTTTTTTATTTTATTTTTATTATTTAAATTTAACTAATCCAAAAAATTAAATCACATATATGATCTCAGTTTAAAAAATATATTTTAATCTTTAATTTCCGAAATTAAATTCCAGATTTCTAGTTTACTAATATTTTTTATTTCTCTTTTCACAGAGTACAAAAAATAATAAAATTTAACTTTTTATATATATTATAATAGAGTGCTCACAAAAAAAATTCTATCATTTTTCAATAAAATTATCAGTTAATTTTTCAAAACACTCAGTATATGATAATAATTATAAAATAAACTTTTTTTTTACCAATTTTAATTGTTTGTACAAATCTTATCAAACAAGAAAATGCAATAAATGTTGGCTGTACACAATATGAGGCTGTATTCTTTGTGAGATCTATGACATAAAATATCTGTGCAAATTGTGCAGACATTCAATGTATACTGACAACAATTATCAAAATGTAAACAATAATTATAAGACTAATTGTTTTTATTATTAAATTCTTTCATAATGCAATTAAATAATAACAAGGACCCGGTATATATTTATTTATTTGAACTTTTTTTGTGTGCTCTTTTTATAAATTTTCTTTCTTTATCGATTTGTTGTTAGAATAATAATTTCATGGAGGATATATGTTTGTGAAATGAATAAATAAATATTATATGTATTCTTTTAATAATCAGATGAACTTTTTTTAAAAAAACTGTTCATTCAGGGTAAATTATATGAATCCCACTGCTAGTTATAGTGTAACACACTTCATATTAGTAAAATTAAACAAAACTGCTTGCCACTCTACTTATTCAATTTGTATACCAAATATATAATGAGATAAACCAGATTGGACAGATGTAGATTTAATATTAATGGAAGAAATATCAACATATTTAGATAATCCTAATGTATTATATTTATAGTGGAAAATATAGATATCATGATTGTCATTAGGAAAGTTAAATAATGGTGAAATGGTGTGATTAAGCTAAATATGAAGAGGACAAAGATTATGGTGATAGTCAGCAGCTGATTTTTTCAAAATTGATAATAAAGATATATAAGAATAGTTGACAATTTTGTCTTCCAGAGATCATTCATCAGCAATAAAAAATATAGTAATCAAAAAATTTATAACTGACAATTGTCATTATTGCTCTGAAAAACCTATAAAAGATTTTACATAAAGGAATATGGACATATCTTCAAAAATAAAAATCAGAAACATTTAAGCTATGACATTTTCTGCAGTTCTATGTGATATGAAATAATAAAAAAAATATTGATATTTTTGAAATATGTTGCTGGCAAATATTTTGACAATTCCACGGATGGCAATGGCAACCTGAATTCTCATTTGAAGTACAGATTATCATAAAAGTAGATAATGCATGGAAAAGTTATTGGTAACGATTTCATTAATAGTTCTAATTGTTATAGTGCTAAAATAAGTAATTTTGAAATGATGATACATTCATCATTCCAAAAAATGGGAATACAACTTGTTTTAATGCTCTTCATATTTTTATTTGCATCTTGGATAATAGCAAAAGTTATGGGTTTTTTTATTTCCTATTATCATGCATTCAATGTATATGGTAAAATAGTTGTAACTTTTCTTAAATTTTTCTTTATTCCCTCTCTTCCCCTTTTTTTTTTGTTTTTGTAACAATTTTTGATGATAAAATTTTTGCATACAATCATAATTTTTTGTATAATATTCTTTCAAATTCCAAGATTCTTCTTGAATGTTCTATCATCACATTTTACAATTGTAAAATACACTAGTAAAGAGTCATGTGTTCAGTAATTGTCATTTTTTTTGTAATCTGCTTTTCCATATCCTGTTTTTGACTTGTAGAGGTGTGTTTCTCTTGACTTTTCTTTTAGTATTCTGATGTGATATTATTTCCAAGATATGTGAAACTTTCTATATTATTTAATTTAATTACCTCAATTTTTTTTATTTTCTAAGTACCAGTGCTTTTGGTTTAACCATTTTTATATATAAACCATATCTTTTAGCAGTTGGAATATTGATTTTAATATTTCATTACCTTCTTTAAATGTTATTGTGTCATTAACTTATTTTAAGTTATTTATATTGATTACATAATATTCTTTTGCACTTTTCTTTGTTTTTACCTATTATATTTTTCTCAATTGTATAACAAATATACCTCATAAGATTAAATCTCTTTGCCTTAGCCTTTTTTTTTCATTTTTTCAATGCTGTTTATGATTTATCAGATATTTAAAAAATTAATTACTTTATATGGTTCAAGCACTACTCAAAGGTAGCAAAAGATATAGATTTTTTTTTAACTTTTTCTATAGTAAGATTAAGTGATAACATCTGTTATATGGCACTCCTATCTTTTTTATATATACTGTATTTCATTTGTTTACTTACCAAATGCTGGTTTATCTGAATCTTTAGCTACTCATATAAGATATGTATTAAAATTTTACCTAAACTGCAATAGTTATCACTTTTGTTTTATTTTTGCTTTCCTTTTAGTAGGTTGATGCCGACAATGACTTTGTCAATAATGTAGGTATAATACCTTCTTTCCATGCAGTAGTAAATTGTAAATTTTTTGAAAAGGTTGACAAAATTAGCATGTTAGTTTATCCAAATCTTCCATATAAAGAAATAAAAATTTTATCTATCAACTGTGCTATTATAAACTCCAGTCAATAATCTTAAATATTATTATATTAATATATAACATTAATTTATTAACTTTTATATTTCATAATTTTAATATTACTATAATATTAATATTCAGTTGCTTACTGTGTGTGTGTGTGTGTGTGTATGTAGATAGATATTTAATATTGGAAATGTAAAGGGTAATGAAATATTTCTTTGTTAATTCATAAATTAATTATTGTTATAATTCTTATTGGCATGGGTTTCTTGTATTGTCCGAATGCTTAGTTTTTAGCATATAATCATGCATGTGTAAAGCATGTTGTTTTTATAAAGTAATAAAATATTCATATAGTAAAATAGAAATCTGTATTATTTTAATATTGCAATATATAAAATCTCATTTTGTGATTCCAATAGTTTATGAAATGAAATCAATACAACAAATCTGTAATAGGCATGTCATTTCTGTATCAAATGATCCAATATTTTAATAAAATCTGACCATTTTGTTGTTGTTATTTTTGTATATATTTGGATCATTAAACATGTTAAGACAATAAGTTCACATTATTAGCTGATACAGTTTTGAAATTATAACTGTTTGAAATTTCCAGAAAATCACATTTTTTTTACACAAATAATGATTATTCAAGCTATAATTCAGATAGATTACAGAAAGCCCTGAATTGTAACTCATATTTTAGGGTTTCATATTATATGTAACTTCTTTGGTTGGTTGGTCATCCCCCTCCACCCAGGTTTTAATTTCAAGAACATTTGATCAAAAATTTTAACCATGAGTTTCTAACAAGTCTAAATTTTAAAAATTTTGACAAAAAAAAATTTCAAAAATGTATGTCTCTGCATCATTTATGAAAATGTTCATTTTGGGATTACAAGGAAACTTTTATTTTATTTTTTAAAAAATGTAGATCAAAAATAACAATAATTATATTAATTGTCTTATACCTAGATAAAAAGTTTGTTTTAATGAAAACAAATGATAAGATTAGAATCAAAATTTTGACTGAGATTAGGAAATTTTAAGGAACAATTCAAGACAAAATATTCTAGAGAAAAGAGGATTTTCAAAGTTTACTAAACTATAATCCAAATAGTATAGCTCAACTGGAGAAATAGCACTAAATTTGTGTTTGCACAAGACATCAAAATGTGTCAAGTTAAAGAGCATTAATCTCAATGATGGTATAGCACTGACTAATTGTAAATCTTGTTTAGTAAAAATAATATCTGATGAGGCAAGTATAGCATATCATCTCAATGAGTATGACTCATTCTGGTGTGAAATAAGCTCAATTAAAGAAGACATGATAGTCCATAGTACCTATTAGCAAAGGATTTCTTTTAATACATACATTTGAAACATTCATCAAATTATAATTGTGGGAAATATTGTAATTATTCATAAAATTAGGCTTTTGTTTTACAAGACAACATATCTTATTCATGACACCCTTGCGATAACTTTATTTCAGAACCTTATATCTAAGCTCACGATCAATATCAGATTTAAAAAAAGATATACTTTTCAGATAGGTCTGCTGCACATTTTATGACTATATGTGTCATGGCCAAATTCTATACAATAGTGTATGGTAAAAGAATATTAGATGGTTTGAAGGAAATCATGAAGACAGTTGCTGCAAAAGCAAATTTCCAGCAAGCTTATGAAGAATAAATCATAATACTTTCAATTGTTTACAAGGAATAGGTTCAATATTGATCCAGTAGAATTCATTCTCTTCAATAAAAAATAACATCTTTGAATGCAAATCCAATATCAAATATTTAAAAATTCCACTGTTTTCTTCCTTATCGAATAATGTATTACTGACAAAAGTATTTTCAAAGAATGAGAAATCATGTTTTTGTTTGTTGTTTTTTTTTTTTTGGTCAAATTTGAAAAAGATTCTCACAGCTTAACATGTTTACACAATTATTATTATTGATTTTGACTAAAAACAAAATATCTGAGATGATGTAAGTAAAATTTCTTCTTCCTAAATGTCCTGTTCCTTTATTTGCTCAAGAAACAGTTGGCATTATTCTTATAGGATGACTTATAATGGTGTTATCATGCATAAGGATATATAATTAAAGATTGTTTTGCATTAATATTTTAAACAAGAGCTATATTAGAAAAAATGAGTTATTAGCTGGATGTTATAATGTAAGGATTTTTATTGTCTTCTCTAATCCCCTCTCCCATTTATTTTATTTATCTTATTTTGCGTGATAATATAACAGTTTATCCAGTCTAGCTTTGAACACTCTTTAGCAAAAAACTTTTTATTGTACATATATGTACACACAATCTCACACTTTGACTGTCCTGCAATTTTTTTCAGAGTTATGATATAATGAGCAAAATAAAATAAATGATAGCATAAAAAATGTAAACAATAAAATTAATAAAAAAAAATATCAAATATAATAAAACTAAAATAAATATAAGATTATATTTATTTCAGTTTTATTATATTTGATGTTTTTTATTAATTTTATTGTTTACATTTTTTATATTATTTACGTATGTATTTTATTTTGCACATTATATCATAGTTCTGAAGAAGACTGCAGGACAGTCGAAATTTAAGATTGTGTAAGCATATATATACAATAAAAAGTGTTCGAAGTGAATAAATTGCATTTATATAATATATTACAGCAAAATAAAGGAAGTGGTGAATTTGGTAATATAATATAATAGTATTTTTCTTTGTTTACAAATAGAATTGATATCTTTTTTTAAAATACATGGAAAATTTGTATCAAAATTTCAAATTGTTATGTAAGTATGTGGCTTTTCTGTTTGTATAATATTTTTCAAAAATAAAAAAAAAATGTCATCCTGTAATAAAACTTTCCACAAATGTTGTTTTTTGAATGCTTATTTTTCCCAAAACTTTTAAAATTTAGATTGTAATTCAATGTCAAAATTTTTAATAAAAGACCTTGAAACTAAAAATGGAAAAAAGTAGAAATCTTACAAATCATATGAAAGCCTAAAATAATATGCTATAATTTGTTACTTTATGTAGTTTTCCATCTTTATTCGAGTTTGAATAATCATTCTTTCAGTACAGTAATTGCCTTTGGGTGCAAAATTGTCATTTTCTATAACTTCAAATTTTATATCAAGCAAAAATTTGGATTCCTTACTATCCTTGTTAGTGCATTTTATGAGCTAAATTTGTAACAAATGAAAATGATTTTTATGTATATCACTTGACATGGAATGACCCTTATAAGGATTAATTTAATCAAAAAAACCACAATATTAAATTCATTATCCACTATATGAAAGAATTACTTGTAGTATATAATCAGTATGCTTTTTAAGTGTTTAATGAGAAAATCTTTCATGCTATAAAATAAAAAATTGAATTATACCAACTACAGCAATCCTTTAGCAACCATCAATTTGTGAAATGTAATTTTGATTAATTCAAATGGCAAGCCAGCATGGGCTGTTGAAATAAATTTTGTGGGACTAATAGTTATACAAATTAGCAGTATTTATGATCTATGTTAACTGTATTAATTTCATTTCACATTACTACAGACATTTCAATATAGATTATTTTATATTTATAATTAGCAAATAATTTTTCTATCTCAAACAACTGTTGCAGATTTTGAGTGAAAAATTAAGCTAATGACTCCAATCAAACAGGTCTCTTCAGTTATGCTAAGCCCTACATTGCTCTTTATCAAAATGCATCTTAGGAGCAATTCCATGCACTTATATGCTTAAATATTAGAATAAGTTATTAAGTACTGCATAAATAAGATTATAATACATGAATAGAAAGAGATAAAAGATTAAAAAATAAGAGATTATTAAGCAACTAGAGAAAGAATATAAATAAATTTATATTTCATTAAACTTAATACCTATATCTAATGGTAAATTTTTATGTAAATAAACAATGATTATTGTGAATAGGTGCTTGTTAAAAAAACATGGACATATGAAATACATTTTCATAATAGATAAATGATAAAACAATCTTTAAATATCCATTGTAAGGAAAAAGCATTATTACATGTCTTAATTAAATGTTAGATGAGAGGTTTTATGATTTTCCATTATTGTTTTATCCTTTGGTTAACAATGGCTCTATAAAAATTTAGTAAATAATTTTAGATGGCTTGATTGGTCAATCCTTAACTAAGAAATGGTGATCATGTGATGTTTAGTGGTTTAACATCAATCCTTGACTAGTTATCAAAAAGCAAAATCTTAATAATGTTTTGAATTTGGAAAAAATTTAACCATCCTCAAGTCAAACTGCAATTCATGTATATGGTAGGCAGCTGCATCATCATTGTGCTACAAAATCATGTAATATATATATATGTGAAATAAATATTAACCTATTTAATGAAGTTGTATTTGGATTTAATTAAATAATTGTGCAGATGTGTGTAAGCCTGTACAGTGTATTAATTTTAATAATTAGCTAAGTTTATTTACCAAGTTTTAGGAAATGTCACAATTATATAAACAATATATATTTTAAAGACCTAACACTTTTGATAATTATCTTCATTATTAAATTCAACTAACAATCAAAAATAACTTTTTTTTTTTTTTTTGCTAATTTTCTTTCTTCAAAATCTGCTCAGAATATTAATAATGTGTAATATTTCATTTACAACAAAATGTGCTAAAACAAATTGTTTCCTGGAACAACAAATTGTTTCCCTGAATGGCATTTATTATTTCATTGTAGTTTACATTTAGAGTTAATGCATTTCAGACCTATAATCAAAATTTCTATCAAACACAATCATTAAACAACACTATAAATTCAAATATATAAATGTAAAAATACATATAGAATTATTTTTTATAGATATAATAAACTTCTCCATTTTTTAATTCATTTAAATAGAGATATAATAAAAGACAAATAATCGCCAAGAATTATTTTTATATTTAGCTTATATTAATTATGCTATCACATAAATTTGATTTTACTGAAAACCAAAATTAAACTTTTAAAACCATAAAAAAAATCTAACCCTAATAAAAGGTTTCATTTGTGTAATTTTTTAAATTAGGAAATACCTGCTGAAGCTTTGTATTCATTGGCAAAAATGGGTTTTGATGGAGCTGAAGTTATTTGGTAATTCTTTCTCAAACCAGAAAAGTGGATTGGAGCAATACTTATAATCCAAAAACCTTTCAGTGTAAGACTTCTAAAGTATTATGACTGTCCAAGCATTTCAATAAATCCAGTTAAAATAAAGTGACCTGTGCCTTACAATTAGAAAGCCCCAAATCTCGAAAGATGATTTTTCTTGAGGTTTTTAAAAGCTCTGGGATTTTCTGAATAGTACAAAAATAGTGATTTGATTTTACATTATCCTGAAGCATTAACATAAAAGTGCAAAGTAAAACTGTCTGTCTTTCATTGATTTACAGAAAGATAGTAGTTTTTCATCATGTGTATTCTGCATGGCATTTTCCAGAAAAGACTGGTTTCATGAAAATTGCAACATTTTCTGAGGAACAAAATCTTTTTAAAATTTCTTAAAATAACATTGATCTTTACTTACCATGCCTTATAAAACTATGTAATCTATTTCATTACCTGAATTCCGTGAGCCATCCTTTGTTGCTAATAAATTCCTTTTCAAAGAACAAAACTTGTAGTAGACATTTTTATTTAAAAGTTCCTCGAACAATTGTTTAACCTTTTCATAAATGATCATCTCACTGATACTGACTGCCATTTGCATTTCATTATTCCACATTAACAGAAGAGTTTGCACTTGCTCTGTGATATTACACCTACTTAATCTAGAAAATCTTTTGGTGGGTTTTTTTGTTTTTAATTCATCCTTATTTTTTAAATCATGCACATAGTTAATGTATCACAACTTATATCGTCAACCATTTTACCTCTTCTTTTATTAGAAATATTTTTTTGTTTCAATACTAGTCCTTTTTTTTTGATCATGATTAAAATTACTACTGTATTTCTATGAAAAAAACTTATAAAAAGAGAAAAAAAAAAAACAATTATGCCTGGAATAAATTACAAAGAAATGTACTACAGTAACTATCATAATTAAACTTTGAAAACAGCAACAGAGATGAAAAGGAATTTTAAATGTTTTTGTGAATGGTTGCTAATCAATAAATGATGCCTGTAATAATATTTGCTTTTTAACAAGTGGCATTCATTGATTTGTTCATTTTTAGATTCCTGTTCCGATATTTATTGTTCCCTCTACATAGTACCATACTTTTGTTCTTTTTTACCAACATTAATCAAGTTTTAAATTTGTTTTTTTATGGCATATAATTAAAATTATTACAGCATACATACTTATGATAGCTTTAAACAAGAATATATTCATTTTTACCATTAGAGATAGAAGTAAACTAATTGGCTATTAAATTTTAAAAAAGTTCTACCATTTTAGGGCTGAAATTTTTTTTTGAAATTAGTTTTTTTTATTAACATTAATCAGATTTCAAATTTAGCTTTTATTGTAGTGCTGTTTATATATCTTATTTAAACAAGAATATATACATTTTTACTCCTACAGTTTTTATCTATTTATAAAACTGATATCTTCTGATTTTTAATCATCATACCTCTCTATCCATCCATGGATCTTTTCACAAATTTGTATCTCCAATTCTTTAGTCTATTTTTTTTTTTCAACTTCTTTTTGGACAGCTTTATCATGATGATATTCAGTTTAATGTTCATTGTGGTAATCTTTCCTCCACGTCTTTATAGATCCATACAATTCTAGTTGTCTCATTCTGATATTTATTAAAGTGTTTAATATTCACTGTATCTCAAATTCTTTTATTGCTTATTCACTCTCGTGTACCTTGTAGGTCTTTGTCAATAATCAAAAAAGATGCACGGTTATGACTAATTTATAATTTTAATAAATATATACTTCAAAATTTATATAAATATATTAATAATTAGTTAAAAAGTTACACTAGAACAATTACAATAAAAAATTCACAGGAAATATGTTCATTTGATTATATAACAAATGTATTCAGTTATAACAAATGAATTCAATTATATAAAAAAGTAATGTTTTTTTTTTTAAAAAAAGGAAGACTATAACACAAAGTAATACATTATTAATACAAAAATGTTATGGTTAATTGATGAGTTTGTATTTTAGATATAATGATGTATTTAAAAAATTAATTTATGGGTTATGGGTTGCCCTTTAAATGGTGTAGTAACATCACTGTTTATATACAATATAGACACAAATATGATCAATAAGTATATAAAGATGTATATAACAGATAAATTATAATGTTATACTAATAATTGGAAATAAAAGAATAAATATGATTTTAAACTTATTTTTAAGAATTTAATGTGATAAATTTTATGGATATGATAATATATTGTGGTATGCAGACACATCTTCATTTTATCATTTTTTATGATTTATATATTTCTAAATAAAGAGAACAATTCAAGATTAAATGTTTAATAAAAATATGTTTTAAATAAATGTAAGATAAGTGAGTCATTTATTTATTAAAATTAATATTTTTTATTTATTATTGAATGACAACAATGCTTTATTAAAATTAGAAGAAAGAAATCACATGTTCAAAATTAATGTTTAAAAATATAGACTTGTTTGTGCTACTATAGAGACAAAATGATTTTCAGAAGGGAGAAAAACATTCCTGTAAAAAGTTTTGTATTTTACCCCTTACTTCATCTTATAAATAAGTTTTGGACTAGCAGTAAACTAAATGTTATTGTGATAGAAATCCTATAAAGAAAAGGGCATGAGACCCTCTTCATTTAATGTCCTTGATTTAAAAAATGAAATGATTAACAACAAACTACTATGCTGACTACCATTGAATTTAAGGCTGCAAAATCTACTTATATTCTAAAATTAACAAAGGAAAATAATTGATAACATTTAAGGAATAGAAGATCTATGAAATTATTATATATATGTGTGCTAGCAGGAAGATGGCAAGGAAATATTGCAAGATGAAAAAGCACAATTGAAGTTTTATATACAATAACATTAATAGATGCTCAAAAGAAAAAAAATCATTTATCAGCAACAGTCAAAAGTAATATTTATAAGTACTTATAAAATCTTTCTTCTAAACTAAATATCATGCAATTTAGATGTCATTCAATGTCTTAATAATAATCAATTAAAGTAAAAGATCAATTAGAACATAATATTTGCATAATTTAATTTAAAACTATAAATAACTTCATTAAAATATTACTTGATTATTATTATTTTTTTATAATATTAAAATGCATCCATATATTTTATTTTTACCTGTATGAAGGAATTTATAGTAAACTTTTTTTCAACTATGTATTGATAATTTTAATTATAAAATATGTTATATTTAATTATACTATAGTGAGGATGAATTATAAATGTGCATTATAGGATATTAATTGCTTTTATAAATTATTATTTATTTTAATCACCACAAATAAATTGATGTTTATTTTAATAAATTTATGTTTTTGTTATTAACATAGATGATTTGATTTTACTGCAGCATAAACCATTATATAACTATTTTATCTTACCCTATAGTATAGTCTAGGTGATATTTCACTATCCAATAAAATAGTTAATACATTTTATTTTCTTTGCAATCAAGAGCATGCATATGGATTCATTGGTGCTTGATAAATTTATGAGTTCATTCTATATGTTGATATAAAATATTATAAAGTCATTTGTAATCTATTTATTTACTTATATTTTAAATTGCCTGAGTTTGACATTTACTCAGCATATTTAGATTGTCCAGGTATGTAATATATAAGTGGAGAAAACCATTTGGTTCATAATTATATTTATTCCAAGTAGTTACCCAAATATGTAACTCACTTAGTTTGCAGGCCAATTAGCATTGCTCATTTATTATATTTTTAGTACATTTGGCTACCTAATCTGGGGGCATTTACTGATAGTCAGTTCCAATGATATTAGTTGTCTAGCATGATAAGTAGTATATTATTTTATACTATCATTTATAAATTTTGGCTTCTCAAAAGGATATATTTTATTTACCAAATTTGCAAAATATTCAGTTCAATATTTTATTTTTTATCTTATTTTAATCATCATTAGAATATGATCTTCCTTTACATTTGGCTCACCCAACAAGGAAATACTATTAATGAAACATTGTTGCTTCATTAGCATTGTTTGTAGGTTTTATCTTTAGAATCAATAGTTCTCTTTTACAATTGACTGCCCAACAGGGCTTGAGTATTTATCCATGACCCGTGAGAGATTTAAAGTTGTATAATAATAGATAGATAAAATGAAAATATTTGATTAATGATCACAGTTAATGCCAGCTATTTTTGTATATATTGGCGTTGGATTAAAATTATTAATGACTCTGTAGATAATTTTTAATTTGTAGTTGTGCTTTATTAAGGATTTGAATTCAGAATGAGTTATCAAATTGTTTTCTGAAAATTAACTGTTATAAATAATAATACATAAGTTGAGAAATGGTGAAGCTATAACATATTCTATAAATATACCCAAAGAGGGTATATATAACAGAGAACCAGATAATGATGCCTGGACTTGCCATATAATAATAAAAATAAATTGTCTTTAAAAAACACCAGATGTGTGCTCTATGTTAGTAAAATGCCAAAGAAATATGGGCTCATTACTAATAAATATTAAGTTCTCGTGAAGTAACTAAGATAAATAATGAATAGCATTTGAAGCTAGCTTATTTACCAAAAGTATTGTATACTTAATTATTTTAAAAAATAGATAGAAGATATTAGCACTCATTGTTTTGGTAATAGCATAACGTAATTTCTCATGAAATCTATGCTAGGTTGTATGCAATATAGTTTAAATTTTAAAATTAATAATAATATGTTAGTTTGATATCATGTTATAGTAGGTAAATCAATCACTATTGAAAATGACGCTATTGTGGTATTTATATTAAAGAGTTATGTTACATGTGTTAAAATATGTATTGATTTAAAGTATGTATTAGTAGAAGTTTAATTAAGTTGTAGGGTTCAGCATATAAAGGCACAGTAGAGAGCACAAGTTATTCATTTCATTTGATCAGATATTAAATTGAGGAGTAAAGTTATGTTCTTTCTAAAATAATAATTATAAATCTGAATAAATTATGGAAAAGGAATTAGATATGTTAGAACAGGGAAGAGAAATTAGTGAGGTCTCTATCATATCAAAAGCTGATTTAAATGAACCTTTAATGGCAGTGTTAAAAAGTTTAATGAATAAAATGAAGCAAAGTTTAATAAGTAAGATGAAATAAGAAATGAAATAAAATCAAGAAAAATATGAACAAAGGAAAAATTATTAAAAGATTTAATGAATAAGAGTAATGGAAATTAAGAGAAATATGAACAAAGTTAGGGAAAATTATCAAGGATTTAATGAATAAGATTGATGAAAATCAAAAAAGATATGACAAAAATCTAGAAGTATTTAAACAAAAAATGAAGTAAGGCCAAGAAATGTTAGTAATGACGATAGAAGAAGGTCAGTATGAGTTAAAAAATAGGTTGAAACAAAATCAAGCACATGCATACTGTATTAGTCCATGAAATAAAAATGGGCAGGAGCAAATGCATAAATTAAAAATTGAATTTAATGAACTAGAGTGTAAAGTTAAATGCAAATAAAAGTCAATAGGATAGAAGAGGATCAATATGAATTAGAAGATAAGTTAGAACCCCAAAAGAAGGGTAAAGCTTTAGAAGCTGAATTAAATATCAACAAATTAATGATAAAAAATTAGAGGAGGTACAGAATAGACAGGAACAAATAGTCCAAAGTTTGGGAAGTCAGAGTAAACCTGATCATTCATATTAATTTAGATGTACAGTTTTAAATAAATGACCGGGTTTTTTGGAAAGGGAATTCCATCACAAGATTAAATAGTGATGACAAAATTTTGTCTTCAGAAAGTGGTTTTATTACCATGAGATACATATTTGTGAATACACTATGATAAATTTTCTGTATCACAAAGTAAGATGAATGATATGTGTTTAGTATGTGTGATTAATGATTTAGAAAATATAGTTTATGGCAAGGCTGCAATCAAGTATAAATCATGGAAATAATAGTAAATATTTAGTTTATAATGATTTTTATATTCATGATTTTATTTGGTACAAGGATTCCATACTCGTTAGAAATGAAGGGATTACTCTATTAGATGTCATACCATTTATATAATGTTATGAACTTATTTCACAAATATCCAGTTAGGATGAAATGTGAAAATGCATATGGATATAATTATTGTTATTTGTCTTATTAATTTTAATATGTTTAAATGTTTTTAAAATATGTAAGGCACATACTTGTATATGAGCATTAATTTTATTATTGTAGTGGTATGATTTTGATTAACCACGATTTATTGATGGAATGTTTATTTTGTAGTGATGACCTTATGTTAATTGTTTAGAATTGTTTTTATTTTTTTTTATTAAGAAGGGGGATATGTGGTATACACACATATCTTCATTTTGTTATTTTTTTATGGTTTATAAATTACTAAATAAAGAGAACAATTCAAGGTCAAATATTTAATGAAAATGTTTTAAATGTAGGATGAGTCATTTATTTATTAAAATTGAAGATAAATTTTTTAGTTTAAATAATCATGTTCCAAATTAGTATTTTAAAAATATAGGCTGCATTGTTTATGTTACTATAGAGACAGAAAATGATTTTCAGAAGGAAGAAAAAATATACTTTCCCTTAAAAAGTTTTGTATTTAACCTTATCTCATCCTATAAATAAGTTTTGAATTAGCAGCAAACAAAATGGATTGTGGGTAGAAAACTTAGAAGGGAAATGGGTATGAGGACTTCTTCATTTAATGTCCATGATTTAAAAATGAAATGAATGACAACAAAATGCTATGCTAACCATTATTGAATTTAAGACGCAAAATCTACTTATATTGTAATATTGATAAAGGAAAATAATCAGTAACATTTAAGGACTAGAAGGTTTATGGAAATATTACATATGTGTGTGCTAATATGAAGATGCCAAAGGAAATATTGCAAGATTATAAAACACTATAGAAATTTTATATATGCTAACGGATGCTCAAAAGAAAAAAAATCACTTATCAATAGTCAAAAGTATTATTTATAAATGTTTATAAAATCTTTCTTCTAAATTAATAATATTAATTACTATGCAATTTAGATCTGTCATTGGATCTCTTAATAATAATCAAGTAAAAGTCAATTACAACATTAATTGCATAATTTAATTTAAAATCATAAATAACTTTATAAAAATATTACTTGATTATTATTTTATTTTATAATAATATTAAAATTTATTCATATTTATTTATATTACTAGTATAAAAGGAATTTATAAATCCTTTTTTGACTATACATATTGATAAATTTTAATTATAAAATACATGTCACATTAAATTATACTGTAGCGAGTGTGAACTATAAATGTACATTATATGATATTAATTGCTTTTATAAATTATTATTTATTTTAATCATCACAAATAAATTAATGTTTATTTTAATAAATTTATATTTTTGTTATTAACATAGGTGTTTTGATTTTACTGTTGCATAAACCATTATAGTTTATCTTATCCTATAGTATATTCCAGGTTATATTCACTATCCAGTAAAACAATTAATAAATTTTATTTTATTTGTCACTCAAGAGCATGCATATGGATTCATTGGTATTCTCTATAAATTTATGAATCCACTCTATATGTAGATATAAAATATTATAAAGTCATTTATAATCAATTTATTTATTTACTCGTTATATTTTAAATTGCCTGAATGTGACATTAATTTAGCATATTTAGATTGTCTAGATATGTAATATATAAGTGGAGAAAACCATTTAGTTCATAATTATATTTATTCCAGGTAGTTACCCAAATATGTAATGCATTTAGTTTGCAGGACAACTGCTATTGTTTAGTTATAATATTTTCAGTACATTTTGTATTCCCTAATCTGAGAGCATTTTACTGATAGTCAGTTCCATTTATGATAATAGTTGTTTAGCATGATGAGCAGTATATTATTTTATACTATCATTTATAAATTTTGGCTTCTCAAAAGGACATATTTTATTTATAAGATAGTACACGAATTTGTAAAGTTTTCAGATCAGTATTTTATATCTTACTTTATTCCTCATTAGAATGTGATCTTTCTTTACATATTGCTCACCCAACAAAGGAATATTACTATTAATGAAACAATGTTGTTTCATTATCATTGTTCATAGGTATTATTATAAATATATCATTTACAGTATGGAAATAATAAGTTTAAAATATTGATATAAAATGTACAGCAAAAATTAATTCATATTGACAAAAGTTGACTGCAATTAAAATTTTCAAAAAGAAAATTGATATATTGAAGATTTCAATGATAATTGTAATGAAAAATGTATTTCTGCAATGATTTTATATGGAAAGGATAAAATAGCAATTCAGTATATAATGTGATATTTAATGATGATGAATACAGAAATAATGGAAGAAAAGATGAAAATAATTAAAACATCATACTCAGAAAAAAATATAGAATAAAAAATGGAATGAAAGATTAAAATTGGATACTCATATAATAAAAAACTTAATTATTTAATAAACAACACTAGACAAATTGACAATGAACAAAGACAAATTGCTATCTATAGTGTATAGATTATACAAAATGTGAAAAAATATATATTGGTAACATGGCAAAATCAGTGGGAAAAAGAACATGATCTTAAAATGATGTAACATAAAATCTGTATTACTTATTCACTTTATGGATCGTTAGATAAACTGCAAATAATATAAAACAATATCTGAAAATTATAATACGCAAACAAATACAAAAAAATGTTTTATCGTATGAAAGGTTTTGTATCTTTACATGGTAGATAGTTTACAAAAAATTCATGGTCACTATGAAATAAATGCATTAATTTATTGTGTTTGAATTTTAATGATTATAAATATATAATTACATAACATATATTTATAATTTTATCTATTTGTTAGGAACAATACAATTGGTTTATATACTGTCTATTACATTTCTATTAATAATTAATTAACATTTTATAAATATATTTTTTAATTTATTAATATTATTTTATCAAAAGAAGATTCAATGTATATGGGGGAGGGGAGTGTATTTCTGAAGAGCTTTATCAATAAAAAACCAAAAACTCAAATGATTTGATAAAATTATCAGGTTATTTGTTATATAAATTTTAATCTATTGGAAAAAGTATTTGTTTTAGTAGTTACTCACTCTAGCTGCAATAGTAGCAGAACTTGCTGCCTTTTATTTATGTTATTATAAGAAGTTTGATAGAGGAACCAGATTTAGTCTCCAAAACATTTCATAAAAACTGAAATTATTAATTTTGCATATGTTTCTAAGTGTTGAAAAATATTTACTATATATGTACATATAAGCACATATATATCTGTTTATAATACATAAAGTAACCCACATAACTTTAAAATTTTAGACTGCACATTAAATTGAATATTTAAATTATTGTTTGATTTATATTAATCAATTAATCACTCTACAGAATGTATATTTTAAGAATATTAATACTTTCAATAATATAATTTATTGCATTTCACCTATTAATACTTAGATAAAACATATAAGTGTAAAATAAATCACGATACATCCTTATCAAGACTTTATTATCTTTCATTCAGTTGATCATGCTAAAGATAAATAATATGAAATGTTTATTTTTTAATAATCTAATAATACACTACAGCAAGAAATTTAAATATTGTTCACTATGATGAGAGAAATTTCTGAGTCTGTTTTGTTTTCATTAGACTTAATATTTCAAATTAAGCATTTTTCAAATTTGAATTAGTCAGATGTGATCTTATTTTGTTTTTTGTTCTATTTGATGAATAATTATAGAATGAAATTAAGAAGAGTTATGGATTCGCTCTACATTAATTCTCTAAATGTGAAATGGAACGAAAGCAGAATAAAAAAATTTTGATGCGGGTTTTTGTTTTATCTATATATATTTATTTTTTTTTATTACAGTATTGTTTTACAAGATGTAGTCTTTTAATTTTTATAATAAGGGATTCACTGCACCAAAATTCTATAATGTGTCAAGTTTGGCATTTGTGCCATAGGTTAGCCATTCCTACAGTTAACATTTTTATTTATTAATATTGAAACAAAGACATATTAGATGATAATGGATAAAATAAATTATAACAATATCTTTTTTAGGTATTTATAAGTGAAAGTGGTTATTGTATCTGTATTGTTAGCGAAGATTAGTTATTGTTCATATGTGCTGAAGAAAAATATTTATAGTCTTAAAACATCTTGCAGAATGATTGTTTGATATAATGTATAATCTGATTAGCTAGAAACTTTAATGCTGTTTGGAATAGTATTTATATGTGTGTGTGTTTTAATAATAAAAATAATAATATAACTGATTAACTATTGTACACAGTCTTTCAATCTGCAGAAGTACTTTCGATTAATTACTTAACCCTCTTCAACTACCATGTAAATTCAAAAAATATAATGGAAGCAAACATCATTAACTCAAATCCCAGGATTCCTGAATTTTTAGGATAGCCACTTGACTACTAATTATATCCATTTTATGACGTTTAACTTCCATTATATTTTTTTAATTTAAATGCAATTGAAAAGAGTTAAGTAATTAACCGAAAGTACTTCAGTAGATTGAAAGATTGTATAATAATTAATCAGTTATATTTATTATTTTTATTGTTATTACAATATTAATTAACAGATATTTTATTTGTATAATATATATGTTTATATACATTTGATATTAAGATTTATAAATAAGAAATATGAATATATATATATATTTTATATTTGTAGGTCACTAATTTTGTCAAAATGGTATTCATTACACGATTTCTTGAATGCTATAAATATTCAAATTTTCCAAAGAGCTATATTAAAAGAGCCATGGAACAAGTTGCCTACAGGGAAACTCGAGGAATTCAAGGTCCCAAAATTACTAAAAAAATGAAATTTATTTTTACACTTGATAGACCATGGACTCAAGAATTTAAAGATGCAAATCCTTATATTGACAAAAGATTACAACCTTTAGTAGAACCAATAAAAGATTGGACATTTTTTAGAGGAGATAGGGTAGAAATATTGATTGGTAAAGATAAAGGTAAACAAGGGATTATTAATTATATTGTTCGTGAAAGAAATTGGGTAATAGTAGAAGGTCTGAATTGCACTTATGAATATGTTGGTCCTAAAAGTATGGCTGTTCGTCCATTGATGAAAATAGAGCAACCTCTTTTGGTTCCTTCAGAAGTTTCTTTAGTTGATCCTTCAGATAACCAAGTTACAGATGTTGAATGGAGATATACTGAAGCAGGTGAAAAAGTTCGGGTATCAGTTAGAACTGGAAGGATTATTCCCCTTTCAATTTTGGATGAAGAAACTAGAGATTATAAAACTAAAGCAACTTATAGTGAACAACCTAAAGATACAAAAACTAAAGATTTTAAGGAAATTACTTATATACCTAAAATCAAAACATTCGAACAAGAAATTATGGAAGAAATGGGTATTATTGAAACTAGAATATCTCCTCAAACATATTGGTATTAAAGTCATTGTTGAACTGAAAATCATTGTATTGTATTTGTATGCATGCGTTTGTACATAATAAATAGTTATATATATATTTCCGCTAGTGAAGATTAATTAGCAAAAGCAACCAATTTGAATATATTTTTTAAACAATAGTGTTATTTCCATTATTGCTAATATGTTAACATGAAAGTGATGTTTTTTTAAATCTATTAGCAGCTCAAGTATTTAAAGATAGATCCAATCTTCAAAATTGAATTAATCTAACCAAATAATATTATCTAGATCAGTATTAATAATTAGTAGTTTTTTGCTAGGCTATTATACTTTTTATATCACCTTATTTATATGCATTAAAAAAACTTTTTATCCAAACAAATCATCAGACTCGTATATCTTTTTTTTTTAAGTCCAAATTTGTATTTTTTAAGTTACTTTTAGAATTATTGAATAATTATATGCATATATATATATACACACACAGATATGAGCATCATTCTATATACATTATAAATCTGTTAATTACTTTATCATGATTTCGACTGTTTATAATAAGTCTACTTAATACATGTCTTAACTGTGACTTTAATAATCTGTATACCTATAGATCCAATATCTCTATCTTGCTCTTTTTGTTCTGTCCCATTTATGAATAACCATTCTATGGAATCAGTCCTATATTTATTTTGTCTTTTTTGTTGATATTGTAAAACTAACTTCTCTGAAGATAGATGGTATCTTTGTAAATCTTTTGCTTAAGAAAGATATTTTTTATTTACTTTAAAAAATTCCTTCTGTCATCTCTCTCTCTCTCTAATAAAAGTTAAAAGCAACATTATCTGCTTTTGGTGTCAATGGAATGTATACTAGATTCTTGGTGTATACTAGATTCTTGTTCAAGTCAAACTCAATTCATATTTGCACTGGAAGTATATAAAACAAAAACTTATTGATAGAATAGTGAATGGCAAATAAATAATGATAGTAATTATCTGTTTAAAAATTAAAGTAACTTTTAAGATTATATATAATAAGTAAGGAAAAACTTCTAAATAAAAAATTGATTCACTGAGTAGCAAAAAGAAAAATTGAAAAAAAAAAAAGATTAAAATAAATAAGTAATTAGTTTTAGAAGCTAGAGTTAATGTATCAAGTTTAAAAATGACCATAATATCTGTAGAAAATGTAAATTAAGCCAACAAACATCACTTGACCACCACCTCTTATGCTTGTGTATAACTGTTGTTAAAACAGGCAAAACTCACTATACGTATGCCGCACAAATGTATGGGAACTGAACTGGGTTCAGACCCATATAACTATATAAGCTGATGGGCTTGAATTGGAAACATTAAGGTGTTTTCAGTTTAAGACTCCTAGTTTTGTAGTTAAATGGAGATAAAAGGTGTTTTCTGGAGGGTTGCATTAAATCCTAAGATCTAGATGCAGTGCTCTCAGATCCAAGGCTCCTGACTGACGAAGGCCACAAGCCAGAAACTAGTCTGGGGATATTGGATGAGTAGGGACTAGATGGGGATTTTATGCACAAGTCTTCTGGCATCCATTGATTACTCTAGCTTGCTGTGTGTGGCATACGTATAGTGAGTTTTGCCTGTTTTAACAATAGAAAATGTAAATGTGGGTAACAAAACACATGCACAAAGAATCGAAAAGAAGTTAAAAAATGAATTATTTTTTGGTTAATTACTATTGTGATAGAATTGAAGTTTGTAAATGAAAATCAGTCCAATATATAAGATCTATTTTAGATCATTTTATTTTAATCACTAACTTTGAATGAGTCTAATAAATGATGAGCAAATCAAAATATTCTTTTTGTATTTGTGAATTTTTATTAGTAGTGGGTTTTAGTTTTGTACAAATTGAGAAATTAATTATGTAGGAAATGTTTTAGTTCTAATAAAAACCAAATATCCAAAAATGACACTAAAAAAAATATAATTATTCCAAGAAAAATTGAATTTTAGAATCAAAAATGTGATGTATTATTTTAGAAAAAAAAAAAAATGTTACCAAAACAAAGGCTACCAAAAATTGAATATAATTTATTAGGAAAATATACTATTTATTGGTATGACTATATATGTAGAAATAAATATATAGAGATAATGATATAGAAATACAAAAAAAGGAAGGTTGCTACTTTCCATCACAGAAAAAAATGAAATTATTACAAGAAGCTCTAGCCTCAATAATAATTTCCAAGTGTATGTGCTTAAATGCAGAGAAAAAACAATTGAAGATTTTTCCATAATTGGTATACCTTTTGTGAAGTATGCTAAAGTAATTATTCAGGAGGTCATTACATTCTAGCATCCAAATGGCGAGTTGAATACAACAATTCTTTTTGAATTAACCAAACAATTTTTTTTAATTTGAATGGAATTGAGAATTGATCTAGGAGAAATTTTGGCTTTTGAATCCTCCTTATCACAGAGCTTTTAAAGTAAATAGGCAGGAAGGCATTGTAAATTTAAGACTATAATAGCTGAAGTGATAGCATTTAATCTGATTTACTTTCTAATATGAAAAACATAAAATCCTGCTAATCTTTAATAAGATACAATTTGATGACATTGAAACATAATCTTCCCTGAAATTTTTCAATTTGAAAGGATTATTGGCTCCATTAGCATTTACATTTTCCATTCTTTGCTACACTTTTAAATCTCATTGGTTAAATTTTGAATGTATAGTAAACAATTTTCCTGAGCTCATGTTTGAAAAAACTTCCTAACAACAAAGTATATATATATAAACAAATTTATTTGGATTTAAATGATTTATGTATGTGCTATTAAAGGCAAAAGAGTCCTGCAATTTATTTTATTTTACAAGATAATAGTTATCAGTGAATATTCTATCAGTCCATGTACATATTTAGCTGTAAAATTTTTAAAGCTTATGAGATTTTAGAATCAATAGTTACAGTATCTTCAGTAGAATCTATTTACCTTCATTTTATAGACAGTAATATGAATAGCACCTATATATTTTCTGAAAAGAGGTCAATCTTATAGAGTTATCTTTTGAATTAGTTATTTTGGCTCCTGATGTATCACTGCCTCAAACTATTATTTAGCTGTGCATATATATATTATAACAGAATCAGTTGGACTTCTAATAGAATTTGCAATGAAATTATGAGTATCCAGGAAAGCTGATAATTATTATATATATAAAACCTGAAATAAAATTTTAAAAAATGAATGAGACTAGAATAATGAACTAATGTATAATTTTACTACGAAACTATAAATAAAATGTTTATAACAAAATAAACTAATGGCGGAATTTATCCAGTTATACAAATGGAATACATGTTATCTAAAGCTGCATCAGTCTTTAAAAAAAATCATAAAACATTTACTCACGATAATCAAAAGGATAACTTAAAATTGATAGATTTAAAATACGAATTATACTGTATATCAAAAGATTATAACTTATAAAATATGAATGTTAAAAAGTAATGACATAAGAAAGATCGATTGCTAGTTTAAATTTAAGTTTGCTAGTTTATCAAACATATTTTAAAATAATTTTAAGCAATAATTATATTTTCATCCAGTTATACAAATGGAATCACATGACAAAAAGGCAGTAAATATCTTGAATACATGTTATCTAAAGCTACATCAATCTTTAAAAAAAACATTTCATTTTACTAGTTTATTAAAACATTTACTCACGATAATCAAAAGGATAACTTAAAATACTAATTATACTGTATGCCAAAAGATTATAACATAAAATATGAATGTTAAAAAATAATGACATAGGAAAGATCGATTATTAGTTTAAATTTAAGTTTGCTAGTTTATCAAGCATTTTTGGCAATAAAAAAAGCAATTTTCATAGTTATAAAAAATGTAATCATATGAATAAAAATGTAAAAAAAGCTATTTTGCAAATATTTGAAATTAAACTTAAGCAATAATTATATTTTCATACAGTTATACATATGGAATCGTGTGGAAAAAAAAAGCGTGCAAATATCTTAAATTCAAGTTATCTAAATTTACATCAAAAAAAACTAATAGGTAATTCTAATTGCAATTTCAATAACCTCCCTTATAAAACTAACATTTATCGGTCATTAAATTTATACAACAAACTAATTAAGATTTTTAAAGTTATAATTCTATATCAATAATGGGAATTGACACCTGATTCTTTGTGTAACTATACCTAGTCTCTTCTTCATTACAGATAAATATACTCTTATGATAATCTATTAGGTATTGGTTACTGTATATGAAATTGGAACCTAAATATAACTCTGAATTAAAGTAAGTATGATGAGAAAAACATTGTATTATCTGTAATCCTATTTGCAAATTATTAGAGACCTGTTGATTCCACTATGGCTTGTCTTCCATTTGTACGTATAACTTGAGGTTTTTTTTAATATAATACTTGATAATTAACCTCAGTATCTTAAATTTTGAAAAATTTCATTAGATATTAATAATAGTTGACTTTCTGTGTCAATCAGAGGCTGAGTTTGAAAACCCTCAATTTTTATTGGTACTAATGGCATTCCTGTCTATGATAATTTGGTGGGTCTAGATCATTTTCAAAAACTACATTACTAATACCATATGAAATATAGTCTGCATCCAGCATAGTGTTCCTATCAGATTGTAGGGATCTCCATTTTTGATCTCTGAAAATGTGAATCTCTCCAGTTATGTCCATTACTCCTTCTTTTTTTTTTTTAGGTATAAATTCTAGAGAAATATGACTTGGGTTGTTAATCTCCAATTTTTCTGGTCTGCTTTTTATTCCAGGTAGGTGCTTATACTACTGATACAGTAAATCTTAGAGGGTTTGCTTGTTTCATTTTCTCAGTTGCTTCTATGTATAAATTTCCTACATCTATATCATTTAATACTTCTACCATCTCTTTGATAGAAAATTGTTGACAACCTGTCAAACACCTTTAGATTAACATAAGCAGATTATGTTTTTGCTGTACATATTATTTGTTTTTCAGACAATGTAAAAGCTGTAAGTGATCTCAAGTTTGACACCTCTTGATGGAAAAACTGTAGCTCTTTCTGTCTGGTATATATTTGTCTTTGAGTATTCTATGGAATACTCCTTGTTTTTTCTTCATTCCAAAAGACATGTAAAATGGCAATACAATAGTCTGGTTTTGTATATAAGGATTTCCACCAGTTTTTAGCTGCACCGTGTGATTGCTTGCAATAACAACTTTACCCCTTTCATTTAACTGGAGAAAATAAAATACATCTTTCAAACCATCAAGATGATCCAAAGGATTTTCCTCTATATCGCCTTTGAATACTCCAACCGTAAAATATTTAGCTACTGCACTATGTGCTATGAATTTTTCCTTTGTAATACTACACATCTTTGGACCTTTACCATTATATATCATAAGATCTTTATCTGTCAAATCATCTTCACCAGGCTGCTTTGCAATATGTGTATTAATATCTCTGTCAGTCTTATTAGTAATTGTCAAATTTTTTATTTTAGCCTCTAATCTGTTTCTTTCTATGCATAGAGATTGTTTTGCATTACTTATGTTCCATAAATCTGAACCTTCAGTAGCTATCATTAAAATTTCTTTCATTTGATGAAGTTCCTGCACTAAAGTTTGTTCTTAATTCTCTTCAATTTGGGATAAATCTATTTTTTAAACCTTCCATTGTTAACTCATTTCAGTTGACCTATCTTGTATTTTCTCCAAGATAGCTGTTGCTTATTGCTGTTCAATTTCTATCTTTTCAACCTCTGCTAAGTCCTATTTCACATTTAATATATCCTTTTTAACATTTATATGTTCTTCCATTTCTAGTTTAACCATTATCAAATTCATCTTAATCTCGTGAACAACTTGTTCATCTTTGCCTGACATTGTTTAAGTTCTATTTGAGCTGTTTACTTGCTTCATGGGCCTGTCTATTTCTTTTTGAGTTGGTCTATTTGCTTTAAGGCTCTCTCTATTCTTTATTTAATCTTTGTTCATGGTTCTTTTTAAATTTTAATATTATTTTCACAACATTTCCAAATTCCATTGACATGTTAGAATTATGTTTTTCCCAATTCACTAGGTCTGGGTTTTTATAGGTTATTTCTGAAGTTTCTTTTTCAGATGAGGTTGCTTCTATATTTTCCCTTATGTTATCCATCTCAATTTTTTTGTCCTGTAATTCTGTCATTATTATTATTATTATATCTTCAGTGTGATAACTAATATATATCCCTAATATTATTAATAAGATCACATTCATCCCAGTTTCCATAAAACTCCATCCTGTATTCCTATGTTCCTTTCCATTTTTTCAAACTCCTCATTAGTCAACTTCTATATCCTAATTCCTCTCTAAAGAATCACAATATTCTTAATAGCAAATCCTCAGAATCATCAATCAGAACTTTATCACATTTTCTTCAAAAAAATTCAGGCTTTTGTGTGTGTTTTTTAAGTGGTATGCTTGAACAGGAGAATTCATAGAACACACCTTTGAAGTTCTTGAACACTTGATGAGTGCAATATTTAGTGGGTTTACTAGACATTCTCAAATTACTCATTTTTTTAGGGTAAAGGAACATCATTTTTGTTTAGCAGTTCAGCCAAATGTTTTTCTTTAGTACTGATTCTGCCTCTAGTTAGCACAGGAATGATCTAGAAATATTTTTTCTCTTGATTTTTTTAGGATCCTGTCCAATTAAAAGTCATTATTATATCTTCACTAATTAGTTTTACCAGATAATAAACATTCAAAACTTCTAATCTCTTTTTAAAAAAAAAAAAAACTTGCAGACCTCATTATTACATATAATCAATAAATAACAATTTTTTTGTCTGTGACACAATTTGCTTACCCGATCTTTAATTAAATTGTAAGCATTCATCTTTATTTAATGAAAGACAAAAAGTAAAATTTGAGTTCTCAAATTAAGACTTATTTGATACATTTTATATTTGTTAAACTTTTTTTTTTAATATATGCATTTGTATCCACATCTACACACATTCTTAAAGAATTTCATTTATTTTCATTCGATAATGGATGTCCACTTAATCTATTCCTCTAACAATGAACTGCCATTTTTTAACTCTAACTTTTTTGTTTTAAGTTCCTATTAACCTTACCATCTGATTCTCCTATTCTAGCCTTCCTACCTGCTACATCTGGTGTCAAACTGCTGACATGAAATATTTTATTTCAGTATATAACAATATATCTCTATACAAGTCAAAGAATAGAAGGGAAGGTTTTTTACATACCTTAATATTAGTATATGTCATTTTGATTTTAAGTGATGATTATGGGTTATAATTGTTTTATTTAAGTACTAATAAATTATTCATTAAGTTGAATCAACATTTGGTGTTCAATTTATTCACTCATGTTATTCCACAGTAAATACAAATTATAAGTTTTGTTTTGTCTATTTTTTATAGGGTACCCAACACACCTTGAGATTTTAAGAATTTTTACCGAGCTTGAACCTGGGGTATACTGTAGAGAACTATAAATGAATGTCTCTATAAGGATCCTTTTCACTTATTCTTTTTCTGAAAGGAGAAAGTGATGCAAAAAGTTCATGTGATTCAGACTTTATAAAAATATTTTATTAATAGCAAGTTTTTCTGATGCTCTCTTATAGGGATTAATACCAAAAGGGTAATCAAGAAATATAATAATTATTAGTTTGGTCCCCTTTTTTAATAATATAATTATGTTCAGTATTTCTTTATTTTAATAGGCTTGAAATAATTCCTTATGTTGATGTATCATTAAGTTGATTTATGTTTTCCACATGCGAAGTCTATAGTAGTGAATTTAAATTGTTACATTTTTATTTACCATTGTCAAACTCACTCATTCACAACTTTGACACCACCCACATCAGATAAATACAGTAATGATTATTACTAATCATTTTCTAAACTAGAGATTATCTCTAGCACAGATATAATCTTTAAACCTGTTAAATATGGAGGTTGTTTATTATATCTATAAAGATATTACACTTGGGAAAGAGAAAGGTAAATAATTCCATGTGTGTGCATCTTTAAAATTAAAAAAATCAGATCTATTAATCTTTAAGAGAGGTTTAAAGTTTATATCTGTGCTAGATATAATCTCTAGTTTAGAAAATGATTAGTAACAATTATTGTATTTATCTGAGTTGGATGGTGTCAAGGTTGTGAGTGGAGTTTGACAATGGTAAATAAAAATGTAGAAATCTACTATAGATAAATACTCTTCATATAATAGAAATATATATGAGAGAGTGTGACCTGGGCCAACTGGTGAGTGCTGGTTCAGCATGAAATGCATCTTGGGGGTCATTTGATTTTTATTATATCTTTATTTATATGGATTTAAAAAAGAATGGGAAAGTATGGAGGTTGTTTATTATATCTATAGTGAATTTAATTAAATTACTTATAGATTTTACAGTTTAGAAATTTATATCACTCTGTGTAGGTTTGGAATTAGTGGTGTAAAATTACACGGTATAATGTTGTAATGAAAGATAATGGGGAAGAACCCTGTACAATATATATATATACAAATCTGCAGACAATACATTTTTTTATTTAATGTTTCAGCAGAATTTGGATACTTTAAAAAAACAGGAAACTTATAATAAGGAAGTAAAAGGTCTATTGTTGAAATCTGAAAAAGCTAAACCAGAGTTTCAGATTATCAATATTCTACCATATTTTTAAATTATTTTACTGAAAAAAAAAAAAAAATCAGCTATTTGTTTGTGGTGTTTTATGATGGCATAGTTAGGTAGATACATTGTAAATTAAAATTTTATTTAATTTTTGTTGTTGTTGAAACACTGCTATTAAAGCAAAACAATAGCTATATGATATTTTACTGATTAATATTATGGTTTTTTGATAGTATTTATATTTTGATTGTATATGAATTTTTTAATTTGTATACTTATTAATATTTTTACTAATATATATTATTAAATTTGTTAATAATATATATAATTATTCAAATATAATAATCTCCGTGTAATAATCTAGATATAAAGCTTTAACCTAAATTATTAAATATAAATTCTCATTATATTTTAGTGTTTATATCTATAAGTTCATGACATCTTTAATATATATTGAAATACATATATTCATCTATTTCATGATGAGCCATGTGATCTTATATGTCAGAGAGCTGGTTAAAAGTTGTTTTGAGGTTAGCAAATATTTTAAAGTAGCATTATAAAAAAAAATTTAAAGAAAATTATTAAAAATAAATAAATTGTAAATAATAATATGATAGATTTTTATTATTTAAGAAAAACTAAATAATAAAGTTTATAAAATATTAAAATAATATAGGTAATCCTATCAGAGATTTAAAATTTAGAATTAGAAAAGTATTATTAAAAGAATGTATGTTTGAATTTAGTTGTAAGAATGTTCACAACAAAACAGCATAATAAGCTATATTCAGATTAAAGAAAAATAGATTTAAAAATAAAGTTTAATTAAAACCTCTGCATTTTAGTTTAAATAAATAAATAAAAAATAGATTAAAAAAAATTAAGATTGCTTTTAAATGTTTTTTTTTTTTTCAATGATGAACTTTATTCATCCAATAAAAAAATAGGTACATTATAATTTGCAATTTAGGTGACAAGATATGACAAATATAATTGGTGTTAGGGACATTTGGCAGACAAATTAATGAAGAAAAAACATAGTTGTTATATAATGATGATTTTACAAATTTGCTGTGGATGGTTGTGATACAGGAATATTTAATAGCTTTCATGTATCATCATGGATTTTAGCAAAAGAAACTTTGCAGTCCCTTGCTTTCAATGTTTTAAAAATATCCAACAAATCACTAAGTAGATTCCCTGAATTTCTACCAAATGTGACGTTACACCTAAGGATCCACAGTGAATAGTTCAGCATGACAGAAAGTCTTATTTCTAAGAAAACCAGCCTGAATACAGTCTTAAATATTGAAAACTCTGTCCTTATATGATATCAAGCAGTTGATTAACAATCTATACTGTTGTAGAGTTTTGCACCCATGTAGGAAGTGCTGCAGTGTTTCACTTTCATCACTGCACATTTGACATTGTGTGTATTTTGTCAAAGCCTCTTATTCACCAAGAAATCATTAGTTGATAAGGAATGTACATTTATTTTTAAAATAAAGTTTAAAATATTTAGCCTCAAGTTTTCATAGTTTGAAGCGTTTGATGATGTATTCATTGTTAACCTTGAGAACAATTGAGTTTATCATGAAAGATTGACAGAAGAATTGATGAATGTCCCAACGGTGAGAATAGAGTTAGAACTAAAACAAAGTATACATGTAATTAGATGTTTTAATCCAAAAAAAAATTGCTCAATTTAATAATTAAAGTATTGTCTGTAATTATACTAATTATGGTTGACTGAGATCACCAAGTTTATGTAAAACAAAAGATAACTAAGCTATTGAAAACAGATCGATTATATTTATAGGTAGGTTTTTCTTGATGAAGTTCTCTTGATTCTTGGTTCTGAACGCTTAATTTAATACTTCAATGAACTATTATTATGCTGACTGGCTAGAAAAGGAAAACCAATGATTGCCTGAAGTATCTCTTGAATCCAACATTTGGGTATTTGAAATGTTATTTTAAAGAAATACCAACTTTGAATGCAGTTGAGGAAGATAATGGATAACCAGGAAGTATACGAAATTGCACTAAACAAAATTAAGGCAGGAGAGAAATTCCGTTCTGTCTAGGAAATGTATAAATGATATTTCATCTTTGCTTTCAAAGAGAAAAAAATAATAATGAAATAAACTAAATAGGTGTCATCAAGAGAGAAATGTCAGCTCAAAACACTCCAGCTCGGAAACTTTTCACTACTGTTTTATATACATAAGTGCTAAGATTATAAAAAACAAAAATTATTTATAAATTAGATTGTTTTCAAAAATGTTAATATATTTTTTTTATGATGACCTCTAAAAATATATATTATTTTGTAGCTAAAATGTATTTTATTGTATTTAAATTATATATTTATTCTAAATTATTTAATTTATTAATAAGAGAGGAAGTGAATGATTTTGATTTCTTATTTTAAATGGAGTTAAAAGGTTCTGGGGAGATGGCCATTTAATTTATATAAGTTTATTATTTTTTTGTAGTTGTGTTTAAACAATGTGGAAAACAAAATTCACTTTATCTTCTTTGGTAGATTTAATTTAAAGTTTTGTTTGTTTAAAATGTTTTATCTAAAAGTAAAATGTCTCTTTTCATATAAATATAAAACTAAGTTTTATTTAGAAAGTAAAAAAAAAAAAACATTTCTTATAATATGTAGATTGCTATTAAAACAGGCAAAACTCTCCATACAGTAGTGCCATTCAGTGCAAGCCAGAGTAATCAATAGATGCCAGAAAGCTTGATTACTCTGGTTGGCACTTAGTGTCACTATTATATAGAAAGTTTTGGCTAATTTAATAACAGTAATGTGTTAGCATAAGAAATAGTGAACATGTGATTAACATCAATCCTGCCTAATAGGATAGTGGTGGCTATGGTTATTAAAAAGCCAAAGACACCAAAGTATATGAGTACTGAACTGGGTTCAGACTCATATGACTATATAAGCTATTATTGAGCTTAGATTGAAAATATTGTGTTTTCAATTTTATTCTCATAGTTTTGCAGTTAATTAGAGATAAAAGCTGGCTGCTGGAGGGTTGCATTAGATCCTAAGATCTAGATGTAGTGCTCTCAGATCCAAACTCACTGACGAAGGTCATAAGCCAGAAACTAGTCTGGGGATATTGGATGAGTAGGCACTAGATAGGGATTTTATGCACAAGCCTTCTGGCATCCATTGATTACTCTGGTTATGGAAAGTTTTGCCTGTTTTAATAACAGTAATGTGCTAGCATAAGAAATAGTGATCATGTGATGTTTAGTGGTTTAAATAAATCTGGTTATGGAAAGTTTTGCCTGTTTTAATAACAGTAATGTGCTAGCATAAGAAATAGTGATCATGTGATGTTTAGTGGTTTAAATAAATAAATAATGAGTTTCTCAAGAAGTCATATTAGCATCAAAACAACAATGAGAACACAACTCAATTGATTAACTGAGTTCCCTTCCCCATAATCTTAAAATAGATCCAAGAACTTCCAGCTCTGTAATCCATCTTTACTTCCATTAAATTAAAGTACTTACATTTTTATTACCAATATATGATGGTTTTTCAAGACCAACACTTTATGCATATCATAATAATTTGGTAAGATGCTATTTTCAAAACATAAAAAAACTGTCATGAAGTTATATGACTTCGTTTTATTATTGAAATTGAACATTTTAAGCAATACATCTGTGTAGGTTAATAATAATTACAACTTTAATCAGCCACTATTTCTCATTTCTTTTAAGGTCAATTTTTCTTTATGAAAAAGATTTTGTCTTAAGAGAATTTTAAATCAACAAGAATTTGTGTGAATATTGATATTTTCAATAACTTTATTAATAATTTGTAATTCAGATATTTAGAAATACTTACTTGAAATTATCAGAAAGATCTTTATACTAGTCTCTCATCTAGATGATTGTATATTACACGTATTAGGCATCATTGCTACTAGTAAAATTGTTTTGCATATTGCACTTGTGAAAGAATAATAAAATTGTGTACCACTATCACTCAGTCAAAAATATCCTACATAATTAAATGGCAGTAAATTACTTTTTTTTTCCCATGTGTCAAAGTGTTGACCGGGAAGCGAACCTGAGCCAGCTGCTTGGAAGGCAGCTATGCTAACCGCAAGGCCACAAATTATTCGCTTAAATAATATAAAAGATTACTATTAGATAGATATGTATAATCCAATGTTTCTCAGTGACCAAAGTCAATAATCTGAAACTAGTTTGAAAATTAGATAGCATTAAATTTGATTTCTTGCATATATGGGTAAAGCAAAGAGTAATTATTTATTTATATACCAAAATACAAACGTTGTGATTCTCCTACCTTACATTGAACATCTGCATAAACAGCAATAATTCACTTTAGAATCATTTATGTAAGATTGAATAATCAGTGGATATTAAATAATAGTGTCATTCATTATATCAAACTTATTAATATAAAGAATATTTCAAAACATTTTAAAATGGTTAATGGAAATCTTTTGGTAAAAGAGTTGATTTGAAAAATATTGATTAAAGAGTATAATTTTCAATTATTGTACAAAAGGATATTTAAAAAAAAAAAATTATAATCCAAAAGCTATTAACAACAAAGTTAGTAATTATTAATAGCCATTTAATTAGAAAAAATTTGATCTATTACTAAATTAATAACTAAGAAATTTATTAGCAGTCTTTTTTTAATTAGTTTAACATGTTAAATAAAAATAATAATTTTGAAAATGTGTCTATGTATGTATTAAACTCTTACTAAAAATAAAATGTTAAATAAATTTAGGATTTTATTTGAAGTTATATTATATGCATCAAAGTTTATATGATTCTTCAGAAAAAAAACACAGATTTTAAGATTGTTGCAATAATTTTTCATATATATATTTAATATATAGTGTATATGAGAACAGACTTTCACACAACCCTCCACTCTATCTCATAACACTGATACACTTGAACATATTGTAACGTTTATTTATATACGTTGCAAAAATATTGGCATTTGGTAAAAGCTAAAAAATAAAAGTAGATTTAGATTTTTTTTTTTTTTGACTAATTTTTTTTAAAAAAAATAACGTACAATGAAAGTTAAATTATTCTTCCGTATTTTTTTAATGTAATTAGAAAAAGTTAGAATTGGAGAGAACAAAAGACACATATTACCAATCTAGATAAGAGAAAGTAGAAATATTTCAACTAATTAAAGATGGCAGAATTATGCTGAAAAAAAGAAAGACTTTGTAACATAAATTTTATAAAGAATATATAAGATTATCAACGTATATTTTGACAAACAAAAGATATGCGCAGAAGTCTGAAAACTGGACCTCTAGTATAAAAAGGAGGGATTCGGTTGGAGGAACATCTTGGTTTAGCTGATATTCTTTTGGTTGGTTTTGGATTAAAGAATCCAGACCACTCTATGATGAAAAAGTTATTCATATGACAGTAGACCGGAACTTTAGCTGACATCATTACCGATGGACATCAGAGAAGCTTACGCACCAAGATCAACTAATAATCAAAGGCCGTGAGCTCAATTCAACCCCGAAAAACTATGCATAGTTATCTACAACCATCGTGAATTCACTAAAACTTACCGGTAAGACTACTTATTCCTGATTGTGACAAAATTAAGCATTTGCAAACAAGTCTTAAAATAATCCCGATATAGACATTAATTTTCTTATTAAAGACTTTCGTTTAAATAATTTTATACAAGATCATGGAAATGAATTGTAATAAGTGAACATTATTAAATTACTTTATCCAACTGTTTTTTATAAATTGATTCATGTTCTCTCCAATTTAGTTAATTCGTAATTTAACTTACAAATATTTTTAGTTTGTTGGAATAAAAGAGATTTTACTTTTATCAACCTTTTTCATTGTGCGTTATTAATAATAGTTATTAATTATTATTGAATTTATTAATATTATTTTAGTGATGTTTAAATATATAATTTACCTTTGCCAATGTGTTTAATCAATTCCAGGAATAATAATATTTTAAAAAAATAATTCTCGTTACGGTATGATGCAATACCGATTAGTTTAAAAGTATTTTCTTTTTTTATTTGCGAGACATGCTGGCGACAGATTTCAGCGGTCTCTTTAGAATAAAAGGACCTGGCGCCCATATTGAATAAATTAAAAGCTGATCTCGTCAATAGCATAATTCTCAACAATTAATAGGCCGAGTTTGATCAGGAAATATAGTTATGTTTTTTAGAAAAAAAAATACAACTTTCTTCTTTTCGACATAACTTGATCAACTCGCGCACAGTTTATATCAGCGTGTAGAGGTCTAGCAAAATGGAAAACGTTATAATATATATGTAGAAAAGATAAATAATCACCATATATGTATTTCATGCTAAACCAGCAATCATCAGTTGGTCCAGATTATCATCTCTACACATATATGCAATAAGTGCACAGATATATATTAAGATAGCCATTCTACATACTTTAATGGTCAGGTTTCAATCCACTCCATATTCCAACTCTTCAACTTTCCATCCAATTGAAAATCTGATGATGGAATGCTCAAAGGCCACCCTGAGGCCAAGTTTCTCGTCACACCCATGATGACCTAAGGTCAATCTGATGTTATATTGTAAAGAGCTAACTTCGAAAAAAATATATGTGATCCGATTATGTGTATATTTTTATGCTTTAAATTACTATTTATATTATATCCATCACCATGGTATAGATGTACAAATTGCAGATTTATATTTAGTATCTACAAATAGTGTGTTTATAAGTATTATATATTTAATATCAATAATTTCATGCTGGATGGAAAATGATCTGAAAGCAGATTTAATAACTTCATATTAGAAAACAATGATCAAATTGCAAGGTTGTTGAACCTAGTTTGATTGCCACACTTTTCATACAATTTGTTCTAATTTATTTTAGAGCTGCATCATAAACTTTCATAAAACACTTTCTTCAAAATTAATAGTACCGGCTAATCATTATTTCACTTTTTTCCTAGCATTGTAACTAATCAAAAATAAATTGAAAATGTTTCAGATTTGATTTTTAAATAATTTCTGGAATAAAATATTTTTTTCAAAATAGTTTTATGTTTAAACAATTATTATCCAAATCACATTTAATCTTAAATTTAATACATATACTGTATATTTTAAGTTTGAAAAAGTTGTAAAATTGATTTGTTATCAATAAAAATCTTTAAGTGAAATATGCTCAATTTAAATATGGATTAGTCAGATAAACTTTAACAAAAATTTCTGATCATAGGTAATTTTTGTCATTAAACATTTATCTATCTATTATTGTCTAAAGTACAAAGTCCAAGGATAATTGAGTTAGTCAAATGAGTATTGATGCAGAGTTAAAAACAAATTGTGATTGTAATATGATGTGGGCTTTTCCATTAGTAGATAAGGTGTATTACTTCTAGTAGCACTAAGTCCATGGTTTATTTTGATCTTTTTAAATAAATAAAATGTTTATAATGGAAATAAAAGTAGCATGATATTATTTATAAAATGCTTAAATTCTATTCAGTAAAAAATATGCACTTTATATTAATATAATTATATTTAACAGTTCCTCAATTTCTGAAGTTCTTAATTTGCTTGAAAATTTTTATATTTTCTTATTGAAACTGCCTTTAAATAACTCAAGTCAGTATCTTCTCTTATACCCTTCTATTATGTGAATATATTATTGATACTATCATTATTAATTACCTACCATAAAGCAAACACCACAATTCATAATGTATCTTCTACTAAGCCGATAGTTTTTAAAAAAATAATTTACTAGACAGATTTTGAAATATATTTTTCTATTCTATGCATGTAAGTAAGTCAATTATTTTATATAGTGCGATGTTTATTTTTATAAACTATAATATTTTAAATAGCATTAAACTGTTGCACACATAAAATAAAATAATTGACTTATTTACATACATTTAATTTCAAATAAGAATGACGTATTGTAAATTCTAATAAATTTCACTAGCGTCATTCATTCAAGCATGTAAAAGTAATTTAAAGTGATTATTTAATATCTTCATGCTTTCACTTTCAAACACTTAAGATTCGCCCATACAAAAGCGTTTGGGTTTGAAAAGATAGATGGCCATTCTATCTTTTCCAAAGACTTTATCATGTGGTTGTTGAAGTGTTAGTATTCATTCATTTTATATTTAAAAATCTAAAGCGCATGTGCAACAGTTTAATGCTGTTTAAAACATTATAGTTTATATTCTATGCATGGTAAAATTGCATAAACTGTATTTCTAAAATTACTGCATGTATATATGTTTGAGTTTTAACACAAATTTAACTTATGTAAGAGTAAACTCTCCATATAATTGTATACTCTAATTTGTGTGGGGAAAATGTCTTGTAAATGTAAATATATATTGTAATCAGTTACTACATAGTTGCATTAAAAATAATTAGATAGTTGTCAGTATGTTCCTCAGGTTTAGTTTAGGATTATTTAATTAATGAGAAATATTTAATTTTCTCATGCATATTTTTTATAATAATAATGGATCTTCAATTAACTAAATATTTTAAGTCCCAATATGATAGTATGAGAATTCTCAAACATCAAATTTGTTAAATAATAATATGATTTTAATATGGGAATATTTTAAGTTATAAATGAATGTAGAAAGGAGAGAAAACTATAAAAGAATTTAAACAAGTTTTTAACTCTTTCTCTTCAGTAATTGTAATTAATTAGTAGTCTTAATTTAAACTATTAAAATTTACTAAGAGAAAAATCTCTTTTTTGTAAATTATTTGATATTAATTTCAACCTTACAAAAGAGATAAAATTGTTAACAGTATTTTTTTAAAAAAAGATTTTAATGCTTTAATAAATTTTATTTTAATTAGTCAGAATTGATTTTTTTCCTCATTATCTCTTCAATGCAAAAAAAATCAAATCATTGCAATTAACTGATTATCTTATTTTCTTTTTGCAATATTTTTTTTAATTAGAAAGCAATGTCAAGAATTTTATGATGTTAATTTAAGTTTTTGACTTATTTTTCAATGTCTATGATTAAAGAGGGAAATAGCTAAACAATTGTATTGAAAAAATTTATCTAATTGGTTGTTATAAATATTATCAGGTTAGAGACAGATTGTGATTGACTTGTATGCAAGATTGTTTTAGAAAAAAACAATGGGGTGGGAATAAGTCAGAAGACCCAAGTGCCTGGTAAGAAGAAATATTCCTTACCTAGTTGTTGAAGAGAATAGTCAAATCTTAATCCACCTGCTGAAAAAGACAATAATAGAAAATATTCCCAATTTAGCTGTTGCTAAAGAATAAAAAAGTAGAAGATTTAACTAAGGAATTGCATAGAATAGAATAAGTTTTAATCAAACTTTTACTGTACTGAGTTTAGTCATAAAAATGATTTGTACAATAAAAACCATGTGCTAAAATAAGCTAAAAGCTAGACATCTTCCTCCATGTAACCTACCTTCACTGGAATTAAAATTGAGAAGTTACCCCTAAAATAACATTGTCTGCAACCAAGAACATGAGATAGTCTTACTTGGGAAATTTATTAATAGAAAACAGATACAATTTTTGTTAACCTGGAAATGAACTACTGCACACCAGAAAAAAGACAAATTAATCATGTTCATGTATAGAAGCCTTCAAGAAGAAAACAACTGAAAAACTGGAAATTAGAATTGGGAAGAACTCACTAGAAAAAAAAATAAAACCACAGTTAAAGGTATTTTTATGTGCACACTGTATTTTTATTAATATAAATTTTACATATATAAAAGTAATAATTTTTTGGTTGTTATAAGAATTGATAATTTTAAATATTTTCATTAAGTTAATATGTTTAAATTGTTAAACTTTTTTTTAATCCAGTTAATTTTCTCTTCAAAATTATGAAAGTTTTTTTAGAAAATTTAATTTTTTTGTAAATTTAATTTTTTTAAACATGTTTGAATTCTCTTTTCATTTATTTTCCCTTTTAAAAAACTTAACGAAAGATTAATTAAGCTAAATCAAAGATTATCTTTGATTTTGAAAATGTTTTTCCAAATCTTAGTTATTTTAAAGAAATAACTTAATGAATTAAAACTTAATTTATGAATGGAAATCAACTGTTTGGTTAATATAATTTTTATGAAAATATATTTGAGGAAATGAATGTTTAAAATTTCATATTATCATTTCTTTATTCTATCCAATTCTTATTTCATAAATTGCAGTGTGTGTGTGCCTTTATTTCATGACAGCTTAATATTAGGATTTTTAATGATCCCAATAAACCTATTTATTTATAAGAGTAAACCTAGGAATTATTTGAAGTGATTTATAATAAACTGTTTTTAGTTGTCTTGTTCACAGTAATAGTTTACTGAGTTTGCTTACCGAGTTAGATTTGTGCATAAATTAATTATGGAGTATGGGTTATGTTTAGTGTTATGGATATCCAGATGATAATGATTCTGGTTGGTAGAAAAGGAATATCCTATAAAGTCCATGTACTACATTTCATTTTATTTCTTTAAAAATTTAGTTTATAGTTGGCCAGTATATTAATGGTATTAAGTGGACAGAGCATTGATATTCAGAATGTTTTAGTATCTCAGCATTATTTGATTTATTGTTGTATTTTGATGGAGTAACACCTAAGTATGTGCATCCAGATAATTATTGTTTGTAATCCTGCCCTAGATTTTGACAGTGGCTAAATAATTAGCCTTGTCTATAGTGGATTACTTTCAAATCCAATCACTTGATTTATTTTTATTATTGATCATTCATGATGATAATTATTACTTTGTGTAATGTTGTTGAACTTATAGTTAGGTCTGTGCTGATCTCTCATGTTCATTCCTTTTATATTTAATTTTGTTTATTTGGAGATGATAATGGTTTTCCATCTCATAATTCAACCCATGTGGTGTACTGTTACAATATATATATTACCAATGATCATTTTGGTATTCATGTTCTTTCTATTATTAAAATTATTAGTATATTGACACCAACATTTTCTTTTTTTAGTTCTTGTAGCCATATTATGAAAAAAGTCTTGAGTTTGAAAGATTTCTAGAGAAAATCTAACTTTTTCTTCTGTTTGAAGTAGATTTATATAATTTCTATTATAAGAAATATCTTAAAGGAAATACTTTTTGTATAAAATTTAAGTAGACTTAAATTTAATCCCAAGGCATCATCACAAGATATAGAATAACAAAGGAAAGTTTTAGCATGTGATTCATATGGATGTATTTATTATTAGTTAAGACTGATTTGTATCATTGCAAAACTTTTTATTTTTTATCATTTTCTTCTGGAGTTAGAGTGGCCATATTTATTTACAAATGTTTGCTAATGATGATGATAATCTCTATTTTCCATATAATAAACTGATATGTTATCATGAACTTTGTTTATATAGCTCTTAAATTGTGAAGTTAAATTATAATTTAAATTTTTAAATTAAAAAATTTGGAAAAATAACTTATAGTTCAAAGATATGGTTATTTAATTTTTTTTTTTTTTAAAGGGAGGGTTTCGTTCATTGTTATTATACAAAACATATAATGTTTTCAATAAGTGATAAATTAATTTTTTTTATTTTAAATATGGTACTTGATGTAGTTCATCAGTGGTACATTGACAGAATCTTACTAAAAAGTTCTCGATCAATTCCCAGCTAAGTTTAAAAAAATGTTTGGTGTATTAACTAGAATTGTTACATTTTTATTTACAACTGTCAAACTCATTCCACTCACAATTTTGACACTAGCCACCTCAGATAAATAATAATTGGTGTGCTCAAATGTCACATGACCTCCTAGCAATCAGACAATTATTTTAATTAAAAGATGATGAAGAAAATATATTTTCTTTTTATAGAATTCATACCAACAGCATATGTACTTTTTTCTCGCTTTTACATAAAAGTTAATAGAATTCATAATAATAAAACTTTTGCAATGTACATAATTATTCAATGTCATTTGTTTATTATAGTTCTTTTTCTAACAAATACAATAACTTATTTATAGTTATAAACATTTTTTTTCTTTACTTCCTGGAATTTGATATTTAAATATTAACTAAAAAGGTAAACAAAGAAAAGCACGCATGCAAATGAAGCATAATTTAACAGAGATTGGTTTTTATTAGAAAAAATGACTCGTTTTTTATTAAGGAAATGTTTATTGGAATACAGATTCTATAGATTACATTAGATTACAATTCATTTTAGTCTTTGTTTACATTGATTGACTCGTTTTGTAGCAATACTTCATTTATAATAAATTTCCATTTTATCAGCTGAATAAATTTATTAATTGTTAGTGGATGAGCAGGCAAAACATATAATTTTCAGAAATCTTTAGATAATTTAAAGTTTGAACATTATGTGTGATTTTATACAATTATTTTTTCAAAGATGATTCATCTATTGTTTTATTTTACTATAAATTGTATTTCTACTAATAGTAGTTTCAGTAGTTTTTTTTTTTTTTTTGCCACATTTATAAAATAAACCTCATCTCAGTCTTATCTATATACTGAATTTTTAATATTTATTACTGTAGTTAACTTATCTAATCTGAAAACTAATCTTAATTTTAAAGATTCACATCCAACAGAAAGAAACACTTATAAGTTTATTATGACATTCAATAATAAGACACATATAATTGTTATAAATCTACTCAATAGTTTGGGATTACAGAATAAAAGACTAGTTTTCCAAAATGGATTTTGTTTTCTTCTATATATACAGCATGTAGTAAGCGTTATATTTCAAAGTAGCGAAACCTTCAAATGCATTTAACTAGTCGGTGATGAAGATGTTTAACTTAAATATAATATAGTAATGAAAAAGGAATATACTAATTTACTCAAGCAACAAATACATTTATGGGACAAAGAATATTCCACTATAAAGAGTTCACTATTGCCTTCACTCTGAACTTATCTTTTGTCTTAAATGAAATCATAAGTGTTGTCAAAGATTTACTTTAATATTTTTAACCATAAGGGACTTGAACATAGACTTTCAAGCTCCCTTCAGCTATCCACTCTATCTCATGCAACTGATACATGTGAAAAAAATAAATGATCTCCAATATATGTATTTTCATTCATCAGTTCGTTCATATCATTTCCCACACACATAGATAATCAGTATTCGGTTTATATTAAGATAGAAAATCTTCAAACTTTTATGGACAGGCTTCAATCTACTTCCCCTTCCAACTCTTCAGCCATCCATATCATTGAAAATCTGATGACAGAATGCCCAAATTCCTTGAAGCCTGTCCATTAAAGTTTGAAGATTTGATCTGAATCAACTTACAAGTGCTGGTTCAGCACAAAATATGTATAATGAAGATCATTTATCTTGTTCACATGAGTGTAGTCATGTATATCAGTTGTATGAGGTAGAGTGGATAGCTGCAGGGAACTTGAAGGCCTGTGTTCATGTCCCTTATGGTTACAATTAATCTTCAAGTTTATAAATTATACTTGTATTCAATCAAATATTTGCTAATATTTCTAATTTTTAATTAAAGCTTAAAATATGATAACTAGTTTGTCTAAATTGTTGCTAATGAGATGGGATTTTATATCACAGATAAATTTGAAAGTAGAAAAATTTGATCAGATAACAACTTTGGCATCTATGTATCCAAAATAAAAATAAACAATCATCCTAAATATACTGTAATTGTTTGTAAGATGCAGTAGAAATAGTAAATACCTTTAATGCCTCAAGGGCATCGCACATATAGAAATAATTGAAGTTTTAGCCAAGGTGTTATGGAAGCTGGTCAGCATATTTGGACAGATTACCTTTTTTTAAATTCAAATGATTATCACAAACAGTAATGACTAATCCCTCTGAGCTAAAATGTAATAAGACAATAAAACTACTAAATGCACATTTTAAACCAAAACCTGTACTTATAATGCAAAGGCATGAATTCGATTTAAGCAATCTAAGATGATCAAATTGTACTTAAATATTTATCTGAGCTTTGGAGGAAATTTTTAACCTGAAAAATATTTTCACAAAACAGTGTTTCCTGTGATACAAAAAGCTACAAACTGAATATGAAGTTATTTAAGATTATAGCATCTCTAGAAGAAATGGCTGAATAAATAATACTTTTGCTCTAGTCTGAAATAAAAAAATTTACAGTCAAAACAAGGACAAATGACTGCTCAGTTATGATCTTACATAAATATTTTACAAGGGAACAACCTCTAAATAAAAAAAAAAGTATTACTATTCACAATAGAGTTCACACAGCCATCCAGTGCCTACATATAAATGATTTATCATTTTCCCATTGTATTGGACTCTTTAAAACTACTATTAAAAAAAAGTAGGTAAATAGGTCATGTTATCAAACCAAAAGTGACAGATGCTTAAGGAGAATTAAATATAAAAACTGTTGAAGAGTGAACTGAACTATCATCATCACAAGACATGAAGATCACTTCTATAATAATGGAAATTGTCACTGGCTTTAGTCTTTTTTCATTATATTTTCATCTGTGTTAATTTGTCCTAAGATATTTGTAATTTTTTAACTTCTAATTCATTACTATTGTTATTTTCCCATCTTCAAAAATATATTGAATAATGGCATTATTCATAATTATGTCTAATACTAAAGATTAAACATCATCATCTGCATAACCCATATAATTTTTGTAATCACTTATTTTTCACTCTTGATTGCTGATTTTACATAAAATTGCTGAAACCACTCTACCAAAACTCTTAATGCTAATATTAGAATCACTACGTAGTTTTGTCTTATATTTTTCAAAATTCAGCAATAAACTGGATGTTAAAGCATTTCCAAATATTGGAATGCTTTTTTGAATCTTTAAATAAATCAAATGTAAAATAGCAACTCATATTCATTGATCCTTGCTTTATTTATTTTTTTGATATTCAGATGGAATCTGCTGCACAATAACTAGTTTAAATCTAACATATTCTAGTTATCTAGATTTAGAAGATTTCTGTATTTGATTCATCATACTGAATCTTATATTTAACTAGTGAGAAGCCTATAATTTTAATATTTTCTTTCTCAATTTCTTAACTATCAATGTTGCACTTTTCCAATCAGCGGAATATTACCATTCAGATATTTATTTTATAGCTTTGCTAATACTTTTCAATTTTGCTTCTTATAAAATAAGCAAAATTGCCATAATTTCTTGAAGCTTCTTCAATCAAAACATGACATTTTAAAAGATGTCTTAACAATATGGGATTACTTTTATTTTTATTAAATGGATATTTGAAGAACTTTTCCACATGCTTTATGATGTCAACCCTTTTTTCAATTGCAGTACTATCTTTCTTTCCTTTTCATTGATATAATTTTCCTTCTCTATGTTCCTTGCTATTTCATCATTCTTCTGTATCATATTACTGACAGATTTCCATACATTTAATCGTTGTCATATTTCATCTTTTAAACATGTGTTTCCAAGTCTCAATAAAAATGTACTGAAATTTTTATTTTGTTTCTGCTTTCTATATAAAATAACTGTAACATGTTAGTCATATTAATAACCTTGCTCTAGTATGAACTATTTTCCATGTCTTAATATCTTAAAATGATTTGCAAGTTCTAGTTTAAATCAAATATTAACTGAAATTACTATTTTTTTACAGCTTATATCTGCACTTTTGCATTAATAAGTCTTGTGATTCATTAATCAAACTAATCATTAATTATATATGTATTAATATCAAAATAAAAACAAGCTTTTTTTACATTTATTTGAATAGATTTCCTCTCAAAATTTTTCTCCAATAATAATAATTTTTCTTTTACAGTAAATATTCAAATTTTCTTTTGATATTCAAACATACCCAATTTAATTGGTTTTTTCAAGAATTTTTAAATTCTTGCAATAAACTCACCTGTGTCAATTTTAAAATATTGTAAAAGTTGTTGGTACAACTATAAATTATATGCACTTAATATCTTTATAAGTTGCATTGGTGGTCGAGAGATCAGCACGACTGCCTTGCACTTGCAGGCAGTTGCCAGGGTTGCGGGTTCGCATCCCGGCGATGCTATGACACTTAAAAAAAAAAAAAAAAACTAATTTTATTTTGTATGATATACTGTTATCTCCATAATGACATTCATTTTTTAATTATTCCCATCCATTTTATATTTTCAACATTGATTCAATATAATAAATGTATGCTCATTTTTCAAATCAGTTGTTTTTTTTTCATTTTTCTAAAATCACAATAATCAACAAAATCCCATTTAATATATGATAATTCTTTCACTTTTTACATTTTACTTTCATTTAAAAATTACAGTTGTAGATGTCAAATAAAAAGTTGTTCAATGAATGACAGCCTATGTCTGAAATCTGGAAATACTTAGTATGCTCTTCTTTTGAAAACAATATAGTAATTCTTTGTTATCTCAAATTGTGACTGTCAAAAAAAAAAAACTCTATTATCTATAAACTTTATAGCACTCTTTTCTAAAGCTATCTATGTTGAATGCAAGCTAGGTGAATAATGTGACATGCATTGACAGATAACTTTATTCTTACAAGTATATCAATATTTATTACAGTACATATATAAATGCATAAACATATACTGTGTTTTTGTATAAATATATTATTATAAAAAATTGTTAAAATTGGTGTTTCTATTGTCTCATGTTTTAAATAACTAAATGTATATTATCTTTATTGTTCTATTTTAGCAATAAAGATCTTGTTAGGCACACTTTAGCCATAGTTTAACTACTTTTAAAAAAAATAAAACTACATAGCATTGTGACTTTTAAATAAATACAAAATAAAAACTATTAACATAACTTAGAGAAATAGCAATTTCTAGATTAAGACAATTGTCTCCATTATTCTTATTGCAGTTCAAAAAATTTATAAAAAGAAATTTAAAAAATTTCCATTGATTTTACAATATTTTTTAAGATCTATTCTTTGTTTTGATAGAATTAAATTTGATTAAATAAAAATTTCGAGTTGATGACTTTTTTATTTCAATAAAATGTTTAAAATATTAATGAAAAATATATTTTTTTGATAATTTCTATTAAAAGTTTAATTTGGTTCTCTGTAAATATATTCTTCGGTAGCATACTGTACTTCATTAACTTTTTTATATTACCATTTTTCATTATTTTCATCTTCTTGTGTGTATTTTTTCATTATACTGTATCTTATTTTGAAATCAAGCATTTCAAAAAATGATAATCATATTTTCTGCAAAAAATAATAATCGTATTTGCTTTGTAGATTTTGAAAATGTGCAGCATCATTTTGTCAATTAAATGCCAATGGAAAATGTGTGTGCCACCCTATCACTTTTTTGCGTGTTTGAAAATGGAACATTTAAATTGATACAAGTTGAAAGAAAAATATCATGATATTCATCCCATTCTGATCAGTAACGGAAATTCTAAAAATAAAAACTCCATGGCAAGAATATTTGTTTTGAAACTTAAAAACAATATACAGAAAAGGCCTTAAGTCAGGACAATCTGATTACTTTGTTAGAACTCATTTCATATGTATTAGTTGATAAGTTACTTTTATCCATTAATTTGTTATATGCCTAGGGTACGAATAAATTGTAAATAATTATTTTTAACTTTGTGTGTGTGTGTGTGCATTAGTTAATCATAACTGTTAAATAAATTATTAATTTTCAAAATTTAAGTTGGCAGTGCCATTTTATCTATCAGTTATTTTTTAAATGTTCATTTTAGAACATCAATTCCATGTTTATCAAAAGAAAAAAAAAGAGAGAACATGCCACTCAGCAAATGTTTATAATGTTCTCATGAATTGAGGAATTATAGTATTTGAAATTGTCCATTCAGCATGGTTCTCTAGTATGGCTGAAAATTTTATGACTTTTTATTTAAATTAAATTATTTCTGAGTGGTAAAACTATTCCAAATCACTAGTGTTGATTTTGGGGAATGATTGGAAAATATAGCCTGTTTTAGGTTCAATCATCTCCATTATTATCTATTTTATATATAACTATAAAATTTACATTGTTTAGTTATATTTAAAGAGAGTCCTTCAGGTTACTGGTACAACAAAATGGTGACACAAGTGTGACCGGATTAATCCATTTTTACCTCAGAATTCAGGACAAAAATGACTTCCTAATATGTGACTCAATAATATATGTATATATGAGCAGATCCTGAGAAAATTAAATATAAAAAAAAATGACTAAATTTTAGTGGATATATAAATAAATAAATTTTTGTAATGCATTATAATTTTATCAGTTATACATTGATGGTATTACAATATGTATATGCCTCAATAATATATTGTAATGGTAACCCTTCTTTTTCAATTGATAATAATTAAGTTAACAATAAAATGAAAAAATAAATATTTTCAAATTAATTTTAGTCTAGAAGAATTTAAAGATAACTAGAGTGATTGTGTACATGGTGGAAGGACAACATACAACTTATTTTTAATTGACACATCTGTAATAATCAATCATAAGCAACCATCAAATTGAACATGCATAAAAACAAGTTTCCATACACATTCAATTATATTTCCTGACTGCTACCTCCTTTCATCTAATGCTGTTATTAAATTGCAAATAAATAATCAGCTTGAATTCCAATGAGAAATGATAATTAACAACAACAATGACTTTAATTAAAAAATATAATTATATGATAATAAAAAAATGTATTTACATATTTACAATTAAGAAAATTATATGGCGATTGAGAGGGAAAAAATATTTGTAACTTATATTAAATCTTTGAGAATAGCTATAGAAAATTCAGTTGATTATCTTAATGTCTTTGTGAACTCACATATATATTTTGTATTGTAAATGTAGAAATATGGCCATTAATCATTAAATTTTAATGTCTGCTGGAAATGTAATATTTAGCTTCTTTTGATTCATTCTGTGGCAGTTTTTCCATTGCAATTTTCTTTTGGGCATTTAAAATAGGTAAATTCTCAGACTAATTTACATAAGTACATTTCCATGGGATAATCACTTTAGATGATTAATTTTTCTTTTATAGCAAGTAAATGTCAAATATTTCATCAGTATTGAATAGTGATGAATAGATCGGTAGAATCAAGGTTAATTTTTAAAGGTATTTCTTTGCCCACAGCTCCATATTCAGCTACAATACTGGAAAGACTAGGTAAAGCATCCTGGAGAATTTTCTATTCCATAAAATGCGTGATATTAACTTAAAACTCCTTACAAAATTTTATTGGCTTTTATGCAGTAAAAGACAATGATGAAGTGATTACAATTCTTTCCACCATTTCTTGGAAAGCAGATGATTTTAGAAAGCTTTTGTTGGTTCCCATAGCAATATTTTTTATTTTAAAAATTTTCTTTATTTTAAAAAAAAAAATAACACATTTTATCTTTACACTTATTTTTAACATTTTAAAAACACTTAAAAATTTATTCTATATACATGACTTTTAATATTTTATTATACATAATAAAGAAAAATATTTGCATAAAAGCAAAGCCTGTAAACTGAGACATGAGGGTTACAATATATATATATAAAATTTAGTAAAGTAAGAGTTCTGAAATAGGAAGATAGTGTCATTTGGAATGGAAGTTGAAACTGGCACTTTAATTAATTATAAGAACTAGTTAGTCAGCAGTAACATTAAAATGATACATAAGTGAGAGAGTTAAGTAGACAAGAGAGTTTAAATCAGCATAGATTCAAGTTCAGGAAAATTTAAATATTTATGTACAGGTTTGTATGTTTATGTAAGCCAAGTAAATAAAAGTAATGGACATATAAATTAAATGATCACCAGATGAAAAAAATAGAAAAGGAGTCAATAATAGACAAACCAGTGATGCAAGAGATAGAACAGCCAACAAATGAAGATTAAATATGAATAAAAAGCTCAATGATTGTGAATTAAAAAATGAAGTTAAGTTAGAGGAAACTCAATAAATAATTAGAAATGTTAATAAAGAAATAAGAGAAGAGTATAAGAATATAAAAGATTCTCTGAAAAATGTGAGGAAAGATTTAGTCAATAGAGAGAAGAAAAAAAAGTATAGTGAAAATGCAGAAAATATAAATACCCTAGTAATAGAAATTGAGAATTCAGTAAATGAGACACAAGAAAATGTAGAAGAGACAATTACAATATTAAATGATGTAGAAATTGATGGTGAAAAATTAGCAGATGAGAGTCAGCAAATAAACAAACTACTAAATGCACTGAAGTATGTATGGCCAATCAAGTAGGTAGTCCAAGAAAACTCCTGACCAAATTGTTCTGGATTTAGAAAAAAGAAAAGCAGATAAAGAAAATTAAAGCAGATATGATCATATATTGGTCTAGTAAAATAAAAGCAGAACAAGAGAGGATAAAAGAGGCAAGGAAGAACATGAAGCTGGAAGACCTAGTAATGCCAGCCAGTTTTCCAAGGAGGTTGTTCTTAGAAATTAATTAGGTTCCAATCTAAAATAAATAAGTTAGTTCATCATATTTCAGATTACTATTACAAAATATTATATTCATACTATGAGACTATTGCCTGTTGTTTAGATAAAAAATTCAATATAGTCTTCATTGTATTCTTTGAAAACATTACCAATTTTTTCATATTCTTATTGAGAGACTTCTATTTCATAAAAGAATCTCTTTTGAGAAATAAAAACAATATTGTCAGCATAGATTGTATCTGGAAGATCACTGATGAATATATTAAATAAAGCAGATAAGAGAATTGAACTCTGTGGATGTCTGTTCTATAATGTTTTACATTTTTTCAAACAATCATTAGCTGAGGTTAAATCAATAAAGGTAGCACTAGTTTTAAATTTATCTAAAAGCCTTTATCAATGTGACTTGTTAAAGATAACACTTGTTCACAATAGCTTCTTCCTGATCTAAAATCAGTTTGATCTGTATGAAGCTGACTCTCAACTATTGTTAAAATTTTTGGAAATTTGATTATTCATATTTATTTTTTTATTTCTTGTATGAAAACAACCTTTTGTAATTATTAATTCATTAAAAAAATAATTACAAATTACTATATTGTCAGATATAATTAAAGGAAATTTGAACCCAGACTTTCAAGCTCCCTTCAATCATCCACTCCATCTTATACAACTGACACACATGATCACGAAAAACATAAATAATCTCCAAAATACATATTTCATGCTGAACCAGCACTCATCAGTTAGTCCAGATCATCATCTCCCACACACATATATAATACTTTTTACAACTTCCTTAAACACTTTAATAATACTATTTTTTATATCAAAACTTTATTCTTACAGTTTCGACTGTCCTGCAGTCATCATCAGAACTACAATATCCACATATATAAGTATACAATTAATACATTTTATACACATATTCATATACATAATTAAATACACAAATAAAGCATAATCTTAACCTGACCATTATAAATAATCATTTTCCATTTTATTACTTTACTCTTAATAAATTTTATCCATTTTATATTATTTTAAAATTATTTATTATAATTTTAATTAAAAAATCTTTTTTATTTTATTTAATAATATTCTTGTTTTACTTATATTTTTAATCAACTTCTAACCTTTTATTTTTATTAATTTTAAATTAACTATTAACTTCTTCTACATTACAAATTACTCACCCACTTTACAATCCTATTTCTAAAAACCAACTGATAAAATTTTTATACTTGCTTAAGAACTCCCTCTATTGTCATTTTTTTCAACTTTATTGTTTTAATCTTTTTTATATTCAAACTATTATTAATAATAATTGTTTATAAAATTGTCTTTTACCCCAAAATCTCTATTAAGATTTTGTTTTATATTTTTAATCAATATTGCCTCTTTAATTTTCCTATCCCTTCTATTATTTGTATAATTAATCATTTTTATACTATCTTTCTCAAACCTATGAGCTCTTTCTTATTAATGCAAATAAATAGATGATCTCTTATCATATTTATGTTGAATTAATCTTGTATAAATTGAATTTTTGTTTCTCCTACATAATTAGTTTTTATATTTTTACTTTTACATGACTTGCATTCAATTTTATATACTCCATTTATGCATTTTTCTACTTTTCTCACATATTTATTATCTAATATATTAAGTATATTCTTCCTTCTTTTATTTACTATCTTAAATTTTATTACATTATTAAACTTTTTATTAATTTCAATAATTATTTTATTCACACTTTTTACAATACTATTATAAAGTTTTAATACCTATATTTATTCTTATCTTTTATTTTTTCTATATACTATCCCTCTATTTTTGTTAAATTTTTCTTCTGAGTTTCTTATACTTTCTTCTATAACTTTTTCTAGATATTCATTATCTTTAAACTTTTTAATTATCACTTCTACTTGTTTTCTATAATCTTAATTTGAGCAATAATTCCAAGCTCTATATACTCTTGAATTTATACTACTTATTTTATATTTAACATCTATATTTGAATTCTAATTACTTATATTACTATCTATATTAGGTTTTTTTATATATAGATGTCTCTATCCTGCATTCACCATTTTTATATGCCTTCTTTAACAAAATATCTAAATATGATTTTATCATTTTCTTTTTTTATTATAAATTTTATACTTTTATCTAACTTATTAATCTCTTCAAGATATACATCTATTTGCCTTTGACTCTTATTAAAAATCAATAAGTAATCATCAATATACATTTTCTTAAAAATTGGACCATTACTATTATTAATCATTAAATCTTCCATACTCTCCAAATATATATTACTAAGTAACCCACTTAATGCCCCTCATATTAGTAATTCTTTCTTTTGTTTATATTCTCCATTAAACTTAAATGTAATCTCCTTACAACTAATTTGCATTATTTCTCTCAATTTCTCTATTGATATTTTAATTTCTTTATATTCATCATTTCTATATCTTTTTATTGCTAACTCTATTGCTTCTTCCACATTTATATGTGTACATTGACACATCTATTTTTACCATAGTCAACTTATAGTTATTATATTCATTTACTTTACCTTTACTTTCTTTTATTAACTCTTTATTATTGTTAATATAAAAACAACTTTTGTTATTAATATATTTCTTACAAATATTATTTGATATCCATTTAGATATTCTATCAAAATATGAATTTAATATCATCTATAATTGGTCTTAAAGGCATCCCTTCTTTAAATATTTTAGTTGATCCATATAGTCTTGCCATACCACAATCTTTATTTTCAAAAAATGCAAATATTTTTCTATCTATTAATCCATTATTATATAATCCTTTTACTAACTCATAAATCTTCCCATTTTTTAATTTAGTACCATCTTTATTTAATAAAATACTTCTCTGACAATATATTCATTTTACCAATATATTATTCTTTATTCATTAATGCTAATTTATTACCTTTATCCGACTTTATAAACACTATTTTTTTCTCATATTTATCCCCTATTTCTTTAACCTCTTATTTTAATTATATTATTTAAATTATTTATCCCCTTATTTTTCTTCTTATTTTCAATACTTAATTTTTTTATTTTATATGCCATATTATTCACTTCTTTAAAACTTTCCATTCATAATGTATCCTTCATATTTATTATATTATTATTATCCTTATTTTCATAATATATACCATAATTACTTTCTAAATACTTTTGTGCTATTTTCTCTACTAATGCTTGCACTTTTATTACATCCTTATTTTTCATACTCCATATGATACATATTTTATACTTTTACTTAGTATATTTTTTTCTTTTTCAGTCAGCTCAATATTCGTTAAATTACAAATCTTCTGTTCATATTTATTAAGTCCTTCTTTATAATCTTTAATTTCTTTTCCATTCTTCAACCTGTCCATTGTCTTCTTATACCCTTACTATTGTATTTCTATTTATAATGTCCATCTTTTCATTACATAATTTCCGAAAAAATTCTTCTTCTTTAAAACTTATCCTTTTATTCAAAAATTCTTCCATATTATATATTTATATACTTTACTTTTCATTTTATAACTTTAATATATTTTTTTAGAATTTTATTCTCAATATTCTTCACATAATCTTTTATTATTTATTCTTTTCCTTAGTTTATTCAACCTTATAAAATTAAATATAACTTCATATTTTTCACAATCCTTTAAAAAATTTATATTATTTTTCAAATTATTTAATTTCATTACCAATTTTCATCTTTTATTGACCATTTTTGATGTATCTCCTTCTTTCAATCCTCCAATATATTCCAAAAACCTTTTAATATATTATGTATATTCTCCATAATCATATATTATACACTCAAATACTGCTTCTTTATATTCTTGATCTTCAGTGTTTTCACTTCTTATGGAATATAATTTTCTTCTTCCTTTTCTTATGTATTGATTTCTATTTTTACATATATCATTTACAACTTTCTTCAACACTTAAACAATACTATTTTTTATATCAAAACATTATTCTTACAGTTTTGACTATCCTGCAGTCATCATCAGAGCTACAATATCCAAACATATAATTATAGAATTATTACATTTTATATACATAATGTGATGATCGCACATACTGCGGTCACACATATAGATATTTAACATTTAAAGAATGTAAAATATTGTGCTTGGTTATAAAAAAAGGTGAGTTTAAAAAAATTACAAAACAAAGAAATGTTTAAGTAAAAAAGAGAGGGAATTAGAATCGAAACGATTCTTATCTTTTACCCTTCAAAGTTCATATTTTAGAAAGAATAGAAATGTTAAGGTTAAAAATATCGATATCATGTGTTTAGTGTAAGATTTAAAAAAATGAGAATGGAAATATAAATAAAATAGAAACTTAATAATGTAAAAAAACAGTAGTTGGGGAGTTTAATAAAATATAAGTAAAATTTAGAATGCAACGAAAGATAAAGATCTGTTCTTAAACTACACATTTTGACGAAAAATGAAATGCATGTGTGAATGTATGAATAAAGAGAGTACGGTTTATTTCATGTCAAAATGAAATAATTTTATTAAAGAAAATGATTGATAAATAAATGTAAAATATTATATTATAAAATTGTATCAAATTGAAAATAATTTTGTATAAGTTGTTGAAGGCATTTTTAAAGTAAAAAGGTGTGAAATAAAAAAACCCCGCAAGAGATCAAGATAAGGAAGGAATTTGAAAAATAAAGAACATTAATTAATGAATTGAAAAACAGTATTGGTCGAGACTTCAGTGAAAACACTGCTCTGATAAGAAGCAGAGAAATATAATAGAAAGCAGACATGAAAGTTAAATTTGGGAACATGAAAACAAACTATAACATAAGGGAAGCTACAAGGATGTGTGGCTAAGGGCCAGTCACGATCGCCGGTCGATCCAGACTTCCGTGCTATAATGGTTCGCGTCTTACAACTGCCGACGTAGCGCCTGCCGAAGGGTTCATTTTTGCCATGCCTTGATGCCCACAATACAGAGGAGTTCCAACAATCAAATCTAACCGAAGAGCGACCATTCCCTACTAAAGAAGTGGAAAAATTTCCGCAGGATGGTCAGCAAGACGCCAAGTTTATTCGAAGACTTTATCACCTACGTAATTATGAATAAAACATTTTATATAATTATGTGCACATACTTTTAAATTTAATGCAATTGCCAATCCCACATATAATGAGATAGACATTAATTAGACTTTTTTAATATTTGAAATGATTATAAAGGGATAATTTATTTCCACAGATTGCAATCATTTATAGAACATCTATTGTATTTTTAGTTATTTTTTGTAGTGTTATAGCATAATCTGTTTTTTTTATATTGAGTGTTTATAATTTTGAGTGTTTCTTTTATTATAATTTATTGTATTAAATATCCTTTATTTATGTAAAATCTGTTTCGTCTCTTTCTTCGCCACTTCCAAAAAATAATATAATCTTAGGGTTGGGAATAATTATTAGGCATTTGAGTACTTAATTAACACGTGAAGCTGGTGATGCAGTATTTGATCCCATTAAATTTATAATTATCCAAGTGCTGTAACTCTGTTAAATCTTACAGCAGTCGGGAGAAGGTTGACCGGGAAATATAACCTGGGACTATACTGTATAGCATACAGGTTCGGTCAAGTGCGGATATAGACTTGTTTATGTCCGTATTTTCTCTCTGCTTGTGGTAACGGAAAGTGGGCGATCTTGAATTATAAGAATTCCCCATTATATCTATATAAAAGGGAAGTTTAAGCTTTCGATCGTTGGGTTTCGTTTCATTTTGGGGGCCAGTTTCCGGGATTTCTATTGCTGTGCAATTAGTGATCACGTGTTGAATTAATTTTATAAGATAACGTAAATATTTTCTAAAAAAAAAAAATTTTGTTTTAATATATGTGTTTTTTAAAATATATAAAATTCGCGTTGTAAATCAGAGTGGTTAGAAGTGAAGACAAAGGGGATAAATTTTTTGCTTTATAAAAATAGACTTGTATTTATAATATATTTACAATGGCTATATTCCTCCTGCTACTGCTGGTGAGATATATATAGCTCATAGTTCTGTGGTGAACTATGAAAGAAGGATGTGTGCATGCCCTTATACATCTCATCACTTCCAGCTGTATCTTGGCAGCCTGTCTCATGAGTAAGTATGATAACACTTCCAATTGTAATATGACAGCTTGCCTCATGCCAATATTTGGTTCTAGCAGTTTCCAGTCATGAAGATGGACTTGTCTCACTGCATCAACCAATTAGCATTCATAGCTTTGTCTGGAAAACATGTATACTGTCTTTCAACTTTGTGGCAGTAGTTCTCTGGAGAACATATATATTGCAGTTCAGGTTTCTCTGACTCTATTTTCAAAAATACTGACTACTTATTGCAAGATCCCAATCTATAATGGAAACATTCAGATTCAAGAAGCATCAATATTGGCCCATTCTTGCTATTGGCTATGCATCATTTATTTATAAATACATACATTGGTGGCAATGAATGCTGAATCTTATCTAGATAAAATCAAATCTGGACTAATTCATTATTTGAAGATAAGGTGAGAAATGATATTCTCTCACTCTGACTAAAATTAATCATGGAGAACATAGTCATGCAGGTGTGTTGGTCAGCATCTTCACTTTGTAATTTCAGCTGGCTTAACAATTTTCTCAATTAAGAGGACTAATGTTGTCATCTGTGGATTTGAGAACTGTAGGTTCATCACATCTGAATGATGATTCATCACTGTTGGCTTGTGATTTTTTGTCATCTGATAAGGATTTTCTGATAGCTGGTCTTAGAACTAAGTTCATCACAGCTGGCTGGTGACTCAGCAATATTGTCTTGCAATCTGTCATCTGATGAATCTTTGCTGCTCATATATGTGTTTCATTGTCAAGTGTGTACAAAGGATAGGAAGGGAAAATTTTTTATTAAGAAAGTTTTGAAATGCGTAGTGACATATTTAATAAAAGACCAGAAGTATTCCACTATAATCGCCACGAACAAAGAATTGATTATCTCAAATAATTGCTGGTAATGAAATATAAATTGTTTCAGAAAAGAGAAAAAAGGAATAAAACACAGTTTCATGAAAGTTTTAATGCTAAGTAATAAAAATAGTCGCATAGTCCAGTTAAGTTAAAAATAAATAAATGTGTGTATGAATTCATAGTCGTAATAATAAAGTGTATTCGGTACTTACGGATAATTCAACCGATGACGTATTTGACATACCGATTTCCCTTCCGGTAGACATCGACGTTTTTTGCATGACGTTGTCATGGCAACAAAGTGATTGGCATGATTAATCCATCAGTCAATTTTTTTTTTCCACCCGCAAGATTTAAAATTCGGAGAGGTTTGGGAAATTTTTTGATTTTTCTGTCTATTGTGATTTTGCTATTCACGGCATCACAGTTACTTTTTTGAGCTGTAAATTTGGGTAAAGTGTTTTACTTATCTATTTATTTTAAATTTACAAAAAATTTTTGTTAATATTTCTACAATTCTGAAACTTACATTTAATGTGTAAATAATTTATTCCGGTAAAGTGTTTTTTATTTATCTGTTTATTTTAAATTTACAAAAAGTTTTTGTTAATATTTCTACAATTCTGAAACTTACATTGAATTACGTTTAATGTGTAAATAATTTATTCTCCGGTAAAGTGTTTTTTATTTATCTGTTTATTTTAAATTTACAAAAATTTTTAGTTAATATTTCTACAATTCTGAAACTTACATTGAATTACGTTTAATGTGTAAATAATTTTCAATAATTTTTTAAAACAAATTTGGAATATACATTACCAAATGCATGTGATAACAAGGATGCCATTAATGCCAGATTCGCATTAATTCGGGTAAAGTGTTTTATTTGTTTATTTTAAATTTACAAAAACTTTTTGTTAATATTTCTACATTACGTTTTTAATGTGTAAATAATTTGAAATAATTTTTTAAATCAATTTTGCAATATGCAGTACGTTTTTAAAATTACCAAATGCATGTAAAAGTGCGGCGTTTTCTGGACGCCATTAATACCAGATTAGCATTAGATCGCGTCTTTTTTATTTAGGTGTTTATTTAAAATTTACAAAAAGTTTTTGTTAATATTTCTACAATTCTCAAACTTATTTACAAAAAATATTTGTTAATATTTCTACAATTCTCAAACTTACATTGAATTACATTTTAATTTTATTTTTAATTTCTGAATTATATCATACAGCTATGAGAGTAATACAATGTCTGATATACGTGTACGCCGAGCCTGTGGCTCGACAAAAACATCCAGAGGCCTCCCCCGCCAATTCCAGCACTATGCGCTGCTGTATTTTAAAATTGAGAATATTTTGACGCATACATGTGCATTTTTTTTATTTTTTTTTGTATTTGCCTGACCTGCATCAGATATTTTTCATTTTTGAATATTTTTTAGCATGTGACCTGGATAATTCAACTGATGATGTATTACCCTGAAGGCATATCAGTCTAATCTTGCGATTTTTAACGTACCGTGTTCACGTGATCTGCGGACACATTTTAGCGATTACATGTGTCCGCAGATCACTTGGAGACGTTGTCTTAAAAATCCCAAGATTAGACTGATATGCCTTCAGGGTAATACGTCATCGGTTGAATTATCCGTAACTACCGTGTATTCAAATATAATGATAGCGAACAAACATACATTATCTAGATGTAATTGTTGTAACGAAAAATAAAGTAGTTAAGTTAAAAGGAATAAAACAGTTTTAGTAAGATTTTAATCATAAATGATAAATTCGAAAATATTCGCGTATCTCAGTTAAGTTGAAGAAGAAATATATGTCGGACTCCAGAATAATTGCGTATCTAAGCGAAGTGGGAAAAATATATGTGTGAGTTAATAATAGCGTGTCTCAGTCAAGCTGAAAATAAAATATTTTAAATGATAAATAATTAAAATAGTCGCAGAACTAAGTTAAGTGAAGAAATATATATGTTGGACTTGAGAATAATCGCATATGTAAGCGAAGTTGAAAAGATATATGTGTGAATTTATAATAACGTATCCCAGTTAAGCTGAAAATAAAATATTTCTAATGATAAATGATAAAAATGTTCGAGTGTATTTGTTAGGTTGAAGAAAAATATATACGTATGATTTTAAATATTCGAGAAAAGAAAGTAATCGATAAATTACAAAACGTAGTAAGTATAACGAAGTATATTAATTAAGTTGAGGAAAATATATGTGTATGATTTTAAAAAATAATCGTGAGGATAACTTGATCAATAAATTGCAAAAATAGCCTGTACAATGAAGTATACCTGTTAAATGGAAGGAAAAATATGTGTATGATTTTAAAATAGTAAAGAGATAATATAAATTACAAAACATAGTGTGTGTAACGAAGGAGGTTAGTCCATTAAAAAAATATATATGTGTATGATTTTGTTTTAAAAACAACCGTAACCTTAAAGTGATCGAGATTTATAAACGGAATATTAAAAAAATATATCATAAGTGCATACTGTTGGAAATACAGTCAAATAGAAATGAGTTTATTTTTATATATCGTTAACAGAGGAATAAAGTATAATAGTTAAGTCAGATTTAAGAAATATATAAGAGTGTTCTTAATTGAAGTATAGTGAGTCAGAGTTGAATAAGTTGGAAAAAAATATAGGACAATCATCAAGGTCGGGCAGGCAGTCAAACGAGTCTAAGGCAGGCGAACAAGACGGTGAACCAGAGTGCGGATGTTTGGGTTGGCTAGCGATCTAAATGCTAACTGACAAATAACAAATATATTAAAAGTTAATCAAAGCGGAAAGCAGAGTCAGTAGAAAGAATTTTTTTATGTAGATATATCCAGAAGAGTTTAGTAAAATAATAGTAATAGTAAATACAGAGATCAGAAGGGTTAAATAAAATAGATCATGCATACAAGGTCCCAAGCTAAAATGGACTTTCAAGAAGAGGAAGTAAGAGAAGGAACTGAAGATATGAGGATGGAAGTAAAAGATGAAACAGACTATAGTGACGTAATGAATATGCTAATGCAAATGAGGGTTGAGCAACAGCAATTCATGAAAGAATATATGGACAGACAGGAGAGAAGGATGGAAGAATGGTGGGTAAAGATAGAAATAGACAACTAGAAAAGAATTGCCGAAGTCATGAAAAAAATTAGAAATGATGTCATCCAGCAATCAGAGGCTAAGAACACAAGAAATGGATTTTACAGAGAAATTAAGTGGGATGAACAAAAGATTATGGAGCCATGTGTATATGAGGAAATAGAAAGGACCGAGAATATAGGTAGAGATTCAGCAGAGTTTGATCTAAGAGAAGACAGAGTGGCCAGAGAAAAGAATAAGAAAGTTCGATAAAGAAGAGGAAGTGGAAGTGATAAGAGTAGAAGATAGTAGGATATTGACAAGCATGCAGGGAAGTATAATTCAGATAGCGAAAGCAGTAGAAAAGTTAGACTTAAAATTTGAAGAGAGGATAAGTAAGTCAGCCGGTAACAGCGCATATACCGGGATAGAATGCAACAAGTCAAGAGCCACTGGAGGATATACAGACAAGGGATATGCATATAGACCACCTCCAAAGGAACCAATTGAAATTAAAAATGGTTGGAATCCTAATAAAGGACGATGGAAAGAAAACAAGAGATTTGACAGAGTGGAATCCAAGAGGACAGGAAGATAAATGATCTAGATGTAAGACTGAATGGAAGTGGCCATACAAATGGACAGAGGATAGAGAACGTAGGGATTAAAATCCACATCCCAGGGGAGGCAGAGGTGATGTCAATAGAGAAAGACAACCACCAGATAAAATATAAACACTAGCATCAATAAAGGAAGGATTCACTGATAACAAGATTGGAAATGGAATTGGATCACGAGTAATGGAGAATGGACTTTAATATTGATCATGAAAATATGAGGGAAGAATGAGCCTAAATGGCCAAATAGTACAAAGGGATCCAAACTAAGAAAAACATGATAGATAGTAGTGTGAGATCGTAGATTGAGGCTGAAGATGTGTAGGTTTAGATATTTGTAGATGGATCTTAGCAGTATATGGTGAGCCTTCTCTGTTATGCATTCATATGTGTTCTGCGGTCATCAAATCTTATTATACAGAGAAGACAGGGACAGAGATCCCCTTCTTATAATGACTCACTGGATTAAGATTTCCAGTTAGATATTTGACAAATATCGTGAGTCAATGATTTAGAAACCAATCCATGGGGAAAGAACCCCTTTATAAAAAATACAAGTTATCAGTAAAATATTCTGAGCTCATGGATGAGCTGGACAAAAATATGCCAGCCTCCCAACCGACCTCGGTAATAGTGACCAGATCTGTCACTTAGAGGGTTATCATTTGTAAAGTGTGAGGTATGAACAGGTTTAATCGAGTCACAGAGATATCCTGTGGACTTGAACCTGTATATACAAGTAGGAGACAGAATAAATTCATGTAATGTTATAGCAAGATTAAATTGGTTTAATAATGCTGGTTGGGTCATCAGAGTAGGGATGTAATTTGCCTGGTTGCCTCTCTAGAAATAATCTCATCACTAAAGTTATATTAGAAGTAAATAGATATAAAATGGTTCTAACAGTAGTTAGGAGCATCTAGCTTGAAGTGCAGTAAATTAAAATTTTTTTAAGAAAAATTTTAAAGGAGGGGAATGGTGTAATGTGATGATCGCACATACTGCGGTCACACATATAGATATTTAACATTTAAAGAATGTAAAATATTGTGCTTGGTTATAAAAAAAGGTGAGTTTAAAAAAATTACAAAACAAAGAAATGTTTAAGTAAAAAAGAGAGGGAATTAGAATCGAAACGATTCTTATCTTTTACCCTTCAAAGTTCAGATTTTAGAAAGAATAGAAATGTTAAGGTTAAAAATATCGATATCATGTGTTTAGTGTAAGATTAAAAAAAATGAGAATAGGAATATAAATAAAATAGAAACTTAATAATGTAAAAGAAAGCGGTAGTTGGGGAGTTTAATAAAATATAAGTAAAATTTAGAATGCAACGAAAGATAAAGATCTGTTCTTAAACTACACATTTTGACGAAAAATGAAATGCATGTGTGAATGTATGAATAAAGAGAGTACGTTTTATTTCATGTCAAAATGAAATAATTTTATTAAAGAAAATGATTGATAAATAAATGTAAAATATTATATTATAAAATTGTATCAAATTGAAAATAATTTTGTTTAAGTTGTTGAAGGCATTTTTAAAGTAAAAAGGTGTGAAATAAAAAAACCCCGCAAGAGATCAAGATAAGGAAGGAATTTGAAAAATAAAGAACATTAATTAATGAATTGAAAAACAGTATTGGTCGAGACTTCAGTGAAGACACTGCTCTGATAAGAAGCAGAGAAATATAATAGAAAGCAGACATGAAAGTTAAATTTGGGAACATGAAAACAAACTATAACATAAGGGAAGCTTCAAGGATGTGTGGCTAAGGGCCAGTCGCAATCGCCGGTCGATCCAGACTTCCATGCTATAATGGTTCGCGTCTTGATGTAACAACTGCTGACGTAGCGCCTGCCAAAGGGTTCATTTTTGCCTTGCCTTGATGCCCACAATATGGAGGAGTTCCAACAATCAAATCTAACCGAAGAGCGACCATTCCCTACTAAAGAAGTGGAAAAATTTCCACGGGATGGTCAGCAAGACGCCAAGTTTATTCAGACTTTATCACCTAGGTAATTATGAATAAGACATTTTATATAATTATGTGCACATACTTTTAAATTTAGTGCAATTGCCAATCCCACATATAATGAGATAGACATTAATTAGACTCTTTTAATATTTGAAATGATTATACAGGGATAATTTATTTCCTCAGATTGCAATCATTTATAGAATCATCTATTGTATTTTTAGTTATTTTTTGTAGTGTTATAGCATAATCTGTTTTTTTTTATATTGAGTGTTTCTTTTATTATAATTTATTGTATTAAATATCCTTTATTTATGTAAAATCTGTTTCGTCTCTTTCTTCGCCTCTTCCAAAAAATAATATAATCTTAGGGTTGGAAATAATTATTATGCATTTGAGTACTTAATTAACACGTGAAGCTGGTGGTGCAGTATTTGATCCCATTAAATTTATAATTATCCAAGCGCTGTAACTCTGTTAAATCTTACAGCAGTCGGGAGAAGGTTGACCGGGAAATATAACCTGGGACTATACCCGTATAGCATACAGGTTCGGTCAAGTGCGGATATAGACTTGTTTATGTCCGTATTTTCTCTCTGCTTGTGGTAGCGGAAAGTGGGCGATCTTGAATTATAAGAATTCCCCATTATATCTATATAAAAGGGAAGTTTAAGCTTTCGATCGCTGGGTTTCCGTTACAATATTCATATACATAATTAAATACCCAAATAAACCATACATTTCAACCTGACCTTTATAAAAAATCATTTCCCATTTTATTACTTTACACTTAATTAATTTTATCCACATTTACTTTATATTATTTTATTTTTAAATGATTTATTATAATTTTAAAAAACTTTAACATTTTATTCTATTATTTAATACATATTATTGTCTTTTTTACTTATATTTTTAGTCAACTTCTAACCTTTTCTTATTTTTATTACATATTTTAATTAACTTTTTCTACATTACTAATTACTCACCTCTTTACAATCCTATTTCTAAAAACCAACTGACAAAATTTTTATACTTGCTTAACACCTCCCTCTATTATCATTTTCTTTAACATTATTCTTTTAACCTTTTTTTATATTCAAACTATTATTAACAATAATTGTTTATAAAATTATTGTCTTTATCCCAAAAATCCCTATTAAGATTTGGTTTTATATTTTTAATCAATATTGCTTCTTTAGTGTTCCTATCCCTTTTGTTATTTGTATAATTAATAATTCAATTTATACAAGATTAATTTAACATAAATATGTTAAGAGATCACCTATTTATTTGCATTCATTAGAAACAGGTCATAGGTTTGACAAAGATAGTATAAAAGTGATTAATTATACAAATAATAGAAAGGATTGGAAAATTAAAGAGGCAATATTGATTAAAAATATAAAACCAAATCTTAATAGGGATTTTGAGATAAAGACAATAATTTTATAAACAATTATTATTAATAATAGTTTGAATATAAAAAAGATTAAAAGAATAAAATTGAAGAAAAAGATAGTAGAGGGAATTGTTAAGCAAGTATAAAAATTTTGAAAATTTTGTAATTTGCTTTTTAGAAATAGGATTATAAAGAGGTGAGTAATTTGTAATGTAGAAAAAGCTAATTACAAATATGTAATACAAATAAAAAATGGTTAGAAGTTGATTAAAAATATAAGTAAAAAGACAATAATATGTATTAAATAGTAGAATAAAGTTAAAGTTTTTTAAAATTAAAAAAATTATAATTACAATAAATAATTTAAAAATAAAATAATATAAAATGTGGATAAAATTAATCTAAAGTAATAAAACGGGAAATGATTATTTATAATGATCAGGTTAAAATGTATTTTTTATTTGTGTATTTAATTAAGTATATGAATATGTGTATAAAATATATTATTCGTATAATTATATATTTGGATATTGTAGCTCTGATTGACAATTGAAATTGTAAGAGTAAAGTTTTGATATAAAAAATAGTATTGTTAAAGAGTTTAAGAAAGTGGTAAATGGTATGATATGTAAAAATAGAAATCAATACATAAAAAAAGAAAAAAATTATATTACATATATAATCAGTTTTCGGTTTATATTAAGATAGCAAATCTTTAACCTTTAATGGACAGATTTTAATATTCTCCACTCTCCAATTTTTCAGCAATCTATATCATTGAATCCTTGTTTTCTAATTTTATTGTCATAATAATGTTGACTGTAAGTTATTCTGACCCTCATACGTAGGACCTTAAGATCATTTAAATACACAGAAGAGGGATGACATAATACAGGCTGAATCTGTAGGATGCTGACAGATATAAAGTTTTATTGCTGGTTTCTTTAGACAATCAACATCTTTGAATACTTTTCTTATCCTTCCAAAAAATTAATTTTTATATAAAAAAACAAAACAGATTATGTATATCCTAATGTTTTCCCAAAGGTTTGTGATGATATTTTAGTTATATTTACATATTGGACTATTTCCATCATCTAATATTAAGTATTGAATCTTTTTAGAAAAATTTAATTTTATCTACATTTTCCAATTACATTCAAATGTTAGTAATAGCACATAGATTAGTATATGTATAACATTTTAAAAGATATTCTCTCTTCTTCAGGTGTCACTGGCCTGACCAGTGACAGTACTAGTAGCATGGGAATCAAACCTGGACCTTAAATTCTTGAATATTGAATTTTAAGGTAATGCTCAAAGATCGGTATATGCATATTTTGAGAAGTATTATTCTCTTTTTTCAGGTGTCACTGTCCTGACCAATGTCAGTACTAGCATGAGCATCAAATCTGGACCCTTAGATTCTTGAATATTGAATTTTGAGATAACACTTTTAGCAACACCTGAAGAAAAGAGAATAATACCTCTTGAAATGTTGTGCATATACTAACCCATGTGCTATTACTAACATTTGAATGTAATTGGAAAATTTATATAAAGTTAAATTTTTGTTAAAGACATTCAATATATAAATACAACTATGTATATCCTACATTTAATTTCTCTTGTTATAAAAATCCCATTTGATGTCAAAATTATTTCTGGTTCAGAAATAATTAAATACATATTAAAATTAAATGATCTCAGATAGTGTTTTTGATGAATACATTCACATTATAGTAATTCTCCTGCATCCAAGTTCCTAGTATGAATATTGAAATTTGCAGATCATACTGAAGTGTATATAATATGTACATATACAGTACTTACACACACCCCCATAATCATAATTTTATTAGTAAATAAATTAGTACTTTTGGAAAACAAGTTCAGTAAATATCTGTAAATTGATAAATTTAATTGCAGAGAGTTATCTGTTTTATTTAGTTCTAGTTATGATCAATGCTATAATTAATTTCTAAAAAATATTATTTCCATCCATAGAAATGGAGATTGGAAATTTTTTTTAAAAATCAATAAATTTTTCAGTTTTTTAGTTATTAGAGATTACTGAATAAGCTGATCTAACAAATAAATGGAGTGGATTAATCAGTAAAAATAAAATATGTTAATTTATTATTTTAATTACTGCCAATAAAATTTTGTAAACTATGTAAAAATAAGAACATATAGAATTTTAAAAGTGTATATTGTTATTTAAAACATAATTTTACATGGTATGCAGAAAGTATTTTGCATGCTCTTGCATTGATAAATTGCTACTTTACTAAAAAAAAAAAAAAATCAGTTACTTGCAACATTTTGCAGTTGCAGAACAAGCAGCTGCAATGTGAACTAAAAAAATAATGTTTTTTTTTCATTAACTTCTCATTTTTTTAATTTAATACTTTTTCTGAATCAATTCTATGCTTGCTTGAAGATCAGCTAGCTGAAACAAATTTCTCGAGTTTCACCTAAATTTGAATTACAAGTTATGGGTCTAGCAGTTTCCTATCACTATTCTGTGAATATAATATTTAATATTATTGTAACTACTTCAACTATTCTACCAATTATTAGTGTCTGCAAGTAAGACGTGAGTCTCTTATCATCTTAACTTAAATATTAATAACATTTCATTTAAGAATATTCCATAATAATCTATATAAGCATTTATTTTATATATAGCGCAATGTTTATAAATTGTAATACATTAAAGATCAGCCTTTCAAAGTGTTAATAATAAATGAATACTTTCACTCCCAATACAAGATATAGTATTTATGAAAGAATAAAATGAATCCACTTATTCTTTCCAACCCAAATGCTTATATATGGGCAAATCTTAAGTACTGGAAATGAAAGCGTGAGGATAGACCACTCACTTTAAATTACTGTTTACGATGTCTGAATGAATGACGTCGATGAAATTATCTAGAATTTACTAAACGTCACTCTCAAATGAAACTTAAACAAAAGTGAGTGGTCTATCCTCACGCTTTCATTTCCAGTACTTAAGATTTGCCCATATATAAGCATTTGGGTTGGAAAGAATAAGTGGATTCATTTTATTCTTTCATAAATACTATATCTTGTGTTGGGAGTGAAAGTATTCATTTATTATTAACACTCGTAAAAAAGCGCATGCACAATAGCTTGAAAGGCTGATCTTTAATGTATTACAATTTATAAACATTGCACTATATATAAAATAAATGCTTATTTAGATATGTTTAAGTTTCATTTGAGAGTGACGTTTAGTAAATTCTAGATAATTTCGTCGACGTCATTCATTCAGACATCGTAAACAGTAATTTAAAGTGAGTGGTCTATCTTCACGCTTTCATTTCCAGTATTTAAGATTTGCCCATATATAAGCATTTGGGTTGGAAAGAATAAGTGGATTCATTTTATTCTTTCATAAATACTATATCTTGTGTTGGGAGTGAAACTATTCATTTATTATTAACACTCGTAAAAAAGCACATGCACAATAGCTTGAAAGGCTAATCTTTAATGTACTAATCTATATGATGTATGATCAAATAACTAAATGAAATGTTCTTCTACTTTATGGATGTGAAATTGAATGTACTATAGAAAGAATAGATTTTTAATGGAATAAGCAAGTGAAAAGACTTTTTAAAAAAATTATAGTAAACTTGAGCATAACTTTTGTGAAACAGGCAGATTTTATTTATTTTATAAATATTATCTTAAAAGACATTCCAAAGAGATGCAATATTGATTGCTTCCTTTTGAGAGAATATGGCTAAGAATAAGAGTATAGTGAAAGGTTGCACTTAGTCAAATTGTTAAATCTTTCAAAAAATTTGCTATAGAGGTTGAACAGTATTTCAAAATACTAAATACATAGACTTTGGGATCAGCATATAAATTTCATGGACTGATTTGACTATCTAATTTGTATAGTTATTATAATTTTTTTCTTCTTCTACAATTAAAATGGAATACTTATTTATGAGTGCTATTAATAATAAGTGTAATTTAGCTATAAGCTTTCACTGAGAAATAAAGTTAAGAAGGATAAACATTTAATTTTAGGAATCCACTAATTCATTATACAACTTTTGGTTTCCAATAGACGAATGTATATAAAAACAATATTTGTAACTAACTATTTTCTTCACTTACATCTTAAGTACTATAAAATGAGGTAGTGATATTTATCTTTTCCATTTTAAACACTAAATAATTATGGAGTCAGCCTACAGATTAACATGTAATCCATTTAAATAAATAACAAAAAGTTATAACATTTCCTTTTATTCCTTTTAATCAAAAAAAAAAAGTATAACATTAATGTATAAATTAATTATATAAAAAATAAATTTAATTATACGTTTTTAAATTCCGATAATATTCTGTTTAATTAAATAATATAAAGTTGATTTGACTAATCACACTTTCCAGAGGAACTATAAGCCCAATTGTTTACTTTTTAACTGAGATGATAAAAAAAAAAATCTGTTGCTTGTGCTATAAATTATTAGTTCAATAAAATTAAGGCAATTTATTTCTTTGTTGGTTTTTTTCACTATTGTAGAGCAAAAAAAAAACCCCTACTTGTTATATAAATTTAAAATTCATTGTAATACAATTTTGCATTATATGCAAGTTACCCAAATATTAACATTAAGTAAGGTCACATTAAAGAAATATCAACACAGTCCTATTTCAAAAAATTAAAGTTAATTATTTTCATAACATTTCTTTCATACGCCGTATATATTCTCTGGAAATAATAACACGCTGAATTTGTGAAGTGCCTTCATAAATCTGAAATAAAGAATATGTAAATATATTTGTGAAATAGAAGATTTAATTAAGTGTACATTTTCACATACAAATTTAAGACTTATAAAACTATAAGTTAAACACACATAAAACTAATCAAAAATTGAGTTGAAAAGCTAAATATAAAATGGTAAAAAGATTATAAGATGGCACTAATAATTAAGTCAAAAATAATTGCATGTTAAAAATATAATCACTACTGGTTTACATTTAAACTTGATAATTTGATTTTTTAAATTACCATTTTCATGTGATCTCTTTCATCTTTTACCTTTGTTTAATTTTATTTCTAGAACTTAAAAATTGCTTTATTTTTTTCAAAATAAAACTAAAGATGTTGGCACATTACTAACATTCCATTCAAGATTTAATATAACGTCTCAATTTTCAATACAAATAAATTACACAACGAGTCATCAAAATTCTGAAATAGTAACAGTTAATCCAATGACCATTTGTTACCCAATCTATAAGATTTATACATGATAAAAATTCAATTTGTAATACTGTTAAATTAAAATGTTAATTATTCTCCAGTAATCTATTATATTTAATTAACAGCAGCTCAACATCAAATAGTCCACACATATAATGTTTGAATGTTACTTTCAAGGATACATTAAAATATTTTTTCAACATTATTTTAAACTGTCCATATAATGCATGGATATTATTTTGAAAGGTATATTAAACCATATTTTCAATAATCCTATTTTACTTTAATCACTTTCAAAAAATTGCTTACCAACTATGAAATGTATCATCTAATATTTCAATATATTAAGATCAAATCTGTATAGTTCCTTATAAAGTATTTAAAAATACAAATTCTTTTTTATTCAATCTATATATGTGATATTTTGAGTACTATATTAGGTTGTATCCAGAATTATGACACTTCAATGATGACAAAAGATTACATGTCTTAATTGTTTACCAATATAAGCGAAAGCAAATTGACAACCATAATATATGCTTTCTATAAATAAATGTTTAATTTATGTATAAGACCATATTCATTCAATAAGCATATAGCACTGAAAAAACTAAATAAAGATGGTAAAAAACAGTTTTTATTCTCCTACTCTTAAATATAATGTTAGGAATTGCTGTTAATGTTAAGAATTTTGTCCTCCAATGCCCAAAGTTTTGACAGACTTCATCTATGAAGATGAAATAAATTTATTTATTTTTTTTTTTTTAAAAAAAGCCCTTTTTAGAAAAATATCCAAATATAAATAGCATGTTCCTAACTATCTAGATAAAATTTTTGCTTGTATAACCATAATGCAAACACATGAAATTCAACTATAGATATATAATTTCATAATACAAATATGTATCACAAATTACTATGATGAGACATAAAAAAATCAAAGGGATTTAATCCGAATTTAATTCCAACTTTACACAATAAAACTATATAGAAGACATAGACTAATCTGATGTTTTCAACACAGAAAAATGCAAAAGATGAAAAATAATCTCTACAAATGTTTGGTAGAAATTAAATTTATTTTATAGATAACAAACCTAAACTCAGTCAGTTAGCTTATTTTTTCACGAACTTTATAGTTTTTGAATTTCAGCTATTTGCTTGAATAGTATAAAGAAATAAAAGATATCAGCTTTGAATCCTATATCCAACAATAGCAAAAGCTAGAACATTGTGTGGGGATGGGAATATTATAACATATACCATCTAGTATATATTAATTATTCAGGGTACAATTGATGGCTCTAAGGATGAATGAAGTGCTCTTGGAATATTATTATCCTTGGAAAATTGTATTTAAAACTAGAAATCCATAAGGATACAGCTTAAGTGTGATAAGCTTTAACAATTATAAATTACTAAAGATTGAGTCATTAATTATCTTATTTGTTTTAAAAGTTGAATTTAAAAGCATTTTTAAAAATTAATAATTTAAAAGTATCTTTAAGAATTAATCCAGGTATTCATAGAATACAGAAGGCAATTTCTGCTAGATGGTGATTTATTCTGATAGCACAAGATCTATTTAGATATTTCCCAATGTTATTCATAAATGTTACTTGTCTCCTTAAGTAATTTTTGACAAATTAATTCACCTCCGTACCCATAACTAGAGTTCTAGTCAGGGATGAGTAAATATTAAAATTTATCAGGTCACAAACAGCCTTAGAATTTTTTTTCAAATAGATAGCCATTGACCAACACAGTTAGCCATTCAAAAATACTCAGTAAATGAATATTTAGATAATTTTAGCTAAAAAATAATAATCATATGAATGTTGATGCACTAATTATAAAAATAAAAATTATGACTATAATAAGGTACAAACTTTACTGTTGGTGGTCCTTGATAATAAAAAAAAAAACTTTACCGTTGGTGGAGATGGAGGTGACATATTCCTTTGAGTACTTAGTTTAAGCTTATCTTTAATGATACTTAAAATAGTAATAAATGCTACCCCCCTTCCCCCAAGTATTTCAAAGCAGGATAACAAATTTTTAGAACTTTTAAATCTAAACTGCAAAAAAGAAAAGTTTAATGATGATTCTTGTATCGTGTTTCTGTTTAATATTAAAGATATGATGAAATACACAATTTTTTTGTGGAGTAAAATTTATTAAAAATATAGTGATTTCTATTACACACCAAAAGTGACTTAAATATACTTCTATCATTATATGTTGAATGATACGTCTCAAAAACACATAATAATATTGTAATATCCTCATTAATAACATACTTAATCTTTGTATGTGGAATCCTAGCAATTACTTTTAGAAATAAATCTTAAGAATTTAAGATGGTGTTTTTCCATGAGAAAACAATATTTATTAGAAAAATAGAGCATAAGGTCATCATTAAAAGTCAAATTGGTCTATACTCTAAAACAAAAATACACAGCCTATGAGCTGCAGAAAAAATTTTCAGAGTTACGGATTCTCAAAAAATTTATGTATAATAATTTTAAAAAAATAATTTTCTCTTTAAAATTTAATATCTTTTTAACATATGCACTTATTAATTTTATAATAGCTCAACAATGCTGAGTTGAGTACAGAGAAAACACTCAAACCCAAACACAAGATATTTATTTTATAAAGAGCGGCCATCTTATCTTTAACCTAAATTCTGATTTATATAGACCAATCTGAAGCATCTTGGTTTGAGAGAGTGAAGAATGTTACTCTGTTCACTTTTACATCCAATACTTTCTTACATTAACATTTGCGAAATCTTTTGATTTAGTATGTGTTACTATTATGAATTAATAGAAATTATGTAACATTCAAATTTATTCATTAAGCACACAGATCGTATGAAATTAAAGATGCTTTAGATTGGCTTACATAAATCAGAATTTAGGTTAAAAATAAGATGGCTGCTCTTATCTTTATAAACTTTCTATCTTGTGCTTGGGTTTGAGAGTTTCCTCTGTACTCAACACAGCATTATTGAGCTATTATAAAATCAGTAGGGCACATGCATTAAAAAGATGAAATCCTTTTTCTTTAATTACATATGATCAATGCGCTTAATAAATAAATTTGAACATTACATAATTTCTATTAATTCTTAATATTAACATGTAAAAAATCGAAAAATTTTGCGAATATTAATGTATGCAAGAAATTAATGAATGTAAAAGTGAACAGAGTAACATCTTCACTCTCTCAAATCAAGACACTTCAGATTGGCCTATATAAATCATAATTTATGTTAAAAATAAAACAGACACTTTTATCTTTATAAAGACTATATCTTGTGTTTGGGTTTGAGAGTTTCCTCTGTACTCAACATAGCATCATTGAACTATTATAAAATCAGTAAGGTGCATACGTTAAAAAGGTGAAATCCTTTTTCTTTAATTTCATATGATCTGTGTGTTTAATAAATCAATTTGAATGTTAAATATAAGAATACATATTTTTTATTAACATAATTGTAGCTGAGTTGGAAAAACATTATCCACAATAAAATAACATATTTATGTCCCATCATAAACAAAAGTGATAATTTACATTGGCTGAAATTCACTTAGTGAAAAATAACTACATAAAATTATTTGATACTTAAATTGGAGTTCATTATATTTCCTAATTAGAGTTTTAGGGAAGAAGTTGTGAATAAAAATAAATTGCACACGAATGTTTAAACTAATCATTTTACACATGAAACTCATATTTCAACATCAAAACAGCGATATATTTCTTAGAGATCACATACTTTGACCAAGAAACTGATTTTATAATAACTTTTTATTATTAATTTCCAACGTAAACTTCAAAATCCAGATTTTTAATTCACTAGAATTCAGAATTGCAGTATAAGGAAAATTGATGGTAATTTTGAACATGATTTAATTTAATGATGTCTATTATTCACTTTGTAAAATCATTCGCTGATAATAAATTATGCATCGACTATATTCAGCATTTAGTAAGTGATTAAGAACTATATTTTAAAGCTGGATATGAACTGTAATAACAGGAAATTATGGAAAGAACTGAATCTACAGATGTCTATATGACCACATACTTTTCTAAAGGACTAAATTATTATCAACAATAAGTATCATGAACACACTATTCTTATCAGGTACATATATATACAATAAAATGCAAATACTTCCATTCTTCTTTTTTAGCATTTAATGCAAAACTATGATTACATTTTCAAGGCGCTAAATTTTCTTAAAATCCTTTATCATAGCATATTTTTAAAGAAAATTGTTTAATCATTTTTACATATGATAATTAACAAATGCTTCTGAATAAAGGGCAGTACTGTGGTTAGTGGGAAAATAGAATCAGAATTAAAGGTTCCAGAATCAATTCCCAATTAAGTAAGGCAAAAAAATTCAATTCAGTCAGTAATAGAGTTAGCATACTCAATATGCCATTAGAATGCTTAATGTTAGTCTCTTGAGCAATATATGATTACATACAAAGGAAGGTCATTAATAAAATGCACATAATTTCCCATATGACATCATCATCTTAACTAATCAACTATAGTAAAAAAAATACACTTAAATAATCCATTGCAAAACAAAGACTAATCTACAAGTGTTGATGAAAGCTGAGAAAATTTAATCACAAAATAATCAACATTGTTCTTTAGCACATCCTTCAGTTTAAATCAGTTAAATATCCATATCTTGTCAATAATGAATGGGCAGTTGAAATTAATTAAGGGTCCTCTGCATAAAAAAGTAATCATCTTATTTGGGAAAGTTTCAGATGCATGAAAACTTTTCTTATTCTGCATTGAGGTTCTTCAATGACTCATATTTCTATGAAATTTTTTTTATCAATACTCAAAATTGTGGAATCCTATAAAAGTTTATCCAAGACAAGTGTAAAATCTCTTATTTAAGATCACTAAAAGAAAGTGAGATCACATCAGTTTCGGTTACAGTGGCAGTGCAATATCTGCTATATTTGACTCCAAGTTCATCTGATAAATATCTTACACAAGAGATAATAATCTATGATTTATTTATAAATTTTGATTGCAATATATACTCCAAGCAGCACTTTATAACATTTACATATGTAGGACAAGTGATTTTTTTATGAATATAGTATATATATGCAAATTAAGATTAAAATAAAAATAATTTTTAAAAAAAAATTTAGTTATTAATAATAAATTGAAAGAGCACATTAACATTTATATGTATTGTGTATTCATTCTTTCACATTATCTCAAAAATTAAAAAGAAATAAAAAAGACTAACTATACTATATTTTTATTTATTTTTCTTAAATAAAATAGTCAACAAATTATCAGACTATCTCTAGTCTTACAGATTTTCTGAACAAATACAATAATCTTTACTAAAAACATTTTACTAATTGACATCTTCTATCCAGAAATACCTTATCTAAAACTTATCTTTTAGCATAGTTGTAATTTTAGTTATTTCAAATATGATTTTTTTCTTTCATAATTAATCGATAATTTTCAATTTATTAAGAAAAAGGATGAATTCTCTTAAATTTTGTTTAGATAATATTATATCAAGCAAAATACTACATTAAACTTTGGGGGGGGGGGGGGTATCAGCGCTTTCAATGTATTTAACATGAAGAAAGAATAATTAATAAACAAATACTGGATAGTTTTAATGAAACTATGCAAGAGAAAATAATGGTCACTAATAATAAACACTCATAAATTTTATTAAATTTATGAAGTTTAATTTTTTAAATTTTTGTTTTTTTATATATATATTTTTTTTACTTGTTTAATTTTTTTTTGAATTTGTGTATAAATGAAGTGGTATATATTGATGCAATACATATACATTATATTTTCCTTTATATAATCACAACTGTAATAAGGGATATATACATTTAAAAATAAACCAACCAGGAAATATCATTATAATGAAAATAGAATAGGACTGATCTAAACATTGTTGGAAGAGACCACTATGTATATTACATTGATAAACTCTATAAAACTATAACAAGTTGATACTATTATAGAGAGCTACCAAATCATAATGCTTCTTGATAATCATATAAATGACACATTATTTGTTTGGTTTTTCAGGTTTTCTCAATGACATAGTTACTATTCAGATAATAAATAAAAATATTTTAAAAGATAATTATTATTAGTAAATTTTAATATACTTTTGGATATAAAGATGGATTTTTCTTAAAAGTAAAATCTTACTTGATAAATTTTAGCATCTCGCATCAATTTCTCCACTGGGTATTCACTGTTAAAGCCACAACCACCAAATATCTATAATTAATAATTTATTACTTTTTTACAATCTTGTCTAAAATTGTTTTCCCATTTGTGATAAAAGTTAAAATAAAGACAAACAATGTAAAAAGTATTAAATGCTATATATAATTTATTTTCTCACCTGGACTGCATCTGTTGCACACTTGTTAGCTACATCAGCAGCATATGCTTTAGCAATTGAAGCATAATATGTATTTTTATTACCCTGATCTATTTCCCAGGCAGATCGTAAGACTATTAGACGAGCTGTTTCAACACCAATAGACATATCTGCTATCATAAATGCAACTGCTTGATGCTGTAAAATAAAATAACACTTTTGGTAAATTATAATTTTTAGCTTAATCTAACTAGTCTACAAAGATTCATAAATGTTAATAATTTTTCATATGTATAAGCATATATATATAATAAAACAAAGTATTAACAGTAATAATAAATATTATTAATAACCATTATAAAATATAAAATACTTTAAAACATCAAGTAGATTAATACTTTATTACTTTATTTATATAAATGGTATTCATCTTATAGCTAAAGACGCCACTCTATGGCGCGTTTTTCGTGCTAAAACACATAAAAATGCTGTTTCCGCGGCTGACAAGTTCGAACCCGCGTATTCTATAATACAACTTTTTTGTTGTGCTACAGAATGCAGGCCGCTATGTCACATCATAGTACAGCATGTATGTTGCATCGCAGCAAATACATTTTCCGAATTCGCACAGTTTATAAAATATTTACGGCTTGATGAGAGAGTTTGTATTTGAATTCGATGGAAATGTTGTTTTCATTGGATTTTATTTTATTTTAAAGTATTGAAATGTTCAGATTTTTTAAAGTAATAATTCTAAGACTTTTTACAACGTACTGTATTGAAGTTTTAATTGGGAAAATGTTAAATATCTATGTTTTTAGTGAGTTGCAATTAGGTAACGTGTCAAGTAACATACTGTTCGTAACATTCCACGAGACAAAGAAGTAAAAAAGAGCGGTACCAAAAAAATATCCAGTAAGAAAAGTACAAATATACAAGATTTTTTGTAAATTTCATAAAAAGAAAATATTATAAACATGTTTAATAAATAAAGAAGACATTTATATGTGTTTGTTGTTGTTTAAAAAAGTTTGAGTTTCTTTATTTTGTCCAAGTATGGTTACAATTTTGAATTTTTTTATTTTAGCATTACAAACAACAGAACACTAACCCTAAAACTAACCCTAACCCTAAACCTAACCCTAAAACTAACCCTAAACCTAACCCTAAAACTAACCCTAAACTTAACCGTAACAACTTTTACTTTTTATTGTCATTCAGTTTGAAGTAAAAAATAGCCGTAATATCTCTTTGTCTGTAAAAATAAAAAAAATGTAAAACGAACACTAAAAAAATAAAAAATAGACTAAGAAATTGGTATTTGAGTATTAACTAAGCTATGATGTACTACGCAACACAAGTAAAAAAATATCCGATAGAAAATTGATAAAAAAAAGCCGTAACACAATTAAAAAAATATACGATAGAAAAAACACGACTCAAATTGTAATTTGTTGATTTTATTTTACATTTATTATTATCATTTAAATTGTATACGTTAATAAAAAATAATATTTATAAAAGACGATATTGTTTTGTTTTTATTTTTGCATTACAAAAAAGCACAGCAAAATTATTATAATCAACGGCCCGGGAATGGTAATATTTTATAGTTTTAGCATGAAAACGGCGCCATCCAACGGCATCTTTATCTATAAGACAAGCACCATATAAATATAATAAAGAAAAATAAAAACTGTCCAATCTATGATATTTTATGTAATTTACTACAGATATGAAAGAAAAATGATCAAATGGATATTTAATCAGAGTATAAATGAGCATATTGAAATTTAGATCTATGAAATGATCTAATTCAGAGATTGGAAAATTGTGGTTTACAAGTGACATGCAATTCTTTGACCCCAATCTTGCAATGCTTTTTATCATGATAAACATAACACATTTTTTATTTCCTCTTATAATTTGTAAATAAACATTTTGATGATTCTAGGAGAGGAAAAATTTGCTTTACAACATTGTTTCTTGAATTCAGGCTTATTATAGAATAGTAATTGTTGTATATGATGAATGTTTAAATATTAGAAATTTTTGAATAAATCAAACTTCAAAGTAATTTTTTGTTTTTTGTTTATTTATTTTTAAGAGAATTTGTATGTTCATTAAGAAGTATACAAATTCTATTATGTTCTGTTTCTAAAATAAATGTTTAAATATATTCACAACCATTCAGAAATTCATATTTTTCATGAACCTATTTTTCACTTTTTGTGCTTTTATTTGGAAAGGAGGGAAGGAGATATTTAAACAAAATGGCTCTTCATGTTAAAAAGTTTGCTGAACCCTGATCTAATTCATAATAAAACTGTATAATGCTCTGAAAGGTTTATGATGAAAGAAGAAGAAACATAGCAGCACTGAGAAGAAGGGATTTCATTATCACAATAATGAATCCATCTTAGAGCAGCTTAAAATCAAAAAGATAATAATTCATTCTGGAACATTAACTAATATTAAAATATGCATACATATACATGAGAAGACAAAAACAAAAAAGCAGTAAATAAGAAATATTCTCTTAAAATCTATATTCTTTCATTGTACTTAAATAATTTATCACATTGTGAAATAATCAAATAATGAATTAAATTAAAAATTACTTCATATAATAACTAATTATAAAACAAAATAACTAAATTGTTTCTCTTCAATATTGTAGCTACAATTTTTGGGCTCCTATGCAAAAAAAATGTTAACATTTATAATGTATACCTTAATACTTTTTTGAAAACATATATAAAAAAATAGAACAAAGATTAATAAAAACAATTGATATAGTGAATATATTTTATCAATTATCATTAACACTTAATGGCTTAAATTACAGACTATTTATTTCTTATTGTCCATTAAAAATCAACAGTTTAAGGGCCGGCTTATTTATGCACATTATTCTGGTTTTCTATACAATAACTAAGCCACCGGTTCTCCTATTTTTGTCTCATCTATATGAAGATTAATATATTAATACAAACACATTTAGAAGTAATGGAATAAACTGGATGACATTTTGAATGCCCAATATAAATGAATTTAAAATTTCACAATAGAACTAAGTGGTAAATAAATGGGAATGCAAATGAAATCTTCCAAAATATTTATGTATTGCAAACATATTTATAAATAATTATTTTCATCGCTTTCTAGCCTAGGGTTTTCCAATCTTTTCACACCCAGGTACTTCTTTTAAACCAATTTCTATAAGAGGAACTCTTATTTTTAAAATAGTAGCTGTTTTTTAAATATTATTTTATTCAGTGCCTATCTCTAATGTAAAATAGTAGAAATAAGATAATGAGTTGGGAAAGGAAAATTACAATACTATTAAACAAACTTAATTTAATTGTGTTATCTGAAAAGCCTGTAATAATTGTTACACTGATCTAGTCAATGAGATTATTACGTTTACATTAATGCACTTAAGTTTGTTTTTTTTTTAAATCAGACAAATGTTGCAGTGACACTAAACAAATTTTAACAAATAATTGTGCTTCTGAAATATTGGCTATCTTTTTTTCTTATTTTGTTCTGCAGTTCCTCTAATTTTCACAAATTTGAATTGTAAATTTTGTCTTTTTCCACTATTGCTGATTATTTTCCATGTAACTCTGAACAGCCCATTGTATACCCTCAGGGGTATGCATATTACCGGTTGGAAACCACTGTTCTTGTCTATTAAATATCAAAAAAAAAAAACAATGAATTATAGTGATCTTTTTATTTTTGAAATACTTTAAGTAATTGATAGTGGGATCTATCAAACTAAAAGGTTTTCCTATTTCTGATATAGTCTTAATGAAAAATGAACATGTTCCACGATTGACAATACATGAAATGAGAACAGAGTAGTACATTAACTAATTATTTTTATTGTTATTCTCTCTTTAAAAAAAAAAAATTATTCACTAAATAACAAAAAATTGTTTTAAGTCAAAAACTTTGAGTTTCCTTGGTATTTAAATAAATGAACTTTTTCCAAGATAATATACTGCACATTTAATCAATTCAATAAAATATATTTATATATTTAAGTACAGGTGATGATACACACATGTGTGCTCTCACAAATATACATAATATACAATGAAAAAGATCAGTGAACTACAGAGATAATTAATTAAGACTACAAAAATATATAATTTCTTTTATTAAAAAATCATTGTTTTTTTTTTTTTAGATTCTTAGTAATTAGTTGAGAGATCTTTCAACATTTTCATGTCATTTTTAAATTTTGAAAAACAATTCTTATAATAAATAGTTTACTACCACCATAGTTCTCTAATCTTCTGTCTAATTATGTATATACATAATGCGAAGTTTAAACTTATATATAAATTAATGAATAAATAAACAATCAATAGAAAAACAAAGTAAAAAAACTGTATATATAGTGAATTAATAAATAATTATTCAAAAATGTTTATTTTATATAGTTTTGATTTAATTAACTCCTCACATTTAATATTTACAATAATTGTGATTTAGTATTGAATCAATGTAAAACATTTCAATAAATTACAAAAAAAAAAAGTTTTAAATAGCACTATCAAAGAATAATACTTTTCTAAAAAAAATTAATTCACTAGAATAAATTAACTGTTTCTGAAACAATCAAAATATAAATGGCAAAACATTTATAATATATGATATAGATTTGATGGCAGAGTTTCTAATTTGAACTGATTAAAAATAAAAATGAGAACTTCATCATCTTGACTTCTTAATTACCACCCAATATATTGATAATTGTATTATTCTTGCTAATTCAAAGAACTTTCTTAAATAGTTTGAATGAAACTTATAAAAAATTTTATTTAGTAATTAGTGTTACCCCCCCCCCCTCCATACTTAACCAGTCATTGATGGAAAAAAAATCTCCAGCATCTTTTAGCTTAATTTGTAATTAGCTTGAAAATATCTAAAAGTTTAATTACCTTAATAGTTTTTTAGGTAGAAAGATTGCATATTGAGATAAAACACAGACTACAATGTTCTGACATTGCATTTAACAAGTTAAAAAGAATATTTTATTATAGTAATGTAATTACTTCTGTTAAATTGTTTACATACAAGTTTATAATTCTTCCAAATTTATTGTATGAAGATGAAACATGAAATCCCTATTAACATAATATAAAGTTAATGGAAAAGTTTATTTAAATATAATCTATTCTTAAAATTAAACCAACAAAATCATAAGTTCTTCATCTTTCTGAATATAATAATATTAAAATCTGCTATTGTAAGGACATATTTTTATTGGATTGGTCATATGAACTAAATGAATGGTAACAAATTTATAAAAAGTATTTCATGAAAAACTTGAGAATGGTTTTTGTGTAAAAAAAACAACATCCATTTATACCATAAAGAAAAATTATTTTAAGGAATTCTAGAAATTGGGAAGATATGACTGATAATATAATGAAATAGAAAACTACAATTAAACAAAATAGTAGTTTTTCAGAAAATAAAATTTGCTGCAAAAAGAATTTAAAAATAGCATCACAGACTAAAAAAAACAGACATATTTGTGTTTCAAGGAATAGTTTGCATAATCATCACTAAATTCATCTTTAACTTTTTGATCTTTATCTTTCTATTCTTTTTGTTCTTTAATAAACAGACTGATCTTATTTGTCTCAACTGATTGTAAAAGCAACTATAAATATTAACAAATTCACTAGATATATAGAAATTATAAAATATCAATAACTTAGATGAAATTAATAAAAACAATAAGCAAAACTTAAATGGCATGTCAAGGTGGTATCAAAATTAATAAGATAAGCCAATTTCTATATCTGAATTAATCAAATTAAACAGATGGTGAATTTAAATAATATGAATATTTAATGGGAAATAATCAATAAAATAAAAGCAGATTTTTCTCTAGATATTCACTGCATAAATAGATTTTAACATCATTAAATTAATATAACATTTTCAGATTGAATAAACACAGTGGAATGGGGCTTAAACAGTAAAAAGCTACCTAAATAAATAATTATTAATAAATGCAATTAATGAAGCAAATTCAAGTAATAAAAGAAAAAAATAATTACATTTTAAAAAGTATTGGATAATCATCAGAGTATAAATCCTAGGTGGTCAACAATTTTCAGTAATTGGGGAATATATTTATTGTACATTAAATTTTATCTACAAAAGCAAATGCAGTGAAACAATGAGACTATTAATTACATTTTAAATTTTAAAAAAAATATTTAATTTTTACTGAGATATCCTTTTGGATGTTAACAAAATAAAAATTGTCTTTAAATAAATGAGCCATTGCTTATCCTGCATAATATGCAAGCTTACAAAGTATGAAATTAAGAAAATGTTTATTTGATATTAGAAAAAAGACATTCAATTCTGGAAGAAACAAAGAATAGCTGACAAATACTACATAGTAACTAAATCCATTTAAAAATGCAATGCAGAGCCTTTGGAGAATAAGATTGTTAACAAAAATAAAAGATTCTAAAAGATGAAAAATTAGCTATTTCAAACAGATTTGTATTATAGCAGCCTTTTTAGTCATTATATACCAAGTTTAGCAAGAATCATAGACTGTTTAGAATTCAGCTGATATAAATTAACTAATAGACATGAATCAGAAATGTCAATCTGTAATACATAAAAGTTAGCATCCTCTACTTTATGTATTGCATTAGGTGCTTCAGGATGATCGAAAAAGTATGTTAAATATTTTTGACCTAGGATAGAACAATGACTGAATGAATTCCTTTCATTAGGATAGAGTGAATATTTTAATCCTAAAAAGAATTACATCTTCATCAAATAAGAAATGTGACCCAACTGCTGAATATTGCCATGCAATTTTTATGTTATAACTATTTGTGAGATAACACCTGCATTATGAATTGTAAATACAATTTGCCCACTTTACTTCAAACACTTCTAGCAATCTGATTTTCAACTGTCTCAATTTTTATTGTATATAGACAATAACATTTTTTTTTGCTAAAAAGTGCTTGAAGTAAAGTGAACAAATTCTATTTATATAAAATATTACAGCAAAATAAAATGATAGATTTAGTGACATTTGTGTGTTATGAATTCGTCTTTGGACTAACTGGGTGATAGAAAAAATGTTAAAGAAAATAAGCATTTGAATGTCCTATCAAAATATTACAAGAACACATTATAAAATCCAGTGTTATTTAATACGGCATGTTCTTATTATTTACTTAAATAACAAAAATCTCTTTTGGGATAGTAAAATCAAATCACAATGGAATACTATATCATTAATTATAGAGAATAAAGTATTATAATTGTTCTCTCATCCCAAATGTGAGAAAGAGATGTTGCCATTATTATATAACATTTGTATCAGTTTAAATTTAGATGCAGCGAGTAAAAAAATTATATATGTACATTAAAAAATTATCAATGATTAATTATATAATCTCAAACAATAATTTTCTTGCATGAACCTACATAAGAATAGATATTTGTAAAAACTTTAATATTTGTGTTAATATTAAGAATACACACGCATATATAATTCGACTATATATAAATAAATAAATCAAATCAAATAAATAAATGAGAAACTTTTATTGATTTCTTCTAGCGCTTTCAAAGGTATAACCTTCATTTTCAAGAAGTACAATATACCTTCATTTTCACGAAGTGCAAATATGCAAAATAGGACAGATTAAATATGCAAATAAGGATGGGAAAATTTAAACTTGCTATTTCTTACATAAGAGAATTCTCCATTTCTATTAATTGCCTACTGCAAATAAAAGCACTTGCTGCTTTTCTTGTTTAAAATTACATACAGAAATAAGAGAAAGAAATTCTTGAGCTGGTAATAAGATTTCTAAAAAATTATACTTCTGGGTAATCACATCACTTTATTCAACTGAGATAAGATTAGTCTTTAGGGTCATGACCACTTTTAAGATAGTCCTCTAACTTTGGAAGTAGACAATGAATGTAAAAAAAAATCAGTATTGAACATTTAATGCTTTTGACTATTACATAGGTAATGTTGTTATAGTTATTTTAGGCATCACTATTCATCAATAATACGGTTTGTCTTTGAAACTTATGATTTATATGCTTATTATTGCTGGTGATTAGAATATATCCAGGATAATTTGAAATCATGTGAGAAGATAAATATATAGTATTCTTTCAAATATGCCAAGATTATTTCTAGATGAAGGGTTTTATTTTTAAAATTATTACATTAATCAATAAAATTCTATTTTTTATTCACTTTGCATAAAATAAAGATTGTGTCTTAGTGAATTGTAATAATATAGATATCTTTAATTCGCTATTATACTGAAAACAAAGTTAAATGCAAATTATTTCTATACCATGATCTAAAAGATGAAATTAATGATTCTTAAAATAATGGCTAATAAAAGATCCATTAAATTATTATTTTAGATGTATTTCGAAAATAAAAAATTAATAGGATAGTAATCTTTTTTTTTTTCAGACTAATTTATGATTAAAGTTTCATCCTTATTAATGTGAATGGTGCAATAGTACAATTTATATTAAGCACTGGTTTTAAAGGATTAAAATTTTTTATTAAGATAATGCAATAATCAGCCATGTTTAATACAGTTTGTTCAATAATCCTGATGATTTACATTCAACAACTCATAAAACATTATATGCTAGTTTTTTCCAACTAAAAAGGATTCTATTGCAAAAAAAAAAAGTTTATTTCTGAGATATCTTCAAAAGCATTTAAAATAAATATAACAAAATGAGAAATTTCATCTCTATAAAAATCTATATTTATCAAATGGTCAATCACATGACATTTAAGCATCAAAAAAAAATCTGAGCTCAATTGTTCTATTCATTTGACTAAACTGATAATTTAATTTTTCCATTTAGAATCAATCTAAGGATTTCTAGCTTTTTGTCTGTCAGTCTCAATTTGGGTGAAACTCCTTAGAGCTATTGAGAATTATACTTTATAAAAGTTATGAAAGACTTGAAAATTAGTGCAAAATAAACGTTTCAGCAGTAAAAAAAATAGTTACTCTCTCTTTTTTTTTTTGTAAAAGACATATTATATACAAATGAATGAATATACAACAAGACCTCAATAAGCGGTTTCCCAAATGTCTTTCTTTCCATAGCATATTTAGTTGCCTCATCAAGTGCTCTCTGTGCCAAACCAACAGCACCAGCAGAAACCTAAAAGAAAAAAAAAAGTACTTATAATACAGTATATATATTACAATTTCATTTAAAGTTTTTTTACTATATAAGCAGAGATTACACTTTCTGAGTTTACATATAAATAGTTTAGTTTTAAAAAAGTAATTAGAACTAAAAAATCAATTAATTCTATTATTTCATACTCAATACAGAATTGGCTAACCCCTTTTCAGCTTCATTATATGATTGATTATTTTTTTCACCATAAAAATAAACAACCCAGTTTTCTTTATCAATGGCGACTTAATTTAAATGTGGTTACCTAACAGTTTCTTATTATTTCTTAAAATTAAAAAAAAAAAAAATCCTCATAATATGAAACTTTCAACTGATGATTTATATTGCAGCCTGATAAAATCAGATTTGTATTTTTCAACTAGGATTTAACAGTATAATATATCAAAAAATTCATCATGAAGGAAATTCTCATTTGTAGAAAGCTTGAAAATACATCAATAAAAATAAAATATAGTAATCTGTTTTAAATGAAAAATATGCTAATTTATACAAGTTATTACAAGAGAATTTTTTCACCTGAAAATGAGAAAAACGGCAAGATTCTATAACCATTAATATAAATATATTACTATAATAGTAAATTTCAGCATATTTCACAGGGAATAAGTCTTATTTTGAGGATACTTAATAAATGATAATGTCAGATATTAAAAATGCTTAGTCCATGAAATGGGGGGAAGGAAAATTCAAAAACAAGCATGAAACAGTTACCAATTGTCAAGCGTTGTTAGCTGAGAGGTCATCGCAGCAGCCTTGCAAGCAAGTAGTTGGTTGCAGATGGTTGTGGGTTCGCGTCCCGACCGATGCTATGACATATGAGAAAAAAAAACAGTTACCAATTGACAAATTAAAATCAGCCACACACTTGGATTTTCCAAATATCAGATCAAATATGTTTAAACTTCTCAGTTATATTATACTGCCCACTAGTTAAATCTTATAATCATCCCATTCCTAGAAATTAATAAGAAAAATGAATCTACCACTCATCATATAAAAAATTTGGACCCATATAGATTGAATAAATTGAGGGGAAAATGCAAAAATATTAGCAAGAATTTCATATTTTATTCCCGCTATTGCTATACACTTTGTACTCAAAATTAAATCAACCGTAATTCTAGGTTTACATGAAAAGGTCAAATTATCAGACAACTGATACTTCTTCCCCATAATTCTTGATTAGCTTATGCTATTGATAATGCAGTAACAAAACAAATTTTATTCAAACTTCTTTAAGGTTTAGAATAATTAGAGCTACTAACCAAGGAAATCCAATATCACTGACATTGCTTGCAATATTAAACTATCCATTCATTTGGGGGTGGCTAAATCTAACACACAATATATATGAGATTACTCTTGGTCAACAGTATATATATCCACTACATTATATGCTAACTATATTCTTGCACTTATTAAGAATATTGTCAATATTCAAGTTCATGGATTTAGATATGTTTCAATTAGAAAATGAGATAAAATTCAAGAAGCTATTTCATGTTTAGATTTACCAGAAGAATCTTAAATAAAAATTAAGATTGAGAAAAAAATATCTTATAAAAATCTTATTGATTTGATGCGACCTCATGTGGGATGTTAAATACATCGGTCTCAGAAATCAACAAGTTATTAAATATTTATAGCCTTTAAATACTAAGCTCCTATCTTAAAATTCCCTTCAAACTCTGGAAAATTCCTAATGGTTTGGGTTTAATGAAGATTAAATTTTTTGCATAGTTTATGGAAGAAAGACTTTTTACAAAATCTTTGATGACTTTTTTTTAGAGTTATACTTTCAATTGTTTCAAGGTCCTGAATTAATAAATTTGGTTAAATCTCTTTACTTAGAAATTAGAAAATCAACTGAGTATAAATAATTACAGCAGAATAGTTTATCAAGACTTGATTACAGTTAATTATCTTCCTTCCGATTAATACATGGTATGAAATCAATGTGCACAGCTTCATAAATTTTTTGGAGAATTTTATCCAAAAATGGCTTGACTCCATCAGATGTCAAATAGGTCTATGGTCTTTTATCATCTTGCTTTTTGACAGAACATCACACGAATATTTTTCAATATCACATTTAAATTATGCAACTAAAAAATGGCAGATACTTTAAATAATCAATATTAACTTTAGTTATTATCTCCAATATGACTCTCAATAGAATTATTATATCTAAAGTTACTTTTAAAAAAAAGGATAATAGCCGTTATTATGATTGTTGTTGCTAAAAGCTATGACTACTTTCCAAGGCTAAAACTTAAAAAACTCTTGTGTCATATTTTATCAACTTCTGATAGATGTTACAGCAGACAGATCTAAAATATCTCATTGCTGACTCAAATGTAAGCTGTGACTATCATGATTTGCAATCTCTTTAATGTTTTGTATATATATTAAGTATAAGATATGATTTGAATGTATTCTTCACTCCTAAAACTCATGACAAAGAATACTAAACAAATTATATCTTGATTACACTTCCAAACCCATACACATCTATTTAAATAATGCCATTTAATTATTGAGCTAAAGTATGTCATCTACACTACAAAAATAAGAATAATACAGCACTAATCTGGGATACACATTACTCCTAATGCAAAAAGAATGGACAGCAAATGATAGTTGTTAAAATGTAATATGAAAACCTCATTATTATGTTTTAGATTAATTCTAAGATGTGCTTTTCTTATTAATACAATGGTTTTTAATTATATAATTAACATATTCTTATATATGCACAATATTGTGATATTATATATAAAAAAATTTCTTATAATTTCTAATAATAGTATTAACTAACTCATTTATTAATTACTATAAAAAAATAAAAATAAATTTAAATCATTACATTATGCAATGTAAAAATGAAAATAATCTTTAAAACAATAGCAAATAGTATTTTACAGCATAGTTTCAAAAGAATTCATTTGGACCAGATCATGTTTATAATACAGTAAGAGTAACTTTATCATCTCCAGTAGTAGAGTTTAGATCATGGAGGTGTAATGAAATAAATAAGCATTTGAAAGAAAATAAAAACATATTACTTTATAAAAAACATTAAACAGGCCTGTGATCAAAGAACTGATCTCCAAGATATCTCTTGATCAGGAATTATGAATACTCCAGAAAAACTATTGTAGATTGACATATTTCTTTTAATTTCTAATATACATTGTTGAGTGAATTTTTCTTTATTCTAGTCTTTATTTAATCCTGAATCCTATAATAATGACTATATGTCGTTAATTTATTTGCTAAAACTTCTATAATATGAAATATTATAATCAGACAGAAATAAAAACTGTCATTTTCAAAATTTTCTTAGAGATCACTTTAGTATAAACATTTATTTTACGTAATAAAAAAATAACAGGCAATGACAATATTATATTATTTGTCAAACTATTTTGTAGTTTATACTTCAATTCTATAAAAAAATTTAACAATAATCTCATCGATTCTTCAACAATTGGTCTTGCAAATAAGTTTAAACCAAATGAATTTTCTTCCAATATGTATGTTTATATGTATACATAATGTAAATGTGTTTCTTGTAATTATTAAAAAATGATCATTTTTAGAGAAGTATCTACAAAATGGCAGATAAGATGCAGTTGAATCATCAGTTCTATAACAATAACATCAAGCAAATTTGCAGATGAATAATAATTTAGATTTCCTAAAAAAATATTTTAGATGAATTTGAGCATAGTTTTCATTTTTACATTGTAAAGATTATTTCAAAAATACTATAAAAAGATTGAAGACTAGTTACTTTCACTGGGATGATATGGCTGAGTATAAAATATAACAGAGATCTATATTAAGCAAGATATTTAAGCTTTTCATTAAAAAAAGTTTGCTGCAGAAGAATATAGAAGATGCCATAGTAAGAGGTTTCACTAATAAACTAAAAAAATCAGTGTCATACATGTGGACATATTTGTGATTTGTGGTCTAGTTCATAAACTTATCATAAATTCATGTTTAACTTGTCTCTCACTTCTTTTTTTTTTTGTTGGAATACTCATTTACGAGTACTTACCAATCATATAACTACTAATAATGCACCTATATGAGTTTTTGGATTAGTATTAAACATATAGCTTTATATCATTAATTTATTTAAATAGCAATGAAAACATTTTCAAATTCATAAATTTAAAATGTTTACATACAGGAGGACGTGTTTTGTCAAAGGCACTCATGGCAATTTTAAAACCAATGCCTTCACTACCAAGAAGATTCTGAAAAGTAAAAAAAAAACATCCATATAATATATATTTATAACAATTTTAATAAATTCATAAATAAATTATGGTATATTAATTATATAATGCTAATAAATATAAACCTATTCACGAAGCAACAAATTTCCACAGAGTCATTTAAATCTATTATTATAAAGTGTTGAAAATCTGTAATTATTAAAGAAGTAAATCTTCAATGCATGAAAATTATAATATTTGAGAAAGAGTTCATTATTAGAGGTTTACATCCTTTTTAATAATTAAAGAGTCATTTAAATAAATTTTGCAAATAGTACCTACTTTATAGTTTCAATGCCAATCTACTTATCAAATCGACATTGATACAAGAAAGCAGGTGTTATATGCAAATTTATTTAAATAATTATTTGGAAGACTGGCGTATAAATTATCATAGTGATATTTTTAAACATAATTGTCTCATGAGCTTTTTTTAAAAAACCTTGCTTTTGTTTGTTTTTTATTGAATTAAACTTTATATATGGCATAATTCTTTTAAAACATAAAATTAAAATATTCAAATCAAAAAATGTTAAAAATATATTTATACAAACTGTATCAACAAATATAAACAATAACATTTTACAAAAAAAAATATTTGTTTTGTAAATAGAGAATAAAATTATTAATATTACAAAAACCTGTTTTTGTAAGACATTATTTCATAAAATTATATATAGCTTCCCTTATCAATACATAATTAATTTTAAAAAGCTGATATAATTAATTATATGTTTGTTGTCAAGATAGGATTTAATTATAATAAATTTGTATATAAGTTAGATTACAGCAATTTTTTTAAAAATAATTATGTACTAATAAAAGAAAATATATACAATGAAGCCATGAACAATGCTGTATCAATATGCACAACTTCAATTATATACTATTTTTTTAAAAAAATTAACATATAAACAAAAATGAAAATAAACAAACAAAAAATTCATAAGTTTAATATATTTTATGATATTTAAACAGCTATTCTGTTTGCAATCTCAAGTTTATTATTAAAATTTCTTTGGTTTATGTTGAAAGCACATACATTTTATTTTTCACTTATTAACATTTCCAAATGTGATGCTTAGTATTTTACGTAATAAAATGTTTACTAAGCTTAATGCTAAAAGTTTTACAATATTTTAGAATATACTTAAAATTGATACTGACTTAAAAACATCAAAACATCGCAATTTGTTAATAACTAGACTCCTATTATATTTCCATAAGAGAAAAAAGTTATTAATATATATATCACCCAGAGCACATTTAATTGTGATGAAAGTATGACATTTCATTATGTACTTTATTTAAAAATAAAAATACAGTTAAGTGAGTGTTCTTATTCTTATATTTTCATAGAATGAATGAGTGAACACATACTCAATAAAATATAAGTAAAGGTGTCTCCTCAATTTATTATTATTAAGTATATTATTATTATGTTTCTACTATAATGTTAATTTACATTCAAAATTAAGATTCATATCATTGTACAATAAATATTTTAAAATACTCTCTACCTATCATAAGCGATAATTTACAAAAATAGAGCAGCTGTCTATTATTGTGCTTCATTTATATATGCACACTGTGCATATAAAAAAGAGTATTACATATATGTTTGTGTGTGTTAGAAATTATTGTACACTTGCAGTTCAGTAAGCAATACTTATTTTATTTTAATCAAAGTTTATCAACAAAATGTGAGTCTTGTACAATAAAACTGAGGGGATTTGGAAGAAACTATGCATTATATCACAGTCCTTTGTATAGATATTATAACGGTATGACAAAACTTCACAACCCTATCTGACATGCCAGGGTACCACTAGGCTATTCGAATCTAGAAAAATTCATAAAGATGGCAAGCTATATATTTAAAAATCTCTAATTCTTGATTTTTAAAAATATTATTAATAAAAATATGTCCCAAAATTAATTAAACAAAACATTTTTATTATTATGCACACACACACTAAAACAAAATTATGGAAATTAAATTAGCAATGGAATAAATTTAATTTACATTATATGCACAGATGGGTGCATTCAATAGATTTAGCACAATTTTAAATATTTTGCTAAGCATAAATATGCTACATAAAATACGCATTTTACTAACTCGATTCTTTTAACTCCAGGCTACAAGTTCGCATCCAAACCAACGCCCAATGTGATCAATGCAAAATGGGGATATTAGCATAAAAAACCATGCTGACAGGAATGTGCATCTCGTCTAGTATAGGTATGTGCATCTGTCTGGTAAGGTAATCATTTGGAACTATATAAAAGACATGCTCTATAAATGGGAATAGCAGTCTTTGCCGGCTTAATGTTTCACAACCAGAGTGTAAGGAGATCAATAGCATAGGAAATATATCTATGATCATTAACAACGTGAGGGCTACACTTTTCGGCCATGCGTCCAGGTGGGTATTATGCTCTATATGCAAATGCAGCACAAGGGAGTGAGAATCCAAAGCGCCTCCCCAGATTACATTGACGTATAATGCCTGTTCATCCTTCCATCAGCACTGATTCAACTGCAAAACAAATAGCCCAAAATTAACTCACCTAAATTAATATAATCTAAGCAGCCATTTATGCTTATTTTTAAATTATTAATTTAAAAGAAATTAACGAGAATGGAAATAATAGTAGCAAACATACATATAAATAATACATATAATATATAATAAAGTTTAAATTTTTATTTAGTCAGATACGAGACTTTCTTTAGGAGTTAGATAATGTTTAATATTTAAAAAGTTCTTATTTTAGATAATTAAAAGTTCATATTTTATTTAAGATAAAAGTTCAAACTTTTCATGGCGTCAAATTATTGGATTTCGTTTTGCAGTCCTTGATGTGTCGCACAACTCCATTCAAAGGTCCTTCCATCTCATATAAATATTGTGCTCAAAAAAACAAATCCCTTGTTTGCCACTTTCTGGAAACCATCACTCTGGAAGCTGCATCAGCTGGTGCAAATATAGGAAACAAAAACTTATTGCATGACCCCTATATTTTGGAGGTCTGCAATACACGAATACATATGTTTAAATCAACACATAAAAATCAGCATGAGCAATCGAAAAAACAAAACTCCACTAACAAAAGTTTTCTTTTCTTCTTTTTATATCATTTTCAATTCCTTATCATCAAATTTCAGGATCGATCTTGTTTAGCTTGGTGCTGTTTTTATTGGCGATGATGATTTCCTCTGTGGACTGTATGTTCATTCACATCATTATTGGCCAGTTCACTTTAGAGCGGGAACACCAAATTTTAATATTAGTAATTTTTTTATTGTTCTCTTATCTGACTTATAATCGGTTAAATACCCAAGGGCCTGTTTGCTATTATATCATTATATTTAAATATAAAATTATTTCCATTCTATTAAGGCTTAAAAATAATTTCTAAATAGAAAATAATTAACAGCTTTTATTATTTTCTTTTACATTCCTTTAAAAATAATCTTTTATCTTTAGATTTTTTTTTAACTTTAACTTTCCTTTTAAGTAATCATTTAATTAGTTAGCCATCTATACAATTATATATATTGGTTTAAATAAAAATTTTATTAATTTTTTTATATTTCTATTTGAAGGTGATTTTATTTATCGATATTTTCTCTTTTTTATTTGAAAGTGATATAACAGCATATATGTATAATACCTTACAATATATATATATATATATAGGTTTTAAATAAATTTTTTTGTCATCTTTATAAAAATTTCAATCTCTATTTTAAAACAAAAAACAAATTATTTTTTTGTAAAATATTACTATTTAAATTTGTTGGTATATTTTATATATTAATATTTTTTGTTACTTTTATTATTTGTACATTTTTTTTTTACTTTATGTTTCAAATAAATTATGCTTTGACAAAGATTATACAAAATATTTAAAACATTAGTAGATTTTTTTTTTATATATATATAAAGTTTAGTTCAGTAAAAAATATATTTAAAAAAAAAAAAAATGATGAAATTTATATATTTATAAAACTGAACTAAATTTAAAAACAATAAGAAGGAACAATTTGAAACATAACATATATTTATATCTAAACAAGGGGGAATTCAAATTCATACAACTTTTTAAAACTCAGAATATATGTATATATGTGTGATGAAAGCTGGTGATAAGTTATGCTTTTTTTATTAAATATTTTTCAAAAAATTTGAATTCTATCATTATAAATTACATATTTTTCTTTGGGAGCATTATATTATATATATATTGTAACATATGGTTATTGTTCTAAAATACAATAATAAATACAACTTAAAATTTTTATTGGCTTATTATAAAGATAACATTATTATTTAAGTTTTATATCTTATAAAGAATATTCATGACTTCAATATGTCATCTTGTATGTTATAATTTTGAAATTTTCTACCAAATTTTGTAATCATGGTAAAGTTATATAGCATTGAGTTTTAATGTAAACATGTACACTAAATGAAATTTAATAAAAGAACAGTATGATATAAAAACACATGTTTTAAATATGGAATGAATGGTTTAAAGCAATAATCATATTAGTTTATATGTTAGATTAAAATAATCTATACTAATCAATACAACCTTAATTTAATGCTTGAATATATTTATGTGTGTGTACACATATATTTATTCTACATTTACTTTATCTAATTTAAAACTTAATAGGGTCACTGTTTTAAAATTTTTAATATGAAGTTATTACTTTAATTTTAAAATAAAATATTAGTTATTGTGAGAACAAATAAATAAATAAAGTTAAGGTCATTCATTTTAATATTTATACCTGATATTTAAATATTTATTGAAATATAATATTTTTTATTTTTAATATTGTTAAATATTATCTGTAGTTTTAAAAAACACTTTATTGCAAAGAATGCTGCACTTTTTTTGCAAGGACTTTGTTGTTCTTGTAAGCAATTATGTGTGTGCACATCTAAACCATGAAGATTCTGACATTAAAGATAAAATAGTTTAATAGACTTGAGTGGAATTATTACTTTTTATTTTCATTGCCCAAGTGATGGTGATTTAATCAATGATGTCAGATGAAACCTATATATAAAGATGCATTGGTTAAATCAATCTTTTTCACCTGTTAATCTATTTGCTTGCTTAATCTTAGCTGTGCAGATATTTTAAATAGCCATACTGGATCATAGTCAGTTCAACAAGCAGTGCTAGAGAAACTAAGCAATTTACTTTGGGCAAATGTGTATCTTCTAAAATTGTCTACATGAATAACAATATCTGGAAATTTCATAACAACCAAAAAAAAATGTACAAATTAATGAAAGTGAAATGTTTTTCTTAAAAGTGCAGATTTGTTAAATTAATTGAGGAAATGCTATTTATTATATAACTTCTTTACTAAAAGTAAAAAAAACAAAAAAACAATTTCTAACTGCACTAATGGATTTATTTTTTAAAAAAAAAACAATTAACACACCATACAAATGATTTATTTTGAAATTAATTGATTACATCATTCTTTGGATTTCACATATTAGAAGTGCTGAAGGATTATAATAATATTTTCATTACAATAAATCTTTGAGAATTTTATTTTCATGGGAAGTAAAGAATTGTTAAAAAACTTTCGTTTCTGGGATTTATTTATTATATTTTATTATTATTCATTCTATTGTTATTAATAAAATTAAATCATCATAATGACAGCTACTGAAAGGATGGAAAATCATGACTTGGATGTGCAGATATTTTATTGTTGAAATAGGTAATTAATTATATTTAATATTATGACATTATTTGTGTGTGTGCATATTTGTTTTAGAATGTGGTTGTTTATTTAAAATTTATAGTTAAATTAAAATTTATGATAATTTATTTTAAATATCACATTGTATTATTGGTTTTTATGATAATAATTCCAGTCTGTATTGTGTCAAGATACTGTTATATATTTTAATGGTATAATTTAAGAGAGTTAAGCTTCTTATTATTGCATGTTGAAAGCGTTGAAATAATGCTAATTGCACTTATGCTTTATAATCATATATATTTTGAGTATTTGAAGTTTTAAAGAAAATTATTTTAGAATCCATAGTAATAAGTTCCTTGCATTTTATGTGATATCATCACTAAGTAGAGGAAATTATGCTCTTGATGACTTATATTTGTTGTAATGACATGTGTGCAGGGAATCAATATTATACAATTATTCAGTATTTTGTCTTGCCATGTATATCTCTGTATAGTTCACAAATATAAAGTAAATATATTTCTTAAGATACCATAAAATGATGTATTGCCTTGTATGATGTAAGTGCACGTTTTAAAAGACATAATATAAAGGCTGAATAAAAATCAAATAAAACAAATTATATATTAAATAATTATTTAAAACTTATTTTGGTGTTATGGTAAACAACCTTTCTTTAATACTTGACTTGTTTAACTACACATATGGTTGCATTCTCACTTTATAATAAATATAATTATAATTAAGTTTATATTCCAAGTCCAAAAAAATATCCAATTGTTTATATGTAAATAAAGTATATTTATCAAATTATTATGATTTTCATACTTTATATTTTCACACTCATTATCTAATTGGTAGTTTACAGTCATATGGTATTAATATATTTTATTTATTCAAGCATACACTGATTTACTAAATTGTAACATTATTAATATTAGTCACTAGTATTTGCATTTATATTTTTAAATGTTAAAGCTTAGTTATTGTAGGATATAGTCTGAGTACAATAAAATACCCTTTGTTATCCAGCTATAATGATTGAAGTTCATCACAATTATTATTATTTTATTAAAATCCTGAGGCAACATTAAATCCGATTTGTGTATATTTTAAAATTTTGAGAAAATCAGCTAACCATATAATTATTCTTAGATTTATTTACTCTTCTATACATTACACAGTTACATTTATTTTTTATAATCCTGAGATCCTCATTAATATACGTAGACCTTTAAAACTTATAAATATTTTATTACATTAATAGATTTATTTGATTATTGGTTAATTACTACTGATTACTCTATTTTTTTTTACCATTACAACATATATATAAACGATATATTTTGCAGGTTCATTCATGTTAAAAAATTTAAATATTGATATACTGAAGTTTCGACTTGATCACACAAGTCATCTACTGGGTGATAAAAGGTAGAAAGACGGTTGTAGAGGCGCTACAATCACTGGTTTGAAAAAACCTTAAAGTTTCACCACATAAGCGAGATAATACATGCAAACTTCCTCCTATTTGGAAAGATTTTTTTAAAAAACATTCTTAATTTGACATTTTTGCTATTGGTGGAACTTTTAAGTTTTTTTTCAAATCAGTGATTGTAACATCTCTATAACTGTCTTTCTACCTTTTATCACCCAGTAGATGACTTGTGTGATTAAGTCAAAACGTCGCTATATCAATATTTAAATTTTTTAACGCGGATGAATCTGCAAAATATGTCTTTTATATATGCAACCTGTGAAAATCTTTGTATCAACATATATATATACAATAAAACACTACACTGGAAGGATATATGTAACCAATCAAATTAATTTACAATAGTCCAAAATTATATTCCGTAATCTCATAAGTCATTGACATTGTGAAAAATAATATTAGACTTGGCTCCCTATTATATATATTTCTTAAAATAAACTTCCAATCATCAAGTGAACTAATGGTTTAAGTATATGAATTTTTTCTCCACCAGAAATGAAGTCCAATATTCTATTTAATTACCATGACTGCATACTGATTAATTTTTAAACTTGAACATATATATGAAGTATTAACCTTTCTAGTATAGTACTTAATCATAAAATATATATTTCTCAAAGTATAATGTTATAATATTTCATTGGATGTTTAATGTGGAGATATCAACTTTACCTATTGTGAAATGTTTATAACATTAACATCATATATATATATTTGAGAATATATTCAAGCTTTAAAACCAATTCAATAAGCAATAATGATATTTAAATAGAAAAATTCAGATGTTTAAATCTCTTGATCATATGATAATTAGAAGTTTAATCCAAAAAATACATAGACATAAGAAAAGAAGTTAATCTGATAATTTTTCACTAGGTCAATATCTTGTGATATTATGGAGCATAAATCAGGAGGTCAGTGAATTAATTTGATTGGTAATAATAAGTAAATAGTTGGTTGTTTGAGAGTTTATAAGATGTTCAAGCATTGGAATGAGAGAGAGATGCTGTGACCCAAAGATCCTGAACTCTATATTCTATTATTGCATTAAAATCACTTGATTGGTTTTATATTATATGCAAATCACACAAGGATTTTTTAAGTTGAATAAAAATAAATATATATATCAAATACATATAAATACAAATATATACACTTTGAATATATAAAAATATGTTTTATATAAAATCTTGTTCCTCCTACTGATTTAACAATCCTATATCAGCACTTACATTACATTTCCATAATTTTATAAATATAAAACAAAATAAACAAATGTTATTTACAGCAGTATTCTAACAAAAAGCCATCTTCTTATTGTGATCTTTCTAATAATTTGTTGCTATTAGAAAAACCAAGCTACTGAGAATTGCTTTAACATTCATTAAAACAGTAATAATATAGTAGTACTATTCATGCACGATTGTTAAATCAATTTTATTAACAATACTTTAAGAATATTAACTATACATACCCATACACACACACATATATATATATATGTAGTTCCAATAAATATATTTTGATGGGCAAGTGGGATCTGTCAATCAAATTTTAATAATACTAATTAACATTTTATTATTATTTTGTTCATTTATTTAAATATTGGATTTAATTTTAATTTTTACAAACATTTTTTATTACAATAGTTCTCCAATATTTATGACATTTGGTTCCAAGTCTCATCACAATTATGAAATTTATGGATAGGATAGAACTATGATATGTATATAGCACATACCTTTATAATATAGTGGGCCACTACATTAATGGTCTTTGATTCTAAGTTCACATATGAATGATGTAGATATGTATATATAATAACAAATGTTATATGGGATATTTTACTTATAGAGAAAAAAAAATTTACATATAATAACAAGATTTTAACACACCAAAATTTACATATATTTATGAAAATAATCTAAATACATGTAATCATTGCAGTGGAGCTATGATATTTACTATATTTTGTTCCAATCCTCTTTGCATATATCACATGTTGCAAATAATAACATTTTGTCAATAAGCATTGATTACAATACCATATTTATTATTTCATGTATATATAATGCCAATCTTTAACACATGTACATGCATTATATACAAAAATCTATGTTGCAACTTTATCAGTAAAAAAATTAATAATACACATATTTAAAAATAAAATTAAAAAAGAAACTATCTAAAACAAATAAACTTATTATAGAGTGGTGACTGTTTTATTTTTTCTGTCTTAATCAAAATAGCTGTTTTAAATCATGTTAAAAACAGTATTGATCAGATTTAAATAGAGCTACAGAGGGAGAAAGGGGGAGGGAATCTCTGAAAAAGAAAGAAAAGTTTTTCTAAAATCTTTTAGATTTTTTTTAAAAAAATACATCCAAGTATGGAGTGGGAAAGAAAAAAAATCACCAAAGAAGAAATAAATTTTTCAAGGTCTTTTTTAGTTTTTAAAAAAGATTACATTCAACTACTAAATTGAAGGATAAAGAAATTATTAAAGAAAAAATATAGTTTTTCAAAGATTTTAAATTTTCAAAAAAAATTAGAATGAATTGCTAAATAAAAAAAATAAAAATCAACAAAGGAAGGGATGAATCAGTAAAAGTAATTTACTGTTTTGATTTATAATATAAATTGTTACAGTATAAAAAATTTTGTACCTATATAAAAATTATGCATAAGCACTAGTTTAATTAAAGTTTTATATTATTAATAGTAAAATAAATGTGTACAATATATGGAAAGTATTTATACACAGAAAATTATACATAGTAAAATTAATGTCCATTGAAATTTTCAATAGTGTTTAAAAAAAACAGAAGTTTTATAATTAGGGGAAATAGGCTATCTTCTCATGATGTTTAACTATTGCAGAAGTCTACCCTGCACTGTGAGTTAAAAAATTTAAAGTTAAAAAACATATATATATATATTTTTCTTAACTTCTAATTTTGTTATTCTTCTTTTCTTTTTTTTTTTTTTAATTATGGATAATTAAAATTGCAGATATAGAAATTGTGGATGCAGAAAACTATTTTACTTAATAAAATTAAATTATTACAGCCTACCATGATATTGAACTGAAAATTATCAGAACTAACAAGCAATCAGGTGAAATTTTAATTTTTAGTTTTAAATAAAAAAATAAACAATTCACTTTCTAAGGAATTAAAATTTTTTGCAATAAATAATATATTTTTGATATGATATAAAACAGAAATGGGAATATATACAACTACTTTTTTCTTTTTGATTGATAAATAAAAGTTTAAAAGATTGTAAGGATGAGTGTTTTAGTATAAATAGTTTAATATTAACAGAAAAAATACTTATGTCTTTAAAGAAAAAAAAATTAATAAATGTGTTTTATTAGTCCTTATATACGGATCTGAGACCAGAATAATTAATAGAAGAACAACATAGAGAATCCATACTACAAAATGAAGTATTGAGAGATCCATGTCAGGAATAACAAGAAAAGATCAAAAGTGAAATACATGAACAAAACAACAAACTGGTATCACTGAAAAAATTAAGAGGAAAACTGAAGCAAAGAGTTGGATATACTCCTAAAAAACGAGACAATACATTTAATAGTTGAAATCTTAAATAAATAAAAAAAAGTTTGAAATAGACAGAAGTTAAAATAAAGATTTTCATCAATGAAATATGTGAATATAGTTTTTAGGTTCTTCTCCGAGTATGTGGATGCTTATTGCTTTTATGATTATAATGCCAACATTTGGATTGTATCTCATCTGGTATTATCTGAATAACTCATAGTACTAGTTATCTATAAAGGGGATTTAGCTAAAATGTGCAATAATAGTAACAAAAATAATAATAATAATAAAAAGCAAGCATATACACATAAGAAAACCTGAAAAGTATATTTAATGTATATATTTAACATGTCAATGCCAATTTTTTTTTCTAAAATTCTCTATGATATACATCAGATATATTGATAATAAACAAACAATGTGAAAAGTGTTAAGATTTAAATAGATACAGAATATATTGAAAGTTGTAGAAAAAATTAAAACGATAAAGTATTTACCTCTTTAGGTACAAGTACATCTTCAAATGTAATACTTCGTGTATCTGATGTTCTTTGACCCATATTTAGTTCCTATATGAATGAGAAAAAACAACATAATTAAAAATAAAAATAATAATTAAATCAAAAAATTAAATCATGTGATTGGGAGTTAAATAGTAAAATAATAGTTTACCAACAGTACAACCTAATAAGTTCAACATCAAATTTTTAATCACATTGCAGTCTTTTTCCCAGGATTAACTACTCATTATTTAATGATACCTTACTTAATACAGAAATCCTATTAAAAAAATAAAAATGTAGTTATCTTATTAACACTTTGCTCCTTTGAATAATCATATCTCACAATTGCTTTCAAAAATATGATTTATTTACTGAGATACTACGTGCATTTCCAATTCATGTATTTATTAATTTAGGGTGCTGATAAAAAAATCCTTGCTCTTAATAAAAAAAAAAAAGATTGCTATCAAGACCTTTGAATGATAAAATCATAGTCAATAAAAAAAAAATTTAAAATTCCTAAAATTAACAGTTTTAAATTATTGAAAGCAAGGATCATAATAACAATAAAGACAATATCATTGTGTAAAAAAAAATTTATGTTGCTTTTTTAATAATAAATTTATTTTAATTTTCTTCAATTTTAATCACACCTTTTTACAAGATAAAATGAAGAAAATAGAATTTATATTTGGCTTCATATTTTACAAATGTGAATTAAGAATGGGTATGACTTTTTTTTTATGTAATCACTAGTAGTCAGGGAAATAGATATCTAGCAATAGCCTGATGAGTATTTTCACCTTCATTATTGCTCTGATGAATAATTCTGGAGAACACTTTCCCAACAACAAACTATTTTGTCTCATAAATCATCATCATCAACATTTTCAACCATTACTGATACACTGCAGGATGAAGATTTTTCAAAGTTTAATCTACTTACTGTGGTCCTAGCTTCTTTTCTCCACATCAAACCAACAAACTTATTTATTTCTTCCATCAATCTCACGTGGTGTCTTTACTTCTTTTACAATCTCTTGGGATCCAATTTAAAATTTCAATTCTTCATTTATTATCAATTCTTTATGATATGTTTATCCCAAATCCATTTCAGTCTCTTAATTCTTTCAATGATGTCAGTGATTCCTGTTTATTCTCACATCAAATGTATTTCATTTTCAATCTCTTCTTGTTATTCCTAAGAGACATTTCTCCATAGTTTGTTGATAAGTTTAAAGTCTCTGTACTATTTTCTGTTAAGTATTCAAGTTTCAGATCCATAAGTAAAAAATTATAAAGCATATCTATTAAAAACCTTTTTCAAATGCATAGGTATATTTGCTTTTAATATTAAATTATTTCTACCAATATTACTTCATCCAAATTTAATTCTATTAATTTCAACCATTATGTTTCTAATCTGTAAATATGATCAAGGTATTTATAGTTAATAACTTCTTTCCTGATTATCAATCTTTAGTTTCTTTTTCTGAAAATATCCACTAAACATTGTTTTAGTCTTTTTAGCATTTATCCTTACACCTACTTTCTTACTTTCATTTGACAGCTCTTACAACATTTCCTAAAGCTTTAATTTAAAACATTATTTGCACAAAAACTAACAACACATCATCGTAAAATCTAGATGACTTAAACAATCTCTATTTACTTTTATTTCCTTATTTTCCAATTTTAATTCACAAAATAAAACTGCTATAAAAAGTTCTGGAGATATAGAATCACTCTATCATACACCTTTCTCAATATTAATCTTCTTAATACTATCATATAATTTAATAATTGTTGTTGCATTTTGATAAATACTTAGAATACAACAATATCCTGGGTCTAAATCTTGATGATCCAATGATTTAATCATCATAGAAATAATTTTAGAATCATATGCCTTTTCATAAACTCAAATCCAAAGCATAATGACAATTCATATTCACTGGACCTTTCTATAACTTCTCTCAATACTTAGATGCAATTCACTCTGCTAAAATATAGCTTGTTTTTTGGCTGATTAGAATATATATATATATATATATTGTACCTAACTGAAGTTTCACTTAGTTCCAATAGGTGCCTGAGGTTATCTTAGCTTAACCTTTTGTTTGAAATTTTCTGATTTTTAAAAAAATAATAATGATAAAAAAATGGAAGTTAACTTAGTTAATGAGTAAAATAGGATAATCTTATGTAGTATTATAATAATTGTTAAATATTTATGGAATTATGTCTAAATGTTTCAATAGTATATGTGAGTTAGTTTGATAAGGGATGTCAGACAATAATTTGAATTAAAGGAAATATCAGAAATAGTTGTGAGTTGATAAATAATATTAAATGTATTTTAAAGTAACTATTGTGTAATTCATTTTAATGTCTAAATTATAATAATTAGATATTGTAAATAAATTGGAATAAATAATAATAAATTTAAAAAAAAATAATCTGTAAGTTTTTATTAAAACAGTATAATAATATTTATTAGATGTAATTTAGGTTAGCGTTTCACTTAGAAAGTTATTTTGAATTAAATATTCATTAATATTTTTATTGTTGTAGTTTTAAAAATAACTTTTAAACAATTAGTGTGAGGTCACATGTATGTGAGAATATGTATGTGCATGCAAGAAAGACACGTAAACATAAGAATAAAAAATTATTTCACTCCAATATTGATTAAAAAAACAAAAACAAATGTATGGATAAAGTTATTAAAGTAAAATATTTAAAAGTTTAATAATGAGGGATGGTTCTGAATTTTATATTTATTGCTATTGTGTTTTATAAAATATCATTAAGAATATTACATAATATTTGTTAATAATGAACTTTTGACTTTGCAGCTGTTGAGTCACGTGGTTTGGTATAATTAGATCAATTACATCAGTAAATCGATTCCACAGCTGAACTGTCAAGAATGGTAAAGTTTAATAAAAAATAATTTCATTGGTTTTAAGCCAATTGATATAAAAAAGTGGGAGTATTAAAGATTATCAGATATAAATACTAATCCAAGATTCATTCAGGGGCTTATTTTTTTATTTGTTTCTACATGTGGTTGAATCCTGAAATTTTCTTTAATAAAAGTTGTAATTTTTTTAAAACTTTATTATTTTAAAAGTAAAAGTATGATTTTTAAAACAACTATTAAAAATTGTCTTGAAGTCATGAACTGGTGAATTTAAAAGGTAATCATTTTCTGATATTCAAATTTCAATTGGAACATGAAATTATAATAAAAAAATGTTTGAAAGAAATTTAGCATCTCTTATCTCATATGCGTTTTATCTATTTGTTTTTCTTTATTTGAAAGTAAAAATAAAATTAAAGCATAAATTATTAATTATATATATGGCTAAACATTCTGATGCACTGAACTATTGTAGCAGTAGGATACTTAGTCTTTATCCTATTAAATTAAAAATATATGTGAGGAAGAAATTAAAAGACATTAATAATTTTTAAAAAAACATTATAATGAAAAATGCGTCAGCTTTCTCGTAAATTAGAATTGACTTTAAATTTGATGCTTCACTATTCATACCTGATATCCACATTTAAATATGCTCTTCCATAATAATGCTTGTTTCTAAAAGTAAATTTAGAAAAGAAAAATATATTAAGGTAAAGAAGAATGAACTTTATTTGCAGAGCATTCTATAATTGAATATCGACTTTTCCTAGTGTCCAACTTTAAAATTTATTGTATATGAGATAGTAATTATCTTATTCTGGAAAGTGCTGGACAAAAATGTTTTAAGCTACATTTAATTAAGGATGAACTTACAAATAATGATTAACTAAAAGGTTATCATTTATACCTTTACCTGAAATGGAAATAATTCATTTTAGCTAAATGTAAACAGAGGAAAATATGTATTTTGAAATAATAATTCTCGTTTGATGCCCAGCAGTATGAAAAAGAAGTTATTTGGAAACAAAACTTTAAAATAATCTACAAATATTAATAATGAACTCGTATCTGTCAAATACATAGTAAATTGTTATATTTGCCATTACTTATAAGTAACTTTGTGACAGTTAATCTTAGCTCATAAACCGAGGAACGTCTTTAATTATAAAAGAAGTCTACTCTTGTGTTTAAAATAGTAAAAGGAAATTTGTTTAAAAATAAAACACATCTTTAAATATTATATAAAAAAAATATTTAAAAAAAAAACTGTATTTAAAAAAATGTGTTTGCCTAAAAGAGAATAATGAAATTTAAATAAAGCTATATATTATTATTCTGCGTTTGAACCCAGGATCCTACAAAAATGTACTCAGCTGAAGAATTTATTTTTCCAATGCCGGCCTATTTTATTATTTTAATATTTAAAATTATCTTTTAAAAAAAAAAGTGAAAGTGTTTATTTAAAGAACTATTGAACATTTTTGTTTTGGAAATCATTGCCATGTTTATAAATATTTTGACTGAAGCTTCGAACTCAGATAGATAAATTAGCCTGAATAAATTATCTACATATTTTAAATGGAAAAACCATTATGGAGCTGAAATATGAACTTGAGTTACTGTATTATTATTTTTTTTTATTGTCTGTTTTATTGGTTTTAAAAAAAATGAAACCATAAAAATATTTATGCTATATATTTTGTGTAACACTTTTTGCATAAATATGCCAGGTAAACTAGGGTTATAATTTTAAAGCTTAATGGGTTTATTAGAATGAGCAAATATTTTGCCATTCTTAGGTCAATTTAGTTTATTTATTAAGCATTTCACAAGTGAATATCTATTAGATAATTTCATTTACAGAGATTTAAATATCACAGTCTTAGTTTATTATATGTGGGATGTTTCACTCAGTTTTATTTTAAACCAGCCAAAGAAGTTTATCAGAGAGTTTCCATTCATTTGTTTTATGAGTGCTATAGTAATAATAACTGCAAATATTTTTTATATGCATTGAGAATTAATATTCTCACATTTAATTTGCAATTTTTTTTAAAAGTCCACTAGTCATTATATTTTAGTATTGAATATTTTATTATGTGTGCATTGTGCCTTGCCTAGAATTTTATATGCATTTAATTTTAAATTCTCATAGTAGTCGTTTGACACAGTTTGCTTTGTTTGTTTGAACATTGAATATACATTTTGTATTTTTAAACTTCTTAGGAATAACTTAGTTAATTCAGGTGAAGTATATATCTTGCTATTAGTTAGTAATTGTTAGCCTCATAGAGTTAGGCTTAGTTAATAATTTTGAGTATGCTTTATGGAGTAGACAAGGTCCTCCATCCTTATTGTATTGTATTTCCATGATTTGATAGTGCTTGTGCCCATAGAGGGTTATTGTATTGTATTTTTCAGTGATGATGATCACATTTATAAGCATTGGAAATCCCATGAGAGAGGATCGTGCTTTCCTGGTGCATCTTTCCTGTTCCCAGATACGCTGTAGACAAGGTCCAGGTATCTTAGTTTCTGCCTCAAAGTTAGGTATTTTTGAAAGCCACCACATTCTTTTCCAGCTCTGAGGAGCCTATTATTTTTATATTTTAGCCTATCATTCATGATGACTTAATGCTAATTCCACCACAGTAGGTGATGTTGCATTTGTTTTAGATTAGTGATGACAAGATATGTGTGTTTGAGGAACTTTGTTTCTTCAGGTAGTAATAGCTATTTTTAATGCTTATAGGTATATCAATGTTTGAATTGTGTTGATATGATAGTTTTATCATCCACAAGCTAACCAACAATAAGTTCTATTTATTTTTAAGTATGTTAAATATATGCATATGGTATAAGTGGCAATTCACACATACTAATTTTAATATTTTCATCCAGAGTTTCGCCGCTGGATTTGTAAGTCTGTTACATTTTTTTTAATTTTAAAACATTGAGGGTAATAGTTTTATGTGGACTAAATTTATTTAAAAGAGTATAACTGATCTCTGATGAGTGAATGCCCCATACATCTAATTTAGTTTAATTTTAAAATTAGCTTAGTTTGATTTAAATATATCACTAGCTATAATATTAGTTATGTCAGTGTAACTAGTGATGATATTTTTCAAAAATATGCTGAATATGCTTATTCCAGCTTAGCATTTGTTAAGCTCAGGATTATAAAGTTAAGCTTAGGGTTTCAAATACAAACCTAGTTGTGTGTGTTATTCTAATTGCTAGATAACACAATAGTGTTATGAATTAATTTTTAATTAAAAATTAGAAGTGTGCTTATTAAATACAGACATTATAATTAAAGTTCAAAGATTTTAAAATCTCTAATTGTTTAAAAGAGATTAAAATTCAGTATTGAATAGCCTTTGCCTGCTATTATGTATAATTATATTATTTTATTAGTTTATTTATCAGAATAAACAATGTAAAAGAGTTTTAAGATCGGATACTCAAAAACAGTAGCTAAAGAAGTTGTGTACTAATGTAAACCAAGTAAAGTTTTCAAAAGTCAAAATACTTGTATTAGGTCCCAGCGCCATATTAGTAATGCTTGTATTCCATTTAAATTATAAACACTTTCTTATTGTTCTTAATAAACGAACTTATTATTATTTCAAAAAGTTTTGTTTTTGTTTGTTTTACTTTTATATGAAAATATATTATTGTCTTGGGTTTCCAAGTTCACAAAATCTTAAGTTTCTAAAGTTTATTAAATCTTCAATTCAAAAGTTCACAAATATATCATAAAGTTAATTAAATATATTTGATATTGGTTTTAAAATTATAAAGCCATGCTAAAGTAAGTGATTCTTAGATTGAATCACAATAACAGATAATTGCATTATATCAGATACTTAATTAAATACTTAGTTAAAAGTTTATTTTTAAATTATCAGTATATCTTCTCAGACTAAAGATTAAAGATTATGCAATATGAGATTAAGAATATTAGTACATCAGAAGAATATTTTTAGTTACTATTATTTTAAAAGCTGCACATTATCTTATATTAACTGCACATTGTCTATCATTATCTTAAACCTTATATGTCTAAAGAATTTTAATCCATCTGCATTTGAGGTCTTGAGTAGGTTGTCTGTGAGTATGGGAAAGGCATAAAAAGTACCCTTGCCCTTTTCTTTGCTCAAGTAATGTCTTGGATAATAGGCCATTATTAGTTTAAATTTAAATTGATTCATTAAATTTGTGAATTAATATTTGTTTTGTTTATTATTCTAAGATTGAACATAATATAGTTATTCTATGGTCAGCCAAGATATCACTCATTTATTTTATTCACCCAGCAATTATTTTATAGGCAACTTAAACTTTAATTTTGCACAAGAGTTTTAGTTTTAGAATTCCTGAGGTTATTTACTCTTGTTGCCTTGTTAGATATGATTTAGTAAGATAATCTTTCACAATCAAGGTATCATTTATTCTTATTCAGAGTGTGTGTGATCTGTTGGTAGGCCTATTCTAATAACTATTAATTAATGATTTTAAATAATCTTTTGTATGGTTTAGTAGTAGATTATTAATATGCCATAATAGTTATAGTTGCATTAGTATTGGATTTGGTCTCTATCTGATTGTACATCTCTGAATCATCATCTCTTTTCTTAAATTTTATTGTAACCCCACTGAGCCGAGTCGTTAAGAGTCTCTCATTTCAGTTCTTTTCATATCATTTCTCATCTCTCTTTCACATCTCTTCTATCATCTCATCCATTTCAAAAATCATTTCATTTCTTCTTCTCCTTCCATCTCTCTCCACCATGTATCATTTCTATTCCTTTTATTTCTCTCCTCTTCCTTTTCTTCTCTCTCCTTTTCATTATCATCTTTCTCTCTTTCCCTTCTCTAATCTTTTCTTTTCCCTTCTCTCTCATTTTCTCTTCTCTCTCTTTTTTTCCTTTTCCTTTTCTTTTCCTTCCACCCTCCTCTCTTCTTCTTCTTTCTTGGTTACAATATTTAAACAAAAAAAAAATTGTGGAACTATTTTCATGTAAATAAGTAGAAATATATTTAGCCTTGGTGTTGCTAGGAAACCATCAATTATTATAGACAGTCATAAGGCTACACTACTTTTGCCCGAGCACTCATAATAACTTTTTTGTCTTAAGTATAATTAGAAATAAAAAGGTTTTCTTTCATTTCTAATCCAAAATATTATATGGATTTAAGTTCAGACAATTATTTTTATAAATATTAGGATTTAGAAGATTCACTTCTTCTTTTGACGTTTTGTGATTAATAATTCATCTCTTAGAAAGTTAGTTATATTAGATATTTTCATGGATTTATTATGATGTTAACAAAGTAAAAGTATGGGACAATTTCCATTTAAATAGCTCTGGTGTTGCTAAGAAATCATCAATATATATATTGTGCAATGAATCAGAGAATTTAAGTGTTCTCTATCACCCCTCATTGTGCAAAGATTAGAAATTACATACAGTCTATATTATCACAGAGGCAAAATTCTCCATACAATAGCACCACTTAGAGCAAGCCAGAGTAATCAATGGATGCAGAAAGGTTTGTGCATAAAATCCCTATCTAATGCTACTCGTACAATATCCCCAGACTACTTTCTAGCTTATGGTTTTCATTAGTGAGGAGCCTCGGATTGGATAACACTGCACCTAGATCTTAGGATCCTCACTGATAAAAACCACAAGCTAGAAACTAGTCTGGGAATATTGCATGAGAAGGCATTTTATCCACAAACCTTCCTGCATCCACTGATTACTCCGGCTTGCACTGAGTGGTGCTACTATATGGAGAGTTCTGCCTCTGTTTAAACAGCTTGTGTAAGCATGAAGAATAGTGATCATGTGATGTTTAGCTATATTATCCAGATTTTAAATTGTAAACTGTGATAAGATCAGGAAAACCTTCATCAACCAACATAAATAATCACAATGGCTTGAATCTTATTCATATTAAGCAGATTCTTATTAAAAGTGTAAAAAATAAAAAAAATAACAAATATAAAAATAAATGGGATATCCCTATTTATAAAAAGAATAGAGAATGTTAGAAGTCTAAAATTCAGTAATTGTGATTAAATAAATTTTAAAGCACTGATTTGATATTTATCACAACATATGTGTGAGATTTTATCACAAGCACTTGTGACTATTTTATGTATAATATTAGTTATTTTATGTAAAATTAGTTAATTTTTTGTTCCCCTCCCCCCTTCTTAAAATTTTAAGTGCTACATTAATCATTTTACATATTTAAATATGAAATACCTTTTTTCCTATATGGATACCAGGTGAGTCAGCTTCAACAATAAAACCAGAGAATGCTTTTCCAGCTGAAACATTTTGGTCTGGATTTGTACGAGTTAAGACAAAATACCAATTGGCTTTTCCACCATTAGTGATCCACATTTTTTGACCATTGATAACATAATGATCACCTTTTTTTTCTGCTTTGGTTTTAATGCCTGCTACATCTGATCCACAGCCAGGTTCTGTAACGCAATATGCCTAAATAAATTTTATACACAAATAATAAGCAAATTGCACACATCCATTTACATTCATAAATGTCATTAAAATAAAGTTTAGTTCTGTTAAAGTTATATAGTCATTGCCTCAAATTATAAAAAAATTAAATTCTTTATTATAATAAATACAATTACAATAAATAGAAATATAAACTTTAAGTATACAGTATTATAAAAAAAAAAGATGTAATTTCTGGTATTAAAGCATATTAGTATTTGTACTTACAGAATAAAAAACAAAATTATAAAAATATTTGAAAGCATATAATTATTTATCATTAATAGAACAAAACTATATTATAAAAATAAATATACTGGATGCATATTTTTTACAATTATATATATATATATTGTGCCAAGGCCAAATTGGCACATGTATATAAAATGATTTTGTCATAAAAAAAATTATTAAAACAAAAAAATCTTTCGCAAAAGAGTTTGAAATAAAAGTTGAAAAATCATTGATTTAAAGTGGGAAGGGAGTTTTCTTAAAGTTAAACTGAAGGTTTATAAAAAGGAAGTAAAGAGTTTATTATTATTAGTGAAATACAATTTAAAAGCTTTAAAAATATATATATAAATCTCTTCATTTAAATTAAAGAATAAAAATAATCTTAAAACTAGTTTTGATGTGTAGAGTAAAATTATATATGTGCGTGCGAATGTAAAAAAAAATGTATCAGTATTAAATATTATAAATAAATGGAAAATGTATTTTAAAAAAACACAGCAGTGCGCTACTAATTAAAGATATGAAAACAACACGTTTTGAAATAGCTACTACTAATTAAACAAACAATCAAAAAACACGTTGTCTTAGGATTAATTGTTAAAGAATTTCAACAACAGATATTTGCCGGAGAATATCAAAAGGAAAACACTTCGTCGGTATAAATACGGAATATTTTATCGGACAATCAGTTAAGAGTTTTATTCAGTCTAGTTTGCAGTGACAGTCTTGTTCCAGTTTGAGATAACACTGCATTTCTATTATGAATCCAGAAACAAACATGCATTGTTGAGAAACTTTTGGAAATATACGCTCATGCTCCAGCCTTTTTAGTCCAACAAGATCATCAAAACCTGCCTGTGAAATAATGTCTGCATAACAACTCAGAAATCCTCCATCAAACGTTCAACTGTCTTCAAGAATAAGACCAATGGATTCGCACAAAATCTCTTCAAGAAACGTCCAAATCTAACCGGTTAGATATAATCCATCAGAAGCAGCCAACAACAAGCAATATCCACGTTCCCAAAAATCCTAGGTAAACATTTATTTATTATCATTTATACATAGTAGCCACCGCTGTAATTCGTAAATATTCAAGATTCGAATTATATGAACTCTTATCATACATAAAATGAACTATTGGTATGTGTGTTTAGGTTTCAAATGCTATTAATGCTTTATTATTATGAGTTAATATGTGCGTGATCATTATATCAGTGTTATTAGTTAAATCAGATAAATACCAGTGTTCTATTATTAAAATCTACAAGAATATTTAAACTAGTCTAGAAATGTTAATTTAAAATGTGTGTGTATTATATTAAATTTATAGAATGTTTAAAATGATTTAATGTTAGTCAATAAATTGTCTTTAAAACTTAAACTTTATTTGTCGGTCAATTCTTTTTACCAACCTTTTATTAATTCTTTCCACCACCAATTTTGTATATTTTATTACTGATTAAAATAGACGGGGCTAGTTAAGGGAATTGTTTTGAGCGCTGGATTATGAGCCTACTGACCAAATACGTTGTTTATTCTTTTGAATAGATAGCTGGCGCCTGGAGTTTACTCCGAAACAAATAAAGTGTTTGGATAGTAGGGGTTTGAATCTAGCAGCTGAGATGGGCCATTGTTGATAGTTAAAGTTATCAATAAGATCTCCCATTTTGCTCGAACGTGCCGGTTCGTTCACGTAACCTTTATAAGATTATAAATGTATTATGAAGGAGTTTGAAACCGGCCAAAACTTATATATACGTATAAGTAAGTGGTTTCAGCGGTTCGACCCGGTACAATATATATATGTGTGTGTGTGTGTAAAGTCCTTTTCATTTTTGCTTGTAATAAATTGTCCAGAACGTTTCTAATGTTGGTTAAAGAAAAGTTCATTATATGTATTTATTTTTATTAAATGTTATCTGGGTAAAGAAATATATAGACAAACTAATAAGATATCAGTATTTCCACAACATACAAAATATATGCCCATCAAAGATCAAATATAAAACTTGAATTATCATTATATATATTCTGCTCAACGATAAATCCCATATATGTTTGCTGATCGTATCTAATTTATTCTCTGCTTTTCTTTTAAAAAAAACATAAATAACTTTCTACTCTATTAAGTTTATTTATGTCACTTTTTCAATTTCTTTTTTCTCTAATTTTCACATTTCTAATCCAATATTCTTTTCTGATTTATTACATACCAAATTCTTTTTTTTTTTTTAAGAACTTCTGCAATAGATATTTTCTCAGCCATTTTCTCACTGCTTCCAATTTTTAATAATCAAATTTAATTATCCATTAATTCATGAATAATTAAAGAAAGTTTCCCCAATGCTTCAATTATTCAGATTTTTACTCTAAAAATCTCAACAATACAAAGTAAGAATTTCACTACTTATTTTTTTATCTAACTCCATTAATTCCTAAAATAAGCTACTTTTTTTTTTTATTAAAAATCTTCTTACTTAGTTTACTGCAATTTTATTTTAAATTTCATTTCCATTTCCCTATCCCAACATACTAAATATTTAAAATCAACATTCAGGTGATTAATTCTCTTCTTTCTATAACCTTCAATTCCTTCTCATTCATTATCAACTCATAATAATTAAAGATGATCTCCATCTTATTTACAGAAAATCCCTATAATTTTCTGCAAACATAATATATAATATTTCCACAATGTTCTTATTTTCTAGAAATTTTACTCATCAAGATGTTTATTACAAGGAAATCAGTTTAGTTAACACATCTGCCTTCTATGTATATCACTTAAAAATTCAAATCCAGATTTGGTATAATTTTTAAAAAAATTGCAGTTACAATATAGGCTTAGGATTTTTCGAGATAGTTGGTCCATATCTAACCCAATTGGCTATTAAATATTGATGAATAATTGGATATCTTGCTATTCTTAGAAAGTAAAATAAGAACAGATAAGTACATTCTCACCACAAATGACATACCTAATGAGTACATCTTATCCTTCATAGTTCTTCCATGAAAGACTAATGAAGAAGACTTTGTCTTGCAGTCAGTTATTTAAATACTATTTTATCTTTTGAACATAACATTTGTATTATAAATATATAAATCAAGCATGACAAATTTGAAAGTAGAACTCAAAAATTAAGATGACATTTTTATATTGCTGAGATTTAAGCCTAATAATGATTATAGCTGCAAGTAAAAATTGTATATTTTTTTGTGTATTCATAAATATTGCAATAAAATAAACTATATTTATTATTAATAATAAAAAATTAAAACAGTTTATCATTCAAAATGGAATTTTTTAATATATCAATTATAATAAACTAATTACAACTAGAAAGTTCATTTTTATAGCTTCTTAGTAGCAAAAAAAAAAATAAAAAAACTATCAATTTTTAAAGACTCATCTGTGACACAAAAGCATGTCTAGATTCTAATCAGAGTTTAAATATTTTGAGAAAGTAAATAATGAGATAATTATTTCTATGTTTCATATTATAAAAATGATAAATTAAAAAACGAAATCTTGTATTTTAAATTTAAGACAGGAATTTCATTATTAATTAGCAAAATACATATATGTATATTTTACACTTTATTGACAATGATAATTGAGTAAAAAACAAATATAATTATTAATTATCTTTTATTTTTTATACTTACACACATAAGAGGTTCTTTAATTAAACGTCCCAAATATTTTTTTTTCTGTTCATCACTTCCAGCTATTATTACAGGCGCTTGCTATAATAAAAATATTTGTTATTATAACTTAAAACAAGCAATTTTACATTAAAGATTTAATTCATAAAATGAATTCAAAAATATGCACATTATATAAATATATTTATACACATATAGATATATATGTATTTTACCAGTCATGTGGCAAGAAATCTCAAAGCACTTCTAACCATTTTCTCTTCATATATTCATAATTATCTGTTTTTAAGATTCTCTTTAAATTTGTTTTTCCTTTCCTTTTTCTTTTATTTTTTATAGTGTCTCCTTATATTTTCTCCAATCTTTAATAATCTATCCATCCAGCTCATGATCCTAATAAATATTTTTTACTTATTCCTTTAGTGTTCTGCTATTAATAAAAACTACAATATTTACATGTTCCATTTTTCTCCAAATCCATATTCTAAAAATTCTCCAATCATTTTTTTTTTTTTTACTCTTAACAATAATAGATCAATGCTTTGTGCAATTTACAACATGATAGAATGATGAATTCAAAAGCTAGAGGATCCCAAATCAAAGTTCAAACAGTCACTTCTGATACTTTAATGGCTTATGACCTTTTGAATAATCAACCATTTGATCAAATAGTAGATCAATATTGGTTTTATATAAAAATACGCTTCTTTTGATATATTTATTTAGTCCACTTCCCTAATTTTAAATATAATGTTTTATTAGAAGCACTTTTAGTGATGCAGTTCTCTTTTTTTCCTCTTAAGGAACACTATCATTTATCTACCTTTAAGTATTTTAAATGAAGAAGTGATATATGCAATTACATCTATGAAGAAGGCAAAAGCTTCAAAAAATGATAAAATTATTATTACTATATTAATAGAAGACGAAGAAATAGAGAAAGTGTTAGAAAAACTATATACCAAATATCTAAATGATAAACATGTATCAAATGATTGAGAGAATGCAAAAGTGATATTGATATTTAATAAAAATGAAATTAGCAGTTGTTTTTTTTTAAACTTTTATACAAAATCTTTATCAGATAATTACAATTCCTCTACAGTGTATTTTTGATTCAAAACAAGCAAGTTGGATTTAAAAATGTTTTTAACACAGTAGATCATATCTAAGTACTAATAAAAGTTAGAGAAAAAGCAATAAAAATGAACTGCTATTATGCTTTGGGTTGCCTCTAAGCATTTCCACAACGATTAAAGCTTACCCATTAAGATATAAACCCAGATCATTATCATATTTTGAAGTAATATTTATCAAAAACAACACTAGTTATTAGATTAATATGTGTCATTAAAAAGATTTAACATTGATAAGAGTAATACCATATCTCAAAAAAAAATTTTCATCAGTTTTATAAGAAGTAGTGTGTGGATGAAAATGGGAAATCAGGATAATAACAATAAATGGAGATTATTTAAGTCAGCTAGATTTTGTAAATAGTGTGATTGTTTTTTGCAAATAATGTTCAACAGATGAAAAAAATAAAACAGTATTAAAAATAAATGCTAAAAAGATTAAAGTAATATTCAATGGTTTTGCATTCACAAAAACATGAAGATTGATAATCATAAATTAGAAAGAGTAAATATTTATAAATATCTTTGAAAAAGTATTAATACAGACAGAAATTTAATAGATGAAATTAAATCCTAAAAATTAAGCTAAGATGGAATAATTTTGGTAGAAATAATCTAATACTAAAAGAAAATATGCTTACCCTGTTTGAAAAAAAAATTATAAGTATGTTTTACCAATTCTTACATAAGGATCTAATATTTGGATACTTAAGAGAAGAGCAATATGAAGATTTCAGACCATACAATAAATTATTGAAATGTGTATATTAAATAATGAAAACAAACTACATGTGAGAGATAATAAATAGATATCATAAAGTTATTGAAAGAATTAAAAAACTGAAATGAACTACATTGGATATATTATTAGATGATAATAGGGAAAAAAAATTGAAGTTTTAAAGTAGATCCTAAGAGATTATAAAAGAGTGAGAAAGAGATCATGTGAGATGAATGGACTTCATCCTCCAGTTGATCGATAATGTTTAAAAATGATGATAAAAAATTTTAAAAAGCATTAACCTGATCTATAAATCTCTTCTAATTTACAAACTTGTGTATTTTTACCCTATAATTTTATTAATATAAATAAATTCATTTTTGCACAAACTTATTTCAAAGTCAATGAAAAGAAATTTTGGTATATCATGAACTAGAAAAAGGTGAATTCTCTTTTTACATGATTTATTTAATGTAATATATTCCAATAAATTAATCTTTTTAAAAACCTCCTCTTAGATATTTTTATTCTAAGAAAAATATTCTTTCTGCATTTTAAATAATTGCTCTTTTTTTAAAAAAAAAAAATCCTTAGAATTGTTTAAGGCATTAACATATATTTTCATTTAATTTGCTTAACATATTCTATTTAAATATATTTTTATTTTCATTTCCAATAGACAATTATATATATATTTGATATGGATTTTCCTGAATATCTTCATATAGTATCATATTATCAGTAATTCTAATATTATGAATTCTCATTAAATGTATTTTTTATCCCAAATAGTTTACAAATTTCATTTCTTTCAGTATCTTCATATATTATTAGCAATAATTCTAATGTTATAAACTTTCCAACTTTGAATATTTTTTGTATTTTAACACAATATTTCTTTATCATTTCCTTGTCTAAATATATATTATATAAAAAATGAACAATTATTGTAAATCGAAATTTAGGAAATATTTTTTAGCATTTTGAAATAAAACCATAATGCAATTTTTGCAAGATTCATTTGTAATATTCTTTGTAAATACTTTTTTATTATTCCAAAAATCTTGATTACCATCTTCATGATACCAAGTAAATATTTTTTGTTAATATTAATAAGTAGTTTGTCTTTATAGACATGAAATACAATTCCTTAATTATCAAATTCAATTAAATGGTAACCATTTGAAATGATTAATTACTCTAGCAATTAGATGAGTTTTTATATTCTCATTTAAGATTGATCATTTTGGGAAGACAAAAATCAGAAATTTGTTTGCTCTTTATAAATTTTATATATAATGCCAAGGCAGTGATTGTATGCAGATATAAAAATGATCAATTCATTTATAACTACTCAGATTAAATAATGTTTAGAAATATTTCTAAAAAATCTGGATTTCATTAACAGAAATACATTTTTAAAAACATCAGTTTAGTTGAAAAAAATTAAAGAAGTAATTGTAACTTTAATCATATGTTCAATGGACATACCCAAAAAGAAATCTCAAACCTAAACAAGTACAATAATACCACTTCTCTGTTGAACAATAAAGACTAAATTGTCTGGAATCATCTACATGTATAAGATGATCAACTTCCAGAATGACAATAAACACTAGCAACTTTTTTTTTTTACTCATGTGGACAATCTTCCTTGTAGTAGTCATTTTTTTACTTCATAGTTCAAGCAATTCAAGTAAGTGTGCGTGTTATCTGTGTTTAATTATTTCAATAAACTTTTTATAAATCATTAATGAAAGAAGTTCCTTCCCAATTAAGTTTTGGAAAAAATATAATAGCTCAAATCTCAAATTCTGTAATTTTGGGGGGGGAAAGGTAGATTATCATATTCTTTTTAGTTTTATTTGGGCTAATAAAAATATTTAAAAAAACAACAACATTCTTTTGAAGATTAGCATTGATTAGGCTACAAAACTTTGAAACAACAGCAGGACTTTATCAGTAAAAACACTATAAATAATGAAAAAAAAAAGAATATTTTATTGAGAAAACAAGAATAAAAATATACAGAACGGAGTAATGACTTATTCAAGATAATGCATTTTATTTCATGGTGCTATTATAATAGGTAAGAGACTGTGATAATCTTTAAATTCAACTGTTGATAAAATAGCAGCGGTAAGAGTGATCAGAAAATTATCCATGCTTTAAGTTTAAACACTGATCCAAAAGCACGAAATTTAAATATTAATAAATCCTAATAAAATAGAAAATGTTGAAAGGAAGACTGTGAATATGAATAATTTGTGTTTGAATACTGACTTAAAGATAAAATTTGATAACTTTATAGTGAATAAAGAATGTTAATCAGATTGTTGTGGTTTACAACAATGTACATTTTAATTTATGTTGATACTAATTTAGTTCTTCAGATAATTAAGAAATAAGGCTAAGAATTAACATTCTCCAAGAATAAAATTATTTATAAAGAAAAGATAACATTATATGAAGACAAAATTGGACTTTATAAAATTAAAACTATTTATAATACCACATTAAAAAAAAAGTGCTATTTTAAAATTATAATAAAGTATTAGATAGCAGTGGTTAAAAGTTATTAAGAAATTTGAATTATTATAATTTATAACTACAGGGTATATAAATATTGTGATTTTTTTCTTCTTGTTTTAATCAAACACTCCTGATAAATAATTTTATTTTAAATCCATATTGTGCTGATTTTTTTCCTCATTAGATAAACAATTAGAATTTTTTTTTTTATAGTTAAAAAATAATAATTCAATTAATTATAATGCGTATATTATTAAAACAGATAATCACATTAAAGCTAATGCAAAATTTAAATAAAGTTAAACTAGAATGTTAATTTAATGAGTAATGTTATATCAAATCTAATATAGATAAAATATGTTGTGTATATATTTGAATTGTAGATAACTAAATTTAAATTTTGATCAAACACTCATCTGATAAGTCTATCTCACAAAAGTATCAATTGTTTAAATAAAATAAAAAGACTCTTTAAAGTTTCTAATACAGTATAAAAAGTTTGTATTCATTTATAAAATTAAATCATGATTTTGAACCAATGGAGTCACCACATTCACTATTCACTGATTCATTTAACAACTATTTAAATATATTTAGAAATTAGTAAAAAAAAAATTATTTTACTTTCACATACATTTTTATCACATCAATGTGAACAGTATCTGCAAATACTTACTTTAATTACACTATATATATATATATTTTAATTTGAAAAGTCTTACTAATTATATTAAAGAAATTTAATTAAAGCATTAGAAGTTTATTTAAGTGTGGCTTTTTTTGTTTTTCAGATAACTTCTATTAACATTTGAAAAGAATTCTCTCAAAATCTTTGAGCTTCTAATCACAATAATTTTTTTTACAAATGATTTTTAAAAATTTTAAAATACAATAAGAAAAAAGATTTTTGAAATTTTATCTCATACTTTTAATTATTTTTGTTTTAAACGAAAACATTTTATAGGAGTATATATATGCAATACTCTATTTATATATTATAGGTGTGTGTACATTAAAATTACATATATATATATATTACACATATTAGCCGGTCGATATAAATTGTTTGCTATTATTCATAGATTTACATTATACACAGGAATATTGGAACCAATCACATAAATGCAGCTGCTTCATTATATATTAAACTGTATCTAATTTTGTTTTCTCCCTTTTAATTAGTTAATATGAAATTCAATGGAAGAAAATTATTGAAAAATTGGCAAGTAATTTTAAATATCAAGCTAGAGTAAGGATCGAGATCTCTTTCAGGATTGTCCACTCAATGATTAATTGTTTGAGTTAATGGCCATCTACCATCCTTTCCATGTTCTTCTCTATATCTCTATGTTTTTTTTAATAATCCATTAAAAATGTAAATTCAATATAACATTTCTTTTGTTTTTTAATCCTGAAGTTTTTATTGTTTTGAATCAAATATAAATTTATGCTTTCCCGACATTTTAACTATATTACATGGATTTTATCAATGCACTAAAATATCACAAACAAAACATCATATGATCACCATTTCTTATGTTTATAAGCTGTTAAAACAGTAGCTAGTATTTTATCAATGGTTATCTCTAAACACATTATGCTATAATCTATCATATATACATATACTTTGTGTATATATTAAAATAGGAAATATATATATACACATACAAAAAAAAAATCTACACTTTTTTTTTTAAAAATTAAAAAAGATAAAATATTTAAGACAATATTAAAAAAAAAAATCATTTTTAATTTATAACAATAGTATTAAAAACTTTTCCATTTTATCATAAAGTAAATGTTATAATAAATTTTTAGTTTCTATTTATATTCTTACTGTATAATTAATTAATTTTTAATCTTGTTTATCAATAGTATATGGGAATTATTTTAAATAGTTTACTGCATTAAAAAAAAGTCAAATCTCTCCTATTATTTATAATAAGAGACAGACTATTTCTATATTAAAGCATTTAACTCTTTTTAGTATTTTAATGTCATAATTTTTGTTTGTTTGCAATATAAACTTGTATATAAGAATTTTTATTTTTAAAAATTGGTTCAATCTAATCTTTATTTTTTATAATCCACATTTGATTCAGAACAACAACAAAAAAACTAAGAACAAAAACAAGAGACATATTATACATACAGTGATTGTTTAAATAAAATTAAGATAGGCTTTGGAAAATATCTTTGATTCCAATCCTTAGATAAAAAAGATGAATAAGACTTGTCCTATGTATTTTTGAACAATGGTGGAATGATGAATCTTTGATGCTCAAGAATCACCTGATATACTAAGCAACTAATTAATTATTTTATACAATAAGATTCCCTTAATGTGTGGATTGTTTAATGTATAGAAATTTTTTTCCCATCTGGATCTGAAACTGAGGACTTAATCACAGTGACCTCCAAGCCTGTTTCAATTTCATATATATATAAGCATATAAACAAACTAATTTTTCTTCTCATATTTTATTTCATTAATTTAAAACTAACTATCAAATAAACTAACCCCTAGAGAATTTGCTTCAATAGCTGTTTGAACACCTGTGCAACCATAGGCCAATTCTTCTGTAATTATACATCCTTCAGTACTACCCAGGCCTAAACCACCTTCAAATAATACAAAAATTTTATAATAAAAAAACAAGTATTACTATTATTACATCTTATTTGTCAAATAATAATAATAATTTCACAAATAGTATAAAAATAAGTGTATAAATTATGTCAGTAACATTTATATGGTAATCAAAAGACTGAAAAAAAGTTAAGATGATAATTAATCACATTAAAATTACACCTGGGTCTCGTTTTATGCGATACATAGGTTCCTCAGAAAACACGTGCAAAAGAAATCGCACAAAAATAGACATAACTTACCTTGAAAAAGGGGGGATACAGACTGTGATTTTTCAAAAATCGCATAAAAGCAAAGCACCAACGTAAAATTACTTTAAAATTCGCACAAAAAAATATAAGGAAATAAAATATGACTAATAAAAAATTTCAAATTTGAAAAAAATTGATCCAAGACAAACTTTTTTTAACTATAATATTTAATTTTATTCAAAACAATATATTTTTATGCATAATTTACAGTACAGTAATTTACATTTTTTTATACACGTTTTAATTATTATCGCTATTTGCCGATAAACAGGTTCGTTTGCAAACTGGTAAAAAATCAGATTCTTCACAAGAGGAAATACAACTAGCGCCAACTTCACTCTCATGTTGTGTTAATGGTTTTCTGGTGACAAAGTAATTAGTAATTAATCTTTGAGACGATGATTTTATTAATTGTTTATGAAGCTCGCAATATCCAGACACAACCATTTAGCTCTTGTTGGAATTTAAAAGCACGTTCATGATTAGTGTCATTAATAAAAAAATAATTTGCCAACTGATTAGAAAGTTGAAGACCTTCTTGAATCATTTTTGCAGTGAAAGGAACAGGTTCTACTTCTGTTTCATTATCTTTTTCTACACTGCTGGGAAAAATTTAATTATACTAACAACTAAAAATTAAATTATTATTTTTGACTTTAATTTTCAATTCTGTTTAAAAATCAAATTTCGTTTCGCATCACATTAATTTCAGGTCACCTTAAGTAATTTTTAAATTGTTAATTACAATTAAAAATCAGATTTTAATTTTTAATTGTCAAATTTAATTGTGCCCACTGCTATTACTCACCTTTTAAAAATAAACTTGAGGACACTAAATGATTAATAATTGATTACGTTCTTTTTTAAAAAGCAAAAACAGAATGTGATTTAAAATGCAAAATTAACACGCACAATGTTTGAACAAATTTACATTATAATCTTGTAAAATTTAATGTGGGTATACATAAAATGTGGAAATCATGATTTTAATTTCATTATTGCATAAAATCTTACTATTATAAAGCACTGAAAATATTGAAATTATTAAGATGAAAGTTGAATTCCAATAATGTGCTATTACTTTCAATATGACGTAAGTGTGCTTAAATTTATTATTTAAAGTAATAGCGCATTATTGGAGTTCGACTTCCGAAGAAACATGAATCGCGTAACTTCAAAATCGCGTTAAATAAATCCGTGTAAAATGAGATCCAGATGTACTATTGAAATGTAACCTGTGGTAATTGAGTAATCACAATATTATTCATACACAAAAAAAATATTTAATATTTCAAGACTATTGATCACTTGAGCAGCATTAAACATCAAAATACTGCTAAGAAAAAAGATATCAGGTAAAAATTTTCTATGATATAGATACTTATTGCAGAAAATTTATTAAATGACATAAAAAACCTATCCAGGAGACTTTCTAGGTTTCAAAATTCTTAAGAATCTGCCATTACTATGGGCGCATAGTTTTTGTGATAACTGATCATATATAAAAATGATATGTGTTTTTAAGTATATATAATGCACTGCATTGTTTAATCTTAAAGAAAATAGATTATATAAAAAAATTTATATTCATAGTTTAAAGTCACTTATAAATATGATTACGACAATTGCAGTATTAAATCAATTCCAATGAAGAGGTTTATTGTTATGCATTCTAACATGTTTTTAGTTATAATTATTTGAGAATAAATACTAAATGATGATTTATGGTTTTAACTATAATTTATAGAGTTTATATTAATTATCATCATTAAATAAATTGCTAGCATATTCCAATCATTTCCCCCTTTTCTTAATTTTTTTGCTTGGATGTGGGGGTCATGTGATACGTTTATATTTTGAAAAAATATTTTCAATACCTGTTTGGAAAAAAAATAATGCAATTAATTATTCCAAATCCATAAAACACATACCAATTCTTTTATCTTTTCCAATATCATTCTCTGCAGTCATTCTAACAACAAAGACAGCACCTTTCTCTCCAATATAATATAAATTTTTCAAGTTAAAATTTTTAAACTTGGTGTTCTATACTTTTTCTCATTTAACAGCTATCTTTCTTTTAACAATTGGAATCATATAGTCTTCAATATATCTTTAGGCCAAACTCCATTACTATATAACAAATTGCACAGTTCTACAATTTTATTTATAATAATATCTCCTATCTTTTTCAAAAATTCTATAGGTACTGTATCAAATCTGACAGCCTTACCATTCGTCACTTCTTTAATTGATTTAATTACTTCTTTCGACCGTATTTCCATAATTTATCCATCTTCTTCAACATCATCTTTACTTTCAAGTTCATGTTTTATGGATCTAGAATAAATTTATGGTCATCTTGAAAAATAAAGGAATATTTTGAAGAGAAGATTGATTTGGAATAGATAAAAAATAAGCATTAGAGTGGAGAATAATGAGACTGAAGAAATGAGTAAATAATGAAGAGGTAGACAAGGATGCTACATATCACCTGTGCTTTTTAATGTTTATTTAGAAGACATGATAAAAAAATATTTAGACTTGTGAGTTAATATTAGAGGTAGAACAATAAAATGTATAAGATATGCAGATGATATGGCACTCATAGTTAAGAATAAAAAGAATCTTAAAAATATGATGAATAAATTGAAGGAAGGATGTACAGAATGCATAATGAAGATTAATGCTGAGAAGACCAAATATTTATGAATAGGAAAAAACACAAAGATAATGCAAGTTAATATTCATAATAATATAACTTAATAGATAAATGAATTTAGATACACAAATAATTAATTGAATGAGAATAGAAGAACCAAAGATGAAGTTAAAAAAAGAATAGGAATTGGAAAAGAAGGTATGTATTAAAAGAAAGAAAATATTTTGTGGACATTCCAAGAGAGAATTAAAGAAAAGATTAATTAAGTGCTGTGCATGGAATGTATTATTGTACAATTATAAAATGTGGACAATGAATAAAAGAATTAGGAACAAAGTGAGGACATTTAAGATGTGGCTGATTAAAAATAATGAAGAAAATTAGTTGGATGAATAAAATACAAATGAGGAAGTTTCAGAAAGAGTAAATAAAAAAAGAAAACTGATTAATGAAATTAGAGATAATCTCAAAAACTAGATACTTAGAAGAAAGACTAGTTTAATGTTTACACCTGTTAAGACAGTAGCAAATTTTTCCACACAACAGTACCACTTAGTGTAAGTTTTAATAAACAATAGATGCTAGAGGGTTGTGCATAATAATCCCTATCCAGTACCTACCTATCCAATATTCACAGACTAGTTTCTGGGTTATGGCTTTCATCAGTGAAGAGCCTTGGAGACCTGATAGTAATACACCTGGATCTTGGGATCTAATGCACCTCCTCTCCAGCATCCACCTTCATCTTTTTACTTAACTATAGCTGCTATCAGCCTAAACTGAAAATACACTAATGTTTTCAATTCAAGCTAATTTGTCTGTAAGATCATACAGATCTGAAACCAGTATTTATATATTTTATGTGCTTGGTTTTTAATACTCTGGCTAGGATTTAAAACATCACACAATGTCTTTTTCATATGTTTACACAAGTTGTTAAAACAAGTAGCAAATTTTTCTGCACAATGATGCCATTTAGTAATCAACAGATGCTAGAGGTTGCTGGTGTGATGTGATGTATTATGGCTTCTCCTTAAACGAAATCAAGAATATCTCAACAATTATGCCCAGATAAACCTGTTAGCTACTTTATTTTATATTCCCCACTCTAAATTTACCCATAATCTGCTCTATCCCATTTCCACAACATAATCTTTGTCAACTCTATAACCTTTATATCTAAATCCCCCTTATCTTTTCCCAAACCCAGCATAAAAACCAATAATTCACTTTCTGTATAATCACTCTTTTCATATTTATTTTTCCACAATTTCATTATATGTACCCTTTCTGTTTTCTAACATTTACATTCAATTAACAAATGCTTAATATTTTCTATTCCTTCCTTACATAATTTACAAAATAAATCACCCATATTTTTCCATTTACATGTATATTCTTTTGTAGCTAAAGATCCCGTTCGAGCCTTAAACAATAAACTACTTTCCTTACTATTATCATATATTAACTCACACCTAATATTCTGTTTATTTCTATATATATTTAAACTCTTTTTACTCTCCATACTATTTCTCCATCTCTCTAACTCCTTAGTCTTTATTAATAAATTTATTCTTTTATCCCATTCCTTACTACTATAACACTCAATAATCCTCTTAACACAATCATCCCATCTTTTGTACAAATATATTGATATAAATTCTTTATCCAAATCTTTTGCATACCACATTACCTTCCTCACCCATCTTGTTACCTGCCCTTTACTCATAACCCAATTAAATACTATTTTAGCTATCCTTTTATTATCCATAAACTGCAATCTACCAAACATTTTCATTTTACTTTTTGCATCTCTCATATGAAAACTTTCCCATTTCTCCTTGAATTGCCTCCCTTGCTGTCCATACTTCTGCATCCAATGCATGTCTTCCTACTTCCCTTTGAGCTTTTTCTAAGTAATCTAATATCTTTTTACTAACATATAATGCATCATTACCATATGTTAACCCTGCTACTGCAACTCCTTTCCATATAATTCAAGCAACATCATATTTATTATATGAAAATACTGTTAATTTCTTTATCAATCCCTTTCTTTTATTTGCTTCATTTATCAATTTTTTCTCCCATTCATCCAAATAATTTTTCTGATTACTTAAAATAATTCCCAAATAACTATATCTATTCACCATACTTAACTTAATATCTCCCAATAAAAATTCTACATCTTCTCTTTCCCCAGTATTAACCATCATTATATTTGATTGTTCTTCATTAAATTTAATCCCCATCTCTTTACCCACCCTTGCACATGTCCTCAACATAACTTCCATATCTTCTCTTTTTTCTGCACACAAAAATATATCATCTGCAAAAAAAAAGACCTGACAAAATATATACTCCCTTACTACCTATTAACGGTATCTCTATCCCTCTTCCTAATCTTTCTATTGCTCTTTCCATTTCACTCAAATACAACACAAAAAAAATAGGTGACATAGAGCATCCTTGCCTTAGTCCCACACCATTTTTAACTTTAATTGAGATATTCTCTAATTGATATATATAATAATTATTTTCATACAATTTCTTAATAATATCTATTAAAGCTTCATCCATTCCCAAATTTGCTAAACTTATCCATAATCTATTTCTATTTACTCTATCATATCCCTTCTCTATGTCTATAAAACTCATATATAACTGTTTACCTGCATTCCTACTCATATCCATAAGTTGTGTAACTACAAATAAACTATCTCCTATACGCCTATCTAATCTAAAACCTCCTTGCATTTCTCCCACTACATTATTCCCTTCCATCCATTTTACAACTTTACTAGCCACCATATATGAGAAAACTTTATATAAAACTGATGTTACCGCTATCGGTCTATAATTATTCAACTTTCTATTATCCTTACCCTTTCCTTTAAATAATAACCTTACTCTTGTATTACTCCAACTACTTGGGAAAATTCTATTCTGTGCCATTTTATTAAAACAGGATAATAACTTTACTTTTGCCCTATATCCTAAATTCATTACCATCTCTGCTGCCCATCCACCTAAACCTCTTGCCTTCCCACTTTTCAATTTCTTCTCTACCTCATTTAATTAATTTTCTGAAAAACTAATATTCTCATTACTATATTCTTTCATATTTTCTAACACTCTATCATTCACATCTAACATCTTTTCTATATTCATTACATAACTATTTAAGATTCTCTCTAAATCTTCTCTAGAGCTACACACTGTTCCCTCATCATCTAGTAATACTAACTCTCCCCTATATTTCTTCTTTTAATATAATTCCAAAATTTTTTACTCCCATCTCTTCCACTTTTATTAATATCCTCCAACAATTTACTATTCAATTTCATTCTCTCTCTATAAATATCTATTTTAGCCAGCTTCTTCTTTTCTAAGTACTTTTCCCATTTAACATTAATATTTTTTTCACTTTCCTTATTCTTAATAGCACACTTATATTCTCTACATGCTTCTTTCCTTTCTTTTACACTTTTACTAATTCTCATTTTTTTATTACTTTTATTCTTCTGAATATTCTCACCTAAAACCCTATTTGCCACTTTTTCTACTTCTTTACACCAGTGATCATTTAATGTCTTAATAGTTTAATAACAAGTCTAGTCTGAGGAAAATGGTAACTATGTCTATTAAAAATCTAAAGACACCAAAATATATAGAAAGTGAACTGGTTTCAGATTTAAATGACTATACAGTTAATTAGTTTGAATTGAAAACATTAGTGTGTTTTAGTTTGGGCTGATAGCTTTATAGTTAAGAAAAAAGATAAAGATGGAGAGGAGGTGCATCAGATCTAAAGATCCAGTTGCATTGCTATCAGATCCAAGGCTCTTCACTGATAAAGTCATAAGCCAGAAGCTATTCTGAAAATATTGAATAGGAAGACATTGGATAGGAATTGATTAATAGAACTTAGACTAAGTGGCACTATTGGATGGGGAAATTTTTCTATTGTTTTAAAACAATCATTTCAATTTCTAATTGGAAACCATGCCCTCAGTTATTCTTTCTTCTGTGCATAAAAATGATCATGTTTTGTCTCACACAAATTATTCCATACTATTGAATAGCATATGAATAAAACTATTAATGTGTGAATCCAATAAAATTATTTAATTTTTTTTTTTTTTAATCTAAATAGTACAACCAAATTGTTTACTAAATTATCAGACATACAAATTTAAAATTTACTAAACCTATATGAGTATTATTTGTTTTAAATTCATTTTAGTTTCAAAAATAACTTTATTAATGAAAAATAATTAATTATCTAAGAATATGTGAATACATTGTCTTTCTTGGTAAGAAGTTCTAACATCCTAATTGAGAATCTGTGATGGATCTAAAGTTTAATCCCCTGGAGAATCTCTAATGGAAATGCTAGTATCAAATTTTGTGTGTGACTGTTTATGTCTTAGGTGATTTTTGGTATTTGAAAGAGATTCCATGTCTCATTATAGAGGAATTTTGAAGACAGGATAAGGTTTTTACTTTTTAACTTATTAAGGTGATCGATAAATATGACATCCTGATTTGGAGGTGGGAAGGTGAAGATTAGTTTGCAACGAACACTCCAGATTGTATGAACTAAAAACAATGAAAGGAAATTGTCTACTTTGTAAGGAGTCTTTCAATGATAGAATTTTGTAAAAGTCAATGCTCGAACTTTGCGATATTAGCAATCTAATGCCTACCAGCCGAGGGCATGATTTAATAATATGGTCAAAAGTATCCTCTTGAGTCTTGCAGAGTGGGCATATTGGATCAATATTATTTAGATATCTCTTGAAGTGTAAAAAGTGATTAGTATGCATGGCATTTTGATTTACCTTAATTAAGAAGGTAAGAAATTTGGGTTCTAATTTAAGGAATTTAAATAAAAAGGTGATTTTGTGATTGTTGATTCCTAAGGACGGTTTTATATTATTGATGATTGGGTGCAAAATTAGATGTGCATCCCATATAGAAATTTTGGAGTTGAAAGTGGTATTGGTAATTATCTGATATTGGTTGAGATACTGAAGAATAACATCAAGCCAGGAGTTGTTATGAGGTGGTGGTTTGTCAGTTGGGTGTATTACTTCTGAAGTAATGAAGTTGCCATGTTTTAAAACCAAGTTATAAATCAGGGTATGGGATTTCTGATAGTATAAGGATAGGATAGAATGCAATGACATACCATTCGCTTTACGATGGAGTTGCATCCCCGCCATACTTATGGAATTTATTTTCCCTCTCCAGAGGAGTTGGGAGCATTGTCTATTGATCTTTCTTATAAATGATTTTGTTAATGTGATTATGGGAAGATAATAAGCAATTTTGGATATAACTTTCATATTGAGAAGTGATACTTTCCCTTGTAGTGAAAGGTATACCCTAGAGAGTGTTTGGACTAGTTGAATTGTAGAGTTCAGGAGAGAATTCTGGATATGCTTGGACATAGATGTTTGAGACATGTAAACAGGAAAACCAAGGAAGGCCTGGGGCATGGCCAGAAATTTAGAGCTGATTTTCTTTCCCGTTAAGATTTTCCATGAGGCTGATTTATCTGGATTGAATTTTAACTGTGATTCATTTGAGAATTTGTCTATTATGTAATATAGTGTTGACAGATGTTTTTGATCTGGGAGTATGACGAGGATGACATCCATATAAGCGAATAAAATACTATTTTAAAAAATGCTTACATTCAAAGGTAAGGGCGATAAAATGTGGGGGGGAAGGGGAGGTTGTAATAGTAAAATCAAATTTTTAAATTAATTCCAATAAATAAACGCTTTAAAAAAAAACAGGATTTCTGTGTCTGTCCCTAAAGCCATCACAGAATTTCAGTCAACTAGTTTAAAAAATTTAATAAACTCTATTTTCTGGAAATGTTAGGATTCTGTACAACATTGTTAAAGATTATAGAATTCTCTCATTTTGAAATATAATTTTCACTCAGATCTATGTTTATTAGACACAAATTATATAAAGAAACAAGATATAAATTTTTATTGTTATTTAGGATGATTTCAAAATCAAATATTTGGTTTTCTTTTTTTAATGTTATAATCATGGTTGGTGATAATCAAAATAAGACATACTTTAAATGTAGCTTTACAGAAAGTGGTAATTTATTTCAGTTATTTATTACAAATATACTTCGTGCACTCAAAAAAATTAATATACATTGTACATAGATATACATATATGTGAGAATAAATATTATACAAATATCTATTAATAATTGTCACAAATATTCCACTATAACTGAAGCCATATTGAAATCAAGCAATAATATGACAAGTTTCAAATTAAATAATAAAAAAAGATAATTCATTTTAAAATATATATATATATATAGAAATGAAATTTTAAAAAGCTATATTTTTATATTACATCTTAATTTTTTATAGCTCTTAGAAAAACAATAAAATAAACAGTACATATTTCAGTGCACCCATATTTCTTTATTCTTTTCTTCACAAATCGTCTCTGTAACACTGAATATTATTCTCTGAAATGTATTCATAATGTTAATCTAAATGCTTGAAGATATTGCAATAACAATTTAAAAAAAAAATTAAAAGCACACTGATGAGTCATAATTTTTTTTTTTCAGTTCTCATTATATACTTAAATTTCATTTTTTTGTAAGCATTTGAGAATGCTTCATTTCAAAATGTATTTGAAAATTTTAATACGATATAATCCACTTTATGATGAAATTAATAAAATAATGTGAATATATTTACATTTTTAAAATACTAGAAGACAAATGTAAAATTTATCAACATTTATTTATTTATTATCACATTAATGTATATGTTTTTTTTTTCATTTACATATCAAACATATGGAGAGGATATATTTACAAAAAAGTTTCTTGTCATATCATATGACATTACCATCATTTTATAGTTAAAATTTTGTGAGCTTCTTATGTAGATCAAAAATTCTACAAAATATTAATTTAATATATAAAAAAATATATAATAAATAGCAAAGACATTTTATTTATATTTTCATATTCTCATTCAAAATCAACTTTAAGACTTTGGCTCAATAAGACAGCATACAGTCTATGTACTGACAGCTTAGGTGTGGCCCCTTACATTAAAAAAAAAAAAAGCAAAAAATACTAAAAAAATAAATAAAATCTTACCATATGCTTGAGGAATATGTCCATTTATTAATCCTAATTCCCAAGCTTTTTTTATTAGATCAATTGGATACTAAAAATAATAATAAATTATTTAAGCAAAAATAATCAATGCCAGTAATATATACTATTGATATGAATTAATACTTCATATATTTTAAAATAAATATTAAATGTGAATTGTTCTATTATTATGCAGTGTATACTAGTCTAATTTTTAAAAGAAAATTTATAAAAAAATACACAATTATATCATATTTAAGTGAAATTGCTAAAAATTAATGCAAATTTCCCATACAAATAATGTTTAACATTAATCATAGCCCAACAAAACTACTTATCTATTTTAATACACTGACATATATAAACAGTAAATTTTTCTTATTTTTTTAAAGAAATAAAATGTACATATATATATTAATGTGAATATTTTCACAGATAAAAATGATCACTTATGATTATTTGATAGGACAGTTCCTGTATACAATTTAAAACTATATTTGATTAGACTTTGCAATTAAACAAAATAATGTGATAGAAACAAATTAAATTCAAAACTAAATAACATTTCCAAGCAATCACAAATGCCCCTGCTTAAATTATATATGTTTTTTTAATCTTTCATTCTTGTTTTTCTCTATATCCTCAAAGATCATTGTCAGAGAAGTTTTAAATAATGATTTTTCCCCCAATAGTTTTTTCTAAATAGCATTGTTTTTATTTAATTCAGACATTTCATTCATGTTATAGGGTCTTTAAAACTTTTTTTATATCACAACAGGAAAATTAGAGTAAATCAACATTTCTTTCAGACAATTGATAAGTCTAATGGATATAGTTTTAAATCATATAAATTTCATTATCAAATAATCAATAAACAATCGTGCATAAATAAATAAAAATTCAGAATAAAATGCATTTAAAAGGCAAAAAAAAAAAAAAGTTTTCAAATTAAAAACAACAACAAACAAAAAAAAATTAAAAGTTTATTTAAAATAGCCTTTTAATGGCCAATAAGAAAATCATATTTTTAAAAATATAAATTTATTTAATACAACTTTATTGTTAATTGGACTAGATAGTAGAACAGTACAATAAAATAAAAATTTAGCTTCTCATTATCATTTTCATGTAAACTAAAAGTGATTACTATATTTTTAAATCACTTTTTGTGATTTTTTTTATTTTATATATATTCATGACCTTGGGTATCCATGATGCTGTAAGTACTTATAAAGAAAAATTATATAATTACTCAAATATGAAGATTTGGATTCATGCTGATTAACTAGATGAAGGAAAACCTACTTAATAGTTATAAAGTCATTTTCTAATAGTCCAATCAATGAAAGTAGGCATTTTATAGATATCAAATGTTTTACTTATTTATCAAAAAAAGATCAACTGTCTAATAAGCAATAAATTTTATACAAAATATAACTTATAAATATAATTATTATGATATTCAATCAAATAGTTACATTGACAATTAATTATAAATATTCTTGAAATAGAGAAAACAATATATGAGATGTTAAGTTCAAATCATAAAATGACTATTTCAATTAATCACAATTCTTTAGTAATCATAAATGAATTAAATCAAATTAAATCAGTATTCCAATAATACTATGAAAGTATTTATTAATATTGCCCCTCATAATCTAAAAAATCAAATTATAATTTGTAAAATAAAATGGCTAATGAAATTTCTTGAAAATTTAATACAAATTTAAAAACATATGAAAGATTACTTGGCAATTAAAATATTTTCAAAAATATCAAATATGTCACATGAATTTCTGTTCACTATTAACATCTGCATTAAGAGTGAGCAATAATTAACTCTATTTGTTTCCAAAGCCATCTACTATAAACTTGAGAAATCAACAGATCTTAAATGGTAATTATACCTAAATCTCCAGATTACTGGCTATCCTTAATGAAGAGAAGGATTGTACTCACACATTTAGAAATATTTTTACTTCATTTATACTAACAATTATGAATCGAAGACAATTTGCTTGAATACTTATGTCAGAAATTAGTAACTCATTTGCAGTTAATAAAAAGTTCAATTAGTTAATAAAACATTAAAAATTTATGTAATATCTACAATAATTTCATTTTGGATTAGTGAATTAATAGTATTACTATCTCTTTATTATTTTTACTTAATCTTGGAACAATTTCATTTTTAATAATGCCCATATAATAAATCATTGATATATAAAAATATATATTTGTTTCATTTGTTCCATTTCAGTGACTGCATATAAATATATAGTTTAAAATGCTTAAAAGAACCTAAGTATCAGCATTTTGTTTTTGCTTACTTTAAGATTTATCAGATTATTGTTAAAATGAAAAAATACCTTTATAAAATATATATTTTTATGGTAATCAAAAGTTATTTTTTAGTAATGTATAAAGATTCACTAAAGAAATTAGCAACGTTTGTATAATCAGACAGTTTATTGTCCACTTCTTACTGATCCTCTCTGCTACCAATGAATGCTTTTGTAATTATAATGGCTGTTCTACCCAGCTTTTTAGATTTTCTTTGTTTAATTATTTTCAAACTTTTCATAATTTGTAATTTCTAATTAGGCAACTGAAGTCTTAAACTAGATTCCAAAAGACCACATGTGAGGTCGGACTGATAAAAAAATTTGCTGCTGAGATATAAAAAAAAATATACATTGGAAAAATTAAATTGAAGAGATCTTCATACAATAACAGCTAATAATAAGTGAAAAAATGATAATGACTTCTTTAAAAGCAATAATTATTTTTTACTTATTTATTGTATAAAAAAAAAAAATCATATTTTTCTGTGAACAATGATGAAAAAAAAGTGATTTTGTTAAATATTCAGTTTAAATTTTCCTCAAGGAAAAAAACAAAACAACTATATAAAAAATGATCCCAAAATCTGAGTTCAAAGCACTTTCGAATGCATTCAAATATTTGATTTAACTCTTTTTATAGGCTTCCTAGATGCAATCATCTCCTTTAGTCAAGTGATAGTTCTGAATTAGATTATGTAAATTAGAAATTTCAGATAACCTCACAAAAAAAAAAAATCAAAGAGTTAGGTATAGAGATATAAGCAGCCATTTAAGTGGATCTCAACTTCTATTGTACTTTCTTTGAAATTTAAATAATATCAAAGTGGGAAATCATTTTATTGAAAATACATTTTATATTATTCTAACAAAGGAAGCTCCTGCTACTTTAGTGATAAAGAAGAACTGCAATCATATAATTGTCAAAAAAAAAGATCCAATTAATTTTTTATCAAATATTCTCATCACACATGGATTATACAAAAAAAAAAAATTTCTTCATTGAATTTGGGGTTTTTGAAAACTAGTGTATTACATTGTGCTATTAATATTTTCATTGGGATGAAATATAGCTTCATCATTATAAAACATGATAAATTTCAGCTACTGTGTGAACCACTTGCAACATTCCTTATGCTAATCTGGACCATTATGGTACAGTTTTAAAATAAGTTACCCTTTAAAAAATTGGGAGTTATTTTTGAAATGTTCACATATCTTTGGAGATGTTTACCCATGAGTTAGTTATTGAATAATAAATATATTATTAATTATAGATATTTCCCTTTCTTTAAAACATTTATACAATTTGCCAATAATAGTATGTGATATGAGATGCTTATATGGAACTTTATCACTAAATTTAGAGCAACTTTTCATTTTAAAATCCCATTTTTGCTTACATGCCCATGATATCTGTATATCCATTTATTATTATTTTTTTTAAAAAAAGATTCATTTACACAGGAAAAAAAAAAAAAGGGGGGGGGGGCAAATTTTCTATGGATCCAAATACATTTTCTTTGTTAATAAATTTAAGTTTTGACTTAATGTCAATGATTTTGCACTGCTAGTTAAATGCTTAAATAAGATGTTATCTTAATTGTTCAAAATTTTCTCTATTATGCTCAAGACACTTGATCTTAATGAAAAACTGATCCACAAACATCAATTAATTCAGCAGTCCCCAACCTTTTTGCACTTAAGAGCACATTCTATAATACCAGCCAGGTGGTGGGCACAATGTAAATTTATAGTTGAATATTGTTAATAATACACATAGTGTACAAAAAAATATTTATTTCAAAAATAAAATTTTAACATTTGATTAAAATATAATACAATAATTTATAAGAAATTTTAAAAATTAAATTTATTTGTATCAGATAAATAATTTTTTATCGCATTCGGATAACGGCGGGCACACGTAAAATGGTCTGCGGGCGCCATGGTGGCCGTGGGCATAGGGTTGGGGACCCCTGAATTAATGTTTCCTGTTGAAGACTGCTCTTTTCAAACTCTTGCCTTAAATGTAAAGTTGTAAATTCCATGGAAATGCTTTGTCTTTTAGAAATCAGTGGTATTAAATCTAGCAAATAAAAGTATTTAACAAAATCTCTTCGTCTGATTCATTTGGAAAAGCTATATTGAGATAATTTCTGATATCAAGATGATAATAGGAAAATGCTTCATTCTATTGTAAACAAAATACACATTTTCATGCAGCTGTAGAATTTATGATGCAATTAAATTCTAATGTTTGTTAAAGTGCACTTATTGCTTCATCAAAAAATAATTACTTGGTTAAATTTTTTAAAAATACTTATGAATTACATGTCTGTTTATATCCATATAAGGATCATCTATTAATAAATACAATTGTGATGATTGACTATATTGATTAATTTAAATGTAGCTTAGCAATTTTACTTCACTACTTTTGATTGAAAATACATAATTCAATTCTATGATCAGGATCTTCTTTGATTAGGGTATGTACTAACTTAACAATATAACTTTTTCAGTTTTTATGTTTTAAAATGCAATACAACACCGAATACATGATTCTTGAGCTTAGTAACTCATAATTTTCTTGTCAATCATTGAATCTTGGCAATTCTCATTTTCTAGACAGTACATTTGTTTGAAACCTTCTAAATCACTCTTTATAAACAATTTCTATAATATTGCAATTTTTAATTTATCAGCAATTTGAAAAACAATGAATCTTATTGGAGCGTCGACTTACATTTTAGTTTTCCAGCGATAGTTAAGGATAAATGGCACATTCAAAAATTGGATCAGAAAAATGCATATATATTTTAGAAGACTTTCTATATATATATATTAAGTAATCAATTTTATACATATTGTTTTAAAAACACAATCTCATAAATGTAAAGATACAAATTTATACTAACCTCTCCAGTTTTATCATAGTGAGGAGCTCTAGGAATAATTTCTTCTCTCGAAAATTTTCTTGCTAACAACTGAAATTCCTTCTGCTCATCCGTTAAAGCTTTAAATTTAAAATATATATATACACTCACGCACAGAAAAGATTATATGTGCATACATTAGAGTTTAATATTTTAAAATATAACTAGTAAATGATAATAACTTGATGATAACTAAGTTGTTGTTTTTTAACTAAAAAGGAAAATTTTTAACTAATAATAAATTATACTGAAAAAAAAAAAATCTGATGTAAAAGTAAAAAAGAATACAGAACATAAGAATTAAACAATATTATATCCAAGCAAAGGTCAAAATAATTAATACTGATAATATACTTGTATATATTCATCAATATACAAATTACAAAAAATGTATGATAATATGATAATCATAAGATCAATTATTTGTGAGATCATGTGACAATCAATTGTTCAAAAGAAAGGGTGTAGACATTTAAATGATCAAAATGAGATTTGTTTTTGATTTTCTCAGCTGGAAATCAATTAAAAAACCATGAATTCTTTAATATTATGATACTTCAGAAATATATATTTTAAATATTAATATTGTAAGCAAACTTTTCAGATCAGATGTTTATATAATGAAAAATACTCATCTTCAAATATCAAATAGTGAATTAATTTCTAATAAAACAATAATTATAAAAAGAAACTAAATAATAATGAGAAAAAGATCCTCAGAAAAATAAAGACATAACAAAGTAAGACAATGAAATGCTAACTTACATATAATGTTAGGAATAATAAAAACAACAGGACATTTAACTACAAAAACAATAATTAGACAATTTTAAAATCACCCAATGCTATTATTGACAGAGTAAATAATAACACTAGCATGAAAATCAATCTTTTCAATTATTGATGAATATGACAGAAACAAAAAAAAACTTTAAATGCACAATCTCTGAAAACTATCTCCAAAAATATCAGCTTAAAAACAAAATTTATTTTATGACACAAAATATTTTCCCACTGTTTAGATGATTATTGCTGAACTTTAACAAAACAATTTATATTAACAGATAATTGATAAAAAAAATTAATAATTAATAAAATAATTCCTAATATTACATTACATCTCAGTCTCCAAATTTTCTTCTGCCATGAAATTCTTAAAAAATAGAGATAAATAAAGATGATGAATCTGTTATTAAAACAGGCAAAATTCTCCATACAGTAGTGCCACTCAGCGCAAGCCAGGGTAATCAATGGATGCCAGAAGGCTTGTGTATAACATCCCTATCTAGTGACTACTCATCCAGTATTCCCAGACTAGTTTCTAGCTTGTGGCTTTCATCAGTGAGGAGCCTTGGATCTGAGAGCACTGCATCTAAATCTTAGGATCTAATGCAACTTTCCAGCAGTCACCTTTTATCTCTACTTAACTACAAAACTATGAGTCTAAAATTGAAAACACAATAATATTTTCAATCCAAGCTCATTAGCTTATATAGTCATATAGGTCTGAACTCAGTTCAGTACCCATACATTTTGGCATCTTTGGTTCTTTAATAACCATAGCCACTACTATCCTATTAGGCATGATTGGTATTAAACCACTAAAGATCACATGATCACCAATGCTCTCAGATCCAAGGTTCCTCACTGATGAAATCCACAAGTTAGAAACTAGTCTGGGGATATTGAATGAGTAGGCACTAGATAGATATTTTATGCACAAGCCCTCTGGCATTCATTGATTACTCTGGCTTGCACTGAATAGCACTACTGTATGGAGAGTTTTGCCTGTTTTAATAAGTTATGAGCAAGCATAAGAAATGGTGATCATGTGATGATAAAACTGTCTGAACATTTATTAAAGACATTAAAGAAATGAAGAGGAATTTTATTAAACTTCTTAAAGGTAAAGAATTTATAAGAAACATATTTTAAAAAAATGGAACTGATAAGAGAAAAAGAGAAAGAAAAAGCACCAGAGATTAGTTTTATAAAATGAAAAAAAAAAAATTCTAATAACTCTAAATTATTAAATCATTTTCAAGCAATGTCAATAAAGAGTTATAATTAATGAGAAACATTTTAAATTTTAAGCATGTGTAAATCAAAGCAACTAATAAAATTTAGAATAAAAATGAATATTTGTCCTCATTTTTAAAGTAATATAAATTGAACACTTTGATCACTATTAAACAATTCCACTTATAAATTCAGAGCTTATTTATAATAAATATTATATACAATTTTTTTTAATATAAAAATAATAAATGAAATTTCATATTGGTCAAGTTACTGTTACATTATTTAATTAAAATATCATTAGAGCTGTTATGGCAGATACAAAAGTATTAAAAAAATTGTTAAAAAGAAGACCATTCATAATCTACAGATTTGCATTCAAATAACTGAGAAAAACTCATGTTTGATTTTAAATAATTGAGAAACATCTTTGGGAAAGTTTACCAAAACAAAAAAAAAAAATGATTTGCAATGAGTGTCGTGCACAATATGTTCTTTGTCCAAAAATACTACAATCAAGCAATATTTTCTTCTTATTAAGTAGTTTTCCATTGTTTACCATTCCCTTATCACTATTTGTTCTAGCATCTTAATGAGTTACATCATAAACTTTTAATAAACTATTTCCATCAATTAAAAAGCATGGAGTGATTTAAAAATAACATGAAAGAAAAAAAAAAATTAAATATTTTTTTAAAGATTTTAATTTTATTTACTTCACATAATATAATTAGGAATAATAATAACTTCTATACAAATTTTAAATAAGCAAACATAAAATCAAATATATATTTCTAATAATTAATACTCATTTTAACAACGATCATTAAATGTCATGCAAAATAATTTAATATTTTTTTATTCTTAATTAAATCATAAAGTGAGATCAAGAACTGTTTCCCTAAATTTTATTTTTATACAGTTAACAATGCAACCCCCCCCCCCAATCCTTACAGAGCGTAATATAAATAAGAAGAAAAAATAATAGCCAATTGAATTTAGTAAATTGTATTTTAAACAAAAGAATAAAATCATTAGTATTTTGTTTTTCTAAAAATATTCACTTTGTTGAAGCAACAATAATTTATAAAATATATTTCTATAAAATATAAATATTTCTTTTCATTTTTTTTTTTTAATCATGAGATTAAGTCAACCAGTTGTTAGATTCACTTTTATTTTTAATCTAATAATAGTAGAATCTTTTTCTCCCAAAGAGTATAAAAAATAAGAAAGAGATGGAAGATATATCTATCTAATTAACTGAATTACATATTTGACAACAGTCTTTAGTATTAGAATATTTTACTTCCTAAAGACTGACTACATATTTGTAAATAAAGTGACATTTTAGTTTTTACTTAATTAAGTGAAATGGCAAATATTTTTTCAAAGAGATAAAGGGCCCATTAAAATCTAAGAAGTAGCACTATTATAATTCAAATTAAAAAACATAAAATATAAAATAATCTCAAATAAAGAAATTTAGTATATGAATGATTATATCAAAAATTTTACATTTATAAAAGCACATACTGACATTAATAAAAGAATATTCAGATAAGAAATAAGTTGAGATGAAGTGAATATCATATCATGCCAAATAAAAAGATACAGCACTAAAGAAAAATCTAATAAAAGCAGTCAATGTGACTATTTGTACTGTCTACTTCAATATTATATTTTCTGCATAATTTAATTATTTCTCATGGAACTCATTCCAAATGAAGTAGATCTAAAGAGAGATTATCTTCAAAATTCTTCTGGTTATGATAATTACCAAAAATAAGATTGTTACCTTGTTTTTGGTAATTGTCATAGCATATTTCAACCAAAAAATTCCCAAAAGTTTCCATAAATTCAACAATAAAAGATTTAATGGAAAACATATTACATTTATACATTAAATTAACATAACTCTTGATATTTATAAAAATTATAAAAATATTAAACCTATAGGAAATTGCTTCTAAACAGTACAAATTAAATCAACATATTCAAGGCATATTTGCCTGAAGGTTTGTGATGATGGTATTTTAGATGTGATAATATGTTGAACTATTTCTATAATTCATCATTTGAATATCTAGAAAATTTTTAATTTTATTTAAAACTTTTCAAATATAAACAACTGTTAGTAATAACATAAATACATAACACAGGTGAGTAGATTACACAACTTTTTGAGTGGTAATATTCTCCTCTCTTCTTCATATATTGCTGGCCTGACCAATGACAATATTAGCATAGGAGTCAAATTTAAACCGTGTATAATCTAGTAAACTATGCTGTCTATTTGTTTGTTATTACTAATAGTTATTTGTATTTAAAAAGTTTAAATAAAGTTTAAAATTTTCTAGAGATTCAACATTTAATGACAGATGATGGAAATAGTCCAACACATATTTAAGGCATATTTTGATAATTAATGAAATAAAGTCTTATAAAAACAAGTAGTTACAATGAAAGAAGTGACACAAAATCATACTAATAGGCTTCAACAGATTAGAATATGAAGAGAAAAATAAATTTAAATTTGAAATAGTTATGGATATTGAGGCAAAAATGAAGGATCAATATAAAAGATTTAAAGAATTTCTCAGAAATATTTGATATGAAGTACAATATTAACTTAAAAAATCAAGAAAATATGAAGCCTGTGAGTTATTCAGCATATATCTATGCAAAATTCCAATTCCTTGCATATTTTCCTAACCGCATTCTAAAAGTAATGGCAAAAAACATATTCATTAATATCATAAATAAGACCCAATCAGACTGCAAAGCAAGAGCATAGTATTCTTGATCTAACCATATAAAAAATCATTGGTGGTGAGACTATTATAAAAGATAACAATCATCATTGACTCCTGTATATTCTATCCAAGTTAAACTTACCAATATTACAATTTTTTGTGAAAAGATGCAACTTATACACATTCCATTAATATGCAGAATACTACATTGATTGATAAATATTGTCTATTTTATAATAATTAATAAACATTCAAAAGCAAATATCACATGATCACATCTCCTATACTAGCACGTTAATTGTTGATAAACAGAGCAAAACTCTCCATACAGTATTGCCACCTGTGCTAAACAGAAACTAGTCTGGGGATATTGGATGAGTAGGCATTAGATAGGGATTTTATGCACAAGCCTTCTGGCATCCATTGATTACTCTGTTTAGCACAGGTGGCAATACTGTATGGAGAGTTTTGCTCTGTTTATCAAAAGCAAATATAAGAAATGTTTTTAGTTAGGAACAAACCAAAAAAACCTTAATTTTTTTTAGCTCTTAATAAGATTTAAAAAACAAATTCAAGTTCTGGAATCATTTCCAAAATTTTGAAAATTGATTTTTTGGCAAAAATGTAATTTAAAATATATATATACAGTCCCCATCATTTTGAAAAAAAATTCAAGTTAGAATCTTAGTAGGATCTTCTTTGTTTAGAGAAACAATGAAATTCTATATATGAATCTAATAGTATTTCATTAAAGATAAATCTAAAAATTAAATTGATATCTTTTTTTAAAAAAAATGATCAGAAGATATAGCTACATCATAAGAATTATTTCTGTATTAATTTTCTGCAAAGAATTTGCATCATAGCACAAAGTTCTTCTTTTGATAAAATATAAAAATAAAAGCAGATGAAGTTATAAGATCAACTTTCATTATAAAGTGTATCTTCGTTTCTAAATAAACAAAAAAATTTGCATAAATTGAAAGATGCAGAAACATCAGCTTTATCTCAATACATTTCATAAAAGATAATCGAAAATTCATTAATATATTTCAAAACTACTTTCAAGACAATATTTGTTAAGAAATATACTCATCATTTACATGAAACAATATCTATAAGTTCTTCTTCCATTTGATTGGCTCACTGCTTTATTATTTTTGTTAAACACTGTTTAGACTTAAATCTTTTCATTTTGCTCTAATTTTAATGATTTTTATATAATAAGAAATTAATTTTCAATAGTTCATGCATTTATTTTTCATTATCTGTAGACTTCAATGTTATCTTTTCTTTTTATGATACAAAATTATTCTTCTCAGGTATTATTCTATGTTACTGCTACAATAGAATTATTTTCATTCTTCTACATATATTTGTTTAATCAATAGTTTTACCCAATTTTGAATATGGTTCCCTTTTTCTTTATTGAGGCTTTAATTTTTCTAGTCATCTAATCATTTACTTGAATTCTTTTTTAATTTTAATAAATAAATAACTCTTAATAAATCAGATAAAATTTGAAATTTTTCATTTGTGATTACTATAGTTGCCCAAACTTTTTTTAATTCAATAAATTATTTTCAAATCTATATTAATTATGTTCAATAACTCTTAAAATTTCATCAAACATCAAGAAAGCTTTCTTCATCTCTAGAGACAAAGATGCCATAAACAGGAAAGACATATGCTATGCTTTATCGAGGGAATAGAATGTCTAGCATATTTAGCATAAATTTGCATATTGTTAACCATATTAGCAGTCAAGCTATGAATTATGAAGGTTGGACCATTCAAAAGCGCTAAGCTCGTTCGTTCTGATTTATTTATTTGGTAACAATATACAGCTTTGAGGACAATTACGCTACACACACAAACGAACTAGAATTTGTAGATTTATGTAATTTTCTTGCCTTTATTCTGCAATATATTTTTTCAGCACATGACTCTTTCATTATATAAGAGAATTATTTAAATATTCCATACTTAATTCTTAAAAAAAAAAAAAAATACACTCACTAAAAGATGGTTCATTTTAAATAGATTTCACTTTTATCATCTATATCCTACAATCACCTCATATTTTTATTCCAAATTCTTTAAGAACATTTGTATCTCATATCTAATCTTGAACTAGTCCTAATACCTTTTTATGTCCTATGCTGTTTTTTTAAAAAGAATTGCAATACAGTGAAATTCAAATTTTCAAATCATTCTCTTGTGATTTATTACTTTGTATTTTATATTATTTTGAAATCTGAAACATTATTTCTTATTGTTTTAGCAAAATAATTCAAAAAACACCTTGAAGTACTCTTGACTTTATTATAGTTCACTTGCATCAGATTTCTGAAATGAAAAAAAAAAGTTACATCTTCAATGTACAAAAATGCTTCCATCAATCCATTTTCAAAATGCAAGGCCATCTAATAATTCCACACATTAACTGGAGTAATCCATTTTCAAGATGGAAAGAATCAACTACAAGATGTGAAAAAATGCAATACAATAGTCCCCCCATTTCAATGAACTCTACATTCATGGATTCACTTATACATGATCCAAAAGAATATTTAATAAAAAACTAAAAATATATATAAAGTAATAAAAAAAGAAATTTTACTTTTGAAATTTTTAGTGAGATTGCTGATGGCATATTCGCACACTAGTTACAGTTAAAGAACAACAATAGACTTTCCATCAGTTCAATAAAAATCTATTTTTTATAATATCAAAACTCTGCTGGAAATTTAAATAAACATTAATTTTATACACTATAGTTTTGTATACATATATGCTTATTTTTTTATAAAAATGCAATAATTAAAACAAATTTAGTTTATAATATCAGCAAAAGTTATCTATGTTCAAAAGAACCAATAAAAAACAAACAAATTACATCAATTAAAAATTAAAGAACTAGCCAAAATTTAAAATTTTACAACTATTGATTTCACTGCAAAAGCAAACTTCTTAAGTGTAAAGTAATTCAACACACACAAATATATACTAACATAATTTCTCATAATTCTGTTTTATACTCCATTTATCCCTTTAGAATCAAAAGAATTCTTAAATAAGTTAATACCTTCAAAATATATAAATTTGCAATAACAGACATCTTTCTTCTTTTTACTTCATTCTTTGCAAAGAAGACAATCTTAGACTGCTCAAACATTATCTTACAGCTTTCGTGGATATAAAGAATCTATATTACTGAAAATTTGTGATTCTGAAGCTATTAACTTATTTAAGAATTTTTTTGATGTTAAAGGTAATTGCAATGTGAGAATTATGGGAAATTAGGTTAGTATATATTTGTGCTGGTTTGTATGCTAAGTCTGCATTGGCAGTAAAACCAATGGTTGTGAAATTTTAATTTTAAATTTTGGCTAATTGTTTATTCTATTAATTAGATTTTGACCTTTGATATTTTATTAAAAAATAATGACATTTTGTATGTAAATCTTGACCAGTTGTATCACTTGGAGCCTCTAAATATAATTTAAAAAATCTACAAACAAATTTTGAATTCAATATAATAAATTTTAATCTAAAAATTAAAAGACTGATTCTTTTCTTTTCGATAAATGAAATAAATAATCAAATGGCTTCATTACTCCAGAGTTCATAAGCAGCTCAAGTTCTGAAAGTGACAGAACTGCCTCCAATTCATAGACCTTAAGCTCAAGAGTCTGTCACTCTACCATTCAACCAAACTATGCAGAGCAATAATTTCAGTTGAATTCTTGCAGCACCCATCAAGTTTTAAACAGAGAGAGTGAACAAATATAAATATATAAATAAAACAGGCAGCCATTGAAATTAAGCTTATTAATTTATAAATATTTATAAAATTTACTTATTTTATTTTTAAATAAGTATAAATATCTATATACATATGTTTTAATACATATATATACAATTTTGTCTTTACAATATATATTTTATATAGTTCACCATGGATTCACAAATTTCAGCATCTAAGAGAAAGCTTGGAACTAAATGTAGAAAATATAAAGATTCTTGTATTATCAGTCCCAAAATATAGTTTTATTATCTCTGTTTAAAAATCTCTTACTAACTTTACTATAATTTATACAAGATTTCACATATTTATTATCTTTTTTTTTTTCAAAATATAAAATCACAAACCAATTTTCTTTAAAAAACTTGTTTTTTATTATTATGACTATATGAATTTTAATTTCAAGAGCAACGTTTCGACTATTTACTTCCTTATAGTCTTTTTCAAGCCACTAAAATATACAAAAAATAATAAAACAAATAAAATAAAACATTATATAATCATTAAACTCTACATATATTTCAAATCTTCTCAAAATAAAAAATTCTTTTTAAAAAAAAAAAAATCTTTTTTCCCTTTAAAGACATAAATTTAATATAAAACATTAGAACATTACCTTCCTCTATTTAAAACAACCTACAATTTAAACTTCTATTTAAAACACTCTGTTTAAATTATATTTAGATAAAATACCTCAAAACCAGTCCCATCACCCACAACAATCAATTAGTTTTTTTTCTTTTATTCCTATATTGTTTAAATTCCCTACTATAAAAAATTTTTCCTTTTTTAAACTTACTTTATAATTAATTATTGTTTCTAAAAGTTCTATTTTTTTGCAAATGATGTGACTAGTTTTTATTTTTTATAAAATCAATTAGTTTTTTATTCATATATGGTTTAAATTCCTTAATATAAAAATTTTCCTTTAAACCATATATGAATAAAAAACTAATTGATTTTATAAAAAATAAAAACTAGTCACATCATTTGCAAAAAAATAGAACTTTTAGAAACAATAATTAATTATAAAGTAAGTTTAAAAAAGGAAAAATTTTTATAGTAGGGAATTTAAACAATATAGGAATAAAAGAAAAAAAACTAATTGATTGTTGTGGGTGATGGGACTGGTTTTGAGGTATTTTATCTAAATATAATTTAAACAGAGTGTTTTAAATAGAAGTTTAAATTGTAGGTTGTTTTAAATAGAGGAAGGTAATGTTCTAATGTTTTATATTAAATTTATGTCTTTAAAGGGAAAAAAGATTTTTTTTTTTTAAAAAAGAATTTTTTATTTTGAGAAGATTTGAAATATATGTAGAGTTTAATGATTATATAATGTTTTATTTTATTTGTTTTATTATTTTTTGTATATTTTAGTGGCTTGAAAAAGACTATAAGGAAGTAAATAGTCGAAACGTTGCTCTTGAAATTAAAATTCATATAGTCATAATAATAAAAAACAAGTTTTTTAAAGAAAATTGGTTTGTGATTTTATATTTTGATGAATATTGTTTATACTGACTATTTTTAAAAGAAAAAAGAAGTTCAAGATTAAAGGTTATGCTTTTTTTTTTATAAAAAAAAAAAGAATTTTATAACCAAACTGATAAAAATTTATGTGGCTGACCCATCGGCAATCAACAAAAGAGAGGCCTGCTATTCCCTATCTCGTAAATGGTCCACGTAACATCTGCACATAAATTTGCATAAAATTTGCATAGTTTTACAGTTATTAACAGAATAACTCGCCATGAATATGGGACTATAGACTGTCCCGAAAGCGCTTGGCAGTAAAAATTTTGACAATTTATTCATAGCTTCATTACCTGTGCGCAGAGCACATATATATATTAATTTAAGAGAATTTTATAAATGTAAAAAAATTCATGACATTATTCAAAGATTTCATATTTGTGATATTTCTATTTCATCCCAATACTCTCAGTTATAAAGAGGAAGAAAATCAGGGACATAGGATCCCAATGATATCCCAACTTGAAATTTTGCATATAGGTTTTTAAATGAAGAAGGCATCCTTTTTTTTTTTTTCATAATTTTAAATCATATCTATATTGAATAATCAATTTTCAAAATTTTTAGTGTGTAATGTCAAATTTTAATTTTTTTGTGAAAAATCAATCTTATTAAAAGCTGAACAAAATGATTTTTATTTGGTTTTCTGACTTAGTCTTCAACTTGAAAAAGCTATAACTTTATTTGGATATGCATATCAATTTTTTTTAAAAAATTCAAAAGCTCCTAGCTTAAAATAAATAGCTTCAGATAAAATTATATGGTTGTTTTACAATAGCGTGTTGAAACCGCCGGAGGGCGTTATTTCTATGATAGCGCACAGAAAGATGCTGTTTAGGTGGTCTCTGTCACTTATCGAACGTTCTATTTCTAATGCGTAAGCCTAGAAATAGTCCATTGATATGGGGGGTGTACCAGCTGCTGTGTTATTTCTATGCTAATGCACAGAAACATGACATTTAGCCAATCTGCCGCAGAAGCTATTGTGTCAGCTTACAGCTCAGATTTGTGCTAAGCATTTTGGATGTGCGATCACATTTCACTTTTGGTTACAGTATTGTCTGAGGGTGGCTGGAATTCCGATTGTCAAAACTATTTTAATATTCATTAAGACCACCTCCCCCTCTATCTCGCATGTTTTAGGAAGGTCTACTAACAATTATCAGCAGAGTCTCATGCTTCCCTAGCCCCCATTTCCTGCCGAAAAAATGGGCCAAGTGTAGTTAAAAGCGCGATTCCTATCAAATCACACTCTAAGTCACGTTTCGTGCAAGAACAACTGCGAGCTGATTAATCGAATTGTTGCTGGAACCGGGTTATCAAACAAAACAAGCTTGAAGCTGCATGCCTGCTGTTTTGTTTTTTTTTCCCTGAAGAGCCCAAAAAGTTGCTTTTAATTGCCGTATATATTGATGGTTTTTTGGGGAATTACCGTCAAAACTTGGTCAACCTTCGAGTTGTTGGCGTTCCGTTCTGTTAGCAATTGGAAACACACTCCCCCATCCCTTTCCCCCCTCTCCCAAAGTTGGACTTTGGCTTGTAAATGTTACTGTTAAATGGACAATAGATTTATTTATAATTTATTAAAATAAAACAAAACAAAAAAAAAGAAGTTGAATCGGCTGATTTTTTTGTCGTACAATACCGAACCGAAAATAGAAGGGTTTAAAAATGAGAAGAATAAAAACAAACAAAAAATTGGTAACTACTTTTTAAAATTCATTTTTAATCGATTTTTTTTTTTTGGGTTTGCCAAAATCGATTTGATAGCCACCGTACTTTTTAAATGTGATAAACAACAACAACCAAAAAAATACATAGACCGGAAAAAAAAAAAAAACCTGGCCCCTTTGAAAATATAAATAATGAAAAGAATCAAAAAAAAAAATTAAGTACTTTTTTGTAAATTCATTTATTTGTAATTTTTTTTATGCATTTGTTGGTTTTTTTTTTTTTTTGGTTGTGTTTAAAAAATTTGATTTGATATTACTTTTATAAATGTGATAAACAAAAAAAAAAAAAACCAAAGCCAACCAAAAAAAAAAAAACCCGGCAACATTATATTTATCTTTGTTTACAAACCAACCCCGCCCTCCGGCAGTTTCAACACGCTATTGTAAAACAACCAATTATATATATATTTGTTACATTCTCATATAGTATTAAAGGTATGCAAAATTATATAAAAAATTAAATAGTAAGATAATTCCCAATGGATTAATTTGACTATGTCATATTAAACTCAGATATGTATAAAATATTACTGTTTACAATTTCACATTATAAATTTATGCAGGAACAATATAAATTTATATGTGTAACTATTTATTATTTTATAAAAATAATAAACACCTCCATACTTCCCCATTCTTTTTAAATTCATATAAATAAAGATACAATAAAAGACAATTGACCCCCAAGATGCATTTCGTGCTGAACCAGCACTTATCAGTTGGCCCAGGTCACTATCTCTCATATATATCTTTATTATATGCAAAGTATTTATCTAGAGTAAATTGTTACTTTTTCATTTACCATTGTCAAACTTTTTTTTTATTAGTTATTAACTCTCCAAATGAATATATATTTATAAAAAAAAATTCTACCAAAACTAAGGCCTCTTCCACTAACAGATTCAGCAGCTGAAGCCGGGTGTGTAGAAAATCTCTGCACACATTTTTTTAATGGTTGAGAGAATCTACAAAACTGGAAGAAAAAAAAATCAATTAGTACAGTGTTCATCTACAAAATAAAAATTGATTTTTAAAAAATGAATATATACTTTTAAAAATCATAATTTTTTCAAGAGATAAATAAATAAATAGAATTCCATATACTATAATCCTAGTAACATTATGACATCAAAATCTTCATAAGTGCTATATATTTATAAATACAGATATCTGAAAACAACAAAACTTAAATAAAAATTCTAGTTGCCTATTATTATATCAACAGAATACATGTATGCACTCAGACATGTATAAATAAAAATGATCAAGAATCATATATATTATAATAACAATAAAAATAATAAATTTAACAGTAATAAACTATTATATACAGTTTTCAATCCACAGAAGTACTTTCGGTTAATTTCTTAAACTGCCTCAACTGTCGTTAAATTTTTTAAAAAATAAGAAAATGTCATTAACTCAAATTCCATAAATCCTGAATCTTAATGTTAGCAGCTTGTCTATTAATTAAATTCATTTTATTCCTATTTATTAAAATTGCCTCCTTAATTTTACTTTTATTATGGTTTCTCTCTTTATGAAAAATCTTAACACTTTCAATATCAAACTTAAATTTATATTTACATGTCCTTTCATGATCCAAGAAAACTGAAGTAATCATTAAATTACTATTATTTTTACTTTTCTCATGCTTATATAACAATTCATGCTCCTTTAATCTTTTTTCAATATTGCATCTCGATTCATCTATACATGACAACATACATCCACAAAAAATTTGATACACATTATTTTTCTGCTTGACAGGTATGACATTTTTAGAATTATTCACTAATTTATTAACATTATTTGTAACACAAAATGAAACATCAAACACATTCTTATCTTGAGTATTTGAAATAAATGGCATAGATATTTATTTTTTTACTATCAATCTTCAACTCCTTTAAACCATTATAACTCCTTTTAAATTGACATAAAGTATTGCTAAACTGTTCCATCTTATAATCAAAAACAATCAATTTTTATTCATGAAAATATATGAATAAATGCTAAGATTTTTGCTAGATTTATTATTTTAAAGACTGTCCATAAAGAATTCTAATTTTATAATTAAAGAGGTATAATCATTAGTGAGTTTGCTTCAGTTTTCCATTTAATACTTATTTAAGATAAATACTAATTTTGTATGAATGTTAGATTGTCTGTCTGAAGAAAAAACAATAAATAGATTACTAAAACCAAAACATAAATAACATTTGATTATTAGCAACTACAGTCTGATATAGTCTGCATATCAGTTTAAATTGTACAATTAATTTTAATGAATGATACATTATGGAGAGTTGATAAAATTAATACATGTGCAAATTAAGGTCGGGTGAAAATAAAATCAAGCATAAAAAGTAAATTTTATGAAAACTCAAAACCAAAGAAAATAAAAACCTTCTCACTAATAATGGAAAAATCAAAAAATATGAAAATAAATATGATCAAAGCGAGATATAACTAAAAAATTCAATTAAAAATTAGTATTTGTATTGTATCACTGTTATAAATAATGATATAAATGCAAATAATAACTGATAAAAAGTTATTTTAAGATAAAATAATAATTTAATTTTTCCAAAAATTCTGATAACTATAATAAATATTTAAAGTCCAAGGTTAGGATAAGAATTATATAATTTAATAATATAATTCAAGAAAATCATTACAAGATTAATTCACCTTTAAAAACGTATTTTCAATGATTAAATAAATTAAGCAAGGCAAAAAAAAAAATCTGCATTAATAATAATAGTTTAATAATTTAGGTAGTCTTTATCAATAAGAAATTCTGATGTATATTTAAATTCAACTTATTCACTCTATTAAACAAATATGTGATAATGTACCACATAATATTAAATTGAATACCTATTTATTTTTAAGTTTTCAATGGGGAATACTAAAAAAAAATCATATGTAAAAAAAATTTTTTTTTTCTTTATATTTATTTTTTTAAACCATTCTGCCTAATTTTAAATGTTCGTATTCTTATCTTCAAACTTAATTCCCTGATGATTTCGATATGAAGATGGATGGTAATAAGATTGTTGAAAAAATTTTTATGTGATGCAGTTCTTTTTTTAAAAAAATTGAATAATTTATTAGTTATGTGCTTACTTCTTTTAGAATAATTATGCTAAACCGGTGAAACTAATTAACAATTCTTGGAAATGCTTTATCGATAGTGACATTGCCATCTTTCTTATCCAGAAATTTAGATAGATTGTTGTTTTTTATGTTTTCCTTCTGCTACACATGTTTTGATATGAAATGGGCTGCAAACAAACAAAAAATTTGATGAAATTCTAGACAATGTAATCTTTTAATGATGCATCTTTATAATTTGCTCATACATTACAATGAATTTATTTCTTCTATAATCCAGCAATAATAAAGTATAACAGCAAATAATTTTTTTAAACCAGGTGAAAGCATAAGCAAATACCCAAGTAAAAAATAAAAGATAATAATAATAATAGTCCCTCTTCAAAATTATTTTTCCTTGTGTCATCATTTCTATAGTACTTTTCGGCTACTCATGTCTAGCACTAGCTTGCTCATTGTTATCTATTAAGATTTACACACACCCATCTGACAATAATTCTTTAGAATGTCCTGGTGTCCAGAATAAAGCATTAAATATAAAATAATACAAATAATTTCAAATAAATAATCTTAAATAAATTTTATGTAAAAAGGAAAAAATATATAAAGTCCTTCTCCATTTCATTCACAAACTATTTGCACACACATTTAATCATTATTACAATTAAAATGATTATTGGTAGCAATTTGTCTATAATTTAATCATCTCTTTATTTCTATATTATATTGCATTCATCATATAAACCCAAACAAATATTAATTTTAAATGAATAATAATAATAATGAAAATTTAATTGTTTTATTAACAAATATAAATTGAAGCTCGAAAAGAAAAAAAAAATACAATCAGGTATGCAAAGGAAGTGATAAAACATTTACTTTAAAATTAAAGTAACTAAAAAATCTCTCTCCCTTTTTTTTTAAAGCACCTATCTTAAGTTCTGGACTAGCTAATCCTTACAATATATATAAAAAAATAAATTGTAACTATATTCTACTATCAATAGCATTATGTGCAACCAGCATATATTTCAATTTTAAGAAATGGAAAGATTTTAAATGATAATGTATAAAATTAAAATTATAACATATCATTCAGTTATTAAGTGAGATAAATATTATAAGATTTGGTAATACATTGAATGATAACAAATATTAACAAGTAAGTAATTAAATATATGTGAGTTTCTGGTGAATAATAAAAATGGATTTCTATGTGCAAGTGCTAATATAGTGTTTTCTTGAATGTTTGTGATAGTTGTATTTATATATTGGACTATTTCCATTATCTAATTTTAAGTATTGAATGTCTAGAAAAATTTAACTTTATTTAAATATTATAATTATATTCCATTAGCAATAGCACACAGGTTAGTATATGCCCAATATTTTGAGAGGTATTATTCGCCTCTCTTCTTCAGGAGTTTCTTGCCTGACCAGTGACAGTATTAGCATGGGAATCAAACCTGGATGCTTAAATCCTTGAATAAACCTGGAAGTTTAGATTCTTTAATATTGGATATTCAATATTCAAGGATCTAGGCATCCAGATTTGATTCCCATGCTAATACTGTCATTGGTCAGGCAAGCAATATCTGAAGAAGAGAGGTGAATAATACCCCTCAAAACATTGTGCGTATACTAACCTGTGTGTTATTGCTAACAGTTGAATGTAAATGGAATATTTAAATAAAATTAAATTTTTCTAAAAACATTCAATACTTAATATTAGATGATGGAAATGATTCAATATATAAATACAAATGTTAATATAGTTTTTACATATACCCATAAAACTTAAATTAATAATAAAATAAATATTTAAAATGAATTTCTTAATTAATGAGTTAAATATATATGATAGTAAGAAAATTATGTATATCCTATATATACTTAAATATTGAATTAACTAAGTAGGGAATTATTTCATATATTCGTTGCTTACGCAATAAAAAAAATTTAGAATATTATTTAAAAACAAGACTTACATAAATGAGATTTAATTAAAAATAATAATTGTTTAAATAACCAGAAAAGACTGGAACAAGACCTGGGAAAAATAATAAAAAATAACATTGTAAAATTAGAATATAATCCATTTTGTCAGTATTGGAATAATATTTTTAATAGTCTTGATAAAATAAGACTGGTGCCATTACAAAAATAATGGTAGCATATATATATATTATTCCAGCAGGCTTCATTTAGATATCCAAAATGCAATTTATGTGACCAGATAACTTGATAGTTGTGACATTAGATAAAATTTGGCAAATATCAAAAGTTTGTTTGGTTAAACATGGACAAGATGGTATAGTAAAATATTATTTTTACATGTGATAGTTGAAATATTGAGTCCTAGTCATAAATTTGAGTACTATGTAAAAGAATACTGCACTTGTTTAAGACTGTTTTTTATTTAAGTTTTATGATTTTTTGCTTGCCTATTGTGACTGCTTCAAAATCTAAATTTAATTCTCTCTCCCTAAGCAATACTATTATCATCTATTCACAGAATTAAAATACACTACTATCAATCACGATAAATTAGTAATTATGTATAGCAGCAAACTGAACTAGAATTGTAATTATAAAACTCAGGTTTTAAATATTGCTCAATTATGTTTGCAATCAAACTTTTGTTAATAACAAGTTCAAAAATTATAAACACAATTTAAAATTATAAATTGCATGTTTATTTTTTTTTGTTTTTTTTTTTTGCATATGGTGTGAAAATGTATAATTTTGTGTGTGAAAAAAAAAAAGATAAAAGATAGTGATAGCTACATTAATAATAGTATAGACCAGGGGTCCCCAACCTTTTTGCACTTAAGAGCACATTCTATAATACCGGCCAGGTGGCGGGCACCATTTATTTTTTCAACCAGGTGGTGGGCACCATTTATTTTTTCAATGTAAATTTATAGTTGGATATTGTTAATAATATACATAATGCACAAAAAAATATTTATTTCAAAAATAAAATTTTAACATATAATTAACGTTTGTATTTTTACTTTGTAAAAGTATAGTATGCCCTACAATTTGATTACAATATAATACAATAATTTGTAAGAAATTTTAAAAATTATATTTATTTGTTCAGATAAATAATTTTTTATCTTGTTCAGATAGCTGTGGGCACAAATAAAATGGTCTGCGGGCGCCATGGTGCCCGCGGGCATAGGGTTGGGGACCCCTGGTATAGACCAATAACAAGTCTACTTTAATTAAGTTACTTAGTCAAGTTATCTTTAATCTTGTATACATATATAGTTATATATATACATTAGTTGTTACTTTATTCTAACAATTTTAAACAATTTGTCTAGACAATTATCTACTTGTTAATACAAATCATCCCCATCTGCCAAATAGTTCTTATTGCATATCCATATAACATAACCAGTGAGACTAGGTTATGAGATGACCATAAGCAGTGGTGCTAGATTGTGGAACATTACAACTACTCATTCTATTTAATTTCCATTTTGGGCTATTTGCTACTTTTTTGGCTATTAAAAATATTTTTTCTCTGTAAATACCATAAATTTGCTACATTCCTTATAATGCACTATATTAAAATATATATCACTACATACTTTATAGATTACGAATGTAATAAGATTAGTATGAGTTTTTAAATAAGTACTTAATGTATCTCAATTTCCAGAAAATTATAGTGTTGTGAGAAATGCATAATATTTATTGTGACAAAAGTTTCAGTTGGAGATTAAACACTTTTTCAATATATATTGCAATATTGCTATTATTACAAGAAATAAATTAGTAAATCTCTCTGAGAAATGTTCACATTTAAGTAAAGTACATATTTAGGGGGTTTGAACATGACCCTCAACTATCCACGCTATCTCATACTGCTGACATGCTTGATCACACACATGTCAAAAAGATAAATAATCACCAATATATGTATTTCATGCTAAACCAGCACTTGTCAGCTGGTCCAGATTATCATTTCCACACATATATACAATCAATGCTAATCTGGACCAACTGACGAGTGCTGGCTTAGCACACTGCTCAGCATTGATTGTATATATGTGTGGAGATGCTAATCTGGACTAACTGACGAGTGCTGGTTTCACACGAAATGAGCATTGATTGTATATACGTGTGATGATAATTTGGATCAAATGATGAGTGCTGGTTTAGCACAAAATACGTATATTGGTGATTATTTATCTTTTTTGACATGTGTATGATCAAGTGTGTCAGCAATATGAGATAGCGTGGATAGTTGAGGGTCATGTGAAAGTCTGAGTTCAAACCCCATATATATTACATATTGGAGTGCAGGTATGAAAAAGCCTATACTGTAGAAAAAAATTCATATATTCAAAGTACATATAAAAAAATAAAAGTATGTAAAAAATCATATACATTTACATCTGTTAAAAGTAATAGGAATAAGCTAATTAAGTAACATTAAATTAATCAAAAAGTTGTAGAAGGATGTTAAAGATTGTTTATCAAAAACAATAATATTTCAGATGGACTAATTAAAGTCTATTTACAGATGTTAAAGCAAGAGCAGAAATATAGAATGTAATATTCTGAGAGCAAAATAGAAATCATCTGCAATTAGAAGCTCACTCCACGAATCTGGCTTTTGCTGTTACAATTTTTCATTAAGTCAAATCATGAAGTATTACAATTCAAACATATATGAGAAATTAAATGCCAAGAAACTGAACTAAACAATCTAAAATTTTAAGTTAAGAATTATTTTGATCATAAAAATTAATTGATATTTAAAATTTATATATTTTTTATAAAAGTGAAAGTGTGGAAATTCTTGTCTTGGGTTACTTTTTTATTTTGCTACTTTTCGAAAACTTTTTGCAACACTGATAAGAAATCAACCAAACAACATGCAATGATATATATACACACACAATTTTTCAGTTTTTGTTAATACAAAACGATATTATGAATAATTCTATTTAAATAGATTATCAAATTGTTGACTCCTCCAAGGAAAACAACCATTGCAGATAAGTTATAGACTTTTAATGAAAATTATAATTTGCAAATGCATCACAATTTCATTATCAACATTTTTTACACAATTAACTTTAAAAATTATTGGATATTAAAGAGAATAATTCATTGGATATTAAAAAAAAAAACAATGCATAAAATACTTCTAGTTTTAATATTATAAACACTTATTCATAATATAGTAACTAACAGACAAATATACGAGTTCAACATATATTTATTTCAACGAAGTTTTTATTCTAAATATTTTGCAGACTATTTTATTCCATTGATAAAATTTGTTTAACCAAATAATGAAAAACATAAGAAAATTATTTCAGAAAAAATATTTCATGTTAATATTTTAAAATAATACGAATAATTCTAAAAGTAAATAAACAACGAAGATCAGCTCCAAAAAAAAAAGGAGAGAGAAAACAGCAAAACAAAAAATTACACAAAAACGTTTTGATATCATACATCTATTCAAAAAATTATATAAATACAGACTGTCAACCAAAAAAGCACATAATGAATAGATCTTTTAGGACTAAATTAATATTATAATGTTAAACTTACCTTCCAAGAAGCAGCCATTTTACTTCCGGAAAATCATGTGCTACGATTTTCCCATCCAGCACCAGCTGGAATAAATAGAAAAGTAAATTTGAATAAAATTCAATTTATTTTTTCGAAAAATATTTAGATTTAGATTTTAAACTGCAGTATAATATTTATACATATTAATGTATATATGCTGCTATAAAAAATATCAGTCTAATTTACGACAACAAAGCTTATTTTAGTTTTTTTATTATTTAAAAATGAAACTTGTGACTTTAATTATATCTCGTTATTCGATAGCATCAAGTCGATTTCGATTCCCGGAATTATAAGAATAGAATTTCCAGAATGATTAGCAAAATTTAGTCGATACTTTTATTATTTTCTACAGAATTTCATTTTGCAATGTCATCGTCTCAGGCAGTCTTATTTTTGGTAGTGATCTCAAGTCTAATTTTGCATCTTTTTATTATTATTATTATTATTATTAATTGGAAGTTCTTTGGAGAATATCTAACCGAGAAAAAAATATTACCAACATTATTACTTATGTACAATGGTAAAAGATTTTAACTCTCCTTATAAAAAATTGTCGGCACTTAGTTAAAATTCATTAAGAATAAAATTTACCCATATCCTCTCCATAGTCTTATCTAATGTTATCTCTATATAATTGACAGGGTACATTTTGTTCTAGTCACTATAATGGGACTCTACAGATGCTATCACTGATCTTAATAAATAATTGTTAATAACATTGATATATTTATCCACAAAATTGGTTGTCACAAAATAAACAATGAATAGTGATGACAAGCCAAGCGAAAACTCATTTTTATTCATTTGTTTGAAATATAGTATTAAATAGAGATTTTCAAACAAATATATTTGCTATGTTTCTAGAAACTGGAGATTTACACATGGTTTATCTACTTAATGCAGGGGTGGGCAATTGTTTTGGCTCGGGGGCCGCAGAGGTTGGCAGAGGGCCACTTTGTGGAAGCGAAAGTTAATGGAGGGCCGCACCTTTTTTTCATGTTACAATAAACACACTGCTTTATTCTCTGTATTACCAAAGAAATATTTGTTTGACCATTCTTCATTAAACACACAACATTCTTCACTGATTTTACATTTTTTCGGAGAGTTCATGCTTTCACTAAAGTTGGAAATGTATATATTGGCTAATGCAAAGATAAAATTGAAATTAAGCAGATCAACTGGAAAAGCACTGCACACCATATCTACACTACGCATGTGTATTGATGTGGCCATCCTAGTGGAAAATACGAGACGAATCTTCAGTCGCTCATGGGAAGGAAATCTCAGTTCAAGGTGGATTTTTTTTATTGTCTTGGTGGGTTGCATGTTGCCCTCAGGCTGCTATTTGTCCAACCCTGACTTAATGAATAACTGGAGTCAGGACTATGAGATGTTGAAAACTAAGCTATAATAAAACTCTAATCAAAGTATAGAGTAATATATTTATTAGCACTAAGTTTACCTACATCTAGAGGTATTACAGTGAATATAAAGTTTAAACATATGACAATATTAACTGATTCAAAAGCTTATAATTATATATATTTAAATGTATTTTACAGCTAGGCCTGAAGCTTATATCAATAATAAAAGACAATGACAACCTGTACTAAGTCCTGCAATCTATTTTGTCCCTAAAGAGTAGATCTCTAGGACAGCATTTGTCTTTTTGCTTGGATGTTGAGCCCAATCCTATTCTTGTGGGCTTTACGTACACTTAGATTACATTGTTATTTCATTCTCTAGAGTGCAAATGACTCAACAATAGAAAATATTTAAATTATTAATACACAAGACATTTGCACTAATTATATATAATTACTCTATTTACATTAACTCTATTCAAAGAAATATGCTAGAAATGCATTTTATTGTTCTATAAAACTCAATCATGAGTATTTTCTTTTACTTTTAAATCCATTAATCTTAGTATCAATGTTCCTAGTAGGACTGTTTTTCATTGCCATTTCTAGTTGCACTACTTATGTTGTCATTGTTAAGTATTCATTAGTACTCTTGTTAGAGAACCAATGAGCATGTGTTATGTATCAATATATAACATATTTTCATCTCTATCAAACATACTTTGATCTTGTTGTCTGTATCATTGATACTCCTTTTGTTGGGGGAGGGGGAGCTAGTAATACTATTAACTGCTATTATCAATCGCCTACAGTAGATATCTATAAGTGTATTTTATTTCTTATCCAATATACTTTGATCCCATCAACTCCACTAATGTAATTGCTATGTCCCATGCAGACTTATGCAGGTTTGTTTATTTTTTAATAAATAACTGCAATAAGGACTACCAGACACCTAAGATCAAGTTCTAATCAAAGAATGAGTTAATATATGGGTTCTCAACCTGGTCCTTACTACCTGCTAATGGGCATTTAAAGCTTTCAAATGAGCAATGAATATGTGCCAGAAGTTAAAAGAAAACCCATAGATTATTATAAAAACACTGGTGTTTAATTTTTTTTTTTTTTTTTTTTGCAGAGATTCATGTGCCTTAAATAAATTAATATTTTCAAGTTCAAAATATATTAAATACATTTTATTCTTTCAAATTGATTTTATTTATTACTCACTTTATATTGATATATATTTACTAAGATACTCTTATAAAGCCTTTTTGTGTAATTATTTTTCTAAACAACAAATTAAGTTATTTGGGCATTGATGGGCAATAGGAAAATTATATATACTCTTAGCAAGAGTGCAAATATGAATAGTATAAAAAAGATTGATAACCCAAGTTAATACATTTATTAATACTAAATTTATGTAAGTGTAGAGATACAATATTGAATACAGGATTCAAGCATATGATAATATTACCCTGTGTCAAAGACATATATATTTACACATATATTTTATGTATAAACCCAAAGGCTTACATAAATAATGATCAGGTGACCTGTACAAAGTCCTGCAATTTATTTGTTACCTACACTTTAGATCCGTTTGAAACAACATGTCTGTCTTCTTGCTTGGATATAGAGCCGGACATTGAGCTAGGAAAGCATTTTATTGTATTATGGAGTTCTTTAACTCATTATCACACTTCAGCTTCTCATTACTAATCTGCACAGCATTTTTATTACTTTTAAATCCATTAACTCTAACTTTCAGTAATTAGCTTGTGTCCATTTACTTATATTGTTTTTAGCACTTTATTATTTACATACTATTATTTATTCCCTAAACAGACAGCATCATTCCACAAATTTCTTCATTGTGATTTGATGGTAGATCAGCTATTTGATGAACCATACTATTTATTTAAATTATATATGTTATTGTAATGTCCTGAAAATATTAATGAGATGCCAGTCAGGAGACCATCAATAACTTAAAATAAATTAACACAAATTTGTCACAATAATAAATATGGAATGAATAATTTGGCATTCAATAAGAAGCAAATGTAATCTTATTAATCTTCTAGTTGTGTGTTTTGCTTCTCATATACACAGAATAATATGTGTTTTAATTACAAAATCTTTTGCTTACATGATATATATGTATGCTTTCTGGAACAAATTATGCCTCTCACAATTCATCAATGTGTTATTAAAATATCAATACACTCTTCAAGTTTTTTTATGCTTACTTAGCATACACTTTTTTATCCACTAATTGACCATTTGGTTTTTTTATATGAGACCGATATTTTGCATATAAATGGCTAATTTACATAAGTTGTATGATATACCTTTTTTTTAGAATATATTAAAATTAAGGTAATTTATTCAGGAACAATCTGTACATATTGACATAATCATGAAATCCATTTTATTTACAATCTATATAATATACAGATATTTTAATCTTCCTCGGCTCTAGAAATAATACTTTCAATCACATATTTGGCCCATTAATCTAACAGGTTTCCTTTGTGCATATGCCTTTTTAGGAAAAAGTTTTTCTTCCTCCTTTGTGAAATTGTAATAGTTTATTCTTCTTGTCATATCAGTCTAGGAATAACATGATCTTTCTCAGACTCAATTATTTTTAATTTATATTGTGATTATTTATTGGTCTTAATCAATTTTTTGGTCAGCCAATGAATTATTTTTTGCTCATATCAGTTTCCTTCATTCTTCATTGATTTACTTTCAAAAACATTAACATCAGGTAACTCATTTAGATGAGGACATAAATTATTTATATGGTTTTTTAAATTTTATTTTACCTTTTCTAGTTTTACCCATTATAGTCATCTTGACAATGTTCACAATATCATTCCTAGCATCTACAGACTCTAATTTTAAATTTTTCATGATCAAAACTATACTTATTTTTTTCCAGCTATAGTTAGCAACAATTTAGTAAGATGAGTGCAAAAGGGTCAGTATATTAATAACCTGGCTAGTGTCTTGTTAGTTTCTGTGCACAAAGTAAAGTGTTGATAGAACATAGCATCAACTAGCACTTCTGGTACATCCTCATAATAAGTTTTGTTCAACATAAGCTTCAAATATCCAATTGCTTTCTTGGCTATGTTGTTACTATTGGGATGATATGATGGAGTAAGAATGTGCTGCATTTTTTTATCACATAAATAATTCATAAAATGCTGAGGGTCAAATTCAGTCCATGATCAGTTACAATAATCTTTGGATAACTATGCATAGAAAAAATTTTGCACTTAATATTTTTTACTAATTTATATTTGGTCCAATGAAACAAAATGTAAAAACTATAAAAATTATTTTCTATGCACTAGTCTAAAAAAATTTTCCAAGGTTGCATAAACTTAGGCGTGTCAAGTTTTTTAGATAGCAATATAGTAGTTGCCTGACAATTTATGCATTTCTTTACAATTTGTTTTATTTCACCACACTTTTATATGCATGACTCAGGATAAATCAAGTGGTTTCAGCCTTCCAGTGATATGAGTATGCAGTTGATAATTAATACACAATCACTATAAGATGTTATGCTGATTCATATAATCTAAATGGCTTTTTCAACTTCAATTGGATGTCTTTCTGACCAGCCATATTTTTCCCATTTCAGTAACTGGATATAACCTTGGTTTTGTTTAGTCCATTTTTGAACTATTAAATGAGCTAGAGTTCATAGTGTCTATATAATTTATCTTTCTAATGTCATATTTTTATTTAGTATCAGGTAGATGTGATAAAGCACATGTGTGTCTAATCTGCTTTCCAGGATTATACACATTCATAATTGTATCCTGATGATATAGTTATCCAGCATAGGATTTTTTCCAGTCCCAAATATTCCTAAAATCAGATGATCCATGTGGATTTGAAATTTTTATTCATAAATATACTGACTAAATTTTTTATGGTGATAATAACCACTAGTACTTATTTGTCACTCTGGCTGTAGTTTTTTTCCACTTATCATTAATGTTCTTAACCCATAGGCTATATGACATTTGCCTCTATAGCATGGATGGGAAATAACAGCACCAACACCATATTCTATGTATCCATTGTAATAATAATATCCAGATTAGTACAATAGTATATAATGAGGTGATTTGAAGAGATTCTTAGCTTTTCAGAAATCTAAATCTTATTCTGTAGACTATTTCAACTTTTTGTTTTTAACAATTGATACTACAGCGATAGCAATTTTTCCCTTAATACAAGTTCTCATAAAAGTTTAGCAATCCTAAATATGCTTGTAATTTCTTTATAATTTTTGGTCTCACAGTGCTTTTACGGCCTTTAGCTTGTCTGGATTTGGATACTTTCCATTTTTATTTATAATGTGTTCAATAAACTTTATTATATTTATATATCAGATACACTTTAATGTATTTATCTTGGCTTCTATTGTATATAATTGTGAACAAACTACATTCACCAACTTTTGTATTTCCAGTTATGATTCTGTGATGATTAAAATATCTAAGAATGAAAGGAAGTCATCCATGCCATGAAAAGATTATTCATTTTTCCTGAAAAATATTCAGTTCTGTAATTATGTATAAGACATTATTACATAAATATTTAAGTTGTTTTTCTTTACTTATTCTATTGTAATGTTTGTGAAGTAACATTTTATTCAGTTGAATTTATTTGCAGCTGAGTGTACTTTTGGCCAGTTAAAAATATTCATGTGATGTTTATTGGCTTAAGCCAGATTTATAGCACTCATAGGTTTTTGGAAATGTTGTAGTATTTATATTGTATCAGTTGCAAAGTAAGATACCTAATTGGCCACAAGAGTGGTTTAAATGCTGTTTTTAAATATTAGTTATATTTAGAGATAATTTTAATAAAAATGATATTTAAAAAAAGGGTAGTCAAATAAACTTTTTAAAAAAGCTTTATTTTTGTTTATAAATTTAAATTTGCTTGTGTCATCTCTAAGATTAAAGTAAAAGGTTAGTTATTTAAAATTTAAATAATTGATATCTATTTTTTTTTCTTTTTTAAAAAAAGATTTGATTTGTTTTGTTAGAATAACAATTTATAAAAGATTTGTTTTTTTGTTTTTTTTGTTTGCTTAAAAGAAATGATTAGAAAAGTAATAGAATATGATTTATTTATTTCAATCAATGGTAATTTAAATAAAATATTTAAAATTTTTATTGAAAGCTATTATTCTTACTAGCATTTTCATTCTGTCTTTTATTTTACAATCATCATTAGTTGCTTGTAAAAACTTTAAGTTTATTTTATTGGCAGCCAAGTCATGAGCAAAAATAAATATAAAATGTTCGCTATGGTTTCTGGCAGCTAATTCCTAAGGGTGTATCATTTATCCTGGATTAATATAGTCTGGATTAATTATTTATCTTTAGCATGATATGTGATCAAACTTGAACTGTCATTTCTGAATTATGCTTGATTTATGTTTTTAAAAAAATTTGTTTACAAGTAATTACTAAATAAGTCCTCTGTCATGGAATATTTATCTTTAGAGAAGTGAAAAAATATGATTTAAGGAAATATCTGAATAAATTTAAACTTGAAGCTGCTAAAAAGCTAAAAAAAAAAGTTAATGTTTCTACATTCTCGAGGATGGATTTTCAGCATCTTAAATACTGGAATAGACTCCATAATGTGAAACAAACAAATGAAGAAAAATATTATCCTCAACAAAAAAGGAATTTTAAATGTGAGGCTTTGATAGAACTTTTAGTGTTTAAATGTGTGATCACCTGAAGGATGGTAATATTTAAGTATTTATTATTATTTTATAATTTAATGTAATAATGTTTAAATATTTTTTGTCTTATTGTATAATAATTATATTTTTTGTTATTTATTGATCCAGCCTTTTGTCTCTCTTTTCATAGATTCTGACCATGTAAATAATAAATTATATTATAATAACTACCAAAAATTGTGCGCTTTTACGCTTGTTAGAGAAGCTATATTTATTAATATTTATTTATACTTAGCACTTTCAAAGCTCCATGGCTTCATATTCATAGCTGAGTGCAGTTTATAGTAATGAGAGGGAGTATTCTAATTTATGCTAATTGGTTTGTTTGGATTAGTTTGTCCATCTTTTTGAAATGGTGAAACAGGTGTCTTCTCTATTGATAGAATGAGTGTCATTATTTATGAATTATGCCTGCTTTATTTTACACCTATGATCATTTCTCTCCCTGCACACCATTCTGGGGTTGGTAGGTTTGAATCTATGACTGGTGGTCCTTCATGCTCCAAGAATGCTGATGTAGTCTTTTTGTTATTCAGTGCCCTTTTATACATATATAGGTGCTGGGATGCTCTATTTGTGATAATTGTTTTTGTTTCCCCATAGTACGAGGCTTTACACTCAGCCTGAGGGCATTGTATTTGATATACCACTTCAGATATTGATTTGGGATCTAGTTTATCCTTTGAGTTGAAATAAATCTCAGATTGCTATATTTATGATAGCTTATGAAGTAAGAGTTAATATTCTACTCAAAATTAGTTGTGGTATGCTTTAATAACACTGAGGGTGTTAAATATCCTGCCATGAATTTCCCAGTATTGGGATGGTGTTCTGGGTTTAAACTAATATAAATTTATAATCTGTTATCTATATTTATGATAGCTTGTGAGGTAAGAGTAATATTCTACTCAAAATTAGTTGTGGTATGCTTTAATAACACTGAGGGTGTTAAATATCCTGCCATGAATTTCCCAGTATTGGGATGGTGTTCTGGGTTTAAACTAATATAAATTTATAATCTGTTATCTATATTTATGATAGCTTGTGAGGTAAGAGTAATATTCTATTCAAAATTAGTTGTGGTATGCTTTAATAACACTGAGGGTGTTAAATATCCTGCCATGAATTTCCCAGTATTGGGATGGTGTTCTGGGTTTAAACTAATATAAATTTATAATCTGTAGAGGATTTAATTTCCCTTCAGTTACTTGGGAATGATTTAATGCTTTGGAAAGATGGCTATAGCTTATAATATTTTTATTAATATAACTAGGTCTAACCATTATTATAATTTACTACTGAATGAAATTATATATTTTTACTCCTATCTTGTTTCATCACTGTTATTTGGATTTAAGCATAAATCTCAAGGTTATCTTTTATTATTAAGCATTAACTTTTTATATCCATAGGATTATTATAATTTGTGCTTAACTTTAATTTTGATTATCTCTTATGCCAAATAGCAGGATCGTTACAATATGTAAACACAAATTTATTAAAATTGATGATTTAAATATTTCACTTTTTGGAAAGTTTTATACTATCCTTTTTTTTTTTTTATTAATGGCATGGTTATTGTTAGCAATAAACCAAGCTTCTTTGCATTTTCTATCATCTCTTTTGAGGTAGACCATTTTTACATTTATTGGGTTGAAAATATGGCCAGATAGTTTTTGTTCATGCTCCAAAATAATAGATTTATATTCTGGATTATTTTTGTCACTTGTGCAAGCATTTGTGTTGGCTGATCTGGGTGGATATATTTGCCCCAGACTCCCCATAGTATTTTGATTTGCAAGTGGCATGACTGCACTTAATCTTGTATATATAACTGAGAGGTTTGATCCTGGGATATTTTATCTTTTCATGTTATTTAATAGTTTGTTCAGGTTAGTGGGAGGTTCTCAAACTTATATAATATGTATTGGTGCAGATATTTTTTTATTTTATGTGAAAGCTTAGTTATATACAGTTTACTTGTCCATGATTTGTTATCTTCTGGGAGTGTTTGTGCTTGTCTAATTTTGTTATACAAATTCATAATAGTTTTTATTAAAGTATTGCCACAATATCCTATTCTAATTAAATCATTTATAAAAAAATAAAAGCATGTGGAGCGCTTGAAATCTTAGTGTTAGCTTTCTGATCTGCTTTGTATTTACATAGTTTTTAAATTTCTAAATAAAAAACTTTTTATTCAAGCAAATTTATGTGCCATAGGCATGAGAAAAGGCAGAGGAATGGCATCTCAAATTTTTATTGGTTTGGTGATCATTTTAAAGTCTAATAAATTTTTGGTCTTTTTGAAGATGTAAGTCTAAAATCTTCAAATCACAGGATATGTTTTTATACTCAATTGTCCATTCAAATTCAGTTTTTGCACTAATCCTTTACATATTTGTATGATGCTTTCAGCAAAGTGTACATATCAATACATTTTGTTGGCATACTGCTTATAAATTATATTAAGGTCTTTGTTTAGATATTTAGGAATAATTTCCATTTCAGCTATAACTAGTGTTAAGCTACATATTACGCCACTTATGGATAATTTATAAGCAATATATCAATGATGTATTGATATGTGCATCCGCTGAAAGCATTATACAAATACATGAAGAATTAGCACAAAAAACAACTGCAATGGACAATCAAGCATGAAAACACCTCCTGTAGATTGAAAATTTTAGACCTACACCTTCAAAGAAAAAAATTAGTATTCTTCAAAATGACCATCAAACCAATAGAACTTTGATGTGCTATTCCCCCACCTTCTCTCATGCCTATAAACACACAAACTTACTGAAATTAAAAAAAAAATTATATAGAAACTTAAAACTAGGTAAATATGAAGCAGATCAAAAAGCTAACATTAAGATTTATACAAATGATTTAATCAGAGTAAGATACTGCAGCTATACTTTAATAAAAACTATTAAGAAAAGTTTCAACAAAATTAGGTAAGCACAATCACTTCCAACAGATAACAAACCAAGAACATCTAAGCCTTCACATAAAATAAAAAAGATCTGCATCAATACATATAACATAAGTTGGAGAAGCTCATTTAACCTGAACAGACTCTTAGATAACATGAAGGATAAAATACCCAAGATCAAACCCTCTGGTAGTGTACAAGATTGAGTACAATATGCTGCTTGCAAATCGGTATATTATGGGAAATCTAAGACAAATATAGCCACCATAATATATTGATTTGCAATCATGATGCCATTCCAGTAATGACTGTGGGACTAAATTGTTATTGTCTGCGGTATTAATCTTTTGACTTTGAGTCAGTGTAATTTTAATCAAATGGCGGTAAGATGCTATGTAGAAATAGAACAAGTTTTGGCTGATTTAATTTCTAGATAATGAAACACTACAGTACCATTCATGAAGGATAAGAAAAAGTTCTTGCTCTTTTCAGCACACATTATTTATATATTACATTGTTAAATCCAGTAATAGCTATTTTTCTTTCAGCTACTCCTCCAGCAATATGTCCATTACTAAATTATCATTGAGCTTTTAATTGAGTACATGCACATTTCTTTTCAACTGCTACTAGTCTTTCAGATATCAATTATACTAACTCTTTCTCTTTACTCTTTAGTTTAATTAGTTTTAAAATAGCTTTCAGCGCTAATTAAACAATACTATATTTTTCTCTTCTTAAACTATCAGACCTTTACTGCATTATTATTAACATTATATTTTATTTTTCAGCAATCTTTTTTTCATTGCTCTTAACTACAATATCTTTCTATATTTAAGTTTCTTTTCTCTTTTTTCTGGAGTCACAAATCCTAGCTTTCTAACATGTCCAAAATTACAGTTAAATCAAGCAATATTTTTATCAAAATAAAACAGAAAGAATACAATACACAATTTAAAAAATTTAGTTTATTGCCAAACAATTTGTATTTGATAGCAGTCTTTGTGTGATGCATGCAATATTAAATCAGTTTTTCATTATTTCTGTTTTTTATTTGGTGATATTTTCTTATTAATAAGTACTTTAATTTTTTAATAATAATACATTTAAATTTCATTGGTGAATGAGATAAAAAATTTAATGAATTCAATTATAAAAATTACTCAATAGTTTTTACCAGAAAGTAATATTCTTTATATTTAAATGTTTTCTCCAATTTGTTTTATTATTGTTTGCACATATAAATTATTTAATATTTATGAAAGAATTTCTAAATAATTATAATAAATAAATAAAATAAATTCATAAACAAACCCATACTGTTATCAAATATTTTTAAAAAACTAAATTATATAAACAATTTCCAAGTAGAATTAGATGAACATCGATCATGAACTTGGAATGGAAATGATAAGGGTTGAAATGCCAATGTCAATGCCCCCCCCCATCATTATATTTTATAGAGATAAAAATAATATTAGTATTTAAGAATTGTCCTATTTATTTATGTACAACCATTTATAAAAGAGGCCATAGTAAGTTTTTTCTCCTTAAAAATATTTTTATTGATTTTCATTATAAGATTGTAATCAATATATCTTTAAAAATGTGCATTTAAAATAATTAACTGTAAGAATACATATTTTTCCAACTTTAATTTACTCTATGAATGAACAAGAACTTGATAAACATTTTTTTTTATTAACCCAGTGAAAACAAATATTAAAAAATTCTTCCAGCTACTTCAAGTATAGTTCATTTCTGCAAGTTTCTTGTTCTCATAAATTCACATTGATGTCTGTGTATTCATAATTAATGTAATATTATCTCCTTTAAGCATAATGATAAACAGAAATACTGTGTATATAGATTTCACATGATCACCATTTTCTATGCTTACACAAGCCATTACTAGCAATTAACAAACTCTCCATACAATAGATCCATGTATACATGGTTCTATTTGTTACTGCTATATAGATTTTGAGTGAAATGAACAGTTGAATCCAAATTGTAACTGGCTACCTTCACTTTTATTCAATGTGATACATCTTCTCCAAACTCAGAAATTATTTTAAAAAATTTTTGATTTTTCCTTATTTCCAAAAAATCATAAAGATTTTTTAAAAAACTATTCAAACATTATGATATCAGAAGGAAGATTAACAATATGGTGCTATTATATATGAATCAAGACATATTTAATAACATAAATATTTTCAAAACAATTGATGAATTTGTTAGAGAAAAATTGAGATTTTTTTTTTAAAACTTTGGATGTAAATAGGTATGATTCTGTAATGTTATATATACATACATATTGTAATGGTAAGAAACTAGAGATATAAAAATGAGATTAAGTAATGTAATATGTACATACGTTCTTATATCAAATATAATTTTAATTAAACTTTGACAATCTTATCATTTAAAAATGTTACATAATCATAAAATAATAATGATGATCAAGTACCATTTTATTTGTAAGCAAATTGCATTTTAATTTTTCTACAATAATGATTACATTAAAAAAAAGTTTGTAAATAAATTTTACATTATGCTGGCAGCCATTTTACTGTCTTAGATCATTGTATGCAATCATGTTTTTTAATAAAATTTCTTCAGTTTATATTGATGGCTCATGCATTTTATTCTTCTTTTATTATCATTTTCAAAATAATTGTGCAGTGTTCTGCATAATAAAATTTTTTCTAAGTATAACACTAAAAGTTTCACAAAAATATTATTGAAAACAAGCTCAGAATGTATTTTTAATTTTTATGAAAGTTAGAAATTTTGCTATTCATTTCATGTTTTTTTTCTTATTGTTTCAGTGAATAAATGAGAACACACAGTAAAATATGTATAAAAGTGTCCCCTCAATTTATTATTAATAATTATATTATTATTTTTATTTTAAAATTGTGTTTATCTTAATTTATATATGAATCCTATACAATTTATAATTAAATATGCAGAGGATAAACTGATATGTCAGAAAGAAATCAAATTTGTATGCAAGGGTACAACATCTGATATAGAAGGATCAGAAGACTAAGAAGAGCTGTAATTATAAAATAAGACAAAGAACAAAAAATTTAAAATATCCCATGTAAGATTTATACTATATGGAAAAACTTGGCAAAAAATGTTGCAACTCAACTGAAATAACATATGGAAAAGAGTGGAAAATTTCTATATAAAAGTAATAAAAAAGAATGAAACTTGTCCATAAAGAACAATATCAATCAAAAATTGCCTCAAATGTCTGAAAGGAGAGGATCAGAAGACTAAGAAGAGCTGTAATTATAAAATAAGACAAAGAACAAAAAGTGAAAATATCCCATGTAAGATTTATACTATATGGAAAAACTTGGCAAAAAATGTTGCAACTCAACTGAAATAACATATGGAAAAGAGTGGAAAATTTCTATATAAAAGTAATAAAAAAGAATGAAACTTGTCCATAAAGAACAATATCAATCAAAAATTGCCTCAAATGTATGAAAGGAGAGGATAAAAAATAATGTTGCATAGATCTGGATTTAAAATAGGACGAAAAGTCAAAATAACATTAGGAGATTAAAGCCCTATTTTAAAAAGAATGTAGTAAGACTAAATTCAGAACTGTATAGCAAAAGTAAGAAAAAAAAAGTTTTTAAATATTTTTAAAAAAACCAAGGAGGTTTACAAGGCAAGCCATAAATGTAATCACTAATACTAGAACCAAGAATAACGTGATAAATGATATTTAATGAATACTATTATAAGAAATATTTACTTTATGGATGAGATAAATTGCAATGAATATTTTAAAGTTAAAGATAAAATACTCTATGGAGGTGGCATAGTTGGTAGAGCATTCGACTTAAGATTGGAAAGTTCCAGGATTAATTCTGATACTTTTGGGTCTGATGCTCGAACTTCTTATGAACTCCTGAGCAATAGTGCCATATGCCTTTTTTTTTAAGCCATTGAACAAAATTGCATTATTTCTATAGGATCTAGCACACGCTAAGCTTAAAGGTTACTTGCTTAATATGGATATAAGATGTACACAAATGTATAGGTATTATTTCATTGATGTTTAAAATTAAGATTAAAAAAAATCAGATCAAATTTAGAGTGAAATAAGGAATAGCTATATTTTTAAAGAATTAATTATTTGAAGTTTTTAAAACTAAACATTTTACAATATGTATATTTTTATCTGAAATCTCAAAACAATACATTGTAAATATTTTGAGACTGAGAGGCATTTGTTTTCCAAAATTTATATGATTATGTAAGGGATTATGTGTAAATTAAGAAAAGAATATAATTAAATAAAATTTGTTTTTGCTTTTTGATAAATAAGATTTCTGAAAGTTAATTATCTTTATTATTGTTATTGTTGTAGGGAAATGACAAAGAATGTATAATGGGCTAACTTTATTTAGATATTCATTATAAAAAGTAACAAATATATAATGAATCTAGAGATGGAGATAACTAAGAATGGCAAGTATGCCACCATAAGAATGGCAATATTTCTACTATATGCCATATGGTTAACGAAAAATAGGCTCATCTTTAGACAGGACAGTCTGGAACCATGGATGGGGTATAGAAAAACTATAGACAGGCTGAGAAACAGAGATCACCTATTAGCACCTGAGTGTCTCTATGTTGATACTTGGGTGGAAATTTTACCACTAGACAATGAGCTTTCTACTCAGAAGATTTGAGCCAAGCTGTAAATGAACAATTAGTAATGATTATAAACTAAAAGATTCATGCTGTAATTGTATGTATTTTCATTAATAAAAAAAAAAGGAGCTAACCATCTTTGCACAGAAAGTCTACTCATTGAACTGATTTTTTTTTAAAAGATCAACTACTATAAAATGCCTGATTGAGAAGCTAAAAAAACTAATAACTTACAGGTATTCATGTAATTGGTATTTACAACCTTTATTAAAATCTCTACTAAAATCAATTTGAAAAGACTTTCATCAAACTAAATATCGGAAACAAAAAATAAATTAATTAGAAATCCCAAATGTTTGATAGTAACACAGGTATGAATACAGACTAAGTGAAATATGTAATCTATAGTTGGTTAAATCTAAACTCTGAGGTGAGAAATCTCATATCTATTTATATTTTAACATAACTTTTTCCAAAGTTAATAAAGTTTAAATAAATTCACTAAGCATTCCAAAAATGAATTGGATCAATAAAATAAGCTTATATTAATTTATTTCCAGCAAACTTTTATGATTTGAATAATTATAATTCATAAACAAAATAGTAATATTACATAGTAAGGTTTAATATTTGAATTTTACTATTTAACACCACTTATAATTTTGATAATAGTTTTGTACATATTATTTATATATATGAATTTTCTTTACTTAAATGGAATTAATAGACATTTTATTGCTATTGACTTTAATCATGTTGTCATTTAAAAAACATTCACACATATACAAAATCTCAATTTTTTGCTTTATGATTGAGATAACTGTATAATAAAATGAGAGTAAAGTCATTAAGGAAATGGTGCCTACTATTAAAAACAATATTTTTTTTTTTGTAAGAGAAGTTTGATGAGTTTTGATTATTATTGCCAATTGTGTAAGTTGTCTCATCCATCCATTACAACAAACATAGTCATCGATTAGATTTTTAATTATAAATCACAACAGCATTTAAATTATTTGTTTAACCACTGCATAATTGTTATAAATCAATCAACTATTCTGACAAATACAAATGTTACATATAATTATGTAATTAAAGTGACTAACTGTACTTTTAAATATATATAATCAATTGTTTATATTTTAATTATCAGTCTGAATTATGGTTAAATTATTTATTTGATCACTGCATAATATAAAAAAATAGTTAATCAATTTCTTTATTTCAATAACACTTTTCATTGACTGAATTGAAATCTTGTTAATCCTACGTGACAATACCAAGTGATTTTGTTCTCATATTAACATTCCCACTAAGATCACGGTTTTTTTTTTAGAGAATGAATATACCAATAGCTTTTATGAAAGTTAAATAAACTTATTTTTATTTAAATCTTGAGCAATTTATTAAATATCTAAATGTGTAATTAAAATCAATGATTAGGTTTTAATTACCATTCAAATGCTGATTAAATTTTTTATTTATATATATATAAAGCAGTCTTTAAATAGTTTACTTTAGACAAGAACTTCTCTAATGATTTTGTAAAAAAGAATAATGAACGAGAATGGCATTTACTTATGAGACTCATCATTTTACAAATTATTTAAGATTTTTACCTGAACAATTATAGATGACTCTCCTGATTTTAAAAAAGGTGTAGATTTTATTCATCTTATATTAAACCCCAGACTACGTTTATCACTGATTGTTGCAAAACCATTGTATATGCAAGTGAATGGAGAAAATACTGATATTAGAACTTTTTAATATGTTGGCATGTCATTATATACTTGAAGGAAACTGATGTCAAGATGTGCTGACATTTTCCTGTTTAGTCATAATTATAAAAAATTTATTTCATCCAACACAATAATTGTCATTACTTCTAGAATTACACATTATCACTGATTTACATAGTTTGAATACTCAAAATATAATCTTAATGAAGTAATATTGATAAAAGTTATATTTCTTTAGCAATAATCATTTTCCTTATTGATTGACTATAAAAAATAAAATTGGTTAGCACTAATCACTTTCATTTATGTGAGGATAAGCATGCTTCTTTATTTTCTAGTGCTGCCTTCATTTAAACAGCAGTGATCTGCTTAACCATATTAATTCTTAAATATTTGTTCTTTTCAACTAAGTTACTCATGGTCTAACACAATTCAGAAGTTTTTTTTTTTTTCTGTGTATCAATTGACGCACAATTATAAGTATATTGTATGTTTAAACAATATTAAAAATGAAATAAAAAGTCGATGTAACTATTGCTCTAAATTTTAAAACAACGCTTGAATAAAATAATAAATTATGAAAATGACAAAAAAAGTAGGGCATAAAACAAATTATATTGCATCCCTATATAATTACACAGCTTGCATATCATCAAACACATAAATTTCTCTTATATAGTGGAGATATGTATATATTGTAATGATCCTGAGAAGCTAGACTTAACGCAATCTACACTACAGGGCGCCACTAGGCATTTGAACCTATTAAATGTATAAAGTAGGCAGATACGTAAGTAAAAAAAAATTATTTTTATTTTATATATTTTGATTCCGGTCGTTAGCCCATCGTCACTAGCTCAGTGGAATAGCAGAGATTTATATTTTATAAAAAAATTCTTATCTAAGAATATATAAAAAAGAATAAAATAAGCCATTGCCAGTAATTAACATACAAACATTTATTTACGCACATATATATAAAATTTAACATTATTATTTTAGCATGTTTACTTTAACATTATTTTTACTTTATAATTTTAACTTGATTTTAGAATTTGATTTTACATTTTAATTTTTATAAGTTTACATTTTAAACTTTATACGTTCGCACAGATGGATTTATAAAATGTGTTTTTAATGTTGAGTATAGATCAGTTACATAGATTACACGGTCAAAAACATTTCAAAATAAACATAAACGATCAAAATATAAAGTCATTGATGGAAATGCAGAGGGGAATTTATAAGAAACCCAATGGCATTCATCATAAGATGCCGCAAGACACCAATAACTTAAAAGACATCTGACATAAATACATCTTAGATACTCACCGTAAGGTATCAGTATTTACCGAATGTCTATACATTTTGATCAAATATGAAAACCAAAAACATAATTAACCGGTAACGAACCCATGCAAGCATCTATACCCAACTTAAATTTAATGCATTTTTATTTAGAGTGTCGAGTATGAATAGACTACATAGATTTGCATTTGAAAAGAAAATATTCTATCCTTGTTTAACCTTAGGCCAAAAGTTCGCAGTCAAACCAGCGTCAATCCATCTGATACATTGATGTATTCAATGTAGCATGAAAATACAACAGCACAATATACTATACTGTCAGGAATGGACATCTGAACAGTATAGTTAGAGAAGACATTGACTCTTGTCCAATACAGGAATATTACATCTGTATGGCAAGAAGAACAATAAAATAAAAACTCCATAGGAAGGGACCGCGGCCCTTTTTGCCGACTTACAATCCCATCCATAGGCAACAAGGTTTTGTGCGGCATATACAGTGATTCTGCCCATAGTGAACCTCATACTACATCTACTAATTACACCAATATATCCAATCCATTGACCTAATTCAACTACGAAACAAATAACCTAAGATTACCCTCCCCTAATATAACTTTACAAATCTATATAGCCATTCACGCCCGACTTAAGTTTAACATTTATATAATTTAGTCTAACAAAAAACAAAAATCATAATAAAACTTAAAAGAACAAAAAAAATAAATGGAAATGATTTTAAATAAAAAAAAAATACATCAAATAACATTATTAATATTAATTTACATTGGTCAGATAGGATTCTATTTGTATTATTTACTAAAAGGTTTAGAATTTAGAGTTCTTATTGTTTTCAAATGAATATAAAGTTCTTACAATTTTTAAAACGTCCAGCTTTATCCGTTGCTTGCCATTTGAACGTGAATTCCCACGCCATCCTAAAGAGGTTGGTATTCTGTAAGCCGTTTTATTTATTCATTCGGAGGTTTTTTTATTTTAGCTGGTCCTCAATGTAAAAAATGATGTTTCATTTTTTTTATCAACTGAAGGAATTGAAAGTGCGTCTTTCAATCCCTTCACTTCCAACTCTGCACTAACACATATCTGTCCTCTCATAATAACCAACTAATAATTTCCAAACTTTTCCTTTTATATTAATTTTAAGGATTCAATTGACATTACATCATCGATGATGATGATCCTTTCATTGAGGTCCGATTTCTCCGATGGATTTCTTTCATTGGCCATTCTGTTCCAATTGTTTTTCCTCTCCTATCTGACCGTTGTTTATACATTTGAAATGCCCAAGGACTAGCTTACTAATTAAAATAATCATTTCCATTTTACAAAAGCTTAATTAATTTATCTACATTCTTGAAGATATATTTTTATCTTCAATTAAATCTTTTTAAGTTTTTGCTTTTAAAATATTTTTTCTATTTTTAATAAAGTTTTATTTTAATAATTTTTTTCATCTGTGCGATTTTATATATATGAGTTTAGTATAGAATTTTAATTTAAATTTTTAATTCTTAAAAAGGAAGTTTTATTTGCGAACTTTTATTCTTTTCATGTTTACTAAAAAAAAACAATGTAACGTCGTCTGTGCCCGTTACAATATATAATAATAATTTATCCCTTACATAGTTTGTTACCATTATAATAGTTTTTTAACTAACGGATATTTTTTGTATTATATATATATTTAGCTGACTGAGTTTATTGCCTTATTTAACTCACTCTCTTGTAATCTCTTCACAAATATACATACATACTACATAAAAATTATTTACAATTATTTTATAAGATAGTTTTTTAAAGTAAAAATTTATATTATTATCTTGGGGAAAAAAATATAAAAAACCATAAAATCATAAAAATAAAAAAATAATGCTGAAAAGTTTACCAATTAATTCTTCTATTATCAATAGATTGCTAATATATTAAAATATTTTATTTAAGTATAATTATTAAATATTTCAAAATATAATTTAACCTAAGCTTTTACAAGTACTTCACTGTTGAATATCATTCTTTGGAATTATTTTGAATATTTTAATATTTTATCTTTATTTTTACTATGCATAGTTTAATTTTGAGTGCATTTTTTTGGCAGTGTTAAAAACAATTTTATTATTTACAAGACTATTTGGTTGTTTTCTCATCCTTGGTGTTCGCCTTAAGATGTCGCTACTTCTAGGTAAATTACTAGAAATATACCATTTCATCGGCCTTCACCCAACCATAGAGGAATTTTTCTATGTTATAAATGCAGAAAAGCCCTCATGTTATGTTGGCCGGAGGAGGCAGCGGTGACAGAAGCCAACACAAAGAGACTTCTTTCTATGATAAAACACAGAAAGAGTTCCCAACGGCTGCCGGTTATGGCTTTTTTTCTATGCTAAAAGCAAAGAGAAAGAAATGCCTTGATCAGCTGCAGTAGTAGTCGATTTTGTTCATCATTTTCTTGTAATAGTAGAATATCTATTTTCTCTGTAGTTTCGTGTGAGAGTGTGTGTCTTTGAAGCAGTCGTAGTTTTTTAAAATTTGATAAGATGTCTATTTTTTTTAATGTGTTATAACTTACTTTACTGTTGTAAGTTTAGTAGTAATATCCTGAAGATTCCATTACGAAGGGGTAACCCTCAAAAATTGCTTTTAAGGGTGCGAAAGGGAGAAAAAAAAGGATAATGCGAAAAGTACCGTTTTCGCGAGAATTCGTCCGTGACCAGTTATTTTTGATATATATGCACAAACAAAAACAATCCACTGTTTAATTATTAGAAATTACTTGTCCGAAAAATAAAATTAGTCGGGTGTTATTATTTTTTTGTTTCGTTACATTTATTATTTCAAAATAAGATTAGTTTTTATATCTACACACTAACAAAAACAACCCAGCTCCTGATTAATTACTCTTTAAAAAAAAAAAGCAAATTCAATGGGGTTTGATTTTTTTCAATGTAGTCTATGAATTACGGTTTGTTTGTTTTTATATATACACAAGATTTACCAAAAAAAAGAAACCCACTTTCTGATTAATTACTGTCAAAAGAAACGCAAATTAGTCGGCTATCATTTTTAAATTTAGTATTTCAATAATGGTACCCTTTTTATATAGACAGAGATAACAAAAACAACCCACTTTCTGATTTATTACTGCCCCCCCCCCAAAAAAAAAAGAAAACGGAAATTAGTCGGGTATCAGTTTTCAATCGAGTCTTTTAATGATGGTCCTTACTAATAGTAGTCGGATATCAATTCTAAATTGTAGTATATAAATTACATTACTTTTGATAGATTTAGAATTACGTCTTGCTTTTTTAATAAAATGATTGATATACTCTTGACCAAAAAATACCGTAACTTTAAAAAAAAGACACACATAAAGTCCAAAAAAAAATGAGAAAAAGCCCCTTAACTTTAAAGACACATACAAACTTAAAAACAATCTAAGATTAATAAACATTTACTTATTATGTCTTGCTTTTGAATAAAAGTATTGATTTACTCTTGAAAAAAAAAAAAAAGACCGTAATTTTAAAAAGACACACGTAAAGTCAAAAAAAAAAATTAGAAAAACACCGTAACTTTAAAGACACACAAACTCAAAAACAAGATAAGATTAATAAACATTTACAAAAATGAAAAAAACTAACATCATATAATAGTATTAGTTAGGAGAATATTTTATTACAAATCTAAGAAATCAGATCTTTTTAGATCAAATCATCATTTAGGTCAGGCCCAGAATCGTTATATGTATATGTTTTTGATTAGCATCAACGCCATCTTAAGGTGAACACCAAGGATGAGAATACAACCGATTATTTTTTTATAGTTTGAGAGGTTTATTTTACAGATATACTTTTATATCAGTAGCTTTATTGAATTTGACTCTTATAGGCTTGATTTTCCTTACAATATCATTTCTATATTAATATTTCTACAGATTCAGTTTTCTTCAGTTCTTTCATTTATAGATGAACTATTGGCTCAGGGACATGTTTTGTTTTGTAGAATGGGCAGTAGACAAACTATAAGATGCTTTTAGCCATACTTTCACTATTGATCGTACTTCCAGATAGTCAACTGGTGACTCAACTAAGTTTTGTATCTAGCATATAATTTTATAATATATGTAAGTGATTACTAACTTCCATAGCAGCAACTGAAAATGATAATGGAATTTACCAATTTTTCAATGATGGTTTAGTTTTATTTCATGAATTAACTATTTGTTCTTGCAGTTTCTTCTTTTAGTTCTTTGGTGAAGTTACATTTGATGTCTTCAAACACTAGTCAGTCCCTCTCTCTAGTATCAAACTTAACACAACTGCAACTAACTTAGGTTATTTTTTATTTCTTTATATATCTACCATTTTCTCATATGAGAATTTGTGTTGACTGCAATTGAAAACAATATTAGATGTTTTTTTCAGACAATATATTGATTTGTATACCAGATGATTATGCGGCTTGTTACTTGGTCAGTTTTTGTTTAATGACTCATTTAATTAATAAATTGAGTATAAAAGAAAAACAATTCAATTATAATTACTTTTTTCTTCTTCTGATTTTGAACAACATTTGAGTTTATAAAACCCTAGTTTAAATATTAAAACTAATTTTTACATAAACTAATTATTGAAATAAATAATTTTTTATTTTACAAATAAAAAAATTATTTCATAATATTCAATTTTTCTATTATATAATAATTTCGATAATATTTAATTGCATAAAATTGTGTGTGAAATATTTATTTAAAATGCAAACACAATAAAATGTTTATTTCGCACTGATGAAGTGCTCTCTATTTAAATTCATTGTGACCTCTTTTCTTTACTTCATAATACATTAAATATTAATTTTAATTGTTATTGCTTTACAATATTCTAATTACCTCCCACTCATCTTATTGAATGAGGTCAATTTGATTTGAATTTTCATACCTTTCTAAATAATTCAGAATTTTTGAATTATCTTTTTAAGTAGTGAAACATTTCTTTATACATTTGCGTATATAAAAATTTCTCACAAGCACATACCAATATTATAGTTTTTATTTTATAATACCACAGTCCATTACTTTGAATTGCTATACAAAATTAACAATAACGTTTAGTATGTACACACACACACACTCAAGTTTTTTTATTTTATTTATTTATTACATGATTTTATTACTTCAGTTTCTAAGCACTTTTCTTTCTTGGTTCAGTTGTGTAACTTTACTCTTTTTATATTTTCTCTAGCTATTAGCATAATGCTGCCATTATAATATATACATATATAATAAATAGTAAACCGTTAGCCATTATTATGGTATGAAAGTACTGAAAGTTCACTTGGCAAATTTTGAAAAATTTGCAAGTATATTTTATCTGTCATATGTTTAATGAATTTACTTTTATATACTCTATATGGTTCAGAGTTTAATACCCTTCAACAATAAAAATTATATTAAATTTTTAAAAAAAATTATTATTTATAAATAAATAACATTAAAAGGCATATATTAAAAATTTTACAAGTGAATAACATTTGAGATATGCTGTGAATATGTATTTTATTGAATTGAATAAGCAATAGTACAGTGTTATCTTTGCATGATTTGCTTTCCTAGATAGCTAATATCTTGTTTGCTTAAATTTTTGTTTTTTAGGCAGTGGCTTAACTATTGTGAAGCAAACCATGGCAATATATATGGGTCATAGGACAGAAGTCCTGTCTTTAAAGGATGGATGTTATGAAAAAACTTGCTAATATTAAGAATTATAATTTTATAACATATAATAACCACATTCCACTCTCTTTACACTTTAAAGTTAAAGTGTAAAAAGAGTGGAATGTTGTTATTATATGTTATATATTAGAAAAGCAAAAATAAAGAAGGAAAGAGGAAGTGAAGCTATTGAAGATTAAATTATAATTTTATTTAACAATTTGTTAATTATATGTTGTAATAGTTAATGTATTTTATTACTAGTAAAAGATGTCTTTAAATTTTTTGAAAATTTAGTCTGCATATGGTGTGATTTAGCATAATGGTAGAAAAATGACTCAAGAGTTAAGGAATTTCTGAGCCAAGGCCATTTTTGATACTTGGATTATTTATTCAAATCTTTTTTTAAAATTATTAATAACAATTCTTTAAGCTTTTTTTAATTGAATAGCAATACTTTTTTCAGATCACTTTCTTCTGCTAATTGTTTGGCTCAGGAGTAGAGTGACAGATTCAAAAGTTAATGCCTTCTGGATTGGTTCATGGATGAGTAAAATCAAAAAAATAATAGTAATGATAGCTTTATCAATAAAATAAATCCATTATGCTTAATATATTATTTGTGTCTTCAAATACCAAACACTTTAACCATACGATCATTTGGATGGTTGATTGAAGATATAAATTGCGGCATTTAACATTTATATAATGGTACTGATTTTCTAAATCTACATTTAAATTTTTAAATAGGAGATCATATCACTTGGTACTAACATATTATCATAAGGTATGAATGACCACCTTTATATAAAAGGTATAAATAAAAAAATTATACGTTTTATAAAAAAAAAAATTTAGATTTAGATTCTTTTTTTTTCAAGTAGATAACATCTCTATTGCTAAAACGAAGTTGCCTTGACAACAATTTGAAATTCTTGATTGTTATCTATATTGGGATTGTCCAAGTGTTGACTGATATCTAATGGTTATATATATATTTCACTTGATGGTATTACTTTTAAAACCATTATGTTGCCTTCTTATATACTTTCTCCTGAACTGAATATAATCAATTTAATAGACAACTTCATAATTAAATTAAAAATTTATTTCCATCAAATTTCTATGACATTTTTTGAATGATTGTAACATCTTGACAAGATTCAATTTTGAACGAAAGTTGATTTGATGGAAATAAATTTTTAATTTAATTATGTAGTTGTCTATTAAAATGATTATATTCAATATATATATATATATGCATTTGTCACAATCATTTTAAGTTCAACTTTAAATATAGCTAGCTTTTTAAAATAAAAAAAAATTATATTAGTCTATATTATTTTATATTCATTTTGTGAGTAAAATTGATTTAAACTTGTTAGATAGGAAGTTTATAAAGAGATTTAAGTATTTTAAAGTTATTTTAATATAATTTAAATAATTAAAGTAATATATGCTATGTTATTTGAAAGATAAAATCAATTAATGATTGTTATATTTAACAAAATATAATATTATAACAATAGTCTTAAAAGTGTGTGTTTCTCTTTGAGCTTTCATGTGTTAAGCAGAAATATTAATTTTTAGTTTTTTCTTAGTAAAATTAGACACATTAAAATGTTGCAAATAATATTTTAAAAGTAATAATTAATTTTATTGTGTTGTCTAAATAATATTTTTTTTATTTTAAAATTAATATTTTAAGTTATTAAATATTTAAATTGTTTGAATAAAGATATTCTATATTATAGAAATATTAAATAATTTTAATACAAATTGAAAATGTTAAAACAGGCAAAACTCACTATATATATTTTGCCACACAGAGCAAGCTAGAGTAATCAATGGATGCCAGAAGGCTTGTACATAAAATCCCCATCTAGTGTCTAATCATCCAATATCCCCAAACTAGTTTCTGGCTTATGGCCTTCGTCAGTGAGGAGTCTTGGATTTGAGAGCACTGCATCTAGGTCTTAGGATCTAATGCAACCCTCTAGCAACCACCTTTTATCTCCATTTAACTACAAAACTATGAGTCTTAAACTGCAAACACCTTAATGTTTTCAATACAAGCCCATTAGCTTATATAGTCATATGGGTCTGAACCCAGTTCATTACCCATACATTTTGGTGTCTTTGGTTCTTTAACAATGTGCCTAATCTTTTCAATATAGTGTTATATGTTAAATTTTGAATAAGTGCTAATTTTAATTTAAATTTTATGGTTAATAAGCATTACTATAATTATAATTACTTTCCAAAAGGTGAATGTTATTATTAGTTGAATAAATTGTATTTATTTATTATTGTTTTATTATGATAATGACAATAGAATATCAATGTCATAATGACAGAAAATAATAGTATTACTACTATAATATATCATATTTTCTATATCAAATAGTCAGAATGAAGACTATTTAATGTTTATTTATTTTTATTATGTTTTATTATATAAATATTTTAATCTAATTACTTTTCTTATGTTATTTTTTTATAAATATTTAAAATTTTATAAGTTTACATTGTTGTAAATGTAATATATTGTTAAATCATAATAAATTGTTAATATTTTTGGAATTCATATTGTCTTGAGAGTTTGATGTGTCCGAGTGTTCTTTGAATCCTCATATCCATTTATGAAAATCAGTTGGAACTTCTTATTGCATAAGATTAATAAAAGTATATTATTATAATTATTATTACAAAATATTTTATTATTGGTGATTATGAAAATTATACAATGCCAATTTGAAAATATTTAATATTGCTATTATATTAAGAATATAATGTTTCCTGTAAATGCCACATAAGAAATAAAAGATTTATATGACATTTTATAAGAATTTATAATTTTATTTATATTTATTGAAGAATAGTAGTCTAATAGATGTATGATTTAAAAAATCGTTAAAATATCCTAGTTGTTTGTTGTTGTTTTGTGAGAGTAGTTGAATATATATAAAATCCCTCATATTTAAGTACATGGTATTAATTTGTTTATTATTCTTATTAGAAGATGAGCCTGAGATGTTAAATAATTATAGAGTTAGATGAAGTGATGATGAATAAGAATTTTAGTAAATGTTAAATTTTAATGTTATTTTTATGAAAGAATAATTGGTTTATTGTTTTCATAATAAATTTAATAAGTTAGGATTATTTTATGCATGTTATAAGACATAAGAAAATTACAAGGTAATTTTGTTATATAAATTAAGTAGGGGTAATATTCTTATGCCATTGAGAGTATATCTTTCATAATACATCCTCAATGTTAAACCAGCATTGTACCTTGATGAACGTCTCATGTGGAGTTTCATAATTTTATTAGTATTTTTAATCAAACCATATTTTAGTAGTAAATAATGAGTTAGTTGCAATTTAAATTGTTAGTATAATAAATAAGCTGGGAATCTAATTCAAGTATTTTATTTGTGTTTTTTTATTATCTTAGTTTATTATTTAAACATGTTAAATTATTTTAAATATTAATTTTATTAGATATAGCATGTTAAAAGTATATTCTGAGCTAGTCAAAGTAAAGTATCATTGTTTAATAAGTATCGTTTTAAATAAGGATTGTTAAATTAGAGTAGGTTAGCCAGATAGTGTTTTCTCTTTCTGATGTTAGTGAGGTAGGTTACAATATATATATTATCCAATATTATTTGGAAAATATATATCTAATTTTTAACCAAAATATAAAGTAATAATGGGAAAATGCTGTTAGATGTCAGCGAACATAGTTCAAATGTCTTCAATTCTTGGTACTGTTATCTGTTTATACTATTATTATTTGCTTGGATAATTTATTTGTAATTATGTCTTTTATCCATTTCTTTTTAAGCAAGTTCCATACTCAAACTTTCTTACCTATTTCATATTTGTCATCTTTATCACTGTATTTCTAAATGTTTATCCCATTTTGGAATTAGCATTAATAATTTAGTTTGCAATTTTCTGCTCATTAATAATTCCATCAGAGATTTTCTTGTGTTTGTGCAACATTGCAATGTACAAAGCTTCTTGCATAGGGTCATTATTAATTTTCTTAAGTCTTTTTTGTTTGTTGAATGGTGTTTTCCATTAACCCATTCGATTTGGGATGATAAGGAGTTGTACATATGTGTTTAATGCCTCTATTTATGAAATAGTCCCCCCCCCCTTATTTGTGCAGTAAATCCTGTGCCATTATAGGAACCAATTATTTTTAGAAATCCATGATAAGAAAATATTTCATTCAGGTTCTGTATTGTTTCTCTCATACTAGTATTTTTATGATGCAATAATCTGCCCAGAGTATACATCTATGAGTATAAGGAGTATCTTTTCATTGATGGTCCTGCATGGTCCAAATGGAGTCTTTTTCAAGGCTTAGTTGCTTTAGGTTATGCTACATATATCTTAATTTACATATTCATTTCTGATTGACATGCTATGCATTTCTTTATATACTTTTCTATGTCTACTGCTATATTAGATTACTAGACATTACTATATACTAATGATTTTGCACATACAATACCTGAAGGCTCTTCATGCAACAATTTTAAAGACACCATTTGTTTACTCTCAGATGGTATTACAATTCTATCTCCCATCAAGATACAACCTTTGTTGACTTCAAGTCCAAAAAGCAGGAACAATGCATTGAGGTTTCTCAGTTGACCAACCTTTTCTTATCCAATTTGTAAGTAGCAGCTAACCTTTAATGGCTCTTGTCCACTTTGTAACTGTATTGATATTCAGGAGTTATAACTCTAAAATTATATAATTTACTTCTCTTCATTACTTTGTAGTTCAACTTTATTGTATTTCCAGACAATGGATTGGCATGTGGAATTTTTTTCCTTTCTTATATATTAGCTGATAATCATGTTTGAATATATGTTTCTCCATCTTAACATATGTGGGCTCAAATGATGTGAAGTTAGCTTATCACTCACTAATATCCCTAACACTGGTTTGTGGTCGGTCACTATTTGAAAAGATCAACCCAAAAGATACTGGTAAAACATTTTAAAACCAAGCATAATAGCCAAAGTCTCTTTATCGATCTCACTATAATATCTCTCAGCCTTTGAAAGGATTCTGGGTGCGTAAGCTATAGGTCTTTTTCATTGTAACAGTGATAGCATATAACTGCTACCACTCACCATTCTGAAGCAACAGTCATTAACCATACTTCCAGATTATTAAAATTGGACTAGCAATTTTTAGACATCAGAAAGATTTTTGTCTTTATAAATATTTTGTGCATTTGTAACAAATTCCATTTTTGGTTTTTTTTTAATAACTCATAAATGTTTTTTTTATTTTCATCTTATTCAGCAAAAAAGGCTCAAAATAATTTATCAGATCTACATATGCCTGGAATACTTTAACATTTTTGGATTTTCAAGCTCACATTTTCTCCAACAATGGACATTTACCCTTGTTTGAGATTACATACCCTAGGAACTGTAATTCCATTGTATTCCATATGATTATTTGTGCATTTAATTTGACACTGAATTTCTCTAATTTGTTGCATACTTTAAACAGTCTGGTGTAACATTTGTTTGGAACAAGCTGAAATAAAAATGTCATCAAAGTAAGGTATTATGCCATCTAACTCCTGAAGTAAAATATTAATTTTTTCTTGAAAAATATTCAATATTGTAGTAATCCTGAATAGTACCTGATTACATTTAAATTACACAATAAGGGTCATTAAGATTAGTATTTATGTCAATTTATTAGTAATTGGTGTTTGGTGGAAGGCAGGTCTAGTTTTGCAAATGAGAGGCTTTTTCAAGACTGACTAATATTTATGTCAATTTATTAGTAATTGGTGTTTGGTGGAAGGCAGGTCTAGTTTTGCAAATGAGAGGCTTTTTCAAGACTGACTAATATTTTTCTCACATTTGGTACTGGATACACCTCCTTACTCTATAATCACCACATGTCCATATTTGCCCATTAGATTCTGTTATTATCATAATAGGTGTAATCCAATCTGATATTTCTATTTTGTATGATTTAGAAACAACTGGATACACATTTTTAAATAGTTCACTCTCTACAACGCTAGTTAATATTGAGCCTAATTTATCACTAAATAAATCTGGATATTTATTTTGAATTTTCTGTTCCAGTAAAAAAAAAATTCACAATACTGATGTAAATTTCTATTACATAAAACTATTATATAATGGAAGGTTAACTATTTTTTCCCAATGTTTTATTGGTGCTTTTACTTGACCTATTAATTTAAGGGTATTTCCACTAATATCTTTAGCCTTAATGTTTGTCTTTTCTATTGGAATATTAGCATAGTTAGCTGACATTGCATTCCAATCTTTTTCAGACATTGTAGATATCCCTGAGCCATTATTTACCTTCATGTTAAACTATAGGTTTGTACTTTCATCATAATTTACTTCAACTCCATGACTTCCATATTTTTGACAAATTATCTATTTGCTATTTTTCCTCCCCTATTTTCCTACAATTGGAATTTTTTTCATGGCTATCCTCATTATCAGTTGTTCTATGTACCAGCAACAAATAACAATTAATCCCACATTTAAAACATTTTTTCTTTTTCCACTTACAATCTTATGCTCTGTCACTAGTTTTTTCACAGGAATAACAAGTGGTTTTATTTTCATTTGTATATACTAATTTTTTTCAGATTAATCATTTGGTTATTTGTTTTATAGACTGCTGTATTTAGACTGTCATCTGTTTTAAAAATGTGCTTTTTCTAATAACAGCTCATAAGCTATATCTTTTTTAATAGCCATATCAAATGTTATCATTAGCTCAGTTAAAAATTATTGTTTGATCCTGTCATCAGATATACTCCCAAACAGCTGATCAATGATTATTTAATTGACAAAATTTGCCATACTCACAATCTTTTGTCATTTCTCTAAGGGCTGCATCATAATCTTTAATTTTCTCATTCTTCACTTGCTTCCTATTTCTTAATTGTAAATGAGCTATGTGAAGAGATGGGCAAGGAGTGACAAATATTTAACTTTTTTATTATTTCCTCACATGTTACATTGTCTGTGATTGCAGGTTTACATAATCTGTTAACTATTTCTATGACCTTCCAACCTGAAAACCATAAGAGTGCTTTACTATTTTGTTTAATTTGAAAAAATTCTCAATTTGCATTATGTATGATGGCTATTTGGCAGCATTGCTTACATTGAACTCTGAAATATAGGGCTGTCCAAATGTAGATTTTTTTGTTTCAATAATTGCTGACTGCCAAAATTACAATTGAATCACAAATTTTCCTTAAGGCACTCTTAATCACTATGCGACCATTATAATTTTTAAATTGGAACTTTCCAATTCCCCTTATGGCTAGATTTGAATTGTGACTGCACCAAAATTTGAAATGTTCTTAGTTGATAATTCTTTTATAAGAAAAGCCCTATGTTATTTACAAGTAAGAATATAATTAATTTTTGTAGTATAATGGGGGATACAATAACCAGTGACTCAAAATACCTATAATTACATTATTTTAATTATAGAATATATACATAATTCAAGTTAATAAATGAATATTATTCATTAAATTACTGTCTACCATTATATACCATACTAGATAGACATAGAATATTAAGTAGATTTCTATTATGGTTATTTTTGTAGTTCTTAAGTCAAATTAAGACATAATAAGATCAGGGTGATCTGTTTCAAAGTCCCTAATCGGCTTGTTAACCTATAGAATCTGATATCCTGGGAAAAAGATGTCTTTCTGCTGATTTTATTCTGTAGCTTCAATTTGTTTTTCCAAAATAAAGAAATGAGAGAACATTTTCTGTTCTGCTACCAGTTTTATTCTTTCCCCTTCTACTATTTCTGGAGTATTTCAGTCAATGTGGAGGTTATAGGTGGTGAGTTTATTCTCAATTCAATTAGTTCAGTTTCAACTCAGTAAATTTAATTATAATCCACATTAATTAAATTTCTTTGATTAATGAAAATTTTCCATTTAGTAATGATCTTTATTTTTAATATAACATTTTAAAATAGACTACAATCATTTTACTATATACATTTCAGTGACCAAACTCCCTTATTCATGATTTAAACTATTTTTTGGTAAGTTGAATTGCTCATATTTATTAGGTTCAATAGTTTGGCTATCTATTTAATAGTGTGATGATCAATGTCTGTGAGCATTTGTTCAATATTAATAGGTAAGTTGTGGTCTATTATCTGGATAGTTTGATCTTTCTAAGGAAAGGGCTATTAAAGCTCTCAATTTCAAAATCTCTCTTGAAAAAAAGTTATATATGCCCTGCTGGATTTATACCTTTCTTAAGAGATGTAATTTATTATTCCTTTTTGGTATTTTTTTTTATGTAACTAACTATTAAAGCTTTTTTATATTATTAAAAATTTCAAATTTGTCAAATAGGAAATGCCACCATGTTTGTTGTCTCATTGAATGTGGCTATATGCTATGGATAATTTATTCTTCTTAGACATTAACCTTAGCCAAAATATCATTGTAAGCTGCTAAAATAGTCTAGACTTCACTTGATTTTCTTCTGAATGTCCTAATTTTTTTAAAAAAATTTACCAACCCCAGTACATAACAGAATGTTCTAAGTTTGACCTTGAAAAATCCACATATCTACTCAATTAGCTTTGGTTGTAATTTTTCTTACATAAACTATCTCTATTGGTTTTTTTATCTGGTAATTTCTCTGTTGTTTGAATTAAAGCTTGGTTCCAACATGTCTCTTTCCAATCTTCCTCTGTCTTTTCCAATTGGTTAAATACTTCATCATTTGAGACTTGCCCCTCTCAAATCTCCACATTGATTTTTTTTGTTGGCATTTTCTGGATAATTCTTTTTTTTTTTTTACCTTAGCTGTGGTTTATATGCCTTTACTGTAATTTTATCTATGTTTTACCTTTTTTTCATTTTGAGTTCTAATTTTTTTCAACTTTTTTTTTTGCTTTTCAGTCTTTAATTTCATTTTTTCAGTTACATTAATTAACTCTTCTTTGAAATCTTTACCTGTGATGTGATCTTCATTCATTTTGTAAGATATGCTCTCAAGAATGACCTGGGTTTCTAATCTAATTTCGTTTTTATTTCTTGTATTATTTCTTTGTTCTATTGATGAGTTTTCTTTTAAAATTCTCTCCATCATTATTTTCCTTATTCTACTGCATGATTTTATCTTTTATTTTTTTTAACATTCATCTCATTATCATCATATTTTTCTTCATGATTTGTAATTCTAATTTTTTTTCTTCTTTTCAGTATCTTTATTTTATCTCCATAATTTATTTATTTTTTCATATTTTCTATGTGAATTTTTGTTTCCCTTTTGATTGTGTAAATATGTGTTTTATTAAATCCCATTATTTACTTTTTCTTTTCTATTTTATTAATAATGCACCATCCATTAATCCTCCATATACTTTCTTTTTAATACTGATGTTCATACCTAAATACATTGTTTTATTGTATTGTTACTTTGAAGATTCTAAAATTTTTTTGCTTACTTGTTCCACTAAGTACCTAATTTTAAACTTAAGCTATTATTTTTTCTTATTTTAGGTCTCTTTTTCTTATCTATTTGCTTAGTTTCTGAGTATCATTTTTTTAACTCATTCCAAAACTTTCTAATTTTTTTTTTTTCATATATATAATCAACTTCCTTATTGTATTCTTTAACTTTATATTTAAATTATTGAATTAACTAAATTCTAAGTAAATATCAATTTAGCCTTGAACTTAATTTGAACCTTGTTGGCACTCATTTGTAGCTGCAGAACTAACATTTATAAGATCATGCCACCATGATAATCAACATTTTACATAATGACAAGAAATCAACATTTATGTAGTGGAAAGACAAGTTAAAAAATATTGAGATTTAAAAGAGTAATGTAAATTATGAATTTATTATTTATACTGAATTCCTAATCTCAGTTCTCACCAGTTACTTAATGTGATATTATATAAACAAATCTTCATTCATGTTTGCTTATATAACATTGGTTGTTTTCTTTTATTTATTTAGGTAATATTAATTTTTCACAATTGATCAAACTACATATTTCTATTTTTTAAAAATTATAATGGAAAATTCTATGCTTATATTTACTGACAATGATCAATGTACAATTTTTTATATGAGAGTCATATTAGTTTTATTTATAATCATGATATACTAGATAGATTCTTTGAAGACCACTTATTTTAAAAAATCAATAATAAATTAACATTCTTATGTCACATTATTCTAATTTCCCCTTTATTCTTCCATATTTTTGGCCTGGAGCATGGCACACCCAAGATCATAAACAAACTGTATAAGTATTCAATAGATCAGATAAGAATAGCATAGATAATTAATTTACTTTTAACTAACAAAAATAATTTTTTTTGAAAAAAGTTTGATTAAATAAAAATTATTCATGATTATACACACTTATAGATATAATAATACACCTTGAAATGATATATCAGAATCATATTAGCAAACCTTTTTTGATTAAAGAGAAGGAAAAACTAATTTTATAAAAAGGTGACAATTCTTGGTCTTTACTAATTATTTAACTGACTCTACTTTTTTGATATATACTATTTTTTTATTGTGCATTAATATTTTTATTAATTGAGATTAATGGTATTGATAAACTTGGACTTTACCCTATGATTTACATTTGCTAAATCATCTAGCTTTGTGTAAAATCAAACTTATTATCTAAATAATAATTAAATTTAATGGGGTTTGAAAATATTAAAAATGATTACTTATTAGTCTGCTTTCAAACAGGTTATATTCTTTTGTTTAATAGAGTTTATTTAAACTTTTTTGAATTTAAAATTTTAATCTTGTTACAGTTAAAGTGGCAAATCTATCTATATTAATATCATAGATCAGAGTGAGAAGTAGAATCTATCTTTTATTTATAGAGGTTGACTTGACAACAGATTAAAGATTTCTGGCATTGATAAACTTGGGCTATTATCATGTAATTGATTATGTGTATAAAAAAATTATTTAAATGCAAGTTATAACATTTAAATTAAATAAAACAATATAAAATCAAAATATAAATGATGATTATGTGATGTTAGGTGGTTTAAATCAGTATATAATAACTGTCTAGATAATAAAAATGAAATAGATAAAAAAATATTTTACAAATATAATAAAAAAATTTGGTAGTGTTTTCTCAATATATAAATAACATTTACCCATTAAAATTTGATTTAAAAGATTATATAACACTGAAATATAACTTTTTAATATTGAATTCATATATTTTAATCATTTTTTTTAAAAATACAATATGTATATAAAAAATGGCTGCAAGACAGAATTTAATGCGTTTATTATTCAACTTTGAAATATATTTGAAAAAAAAAAAAACGTAGCACATACAAAGTAGCATTGGATATTTGATTTCTCTTCTTCATAAAAAAAATAATTATCAATAGAAAAAAATACATTCATTTTATGTAGACACCGGCTTTATGATAGATAAAAAGCATATATAAGTGTTTCCAAATTTATTATTATTATGTTGTTTGAAATATATCAAATTCTTATATTTGTCAATAACACTAAGTTTCATTTCTCTCACACTTTCTGCAATAGGTAAATTCGATTGTTCTTGAAGAAACTTTTCATTGCATTGACTGGAACTTCTTTAACATTTTATTTATCAGTATCAAACTGTTTACAATTAGCAAATAATCTATTTAACAATTCATTAATAATTTATGTACATTTCATTATTTGATATTTGTCTAAAAAATATATCTTTTTCTTCCCAAATGGGATTTTGTACAAATTTATAAAGAGATATGATATTTCTGTTTCTTCCTTTACTTATTTCCTCTGTAATTGAGCAAGAAATTTCTTATTTAGTTTATTATATAATTTCAAAAACAAAATTTTTGAAATTCATTCTACAGTTAATAATGCAAAATATCAATTCAGACATTCAATAATTATTTGAATGGATTCTAATATAGTCAATAATGATTCAAACATTCATGATCTTCCCTACATACAGTATCCATATTTAGTTCAGTTGGTGCCATTTTACAAAATTTTTAATTCTAAAAAGCTTTTCATTATAATCATTTTATGGTATTCCACAATTACAATCGAATAGTAATGATAGTTTTATTTGTTCATATTCTAGTACATATTTTTGCAAAATGCTATTTTTGTTAGAAGAATTTTTGAATATTTTAACAATTTTCCATATTCCTATGATTGCATTTTCTATAACATTTTGTATTTTCAGGTTTTTATTTCTTACTAGTTCAAATTTACAATTAGATTTGCATTCTGAAGAACAATATTCATTTTTACTATTACTAACATTTTCTTCAAATTAATCACAATATTTTATCTTCTCAATATAAAGAGTTTTCAAAATAGCTAAATGCAAAGACAGACAAGAAACAACTTTTCATATTCTGCATAACAGCAATGCCATCACTTACTACAGATTCCATATCTTTTTCAAGAGAAATACCAAAACCATCTAATTTTCAACAGAACAACTATAATTAATTAAAAACAATCCAATATTGAATAATATCTTTAGATTTTTTATATGTGTGAATATATTCACGTATCTTTAATTTTTATACTAATCCATTTATCAATAGTTGTAAAGGGTAGCTTACAATGCACACATTCCTAAAAAGATCAAGCCTATTTATTGAACCCAGTCCATTTGGAATTTTATTAATAGTGGGAAGATTATTTGTTTGTTATTATTACATATATACATATAATACATAATAAATTATTTTATTATAAATAAAATACGATCTATATTTTGAAAAGTAATATTGTACATATATAAACTATTTGATTAAACCCTGTAATGTATATATATATATTTAATATTGAATGTTAATTTGTAATCAAATGATTTAAGGATAGCCTGAAGTTAAGTTAGGTGGTGATATGTGAAAATAAAACTGATTTTATTATTATTTTTATTTTTTTGTAATAAATGAAAGGTATTTAAACAATATGCATTTAAAAATCTAAATAAATTTAAACAATAGGCAGTTAAAAATCTCAGCATTCCAGATCTATGTGCACAAATTGTATAAAAATAGAAACTTTTTACAAATGGTTCTTTTTGCCAAAAGGGATAGCAGTTATAACAATAGACAGGAGTTTAAACTAAAATTTAGAATGCTAAAATGGAGTTTTTCTTTTATTTAAATCATAAACATTTTTAAAAGTCAAATGCTGTAACTAAAAGTTTACCAAATTCAGAGGAAAAAAAGTGAAATAAGAAGTAAAAGTAATTGATAAATTTTATAATAATTAAAGCATATTTTAAAGGTTATTGGAGTAATTTTTTTACTATTTTAAATTTTTTCAAAAAGAATAACGAAAATTAATCTGCTGTAAATTGGAAAAGAAAGAATTTTCTTCATATATATAGACAACAAGTGCTTCTATATTATCCAATAAAAATTTGTGATTACAAATAATTATTAAATTGTACTTTAATATGAAAATGGGCTAGAGCAAAACATGCTATTGTGTATCATGGTATTTCCTACCAGCTGCATTAAACCTCTATATATTTATTTTTCTACTTTATTACAAACACAAGAAGATGCCTGCAGTCCAAAGCAAACAAGCATTGGAAACTTAATGGTGAATCAAATAAGAATCAAGGTGTTTACCATACACAACTACAGGAGAGACCATTGTACCTATCTATCCTTGCTAAAGAAAATGATTTACTAAGTGAAACTGCTTTGAAGAACAACTTGCCTGACTATCAACTACTACTTCTATTAGGATGATTTTTATGAACTTTGTTCCAATTATAATTTTTTTAAATCAAAGAATCAATATTGTAATTTTTTTTTTAAGTCTTGTTATCTGTTGTATTTTCACACTCTGATGCTGAAGCCTCATTTTTTTTTAGTATTAGCAAAGAAGAAAGGGGGGATTATTCACTTTGATATTTTTCTATTTTCATTGTAAATAAAATTTAGGTTAACCCACCTGCTTCACATCAGGTTATCCACATAAATATTTAAGGTAAGATTCTCTACATTTATTTTCATAGATTAAATTGCAACACTTATACAGAATACATATTATATGTTTTACTTTGTTGATTAACTTTGTATATATATTTTCCAGTATGTTTGACTAATCAACTAGTATTTATCTCTATCATATATATAAATTGGGGGAACTTGTTAAATAGGTTGTTAACATCTGCAAATATATAATTTAGCTAGCCAGCATCTCAATTATCTTAAATAACTAAAGTTTATTTTTCTATATAATGATTTATAGAGAATGAGTGACATAGGTGGATTTCTACCATGGGGTATAAGGGTTGAGTCTGGAGAATAATTAATTAGTAAAATGGTAGAGGTTCACATGTGACTCATGTACATATTATTATTATTATTATTATTATTATTATTATTATTATTATTATTATTATTATTATTATTATTATTATTATTATTATTATTATTATTATTATTATTATTATTATTATTATTATTATTATTATTATTATTATTATTATTATTATTATTATTATTATTATTATTATTATTTTATTACTATTTTGTTATACTTTATGATATTTATTATTGTTAATAAATGTTTAAGAGTTTGTATTATTCCGTTCTCTGGTTTATTGAGTTGTCCTGACATTTCATAGTTTATAAACAATTATGCATGCACACACCTATTTTTCTTATCATATAAAAGCTTGAAAATAAAACAAATATAATAAATGCTAGTTGTAACCTATATGTAGGTGCAGGAATTGCTGTGTGTATCTGTTCATACCTGTTAAAGAAGTCAAAAGCAATATTCTCTCTAGGTTTTAATATTAGGGCATAACGGAATTTAAAAAGGAGGGAAAGTGGATGAACTAACTTAAATTGCATTTAATATTAATAAATAGGGATAGAGTTAGTCAATTAAAGTATATGCAATCATTGATTAAGCATTTCATTAGGTTCTCATTAGCATTCTATGAGAAGACCCACAATCTGAACATAGATGCAACCTTTTTCCCCTTCTAAGCCTGGTAGGTCTCTGCAGATTGTTTCATTAGGGGCAATAAATTAGAGTATATTAACTTATCCCACACCATATTGCTACATCTGCATAGTATTACAGTCTGCAAGTTAGTTGACCATCCGTTACATCTGGCACACCATTGTTAGGTTTGGTTAGCTTATTACGATTGTTGATGAAGAGTACCATCATTATATCTGGTGTCAGCAATATTTGGGGTTTGATAGATAGGTGTACCATCACATATAGACTTTGTATAAGTTGGTCGTATATTGTGATCGAACCAGCTGATTGTTGAATCTGATCTATATATTCAAGTGGTAATCATTCCATCCATTATATCTAGCACCATCAACTTTGGGGCCAGTGGAAATCATTCCATCCATTATATCTGGCACCCAACATGTTAGTCATGAAGATATTACAGTTGATAGAGAAGTGTATTTACCAATAGTTAATCTGGTATCCATTATTTTAGGTATAAATATACTCTAATTGTAAAGGAAGTCCAGCCATCGGACTGGTGTTTAAATTTTTTTTTTTTTTAAATGTCAAAGCACATTTTATTTTATATTTTTCTATCAACACAAACCCAAATGAACTTATACACTTTGCACACAACTAGCACTTTTATCTAAAATAATAGTAATAGTGATAATAGATCACATAAACTTGAATCAATTTTCAATAAGAGATCTAAAGTATTGAGTGTAAATTGGAAATATAGAGGATTGGACAATAAACAGAAACTGATGATAAATAGTTAAGTGAGTAATAAATGATACTAAAATAGTAGAGTTAGGCATGTAAAAGGACATAGGCTAAAAGTAGATCTATTAAAAACTAAAAAAAAAAGAGGTAAAAGATAAATGCAATGGTTGGGAGTGGCATGATGCACTGTGGCATGTGATTATTTATAGTTTCATAAATAAATATTTTATAGCTTGCAAATAAATAAATATTTAATGATAATCAGAAGTGATAAGCAATTAAGTAATATGGAATCAAAACATTTGGAGATAGGGGAAAATAATAGTGATAGTGAGATGGTAGATGATACTAACAATAATAAGGTAGAATCTATGATGATTCAGATACCTGGAGTGTCTATTCTGGAAGTTGAACAATCCCCATAAATGCAAGAAAGTAGTCAAACAGTTTCTCAAATTCAGATGATTTCTCCCAGTGATATTACTCATGTGCCTGAAATAGGAGTAACTCAGGCTATGCATGATCCTACAGCATTGGCTCAACTAATCCAAGCAATCATAAAGATGAAGAGTGATATAAATAGTATGAAGGAGAATATGGCAACCAAGCCTGATGAAATGAAAAATGATATGAATAGTAAGATGGCGAATATGGCAACCAAGGCTGATGAAATGAAAAATGAGATGAATAGTAAGATGGAGAATATGGCAACCAAGGCTGATGAAATGAAAAATGAGATGAATAGTAAGATGGAGAATATGGCAACCAAGATGGAAAATATGGCAATCAAGGCTGAGGAAATGAAAAGTGATATAAATAGTAAGTTGGAGAATATGGCAACTAAGGCTGATATAAATAAAATAAAAGAAGAATTGAAGAAGGATGAAGAAGGATGTGAATGATATGAAAGAACAAATGGAAACAAAGATTGATAATGTTGAAATTAAGCTGTCTGAAGATATATGACAATTTTCCCTAAAGTTAGAAAATGTCCAGAAAGACAATTTGAAGCAAGGAATGTTAGAGATGAAGAAGGAAATTGATGAAAAGAATATGAGATGTCCAATTAGATGATTTTAAATCCAGTGTCATGGAACAATTGAATGCAAAATATGATGAGGCATGTAGTAGTCAGGAAACATTAAAACATGAGGTGTGTGTGGAATAGGATAAATTCCTGAGGTCCAAAATGAATTTCAGGGGATTCAATTAAGAATAGAATAACTTTCCATATCACAAAATGATCAGGTTGAGTCATGAAACAAGATGCTAGTAGATTTGGATCAACATCTTAAACGAGTTGAGGGAAGAATAGTCAAAGAGGGAATGGACATGACCGCAGACAAAGCCAATATAGAAAAGTTGGTAGGAAGTGCTCATGAGATAAGAGATGAAATATATAGAATGGGTGAAACCTTTAATCAGAGATTGGTAGTGCTCGAGTCTCAACTGTGCCAAGAGATGCCAACCAGTGGAGGAAAACATGATGAAATTGATGTAAGGATGCACAGTAGCACAGTAGTAATAAAATAAGGGATAGTAGGGCTCATGACCTAGAAATTCTCCTTAAGGACCCACAAAAGATAAGTGATCCTTCTGAAGAAACTTTCTTCCCATGTCGCATTTTGTCTGAAGCAAAAGATTATCCCTCTAACTTTAGTGTAAAAGGTTTAATTCCAGATAGTTATCGAACACACTATGATGATCATACATTGACCCCACCTGTAAACACTACAGAAATCAACAAGACACTTTACCATCCTGCACAAGTGAATGCTATTAATAAATTTGTTAAACTAAAAGTGTTCAAGGGATCAACCAATGAAGCCCCCATTGAACACATCTAGAGTCTGAACCTTTATTTCTCTGTAAATAGAAACTTGTCAGAGGGTGAAAAGGTTATTTTGCATACAGCCATCTGCAAGGTGATGCACTGGTGTAGTGGGAGTCATTGTTTCAGGCCCCATCTCATCAGATACTGCTGGTGAAGAATTTCTGGAACAAGGACAAGCAAGAGGCCTTATTGTATCAGCTATTCCAAGAAAAGTATAGGGCAGCACCTGGAGAAACCTTGATGAAGTTCTTCTGCCATCAAGTTACAAAATTAAGAACGTTAAATACCTACTGTCTGAGTGAAAGTCAAATTATAAGAATAATAAAAAGAAATTTACCACTCAGGATTGAACAATCACTATTGTGTACCAATGTTAGGACCATAGAACAGGTGGCAGAACTGTTAACTAATATAGATATGAACAAAGCTAACCTGTCAATTAGGGCACCTGAAAAAAGAAAACAAGAGGCTACTGTTAATGCTATCTTTTATAAAAGGAGAAAAAAACAATAATGATATTAACTATTGGAAAGGAAAGTTTATACAAAGTAACTCACCCTATGTATGGTCAGCTAAAAGGAACTGTACAAATAGTAGCAAGACAGGAATAAACCCTCTCCATAGTCCCAAAAAATCTCCAAAACCAGGGTGTAGTAATTATACACCAAAAATTCAATAGAAACTAAACTAGAAGGGTACTTGAGGTTATGTTCCTTACCTTGAGAGACCAAAAATACCCTGAGGAACATGAAACAAACCCCTGATCGAGAGATCACTAATGTGATGTGTTCATGGGAAGACAAAGCACCTAACTATGCTTTGCAGAGCTGCCCCATGATAGAGGTTTTGTTTGAGGGTTTACAAGTTAAGCACTGTTAGATTCTGGTAGCCAGATTTCCGTTATCTCAGATAAATTTTACCAGGAAATTTTGATTAAAAATTCCAAAATTAAAATCTTACCATTGAAATCTATTCAGGTTACCATGGCTAACAGTAGAAGAGCAAAACTTGTACAAAAGCAAATTTGGGTTGAAATGAAAGTCAGCCAAACAATCCTCTATCATGTGTTCCTTATATTGGGTGGTTTAATCCGTGATGGAATTCTTGGGTCAGACTTCCTACACTTGAACACTTGTATTATTGATTTTTCTAACAAAGTGGTTAACATAAGTGATGAGGTCTTGGAGATGACATTACTTCTGAGATATGGCCTCCCTGAAGTTGACTGTGTTATATCTAGTATCCAGGAGGCATTCATAGATAGTAAACTTGCAGAGTCCAACTGAGACATTGAAATTAAGATCTGTGATACATACATTTAAACCGATTTTTCCAGAGATACCAGGAGTAATAGAAGGATTTCAGCAGAGAATAAGATTAGTACATGACCAACCATTTCAATCCAGATCATATCCTATTCCATACCAGTATCAGCAAGACATAACCAAACAAATTAACAAAATGCTGGAAATGCTCTTCACTGTACTGTAATCCAGTCATAACTGTGAAGAAAGATGGGTTGGTGAGATTTTGTTTGGATGCTAGACAACTAAACAAAATTACTGACCCTGACAGAAATATTCCACCACCCATACATGAATTATTCATGAGATTTGGAAACAAAAAGGTGTTTTCCACTTTCAATCTAACCTCTAGTTATTGGCAGATCGAACTCCATCTGAATGATTGCCAATACACTGCCTTACAATATGAGGGATTTACATACCAATTTAATAGGATGCCATTTGGATTGATAAATAGTGGTGCTGGTTTGATACGATGTTTAGATCAGACCTTATTTCCTGAGGTGAAGCAGATCATTATGATATATGTCGATGAAGTGATTATTGTATCCACCTTGAAGAACATTTTCAACACCTGACTATGTTTTTCCAGGAGTGCTTCCAGAAAGGCATCAAGATCAACTTCAAGAAGAGTATCCTAGTTTCAAACCAGGTTACGTTCTTAGGTCACATCGTAGGTTGTGATGGGATAAGATCTCATCCAGACAAGATCAGTGCCATTCAGAATTTTTCTAAACTGACCAATAAAAACAAATCTGATCATTTTTAGGCCTATGTAACTTTTACCATCATTTCTACCAAAAATTCTCTGACCACACGGAACCATTATTAAAATTAATCAGGAAAGGTGAGAGGTGGAAATGGACTGAGGAGCAGGATCCGGCATTTGAGAATATTAAAACAGGGTTTTTAGAGCAAATCATGTTAGCCTTCCCTGATTTTAGTAAACCATTTATAGTCCAGATGGATAGTAGTGGTTTCAGATTGGAGGTAACATTATCCCAAATCCAGGAGGATGGCCAGCCTGGGGTCCGCTACTTTATCAGCTGACTCCTGAAAGGTCCAGAAATAAATTATACAGTAACAGAGAAGAAAGCAATGGCAATACTGTGGGCCTTCCAAAGGTTTCAACAGATGCTTCTCAGATCAGAGGTGATAGTAATCACAGATCACAAAAGCCTCAAATTTCTAAACCAGTTATCTGACCAATAGCCATCTAGTTAGATGGAGTTTGTTGTTGCAGGAATTCAATTACACCATGCAGTATTGCAAGGGATCCGAGAATGTTGTAGCCGATGTGCTTAGCCAAAACCCATGTGGATCAAAACAGAGCCATTTATCAGTAGAGAATGCCTACATTACAAATGTCAATATGATGACTGATGGTAATGTAGAGAATGATTGGGAAACCTGCCTGAATTGCAACTTAAAGATAATAATTTAAACTTAATCATGAGAGCTTTGAAAGGAGAGAAAGTTTTGAATGTACCAAAAGATCTTGGATTTATATAAGATAGAAAATGAGGTCCTGCTATATAAAGTAAATAATATTACAGATGAGTGGAGGGTAGTAATACCAGAAACATTGCATATCCCACTCATAAAATATATTCATTATTTATATGGACACTACGGGGCCCATAAAACAGAGCATACTTTGAAAAATTGGTTTTGCTGGCCTGGTATGTATAAAGACATATTAAGGTCACTTCAAGATTGTCTAGTGTGCCTTCAAGCCAAGCCAGTAAATCAAAATTATTATAATACTGCAAAATCAATATTACCTAAAAGACCAAATGAGATCTTGGTGATCGATTATTATGGGCCTTTACCCCCATTTAATAAACAAAAATATCTGTTGGTCACTTATGATCTCTTTACTAAATATATATCTGCTTACCCAATACCCCAACCTAATATCAGGTACACCATCAAGGTATTACACTTCTCCAATTTGTGAGGATAGGAAAACCCAAAAACATTTTAACAGACCATGGTACCCCTTTCCTATCCAAAGAATGAAAAAAAATGGGTGGAAAGATCACAAATAAAGCATGTATTCACATCCATTAGGAATCCACAGTCAAACCCTTGTGAACGTGTAATGCAGGAGCTCGGTCATTTGTTCAGGACTTACCTAAGGAATGAGCATAAAGGGTGGGTAAAACTGGAGTGTGAATGAATCCACTGGATTCACACCCATTGAACTACATTTTAATCAATCAATTCCCATGTTGTTCACTAAATATCAACCTATGACTAGATATAAACAAAGTAGTATGGAGGAAAATGTGCAGAAAGCATATCTTTGATTGGTAAGTAAGGCCAATAAAAGAAAGAAAAATAAGACTGGAACTCCACATACTTTCAAAGTAGGTGATAAACTTTTAATAAAAACCCTTCATATTAGTAAGCAAATTGAAAATAAGTACAGTAAGTTTTACCATCTATATAAAGGACCTTACACAATAATTAAACAATCGAGTCCTAATGCAATTTGGTTGGATATGAAAGGACAAGTTAGGGGTACATATAATACCTGAATTATGAAACCATACTATGGACAATCTTAGTACTTATAGAAGTGTCATACTCAACTGATGTGTGGAAAAAAAATGAATGTTGATAAGTAAAAAATAAATAAGATATTATGAAGTTAGGTTAAAAATTATGATGAGAGTATTCCCTAATGAATGCCAATGCAGATATTAGGATACTTTAGAGCCACTTTATTTAAAAGAGGTAAATCTCACTAAGTGATGGTTGCTCCAATCTTCTGTTAGTTCTCAAAGGAAATTCAATAAGACTCAATAGAAGCAAGATAGAGGATAAAAAGAAAAATTATGTTCTATCTGAAATAGAAACACATTTTTATTAGTGTGCTCAAAACATAACCAGCATTAGTTTAAACAAAAACACATGTTTGAACCCCACCTTGAAAAGTATTTCATGAGAGTGAATAGAGAAGAATAGAAAGCAATTTGGGTAGTTGGGTGTAGAAAACAGTAAAATAAGGATTTCACTACGTTTCTTATATTTGTGTAAAAAAAGTTATCAAACTTCAAATCCAAACCTTGTGTAAGTGTTAAAATTTTCATGACATATTAAAATTCTAACCATGTAAGGAGAGGGGGTTGTAAAGGGTAGCTTACAATGCACAAATTCCTAAAAAGATCAAGCCTATTTATTGAACCCAATCCATTTGGAATTTTAATAATAGTGGGAAGATTATTTGTTTGTTATTATTACATATATACATATAATACATAATGAATTATTTTATTATAAATAAAATACGATCTATATTTTGAAAAGTAATATTGTATATATATAAACTATTTGATTGAACACTGTAATGTATATATATATTTTAATACTGAATGTTAATTTGTAATCAAATGATTTAAGGATAGCCTGAAGTTAAGTTAGGTGGTGATATGTGAAAATAAAACTGATTTTATTTATTTATTTTTTTTATTTGTAATAAATGAAAGGTATATAAACAATAGGCATTCAAAAATCTAAATAAATTTAAACAATAGGCAGTTAAAAATCTCAGCATTCCAGATCTACATGCACAAATTGTATAAAAATAGAAACTTGTTACAAATCATTCTTCTTGCCAAAAGGGATAGCAGTTATAACAATAGACAGGAGTTTAAACTAAAATTTAGAATGCGAAAATGGAGTTTTGCTTTTTCTTTTATTTAAATCATACACATTTTTAATAGTCAACTGCTATAATTAAAAGTTTACCATATTCAGAGGAAAAAAAGTGAAATAAGAAGTAAGAATAACTGATAAATTTTGTAATAATTAAAGCATGTTTTAAAGGTTGTTGGAGTAATTTTTTTACTATTTTAAATTTTTTCAAAAAGAATAACGAAAATTAATCTGCTAAAAATTGGAAAAGAAAGAAAAATGAAATAATTTTTTAAATATATATAGGCATAAAGTGCTTCTATATTATCCAATAAAAATTTATGATTACAAATAATTATTAAATTGTACTTTAATATGAAAATGGACTAGAGCAAAACATGCTATTGTGTATCATGGTATTTCCTACCAGCTGCATTAAACCTCTATATATTTATTTTTCTACTTTATTGTAAACACACAAGATGCCTGCAGTCCAAAGCAAACAAGCATTGGAAACTTAATGGTGAATCAAATAAGGATCAAGGTGTTTACCATACACAACTACAAGAGACACCATTGTACCTATCTATCCTTGCTAAAGAAAATGATTTACTAAGTGAAACTGCTTTGAAGAACAACTTGCCTAACTATCAACTACTACTTCTATTAGGATGATTTTTATGAACGTTGTTCCAATTATAATTTTTTTAATCAAAGAATCAATATTGTAATTTTTTTTTTTTAAGTCTTGTTATCTGTTGTATTTTCACACTCTGATGCTGAAGCCTCATTTTTTTTAGTATTAGCAAAGAAGAAAGGGGGGATTATTCACTTTGATATTTTTCTATTTTCATTGTAAATAAAATTTAGGTTAACCCACCTGCTTCACATCAGGTTATCCACATAAATATTTAAGGTAAGATTCTCTACATTTATTTTCATAGATTAAATTGCAACACTTATACAGAATACATATTATATGTTTTATTTTGTTGATTAACCTTGTATATATATTTTCCAGTATGTTTGACTAATCAACTAGTATTTATCTCTATCATATATATAAATTGGGGGAACTTGTTAAATAGGTTGTTAACATCTGCAAATATATAATTTAGCTAGCCAGCATCTCAATTATCTTAAATAACTAAAGTTTATTTTTCTATATAATTATGATTTGTAGAGAATGAGTGACATAGGTGGATTTCTACCATGGTGTATAAGGGTTAGGTCTGGAGAATAATTACTTAGTAAAATGGTAGAGGTTCTCATGTGACACATGTACATATTATTATTATTATTATTATTATTATTATTATTATTATTATTATTATTATTATTATTATTATTATTATTATTATTATTATTATTATTATTATTATTATTATTATTATTATTTTATCATTACTATTGTTGTTATACTTTATGATATTTATTATTGTTAATAAATGTTTAAGAGTTTGTATTATTCTGGTCTCTGGTTTATTGAGTTGTCCTGACATTTCATAGTTTATAAACAATTATGCATGCACATACATCTATTTTTCTTATCATATAAAAGCTTGAAAATAAAACAAATATAATAAATGCTAGTTGTAACCTATATGTAGGTGCGGGAGTTGCTGTGTGTATCTGTTCATACCTGTTAAAGAAGTCAAAAGCAATATTCTCTCTGGGTTTGAATATTAGGGCATAATGGAATTTAAAAAGAAGGGAAAGTGAATGAACTAACCTAAATTGCAGTTAATATTAGTAAATAGGGATAGAGTTAGTCAATTAAAATATAAGCAATCATTGGTTAAGCATTTCATCAGGTTCTCATTAGCATTCTATCAGAAGACCCACAGTCTGAACATAGTTAGATGCAACCTTTTTCCTCTTCTAAGCCTGGTAGGTCTCTGCAGATTGTTTCATTAGGGGCAATAAATTAGAGCATATTAACTTATCCCACACTAGATTGCTACATCTGCATAGTATTACAGTCTGCAAGTTAGTTGACCATCCATTACATCTGGCACACCATTGTTGAGTTTGGTTAGCTTATGATTGTTGATGAAGAGTACCATTCATTATATCTGGTGTCAGCAATGTTTGGGGTTCGATAGATAGGTGTACCATCACATGTAGACTTTGTATAAGTTGGTCTTACATTGGGATCGAACCAGCTGATTGTTGAATCTGATCTATATATCCAAGTGGTAATCATTCTGTCTGTTATATTTAGCGCCATCAACTTTGGGGCCAGTGGAAATCATTTTGTCCATTATAATAGATACTTTTTTTTTCTACAATTGTAAAACTTTTTTATAGGCTGAATTAACTCTTGTTTACAATAATAAAAGTACACCATCAATTGCCTCACTTCTGCAAATTATATGGCAAATTGAATAATCTTGTGGTCATGCTTCATTTTATAAATTCATTTTTAGTAATTTTATTAAATGAAAGTCCATTGAGGTGTTGTCTACTTAGATATTAATTCCACCACAGTTTGATATTTTATAATCATTAAAATTGTTGGGAATAGGAACTAGTTGACTTAATATTTGATTCTTCTCACTTATAGCCATGTACACCTTTAAATTGCTTGTGAAGGTCAATTGTTGCTAAATCTTTACAAGATAAAATCTTATTGTATAGATTATAAGTTATCAAATCATTATTATTCTACTTGGAATATGACCAACCAACAACTTTTATAAAATTTGCTCATTTTTAAGGGATAAAACACAAAAAAAATGAATTAACTTTAAATATTTAAAAATAATTATAGAACAAAAACAAAAATAATGTGACATATCTGTACTGCCATAATATATTACAAAAGAAAACAAAAGAGCAATTCAACTGAACATGTAAAAAAAAAAAGTAAACATAATAAATTGCAACATACTTAAAATCTAAAAACCTAAACATTTTTAATTACATAATAACTCATTAAATACATTTTTTATGCAACAAAACTATAAAACATTATGAAAAATGTAGTGAGATTTTACATGCGTAAAAATATGTTCTCTATGTTCTGTGAGTAGCATGTTATCATTTTCTGAATTAATCTTTTGAATACAAATTTATTGTTATGCTAAATGTGATTTGCACAGCAGCCCTGGTGCAGTGTGTGATAGCCTTTTTTCTCCCATAATTCTTTGCCATTATGACTCATAATGTTAATGTGTACAATTTATCCAATGCGAAAAGCTACACGCATGGAATAAGGATATGCAATGAGAAATTTTATGGGTAGGAGAAAAATTGAGTCTTTCATATTTCACAATAGACTAGAAAAACTATCAGATATGGCTTAAAAATTATCTATGAATTTTTATCTTAATAATATTTCAGAAATAATGAAACAGTTTTTAAAATGTTATGTAAAAAGTACATTATTATTTAAGAAATTATAAATAAAATTATACTTATAAATTTCCCCGGTAGTGCAATAAAAACAATAAACATGGATCATTACAAATTGGTGATAAAAACAATAATACTTTTTATAGTCTATTTCAAGAAATAAATTTTTGAAAAAAATGAGAAAAAAACAAGTTTTACTTTTTTCTCACCCCCCCCCCCCATCTATACTCTTGATGGCTGGCAAAAACAAATTATATTTTTTTCTCAAGAAATTTTCAAAAAGAAATACAATATATAAACTTACGAATTCAAGTACTTTTATAAAATATAGATCTAATATCTACATAGAAGTTTTTTAATATTTCTTCTCATCAACCTGCTGCTTTTTCCCTCAGGTATTCTGAGATCAATTTTTAACTTTCAAACTGCAAATTTTTGAGCAGTATAATTTTTCTCTTCAGCAAGCCAAACAAATCTTTGAACAACAGAAATAAATTTCTATCATTTACAAGAAAAAGATTAGATTTTACATCACCCCTTCTTCTGATTTATTAATTATTGGGTATAACATAATTTCACTGTAAAAAAGTTACACGATAAAAGTGATAGTTAATATAGTAGTGGTGAACACTCAGCATATAATGTTGAAGATTACTTTCATAAAAAAAGTTTTCTCTCACAATTTTAATAAGATTAGCACTAAAAGTACTTTATTGTTATATAATTATTATATAGATAATTAATAATGAGTTTCAGCAGTTTATCATATTTATTATTCCTAATTCTCTTCTCCATTGGCAGTATAGAGTTAATCCAACTTTGACTTTCAATTATGTAATGATTATTCTCAGATAGTTTGCATAAATCTCTATAAGTATAAAAATTGACTGAAATCTCTTAAGAGTGCTTTTCATATCTATGCATCTATATCTATGTATAATACTTTTAATGTATAAGAATGGAATTTCTCAAGCATAGATTTTCTTAATAGATTGATAAATGCAAGTAGGTATATTTCACATTTACATTGCTTGTATGATATATTCTAATTAACCAATAGTCAATGTAATGTGGATGATTCTCAATTTAGATTCGACTTCATAATCTTTGAACTTCATGCATAATAAGTGACATTTGCTACATACATAATGGCTATGAATCACTATAGAAATTCCTCTCTATACTCTGAGAAACCTAAACTCTTCCAATATGGAGATTGCCTGTAATTATTCTACTTTTTAGTTAAACTTCCCAGTATTTATGTCAGATATTAATGAATGTTTTAATTTGATAAGCAATTAAAATATTTTTTTTCTCAATTAATAAAAAAAAAATTAAAATTGTAATTGTTTTAATAATGAAAGTTGTTTTTTATTTTACATATCAAAACAAAAAAAATAAGTTCAAAAATAGTTTTCATAATTAAATTTTTAAAAATATTTTTATAAGTATATTTTGAAAACAATTTTTGTGATTACTATACATGAACATTAAAATAAACATTTTTTTTTCAGACAAACATATTTTTATTTTTGTATTACATTAAAAACTTACATTTTTGTCAAAATTAGAAATTAATCAAATAAAATATTTATATAAAATAGAATTCTTTAAATATTGTTTTAAATAATTTATAGTATTTTAATTTCTTGATATTTTTATTTAATTAATCAATACTTAAGTCATTCCAAATTTTATTTTAAACATTTATATAATTAACTTTTGTCTGTGTTCATTTTTTCTTTTTTTAAAACTATAAATATATATGAACATAACATTTACTGTGTTGTGTGCAATGGGTGTGGGCATGTGGATGTAAGTATGGTGATGCATCTAAATTTGAAAGTCTATTTACCTGAGTAAACAGGACAATATTTGTTTGTATAACCTTAATAATTTAATATAATATCAATATAATAATCATATTCATTATATTATTAAGTTTAGTATTTCAGCGTTATTTTGAAGAAGACTTTTTAACAATCTTAATAATAGATGTAATAGTCCCACAAAGCTCTTTATAGATTTGGAATTATATTAATTAAAATATTTATGCAATTCTGATTCCTCATACATACATTTAAACATACACACTTTCTTGGAACTCAAGCATTTTACAGTTATAAAAAATAATATTAAAGTAGTGATTAAACATATTTTTTTAGATTCTTCATTATTAATTAAACTATATTCTCTATAAACTTCTCTCTATCCTGTCTTTTAATAATCTAACAGCAAATGAAATCTTATGCTGTGATTCATTTATAAGAATGAGATTCTTTATTAATTAATAACTAATACATACATCAAAGACACATTATTAATAGTAATTAATTCAGGTTTATTAATGACAAAAATACTAATAAACAATATGTACCAAAGAGTAATATATGATTGTTAGTAAATCACATGAATGAATTTTCGTATAAGTTTTTCTCAATCATCATGGATTTTATCAACCTCTACTTGTCAAGCATAAAATATTTTGTAATAACATTTGATTTTTATGTACTTATTTGAACTGATCTCAACTATTCAATAACATAATTTTATTTAAAATGATACCTATATATTAATTCTAATATTTTCACAGATAAATGATGATCATATTATAATTATTTTCAGGATATTCTGTGTTGTAAAAAAGTTAAAAACTGACATTTCAGTACAATAACAAATATCTTCCTCAGAGTGACCTCTTTCTCAAATCATTGGATTGCATGTGGATTTAAAATCATTATTTTTATCTTTTTCTTTCTCCTCATGTTTAAATTCTATTGAATGAGAAGTTTTAAAAATTAGTTTGTCTTCCAATAGTTTCTTCCAAATGTTGTTAATTTTCTTTAATTCACATCTTTCATTCAAACTCTTGGGCCTTTTAAAAATCTCTATAGTTTTTCTCAGTCATCTCTGGTCATATTGTTCAACATTTTTATTAGAATATTTGTTTTATAAAAATTGATATCATGATTAGTTAATTTTATATGAGAATAAATAGCTGATGAATTCTCTGACTCCAGAACGAGAATGTGTTTTTCCTTTCTAAAATTTGTTCTACAATTAGTCTGTCCAATATATGAGTGTGAATAGACTCTATATGGAATTTGATATACACCATGGCATTGCAAAGAAGTTTTAACTTCAGGAAGTGGAAATATTTCATTAATTTTTTTAAAGGTAGTGTAAACTGTATGAATATTATTTTTCCTTAGAATGTTACCAATTTTATCAGTACTCCTTTTATATATGGCAAAATTGTTTTAATTTCAGTTGTATCAACATCTTTTTTCTTTTTATATGAAAAAGCCCTATTAATAATGCTGTAATTAAAATCATTATCAAGAAGCATTTTATTAGTAGCAGAAATATTCTGGAGAAAAATGAAAGCGTGTGAATTAACGAAAATTAATAACATTTGGAAGAAGCCATTGGAAGACAAATTAATTTTTAAAACTTCTCAACCAATACAATTTAAACATGAGGAGAAATAAAAAGATAAAAATAATGATTTTAAATCTCACACACATTCCTATAATTTGAGAAAGAGGATGCTCTGAGGAAGGTACTTGTTATTGTACTGAAACATTAACTATTAAGATTTTTTACTACACGGAATAATCCAAAAATAATTATAATATGAAGTCATACATATACCAAACGAACATTACTTCAAACACATACCTTTTATTTGATGTACATAAAACTATCTCTATTCATAAAATATTCTGGATAATTACTGAATTATAATGGATTATATTAATATCTCAAAATGTACAATATATTTTATGTCCTCTATGAAGTATTACAATTCTAATCTTTCTTTATTGCATTAACTAATTTATCCAATATTAATATCAATCAAGTGAATAAAGAAAAGTGATTGATATTAATATTGGACATATTTTATGTTCTAATATATAGTATGGATTTTCATCTACACGAGTGAGTTAAACAAACACAACTTTTATTTGAAGATTTCACTTAAGATTTTACAGTTTTTAATGTTTAATATAAAAAGAATTATTTACAAACAGATCTGAATTAACCTAATGTAAATTTTATGTGATTCAAATTCTAAAGTTGAGATTAAACATAATAAATTTGAATGTTTGTCACTGTTAATATTAAAACATAAAATATACAAACATAAGCATTAAATAGATTTTAATTTCAAGTATGTAATTTATACATATACATAATATATATTTAAAGTAACACAATCTTCGATGAAGTGGGTGTTCTTGTGGAAGTAGAGAAGTCCACTTTCATTTGGCTTTGATTTATATGAAGTCAAAGCTTAGATAACTTCTTAGGAATATGTATACTTTCATATTTTTAGACTTTTAGTTATTAGAAATTATTAAAATCAAATGATTCTCTATAAGTGTTTCATAAATACAATTTTCTTTACTTATTTACTAATATTGTTTCTTAAATAGAGTTTGATATCTGGCATTATTGAATTCTGTAAATTTACAAAAATAAGCAGATGAATGAATGTTTTAATAATAAACATCCGTTTTCTTTACTTTCACTATTAATGAAATTTTTTATCATTCTTTTTAGACAATTAGAAATGTGCTCCCAAAGATGAACAGATAAGAGAACACTTTTATTCATCAATCATGACAGATAAAAAAATATATACTGTATATATATAATGAAATTAAAACAACAGTAAAGAATCATGAATGAAAATAATAAATTAATGACTAATTCCTGTTATAAATTTTATGTGCTTTTCATATTTTTATTTCTATGTAGTTTAGAATGTACTTGGCTACATTGATAAGAAATCATCAATTTAATACAAAATTTGGTATATTGATAGAACACATTTTTTAATAGCATGGACAAGAAAAAGTCAAAGTTAGTAGAAAGAATATTTTCATATTGCTTGCTTATCTTTGTAATTATTATTATTTTTTAGTCCTTTCCTTCTTAAATAAACATTTGAAGCTAAATAAAAATTTTCTCATATTTTTTCTCGATACCTTGTCTTAAATAACAATTTATTTAAAAGTTATAATATTTGGCTTTAATTAAGAATTTATTTAAAATTATTAAATCTTGCAACTATAATTGTATTTTATTTATTTATATAGACATTTTTTTTTTGTCAGCTTAACTATTAACAAAATATTATAAATTAACTAGCAGAGATTTTAAACAGAAAATAGACTTATGAATGGCTTTATTAAGTTCTTCAATTCTGGTACTGCAACCACAAAGACTACATCCAAATGTTTCATAGTTTGTATTTGTTCACATTTTCATCAATCAATAATTGATAAATACTATTTATAAAGCAGATGAGCACAATGACCATTGATTGTTTTGAATCTCTTGATGAGATTCAAGTTATGTCTAGAAAAATCAAATAAAGCTAGATTTATTTTTGGATGTGATAAAAAGTAATCATAAAAATGTCATTTTCATGTCACATTGGTTGTAAATTCTTAGTTGAATATCCAAAAAAAGGGATCTTGATTTGAACAGAATCTTAAGTAGGGTAACTTTACTTTGTGTTATTGGTGTCAATCTGTTTAATAGTTTTATAAATTTTCTATGAGGCAATTTATCTTCTGATATCTGGTAGACATTTATATGGAAAAGTAGAAAATAACTGCAAAGAAGTAGACTTGAGTATACCAATAATATTTCTCATAATAATAATTTGAGTATTTAGAAGTTTAGTGTCCAAACAGAACACGATATTCATCGTTAGAATAAATTTGTGCTAAAAAAGCTATCTGAAAAATATTTGCATATAATCCCAAGTAGTGCTAGCTAGCTTTTCAAGATTATTTTTTAAAAATAATTTTTGCTCTATCCTTAAATAAATGAGGAAAATTAGTTAGACTACAACCAAATAATTCCTAAATAGCATAAAATAGAAATGTGTGTTTCAATATATTATTGCAGAAGGTTAAATTCAGATTATAAATCATTCCCTATTATTTACATGAAAACTTGAGTGTAGTGTCTTCATTGGCTTAGGAATAAAACATCATCTTTGAAAAATATTTTTAATTTTTTCATATTCTTATTGAGAAATTTTTCTATATTAGGAAAGAATCACTTTTGAGAAACCAAAGAAATATCATGAACATAAATGTATGCTGAGTATGCTTTTGACCACAGTCTTACTCATAGCTATCAATATGACTATCAGTTAATCGAAAGCAATACTCAGCATACAATGTTGATATATTTAACATTTTTATTTTGAAGTATTAAACTTTTATTAGTATACATGTTGTATGTAACCACTAAACATCACATGATCACCATTCTTTATCTTACACAAGCTGTTTACATGGAGACAAAACTCTCCATACAGTAGCACATTCATTAATTATTCTGGCTTGCACTGAGTGGCATTACTGTATGAGAATTTTACCTCTGTGCATGTTGTATGTATTTATTTTTTCAATTATATTTTTCTGAGAAAAGTTTAAAAAAATTGGAATTATATTGTAAAAGACTTTTCAGCATTCTGTTTTGGGAAGATGACTGATGAATATATTAAAGCAAATGAAAAATTGATTCTTGTGGAAGATCATTCTATACAATTTTATATTGATTATGATTATCATTTAGTGCCACTTGAATTTTCCTATTGGAAAGCAATTTGAAAGTAAATTAATCCTTTTCATAAATTTAAGAATTTTAAACAACTTGTAGAAAAAGACCAGTTTCTCAAATATAATTAGTTGAGGTTAGATAGATAAAGTTGCACCAGTTTTTAATTTATTTTGGAAACCTTCTTCAATACGAGTTGTTAAAGATAAAATTTGTTCACAGTAAATTCTTTTTGGCCTGAATCCACTCTGCTCTATAACTAGATGATTATCAACTACTGAAAAATTCTTGTATATCAATCTTTCAAAAAGTTTGTATGGCAATAACATTTGGGATCATTGCTAGATTTATTTGGTCTTAAGATTGCTATATTTTTACTTTTATGCTGACTATTGTTACTGAATAGTTTTGAAAACTATGCTTTGGCTTTAAATCCTAAATTTTGTTGAAACTCTGAAAGTATGCTATTTGTTCATGTAGCCTTTTCTGGTTTAAGACAATCAAGGACAAGTTCAACTCATCAATATTTATAGGTTTTATCAGATTGGAATTAGTGGAACATTGTGAAAGAGAAGCTGGAAATTCTGCTCTAGTAATACTTTTTCTCTTTCTATAAATTTTGGATTTAGAAATCTGACATATAAGACTGGCAATCTCATGAGCAGTAACAGAATAATAGTTATTTTTGAAATATCTTTATATCTGCCTAGCTTTTATATGTCATCAGGGCTTAAATTAGATCTTGTAAAGTTTTACTTCTCCTTATCTTCTCTCCACTTTTTTTTCTATTATTATCTACTGATTTTTTTAAGTTTGTCAACAATTTTCAGATCACTGGTAGGCAAAAATTAACCACAAAGATCATTGTTTATTTTGTTCAAATGTAGAAGGAATTGATTTCAATATTCATGAGGAATGAATTCCCTGGTAGCTGTTATTAAATATTTTTTAAACCTATCATAATAAGAGGAAATTGGATTCTATTAATATTCTGTTTATGATATTCAGCATATTAATTCCATTGGATAATTTTCAATTATAGAAAAATGGATTCTAAAAATGATTAGATTTGTTTTATGTTGACTATGAAGGAAAGAATCCAATATGAGTAGTTCAACTGATAATTGTAAACTATTTTTTATTAAAACAAAATACATAAATTAGGAGTTGTTTCTGTATGTGCTGAATGGAATGTTTTTCCTTGTTTGGCATTATAAAATAAAAGCATGTTATTTAAATCTATCCATTCTAAAAGTTAATAACCTTCTTGATCCTTATTTTCATATCCTGAAAAACTACTATGAGAATTGAATCTACCATAAATACAGAAGAAAAAGTTATAAACATTACATACATAAAAATTACCTATCCACATTCTGATTGCAATATCATTTGAACTAGCTTCAATGGAAGTGATTTGTTTTAAAATGTGGTTTGAAATAAAAATAGCCAAATCATGTTTATAATACATTCTTTCAATAATCAATATAAATCCAGCAATTAGAAAAAAATAAGCAAAATTAAAATTATGAGTTTCCAAAAGTATAGTTGCATGAATAGTATGCTGAGCAATTAATTTTTAGAATATCTGTTTTGAATTTTATATACCCCCAATATTAAGTTGATATAAATTTTATTGTGTTTCTTAGGTAAAAATTGCTTTGTAAAATATATACTTTATACTTTAGCTATTATATGTTTACTAATGCCATGTAGTCACTTTCTCTCATAATAAGCATCAATCCTTAAGCTATAAATAATCTCAATCTGTAATCAAGGCAACTTTCAACCATAAAAGTGGTATCACTTTTATCAATTGTCTGAGACACTAAAGATTGCAACATACCAAGGAATACAAGATTGATAATGCAAAAAAGTTTAAACAAACCTCATTAATCAGGCAAATGTCACCGGTTCTGAAAGAAGATTAATAAATAATCAATTATAATTTCCAGATTCTAAAAGCAGACTAATAAATATCATTTATAACTTCCAAATTCCATATAAGTATACATTTACTAAGACAATAAAGCCAATTACTCAAGGTTTTAATAGGCTTATAAATTTAGATGATAATCTTCAATTCTAAAGCTATCATCAATCTCACAACCTGTAGTCAAGGCAACCTTTAACAAGAAAAGTGGTACCACTTTTATCTATGGTCTGATATATTTATATAGACTTAAAGATTGCAACTTGACAAGGGGTGTAAGATTAATAATGCAAAGAGGTTTAAACAAACCTCATTAATCAAGAAAATATCACCTGTTCAGAAAAAAATCTAATAAATAGTCAATTATAACTTCCATCATTATTATAAATATTGCACTTGCCATAGAAAGTGTACTCAACTGTATGATATAAAGAGAAGCAAGAAATCTCTTTCTTATGCGAACTAATGTCTGTAAGAGAATTAGAAACTATTACATATGTATAATGATGAGAAAAGAGGATAAATTGATTTTTAAAAATGTAAAGCTGTGGAAATTAAATTATACCATATTTTCATTCATATATCACAATTTTTTTAAAAATAGAATGTGCATTATGTATGTGTAATACAGAGACTTTAAAAAATAGTATTGTTCTTTTTTTTTTTTTTTTATTGTAGATCATATTCTTTATAGATTATTATAATAATTTTTCAAAAACGATTTGAAATTTTGACTGAAAAAGTTGAATGCATAGTACATGTTGGAAAATCATCATCATCATAATTTTCAATTATTATCAATACACTGCAGGATGAAGGTCTCTCTAAGTTCAATCTGTCTCCAATTTCTAGCCTTTCTTCTCTACATTACTCCAGCACACTTCCTTATTTCATCCATCCATCTCGTTCATAGTCTCTTTCTAGGTCTTTTACAATCTTTTGGAATCTGGTGTAAGATTTCAACTGTCTATCTATCATCTTTTCTAGAAATATGTCCAGCCCAATTCCACTTCAGTCTTTTAATTCTTTCATTGATAGTTAGAAAATATGGTAAATAAAAAAAATAGTTGTTATATAAAAAAGTAAAATAGGAGACAAGAGATTTGGATATTAACAAAAGGAGGCAAAAATTGGACAATAATTTGGGCTATGAATGTAGATATGTAGAGTTGGAATTGATTGTATTGAACATTTATTTTCGGAATGTGGAAAACAAAAGCAAAGTAAATAAAAAAAGAGGTTTTTTTTATATAGATTTTTTATGACATGAGAATAAGAAATAATAAAACGTCTTTTATTAAAATAGGATATGAAAAAGAGACATATCAGTGATGAGAGAATGACTTAGTGATTGTAGACTGGAAGAAGTTATGAAAGGAGGGTGGGGAGGGATTAGATGAATTTCCTGTGGTATATAATGATTTTACTAGAAGGCAATACTTAATTTAGCAAACAGATTCTCTGGACATATAGCCTATGCCCAGAAACTTCTGACTTTGTTTAAGGTTAAGTCATTTTTCTTTCAATTCTCATAAAATATTCTCAATTTATAGCATTTTAATATAATAATTTATTTAATCATTCAGATTATATGTAAAAGCTTCACAAATATTTGACTACTATCTATAAAGAATTGATAACCATATTATTCAAATCTGCAAAAAAAATTATAGCAGAATAGAAGGTAAAGATGATAGTTAATCTATCTATATTAAATTTTATATGTTGGTAATATTAAATTTGTGCCCTTAATGTGTTATGCATTGTAAATGAGCTTTGTACATTATTTTGAAATATATCTAAGAATCTTTACATGATTTGAGTTAAAGTTGAACTTATTTTAATATTACTATTGGAAATATACTCATATGGTTAATTACTTGATAAGTCGCATGATGTTCAAACATCCTGTGTAGGCTGAACATAATAGTTTCATTCAGATGAAACCGAGATTTTTTTTTAGTTTACTCAGTTGAGAATTGATACCATATTTTTAACTCTTAAGTTCACCATCATATCACTGTGTTAAACTATTTCTAGAAATGGTTTATATTAGATTCCATAACAATCATTCAAAAATAAATTCTCCAAATGAGGCCTTTCCATTTTGAGAAGTATTAGCAGTGGGTAATCTCTATTGATAAATACTATGAATGATATTGCATAGGTTTTTTCATTTTGGTTAATTTTACAATTAATAGCCACATATTACTAATGCCTATTTAATATCAATTTTATATAAGGTTATTATATTAAGTTTTTGGCTCAAAGGAATATTATGGTAAGTCTTCATGGGTGATAGGATGCTTTTACTTGCCCTTTTTTTTTAAAAAAAAATTTTTTTAGCAACTGAAATTTTTAATGCCTATTTATTATTAATTTTATGTAGGTTATTATAGTTGGCCCAGAGTCCTATGAAAAATTATCACCGGTGATAAATGCGTTTATTTGCTCTCTTTAACAAAAATTATTTTAGCAACTAAAGTTTAGAGCTACGGAAAATAATAAAGGACTTTAACTATTAAGATGCTTGTAAGAAAAAAAAATATTAAAGAAACTTCTGTGATATTTACAAGTAGGAAGCAAAATCATTATTGACTACAATTCCTCTACAGCTTTGATTTAATTTGTAGAAATTTTAGTCGAAATTAACTGTCCTATTATTTCAACTGATAAATATTTAATTTTCATCTGTATTATCTGGTATATACTCAAAAGCAAATATTTGTAGCTATAGCATTCCCTCCCGCCCCGATTTTTTTTTTAAGTCAGTCACGTAAACATCTGAAAAAAACTCAATATTGTATAATTTTTTGGTCTTCTACGTACATTTTATGTAATGAGCAAAAAAAAAAAAAAATCAACTGAGCGATTTTTTTTTTTTTTTGCGTGTTTATTTTAAAATAGTGATTATTATTTTTAAAAGAAAAATATCGATCAAATAAAATTCCAATATATGAATAAAAAAAAACATCTGTGAAACGAAAATAAGAATATGTCAATAATTGCAGGACTTATTTAATTAGGATTATAGAAGGTGAAATTATAATGTCAATTTTCTATAAATTATTTGAAATTTGAAACCAGAAAGTCTTATTTATAAAACTTTTGAAGCCCTTTTGTCTCCCCAAACTTTAAACGTTCTGCAATATACCGCCACCTGTTGGGAGTTTGTTATTTCCTAATAATTACTTTCTGCTGCCTTGGTTTCTGCATTAGTTTTCTCGATGCTTTGCATAATGACAATTACTTGGAAGTCATATATTCATATATTTTTGAATTAATATTTATAAATTCAATTGTTCTTGATAAAAATGGGTAAAGCTGATTCAGAACTTGAGATTTTAAAAGGAAAATACGGTAAGTTCGAACATTTTATTCTAATTTGTTTTCAGACTGTGTACGGAAAACTCCAGTATTCTTAAAAATCCCAATTTTAGGGCATCTAACTTGCATACGGCGGTTAAATTTCATGTTTAATTCTTATTTATAAAACACATAGAAATTAAACTTTTTCTTGGAATGCATGTGATTATGTTTATCTTCTGTTTCATTTATCTTGGAGTATACATTGCCTATTTTATTAATATTTAAAGTTTTGCAAGTTTTCCTAATTTAGAGAAAACAATGAATAAATTTGACAAAAAGAGATATTTTAGCATTTGTTATGTTTTGTGTTGCTACGCCTTCTGACAAGATGGTTGGTTTCCCTACCATTTAGTATATATTTTTTAATATGATATTGTTTATGCATTTTTTATTATTATTAAGCATACATATTTTTTTGCTTACAGATAATTCTTTGAGTACTAAATATATGCATACACGTGATTGCTATACAGTCTGAGTAGTTACTTGACTTTTTTGGCTTTTTCATTGAACGTCAATTAATATCAAAGCATTTTTTCCATTTGAAGATATTTAATAATTATTAGATGTATAAGAGAATTTTTTTTTAAAAGTTTTGTGTTTAAGTAGCATTTTTTAATTGCAAGAGATGTAAACATTTGTTTGAACTGTAGAATAAGATTTCGATCTGGTTTTACTATTTTTTAAAAAAAGGCTTTTGATAATTTCTAATTTAAAAAAATCGTAAACGCAGTGCAAATAAATACATAAATTCTTTCATACCAGTCATGTGAGTTACATCTTTTAATTTTGTTTGTTTTGTTCCGAGTTTTGACAACCATCTGACCTACCCAGATCATAATTTATCTTCCAAGTAAGTAAACTTAAATATCCATTTACTACTTAATTTTGGATAACTGGATTGGTTAAAGCTACTTTGTGAAAAATTCTATTCTGAATTTTAAATTTTATTACACTCCTATATATTTCTGCTAATCAATTTTTGTTATTGTTGTTGAACAATGTTTATTTTATAGAATTATATCAATATTAAAAGCAACAATATGCTTTCAATTGTTCATTTTAAAGAACTTAATTTACTATCAGAATTAGTTTGATCACTTAGCCAATCAGCATTAAATCTATCACTTAGAACTAACCTTAAATAATTTAATTAACCCATAGTAGATAATCTGAGTGTCTAATCTATAGAGAAGTCTAGGAAGAATCTACCATTTATATTTTATGATTTGCTACCAGATAAGACTATCTGAAGACAGTTTGCAGTTTTTTAGTCTTTATATATTAAACTAGAGATAGAAAAATTCTAATATAGTATAAATAAAAATTAATTTTCTTTTCTCTTATTTATCTTTTACTCTTATTTTTAGACTTTTAAATCAATAGTTTTATCAGTTTTGACGTTCATTACTGGATTTGAGTTATGTATGAGAAATGTTAGATACATTAAATTTCAGAGTTCTGAGAGATTATCTATTAGTCCTTTCATTAAACAATATCTTTTAATGAAATGTAAGAAAATTTAATTAGGCTTTTTATTTTTAATAACTATCAGCATAAACAAAAAATGTTATCTATGTGTTTCATATTTTGGATTAGTTTATTGATTATAATGTATATTCTAACTAAACATTTCTTTATCGAATCCATGTTTTGTCATCATTAAAATTTATGACATAGCTGATAAATAATTAAGATGGCAAATATTTCTAAAGTATTACCATCAATAAACAAGAATTATCACTTGATTGCAGTGCTCTGTTGTCTAGTTAATACCTTTTGTCAAAAAATTTAATATACATTTTGCAAAATTATTGGTAAGTCATACTTATGTGGAATTACATTAGTTGTCATATTAATATAGACCCAAATGCTGAATTCAATAAAGTATAAAACTTCTGTATAGAAATTTTGTTAGAAATCAGTTTGATTGATGGATAATATAATCTTAAATTGTAAATATCTATACTTACACATAATTATAAAATTATGCTTAGAATATTAATTTCTTGGTTTTGAGTAAACATTCAGTGTGTTCATTATATATAAGAACTATGCATATTTTATATATAACCTTATGATGGGTCTTATTGTAAATAAACTTTTTTAAAAATAAAACATGAGTATAGAACCTAAACATTGTGCCATTTTGTTAAATATAATGTATTTTTGTTTGTTTATAGATAGATTTTTCTCAAAAGTTTTTAAAAAAGCCAATTCTTAAAGTGTATTTAACTAACTTACCCCTTTTAGTTTAGTATCAAATCTATTTGTTCTTTTCCAATTCTGTCATTTTGTGCAGGCTTGAGTAGTCAATATATGTCAGATGGTAGGGATTAATAAATTGATATCCAGGGCTGTTCTTATCCATATCCACAGATTAGTTTTTAACTTAAGGTTTTGTTTTAAATCTGGATCTAATGCACTTGGATTTTGCGGATTTAATACACCTTTCCTTTAGCAGCTATTATTTACTTTTTTTTATATTATAATTATCAAGCTATCAGCCTGAAGTTTACGAAACATCATAATAATATTTGGAATTTAAGTCAACATGTATAGTTTTATATAACTGACAACAGTTTAATATCTACATATTTTGGTATCTTAGTAGCCAAATATATTTACATTTTTTGGTTAGATACTACTCTGGGGATATGAACAGGATAGCACTAAACCATCTGGCACCTATTGATCAATTAAGCTTACTCAATGTGGCAAAACTAGAGTAGGAGAAATAGATTTGCTGCTTAAAAGTAAAATATAAACAGAGATTGGGTGATGTTTGGTTAATATTATAATTTTAGTATTGTTTAATTCTGCTTTTTCATTTCCTGTTTGATGTGCATATTTTTGACCTTGAAATTAAGTTGAGATAAATGTTATGTATTGATTTTTTCTATTTTTTAAGGAGGTTTAATGATTAGCATTTGATTATGAAAATAGGTTTTATTATTATGATATTAATAATTTATATTTAAATTTAATAATGTTCATGTATATGTGATCTGTATATGTGATCTGTATAACAATAAACTATCCCAATTTATCATTAACATCATGAACCTTAATGTGGTCATCTCAGTTTGAATAGCAATTTATACATATCCTCATAATAAAGCTATCAGATTTTCCTATGCATGAAATTGCTAATTATTATAATATTTTTGGATAGATCTTATCTGTATTGAGATGATGTTAGCTCAACCATGGTTAATGTTACTAGAAACATTGAGAATATGTCTAGTAATACTAATCATTTTTGAGCTATCCATATTATCTAAATGAAGACGTATGAAATCTAATCATATGGAAGATACTATAATGCATCTGATAATCACTGATTCATCAAGCTTACAATAAATATAGTGAGAGTGATGCAGCTTATTTTAGTATATATTGCTGAGCAGCTAGGTGACAGTTCTAGTTAGAGATGCCCAGATTTAATGAGAAAATGAAGATGTTAAAATAAATAGTTACTGAACTTGATTCAGATTTAAAATAACTATTGAAATATAATTACAGGCTCAAAACTTAAACTGATTTGAATTTTAGATTTATAGATAAAATAAAATTTTAAGAGCCAGCAACTGATCTTAAGATGGGGTTTTAAATACATTTGGTAATCAATGATTACTCAAACTTGGAGTAGGAAACACTGGAGTAGAGAGCTGCTTTTGCAATAACTAGCAAGCAGCTGTACATAAGGAAAAAATTTACATCTATTGCCTAAACCCATCACTTATACATATATTTAGTTTTAAAATATATGTTATAAAGTTTTGATTTCAAGATTGAAGTACACAAATTCTTAATAAAAGTACAGTACTAGAGAATGTTGAAATATATTTCTTTTCCCCACATGTTATTTTAAGTAAGAAAGATAAACAGGAAGATATAATAAAATAAATTATACAATTCTCTCCAAATTCTCGTAAAACTTGATTTTATTTCTGAATCAGATTTTTAAAAAAATATATACTACATTATTTAATTATAATAATTCTCAAGAGTAAAATCCTTAATTCTGTAAAATAATATACATAAAACATTCACAAATATGTGTTGTGAACAAATATAGATAAGTATACTTCCATTTACATTAAAACATCTAAATATCTTCATATATTACTTCTTAATATAAATTCATATAATTAAGTGCACATAATTTAAATATATATATATATAAACTAAAAAATAACATCTAAGGTACTTTTTTTAAAAATAATAATTATCAAATCAAAAAAATCAAACATACGTAGAAATAGCACTTATCAAATGGAAATGATAAATACATTGTCCTTCTTATTGTTTATATTTAATAGATGCTACCAGTATTTGGATGTATTTTTTGATTTTTTAATTTAATATTTAAAGTATTCTTGAAAAAAATTATTTTAGATAGTTAAAATTGATTAATGATGTTAAATCCCGATTTTGTATTGAATTATTGATAATAAAGTAAATAAAAGAAAATCCAAATATGTGAAGAAATTTAAATGTTTTAATGAAAATGTAAGCCCACCTTTATTTTTTTTTGTTTGTGACATATATTTGTGAATATGTATTGTATATGTGGACCAAATATAACTATTCAACATTAATAATATATATTTTATTATTATTTTATAGAATTATGGTTTTTATTCTTTAGAATGAGTATAACTAAATACAGTACTTGAAATATTGAGATTATTATATATTTTAAAATTTGATTCAATAACAAAATTAAATTTTGAAAGAATTTGTGAAATTTATTTATTTATTTAAATTTATTAGATCAAGGTAACGAAGAAGTATTTGAAGGGATTCTTATATATAAAGTGGAATAACTTGAATTAAATGTACATTCATTGTATTCATCAGAATTATTAGATTAAAGAAGGTATTTTTTGTCTGGAATAGTTAGCATATGTTTATTTTTTAACCTTATGTGATTTTTTTTTTCACTGAAAAGTCCTATCTTATTTTTGATTTTTTTTCCTCTTATATTTTTTGTCATTTATGGTAAAAATGAAAAAAGTGTTGTAATATGTAGCTTTCATCTCAGATAGGGGGGTAGGATATCATATTCCTAATGGTTCTTTTGCTTCATTTATTTTACCTTAGAATTATCAAAATAGAGGGGGGGAAATAAGTTAATGAATGATTTTAAGAAAGTGTGAATAACATTAAGTGGTTGAAGAATAAATCAGTAAAAAAAAAAAAACTGTGGAATTGATTATTGGGATGATGTGTGGAATTTATATTTTAGATGATGACAAATATTAATATTTATTTACAAGTAAAGAATCTGTACATATATATTGTTTTAGTTTGATTATACTTCCTATAATAAGAAACATTAAAATTTTTAAACTCTTTCATAACTAAATCATATGATTATTTATTAGGGAGAATAGATATTTGGTGCTAGTGTTTATACATTTAATAAATTTAGGTTGCTTTTTTTTCTTTTACATCAGTTGGAATCTAGCCATAAACCTATATCTTTTGAGTCCAATAACATTTACTAAGTTAAACTGATTAAAGATCTCTCCTATAGTGATTTTTTTTTTAAAAAAAAAAAAAGATTTAATAAATAAGTTTATACTTAACATTGAATTTATTTAGAATTATTATCTAATGGAATACTGATTATAAATTGATTTGACCTGGCTCTTATTTTCTGTCCTTTGTGTTGAAAGTTAGAGATTCCATGTTTAGCAATTTACCAATATATGAAGACTATTTACATATAAAGGATAATTTATAATCAAATAAAAAAGTTTTGCATATTCATTTTAGTTGTATAATTTGATGATTTTCAATATATTTTGGAAGCCTTTTAATTTGATTGTTTATGGATTCAGTATTTTTTCTTTTGCTTTCTAAAATCACTCTCATTGCTTCAAACAAATAGTTATTCAGATGAAGTCAATTATAGATTAGACAACATCCATATTTCTCCACTCTTTTTTATTTCATAAATAATTTCATAGATGCATTTCATGCTAAACTAGCACTCATAAGTTGGGCCAGGTCATCATCTCTCATATATATCTTTATTACATAAAGAGTATTTATGTAAAGCAAATTGTCTCATTTTTATTTACAAGCATCAATTTACTCCACTCCCAACTTTTACCTTATCAACTTTTTGATAAACATGTAATGATTATTACTATTCATTTATTAAACTAGAGATTTTCTCTAGCACAGATATAAACTTTAATCCAAGTTAAAGATTAATATATCTGATTTTCAGCATATACACATGGCTATTTACGTTTCTCTTTCTCCCATGTCTAGATTAGATAACTTCCACATTTCTCCATTCTTTTTTATTTCATAAATAATTTCATATAAATAAAGATACAATAAAAGACAAATAACCCCCAAGATGCATTTCGTGCTGAACCAACACTCATCAATTGGGCCAGGTTATCATCTCTCATATATATCTTTATTACATGAAGAGTATTTATGTAGAGCAAATTGTCTCATTTTTATTTTCAACATCACTTTACTCCACTCTCAACTTTTACGTTATCAACTTTTTGATAAACATGTAATGATTATTACTAATCATTTATTAAACTAAAGATTTTCTCTAGCACAGATATAAACTTTAATCCAAGTTAATGATCTAATAGCATTACCATATTTGAAATAGCAAGGTGATGACTCCTATTTTTGAATAAACAAGTTGAATTAATCTTTTTTGAGTGAATGATTGATTTTAATTGTTATCAATTTTAAAATGCTATTGAGAATGACAGATTATTGTTTTTGAGAGTGGAATTTATTTTCTACATGAACTCATTGTTTTTAAAAAATGATTTGTTCCAATGCTCTACATAGTTTTTATGTTATGGTAATAGCATTCTCTGGCTCCATTTTTAAGTTAGTGGATCACAACCTAGTTCTGACACTTCTGTTGTTTTAATTCTTTATGAACTCTCAAGCAATGGTTAGTTATTTGTTTCATTTAAATACCTTTGCCTATGATAGACTTTCATTCCAGATTGTGTTTTATGTCTGATGCTATTTCTATTCTGATATTCTAATTGAAACTAGTTAAAAGTGTTATCAATAAATTCATATTTATTCAAATTTGTTTGTTTACAAACATTTTTCATGTTGTTTATATGGATTTTAGTAAGAATGATTTTTATCATTAGGTGTTTCACAGCATATATGTGAGATTATACAAAAAAGCAAAGGCAGTTTGCAGGATGTCTAAGAATTTTATTCTTAAAATACTAAACATCACATGTTCACTATTTTCTTCTTATTATATATTTTTTTATATACTTCCTGATTCTTGAAAATTTCATAATATATTTTTCAGCAAAATTTAAATTTTTGATATTCTAATCGTAATAGCTCATATTTTAAAAATAGCCCATTTCAAAATAACAACCTCTTAAGCATTCTTTTATGGAAAAACAATAAAAGGAAAAGACTAATATCATCAGATTTTTTCAGATGAAGGATATTGGAAGTTTATGATTTCTTAGTTTTATTTTCTAGTTAAGGATATTAGATAACCACTTACTGACCAATAATCAAATTATTAATTGGATTGGTTATGGGTTAGTTATCTTAGAAACAAATTAAAAGCTTATTTAGAAAAATTGGGAATTTCCCACCCAATTTTACTGGATTTGAACCCAGGTTATGAGCATTGCAGTTGGATGTTTTAAACAATGCACCACTAGACTCTTCAAATATTAGGATGATCATTTAGATATATTTATCTCTTAAAAAGAAAATGCCTTTCATAATTTGCTATTATATATACTATTGGAAATATGAATTTATTTGATAATGTTATCTTAGTTACCAAAAACAATATTCATTTTAATGGAATTTAATTTCCATTTCGTTTTATATTAGAATCAACAAATTTATTTGCATGCTATCAGTTATTTTTATTTCCTGTCAACTATTTTATTAACTAAAGTGAGATGGAGGCTGGGGAGGAAGAATAATTTATTAATAAATTATATAGATTGTTGGTTAAATTTTACAATTTAATGAATAAGTAATGTTTTATATAATTTAAAAATTAAAAGCATAAAACTAAATATATATATATATAACAGGTAAAACTATCTTGTACTTGGTAAAAATGTTACAGAATACTGTTTACAATTGTATCCATTTTCTAAAAAAATGATTTCTATTAATATAAGCTATTTATAGAGAAATTGAGCTGATAAAATTTATAGAATTTTCCAGATTTCATGTTGGCTTAGGGTATGTTTTTTTAAACTGAATCATAGTCAATCCAGCTAACTATTCATAATTGGTTAGTAGATGAGTATTATTAATTATAAAATAAAACAAGAATGGAAAAAAATATTAACACTCACTATTTGACAGTTGTCAAATCTTGATTAATATTTTTTCCATCATCTTTTTTTTTTTTTTTTGAGGATTATTAGAGAAGTCTTTGATTTACTGTTGATTATTTAAAAATAATTTTATTCTTTTTTAAGTATCTTCATTATGGATATTTCATATATATTCTATAATTATTACTTTATTCTTCTTAATTTTTCTTTATGACTCCCTTTAAATTAGGGAATGATTTCACCTAGAACAACTTGAAGAGTGAAGAAAGAATGAGTATTTATATATATTGTGATGGTATGTTGGGCTTTTAAATTAATCTATGAAAGTCCATTATATCATGATGATGAACTTAGGGAAATGAAGCATATGTAAAGTTATGTGTATCCAAACATTGAGGTATTTTATTATATCTAACACATTTTAAAATAAACTTAATATCTTATGTATCATAATGTATGGATTTAACTTCACATTAAGATAAGGTAAATATTTAAATGTGTTTAATATATTGTAAAATATATAAACTGTATGTATATCCTTATTTGTTTGATGACAAGTTTAATAAATGACATGGCTAGAGATGATTATTATCCATTCTTAAGATTGTGTTCTTAAACTCCACAAAGTATAATAATAAGTAAAAAGATTTATGGAACATTATTTTCAGTTTCTAAATAAAAATAAGTAAACATATATAAATGTATTGCTTTTATAATATGATCTATGCGAATAATGATAAATGATATAACCTTATCTATAATAAAATAAGAATGCAAATTAATTGATAAATTCAAATTTTATTTATATTAATAATAAATAAATAAATAATGAATATATTATGCTTTCATTTATAATAGTAATACCTATTATCATTTTATTTAATATTTTCTGCTTTAATTATATGAACACTATTTTTTATATAATGCATATATTTTTACATGTTGGTGTGTAAATTTAATTATAGCTTAATACTTAGTACTTTTAAGTATTCTGTTTCTAGTATTAATAAATAAGGTTGTATTTGTTATTAAGCATAAAATTTGCTTAAAATAAATTTAATAGTAAATAAAATTACTTAGTATATTTATTAAGTTTTTAAGAATACCTAAAGTTGGTCTTTGTTCCACTAAATCTAAATATATAATTTCATAAATAAGCCTTGGAACTAATTTTCTGAATATATTATATTTAATATCTTCAAAATGATAATACTAGCAGCACTGTCCATTGTTTCATCTATATTACTTAAACTACAAGGCATTTCCCTATGGACCATATCAATATGTGATAGGGATTACCTCAACTATATAAACAAACTGTAAATGAAAAAGGGCTCCAATGGCTTTTATAAAAGAAATTTAAAGTTAAATAAATTAATATATAACCATTGAAAACATACTGTCTATTGAACATTGAATAAATATAAATTAATAAAGTATAAATTAAAATTAATACAATCCAGTTAACAAATTTTTATTCACATACATATAATAATACTTTCACTTGAAATAGATGTAATTTATGCAATTAAAGACATATTACTATTAAACTATCATTAAATAAATATATCTGTTCTTTTGAGATAATACAATCTTGAGAAATGTTTAAAAATATTTTTTTAAAAAAATTAAATAAACTTAACATATGCAACTTTTTTTTTTTTTTATATACATACAAATAATATTCTCAAAATAAGTTTAAAGTTCATAAACTGATCCGTAGTTTCTTTTTTTGTCTTTCAGTGATTTGGAGATGTCAACATTTTTGAGAAGTTCCATTAGCAGGCATATGTTAAATAAATAAAGTTATTTACCTTTTGTTCATGATATCTGTTATTTACTGCAAATTTAGCAATAATAAGGTATAAGTTTTTTAGCAACTTTCTCTTGAAAATTAGAGAAATTTCATTATGATATTTATTTTAAAAGTTCTTTAAGTAATTTGTTGGTATTATAATTCTTGAAGATAGATGTTTTTGTATATAGTTTCTTGTCACATGAAAAGGACAATAAATAGCTATGAAGAACAAGTCACCTCTCCAAACAAACTATTTATTTGGTACTGATCTAATTGACTATCTACATTTGAATTTTATTTTTAATTGAGTCTTATGGAGATTTATTTTAGTGATAATACTATGTTTCAAAAGTGAACTTTATTTATACAAATTATAAATACATGTGGGAATTCTTTTGCATACACATTTTTACAAGGTTATAAAACAGAAGGAACAATTATATGAGTGTGAGCAGATAGTGGATTTAACAAACAAACAAAAAAAAAAAACAAGGGAGGAAAATATATATATATGAAAAAGAAAAATATTATTACATATTGAGGGGAATCCACTGTCTTCAATACAATATGCTATCATACTTTTAGGGTGATTTGTGATGGCTTAAACATTATAGACTTTATTGACTATTATTATTTTACTACAATGATATCGACCATTGTGATAATCACAGTAACCAATCCGAATTGAAATCTATTCACAATTTTGTTCCGGCCATGATTCATTATAATCAATTTTATGTGTAGGTTAATTACCTGCATCACCTGTTGATGATCTTACAGTTCTGTTAAAAGTCCTTTAGTGTGAATCAAGGGTTGGGGGATCTAGTGTGTTAATATAATATGTTCTTCTATTGAGTGTTTAACAGATGGCAATTTGGCCTTAATGTTCAATAGGTCTCATGTTTGTGCAGCTAACTAATGTTGATAGATTTTTCAAGCAGTGTCTTTGGTTTCTCTTAATAATTTGAGGAAAAGTTCTTCCCGATTATAGTTCATTCCTTTGTCAAACACGATTTTGTTATGCACTAACCATATTGTGAAATTTATAAAGGTGGCTAGTCTGATGTTTCCATACAGGCTGCTTTTAATTGCTTTTTCAATATTAATGCATATGATGTTTGCAGTTTTGATCCTTATTAGTGCTTTGTGGCGAAGGTTGTTCCATGTTGTGCATTGATTAAGGATATGATTTATGGATTCGTCTTGTTTATTGCACAACGGGCAGATAGGATCTATACTATATCCTCATTTATAATAAAGGAAAGCACTGGTCAACAAGGCTCCGAGGTTGACCTTGATCAGGAAGTCAACTAGTTTTGGTTCGAGTTTTATACGTTTGGTTAATTTCACGAGACTGGGGATTTCTATTGCGAGCAGGCATTCAACATTGGATACATTATCATATGTCATCTTATATATGCCCCAATATTTAAGTTTGGAACTGAAGAATGAATTTGAAATCTTAATGTTTTCCTAAATCAATGTAACTTGTTTTTGAAACCATGTTTGTTTAGATATTTCGAAAGCAATGCTTAGATATTATTTTTATTAAAATTTTAAACTTTCCTGAATAGTTTTCTTTTTACTATTATTATATTCAAATTAAGAAAAGAAAATATTTTATTAAACTAGTATGACTAAATTTATAAATTCACTGTCTTTTGGTTTTTGACATTTTTTTTCTTTTGAATTTCTTATTAGATTTAAAGAAGAGGGGTGTGGAAGAGGGGAGAGTGATGAGATTGTGGAGAGGGGGATGACCAAAATACATGATTTACAAAATGTAGATTAATTTCAAATAACCATTTTCTTATTTGTAATTGAAAAAAGAAATTGTTTTGGAAATTTGGATTCTTCTTTTGACTTGAGAAAATTCTTTCTTCTTTTCCAAGTGATTGGGGGGGGGGGGTAGAAAACTATAGTCTGGACTTGGGATTTATATTAGTAAATGCTACTATGATTAAATTTTATAAATTCACTGTGTAATCCAAAATAAAAATTAGTTTTCATTGACAGTTTTTTCTTTGGCTTTTATTTTTTTTATAAATTCAATATGAATTAATAAAAAAAAAAGTCAAAAATGTAAAAAAGGAAAGAAGATTTTCCTGGCACTTATAAAAAAAAAATTTTTTTTAACTTGTTTCAAAATAAAGTTTCTATTTATGTCAGCATTAAGATTATTTAGATAATTAATCACCATGACATTTTTTGGGAATGTTCTTTTAATTCTCATGCTGCCTATTCAGTTATCTTCAGAACTTGATCTTATTTTAGAATGTCCATTTCAAAACACTTTATACAATTGAATAAAAAAATTATTTAAATATATTAAAAATAAAATATATTATTTTCAGTGAAATAAATATATTATAAACATTTATTTAAAATAATGCATTTCTCCTTTTATAAATAATATTTTATGACCCCCCCCCCCTTTTTTTTTTTTTAAAAAAAAATAAAATAAAATTAATAAAGCTTTTACAATAAAGTCTTTAAATTTTTAAGATAGAAAGAACATTCAAACACATTCATATCTTTTCATTGTTAAACAATATACTTATTGCTATGTTAACTATTTTAAAAATATAAATATATTTACTAATTAAAATTATGTAAACATCTATAAATATTTATTTGTAAAAATTTGTATTTGAAATAAATAATGATGCATGTAAATAAAGCAAAGTATTTGACTTTTTTTTAATCAATATTTACATTTGCTTTCGAATAAAAATTGTTACAATATATTTTTAAAATATAAAGAATTATCATTATATCATGATATAAAAATAGATTTACTCATAAATTGCATGAGGATCATGGATTTTGCTTATATTGTAACTTTGAAATAAGCTAATAAAAATTTAATTTATGTACTCTTAAATGTATAACAGTATATATCACAATATATTTATATACACATTCACATAAAGATTGGATGTAAGATATATACAATTACAGATTTAATTACTGAGTGCAATTTTATTTTTAAAGTTCTCAATTATGTATGGAAATTTTTAAGTTTTTTCATTTGTTCTAAAAAATGTTTCTTTATTTCAAATTGTTAGTTCATGCTTGAAAAAAGTATTATTAAATATAATAGGCAGATTTCTGCAATGCTTTTTTTTCATGTTATTATTTCAAACAAATGGAAAATTAATATTATTATGGAATGACTTAATAATAAATGAATTATGTTATTTAACTCATTTGTTACAAATAATATTACCATAATGATTTCTAGTTTTTCTCTTGAGAGAATGTGCTTTTATTTTTTTCTGAATTATTAATTTTTATTGATTCTTTTTAATATTATATGTTTAAAAGTTTATATTTTATTTTATTGGAATTAGGAATTTACTTATAAAATGGTTTATGTAAGATTTGTAATGAATTGTTGCCTAGAAGTAGAAATTTTGTATTATGTCTGAGATGTGTTGATCGTTAGAAGAAGCTACCTACAGAAATTATTTTTTTAGATTTGAAACTTGAAATATAATGCATGCACAGAGCAATTAGTTGTATTTCAGTTTTGACATTGTCCAAAATCATAGCTGTTTAAAATATTAAGACTTATTTCTGGCAAATATATATTGTATAATCAAAATAAGATGTTTTTAATTTGGTGTATGATTTTGTTGCCTTTTATTAATATTAATTAAACAAGTCTAATAGTTTTTATTATTTGATAGTGACAAAATGAAACAAATGAAAATTATATAGTGGAGTCGCAAAATATGCTGTATCTAACTATACAATTTCAGTTATATGCTATCCAAAGTAAAACATAAACAAACAATCCAAAATGTAAATAAAGAAAAACCAATTAAACTGCCCAAATTTTTATTTTCCGAGTGCCATCACAGTAAATAAATTTTACAATACACCAATAGATGTTTAAAGTGTTGGAAAACCATCATCATCATTTTCAACAATTATTTATCCATTAAAGAATGAAGATATCTCTAAGTTCAGTCCATCTTTTCTGATTTCTAGCTTCTCTTTTTCATACCACCCCAGCACACTTCCTTATTTTATCCATCCATCTCACATGTGGTCTCTTTCTAGGTCTTTTAAAATCTCTTATCCAGTTTAAGATTTCAAGTGTCCATCTATTATCATCTCTTCTAATCTAAAAATATATTCAACTCTACTTCAGTCTCTTAATTCTTTCAATGATGCCAGTAACACCTGTTTGTTCTTTCACCTATGTATTTCATTTTTGATCTCTTGTTATTCCTAACATACATCTCATCTATCCATACTTTGTTGAGTAGTCTGAAATCTCTGTATTGCTCTTCTGTTAAGTGACCAAGTCTCAGATCTGTAAGAACTGGTAACACATTTATTAAAAATATTTATTTTCAAGCACATAGGCACATTTCCTTTTAATATTGAATTATTGTTACCAAAAGCACCATAATCAAGTTTAATTCTATGATTAATTTCATCCATTGTGTTTCCATCTGTAGTAATAATCTGACCAACCTATTTGTAGTTGTTAACTTCTTCTAACTCATCATTATCAATCTTTATTTTCTTCTTTTGAAAAAATCTATTGAACATTATTTTAGTTTTTTTAACATTTACTTTAATTCTACTTTCTGAATTATTCTGATAACTTTTGCAACATTTCCTGAAGTTCTAAAGCATTATTTGGAAAAGCAACTACATAAAATCTAGATGATTTAAATAATCTCCATTTTAATCCGCAAAATACTTCTTGCATGACTGCTGTAAAAAAGTTTTGAAGATATGGAGTCACCCCGTCATATGCTCTTCTCAATGTTAATCTTTTTAGTATCATTATGTAATCTAATTGTAAGCTGTTGCATTTTTATAAATTCTTGATTTTTAATATCTTCTTCCAATCATCTGGTACATCTTTATCATTTAGACATTTGGTATATAATTTTTCTATTTTAAGATATTATAATTGCATCATTATTCAAAGTTTTTCCCTTCTTCATAAATTTAATTGTATGTCTCACTTTTGAGACTTTTATTCTTTTAAGTAGCTTTCTTTACTAATTCACAATTATACTTTCTTATATCATTATCAACTTTTTTTTGCATCATTTTACAGAATTCAAGATATTAAATCCTTCTTAATGCATCATTTATATATATTCATAAATTGCCTGATTATAAATTTTACTGATCAATTGCTGTTTTTTGTACCAGTTATTTTTATTGCAGTTTAAATTTAATTGCATGCCTCACTTCTTCATTTAAAATCCTAGGCATTTGAGAAGATCTAGTAGTTATAGGAGACATTTTTCCTTGTTTATTACTATATAGTTTTTAATAGAACTCTTCTGCACATTTCATCATGTCATTTCTCTTTTTAATAATAGTTTCATCCTTTTTTCTTATTGCAGAAATAGATTTTCTCTCAATCCCAAGATGTTTTACAATCTTGAGACTTTTATTCTCCCCAACAGCTTTCCTTGCTAGTTCACAATTATACTTTTTTATATCATTATCAACTTTTTTTCACATCATTTTACAGAATTCAAGGTATTAAATCCTTCTTTTTAATATTCCGTCTTCTTTTCATAAATTGTCATCTCAATAGATATTTTACTGGTCAATTGCTACTATTTTGTACCAGTTATTTTTGTTACAAAGTTATCAGTTATTTTTTTATTGATTTCATTCAAATATAAATCATGTTCAAAATCTGTTAATATTTGAAAACAATTTGCAAGCAAGTTCTAATTTAAATTCATTGGAATGTTTCTGATGAGTAGGAATATCAACTGTGAATATTGTTTTTTTTTTTTTTAATAATTTTTGTCTCTCTAGTTTTATATTAACATGTATCTTACATCTCACTAATATATGATCATTTCCTATGTTGAATTTATTAAGAACATTACAATCTTGAAATAACTATTTTCTATAGTCAAAATGTACCTTTATTTGGATGCTTTGGTATCCATTTCTGTTTAACATTTTTTAAAAAAAGAATTCATAATATAAAGTTTTTCTTTTTCTACAAAATCCACAAGTCTATGGCCTCTCTCATTTCTTTCATTATAACAAATTTACCTACAACATTTTCATCTTTCAATTGTTTACAAATTCTAGCATTAAGGTCTCCCATGACAATTTTGAAATTCTGCTTTGTCTGGTAAAAAGTCTTTTGTGTATCCATATAAAATTTTTCTACTTCATCCTCACAATGATAACTTGTTGGGATATAAATCTGAATTATCTGCATTTGATATCTGCTTTCAAGTTGAATAATTAATTATACCTCTTTGTCTGATATTGCCGTCAATCTCCACAATGTTCTTCCACTTTTTATTTATAATAAATCCTACTTCATTTGTATTTCTACTGATTGTGCGTTTATAGTACAGTGCATGTTCACTTTTTAAATTATTTGTCTCTTTATCTTTTCTTCTAACTTCACAAAGACTAATAATGTCCCATTTAATATGAGATAGTTCTTCCAATTCTTGCAATCTTCCTTCACTTCCTTATTTTTGTCTTTCATGGTTGTAAATATCCATTAGAAAAAAAAATCATTCACACACACATTCATTCTGCCTTTAAGTAAACTCAACTGATTACAGTTAAGAGCTATCAGGCAACTGAAAAGAAAGACTACAGTGTTTCTTGATTTTAAAATTAGAAATAAAAAGCAATAAATTCCCCATGCTGGCTAATGCTGTTGATGGACAGCCTATTCATATTCACATATTATATGAATAATCACATAGTAATAGCATCTGCAACAACAAGAACATATGGAGTGGACATTTAGGAATTTGCTCTGTTTGATTCCTTTAAAGTGTCCAAGAGGAATGAAAGGGTTACCTTTCAGTTAGAGCAATGCACAATTATATATATTAATTAAATGTCTTTGGTTTACATTGAAAGCACATACATTTTATTTTTCCTTTATTATCCTTTCAGATTTTAATGTGCAGTATTTTTGTTTAATGAAATATTTTTATATTTGATGTTAATATTGATTTAAATCATTAAAATAATTACAGTTTATAATTTCTTGATAAAGAGACTAGTCTATTATGTTTTTATAAGAGAAAAAAGTTATTGAAAAAAAAAAAAAATTGACCAGGGTATATTTAATACTTATGAAAGTCAGACATTTAGTTATTTTAAAAATAAACAGTAGTTATTTTTCTTATTCTTATTACTTCAGTGAATGCATGAGTGAACATGTACTCCATAAAATATAAATATGCTTCCTTTTATTTTTTAAAATTTTGTATAATAATTTTGATGTATATATGTAAACTATAAATGTAAAAAGTGTCTGTGTTATATATATATAAATTATGATTGAATTTCAAATATTACAGATTCAGCCTATATCCAGCTCACCCCTCTTCTGTATTTTTAAAATGGACAGGGTCCTATGCATGAGGAATCAGAGTGACTTAAAGTCAACATTGGTATGACAATAATATTGGCATCAACAAGGAATTTGGGCATTCCATCATCAGATTTTGAATGGTATGGATGGCTGAAGAGTTGGAAGGTGAAGTAGATTAAAACCTGTCCATTAAAATTTGAAGATTTGCTGTCATAATATAAACAGAGCAATGATTATATATATGTGTGTGGGGGATATAATGATCTGGACCAACTGATGAGTGCTGGTTCAGCATGAAATACATATATATATATATATCTTTTTCATGTATATGGTCATGTGTACTAGTTATATGAGATAGAGTAGATGCTGAAGGGAGCTTGAAAGTGTGTGTTCAAGTCCCCTAAAATTAAATGGATATATATATATATGTGACTGTGTGTTGAAAAATATTGTGTACTTGCAGTTTGATAAACAATAATTATTCTATTCTAATCAATGTTTATCAACAAAATGCTTTACTGTACTTAGATAATTTCCATTACATCCTAAAATTAGTAAATATTTTTAGAAAAACTCAAAATTTTCAGAATACATTCAAATGTTAAAAGTAGCACTTAAGTTAATAAAGAACACTATAGACAACTGTGTTTGTTAGTAATAATAATTGAATGCACTTGTAAAAGTATATAGTTTGAATTTCTGTAAAAACATTTAACAATTTAACTAATTAGTTGGAAGTAATTTAAATATAACTACAAGTAAAATACTAAAATCATAAACCTTCAAATAAACATCAGATATAATAATTTTGAGTAAATTCTGTATTTTAAAAAACTGTAATTGAAAACTGCTGTTTTTAAATTATAGGAAATATTTCATTTAAATGTTAATATTAATTGAATCAAAACAATATGAATAAATTAAATGTCAAATAAATTAATGTGTTGCTCTCTCAATATATATGTGTGTGGTATTACATATGAAATGCTTCATGGTCTATGGTTGATTTTTCTGTATGCTATACCTTAAGATTTGGGATTTTAATTCAGTCTAATAAAATTTGGATTTTTTTTTTTTCAGATTCTAATCTCATTTCATTTTTTACTTTTACTTAGATCTTATCCAGTAAATAAGTATCTAACTATTATAAACTAGAGATTAAAATAATGACAAAAAAACTTACAAATCCTCATCACCCAGAAATTCACAAGCATTGCTGGCTATTTAAAGGCTGTTTTATTTTTTACTTATACATACATATTCAAATTTTAGAATTCAAATTCCTGTAGTTTACGTAAAATTATAATGCTATTTGTAATTATAGTTTTATGCACATGTGAAGAGTATGTGTTTATGTATATAATTACTAAAAAGGGTTCTTAATCTAAATAGTAATTAAACTATTTTTTATCCATCTGATTATTTAATATCACCCCCCTCCCTTTTTAAAAAAAAAAAAAAAAAAAAATTGAAATGACATTCTTTTCTTTATAAATTGTACAGGAATTAGTTTTTCCTTCTAGTATTCTTTTTTACTTTGTACATTAATTGAGTAATGTATTTTCATTGTTTAAATAATATTTTAAAATTGTCAAAGTCCTTTTGAAATTATTGATCTCATTAATTCACTGACTTTAACTACAACAAAATCATATTTCTAGTTTTAAATTTTAACAATATTAAATATAAAGTTTAAAATTTATTTTGTAATAGGTAAATTATTTAAAAATAATTTATGCTTAAGCATGACTTAGTTAAATCTTATTTAAATTGCAAATACAGTAGTTAATTGAAATATGATCTACATATTTTATTGCTTTCATGGGATATTGTGATTATAATTTACTTCCTAGATTCTCTTTTAAAGAAAACAGTGGTTTTAAAGTTAGTAAGTAGATTGTGAGTTTGCAAAGTCAATAAAGCAAGATCATTTTATATCAATATACTCTAGCTAAATATTTACTTTGAGGAAACATAAAAGAGTATTTCAAATACATTTTTTTAATTGATCAAAATCAGATGTACTGATTAAACTGCCCTGTGTAGTTTGATGCATTGGTAATGTGGTAGCCTCTAAAATTCAGTGTCCATAGATCACTCACTACTCAACTTTTTTATTTCCTGTGATCAGACTTTTTCTTAATTTCCCAGCAGCAAATCATTTGATTTTTTAGTGATATTAATCTGTAATTAACTATTTCTTAGCTGTATTTTAATTTCTGACTAGACAATCATTGGTCAGTTTTGACATTGAAATATATTTAATCAAAGCTTTTTAATTCTTTACTAATGTGTCTGTTTCAATTTGATGAATCTTTTTTTTAGTAAAATGTACTGTAACAGTCTATTCCGTAATACATATAGTCATTTTGTAAACTATATATAAACTAGTTTTTCTTTTTGTGAAAGATGGTATGCTATGTGTATCAAAATAATCTGATATGAAAATTGAATTTTTTAAAAAAAATTATTTAATAACAAATAAAATGCAAAAAAACAAAAACAAAACAAAACAAAAATTCTTTACTGATTTCTTTTATCTCAAGGTCTATATATGTCTGCTTTATTAATTTAATTGATTAGTTCCCTATAGATTATTATTTTCTTAATATCTTTATAGCTGAGACATAGACCATAGCAGAAGTTATAATAAAAAAATGCTGATAAGATAGTTTCTAGTTAAGACTTGATTAGTTCTAAATATTGTATTTTTTTCTACATTACTTATTAGAATGTATATAGCTAGGATAACTTCCAAGTATTACTAGATGTTATAAAGGCTACACCATTAGTAGTAATTTATAAAATAGTAATTTTGTTAAGTTGTAAGATCTATCAGTAAATGATTATTTGCAAATCCTATACTCACTGAAACATTATGTCTTTTAAATCTTTCCCACAACCAATGCATAGAAATTCATCTACAATTTGATAAATTGTTATAAATTATTCCTTATTTGCATCTAGGATTCAAAACCACTTTGATTAATTTTTTTTAGTTATTACTTAATTATCACTATTTACCAGTTTCATAACAAAATATATTTAATTCTCCTTTTTTTTTTGTTAGTTTAAGGCAACTTACGTTTTATTATTATTATTAGACGCTATTAAATTGATATTGGTTTTCACTGATCACATAAATAACATTTTTCCAGAATAATTTTCATCTGATTGATTTTTTTATGAGTCGTAGGATTAAGAGGATCCTTTTTATTCCTGCATAAATACTATATCTTGGATTGAAGAGGAAAGTATTCATTTATTTAACACTCTCAAAAGGCACATGCTCAATTAGCTTGAAAGGCTGATATTTGAATGTAATATAATTGTAAACATGGCGCTAAATAAAATAATTGCTTATTTACTCATAATTACGTTTCAGTAAGAATGACGTTTAGTAAATTCTAAGTAATTTCACCGACGTCATTCAGTCAAAAAACATCGTAAATAGTAATTTAAAGTGAGAATTCTACTCACGCTCTCTTCAACTGTACTTCAGATTTGCTCATATAAAAGAATTTGAGTCATAGGAATAAGAGGATCTTTTTTATTTCTGCATAAATACTATATCTTGGATTGAAGAGGAAAGTATTCATTTATTTAACACTCTCAAAAGGCGTGTGCTCAATTAGCTTGAAAGGCTGATATTTGAATGTAACATATTTATTATTGTGATGATGAAATTCTTTCACTTTATTGCTGGACATAATTCATCACCAAACTTTCTAAGCATTATATCTAATGAGTTATATAATCCCATGATTAAAATAAGACAGTGACAAATTGGACATTTGTGCTTTAAAGAGTTCAGATTTAATCTGAACAATTATATTATTTTCTTTGGTGTATTATGAAAGTTTTTCATAATATGATAGAAAGCATCAATATTTATATTTATTAATTTTCATATCCGTCAGTAGTTACGGGAAAGACTATGGTTAGAATAGTTGTGATCTTCATTTTTGAAGATATGTTCTCTACATCTAAAATTTTTTCCCCATTTTTCATTGTAATTCTGCAATAATTCTCTCATACAGCTGGATCTTTTGTTGTTAATGATCAAGGAGGCAAAAAGCTATCAACTATTTTTATTCTTGATAATTAGTTTTGAAGACACTGCTGATCTGACATCAAAAAATATTTTTTTTTCATATTTAGCTATAATTCAATCATTTCATTTCCGTTTTTAATTTTTCTAATGAAAATTTTGAGACTTTCTTTTTCAGATATAAGTGATTATAAATTTGTTTTTTTTTAAAAATAAGATATCAATAATGATGTTTATTATTATATAATATACTCAACATTATTGTGATTTTTTTTAGTTTTTTGATATCCTAAATTTATGTTTATGTGTGTATATAGTTTGTCATCTCAACGATGTAAGGGTCTTCATTCTAGAGTTGACATGCTAAGATATTTTATGTTAAGCATTGTCAAAACTACTATTAATGATGATTACTTGATTATTTCAGTTTATTTCTTAGTTATTCTAATAATCTTCAGGAAGAAAAATTAACATCCAAACATATATAGAAAGTTTACTATCTGAATATAATTGCCAATAAAATGCTTGGCTGCCCAGAAATTATCCAATTCCTTAGAGTTTTCTGTTATTACAAGATATTTGTGACAGAAAATATTTACATTATTGCTAGTCAAAGGGAAAGTCTGTTGAGAATAAATTTTGACATTTTGACACAACCATTTTTTGTGATTGGTTAAAAGTTTGAAAGACAGACAAATAAATTAATTATCATTTATATTTTTGACAAATATTTTTTTAAAAATAAAACTCATTGGAGTTTTAATTATTATATACTGTATAAATAATATGCATTAATAATTTATTGTCATTATTTATTTTGTTTGTTTGTTTATTTTTTAATATTCTGTCATTAAAAATTTGTTTTAAAAAAAATTGGGACATTTGTAAAAAAAAAAAGTAAATCACTAAGGAAATAAATGTTAAAAAGAGATAATTATGTAAGATAATTAAAAATTGTTTTTTTCATGTAACTTGTTGAACTTCAAATATATTTCAGATATAAAATTGTCAGGAATGTTTTTTTTATTATACATTTTTGTTTGTTTTATTTAGTCATATTTTATATAATAGATTTTTTTTAATAAAATTCTTGATTTATCAGTATGTTTTCAGATTTCTTTATTTATTTTTTTCTAAACCATAAACTTGTTAAAGCTTGATAAAAAAAAAAAAAGATTGGTGGGAGCACCATTTAACTTTAATAATATTGTTCCCACAACCAGCTTTTTGACTATTTATAGTCTTTTCATTCTTACAATTGATTTTATTCGAAAAAATTATTTACCAATCTCAGAGGGTTATGATGTCATTAGTCATTCTTCTTTCTCTTTTCAACCTGTAGTTTGTGGGCAACATAGTTCTTTAGTCTTTTTTCTTGGTTAGATCTTTTACAAATCAACAAGAGCATCTCCCCTAACTACATCCATATATTCCACCTTGTGTCCATCCCTTGCTAGACTTTTCTACATTATTTTCTCTAGTGACAAAGTACTGCATCATTTTCTCTGGTGACAAATTATACTGTACTGAATGTCTCATCAAGCAACAACAATGCTGCTTCTTCTTTGAGTGATGATATCTAGAATACTTTTAATATCTCCACAATACTTAATTCTTCTTAACTTCATGCAGGTTTATTCTAACTATAATGGGATGTTGGACTATTTCTATCATAATTATTGAATGTGTTTAGAAAAATTTTAATGTGAACTTTTTAAATACATTAAATTATTAGTAAAAGCACATAGGGCAATGTTTAACACATTATAGTAGTAATATTCTTTCTTCTTCAAGTGTTTCTGATCTGACTAATGACAATATTATCATGGGAATCAAACCAGAGATCTTTAGATTTATGAATTTAAGGTGATATTCTAACCAACTAGGCTATTTTGTCAAAGGCATTAGTTAGTAGAAATTTCATATACTTATATATGAGGGTCCAGCTGATTTGTCCACTTTTTTCTTGAAGGCAATGTTTCAAACATTATGAATCATCACACTAGGTTGATGTATGGGGTTATTTGCATTGTCATGTTTTGTTCTTTATATTTTTCCTCTCTGTTTAATGTTTTAGTCTTTTTTCAATTCAACATATCTTTATTAATAGATACATGGTCTGTAACTTTAAATACATCTGTTTTTTTTTTTAAATATCTAATCATCAACTTGTATTCTTTTAATCACTTATCAATAAGTTGATTGATTTCACCAATATAATCATTCTCTATTTATATATTTCATAGATGTAATTTTCATTTGTCAATATTTCCAAATTTAGGTTTTGTGGGTGTTAGAATTTCTTGTGATGTGCTATGGCTTTGAAAAACTGTTCTGATGATATACTGATTGTAGATTTTCTGCAATTTGCTATCTCCTGGGTATATATAAATACATTACAGTGTTTATAATTGGTTTTTTTTTGAAATTTTCTTTTATTGCTGCTATTAACATCTAATAGAAAGAAATTAGATGATATGATGGCAAAATTTAGTCTTTTTTCCAGAACAGAAATTTCAACATACTGAGATTTTTTATCTGATACAGCTAGTAGATTGTTATGACATGATGTAGGTTTATTAGTTTTTTTCTTTTTCCTTTCTTTTATTATTATTATTTTTATACAATTTTAATGCACAAATCAGCGCATAACAGCAGAGCTTCTTCAAATTAAATCACAATTTATTATAAACTTAATATAAATTATAATACATAATAAATAATGCCCGAGCGCTTTCAAGAGAACTTAGCTCTCATAATCATGGGTAACAAAGAGTAAGCGTATATATGCAGATATATGTAAATTAATTGAACTATATGCGTAAATCTAATTAACCCATTTCTTAGAAATTTTATAACACGCATCTTTCCTATTCATAGCCTTATCATCCATGGCAATAAAACATGCCTCCTTCACCTTTCTCTTAACATCATTTCTTTCCCTACAAACTATTCTTGGATTTTCAGGTTCACATGAATGACCAGTTAATTTCTGATGCATTGCGAATATTGAGTTGTAAGCTGGGTCTGCTTGGGCCTTGTTGTAAGAATATCTGTGCTGGGACAATCTTGTTGAGAGAGTTGCTTTCATTTCTCCATTCATGTGAACCTGAAAATCCAAGAATAGTTTGTAGGGAAAGAAATGATGTTAAGAGAAAGGTGAAGGAGGCATGTTTTATTGCCATGGATGATAAGGCTATGAATAGGAAAGATGCGTGTTATAAAATTTCTAAGAAATGGGTTAATTAGATTTACGCATATAGTTCAATTAATTTACATATATCTGCATATATTTACACATAGCAACCTTGTTACGCTTACTCTTTGTTACCCATGATTATGAGAGCTAAGTTCTCTTGAAAGCGCTCGGGCATTATTTATTATGCATTATAATTTATATTAAGTTTATAATAAATTGTGATTTAATTTGAAGAAGCTCTGCTGTTATGCGCTGATTTGTGCATTAAAATTGTATATATATAGTAGGCAGCTGAGTGTGAAATAATTTCTTTTTATTATTATTTTTATGTACAATTTAAAGTATGATTTTCTTACTGCTTGAAAAATTCATATGAAGTCTTCTTCAGTAAGTTTAATTTTTTTAGAAAGCATTCTCTATTACTAATGGACCACAAGGTTTGTTAAAAATATTTTGAGGATTTATTTTTTAAACAGAATCTCATTTGCTCTCTTGAGTAATTTTTTCAGTTCTCTGATAGAAAATTGGAGATTTTAGTTCCAAATTCTTAGGAGCAATCCATTTAGATTTATAGAAAAATAAATTGATTTTCTATTTTGGCAAGTTTTAGATATATTTTTTCATAATGTTTAAAGTTTTATGTAATATCATATCCATATTAAATGCTTAATGTTTGTCTGAAAGTTTATGATACTATCAATGTAAAATCAGAACAGTTTTCTAAAGCCATAGCACATTATGAAGAAACTATTCTATAAAATGAAATGGTTAAAAACAAAAACTGTATATACAAAATACCATAAGAATGTGTAAGAATTATATTGACCAAACCAGTCACTCATTGAAAAGTCATTAAAAGAAAATGGATTGATGATTAGATAGAAAAAAACAACATATATATATCTAAAGTAGCAGATCATGTATACCAATAAATATATATATTTGATTGGGAAAAGACAAGATTATTGAATAGAGGTAGGAAAAAGTACAAAGAAGAAAATTTAGAAAAGCTTCTCACATGACAACAGCAAATAACTTCCTAAGTCAACCTAATGTGATAATCAATAGCATTTAGAAACCATTCATTAATCTTTCCCATGAGAGCTCACATGACAACAGCAAATAACTTCTTAAGTCAACCTAATGTGATAATTCTTAGCTTTTAGAAAACATTCATTAATCTTGCCCATGAGAAAAAAAATGGACAAACCAAGAGGATCTTCATAAATAAGTATATGAAATTTCTTCTGACCATTACCTTTGATAGAATAAGTCATTGGTTAGACCTTCATTTTTATTCATGAATATAAAGATCCCTGGTTCAATTTCCATGCTAGTACTGACCTTGGCCAGGTTATTTGAAGGAGTAAAAGAATAATATCACTCAAAATGTATTATATGCTATCCTGTGTGCTATAATTAATAGTTGGACATATTTGAAAAGTTAAAAATGAACTTTGAAATTTTCTAAAAACATTTAACAATTAATATTAGATGATGGAAATAGTTCTCATTATCATAAACTGTCAGAAAAATACTAAGTACTTAATATGGCCCTGATATTACATTAATTTTTAGACATTATGAAAAATTATATCTAAAGCTGGCCAAAAATAGAAACAATTAACTTTCCTATAAGGTTTACTCCCAGATGAGTAAGAAAACTGTTAGGGAAAGAAATGCTCAAAGATTTTTCAAGTATCAAACTGCATCCCATTGATAATATAGAATTTTCATTAAAAAACAAACTTACTGATGAAGATTTCACTAGTGTTTTTAAGCAGTAAGAAAATCATACTTTAAATTACATGAAAAATAAAAGAATGTCAAAAGAAAAAAACTTGTAAACCTACATAATGTTATACTGTACTAAACAATTTTTCAGCTTCATCAGTTAAAAGTTTAAATTTTAAATATCTAATAGATGCTGAAATTTCTATTCTAGAAAAAGGACTAAACTTTGCCATCATACTAATATCCCTACATTAGATATAATGGCAGCAACTAAAAATTATCTCTAGAAGATGCAGCAGAATTATGCTAAAGAATGAAAAGAATATGAGATAATAAACAAATCAAACATTACCTGCAATGAGAAAAAAGCTCTTAAATCTTTTAAAATAGATCAACCCATAATCATTTTTTTTTTGCTGACAAGGGCAATTCTATATATAGTTGTAATGAATACTATTAATTACAATAATAAAATAAGAGCTCTTCACTGCAGATCATTATAAAAAGTGGCAAAAAATCATATACCAACTATAGAAACAAAGTTGCAAGCATTGCTCAGAAAGCATCACAGGTATTTCATTGATTTAAAAAAAAAAAATTAACATATTTCCTCAAAAATCCATCTTATAATCTACCTAAAATCTACAAGGATCATATTCCATTAAAACGTAGTTCTAGAAATTCACTTGGTCAAAATTTACCAAGATTTCTTTTCAAGGTTCTTAGTCCATTGATATACCTATAAAACTTAATTCTTTGTGAGGGATTTTAATAACATTGTAGAATTAATCAAGAACATGAAAACAGAATTGACTATTAGAGCTCAGTCCTTGATTTTAAGCATTATTTATTATAATGAAGAGATTAAATGAAGATAATAGCATCCATGTATGCTGGAACAACTAACATTCTGCATAATAACAATATAATTTAAATACAACCTAACATTCATTCAACAAAATTAAGGAATAGCTATGAGTTGACCATTGTCATGAAAGAATTTAAAAATACAATTGTAAATATTATTCCATATTCAATTAAAGTCTGGCTTTGTTTGTTGATGTTAATTGCATGTTGAACATTATTACAAACATTTGGACATGCATTAGTAACATATCCTCTTTAATTAAATTCACAATAGAATCAAAACAAGAAAAAAATTGGAATTCTTGAATATTTTTATGATGAGACTCCCTCATGGCAAAGTCAAAACTTAAGTTTGCAGAAAACTCACACCCACTGGAAAATACTTAGAATATATATTCAATAATGATAGAAACATAAAATATGAAGTTAAATTGTCACTATGGAACAGAAAAAGTTTGTTCAGAAACCAATAATCTGGAAAAACAAAAGACCTACGTAGAACAAACTCTCATGAAAAATGATTATCCATTACTAGTTATTAAAAAAAATCTTAATCATACAACAAAAAGAAACAACTATAGGTACTATAGTATATTAATACATACAGTGGGATAGTAGAAGAAAATCTACAATAAATAAAAAACATAAGAACAACTTTTCAAAACCGTAGCACACCATGGACAATTGTAATCACTAACAAACTTAAACTTGAAAGCTGAAAACAAAAATGACATTTATGACATACCATGAGATTGTGGAAAGATGTTGGTTAGTGATTGAAAAGTAATTAAAAGAGCACAAACTGATAATTAGAAAGGTAAAAAACAATAATGTATTTAAAGTAGCAGATCATATTGGGAAAAGACCAAAATATTGAACTATAGAAAAAGTACAAAGAAGAAAATTTAAAGAAGCTACTCACTTGTCAATGGCAAATAACCTTATATAGATCAATCTGGTGTTTCAATTCATATTTGGAAAACATTTATCAATTCTCTTAAGAAAAAATGGACAAATCAGGAGGACCATTCTAGATAAGGTTATGGAATTTCTGTTGTCCATTATTTTGGACAGACTAACCTAGTTGGTTAAATCATTCATCACTTTAAATTCAATGTTTTGGTTTTGATTTCCATGCTGGTATTATCACTGATTATGGTACCAATACCTGAAGAAAATAAGAGAATAATATTACTTGAAACATTGTGCTATATATTAACTTAGGTTTATTACAGTTGAATATATTTGAATAAAAGTATTCAATCATTACTATTAGGAGATGGAAATAGTCTAACATATAATTACAATTAAAGTACTATTATTACAAACTTTAAACAAACACTTTATTCTATCTGTTTATGGGATTTTTATCATTGTACAATATCACCTTTCAAGTAATTGAAGTTTTTTACTTTCAATCTTCATTAGATTCAATCCCCACACATTATACATAGTTTCACAATCATTTCTTTATTATTGAAATTTTTAATATGAACATACTTTTTATTATTATTATTTATTTTAATAACTTTCAAATTAAGTTTATTTTTGAAACACATTTTAAATTTATAAAAAAATTAAATGTATTATCTTTGAATCATCTTTTTTATATATAGTTACAGAAGTTCATTAATGTTAATTTATGAAATTCTTTTTCTTTACAATTTTTTTAATGATTAAACCTTTTTTTCATTGAATAGTCTTGTCATTTTATAAAAATAAATAGCATTAAATAGCCCAATTCAAGACTAAGGTCATCATTTCAGCATTTTTTTTACATTGAAAGAAACATTGCTTATATACCTAGTGAAAAATGATTTTATACTCTATAAATTGACTATCTGGGCTAATTCTAATTGGTTTGGAAAGCCTTTGCTCCTTGAAACAATTTTCTCATTTCATTCAGATTTAAATCCCAGGTAATGAGTTTGACAAACAGATATGTTAACCACGATATCCCAACATTTTATTTTTATAACTATATTGGAATTGATTATAGATGACTACATGAAGACAGACATCAAGATATGACTGCAACTTTGATTATCTTTTAATTTGGATGAATTAAAAGCAAAAGTAATAACTTAATCTTTTTGCTTTCTTGATTTACAATATACTGATTATTGAGCTAATCTTGCCATATTCTTAATCTTTTGAATGCAACTTAGGAAAAACTTTTGACTTAGAAATTAATATTAAAAGCACTCTGAGGATTTATTAGCCAGTGATGGGAGTGGGGAGATTTAATAACCTTTAGTTTGGATGATTATCAGAACACAGTACTATATGTTGTTACTTCATTTAATAAATTAAAAAAAGTATTTCATCTTGCTGATAAAGTATTTTGATTAAATTAGTTGTAAATGGGTATAGAAAAGAACATAGATCTCTTATCATAAAGACTGGAAAATTTTTATTTAAATATGTTCCATAATGTTTTCAAAATATGGTATGATTTATATGTAGACCAGCAGATATATATATATGTTCTTCAGTTTGCTAGATGTGAATCTATTGTAAGACATATATGAAGCAAATGAATAGTAATAAACTTTTTAAAAAAAAATTCTACAGTTTTCATGTGAGATAGATCTTATTTAATAAATTGAAAAACTGCTATTTGGCAACATGTTGAAATTTTTCATAAAGAAAAGTTTCCTGCAATTGAAGTTAAAAGACATCATTACAAGATGTCAAATAACTGATTAAAGGATCACCTTGTGTTATGTATGGATATATTATGGATTGTATTGTCATTATAAACCTAATTTAAAATTTTTATTTTTGCACTCTAATTTTACAATGTTCATATTAATTTACAATGGATGATAGTAATACTGATGATAATATTATTAAACACATGAATAATTGAAGAAGATGAAAAGAGTGCTTGAAGTTATGTTTAGAAGCAATAAAAAAGGAAATAGGGGCATTAATTTATAATGCTATTCTTAGAGAGCAGGCATTAAAATGGAGAACTCATTTGAGAATGTAATTGTACTAATCTAGACTAATTTTAAATTTTCATATTAAAATTTATATATTATGTTATATAGTGCAATTTAATTCTCACTATTATTTTACAATTAATGTTATATATAGAGTAAGTTAAAAACAAACTCTTATGAAGCTTCAAAAATACCCTCAACCTCAGACCGCGGTTTCTGCCTCTAGCGTCATCAGTGAGGTGCTAGGGAATAAAAATACTAGAACTAGTCCAGCATTTTATCAATGCCTAACTATTGAGAAGAAAATCTGAAACTTTCAGACATTTAAATGTCCAAAAATCCAGCTATCTAACTCAAATAGCCGTATGTGACTGAACTAAGTTCAGATACACCATATATTAATAGCTCTAGCAATATAAAATCGCCAAAGCATTAATAGCAAAAAACTAAAATTAAATTGATAAAAAATCCAAGTCATATGACCTAATTTTAATAAAGCTCCTATTTACAAATGTTATATATAGAGTAAGTTAAAAACAAACTCTTATGAAGCTTCAAAAATACCCTCAACCTCAGACCGCGGTTTCTGCCTCTAGCGTCATCAGTGAGGTGCTAGGGAATAAAAATACTAGAACTAGTCCAGCATTTTATCAATGCCTAACTATTGAGAAGAAAATCTGAAACTTTCAGACATTTAAATGTCCAAAAATCCAGCTATCTAACTCAAATAGCCGTATGTGACTGAACTAAGTTCAGATACACCATATATTAATAGCTCTAGCAATATAAAATCGCCAAAGCATTAATAGCAAAAAACTAAAATTAAATTGATAAAAAATCAAGTCATATGACCTAATTTTAATAAAGCTCCTATTTACAAATGTTATATATAGAGTAAGTTAAAAACAAACTCTTATGAAGCTTCAAAAATACCCTCAACCTCAGACCGCGGTTTCTGCCTCTAGCGTCATCAGTGAGGTGCTAGGGAATAAAAATACTAGAACTAGTCCAGCATTTTATCAATGCCTAACTATTGAGAAGAAAATCTGAAACTTTCAGACATTTAAATGTCCAAAAATCCAGCTATCTAACTCAAATAGCCGTATGTGACTGAACTAAGTTCAGATACACCATATATTAATAGCTCTAGCAATATAAAATCGCCAAAGCATTAATAGCAAAAAACTAAAATTAAATTGATAAAAAATCAAGTCATATGACCTAATTTTAATAAAGCTCCTATTTACAAATGTTATATATAGAGTAAGTTAAAAACAAACTCTTATGAAGCTTCAAAAATACCCTCAACCTCAGACCGCGGTTTCTGCCTCTAGCGTCATCAGTGAGGTGCTAGGGAATAAAAATACTAGAACTAGTCCAGCATTTTATCAATGCCTAACTATTGAGAAGAAAATCTGAAACTTTCAGACATTTAAATGTCCAAAAATCCAGCTATCTAACTCAAATAGCCGTATGTGACTGAACTAAGTTCAGATACACCATATATTAATAGCTCTAGCAATATAAAATCGCCAAAGCATTAATAGCAAAATACTAAAATTAAATTGATAAAAAATCAAGACCGCAGTCTGAGGTTGAGGGTATTTTTGAAGCTTCATAAGAGTTTGTTTTTAACTTACTCTATATATAACATTTGTAAATAGGAGCTTTATTAAAATTAGGTCATATGACTTGATTTTTTATCAATTTAATTTTAGTTTTTTGCTATTAATGCTTTGGCGATTTTATATTGCTAGAGCTATTAATATATGGTGTATCTGAACTTAGTTCAGTTACATACGGCTATTTGAGTTAGATAGCTGGATTTTTGGACATTTAAATGTCTGAAAGTTTCAGATTTTCTTCTCAATAGTTAGGCATTGATAAAATGCTGGACTAGTTCTAATATTTTTATTCCCTAGCACCTCACTGATGACGCTAGAGGCAGAAACCGCGGTCTGAGGTTGAGGGTATTTTTGAAGCTTCATAAGAGTTTGTTTTTAACTTACTCTATATATAACATTTGTAAATAGGAGCTTTATTAAAATTAGGTCATATGACTTGATTTTTTATCAATTTACAATTAATATATGCCAGCATAACAAATACTGGGGAATACTCTTACTTTTGCAATTTACTAGTTTCATCTTTGTAACAGTTTGTCACTAGTACTAGTATGTTTACAATTCTTTATTAAAAATTAATCCTGAGATGGATAAGTAGTTGTTAAAAAACATATTTGCAGAGATAAGTTAACCAAAGATAATGCAAACACCAAAAAATCTGAGTTGAAGCAATAATGATATGTATTTCATCAGAAGTAGCACAATCATCCACATTATTTTTGCCACCAGATGATAAGAGGCAGTAAATGTCACAAAAAAATTCATAAATATAATCCTTCTTACTTAAAATAGGGATTCATGCCTTTATATAATGATTCACACAAATATACATAGGTAATTTGCTGGAAACAGTTGTTAAATGATTGTACGAGACCTGGAAAACTTAATCACCCTTTAGATACTATGCACAGTGAATTAAAGAGTAAGAAAATTGAATTTTTGAAAGAAACACTGAAGAAATAAAATGGCAAAGTAAGTTTTTTTTTTAAAACATACTAAATCTTTTTTCGAAATTGTTTTATTTATTGCTAAAATAAAAAAAAAAATTGGTAATCATTTGAATGACAATCCATCACGCTTGGTGGCATTGTTCTTCCAACAAAATGTCTTCATATACCATTACCGGGCCACTACATTTTATTTACATATTATAACAAAGAAACCAATACACAGAAAACTTTTTTTTTTTTAACATTTTTTTATTAATATCAAAAATAAAAATTTCTTTTTTTAAATATTTTTTTTAAAAATAATTAACGTTTTTCAAAAACAATAATAAATAAATATTCGTTCACTATAGGTTCCGATCAAAAAACGCAATTTCAAAAGAAAAAAATTTGACTGCAATTCTCAAGTAACGTTACTTTTTACTACATAAACATTAATTAAAACATAACAAATAAATGTAATCAAACGATTCCTAATAAATAAATATTAGTTCACTTTACGTTCTAATGCAATTCTCAACTAACGTTACTTTTACTCCATAAAAATTAAAACATAAAACAGAAATAAAATCGAACAATTCTTAATTTTGTGAAAGCTGTAGCCTCATCTCTTCTACGATGATAGAGTTAGGTCTAGACCAATTCAACTCTTGCCACAGCAGCAGAAGCCATTTTCTTACAGTAATAGAAAATCTCGCGAGCTCCGAGATTTCAGCTGTACCTCTGAAAACTCCCCAAATTTCATGACTCACACACATGAACAGGTTAGTAGACAGCTTTGTTACAGTGGGAAAATTTTTAGGACCTTACATTACTTCCTTTACTGTTCAAAAATAAAAACATTAACACATCTTATATAAATAGTATTCATTTGAAAAATTCAAACCCTTTCATGAAAAAGTAATGACATGTTTAGAGTCAGAATTTGTATAGATGGTAAACATCAGCCAAAACACTCAATTGTTGCTAGCAGTTGAGAAGTTGTGCCTGAATCAAACGGCATTTTAAACTACTTTTGGCTAGCATCAGCACCATCAGGCATGATGGATTGTCATTCAAATGAGCACCAAAAAATCTTATACTATTGGAGATCTCATGATTACTAATAGCAATAAAAATTTGTGAAACTGTCCATGGCTCCAAAATATGAAACTTTTAAAAAAAAATTCCTGAGTCTAATGACACAATTAAAAGATGAATAGATAACATTGCTGACACTATCATGTCTATATTATTATCACAAATCAAGTGAAGTACTACATCTGCATACAATTTGATGAGTCAACTGACAATATGAATGATGCTAATTGAATAATTTTTATCAGATATATTTCTCTAATTTTTGAATTCATGAATACCCTGCTGTTTTTTAGATATCTCAGGTGTAACTAAAAAAAGAGATAGATTTGAAAAGATGAATAAGTGCATTGGTTTTTGCAGCAATAAAACTGCAGCCTTGACTGGCAGGATTTCAGAATTTATAGGAAAATTAAATAAGATTTTACTGAATGCAAAACAGATTCTCTGCATTATTCACAGAGAAAACTTATTATTTTGACATATGGAAGAATTGCTTAGTATTACAAGTTTTCCTAATAGTTAATTACATAAAAAGTAGTGCTATTTGTACAAGACTGTTGATTTTTATGCCAAGAGGTATAATCCAATTATGAATCTCTTTTATATCACACAAGTAAAATAGCTATTCTATGGTAAAGTTCTAAAAAGAGGTTTAATATTAAAAATTGAACTACAAATTTTTCTTGTCAGTATTAATCTGACATTAGCATTTTGTTTTTCTGATCAAAATTGGATATACACCTAATTCTATTATTACACAATAGATTGGTTCCTGAAAATTACATGTAAGAAAAATTCCTGTAAAAAAAATACATTGTATATGTGGAAAATAAGATTAGTTCCAGACCTAAGAAATCAATGAAAATAATTAAATAAACGATATGAACATTTTTATTAGAATGTTGTATCTTTTACATGTTATCAAATTTTACTTCATACACATTCATAAAAAATGAATTATAGGAAAATATTTTTCATTTGAAAAATAAGAAAAACTTGAAAGTGATAATACAATGAAGCACTCATTGGTTTCTCTACAGAAGCCACCAAAAACTTTAAAGTTCAGAGTATATTGTCACTTCTATATTGTAAGTAAAAAAAAAAAAATGTAATAAAGATTATTAATGTAATTTATCGAAATTTATTATTTTTATTTCATTTAACATTAATTTTTTTAATAATTAATACATTCGAAAAGAGAAATTGTAGGCTCCACAACTGTACATTTATCAAAAATACAGGCACCATCTTGCTTGCCCATAAAACAGAAAAGTATCCAAGATTTTATTAGCTGTCACTTTCTGACAATAAATACAAATGTTTGCACATGATTGAAATACCTTTGTCAACACTAATACTTGCAATGTATAATTAATTTACCATCTATTGATTTTTGGTAAAATTAATAAAATAAATTTAAACAAAATTAAACATTTTTAACATCAACACCAACACAAAGCATCAATACCAAAAAGTTACTTCCCTTCCAAAACAAAATATTACAAAGTAGACAAGCAAATTTCCCTGCTTGAAGGAATATTGCTGAAAAAGGGATTTTTGGTTTTAAAATAATGGGAAATAAAGAGATGAAACTTTTATTTTTAAAATTAGATAATAATAACAGACAAATTTGTTTCTTTTTTTTATAGTTTTTTTTATTGATCAACCATTTGTATAGAAAGCAAAAAAAATTTTTTTAAAATCATGTTATTTCAAAATTGTGTAAAAAAAGTTTGTGTAATAAGAAAATTAGATGTATTTGCTTTCTTATCTGACAGATTCCGCCCCCCCCCCCCTCAAGTAAAAAAAATTTCTCTGCAAGAAAAAAGTACCAAAACACAATCGTAAACACAAAATTGTAAAATATTTCAAAATAATTTTTTTACATGCTTAAGAAATTTCAGAGATAATAATACAGAAATGTTTGTTTCTCTTCATGAATTTCTTGAAGAAATTAACATTCAGTAGAGAGTAAAAGAATAATAACTAATATCACAAATTCGGTGGTTTTTTTTTGAAAAATATTTTTCTAACTTAAATGAAAGTAAAGAATGATTGGATAAGGATGTTATTTGCTCCATTTTTACAATTTAGCAATCAGTCATGGTCATCTTAAGAAGAGCTTGTTGATTTGATTTAATTCTTAAATTGGAATTTTGTAATGAGGATTTGTCAGAATTTTGGTTCCTGCAACAATAAGACTATCCTTCATTGGCAAATACAGCTTTAAATATTCTAGTTCCATTCATATCTACATATCTTTGTGAATTAAAAATAAGCATAGATCCTGTTTATCAATGGGAGGAGGGGTAAGAATTGCTGTATCAAATATTTTATCTGATGTTGGTTTTTTGTGTAACAATATTCAAATATATCCTTTATATTAAATTATTAAAATCCTTTTTTATATTATTCAATCTTTTTGTTCTAATTATTATTAATGAGTTTTGTGTTTCAAATTTCATGATCTTAGCAATTTTGTATTATAATAAAAATAAAATCTAAATAAACTAAATATAAATACAACAAAATTGTATAATAACAGCATATATCTATTAATTTTTTTTTTTTTGGAGACAGTGAATGTTTCCTGATATTCCAGGGATGCCTTTATATCAATGAGTTTGAGAAGTGCTTTAATTTAATGAATCATGATTATCATTCTCAGGCTTTGTAAGAAGCAAAATGATGAACTCCTCAATGGAAAAATTATGTTTTTGAAAAAAAAAAAAAAAGCTTCTGATATATTTTAATATATTTTCCTACCAATAATATGCTTAGTAAAATATTTATTCATTAGTTATCACTCATTGCAATTTCAAGCTTTATTTTTTTAAATAGGGTTTTTATAGATTTTGAAGTTATGGTAACAAATTAATTATTTTTGCATAGGAACTCATTATAATTGCTTATTTTTTATGCAAGATTTTTAATTTATGATACATTTAGGGTAAAGTATATATTTTGAAGGGTTTTTATTTATATAGATTTATTTATATAGATTTATTTACTTTCTTATACAGTAATTTTTAGATAAGCAGAGTGTAAACTATTATTCATTATGCATTATATCCTCTAGGATTTCTTGGAACATATTATAGATATTACTGTATACTTAACTAATTGGAATATGAAGCATATTTAAAATTATAAATTAAATGATTTTATTGTTCATTTTGGTGAATAACTATATCATTCATATAGCATTTAATATATATAATTTTTATGATTTTTATATAAAAGGTAACATGAATTTATTTAAACTTGCTTTAACATAAATACCTTATTCCAAAAATAAAGTAAATTTTAAGGAAATGAAACAAACCATTTTAAAATTCGGCCATACTATCATTTGTTTGATTAAAAAAAGAAGCTTAAAATTGCTATTATTTTGTAACATTTTAAAATTTTGCTGATGTTTTTGTATACACGTATCATTTAAAAATCTTTTTGAACATTACATCTATTATAGTGTTGGGGGAGGCGGTAAATTAACTTGATAACTAGATCTTTGATTTGATTCTAATTAACTGAAAACTTCTATTATATATAGTATATTTATTTTAATAAATTAATTGGTAGTTATTATATTATTCATTTGTTGAAGCTTACATTGAAATACATGTACTTGAGGAGATGTTCTAGATCCACAATCTAGACCAAAGTTGCCATCCAAAATAATTATTTAAATAGACCAAAAATATGCCTTTAAATATACATATAAATTAATTTCCATACATACTATATAGTTTGATTTTAATAAAATTAAAGTACAGCTTTTCAAAGCATCAAATAAAAATGTTAACAAACCATAATAAAAGTTCATAGAACATTGATTTAACCATATCATTTGCATAATTTCTGCTTTTTTACTTGGAAGTTATTATTTTTTTAACTGTATTACTTTCCAAATCTATTTTCTATGTTATAATAAAAAATTAAATTGATCTTCTAAAAGCAAAAACAAACTAATTTCAAATTACCATATAATACTAAATTATCCATTCACTTCAGAACTACAACATAATACAAACATATAAATATATGTAAACTTATAAATAAATATTAGAAAATACAGTAATTAAATTTTGTTAAAAAGATCAAAAAATATAAATATCACTTAAGAATGCTTTCAATTATCCTTATAGTCTTTGTCAACTAATACTTTGAAAGATCAACTTACCCATAATTCTGGGATCTTAATGTTTTCTGCCTGCTTATTAAGTCTTGCTTGTATTTATATATTAACATAGCTTCCTTGATTTTTCTTTTATTATTATTTCTTTCAGTTTGCAATATTTTTGCATTATTATAATTGAAATCAAAACCATATATGCATGATTTATTATAGTCATAAAAAACAGAAGTTGATAAATTATCATTATCTTTAGAATTTTGTTTCATATTTTGAACTCTTTAATAACAAGTGCTCTTTTGTTCTTTTCTCCATTGTGCATCTCGATTTACCTATATATCCACTACCACGCCTACATATTCATTTATAAATGATATAATTTTTATTTGTCAATAAAATTTTATCTTTACAGTTATTTATTAATTTATTTAATGTAGATGGTGCATAAAATGCAATGTCACATATACCTTTATAAATTTTCCTTATGAAACTCACCTGTTGATTCAATATATATAGTATTGATATCCAAATTTTATTACCAGAAGAATTAACATCATTATTAATCTTATTTTTATTTTTGTATTTATATTTTGAATTAAAATTTTTAATAGTATAATAAATATGATCATAATTATATCCAACATTTAACAATTCATTAGAATGCATTTCAATAGTTTTGCCTTTATCTGATGAATATTTATTAAGATTATCATTTCTAAATTAGAAGGACTTCAAACCTTCCATTTTATGTGACATTGATACTATAAATATAAATATACATGACAACATTTTTAATTTTTTAAAACATTACTGACCTGTTTTGTGCAAATGTTTTATTTAAGAATGGTCTTTAGTAATATTTCAGTGATTAGAGTAATTAGCTTGGAAGCTAAAGATTTCTGATTTGATTCTGGCTATGTAAAGTACAAAATGTTTTAGTTAGATTAAAGTACTTCACTAGTTGGTAATTAAAACTGTTTGGAATTGAATATTTTTCTTCTTATATATAATAATAATCTTTTATACATAAATTCATAATTAAATAAAAATGTCTAATGCACATAAAGTTTACAGAAAATATGCAAAATGTTTTAAATACATCATACCCTTCAAAGTTGAACAATAATTTAACTTATTAGTATAAAAATAAAGGAAGAGGGATATCTATTTTTTATTCATTGCAAACAGAATAAACTTTATTAATTGCAAAATATCATTTGTAAGACATTCATTACTTTAAATCAGAGGTGGCCAATTTATGATGCGTGTGCCAAACTTGATATATTGATACATTAATTTTGGCACATTAAAACCCCTATTATAAAGATAAAAATAAGGCTAGATTGCATAATGTTATAACCAAAAGACAATGTTTATTAATAATCAGAAAAAAAAAATACCAAAAATTCAAATTCACTTTGAGTCAAACTTAAATAAAAAAAAAGTTCCACATCCATTCTGCAAATAAATGATAACATTTGTTAAATTTTGAGGATTAATTCAGAGTGAGTTCAAAATAAAATGAGGCTCATTTTAGTGATTCATAATTGAAAAAAGAATTCCAAACTTAAAAAATCTGGTGAAAACAAAATAAAATTCAGAAATCCTACTAAAATAAGCAAAATTTAAAAATAAATTTTAACTTTTTTTTTCTTAATATAATAATTAACAATTTTTATTCTATATACCATGAAAAAAAAAGTTAAATATTATATTTATCTATAACATATTATACTTTATATAAAATTTGAATAGCAGTTTAAAAGTTGTTATAATGCATACACAACATCAAGCATGTAAATAATATTTTATAAAGCACAGACGGTATTGAAATTAAATTGAGAGACTTCAAAACTCTCAAGCGCTTATGACTATTAACATCCAATCAGATCGCAAGCACTGAGACAGAAAATTTGACTGGCTTGGATATATAGAAAGACAAATAAAGAAGAGGGTGGATTTACCCTTTTCTTGTCAAATTCTGTCTCAGTGCTTGCGATCTGATTGGATGTTAATAGTCATAAGCACTTGAGAGTTTTGCAGTCTCAATTTAATTTCAATATCAAGCATGACAAAATTGACACATTACTATAAAACATTGGACATCCTTAGTTTAAATGATATATTAAGTAATAATTTACTAAGGCTGTAACATGATATTGCAAATGATTTAAAAACCTTTCAGTGCAGAGACATTTTATAATGATTTATAATGTTTTGACTTACTTGGAGTTTATGCAAAACCTTGTAGAATGCATTAATTATGTAAGGCAAAACTGGCTATTTGTATCTCCTATTTTTTGAGATTCGCATTGTTTAGATAAATTTCATCCTTTTATGAATTGCTTTTAGCAGTGTTAAAAATAGGTAATTACCAAAATTATCATGTATTATGTATATATCCTTTTATAAAATATTTATCAAAATTTTAATATCATAGAGATGAGAAACAATATTTTAATTGCATTTTAAAACAAATATAAAAATTGTGAGAATTTTTAAATATTCTGCAGACAAATCATCTCATTAAGATAATTTAACTATTTGTAATATAAATGTTTTATATACTATAATTGAATTTTCAGTATTGAGAGAAGATGTAAAAATTATACACTATTATTATTTGAATAAATTTATAATAATTATAGTAGGATATTGCCCTACATATATATATAGAATTGGATTCTTTTTTCATTTTTTCGATTTGATTTGATAATACTTGTTTTTTTTTGTATCAATATTTAATCTCTTATAGCTTGAAGATATTTATTTCTATGTTTAATTTCAGAATTATTATATATCTAATATTCTATTTATTACACCTTAAAATTGTTTAATGAAATAATATCAAATTTGTGTTTGATTTACAATATGTAACTTTAAAGAAATTTTAGAATTTATAATATTTGTCAATGTACATAGATTTTTTTTTTTGAAAATTTAATATTTAAAGGATATATGATTTTTTTTTTACTGTTTACTCACTTGATAAGATGCTTTTAACATTTTCTGTAAACAAAGGATAAATATTGACCCTTTTTTTTTTTTTAATTTTCATCAATTAAAATCTAAGAAAATTGATATCTTGCCAAAGATTTTCAAATATATCACTAGATAAAGTGAGAGGGAGGGAAAGGGAGAGAGAAGAGAAAACATTTAACTGAATAAAAAAAATATTTTTGATGTTTAATATTAATTTTTCTTCTCACATTACATACATGCTCTTTGATATTAATACATATACAGTATATGATTGAGCACATGAATAAATATTAGTAATTTAGTAGCTACTTTCTTAGTCTGGAAACATTATTGCACTATCTTTCAAACCTGTTGAATTGTTAATAAATAAAATAAAGACAGTGCTGGAGGCTCATTTGAAATCAAAAAATATTGCATATTCTCCAATTAATAATTATATACAAATTTGCTGAATATTAGATTCTGAACTCAAACTACTGATAGAGCTTATAGATGGCACATAAAGGAATAACTTTCAAGTATGAGTTAAATGAGCTGTGTCCTACCAAGAATATTTTATCTTGCTACTTTGAAGACATGATGTTGGCTCACCAAGGCCAAGTATTGTTTCTAGTACAAATAAAATATTTATTGCCTTATAGATTGTTATTGGTTTATAAAAATCTATATATTATTTTTGATACAAGCCATTCTTGTCTTTATATAATCTTTCTCACATTCTCACACTTTTTTGCTCTTTTAGTTTTCTATTTTTATTCATGCAGAGTGGTATAGTGTTCAGTTATCATAAGCCAGGTTTTTATGCTACTAATCATTTTTCTGCACTATGATAATATGACTGTATACTAGTGCAGCTATAATTTTATTATTTATATTCCTTCCATTTTTTTTTCCAGCAAAAATTTCAGGATTGAAAAACAGAGGTGATGCCAGGTTTATCAGAATAGTAGCTATTTACCATCTTATATGAGTCAGTGCATTCAATAAGAATAACTTAAAACTAAATTTGAGGCAGGAGTTTAGATGAGGAAATATAATCTTAGGGAATCCTAATTTAAAGATTTACTATCTACCACAAATATTAATTTTTTTATAATAAAGATGATTTAAAAGTGACCCACCTCATAAAATCAAGTTAAATTTTTCATGTGTGGTAGATTGCTCATCATCTAAATAATTGAAATGATTGTAATATCAGTAATGGTAATGATAACAATAAATATATTATAATTTTTTTCCTAAATTTTACTTCAGATCTTTTGAAGATTTAAACATAGAACACACTTGCAACAAAGTGCTGTCAAAATTGATGTGAATATTCTTAATGAAATTTATTTTTTTGTATGGATTTTAATAGAATAAATAGATGGTTTTATATATATTGATCTAGTCAGCTATCTATATTTGAATTTTCTCTTTAGTTGAATCTTTAAACACTGGAATGATTAATTGAGAAATTGTAGATTTCTTTGCAAAAATGGCAATTTAAAATTCCTAGTGGTAATACTGCTATTACTAAATTTATAAATTCATGGTTTAATCTAAAACCTCAGTATGAATTTTCATTGACATGTCATTTGTTTTTTGGTGAACTTTTATTTCTTTTTTTAAATATCTTATTGGTTTAGAGAAGAGGGGGAGTGGGAGAGAGATTGAGGAAAGCAAAAAAAATATACCTTTTATCAATTTATAAAATATAGATTAATTTCAAATAATCATTTCTTATTTGTAATTTAAAATAAAATGATTTGGAAATTTGGATTCTTTTGTCTTAAAAAATTCTTTTTTTTCTTTCAAAAAGTGAGGAGGGGGTAGGTAGAAAACTACAGTCGGGACTTGAGATTTATACTAGTAATACTAATATGGCTAAATTTATAAATTCATGGTATAATCTAAAATCTCTTGGAATTAGTTTTTATGGACAGATCTTTTTTTTTAATTTTTTGGTGAACTTTTATTTTTTATAAATTCAATGTGAATTAAAAAAAACAGGCAAAAATATAAAAAAAGAAACATTTTCATGCATTGTCACCATGTTACAAGAAATATTTTATTTTTTAACTTGTTAGAAATTAGTTTCAAAATAAACTTTGTGTTAATAATTTTTATTAGTCATTCATTAGACTAGAGATTATCCATTTAATAATATTTCTGTAGTGTAATTTCACTACAGCATTCTCACTAATTACTGATTTAAAATGTTTCTGGAAACAATAAACTTATTGTTCATTTAAGTGGTTATATTATATTTTAGTTTTTAATTTTAAAAAAAATCCAAATCAATAAAAACGTTTTTATTTTAAGCATTTTTTTTAGTTAATTTGTTGTTGTTTCAAAGTCATCCAATTCATTTTTATTTGGAGTCTTTGATTGGATGTGTATTGAATGTAGCTGCATCAAAATTCACAAAACAATTCGCTGCCCTACTCCCTTTCTCTTTCCACACCTTTTTAAAAGCTAATAAGAAAGAAAAAAATTGAAAAAAAATTTAAAGACAAAAATCATAAAAATTTCCTAAACAAATCTGTCAATTTCAAATCAAAAGAAGTTTTTTAAATTGGAAGTCTATCACTTTTGTAAATCAATATTAGTGTATTACACCAACTAGAAATTAAAAGAAACTTTAAAAACTTAGAATTGATCTTTTTTAGAAATTGAAAAAAACAAAAAACAAAAACAAATATTAAATGTTCACCAAAAAGAAAAAAATATCTGTCAATGAAAACTAATACTAAGAGATTTTAGATTAACCATTGAATTTATAAATGAAGTTGTATTACTATTATTATTATGTAATAACTGAAACACACAAGCTTATTATATACCTGGGTCTATATATGTAACATATAGGGTATATGAGCACAGACTTTCACACGACCCACCACTCTCCACACTATCTCATAATACTGATACACTTGAACACATATATGTTGAAAAGATAAATAATCACCAATATACATATTTCATGCTAAACCAGCAATCATCAGGTCTACTGGTGATTATTTATCTTTTCAACATATATGTGTTCAAGTGTATCAGTGTTATGAGATAGTGTGGAGAGTGGTGGGTCATGTGAAAGTGTGGCTCATATACCCTATATATTACAAATATGGTTTAGCATGAAATACATATATTGGTGATTAATGATCTTTTCAACATATATGTGCTCAAGTGTATCAGTGTTTTGATATAGTGTGGAGAGTGGTGGGTCATGTAAAAGTCTGTGCTCATATACCCTATATATTACATATATAGACACAGGTATATAATAAGCTTGGCTGTTTCAATAGAGATGTCTGCCCATCTCTTGTAAAAGTATTAAATGGATTATGTCCTGTACATGAGGGGTCAGATTAATCTTAGGTTAACATAGGTGTGACAAGAATCTCGGCTTCACGGTGGCCTTTGAGCATTCCATCATCAGATTTTCAATTGGATGGATGGTTGAAGAGTTGGAGTGTGGAGTAGATTGAAGCATGTCCATTAAAGTATGAGGATTGACTATCTTAATATATCTCTGAGCACTTATAGCATATATGTGTAGAGATGGTAATTTGGTTTTGCTGGTTTAGCATGAAATATGTATATTGATGATTATTTATCTTTTCAACATATATGTGTTCAAGTGTATCAGTGTTATGAGATAGTGTGGAGAGTGGTGGATCATGTGAAATTCTGTGCTCATAAACCCTATATTATTACTATGATAAATCACCTATTTCTTAAAAAAATCTTCAAATAATCAATTAGTTATCTAGCATTCTTTCATGATGTCAAAGCAGCATTTAAAGAATAAATAAAAGATAAAAATGGAAATGTAGATAGATAGCCAACTCGATCAGTGGCTATTTTTTTCTTATTATTGAGTGAAAAATCTGTGAGCAATATTGAATTTAAAGGTTGATGTTTGATTGACATAAAATTGGAAAATGACTGGCAGAGAAATTGCAAAGAATATAGATCATTCGCTGTTATAATCACTTAGCAAGGGTTTTTGATTTATTGAAAGTAATGTATGGATTTGAAAAATGATATCATAATCCTATTAAATCATTGAATGGCAGTATTTTATATGATCTACAATGATATTTTGAATATATTGAGAGAATAATGATTAAGAATTCATATGTCTGTACTTGACATATATCCTTCCTATTAACTCATTTACATTTGGACAAAGATATCCAGCTTAATCAGATTAAAAAAACTCTTTGTAATATTAAGAACTTGGATACTTAGACAAATTTTAAATTATAGCAATAATATATTAGTTTTAAAATAATAAAGGAATTTATGAACTCATAAAATTATGTCACATGATTTTAAGGATTTTTATATCATTATAATTCATAAAAATAAAAGGGATAGAAAGATTGCAATAATTATCATAAAATAGTACTATTATTGTACAGAAAAATATCTTCATGGATTTTATTAAATAGTTTGATTTCAGTTATAGAAGAATGGTTATGAGACTCTTTGATTTTAGAGAATCAAGAAGTTCTATAGATATGTTTTTGTTGTCAAGCAAAGTTGCAATTTATGTTTGGCTTTTACCAGTTTAGTTAAGATATTTTTTATTTATTTAGCATATATATATATCTATATATTTATTTAGATAGCTTAATTTTTAACTAATCATTAACTATGTATTTCATGATTTTTAATCAAGAAAGTTTATATTAGTGTTTTGATTATTCATGAAAGTTTATTCATAGTATATAGCTCTTACATAATGATGTGAGAGAAAGCACACTATCTGAAATCTTTATTTTTATGACTTTATGAAACAGATACGAATATTGATTATAGGTTTGATAGTGTTTTTATTTGGATTGTTTAAATGTGAAAGCAAACATCATTTTTTAAGATCCAGAATTTACAATGTGTTAATGTTTATATAACTTTTTCCATTCAAAATGTTCTCCAGTATTTTAAGTATAATTAGTAAAAATTTGATTTAGTAATTATGAGTAATTATTGTTCAAAAATTCACCCACTTTGTCAGATATCAATGAAAGTGAAATTTTCAATACTTATCAGCTTGTGAATATGGATTAATTAAAAAGGATGATGGTTTTTCAAGTAGAAAAAAATGATTTTGATGTTGAAATATTTCAGACTCCAATTCTGTATATTTAACTTGTTAATAAAATGGGATATATCATTATAGCGATAAAAGTCCTTCAACTACATATGTTGTATGTTGCAATGGTATCTTGCCCATTTTATTGTATAGAAGTAGAACATGAATCTTTTAGTTTCCTCTTACTCCAAAATATTCTGAAAATACAAATGGCAAAATTATAAGACCAATCAATATATTTTTTAGCTTACTAAATGCATTATATTGAATTATAAGGAGACTTCTTCATTGGATTGCATATATGAAGAAGAATGAAAGATTTATAAAAAGTAGTAAACTTGAGTATAGTGAGCATGGGAGAAGCAGACTCCATCTACATTATAAAGATTATCATAGATAATTAATGATGTTCAATACTAACTTTTTTTCTTTAGAGAATAGAAAATAATGATGAACTACAATTGGGTAAAGAATTGATAACCTTGAAAAAGAAAAGTTTGCTAAAGAAATAGTTTAAAGACAGTTATTGCAAGATGTCAAATAATAAATTAGAAGAATAAAGTGAGATATCTTTTGTAAACCTATTTGTGTTTCAATCTTGTGTATTATAGAAATGATTTAAAATTTTTCTTTCTCTTTTTCTGGAATTTGGATTGCTATAATCATCTGACTTATGAGTCATTTACCTGAAGAAAAAAAAAAAAATCCTGTGATTACTTTAAAATTTTCTTTTATTTAAAATATTTCTGAATTGATTCCAGTATAATTAGACTGATACACTAACTTTGTCATGTAACTTACATATATGTATATTTTTATAATCTTTAGCTACTATGCAAGAATGAAGGTTTCTTCATCCCACACACATATGATATACTTCTTAAAAATGTAAGAATTATTTTATTTATTTATTTCATTTATGATTTTTTTTTTTTTAAACTGCTGTCAACAAACATTAATTAAAAGAATCTATAGATTCCCAATTCATGAGAAATACACAAAAGACTTTATTAAGTCCTTCAGTGCAACCATTGTAGTTATAGATTCAGCAGTCACTATATATGTAGTCATAGTATATGCTGCTATATAAGTAGAAGATTGTTAAATTTATTTCTGAAACAGATAACAGTGACCAAGGAAGTTCTCAATCCTACCAATGAGATTCCAGTAAAGAAAATCAGATTCTATTTCTAATGCTAGATCTGTAAAGAAATCATTTGGAGCCTCATAAAAACTTTATTTTTTTCTGTAATTTTTTGTTTAAAGAGCTTCTTAGTTGAGCATCCAGAAAGAGGTTTACTAATTATTATGTAGCTTTATAGATGAGATGCTGAAGTGAAAAGTAATAATTATTCATTTAATTATAATAATAAAGTGATTAATCCTACAAATAAAATACACTATGAATGCTAAAACAGTTTTTTTTTTTTTTTAAAGTCATTATAGTATAATAAAATAAAATAAAAAATTATTTAATAGGCTATATTTAAAGTATTATTGTTTAGTTACAGTATTTATATATTATACGATTTTCAATTATATGTTGCATTGTCAAGGTGTCACACAAAAACTAGTCTAAAGATTCAAAGTTCTAAAAATATTAAAAATGTTGTATTTTTCCATAACAACTTGTGTTTTCTTTGTTCCAAACTTTATTAAAAGAGAAGATGGAAGCAGTATTTCTGCTGAAAGGGTGGGATCAAATGCCAGAGACAACAGGGGGAATAATAAAATTTTAAAAAATTAATAAGCTATATTTAAAGTATTATTTTTTATTTACAACATTAAAGATTTCCTTTCCAATCTGTGCTATATTTTACTTAATATAATAATGGGCGTTTAATAAAATTTATAATTATAAAGCACTATGTAAAAGCTTTAAATTGGATTTTTAAGAGATTGTTAAAGATCTTGTATGAATGTGAACAAGAAATTTTCTGGAGTGATATGGCAAAAAGAAGTTATTAATCAGAAAACCAGGATTAAATTTGGATAGACTATCTGCAGTGAAATGATAATAGTTGACAGTAATGTTGATGATACATATTTTAAAAGTTATTATATTTCTGCAGCTTTATATCTGAAATCTAAAAATGATGTTGAATGTAAATTTTTAGAAAATATTAGACTATAACTCATATGTAAAAAGAGGTCATAGCACATGAGTAGAAAGAAGTCATCATCCAAATGAGGAAAAAATTAGCACAATATTAATATTATTAACAAAATTAATAGTATATGTTATTATTAATTGCAAATGATTTCTTAATATTTTAAAATAATACTAGTGCTTATAATACATACATACGTAAATGTATAAGCCACTCGCCATTCCAACTCCAAGGAAAGAAAACTGTTCTAGAAATGAGTTTTGTAATGTCTATAGAAATTAATCTGTAAAATACAAATAGTTCCACATATAGAATATGCTGGTTCATTTTTTTTATTTATTTGATATTTTGCAATATTCAGCAAAAAATTTTTCTTTCTGAAATACTTAAACACTAAATCTAATTATAATTTTCCAGTATATTCTATTCTCTGCCATATATTCCAAATGGAAATAATATATATTGCACTTTATTAGAATGTCTTCCTGAGATAATCCACATAATGTAGACTGGGATCTATTCCTCTCATGAAAACCATGCTCAAATTAACCATAAAACAATCTTTTAGGGAGTCTTCCATTATTTATTTGGTTTACATGTTCAATCTAACAAAGTTGCCATTTTACAATAGTGCATTCTATAGTATCACATCCATTAATTTGAAGAACACGGATTGGTTTTATGATCTTGCTATTGTAATTTGAAAATTTTACAAAGCCTCTTTAAATAAAACTTTTCTAATGCCTTTATATTGTATTGATAGGATATTCAAATAAATAAAATAAAATAACAGCTTTATATACATTTAATTTACTTGCAGTAATTATTTATTTGTAATGAAATATTCCATCTTTTAAGATGTTAAAAGCAGCAGCACATTAGAGTTTGTTGTTTCTCAACATGCACTCTTTACATTCTCAAGTTGATAAACATCCAAATTAAAAGTTGGAAGAATTTTTTTTCTGTTATTGGCTGATAAAGAACTTGGGATTTTTTTTGACACTAATTACTAAGCCAAAATCTTTAAATATTGCATTCAAAATATTAAATGTATTCGTAAATTGTATTTTGAAATGGCAAAAATAGCATAGTCATCAACATCATAAAAATTAAAAACAATGTTGTAACAACTACAAATCCTTAATTAACACCAGTTTTTATTTTAAATATGTCAGATTTTTCATTTGTAATAATAATCCTTCTTATCATTCCATCATGTCAACATTGTATAATAGAAATAAATTTTGGTGGGTAGTCAACTAATTTCAAACAATGTTACAAACTTGTTTGATTAATTGAATCACATGCCTTAACTATATCAATAACAGCATTCTCCTCACTGACTTACCTGCCTTCCCAAAAAAATGCCTTGTATCAGTCCATCTGTTCTATTAAACTTCCTTTATCTGGAAAATGAGTTTCACTAAGAGAAGCTATATTGAACTTAAATCTTGAGTTCCTTAGCCATCAGTGCAATCCTCTTTTCTGGTTTTGAGATGTTTGTATCAAATAGAGTTTGCACATTCCATGTAGAAAAAAATTAGAATTATATTTATCTTTAGTACCACAACTGTCTCCTGCTTTACCCCTACTATTGTTACTATTGTTATTTTATCATTGCAATGAATAATCTACTAAGCATAAATAATCTAACCAGATTGTGTGAGGCTGGTCATTATTTAATCTATGTTTTTAGTGCTCTTCTTTTTCCGTAGCAGGCAGAGTGATGTCTCAATAGGATGGCCTAAACATAAGCCTTTGTAAGTTGGAACTCCTGTCTCAAATTCAATTCCAAACTGACTTATTACTAATTTTACTGCTTTGAACAAAGATTACAACTAAAGACTTCCACCCTACCAAATCTATTTCCATCATTGATTTCTTAATTTTTGAGGTCTTGAGTTTAAAAAAAGGGAATTGGAATCAGAAATTCTGTACTTGTAGTTAAAGTATGAAAATGTGGTTCCCCAAACATAGTCTAATTGTCACAATTAGTAAAGGAAGATGACTGATAACATGAGAGGCTCATGAAGACTGGGCCCTACACTAACATAAGTGATTGAAGAAGAAAAAGAGGGTGACAAAAAAGATTTTGCAACGGTACATAGCTATTAATGAATCAACATACTATTCTACAAAGCAGCAAGAGTTCTTGGTTGGGCATTATTTATTTATTATTCCCAGTTGACCTTCACATCTAAAGGTCATTACACTACCTACCATCTGTGGAGCCATCAATATCCTGGCACAGTTCCTTAATAAAAATTGTAATATGAACAAAATATTATATAGGAATATCTTAATATGATTCTAATTTTTCAAAAAAAAAAATCTACCATTAATTTGATAAATACAAATATACATTTTTTTATTTTCACATTCTGGTTATAACCTTATTTTTAAATCTGTAGCATATCTATTAACAAATTACACACTGCTAGAACATAAATATATGATGAAAACAGCATTATTGTAGTGCTAATTTTATACAATCCAATTATGTCTTTATGCCATCTTATCTTTTTATTGTATATACTCTGTGAAGTGCATGTATTTAAATTAATGGATATTGTTACATAGAATGAGATGCTATTAAAATACAGTACTGTTTTATGTTTTACATTGCATATCTTTTGTAAAATAGAAAATTAATTAGTTTTTAAATGTAGATAACTTTTAAAAAAAAAGTAGAATGGCTTAGAAAAATGTACAGTGAGATTAGTTGGGTTAATCTCTGTATAGATAGGAATTTGTAAAACAAGTAATTAGAAAGTAAGCTGAAGATTGTTGCTTAGCAATGATATATATTAATTTTTGTTAGTAAAATCTCTATTCTAATTCGATATTCCAGATATCTGAAAGATATAAGTAAAGCCAAAAATATTTGTATTCTTGTAAATAAATAAATAGGTGCAGGGGAAAAACATTACAGGTTGTGTAAATCTTAAATATTATTTGTGTAACTATTCAAGTTACTAATATAATAGAAATATTTTTTTGTATATAATGATATGAATATCTGTATTCAAATTATTTTGGTGTGGACATATTCTTATTAATATTACTGTAAAAGTAACTGGCTTGTAAACTTGTTGAATTGGGTGTTAAATTTAGCATTAACTTCTAATATTTGTGTGTACATCTGGATTCTGGGAATTAAATTTTTGCTATGTACAGAAGTTTAGTCCATTGTATGTAATAGAAGAGGCAATTGATATTTTTTAGCCCTAATCATTAAGAAAGGTATCAGTGTGAAATCATACACAGTGAGATCTATAATTCTGGTGCATATTGAAAAGAAAAAAAAAAGGCAATATATAGCATTGAATAATATTTCATTTACCAATTATAAGACTCAATGCATTTACATTAATTCATTAGAATAAATCAGTTTCACACACTTATTTTAGTTATATTGAAACTGGGGGTAAAATATTTTTAATGGGTCAAACATTTTTACCAGTTTTGCTATAAATAATGTTGCTGAATGACCTTTGTGTAAGACGAGTACAAAATATTTTTCTAGTAAATAAGTTTGAAATCAAGAAATCAAAGATATTTATGTTTTGCAAGGGAGAGAGTGATTAAGATTATTAATAGAATATGTGATTACAAATTTCAGTCAAATTAACTTATGAAAAAATTAAGCAAAATGTAATATTTTTTTAAGTCCAGTACCATCTAAGCATAAGCTAGATCATATTTTCAAAATAGAAAGTAATTCAAAGACAAGATTATAAAAGAAATTAATATATTATTCTGAATTAATTAAAAAGATGATATAAGAATATTTCATGAAGGAAGCACTTTTGACAAAATTCTTCTGGGAAATGACAGATTAGAAATTAAGGTAAGTTCTAGCTGCTGTAGACCCATACATTTGGATGCAGTAAGAAAAAGATTGGCATAAGAGTTAGTGTTAAACTAATACAAAGAATTTTCAAATAATTCTTCATCAAAAAAATAGCATGCCTATATTAATAAAACAGAGGGGGGGGGGTATGATTTTTAGCAAACAAACATTTTTTTTTGTGGGAAATAACATTTAGTACATAAGTTATGATCGATAAAAATATATACTTCTGGCAATAATTTACCATGATGAAAAACTTTGTGTAATTGGTAAAATTTAGCGTATGATAAATTAAAAAATGCAATTGAAAAGCCACACAGACCAATATATACTAGCTATAAACACATGCAAAATTGATATTACCATGTAAATAAATAGCAGGTCAAGATTATTGTTTATGCCTAAAGACTGGGAATTCCTGTTTACTAAATAAGATATCAGCCTCAAATTGAAAATCTTCACATAAGCTATATAAATAGGAAAAATGTATCTATATATGTAGAGTATTAAGACTTAAACTTAGATTAAAGATGATAATTCAATCTAGATTAGAGTATGAATGGGTCAGTCCTTTAGAAATTGAGTTGAATGTGATGAAGCATAGTTTTATATATATAAAAAAAGATTATTTATTTACTTATTTAAATCTGAAGATTATTTATTTATTTATTTAAATCTGAACAAAGAAATCGTAATAGATCTCCAATTACAATATTTTTTTTTTCAGAAATAGCTCTCCAGTTACAATATTCTTTTTTCAGAAAATTCTAAGCCTGGAATATATATACCTTAAAAAGTTTTTAAGCCTAAAAGGCAAAAATAGAAGAGATTATTTGAAAAAGCAGTATTAATACTGATGGAAAAATCTGAGTGGGCATTTTTATTGTCATTATTATGAAATCAGATCATATACATAATATGCATTTGCAGGATTATTACTTAGCTAGGAAAAAAAGTTTATGTAAAAATGTATATTCCATGCTGAATGTTAAGGAAATGTTCGCAGTTTGCAAACCTAGATAAAAAGGCAATATTCCATCAGATTTCAGTAGATAAAGAATAAGGAAAAGTTTAACGCTTTACATCACATGTATGTCTTTTTGAATATAATTGTTTACTATTTAGGATTACTACCCAGCAATGAAAGGATTTCAAGCTGATGCGAAAGAAATTATTTAAGAAGTAAAGGGAGTAATACCTATTACAATGATATATCATTACAAACTTGAAACGAGCATTAAAAGAGAGATTACTGAGAGTATGTAATCATTTAGATAAATTTGGGATAAGGTTGAATTTTGAAAATTGCATTTGGGAAATCGAAGAAATAATTTTTTTTAAAGGACATAATACATTAGGAGATGAGGGGGGTATCTTATTATTGAAAAGATCATATTAATTAAAGAGACTTCTATTCCTACTAATCTTAAGCAACTTCTAACATTCCTGGGATTTGTAAATTTTTATGAACTTCGAGAGAATTAGAGATAGAAGGATATAAAGGCTTGAGGATGATTTTAATCAGACTAAAACCTTATTAACTTCTAATAAATTATTAAAATGCTATGATAGTGATCTAGAAATGGTGTTAACTATTGATGTCTCCCAATATGGCATAGGCATAGTGATCACCAAACATATGAAAGTGAAAGCCTCATTGTTTTCATGTTTCATTTAATATTAAGAGCTAAAAGAAATTATGGCATCTTGTCAAAGAAACATTGGAAATTCTGTTTAAATATCAAATACTTATATGGTCATTCATTCAAATCCATCACTGATCACAAATCTTTGAATATTCTGTTAAAAACAGAACTGTTGCCTTATCATCTAAATCCATGCCCACATACTATTAGCATACAATTTTGAACTAACTCATCAGAGTTCATTTGTTGCAGACAGAAACAGATATGAAGATTAGATCATCATACATAATCTGTAAATTTGATAAAAAAACAACAGATTTTTCTTTTTTCTAAAGTTATGATTATTGATATTTTCATAATTAGCTGAAAAACTAAACATTGATTTTCATTTGAATTATATACAGTTGCAATCCAAATTATTTTCTTTAACATTTTGTATTCATTGGGATCAATTATAATTAAAATTACATTTAGTCACACTGCACTATCATTCAGCATGGATGAAAATTTAACTTTGATTACTTTTCTATATTGACAATGTAGTAGTTTAAAGATTCTTATAGATCAGGGATAGTCAAACTTTTAGATGTTGGGGATGACTTTTTTTGGTGAAAGTGTACCTGAGGGTGATTACATTTTTTTTCAGAACGTCAAACTGGAATCTAGTGGAAAAAACATTATTGCTGGAATGAAAATCCTAATAGAAAAAAATAACAGTTTGAAGTTCTGGTTTTTTAAGAATGTACTTGGGAATTAGTGTTTTTTTTTTTATAAGGGCTTTTTAACACAATATTGGTGACATTTTTAGAAGATATGAACTGATGAATTTTTTTTCAATAAAATACGAACTGTCAAGACATTTTACCATGACTACTGTTAAATTATCTCAGCTTTCTCTAGTATTACAATTTTTCCATGTCACTTTATAAAATATTTATTAAATTATCTACAAATAATTATTTTCTAGAGCTCGCTCTAAATTTTTAAAAAAATTCAAAAAAATATAGAGTAAGAAAAAGAATATTATTGTTTTAGAATTGTCTTAAAATAAATTAGATGCAAATTTTACAAAAAAAAAAATATATATAAAATATTATATATTTATTTTGATGATACTTGGCAATGCATAGTTTTGGCAAGTTTATCAAAATTTGGCTCATATGAACTTAAACTAATTCTTAAATACAATTCCAAATGTAGATCCAATAATTGTGACCTATGCTTAGTTTTTATCACATTCATGCAGGAAAATACTGATTCGCACAAATATGGTGAATCAATAAATGCATTGAAATATGTAGCAACTCTTTAAACATTTGGATGTTTATCCCTGCTTATTACTGTCCAAAGCTCTCATTTGAAGCCATTGATTTTCATTTCTCCTCAGGAAAATGGCAATTAAATATTTTCAAGAATTTTAGCTCTAGCGTTACACAAAAATAATTAAATTCTTTTCAGCTTCTTCTAACTTGGGTTTTTTTTGAGATCGACAATAACAACAGGTGTTATTTTAAATTTAACTATTTTTAAATGAGAGTAATTTTGAATTTGTACTTTTTTTATTTTTTATTATTTTTTATATTCAAATCAGCTCTGAATTTATCACTATAATTTGTCAATGTTCACGTCAGCTTCACGGTCAATTTCGAAAGATCTTGCAATCAACTTACTACCCCTGTTAGAGACTATCTCTTTCAATATGTCAAGTTTTCTTAATTGAGATATTATTTTGATCTTTTTATTATTTTCCTCTTCATCACTATATACAGAGCTTTTATTAATGTTGTTCCATTTTCTTCCTATTATTGTTTTTGCAAAAGTTCTAGTGATTAATGTTAATATCAAAAATGTGTTTACCCTGAAGCTGAAATTTAAAAGTAAAAAAAAATGAAACCAAACTGTCCTCTTTTTTTTCTCTTAATTATTGAATAGTAATTTAAACATATTTTTGATATAATCAAAACTGATGTAATCATTCTTTCAAATTAGTGCAGAAATGAAAAAAAAAAAAATGTAAAAATATTTTTAAATACTTTTATTGATTTTGGAAAATCTGTTTGATTGTTAATTGATCTTTTTCTAGTTAGAATGAAATTTTAAAATCAAGGTTTTTAATATATTTAAATTCAGTAGAATTGCTTGAAAATTGATATCACCCTAATCCATTTAAAATACTTATCTTTTCAGTATGTTAACTAGTTTGATAGATATGGAACAGAGAGTGGGAAAAATATTCAATAATTTCACATTTTGCAATTAACAATTATTCTTAGAATTTTCATGTGTTTTAAATAATAGTCATGAGAGAGCAGTTTAAATTTTTGTTCTTTCAATTTAATATTTTTTAAACTATTTTAAACTTTTAATGTATATATATATCATATTTTGTATAAGTACATAGTTATATATCTAAATATATGCACTGGGATTATAATTATATATGTATAATAAATTAGTAACTAAGTTTTCTTTTTAAAACTGTTTTTATTTTTATTTTAAAACAATTGTTTTTTTTTTTTTTAAAAAAGTAAACTAGAAAAATCACATTTTTTAAAACAATTGCAAAAAGTTGAAAAAATATTGTAATTTTTTTTCTTCAGCATTTAAAAAAAACAAAAAACTTTTAAAATAAAAATAAATCGGTAGTTTTATATTAGCATGTTGAAACCACCTGAGGGCATGGTTTGTTTGTAAACAAACATAAATATAATATTGCTGGGGCCCAGCCTTGCTTTTTGTTTGTTATCACATTAAAAATATTATCAAATAAATCTATAAAAAAATACATAAATCAAAATGAATTTAAAAAGTACTTACTGTTTATTCTTTTCATTACTTATTTTTGGTTTGGTATTCTACAAAATCAACTTTTTTTTTTTAAAATTACAAATAAATATTTACATTTAACGGTTATTCGATGAAATCAATATATTTACAACAGAAAAACAACTTTTTGGGTGATTTGAATTCTTAACATGCGAATTAACGGAATGCAACTCGAAGGTTCAATAACTTTTTAGATTATGAATATTTACATTAAACGGTTATCTTATGAAATATATATCTTTTATAACGATCCAAATGAAAGTGAAGATTAAATCTTACCATAATCTGCACTACCAGGGTGCCATCTTAGAAAATTTATAAAGTAGGCAGATAAGCACTGTTAAGATTCCACTTTATTTAAATATTTAGACCGTTAACCCAATGTCACTAGCTCAGTGGAACAGCAGAGATTTATATTTTATAAATTCTTATCTAAGAATATTTTTTTAAAAAAGAATAAAATAAGCCACTGCCATCAATTAACACACAAACATTTATTTACGCACATATATACAAAATTTAGCATTATTTTAGAATAACTTTTACTTTGGATTTTAACTTGATTTTAGAATTTAAATTTACATTTTAATTTTAATAATATTATAAGTTTATATTTTAATTTTTTATAAGTTCACACAGATGGATTTATAAAAGTTTGTTTTATAATGTTGAGTATGGATCGGTTACATAGATTACACAGTTAAAAACATTTCAAAATAAACATAAACGATCAAAATATAAAATCATTGGTGGAATTGCAGAGGGAAATTTATAAGAAACCCAATGGCATTCATCATAAGATGCCGCATTGACACTAATAACTTAAAAGACATCCGAATAAATACATTTTAGATACTCACCATAAGGTATCATTATTTACCGAATGTCTATATATTTTGATCAAATATGAAAACCAAAAACATAATCGATAACGAATCCATGCAAGCGTCTATACCCAACTTAAATTTAATGCATTTTTATTTAGAATGTTGAGTATGAATAGACTACATAGATTGCACTTGAAAAGAAAATATTTTATCCCTCATTTAACCTTAGGCCAAAAGTTCGCAGATTCATCTGATATATTGATGTATTCAATGTAATACGAATACGACAGCACAAATATAGGTTAAGAAAAGAAATTGACTCTCGTCCAGATAGGAATACTATATCTATCTGACGAGAAGAGCAATAAAAAAAAAACTCCATAGGAAAGAACAGCGGTCATTTTTGCTGACTTATGATTGCATTCAATAGACCAAAGGGGAGTGTGCGGCGTATAAAGCGATTCTGCCCATAGCGAACCTCGTACTACATCTACTAATTACACCAATATATCCAATCCATTGACCCAATTCAATTATGAAACGAATAACCTAAGATTACCCTCCCCTAATATAACTTTACAAATCTATATAGCCATTCACACCCGACTTAAATTTAACATTTATGTAATTTAATTTAACGAAAAATAGAAATCATAATAAAAACTTAAAGAACAAAAAAAAAAGTGAATAAATGGAAATGATTTTACAAAAGAAATACATCAAATAAAATTATAACTAATTTAGTCAGATAAGAAATTCTTCTATTTAAAATATTGAAACGTTAGCATTTAGAGTTCTTTTGTTTAGAAATGTTCATTAATTATATATTTCTTACTGTTTTGAAAAATGTCCATAGTCTCTGATATCTTGTAATGGAAGGTGTTAATTCCCACGAGGTCATAAGGAGATCGGTGTGCAGTTAACCGTTGGTCCTTTATGGTTGATGGTATTCTTCCGGGCCTTGATGTCCTGGGGTCCGCAATATTGGAAAACAATGTTTCATTTTTTTCAACAACTGAAGGAATTGAAAGTGCATCTTTCAATCCCTTCTCCTCCAACTTAACACATATCTGTCTTCTCTTAATAATAATTCTTTAATCACTAAACTTTTTATTTCCAAACTTTTTCTTTTATATGTAACTTTAGGATCCAATGGACATCACATCATCGATGATGATGATCCTTCCATTGAGGTCCGATTTCCCGATGGATTTTTTTCATTGGCTATTAGTTTCTATTGTTTTCTCCTATCTGACCGTTGCTTATACATTTTAAATGCCCAAGGGCTAGTTTACATTTGGCTAATTAAAACAATCATTTCCATTTTATGATTAATTAATGTGTTTTCCAAAATTAAAGATATATTTTTATCTCTAAATCTTTTTAAGTTTTTGCTTTTAAAATACTTTTTTTTATTTTTAATAAAGTTTTATTTTAATAATTTTCTTTTCATCTGTGCGATTTTATATATATACGAGTTTAAGATGATTTTTTAATTTTCAATTTTTAATTCTTAAAAAAGAAGTTTTATTTGCGAACTTTTATTTTTCATGTTTAATAATAAAAAAAAAAATGTAACGTCGTATGTGCCCATTACACTTTAAAAGCAACTTTTTTGTTCTTCATGAACAGCATGCAACTTGAAGCTCTAATAATAGGGCCTGGCAACAATTTGACGGCACGGCTGAGACATTAAACTCTCGCGACAAAGTTCGCGAGTCTGTTGGTCCAGTGCACAAGGGAGCCTGGAGACAGGTTCAAGTCGGCAACGGCCCTTGACACTATCAGCTTCTCACAGCTTCAATAGTACAGTAGATATACTATCTCCACAAAATCAAGGCATGATCCCTCCAGCCACGTTACTTGGCGAATCGAACACTGATGCCCGCATAAACCGGCCTTGCATTTCAACTAGTAGTTTCCGCAATGATATATTTCATTTCTTCTCCACATGAACACTTCTTCACACATTCCACTACTCAATAATGCTGTAAAAATGTGGCATCAGTTTCGGAGCAAGGGAAATCCCAAACTTTGACATTCAGAAACTTTAATTCAGCCATTTTACAAAGTTCACAGTTGTTCTCACACAAACGTGATTTAGAACGTGATTTGATAGAAATCGTGCTTGCACCTACACTTGCCAAATTTTTTGAGCAAGAAAGCTGGGCTAAGGAAGCATGAGACTATGCACATAATTGTTAGTAGACATTCATCAAACATGGGAGATAGAGGGGAAGAAGGTCTTAATGAATATTAAAATAGTTTTGACAGTCGGAATTCCAGCCACCGTCACACAATACTATACCCAAAAGTGAAATGTGATCGCACATCAAAAATGTGTAACACAAATCTGAGCTGTAAGCTGACACGATGACTTCTGCGGCAGATTAAACATCATGTTTCTGTGCATTAGCATAGAAGTAGGCACAGCCAGCACATACAATGGACTATTTCTAGGCTTAAGCATTAGAAATAGAATGTTCAATAGCAGAGGTCATCTAAATGGCATATTTCTGTGCGCTAGCATAGTAATAATGCCCTCAGGGGTTTCAACACGCTAATATAAAACTACCAATAATTCTATTAATTTTAATAGAAAATTTAGTTACTGATTTATTATACATATATAATTATGTAAACATACTAAATATAATATATACATTAAAAGTATAAAATAGAAATTTATATATTTAAGAGTATATATATATATATAAACTTACTGCAGAAATATCTAATGACTCACATATACTATATGTGTGATATTGATATATATTAAGTGAAGTTCATTGTACACATAATAATATGATATATACATAAAGGATATAATTTTAACTTATAGCAGAAATATTTAGTGATATATATATATATAAACTATAAGTATCCAGTCAATTTAAAGTACTATATAGTTTTACATCCATTTGCTGTGCCAATTCTAAAACTTAAAAATAATATAGATAAAATTCTTTTTATATTAAATGCTTTTATTGATTGTGCATTAAAAAGAAATAAAATTGTTTTTTCAATCACAATTGGGAAATTTTAGATTTAATTTGAAATAAAAGCATGGAGAGGTGTTCAAAAATTAATTAAGTCAATCCCCATTTTTATAATAAGGTATTGACTTAATTAATTTCTGGACCTTCTATGCTTTTATTTTAAGTTAAATCTAAAAACTCCCATTGTAGTTGAAGAAACAATTTTTTTTTTTAGTGCACAGTCAATGAAAGCATTTAATATAAAAAAATTTTTAATTTCTATTATTTAACTTTTAAAAAAACTTTGATTTTAATATCTTATTTGGCCATTACTTAATCTTTATTTTATTCTCACAAATAAAACATAATTTATTATAAATAACTTAGATCCAAAAATTTCTTTATATAACACTAATATTTTCTCTAAAACTTGATTCATGCTAATTTTTATAGTTTTTCTAATTTTGTTAAATGAATATATATTATACAATATCACATACATATAATTCTATATTGGATTATTTTCACTCTTGCATTTATTATTAAATGTCTTTAGAAAAATTGAACTTTATTTAAACTTTTCAAATATTAGTAATAGTACATAGAGCAGTATTTAACAGCATATGGGCGGGCCTGACTAGTGACAATATTTGCATGAGAATTGAATCTTCAGCTTTTAGATTTGTGAGTACTAAATTTAAGATATGTTTTAATCAATTAAAACAGTCAGTAGAAATTTTATATATATATTTTATGAGAAACTTCATTTTTTCATTTTTCCTCCAGGGTAAGTTTAAAGAAAAAAATTAGAAATTAAAAGGATTGTCATAGATTAGTATATAAAATTATGTATTGATTACTATCTTGATAAAATATTTTGGTCATAATGTCACCTTAATTCAATATTTACAAATCTAAAGGTCCAATTTTGTTTACATATTAGTTTATCATTGGTCAACTCAGCAACACCTGGAGAGGCTACTTATATCATTCAAAATGTTTCATATACTAAACTATGTGCTATTATTAACAATTGATGTATTTGAAAATTTAAATAATTCAACATATAATTATAATACAATGCGATCACCACAAACTTTCAGCAAATAATATTTAATAACCATATTTTAGCTTTTATCTGGTATCAGATTTATATAATTAAGCAAAGAAATTGATTGGATTCAGAACATCAAGGTCATTTTTGAATTTTAGTTTAGGACAGTAAAGAAACAGTAATGGGTATTTGCCTTTTGAAAAGTGGATTAGTCTCCAAAAAATATAGATGCTGTCAAAAGATCCAAATCATTAAGACCAGGTCTAAGCTCCTCACTGACAAAGATAGTCACAACCCATAAATTAGGCATGCATATGAATAAAATAGCATTGGATGTGGATTTAATATGCATTATTATCTAGTACCCTCTTGAGTAAGCATTCACAATAGATGTAAGCTGCAATTTTTAATTAAGAAGTAGTATTATTTATTTAGTTTTTAGTCTACCTTTAATGGTTTTGTTTGTTGTGATGTTTTTTCTGGTTTTTAGCAATTCTGGGCAAATAATCAGAGATATCTAGAGTTTTTATAAATGGAAGACATAACATTATATAGTCACTGATCTGGTGTCAGATTTATGTAACTGTGGAAACAAGTTGCTTAGTTTTAGAATGTTAAGATTTTTAAATTTTAAGCTAGTAACTCAACAGTTTAATTCCAAAAAGATTCAGACAGACTACATTCTGATTGAAGTTTGTGGGATACAGATAAGATAGTATTTTATGATGATTTAATAAGCACTATTATCTTTCATATATTGATTATTCAAACTTACAATGAATATAAGTTGTAAAATATTTGATTAGAATCTTTAATGGTAATTAAAAATATGATTTTATATACACATATATTAAATTATACTATTATTTATTTTTAAATTTGATTGGTTGCATATATTTTCCCAAGAAAATCAATTACATATATTTCTAAGAGTATGATATCTGATATATTTGGTGTTAAAATATAGACAGAAATTACTATCTACTTGTGTGATATTTATATAATGTTGCATTAACAAGTTAACTATATATAAGTATATATACATTTCATTGTAATTATATTCAGAAGCTTTAAAATCCATCATTGCTGATATAAAAATTCAGGTGTTTTTAAGGTTCTTGAAGTATATGTTTAGAGACGGGTTGTGTGATTGTTTTTTTTTTTATATTTGAGGAATAATCTACAATATTATAGATATCAAAATGAAGAGTGTGCTGAAAAATTTGAAATTTGATTGCTTATATATATATAAACAGATATCCCATTAGTCTAGCATCATTTTTACAGAACTCTGCATATTTATCACTATTCTAACATGCAAATTTAAAACTTTTATTTAATCAACAGACTTCCAACGTAAATCTTTTTTTAAAAACTTTTTAGTAAATTTGCTAATTTATCTTCAATTAATATCTCCCAAACTGACCTTCTTTTGTTAAATTTTACCCTAGTTTTTCTTTGACATGAGTAAAATTAATTAAATTCATTTTTTTTATTATACATATAAATTAGGACTGTATGCTGTAATCTGTGTTACTTTAGATCTTTTACACATTGAAAGTAAAGTATGGACCTAGAAAATATTATCATTCTGTTAAATTCATTGATGGCATTCTCTTTTATGATGACTTATAATATTGGAAAGAGTATTTTGATAAACTTTTGAATAATAATACAAAAATTGAAATGATGGCTTTTAATGAGTTGTTCATTTTTATCTAGTCATTTAGATTGGATAAAGATATCCATCTTAGCAAAGTTAATTTCAATAAAAATTGTAAAAATGAAAAGGCTATAAGTCCTGATGAGATACCTAAAAAATTTTAAAGTATGGTAGTAATATCTTTATTTCAGAATATGAATTTTTTTTAGGAATATATAGAGTTATGCCACCTGATCTTAAAGGTGCTTCAGTTAATCTAACTATTAAAAATAAAGGAATATACAAGATTACAGTAAAATCATGAAATATCATTGCTATTCAGTACAGCAAAAGTATATACAAGAGCTTAGTTTAATCAATTGCTTCTAATCATTGACAAAAGTTTACCAGACATTCTTTTGGTTTTAGAGAATCATGATGATTAGAGAAATGGTTTTTATTCAAGATAATCTAAAAAATTCCTCAGGAAAAAAAAAGTATATTATTTTTATTATTTTTCAAAGTCTTCGATTATTAATCAAACAAAGTTATAAATTTTGTTGCTTGTGCACCAAAATTTATTTACATCATATTTATTCATATTGTACAGTTTCTATGAGATAGAATGGAAGGAAGCTATTATTACAGATGAAAAGTATGAATTATTTGAAATGAAAACTGGTATTAAACAAGGATATGCATTAGTTCCAAATTTGTTTTGATTTTTTTTGACAGAGTGATCTTTGGAACTATTTACAGGCAATTTCATGAAACAAGTATCAAAATGCAATACAGGTTTCATGGTAAAACTTTTCATTTAAAACAAAAGCAAAAACAAGAACTTCATCTTTTTGATTTCTAAATTTACAGTACACTGGTGATTGTATTATTCTTGCATATACAAAGACTTTAATTTAATAATAAAATAATTGCATGGATTTACTGCTTGGACGTTCATTAGAAGGAAGAGTGTCAGAAATGACAGAACTGGGTGTAATCCAAGAACCTTAAACTCCAGAGTCTGCCATTTTACCATTGAACCCAAACATGTAGAACATTTAAATAATTAAGGTTCAAATTAAAACTCTTTATCAGTTTGTTATTGGAGAAAAATTTTCACCAACTTTTAATTTGGTTGATAATCAACTTGAAAAATGAGAGCCAGTTTAAATGTCTTGGTAATTTTTTAAATAAAAGATAAACTTAGATGTTGAGATGCAACACATACCCTAATATATTGCTATTATTTTTAACAAGTTAAAAAAAATAGACTATTTTATTGCAATGCTATAAATATTGTAACTATATTAGTTATATGTAGGACTCAATTTAAGCAAGACTTAAATCTCCTATTGAGATAATATAAATAATTAAAAAAATAAGGATTCTATAAATATAATGGCAAGATCATAAAACCAGCTAATATGTTCTTAATCTTGCTCATTTTATGTTATCAAGATTGTCTAAAGATATTCTAAGGAAGTTCAATTTTGATTGCTTTCATTGAAAAAAAGTAGTTCATGGTATAATTAGAAAAGATGAAGTCGTTCAGAAAGAAAAGCTTTCTGTAGAAGAAATTAAACCGACATTATTGGGGAAAATATAGAATGAACAGATTAATGAGCCAGCATGCTCTATATGTGGACATATGTGTAGTTTATAGATTGATTTGTATAGTCATAACAAAAATCATCTCTAATGAATTATTAACAGTAACACATAACTCATAAACTTACTCATTTCTTTTCAAAAGCAAGTCATTTTATTCTATTCTAGAACTAGTGACTATAAACTTGAAAAACTAATGGACATAAGATGCTATAGTACTATAATGTTGTCATCATCAGATGTGGGCTTTTGTCTTCATCGTGGAGGACTAGGAATTAATGCTGAAACTAGTGTGCTATGCACTTTGCAGCCACTTTATATCTTTATACTATTTAAGCTAATAGCCTGAAATGGTACTGGTTGATTAGATATGCACGCTGCTTGATGGCATTATTTATGTACTAAAACACATAAAAATGCCGTTTACGTGGCCCAAAGTTTATGGCCTATAGAACAGTGATGTTCATATTAGCTGTTGTGGGCCTATATTGCGTTGCACACAAATATTAAGGACTGCTGATGTGCTTTGCGACCTTATGGAAATATGCACATTTCACAGATCATTACCATATCATGTGAGAGTGTATGGAATTCAACTGACCATAACTTTTGTAATCTGTGTTTGAAGCAATGACCTTAGACCCTACCTGATGTAGTATTACATACTAATAATTGTGAGCCTGTCGCCGTTCTTTCCTACACAGCTTGGAAGGTGAAAAAAATTGCAAAAGTGTAGGGTCAAACACAATTTCACAGAATTCTCATGAAAAGGAACATTTGCACGAGAACAGCTTTGAGACAAATTAAATGGTTGAGGTTGCATGTTGTTTTGGAAATCAGAAGCTTGGTTTGATCAGACTACTGCATTTTTGGATGATCCTTCAGATTATCAAAAACATCGGTCCCGGCCCTGCACATTCCAGTACTACACACTGACATTTATAATGTAATTCAAAAATGTAATTATTTGATTTCAGAAAAAGTTAATTCTTATGTTTTATAAAATAATGTTGGTTTGTAAATTGTTTACAAATATTTTGCAGAATGTCGGCCCGTAATGTTTATAATAGTGTCCTTTTTTCAGATAAAGAGCAGCTACGAGACAATAAAATTGCACGTTGTTTTGTAAAATTGTAATGTTGGTTTGATCAGAGTACTATATCTTTTGGACAATCCTTCGGATTGGCAAAACCATCGGTCCTTGGCCTCGCTGATATTTATAATATAATTTAAAACTAAATATTCCATTTTAGAGAATAATGCTGGTTCATAAATTGTTTAAAACTAGTTTGAAAAATGTCAATATGCGCTGAAATGTATAATGTAATTTTAAAATGTATTTATTCTATTTTAGAAAATAATATTGTTTTGCAATGAAAAGTTGGCGGTAAACGGCATTTTAATATGTTTTAGCACATAAACAATGCCATCAAGCATCGTGCATAACTAATCAATCAGTACTCCTGAAATAAAATAAAATCTTAAAAATTTAAAGCCAAGTTAATATATTTATATAGCTATCCAGATTTGATATAATTTTATGCCAATTGTAGGATCCTTTCTTCTCTTTGGATAGAAAAGTTTAATAAATAAATGACATATGAATAAGCAGATATTTTCACTTTATATTGGATACCATATAACATAAACATGACTGATCAGTAGATACTACTTAGTATATTGCTATAATATTTCCATCTTATGACCAGTTTCTGACTTTTGCCTTTATCAGTGAGGTCTATGATTTAAAACTGGAATTGATGCATTCATGTATCTACCAGTTCTCTTTTACTCTTTTATACATTGATAAAGGCAAATGCCGGAAGCTGGTTTGGGCATTGGGAAAGTCACAATACTATATTATTTGATGTCTATTAATTATTCAACCTTACAATAGATAGCTCTAGAATAGGATGAAAAGATTTGCTCTTGATAGTGCATTATTATTATTGGCCTGTCTTTTTTTTTTTGAGTTGAAATGGCCATATTCATTTGTGAATGGCTGCTGCTGAGCATCATAATAATGTTAGTTAAGATATATACTTTAAACTAAATTAAAAATCAACTTATCTATTATTATAAACTTCAATAATGCAAAATAGATTATAAAATGACAAATATTGTATTATTTATATATTGTGATGATCACACATACTGCGACCACATATATAAATATATTTAACATTAAATAATATTAAATATTGTGTTTTTTTGAATACTAGTAAAAGAATTAAAACCAATGAAGAAAGGAATCTCTTAATTAATAAAGAGAGGGAAATGAATCAAACAAGATTCTTATCTTTTACCCTCCAAAGTTCAGATTTTTAGAAAGAATAGAAATATTAAGGTTAGAAATATTGAAATCATATGTTTAGTTTAAGATCAAAAATGAGAAAGGAAATATAAATGAAATGGGAACTTAATGATTTAAAAAGTGGTAGTTGGGGAGTTTAATAAAATATAAGTAAAATTTAGAATACAACAGAAGATAAAGATCTGTTCTTAAAATTACACATTTTGACGAAAATGTAATACATATGTGAATGTATGTATAAAGAGAGCAAGGTTTATTGCATGTCAAAATGAAAATAATTTTATTAAAGAAAATAATTGATAAATAAATGTAAAACATTATATTATAAATTTGTATGAAATTAAAAGTAATTTTGTGTAAGTTGTTGAAAGCATTTTAAAGTTAAAAGTATAAAAGAAAACCAAGCAAGAGATCAAGATAAGGAAAGAATTTTGAGAAAAATAAAAGACATTAATTAATTAATTAAAAAACAGTTGACGGGGAGACTTTAATGAGAGCACTGTTCTGAGAAGTAGTGATTAGAACCTAATGGGAAGCAGACATTAAAGAAAAAAAAGGAAAGCTGAGTAAAGGACATCTTCGTAGAATACTGACAAACTGTATGAACATGAAACTAATCTACACAAATGAATCGTCAAGAATGTGTGGCTAAGAGCCATCACAGTTGCTGGTCGATCCAAACCCACCATGCTCATATGGTCACCTTGCCCTGGAACAACTGCCAGTGTAGCACCTGCCTGATGATCCGCCTGTCATGCCATTAACATCTTAGTATTGTGAAGTCACTATGTATAGAAGAAGAGATTCCATAAGCCAAAATCAAAGCCGAAGAACGGTCGTCTCTTCTAAAAAAGTAGAGGAAATTCCACATGATGGTCAGCAGGAACTATTTAACGTCGAAGAAGAAGAAAACCTAGATAAAGTAAATAACAGATCAATATATAACACATGTGCACATACTCTTCACATTAAAAGCAATTGCAATTCCAAATATTTAATGAGCTAGACATTAATTAAACTCTTTAATAATAATTGGAAGGAACGACTATAAATGGATACTTTATTTCAATAGATTAAAGACATTTATAGAATTTAACGCATAGATCTAATTATAGTATTATATTTAAATGATTTTATTGTATGTAAATATTTCATGTAATTTCTTTTTTGTTATTTTATTATTATAATAAATGTTTCTTAATTTATCTGTATCGTCTCGTTTCTTCACCATTCCAATTGTTTAATATATCTCGAGGGGATTTGGTTATAATTATTACTCCATTTGAGTACTAAATAACATGTGAGGATAGTTGTACAGTATTACTGATCCCATTAAATTTATAATTTAACCAAGTGCTATAATTCTTTAATAATTACAGCAGTCGAGAGACAGCTGATCGGGAAAGATAACCTTGTGGCAATATCCATATTGTCACAGGTTCGGTCAGGTATGGATATAAATTCGTTTATGTCTATATGTTCTCTTTGCTTGTGGTAACGGAAGGTGGATGATTTGAATTTAAGAATCCATATTATATATAAATAAAAAGGAACAACCTTCGATCATATTTCCATTACAATATATATATATAAACTTTTGATAATATTTTTTCTGCTCTCCTCAATGTAACATATATTATTGAGAACATTTACAGACTATTATACATAGGATTTAGTTAGATTTTATTCTTTTTTTTAACATACAACCCAATCCATTTATTTTCTTCTACTTATTTCTTTTCTCTATTCTCAAAAAACTGAAGTACACATTATGCAGCAATGGGGGAAAATGCATTTAAAATTATGTCAATAAGTTAAAGTAATAAAGTTTTTTTTACATTATGTAGTTTACACTATTGTTTTACATAATATTTATCTCTTTATAGTTACATATACATGTGATATTTACATAAATATTTATAAATAATATTTACTAATTATAATGCACAAACATATATTACTTGTCTCTACATTATAGAATACTATACAAATCTATATTCTTGAAATGCATTATATAATTTTTTATTCGTCTTTAAATTGGTTAATTATATAGATGTTTAGTATACATTCTTATATTTTTCTTTATTATATTTAATGTAATTAGTTTCATAGTTTTTTTATTAGAATTTTTTAATACCATGTAAAAGCTGCCTACATTTATTTGACAATATGTTTTGAGTCATATGTTAAATAGTAAATATTCAGTTTTGATTTAGCATCTCTTTTATTTGCTCTAAAAGGAAAAATAATATAATGGAACAATGAACAAAATATATGACAAATCAGCAATATATATTTACTATTTAACATTTGGTAACAAAATAGATTGTCCAAAAAATATAACATGAAGCAATAAAAAAAATAACTGTTCATTAATCTCATTAAAAATCGCATTCTATAAGATTTTTAATTAAGCTGTATTACTCTTGATACAAATATTTCTATCATTCTCAGAATTGTTTGTCTTTTTAAAAGTTTGTTATATTTTAGAATAAAGAAAATAATATTGTTATATATTTTGCTACCAGTATTGTAGAAATAAGAATGCACATTACATTCTTCATCTATTAGAATTTAATTTATTGGAGAAATGTATGAAAGATATCTGTTCTGTTGTAACATTGTTCTTCAATTGTTTGAAAGTGTATCTATTAACAGTTTAAATATACAAGCAATTAGTTTATGTATCATTTATTAATTTTGTTAACTTGGAGGAGAGATCATGGATGGATAAATTGAAAAATGGACAAAGCAGTAGCTATCTAATGATAATAGAAATTTGGAATGTTATTGTAGCACAAGAAAGGAAATAATAATTGTAACTTAAGATTAGAAATAAGAAATGCAAGAATAAAAAGATATATATTTATATAATAGATAATTTTCTACTTCTTCTTTTCCTATGTATTGATTTCTATTATAACATAGCATACCATTTCCACCTTCTTTGACACTTTATCAATACTTTTATTTTTATTATTTTTATTACACTAACAGTTTCGACTGTCCTGCAGTCATCATCAGAGCTACAATATTCAAATATATAATTATACAATTATTACACTTATCCACATATATATACATAATTAATACACAATATAAACAAAAAGAATTATACATTTTAATATTATCTTTATCAATAATCATTTCCCATTTTATTACCTTATCTTCTAAATAATTTTATCAATATTTTATATTAATTTATTTTATATCACTTTATTTTATTTTTTAAATATTATTTAATATAATAATTATAACTTTATCATTTATTTTACTATTTAATGCATATTATTATCATTTTTTTTTATATTATAAAATCAACTTCTAATCTTGTCTTATTTTTATTAAATATTTATATCAATTAACTTTACCCACATTACAAATTATTATTATTTTTATTACAAAAAATTACTTACTACTTGTTGATTCTATCACCAAAACCCAACTGACAAAAAAATTCAAAATTTGAATTTGTTTTACCCTTCCCCTATTGTCATTTTCTTTAACTATTTTCTTTTAACCTTTTCAAATTCTAATTATTACTAACAATTATTTATAAAATTATTGTTCTTAGCCTGAAATCTCGATTAAGACTTGGTTTTATATTCTTAATCAATTTTGCTTCTTTAATTTTCCTATCCCTACTATTACTTTATGGAGCACCAAAAATATTTAAAGAAGGGGTGCCTTTAAGACCAGTCATAGATGGTACAAATTCATATTTTGATAGAATATCTAAATGGTTATCAAGTAATATTCTTAAGAAATATATTAATGATACAAGTAGTTTTTATATTAAAAATAATAAAGAGTTAATAAATGAAATTAAAGATAAAAATGAATATAATAATTATAAGTTAACTATGGTAAAAATAGATGTAATATCAATGTACACACATATAAATGTGGAAGAAGCAATAGAGTTAGCAATAAAAAGATATAGAGATGATGAATATAAAGAAATTAAAATACCAATAGAAAAATTGAGAGAAATAATGAGAATTTGTTGTAAGGATATTACATTTGAGTTTAATGGAGAATATTATAAGCAAAATAAAGGATTACTAATAGGAGGGGCATTGAGTGGAGTACTTAGTAATATATATATATATGGAAAATATGGAAGATTTAATGATTAATAATAGTAATGGTCCAATTTTTATGAAAAGATATGTTGATGATTATTTATTGATTTTCAACAAGAGTCAAAGGCAAATAGATATGTATCTTGAGGAGATTAATAGGTTAAATAAAAATATAAAATTTACAGTAGAAAAAGAAAATGATAATAAGTTATCGTATTTGGATATTTTGTTAGAAAAATCATATAAAAATGGTAAATGCAAGATAGAGACATCTGTATATAAAAAAAGTAATGTAGATAGCAATATAACTAATTGGCATTCAAATATAGATGTCAAATATAAAATAAGTAGTATAAATTCAAGAATATATAGAGCTTGGTATTATTGCTCAGATAAGGAAGATTATAGAAGACATATAGAATTAATAATTAAAGAGTTTAGGGATAATGAATATCCAGAAAAAGTTATAGAAGAAAATATAAGAAAATTGGAAGAGAAATTTAATACAAGTAATGGGATAGTAAGTAGAAAAAATAAAATAGATAAAAATAAATATATAGGTATTAAAACTTGTAATAACAGTATTGTAAAAGGTATGAATAGAATAATTATTAGAATTAACAAAAAGTTTAATAATGTTATAAAATTTAAGATAGTGAATAAAAGAAGGAAGAATATACTTAATATAATAGATAATAAATATGTAAGAAAAGTAGAAAAAAACATAAATGGGTATATAAAAATGAATGCAAATCATGCAAAAGTAAAAATATAAAAACTAATTATGTGGGAGAAACAAAGAACTCAATTTGTACCAGATTAATTCAGCATAAATATGATAAGAGATCACCTGTTTATTTGCATTCATTAGAAACAGGTCATAGGTTTGAAAAAGATTGTATAAAAATAATTAATTACACAAATAATAGTAGGGATAGGAAAATTAAAGAAGCAATCTTGATTAAGAGTATAAAACCAAATCTTAATCGAGATTTTGGGGTAGAACAATAATTTTATAAACAATTGTTAGTAATAATTAGAATTTGAAAAGGTTAAAAGAAAATAGTTAAAGAAAATGACAATAGGGGGAGGGTAAAACAAATTCAAATTTTGAATTTTTTTGTCAGTTGGGTTTTGGTGATAGAATCAACAAGTAGTAAGTAATTTTTTGTAATAAAAATAATAATAATTTGTAATGTGGGTAAAGTTAATTGATATAAATATTTAATAAAAATAAGACAAGATTAGAAGTTGATTTTATAATATAAAAAAAATGATAATAATATGCATTAAATAGTAAAATAAATGATAAAGTTATAATTATTATATTAAATAATATTTAAAAAATAAAATAAAGTGATATAAAATAAATTAATATAAAATATTGATAAAATTATTTAGAAGATAAGGTAATAAAATGGGAAATGATTATTGATAAAGTTCATATTAAAATGTATAATTCTTTTTGTTTATATTGTGTATTAATTATGTATATATATATGTGGATAAGTGTAATAATTGTATAATTATATATTTGAATATTGTAGCTCTGATGATGATTGCAGGACAGTCGAAACTGTTAGTGTAACAAAAGTAATAAAAATAAAAGTATTGATAAAGTGTCAAAGAAGGTGGAAATGGTTTGATATGTTATAATAGATAATTTGTTGATATTGAATACCTTTATAAAATTGTAAGAGAATAATTTATATTTGGAATGTTTCAATAGATAAAAATAGGTTTTAGTTGGATAATTTATTGATCCTAAATAATTTTTTAAACAATAGTAAAAATATATATGAATGTTCTGTTACTTTTATGAGTTTTGTTCTCAAGATAATAGTTGTTGAATTGAAAATTGAGAAAAATTGAAAGAAACCTGCTATTTAGAGAAAGATATAAACAAGATAAAGATTCAATTTAGTAACTCTTTGAAAATAAAATCATAAGAAGAACAAAAATGGAAAAGTATAAACATCTAAGAAGACACACTTAGTTTCTAAATATAATAAATTAAAAAGAAAAACAGATACAACTAAGCAAGATCATAAGAAGGAGAAAATAAAGGATTAGAGAAATCATATAGAAAAGATAATTATTATATAATAAAACAACTTATTTGATGAAAAGGGGGAATTAAACAGTTATTGAAGCCAAGAGTAATAGGTTGGTAATAATAAAAAAAAGGCTTTCTACAAACTCTAGAATGTGTTTTGCCTTGTAAATTATTTTGTTAAATGAATGCCAAGTTATTAAAGATGAAATAGGATATTTCTTAAAATAGCTAGTTTGTGAGAAATGATTCATTTAAAGCTATTTGGGTATATAATTGCTACTGCTTCTATATTAGAAAAGAAAATTAGAAGCTGCAAAGAAATCACTATTTACTGAAATGAGAGTATATGAATGAAAGAAAATTTGATATAATCGAGATGAAAATGGTTGTCTTAATCATTGACATTTTAGAAATTAATGAAGTAAGGTAGAATAGACTGAAAGATTTTAAAGCAGAAGAAAGTGATTTGTTTTTCATATTAAGGAGAAATGATATGACTTTTGATATCACTGAGGATTTTACAAGAGCCTAAGTTGGATATAATTCTATGAAGGATTGATTAATGTGAACTAGATATCATGAACAATTATAATTCAAGAAAATAAGGAAGAAGTTGAAATTTTTTATAATTAGATATAAGCAGAATTTGCTAAAAATACTTTTGATCTTCAGTAAATTAAAAATTAAAAGTAAGGAAATATTGTTAATCATTTGTTGTCATAAAAGGGGAAGCAAAGCAGAACAACAACTAACAATTTTTTGTTAATTCAATGATCTTTTATTTGCCAACATATTTTGTAAACAACTAAAGTATCTCAATTATGCAGATGGATGTCACTGATTGAGCTTATAGGAATTGGATTGAACTGTATTATCCCATCCAGTAATGAAAGATTTCAATTTTAGTAACAAAATCTTGAACCATAGCAAATTGTGGAAAAATCTAATAATTTATATAAATTTTGAATGATATTTGTCTAGTGTGCTAAATAGAACTTAAAGGTTAGATCTATTGAATCAACTTAGGAAATTATTTTGAAATTACTAATTGATAATAAACTAAATGAACTTTTGATGTAAAGAAAAGAAATAATTAAGGTTAAGTTTAAACTAGAAAAATTATTATGGATATTTAGAAAATATGGTATTTGCCAAAACAGAAGATAGCCAAAATTTAAAAAGGATAAAAAGATCTTGTATGGAACTTTTTAAGAAATTCTGTAGAGTATCCAAGAAAGACAAAGAATAATATAGCAACATTTGTGAAGATATTGAAATTGGAAACAAGTTTGAGCATCAAGAGCTATCTTTAGGCATTTTGAGAGATCAAAAAGAGAAGTTTCACCTATGAGTAGGTGTATTGAAAATGCCAATGGAAAGATTATAACAAAAATAATAAATATCTGCAATGTGCAGAAAAGCTATATAACTAAGATATCAATCATGTACTTTGGATGAGATAGCATAGGAATCAAAGAATATTTATTTATGGAAAATGGTATCATGATATTCTTAAGATAATTGTCAAAGCTAAAGCCAATGGAATTAATGACTATATCAGAAATTATACTGCAAAACCGTTGAAGCACTATCATGAAAAAATGAAATAGTCTTTTTTTCATTTTAATTTTAAAAAAAATCTATGTAAATATATACAGGGTACTAATTTAACTCCTAGATAAGAATTTAATTAGGAATATTAACAATTACATTAAATTAGAGAAAGGTAAAAAGGAATGATGCACATAATACAACTTTTGTTTAATAATATGCTTGTAAAACTAGATTTTAGAAATATAAAATTATTTCTAAATAAAATAATGAATCATACTGTCATGAGACTGATTATCCCAATGAGTTGTTTCATTTAGAAAACAATGACAACTCTTCCCTTTAATTGTTACCAAAAAGTCCACTAAGTCTCAAATAAAAGGACAGTTACTTTTAAACACACCCATGTTTTTACTAATGCATAAGTTTTCCAAAGTGAAACTTACTTGCATTTATAATCAGATCGTCAATTATTAAAAGGGTTGGTATCTCATTAAAATATGGAGAAATATAATTATAGATATCTTCTATTTTGTACTATAAAATATACATATATTAAAGTCAGATTTTGGAAAATATTTTTGAGGACATAGTCTAACTTAAATATTCAAGAAACCATAATATTAGATGATGGGTCAGTTATAAATTTTAACTCTAAACCAATATACCCTAGTCAAAAAATAATTTTTAAAAAAAAATATTAATTGTATTAAATTAAAAAGAAAAAAAAATGATGCCAAACATAATAAAATTTCATTGATTATTTACTTGAAAAGTTAAAATTTTGGAAATAACTTAGGAAATTATTCCTAAGCAAAACAGGGAATCATACCATCACTATCTCAATCGAGGACTGACTAACCCAATGAGTCATTCCATTAAGAAAATAATGGATACTCACCCATTTAACTAATATCACAGATAAAGTCCATTAAATCTCACATAAAAAGAGCAGTACAGGTATTTGGAAACACCCTCATATACTTAGCCAATGTATAAGCTATCCAAAAGGAAAAGTATTTAAATTGAGTGTCAGATCTTTAATCATTAGAAGAGTTGCCACCTCTTTAAAATATGTAGATAGATAATTGTAGGTATTTCCTGATCCAACATCTTCAGGTATAAACATCAAAGTCAGATTACGTAAAAAAAAAAATTTTTCGAAGGAAGCTTAAATTAACTTAACCACAACAATTCCTAATAAATAAATAATAAAACCACGCAAAAAGTAGGACTCTAAGTCAATATCTTAGATTATATTGTAAAAGATATAGGGTAAAATTGAGGAATTAAAAGACATTGTTTTTATCTTTAGCCCCTTTTTACTAGGGGGATGTGTAAGATGTGGTCTTACATACCACCAAGAACCATTAAACACCCTAATTACTTTAACTCCACTACCCACAATAACAACATTCTCTACATATAATATAAAGCAAGTTATATGTATAGAGAGAATGCAACTCACATAAAATGTATTACCAAAAGATGAAAATATTCACAAGCATTGTAGCTGAGAAACATTTAATTGTTTCTATAATTAAATATTTAACAAATATATGATAAATACATAATCCAAACTGAACTGCAAAACTTAAATACTGATACTTACCTTTTTAAAAAGGCTCTTCCTAATTGTTGCTTAATATAAAACATATTACAACAATATGAGAAAAAAGATGATCAAATTTAGATGCAAATGAGAAAGTCACAAAAACAAAAGAAAGAAGTAATAAATAAATGTTTATTGTTATTAATCCACTATACATATAAGTTGTAACACATGATTTAAATAATTAACTCAATGCATGAATTCTAACTTCCCATTTTAGAGAGTCAAATTATCACTAAAAAGAACTTCGTTTTGATGATTAGCAAAATATATATACAAATGACCTCAAAAGTCAGATCAAAAACTCTTATTGGTTAATCAACACATATACTTTGTAGCGGAAAATTGAACTTGCCATTCGAACAGAAAGGTCTGCAGCCATTAAGGTAAAAACCTTAAACAAGAATATCTCATTGAGCATGGATAAAAGCTAGAATAAAAGTTTACAGATTTAAACCCAGCAAACTAAGGGATTTTAAATTTTAAATCCTTGAAATAGCATTAAATTTATTTGTCACTTCAAGAGTATTTTCAATCTTGATCCAGACAGTTAGATCAACTTTAACTTGAGATTCCCAATAGCCAATACTGTGCTATTCAACAAACACAAGGACTCTGATCAACTAATATAGAGACACAGACAACCTTGTACTGCTAAATGTGAAGTTATCTCATGGGAAGCAATTTGTCACCATGGAGTTGTAACTGCCAAAACCAAATTTGACTTGCCACAGCATCTATTCATCTATGCTGAAAGGACCACCAACTTTACTATTTGGATGTGAAGTTTACAACTTTGTATCTCAAGGCATGCTATATAAAAGAGAAAATTTTGATCACTATCATGTACGTAGTAGAACACTCACTCCTCACCAGTTGGATCATGAACTTTACCAATAAAGACATTTATAATCCTTTTAGGACATTTTCTTTTATAGACTTTTAATTTTTCTTAGGTTGACATCATGTTCTTATTTTATGTATCTATATTTTTTGTTCATTTCTTTCCTTTACTATAAATTGAAGGGGGGATATATAAATTCTTGCTATGTTAGAAAAGGGAAAAACATTATTAGCCTTAATTTTAAATTGAAATAAAATATAAGGTTAGGCATGAATTTGCTTGCAGATGAATTTAATCATCATCAGCATGAGAGGTAAGATTTTTTTATTGTTATACATTAAATACCAACACTGTTATTTGTTATTTTTTTTTTTTTTTTCATATGTCATAGCATCGGCCGGGACGCGAACCCACAACCGTCTGCAACCAACTTCTTGCTTGCATGGCGGCTGTGATACCTCTCGGCTAACAACGCTAACTATTTCATCATTTATTTATTTATTTTTTTTATTATACACCTGGGTCTCGTTTTACGCGATAGATAGGTTCCTCAGAAAACACGCGCAAACAAAATTATGCAAAAATAGACGTAACTTACATTGAAAAGGGGGGATGCGGTCTGTGATTTTTCAAAATTCACGTAAAAGCAAAGCACTAACGTAAAATTACTTTAAAATTCGCGCAAAAAAAAAATAAGGAAATAAAATATGACTAATAAAAAATTTCAAATTTGAAAAAAATTGATACAAGACAAACTTTTTTTAACTATAATATTTAATTTTATTCAAAATAATATATTTTTATGCATAATTTACAGTACAGTAATTTACATTTTTTTATACACGTTTTAATTATTATGATTTTCTGGTGACAACGTAATTAGTAATTAATCTTTGAGATGATGATTTTATTAATTGTTTACGAAGCTCGCGATATCCAGACATACAACCATTTAGCTCTCAGTTGGAATTTAAGAGCACGTTAACGATTAGTGTCATTAATAAGAAAATAATAATTGATTACATTCTTTTTTAAAAAGCAAAAACAGAATGTGATTTAAAATGCAAAATTAACACACACAATGTTTGAACAAATTTACATTATAATCTTGTAAAATTTAATATGTGTATACATAAAATGTGGAAATCATGATTTTAATTTCATTATTGCATAAAATCTTACTATTATAAAGCACTGAAATTACTAAGATGAAAGTCGAATTCCAATAATGTGCTATTACTTTCAATATAACGTAAGTGCGCGAAATTTATTATTTAAAGTAATAGCGCATTATCGGAAATCGACTTCCGGTGAAACACGAATCGCGTAACTTCAAAATAGTGTTAAATAAGTCCGCGTAAAAAGAGATCTAGGTGTATATGATTAATAATTTCTAGTGCAAATGATATTTTCTATCATTATAGAAACAAATCATTATAGAAAGGAGGAATACCATATCCCCACCATATTCTTAGTATGAATTAATCAATCAACATGTTTGAGACAATGAATTATGATTTTACTAAAGTCAAAATTAGCAAGCATGTGTATATATTGAAACAGACAGATCGGAGAACCGATCTTCGTTTCAGGTGTTTTCATGTACGGTAATTCAAACTACTGTTCGCCCGCAGTGAGATTTTGTCTATTTTAATTTATAATAAAAATTAGTTATATATATTCTATAGTTTATCAATCAATATGTAAAGATGCCGTATATAAATGTCGCAAACCATGAAATAATATTTGTGTGTGCGTGGTTTGCGAATTTGTAAATTAATTTAAAGTTTCAGTGCGGGCGTATTTGTTTTAAATTTTAGTTTTAAAATTGTATAAAGTCGTTTAAAAATACTGATCAAAAATCACATTCCTTTGATCAGTGTTTTTAATTAAAATCTAATTGCACAAATGTACAGAGCAATTAAGTTGTATTCAAAATTAGTAAGGAATTTTATATGTAATTACTATGTCAATTTAAAAATAGCGTATTAAATTAAAAGATGGCTAAAAACAGATAATTGATTGTTGGTCAAGCTGCATCGCTAGAGGCTAGAGAAAGTAGGCGGAGCCTAAAACAAAAACAAGTCGGGAAGGTCAGCAGTGGCAAATTCGAGAAAAAACTTACATTCTAACTTTGGTCGTGTTTGAGAGAGGTAGTCTCGAGACAACACAGCAGTTGAGTAATTCAAACATTTTATATTAAGAAGTTTACCAGTGAATCGCAATGTTGATGGGCTAAGTGCCAGGAGCTGGTCTCTGCCCCGCCAATATGGATCTTCGTGCCGCTGTTTGATCATGTTTCATGTAACTCACAATTTCCAACTTCCAACCTCTAAATTAGCTATGCCTTACAAATAACTTTCAAAAATGCGCGCCTACGTTCGTCACAAGCCAAGCTGGATGAAGAAAGAAGAGTAACTTTGTTACACGAACTTTAATTTTCTTCCGTGCTTAATGTTATCAATCAAACAAATCACATGTAAGTTTTATGTCATTTATAATGCTATTATTTAACCTGTCAGTAAATTTTCTTTTCTTTTTTTTAACCCTCTGCTCTAGTCTTTAGAAATCATTTATAAAATTGTAATTAATAGTAATAATATTTCAACTGAATGCATTTATATTTTCTTATGTTGCTTATTTCATAAACAAACATTGCCAATAGTAATATTTCCAAATCTGTGTAAACTAGTGTGTAATAATGATCAATTTAATTTAAAAGTAATTTCATGTTCTGAATTAAATATTCTTTCACATTCCGAGTTAGTAAATGTTAAATCACTTTATTATTCTATGTTAAGTTGTTATAAAATTACAATCTAAGTTTCAATCTTAAATATATATATAATAGTTTCAAAGTGTTCATTAATGTTATGTATAATATGAGAAATAATTCATTGCATAATTTGATACTATCGCTACCGCCTGTCAACCCGAAGGGTTAGAGTTTCAGAGTAAATTTAACTAATTATTGTTGTCACCGTCAGTTTAAGTCCGCTACGTTTTATTGGGGTAAGGATCTCAGCCTGTGGCGTAGAAACAGACTAATAGATTCCAGGTTTTATATAATTTCTTTTAAAAATCCGCTTCAAGTATTCGTCCTTCACGTCTGTGGCAATGCCTTCCCTTCGCTGAAGTCAGCGTCTCGCCATTCTACCATTGGGGAATGAAAGCAGTTTTTCTTTCCCGGTAATCTCTTGGATCACCGGGGTTCGAAATGATCCCGGCTGGTTGTCGTGTCCCGGAGATACTTGGGGGCATTAAGCCTTGTCAAAGTACAAGCCGCCCGGTATTCCGTTAATGCACCGCAATTGATTACTGTAGGGCTTTTGAATATAGGCAACCACCAGTTCATCTATCTTCCATGTCGTATTTATATAAAACCACCAGTTCATCTATCTTCCATGTCGTATTTATATAAAACCACCAGTTCATCTATCTTCCATGTCGTATTTATATAAAACCACCAGTACATCTATCTTTTATGTCGTCTTTCTATAAAACCATTCTCCAACTGTTCGTCTACGTAACGGCTCGAGCCTATTCTAATAAAATAAGTTAATAAAAATCTTTAGATAAATATTTTTCCAGCGTTCAAATACTCTGATTCTCTTAACCACCCGTCAATCATTTAACTACCCAGCTATTGGCATGAGTTTGTTTACTAAATAAAACGTTTACTAAAGACTAGTAGCCAAATACAAGAGGATTCATGGAAGTCTTACCGTACTGTTAACATTATATTTATATGCTGTATATTTCTATTATATAACATTATATTCATGTGCTTTCTATTTGTCTTATTTAACACTATATTTATATGCTTTATATTTGGCTTATTAAACAATTTACTTAATTAAATTTTGGTGTCCTCCACTTTATTACTCTCTAAGTCTATTTAGCCACTTACTGTCTGTATTGGCAACTTAAATATATACGTTACATAAATGACCGTTCCAGTATCTAGAGTCTAATAAATATATATATCATTAACTGTAAGAATTAGTCTATGTTCTGAGCTGAGCTAGAAAAGGGATAACCCTGTGCTGGTGTAAAGTCATCATCGGTTGGTCATGCCGGGGTTTGGGTTTGAATTCAGTTGGCGTTTTGGGAATTTATTCTTAAACGTGGACTGGGTTTGAACTCGGGTACTGTGTATGAGTAAGCGTGGTGGATTTATACCGGTACAATATATATAAATAATAACAAGTTTTAATTAATTTTTTTTTTGTTAATATATTGAGTGATTATTGTTTGAGGGGAAAATAAAGATTGGGTTCAGAAGTATTAACCATACTAATCAGAGAGTAGTTATAGATATCTATGCAAATTAATTGCTTTTGTTATAATGGTCATTGAATAAATTGTCATAATTGTGAATAAATTTGTTAAATATAAGATTTCAAATTAAAGAGTCATTTGTGTTTCTCTTTAGTCATTTATGAATTGATCACATGCCTGCTCAATAAAGATAGTAATGTGAATATTCCCTGAAGTAGAATATTATGTATATTCTTCCTAAGCTCGAATTCTGGGATAAATGTAAGTTAAGAATGGAGAAAAGAAATGAGTATACATGTATATATTTGATGTATATTCGTATGCTAATACATTATTTCGTAGGAGTGAGATCGGGATGGACACAGGTCTAGAAGTTAAGAATCCTAGATAAGCTTTCTCATCCATTCTGATGGCCTATCAGGTCTACTGTTATGTGAGATCAGGATCCATTCCATTACAATATATATATACATGTGTTGTGTTAATCTTGTAGCAGATTGGCATGAGACTCACCATAATAAATTGCATTACATGTTGGTTCATTACATTTAATTTTTATATGATCACATCTCCAATACTAGCACATAATTATTTATAAACAAAGCAAAGCAAAACTCCATATAGTAGCACAAGCCTTCTGGCATTTATTGATTACTCTGTTTAGCACAGGTGGCACTACTATATGGAGTTTTGCTTTGCTTTGTTTATACATTTAATTTTATATGGAGTTTTGCTTTGCTTTGTTTATACATTTAATTTTATAAACTATTTGGAGAGTTTGGTTTGGAGATAATTTATCTTTAGTATTGTTCAAAGTAAAAATAAATTATATCCAAAACAAGCTTTCCAAATAGTTTATAAAACTAAATGTAATGAACCAACATGTAATGCAATTTATTATGGTAACTGCGCTACAAATATATACATAAACACATTAAAACAGACCCTAATATTAAATCTATATTTTTAGAATGTGAAAGGAAATCTGCTCACAATTTCGATCCTCTTAATATTAAAGTCATTTGCACTCGGCCCAATGATTGCAAAAGAAAATATAAAGAGGTATGGTTTATTATAAATAACATCAATGCAATAAATAAGAAAGACTAGTGCATTGTATTAGCATTTAAATGATATATGTAAATTATTAATTTATAAATTCTATTTATATAAATTTATAATAGTTTATGAATATGACTGATGTAGTTCAAAGCAATACTTAGAAATAATATTTTATTAAATTGATAATCTTTCTAGAATAGTGCATTTTTACTATTATTTTTTGATTTATTATATAAAATATGTACAGAACAGATATCTGATGGCAAATTATTTACCACTAATAATCTTTCATATATAAGGAAAGCCTTTGTATATTTTATTTTATTTTCAATCATTATTGATCCATTGCAGGATGAAAGTCCAAGTTCATTTCCGATCTCTAGCCTCTTTGCCACATCACTCTAGTACTTTTAGTTATTTCATCCATCCATCTCACGTGGTCACTTTCTAGGTTTTTTATATCTCTTGGAATTCAGTTAAGATTTCAACTATCCATCTATTGTTATCTGTTCAGCCCAACTCTACTTCAGTCTTTTCATTCTTTCAATAATGTCAGTAACACCTGTTAGTTCTCTCACCAATGTATTTCAATTTCGATCTTTTTGTGTTATTTCTAACATACATTTCTTCATTCTTCGTTGAATGGTCTGAAGTCTCTGTATTGTTCTTCTGTTAAGTATCCAAGTCTCTGATCCATAAGTAAGAATTGGTAACACTCATTAATGAAAACCTTCCTTCTCAAACACATAGGCATATTTCATTTAATATTAAATTATTTAGTGTTAGTTCTCTCACCAATGTATTTCAATTTCGATCTTTTTGTGTTATTTCTAACATACATTTCTTCATTCTTCGTTGAATGGTCTGAAGTCTCTGTATTGTTCTTCTGTTAAGTATCCAAGTCTCTGATCCATAAGTAAGAATTGGTAAACTCATTAATGAAAACCTTCCTTCTCAAACACATAGGCATATTTCATTTAATATTAAATTATTTCTATCAAAACTACTCAACCAAGTTTTATACTATGATTAATTTCATCTATTATGTTTCTATCTTTAATAATAATCTGACTAAGATATTTATAGCTGTTAACTTCTTCTAACTCATCATTATTGTTCTTTATTTTCTTCTTTTGATAAAATACATTGAACATTACTTTAGTCTTTTTAAGATTTGCTTTTAATCCTACTTTTTTACTTTCATCTGATAACTCTTTCTGAATCTCTAAAACATTATTTGCAAAAGCAGCTATATCATCTGAAAAACCTAGATGACTTAAATAATCTCCATTTACTGTTATTCTCTTAGCATCACATTTTAATCCACAAAATACTTATTGCAAAACTGCTGTAAAAAGTTTTGGAGGTATAGAGTCTTCTCAATATTAGTCTTTTTAGTATCATGTAATTTAGTTGTTGGTGTTGCATAATAATCTCTATTTACTTTTATTCTCTTAGCTTCACATTTTAATCCACAAAATACTTATTGCAAAACTGCTATAAAAAGTTTTGGAGGTATGGAGTCTTTTCAATATTAATCTTTTTAGTCTCATGCAATCTAGTTGTCACTGTTGCATTTTCATAAATATTCTTCAGAATATGACAATATCCTGTTTCTATACCTCGATGATCTAATGATTTAATCACTGAAGAAATGCTTATAGAATCAAATGCCTTTTCATAATCTACAAATCCAAAGCATAATGGCAACTCATATATATTGATGATTTCTATAACTTCTCTCAATATTTGGATACTTAGCGGTAAAAAGCTAATAAACTCACTATGCTGCCTAATGTGCGTTAGTAAGTAGCCCATCCATGGTAATCACATAGTAAATTGCCTATCACAATCACTAATGTAATTCAGAGTCAAAGGGTATTTTATTGAATCCAAACTTCATTCAATACTATGAATAAATCTGTGTTTATATTTTTTATACTCATGATAAATATTTTCCATGTCTATATTCATAATGTTTAATGCAAATTCTCCAAACATATGTACTCTAATCATTCTTTTAAATAACTGAATGTTTATTTAAATATCTTAGAGTTTATGACCAAGAAAGAAATGAATTTATTTATTAATTAAACTTGGTCTTTGTATTTATTTTTGTATAAAATTATATCACTTAGCATATCTTTATTGGGCACATATTAATTGTAACTTTGATAACACATATACTTAGTTTGCATTCACCCTGAGATATTTAAGTAAACATTTAATGTTTTTACTGCAAAGATAGGACTCACTTAGTAAAAGATTGTCCAGAGAGATTATGTAAGGACTGCCATAAAAGAAAAATGAAAAATCATCAGTGTGTGACACACCAAATTTAACCTACACTACAGAGCATAAATGACACGGAAAAAAGAAAAGTGCCTGATAACGACATTACCACAATCCAAATAGCAGCAACTAAAAGAATTGGAAACACTAATAGAATAAATGTTCTACAAAACCAAGTAGCAGATTAAGATAATGAAAATAAACAAGCAGGAAAATTTCTTACTCTTTGCAATCCAAGGATAAGAAATCTTCACAGACTACGAGTCAAAGTAAAACCACTGCCACAGCAATGCAAATAAAAAAAAAACGAGTATAGAACATGATCTCTCAGTCAGTTCTGGGAATGAAGCATATATCCCAAACATTAATCAAAAGAAAAGGAAAATGAAGAAAGCCATAAACAATGGTGACAATTATATAGAAATAACCAATGAAAATGTAGCAGGAAAAGCTGAATCAAAGGTAAAAAAATGCAATAGGCATGATATTGAATCTAGAAAGGAAGTAAAGAGGAAAATTCCCATTCCAAAAGATACTAAATGGTCTCAAAAGTATAAATCTGTAAGCAGTAATTATTCAAAACCATCTAACCTTAATCTATATTCACTGGAATAGTGCGGGCTGTAAGCTTATAAGCCAATTAAATCAATACTAAGAGTTGCAATAATAAAATAAAAAATAAAAATAATTAAAAGAGACCAATAACCATTGCATATAAAATTATGTTAATTAAAATTTCAGGGTTAAATGTAAGAGGGATGAACTCACATAAAAGAGTTCAAGCTATTAGTGCATGGGTTGAGCAAAACTGCCCACATATAATCTGTCTCTCAGAGACCAAATTGCACTACAATTCTGAAGTAGATATAGGTAGACTTCTCAATAAATTTGGGTTCGTCATGCACTCTATATTGGACTCTCCCGCTGCTGGAGTGGGGATTTTCATACACAATAGATCTCCATTTACCACCTTTAAAGTAGTACACATCAATAAAAACTTAATAATAGTCACCCTGATCCATCAAGCATTCTCGATCAATGTGGTTTATTTATACCTATACAAAACCCAAGGGCTAATAATAAAATGGATAAACCGAATCAACATGTACTTATACACCAACCCACATCCCTCTGTGGTGTTTGGGGATTTCAACATGACATATAAAGAATTCACTAGTAGATATTTACATCTTATCAGTCCAAATCTAATGACTAGAGAAGGCTTCTTTCCATTGGATGCATTCTCCTTTTACACGATGAAATACACCTCACTCATAGATATAGTTTTTCATTCACCAGACCTCCATTTTAAAATAGAGCTGAATCTCCAGCCAGTGGTTTTTCCAGACCACTTTGCACTAAATATAAATTTAGAAATAGATCTGCAGCAACTCTCAAACCTGAATTGTATTAACACCCTTTGCATGCTACTTAAAACACAACCCCAGAAGCGGTGGTGTCAGAGGAATATATATATATATATTTTAATAAAATCCAGATACTGTCACTTCCACAATAGTTAATGTACTGCAAGCTCTTATCAAGAACTACTCAATGAAAAATAAACCACCAATGAAAATAATCAAGGAAATAGAAAAAATTAATAACTCACTCAAAGCCATTCCAACAATCCTAGCTCTGTCAATCTGATCTTACCAACAACAGTATAAAGACAAGCAAGCCATATTAGCAGAATACATCTCAAAGAAAAAGTCCAAAGTTTATCTAGCTCAACCCTATAATTGGTCAAGAGGTTACATAAGATGGGCCCTTGGCTATAGGGGGAAAAAAGAAAGCACCGTCATCCACAAATAGGAATGTTGAATGTTTTACGGGTATATACATGCTAAATGAGATTTATCAATACTTCAAAGACAAACTAAGTAATCACAAGACACAAACAATGATATACAAATTAATATAGGAAATGAACCCCAAAATGAGTTCTTATAAGCAGACATCCTAAACAAGATGAAAACCCTCCCCGACAGTGTCCATCCAGGGCCACACACTATTCTGAAGTTTCTATTGTTGCATTTCAGTAAGTTCACAATTCCAATTATATACAACATGATAAAACTTATCAAGACGCCGCCAGCAAATTGAAGGTCTATACCCTATATCACTTGTCCCATTCTTAAAGAAAACTACTCTTCCATTTCCATTGGAGAACCTTAGGCCAATAGCAATGTTGCCAATATTGATTAAAGTAGTAGAATCCATAATTAAGGACAAGATAAGGAGAAGATACTATCAAAAATCTCACATTCTCAGTTTCCCAAAAAAGATACATCCACTATGGAAGCCATATTGCTGTTCAAATTAATCACAGATCAAATCAGGAATTCAAGGAGGAGGAGGCCACTGATGGTTTAACTGGATATCACCTCTGCATTTGACTCAAGTCGCATAAACCAGCTTATAGATTTGCTAAGAGTCTATAAAGTTTCAAATCAAATTTTAAACATAATTCCTAATTTATTGAACAGTAGGGAAATCTTCATCACCCTCAATGGGAAAATTGCTTCAGGATTCAAGCCAGGAAACTCCATTTCTCAAGGATCCCCATTGAGCGCATTGTTTTTTATAGTACACATTAATCCACTATTGATAGAATTGGAAAACAAGATGCCAGGGATATACATCACATCCATTCAAAAAACAGTAGTTCATCTCACATAAATAGATGACATTGCAATTTTTCTCCCTCAAAGAAAAATCTTCCGGTTTTATTAGCAATACTGCAAAATTACCCAAAAGAATATGGGCTACAATTCAACCACAGTAAATTCTCCACATGGAGAATTTCAACTAGATCAAGTATAGCCTCTCTTTTTTCAGCAAAACCACACAACTTCTTTAAGGCTTCCAATGCATAAATTGGCAACCTGCATGAGAAAAATCATCCAAGATACATTATTATTGGCAATGCAATCTACTACAAAAGCATTATCAAGGGTCTACTTCTTGTTTCATGCCAAAATATCCCTCATTAACATATTAATCTACCCCAAATTGAACTACTACCTGCCTGCAGTCAATTATACAGGTGCTTTTAAAAGAAAAATCAACTTCATTTGTACCAACTTAATATGGAATGGAAATATAGCAGCAATTAGCCTCCGGAATCTGCAAAAGAACTCAAAACAGAACAGATTATCATTGCACTCTCCAAACTTCCTTTTTACAAAGGAGCATCAATACAGTACACAGAATAAAAAACAAATACCCAAATATCCAAAAATTTTAGAAGTACAGCCAACAGATAGACCTCCACCAAAAATAAATGGCTGGCTTAAAACTTTAATTAAGCAAATAATGGACATAGATAACCTAGACAAAAGAATTACTGGAGTCTATATAATCTTATGGATGCTGTAGGGCAGATGGCTCTCACACTTCTGGAGGCTACCAACAAATAAATAATACAAGAGTTCATACGCTGGTACTTAGAACCCAAGTTCTTAGACTTCCTTTTAAAAATCAATCTAGAGGCATTGCCAACAAACTATTTTCTCTCATATAAAAGAGGAGTTGCAAGAATAGACTCTACATGCAAATTATGTAATCTAGCTGAAGAGACCACTCAACATATGGTACTAGAATGTCAGGTTCTATAGTATGTTAGATATCTCATGCAGAAAGCCTCCAGAAATAAGAACAGTATATTCCACACATTAATTGAAAGTATACAAAAACAACAGTTCCCATCAATTCGGATTTTTACTTTTATGCAGTTTGCAGTTTGGTCAGTAAGTTTCCAGATTACTTTAGACAATCAACAAAAGACCCTCAAGCACTACTTAAGATCAAAATCACTCAAATTAAAGAAAGAGATAGGAATACAGCTCCACCGGACATATTTGCAGCTACATAGAGTTATATGAATAGACACATTATGATAATCTGTGCCACACTTAGCCGCTGGAACACAGAAGACTAATGAATGAACTAATATTCCTTAAACTATGTCCACAGTACCCAACCATAATAAGAATTATTACAAATCATTTATTGTTAATATGCTCCTAAATAGAGGATAGCTGGTAAATTCACCAAGAGTGAATAAACATTAGCACCATACCTCAAAATTCTAAACTCTTATAAGAAACCAACTTGTAAGAAGACTGTAAGTATAGTTAATGGGATTGAGTTATAATGTTAAGACAATGCACAATTATGATTGTAAAATGTAAATAATGACAGCAATATATAAAAAAAGTAACTGGACAAAAATCTTATAAATGTTCATTAGCCATGTATTGCCTTGATACCACAAATAAATAACCAATTTATTAAAAACAACAAACAGTTAATTATTTATAAGAACAATTAGAGTACATATTCAGCCATAATGTCTTTGGAGAAATTAGCATTACACATTATACATGAAAAATATTAAGAGTATAAGAAATATAAGCATAGATTTATTCATGGTTAATTACAATTAGGTTTAAATTTAAATTATTATTTATACTATTTATTTACTGAATGTTGTTTGGATTCAATAAAATACCCTTTAATAATTTTCAAAAGTTCAATTTATTATACCAAGGTTCTCAATCTAGTCACCTTCTTTTGGAATTCTTTCAGCTACATTTCTATTTTCTTTTATATTCTCTATAGAATTCCAATAATGATAATGATGATATTACCTCCATGTATATTATTCCTAGATGGTATCCAGTTATTGTCAAGTTCATTAGATTTTTTTTTATCATATGCGTATCCAAATTTTTAAATCACTTAGCATAGTAATGGCACATGTAAAATAAAGGATTTTATTTTCACTGTTATTCATTCCATTCATGATGTTGTAGATATTAATTTAAGAATGATCCATGTGCTTCCTTTACTGAAATCTAGTCACAAATCATTATTTGTTCAATAAATTCGTAAAACATTTATATTATTTATGTAAAAATATTGAACTCATCAAAGTAATTAATTTTATATGTAACCTATTACACAAATTATATTCATAAATATATTTTAAACTTTTGAAATATACAAAAAACATGTATTACCAGCAGAGTAAGTCTCTCTGAGATTAAAGTTCCAACTCTATCTGAGAGTCTGTGATCTTACATGATTTCTCGACCAGTCTTATTTACTAGGCCTTTTATAATCTTACAGTGATGAATTCTCTAGAGTGCATGCATACCTGGAAAGATTAACTTTTTATATGGCATATCAATACTATAATCAGTATTTGTTCTATTTTTATTTATGTATTTTTTAATTATAACTACTAATCTCTTTTAAATAGAGTTATTTTTTAATTTGGATCATCAATTCCCTTCAATCTCTAGTATTTTTTAATCAACAAATATGTAACTAAAGATAATCTTTTATACAACAAAAAGGAATTATACATATATATAATTCACATTGCATTTTCCAAATTATACATTAATATTACATACAAATTATTATCAATATTTTGCAACGTATAATATCCATTCATTAGCTAGATAACCTATAAATCAGGGGTCCCCAACCCTATGCCCGCGGGCACCAAGGCGCCCGCAGACCATTTTACGTGTGCCCGCCGCTATCCGAACACGATAAAAAAATATTTATCTGATACAAATAAATTTAATTTTTAAAATTTCTTATAAATTATTGTATTATATTGTAATCAAATTGTAGGGCATACTATACTTTTACAGCGTAAAAATATGAACGTTATTTATATGTTAAAATTTTATTTTTGAAATAAATATTTTTTTGTAAATTATGTGTATTATTAACAATATCCAACTGTAAATTTACATTGAAAAAATAAATGTTGCCCGCCACCTGGTTGAAAAAATAAATAGTGCCCGCTATCTGGCCGGTATTATAGAATGTGCTCTTAAGTGCAAAAAGGTTGGGGACCCCTGTTATAAATCAAGGTCCTATGTAGTTTAATGCAGTGATAGAATGTCAGATTCTGGAGTATAAGGATCTTGGATCGATTTTAATTCTGGCACATCTGGTGATTGAATTTTTTATGAAATGAATGAACAAGACTTCCTAAAAGGATGATTATTTACATTGGAAAGATATGGCAGCGGTAGAACACATTGGAGACCTAGTATTGATGTATTTCTGAAATAAAATTTTACAGAAGTTAAAAGATAGATCATCAAATAAACACAAAGCATATTATATATATTTGTGGTTTACAGATTAGTTTGTACAGCCATTGCAAAACTTATCTGTAGTATATTGTTATTTTTACAATTTTTTGTTTGGTTTTTTTTTTTTTTACTTTTGCATTTAGAACGATAATTTTCTTTGCTTGTGCTGCTACTATTACTGATGAAATTTACTTAAGTAATAAAAGCTTATAAATGATTCAACGTTTTAATTATTATTTAACCTAAAAAACGAAAAATTTACAATATATCATTTATTTAAGAGTTAAAATACATGCCAATGTTCAAATCAGATAAATATTTACGTACATATTTTGAGAATTTTCTGAATGTAAGTTGCATCTTAATATTTTTTATAAATTGAAGAGCAGCTTTATGTTTAACAAGGTATTTAATGTTCTTAACAACAGGTGTCCAGTGTTTTTTTTTTAAATTGTTGGCATTATTCTGTTTGATTATATCTATTTTTAAAAGAGGGAAGTGACGTTGGGAAATATACTTCCTGTTTGAAATATTACAATCCAAAGTTTATTTTTTCTCTCACCTTACTTTTTACACACCTGCACTGAGTTTTATCGAATACTAGCTATACAGACCTGTACTTGTTTTTGTAGAAAAAACTTAAACTTCGAACAATATTATAATATGGGTAAAAAAGTAATTAAGGATATCCCATTAAAAAAAGTTAAAGGTAATTATTTTAAATTCTTTACGTAACATTTTTTTATGCCAGTTTTTTTTTTTTTTTAATCTCATTAAATTTTTAGACAATGATCGAGTTTTAAAAATTAAATCAATATTATATTTTAATTAAGTTTACCATTATTAGAAGAAATTATAAGTTACTTGAACTTTCAAACTTCCTACACCTATCCAATCTAAATTTTCAAATTCTTAATGGACAAACTTCAGTCTCTTCAACTCTCCAACTCTTCCGCCATTCATATAATTGAAGATCCGAAAATGGAACGCTCAAAACCCTTGCTTGATGTCAATAATATTGTCATATTTAAGTTGACCTTAAATCAATCTGATTCCTCACAGATAGGGCTTTGAGCATTCCTTCTTCGTATTTTCAACGATATGAATGGCTTGTCCATTAAAGTTTGAAGATTTGCTACCTTAATATAAACTGAGCACTGATTGTATATATGCGTGGGAGATGGTAATCTGGACCAACTGATGAGTGCTGGTTCAGCACCATATTCTTTTATTGTATATCATTTATCTTTTTCACATATATGTGGTCATATGTATCGATTGTATAAGATGGATTGGATAGCTATAGGAAGTTTGAAAGTTTGAATTCAAGCACCTTATAATTACAATGCTTAGTACAGAAAATATACATGTATTTAAATATTAATTATTATAAAAATAAATGTGCAAATAATTGAGAAACTTTTATTGAAGAAGTCTTTTTTTTTTTTTTTACTATTGATATATTTTTATTTCACAATTAAGTAATCATCGTCAATTCATGAAACTTAATAACAAAATTAGTGTGAACAATGGTAGAATTGATAATTGATTACTTCTGATAAAAAGCTAAACTATTGCTGTTATTAATAAATATTTAATTTTTAATATACAAATGGATAGTTGTCTTGATATTTCAGATTGTAACTAAATTAATATGGAAATTTGAGCTGAATATTCATTTAAATTCACTCATCAAAGCCGGATTTAATTTTACAAATTGAGAAAAATATTACAATCAGGTACAGCAGGAAACAATTAGAAAATTTATATTAGAGTATTCTAATTTTTAAATGAGAAGGAGAATGCAGTTTATTACATTAATGTATGTATTGTAGATTAAGTTTTCTGCCAGGAGATTAGATTGAATAACTAGATAATTGAGTAGTATAAGCGATAGAATTTAATTATCAGTTTCTTAATTTAATATATCATCTCAATTTTAGATACATCACAAATGTTAATGATTCTCATTATGTTTATTACCAAATTAATATTTTAAGATATGTTGATGATTTTGAAAAGTGAACCTATTACTTTATAGTCTTTTTTTTTTTTTAAAAAAAAAAAAATCGGTTTACTAGGAAAATACCCCCCCCCCCTAAATGTTTATATATATATTAATACAATTTGATTTATAAGTGTCAAACTTTCTGCATTTTTATCTTTGATACTTACCTACTTTTAAGTAAATATTTTAATGATTATTACTAATCATTTATTAGACTAGAGGTTATATCATTCTTAGTCCAGAGATAAACTTTAAACTGAATTAAAGATTACTAAGCACATTGTAATAATTAAAAATCAAAAGTTAAATTAATTTAAGTTATCATAAAATACATTAGTGAATTTAATCAATAAACACACACACACATATCAATATTTAGTTATATAAATGAAATTTAACTTGCATTCATTTTTATTAATTTCTTGATGGCAGATTTTTAAAAAAAATACCATTTACAAATTTATTTACACTTATAAAATTTTCACAGATAGCTCTTCTATTTTAGTATTACTTAGCAGAAATCAGGACAAATTTCAGAGAAGTGATAACTAAGACATAATTCCTTATACACTTAAATCTTATTTATATAGTGATGTGTTTCCTTTATTGGAGCACAGAAGTTGATTCAACAGTTTAATTGTATAGATTTTTCAAATTCTTTCCAAACTTACTTTTTAGTCTTCTGAAAAAGATTTTCTCTTTTGAAAAAAATAACAAGCTTTTTTTTTTTCACAGTTTCTTTTTAAACATTTCTGTTTTTGGAACCAGATATTAAATATTTTTTGGATTTTCACTTGTAAGCAGGGATTTGTACATAGAAATATAATAAATAGAGCTTTATTTTGTCTTATCAGTTTTTATTTATTTATCACAATAGTAAAATAAATATAAAGAAAATATGTACAGCCAGTTCTCAGCTAATGTAAATAGTTTAGTTCACAATTTTTAATATAATTCATTTATGTGTAAACTGGGAAAAAAATTATCAATCTTTATTGCTGTGATGTGTTAATGTCAACCATTTTTATAAGTTGCCATATTGAAAACTTATTTATAAAATGTATCATGCTTGAAAAATCACATCTCTACTGCACTTTTTACAGTGCTTTATTTTAATTTTCTATGATAATTTTGTCTGCAAAAGCAGTCTTCTTTAAATCTAAAACCTAATTGCATTACATTATTTTTTTTATCGCATAAACATAAAACCATTTTAGTATATATATCTAATATTTGCTATCATAATATTTTAAATGTATACATACACAACAATTTTCATAAGCAATATGCTGAATGAATACACTACTTCAGTTATATACTATTAAAAAAACATTTTAATTTGTAAATTTAATAAACTTGATATGACAAAAACCATTTTTCCAATCTTGGAGTATCATATGCAATCATATTTAGAAAAAAAAAACAGTAATATATCGTCTAATCATCTATACTGCTCGTGGCGCTGTTGCTAGTGAAAAACAAATGGTAAAAGCCTAAAATCTGGGCTCGGCCTCTTGGGGCATTGTTTACGTGTCAAAACACATAAAAATGCCGTTTCGGCAGCCGCGGTCTTACAGGCTAATACAACATTTACGTATTGTATTAACCCATTGAGCTAGGCCGCTTTACATGACATCGCACAAAAATATTATGGCCTGTTTTGTGCTTCGAAGCTATTTACGCGTATTTGTTCTTTTCATAGCTGATTACCGTATCGCTTGAGGGTGTTTAAATTTCAAGGCGGTATGACTTTTTCAAATCTCCGTAATAGAGTAATGTCATTTCGATTTAAAAAATGTTAATTATTAAGAATTGTCATATGGTCCTCACCCTTCCCGAAAAAAAGGTTAATATGTAAAGAAATTGGCAAAGTGTATATTCGAACAGGCTTCGACAAAGCTCACGCGCTAAGTCACGTTTCAGCATGGTGGGGAAAATATTCGAGACCACTAAAAGATCTGAGACGAACGTGCAATTTTGAAACTTTTTTTCAAATAAATTGCAGAGTACAGAAAGTGTGTGAGATTGTTTTTTATTTTTATTTTGTCAGTCACACGTAATGTCCACTTTTTATTACAGCATAAAATCGAATAAATAATTTTAAAAAGTCCAAAGTTTGTGTCCTTTTTTTTTGTTGTTTTTTATTTCATTCGAAATTGACAAGTATTTGGATTCATTTTTTTGCAGTGGGGTTTAAATAAATGACGACTTTGGTTGACTTTTTGTTAAGAATAACAAATTACGAAATACACCCCACCCCCAAAAGCAGTTTATTGTAGAAGGCTAAAAAAAAAAAAAGGTAATTCGAACGAAATAGAAATCAAAGTAAAAAGTGAGAAAAAGTTGTCGCGAGAGTGGCGAATGTTTTGTGCACTGTGTTTCATCTCGCTCTGTGGCTACACTCTTGCAATCCATCAAAGACAATATCAAGAAAGCATCGACAATCTTTTCTGATTGCTGGAGGGGTTACAAAACTACAGAACTGAAGGCCGCTGGATTCCAACACCAACAATCAACCACCGATACCACTTTGTGGATCCTACTACGGGTGTTCACACACAGAATATTGAGCGTCTTTGTGGTCTTTTGAAAAAAGAAAACAAAAAGAAAAGAGGAACTGACAGAAAGTTGTTGGATAACTACTTGTCAGAGTTTATATGGAGAAGAATGCACAAGGATGAAGATCTATTTCTATCCATCCTATCTGATATGGCTGTTGCAAATAAACAGTAGACAGTGTTGTTTTTTTTTTTAATTAAATAGATTACATAAATAAATAAAAATTATTTTCAAAAAAATACAAAGTTTGTGTATTTATTTTTTGTAAAGTAATTATAAATTGACACAAACCATATTTTGATTCGCTTTGTAATTTTGTTAATAATAATGACAAAGTAAAAAAGTTTACTTTAGAAAGGATGGGAAAAAATAAATATTATGCGAGGGTAGGGGTGTAATTTTGATTGAATATTAATAAAAACAATTACGACAACTAAAAAGTAAATAATTGGAAACAAGTTCAAAAGTTGATTATCTTTTTTTAGCGCAGTTAAAATAATTTACTATTTGTGTTTAGTTTTTATTAATATAATAGCGATACGAAATCACCCACCCCCACAAAAAACAGCTGTTTATTGTAATAGACAAAAAAAAAAAAGAAAGGCTAATTCAAACATAATTAAAAACAAGTTGTTTTAAAAAAAAGTAAAAAAGGAAAAATAATAGTCAAGACAAAAAAAAAATTAGAATTAAGTCTAAACAATTCGCAAGTAATTGTATTCTATTTTTTTTTCGGCGGTGGGATTAAAAGAAATATTTTGACGTGGTAAAACGGTTCAAAGTTTTAAAATAATAAAAACAAAAAAAATTATATTACAAAAATTTGTTGAAAAATTTGGATAAAAAATAAAAAAAAAAAAGGAAAATGAATATAAAAATTTATTTAATAATAAATAAATCATGTTATAAATGAAATTAAAATTATTTTAATCAATAAATAATAAATCATGTTGTATTAAAATTAAAAAAAAAATTGGGGCCCGGTAACGTTATATTTCATTGATTTTGTCTAGCATCAACGCTCAAAGCGACTTTGCCCGGATTTCAGCCTTTTACTAAACAAATAGATATAATGTTACCGGGTTGTTTTTATTTTGTTGATTTATGTTTTTAATTTTTGGATTTGCTTGATTTATTTATTTTTTTATTTTTTAACCGGTTTTATGTATATTTTTTAAAAATAAAAAAATGTTTTTTTTTCTTTCTTTTTAAATAGTCTGTGTTTTTTTTTTTTTAAAAACAAACATTTCTTTTTTCTGGTCTTTTTTTTTCCAGTCTTTTTTATTGTTTTTGAAGAAACTTTTTTTTTTTTTTGAGAAACAAGGCTTTCTCGACAGACCTCTCTAAGACCTGTCGTCATATTCCTTACGGCGTTTTGACACATTTCCAACTCAGCTCTAATATACTTCACTGTAAGCTAATCCCGGCTTCAATAATAAATTAGCCATACTGCTTGCGAAAAAGTGATTCGGCAGCCCCCAAACCCCATTCCATGAGCGAATGGAACACCTTCGGTGACATTTACGCGATTGACATTCCATTTCAGATGTTTGACAATGCCTTAATTTCATTAAACTACCACAAAGACAGTTTTTCTGGGTGGGTAAAATATTTTTTTTTGGTTGAAGGAAGGTCTCCGCATCTGCTTCTGTAGCAGGTAAATCTAAAAACTATAACGCCAAATGGTTGTCTGACGTTTAACTGATTTGATCTTGAAAAAGTATCGGAAAGTGCATGATTTGATCATGAACTTTGCCGAATTGTGATTTACACTCCTCATTTAGTGAATTGTGACCTCTGACAATGAAAGTATGGGCATTTGAGAATTCTTTACAATTTTTACTAACTCACATAAATTACAATACATTTAACCAAATAAAAAAAAATCCGTTCTTATATACTTTTTGTCATTACAATTACAGAAACCTTCATATCATATGCTGTACAATAGTCAAGAGTAATATCTATAGAGAGTTTTGCATACTCGTTGCTAATAATGTTCAACATGCTAAAGATGTTGGTTGGGGTAAGGGTGCACTTCAATATCTTAGTGTTTGAACGGTTTACAGGCCATAAGATCTGTGAGCGGCTTTGTAAACAGCATATTTCTGTGCTTTAACATAGAAACAGTGTGGATGAACAGACAATGTATTACCAAAAAAACATTAAAATTCAAAAATTTAATACATTTTATGATGTGCCAGCAACCATTTTTCTGACTTGTGGCACTGTATGCAGTCATGTTTATTAATAATGGGTTTTTGGATTATATCAAGAGCACATAAATTTTATTCTTAGCTTTGCTATGGTATAATTGTATTATGTAATTAAATGCTTTCTAAATGTAAACAAAAAGAATTTAAGTGATAAAATGAAAGTTATCAATTTAGTAGTAACAGAAAAAAAAATATTGCCAAACATTCTTTTATTATCTGAAATCTTAAAGTTTGAAATGTTTTATTAAGAACTGAAAATGAGTAATGGCAAGTAGAAATGATTGGTTTCTGAAATTGATGCAGTTTTAAAAACATTAAAACAACTATAGGGGTCATAATCTGTTGGTAAAGAAACCACTATTTTGCTTCTGTTTCTATAGGAAAAAAGTTATCAAAGAAAAAGATGTTATCCACAGCATGTTTAATACAGATTAAAGTCTGGCATTTCACTATTTATTTTATTTATGGTACAATAAGTTTTTTTATATTTTTGAATGAATAGAAGTTAGCAAACGATATAAATCTAGTAAATATATACTGTATGTAAATGTATTCTGTCAGTTTATTATTATTCAAACCTAACTCAAAAACTTTGCGTGCGAAAATATACTTGTAAAATAATATAGGCGCTATTGCACCTGAATGCAAAGCTACTTTATATTTAAAACAAAATAAAATTATACTATTCTGCAAGCGCTTTCAAGAGACGTGCTCTCATCTTCATAGCTCTAAGTGAATTAATTATATGCAATTATGCATATAGTATAATTTTATTTTGTTTTAAATATAAAGTAGCTTTGCATTCAGATGCAATAGCGCCAATTTATTATTAATAACTATATTATTATTTTTGTAAAATTGTGCTTATATTGTAATCTTAAATTTATATATGTATACTATATACATAAAAAAGCATCTGTGTTATATTTATGTGTATGTTAAAAATACTGTACATGTGTTATTCAGTAAACAATACATACATATTCTGTTGTGATCAGAGGATTTAATATTTTGAGGAATAGGGAAAACTAAATTCTCTATTCCACAAAATATTAAACATGTTTTTGACTAAGATCCAAAGTTCATTGCTAGAAATTGGAAAATTTTATATTTAGAGACAATGGCTGATATTGAGACCGGCAATGAAAATAAACCTCAATGGGAGGCTATTATAAATAAAATTGCACAAGTATTACATCTCCATCCATTTAAAATGAATAGTAATTAATACAATTAGTCTAATAAAATAAAAGCATCAAAATCATTTTTACAATATAATAATAGTAAATTCTTAAAGGTGAATAAGAAAAATTTATTTATTCTTTTAACAAATAAAGATTATGAAAGTAAAGTTTATGAATAAATTAAAAAATTAAAATTTAAACATCATGAAGAATGTAATTTAAAAAGATAAAAGTATTGTTTCAATACTAAGACATTATTAAAACAAAGCAATTAAAAAATTTGAATATAACAAGATTTATTTAACAACAGCTATTCCCCCAAGAATTTTTACAAATATAAAAATACATAAAGAAAATCAACCTCTTGGACTTTTATTGATTTTGGAGGCACTTTTATAAAACAGCAAAATTGATAGCAAAGTGGTTAATTGACCAAGTTGGTGTTGGCAAATTTGCTAACAAATCATCATTTGGATGTGCTCAATTTTTAAATTCACAAATGTATAATCTTAGCAACAAACTTGCCTCTTTAGATGTAATGGAACTCTATGTTTCAGTGTCACACCCACTATCTATTAGTATAATTCATGACATTTTAATTAATTTAAATTTTAATAAGTACTAAATAAATTTTATTGTTGATGCTCTTAAATGGATGGGAATATTACAGTTCTTTTCAACAAGGAATTTATATAATGAAACATGGTTAGCCTATGGGGCTACCATTAAGTGGAATAATTTGTAGTATAATATTAAACCAATTTGAATTAGCTATCATTCCCAAAAAATTTGCTACAACAATATCATCTTTGTATATGTGCTGCATAGATGATGTTATCATCTATACTGAAGAAAAAACAATTATTGATATATGGGATGAATTATGTCAATTATTTTCTTTGGTTTAGACTATAGAAAATGAAGATACATCAAATGGTATAAAGTTTTTAGATATGTATATCCAACATGCAAATGCACAAATAAATTATAAAGTGATTTAAAACTTATCGATGATCACAGTGTAATTCACGTGCATTCATGTACTCCAATTTCACATAAATTGACTGACTTCAAATATTTTTTTGTATAGAAACTATAAATTATGCAAATTTGAAGCAGACAGAAAAGACACAATTGAAAACTATATAAAAGACTTAGTCAATTCAAGTATCATATTAATATATTAAATAAAACTGAAAAAGTATATTTATTTTTAAATATCAGGGGTATTAATAATAATATTAATGCATGAATCAACCTTCTTTTTGTACCACATATATCTAAAAAGATGAAAACAAATTGCTCAAATGAATTCAATATTAGTTTTAGAACTCTTAATCTTAATCAAATGTTGAACAACACTAAAGAGAAAATTGTCACCAGACCAATCTCTCCAAATAGTTTATAAAATTAAATACAGTGAACCAATATGTAATGCAATTTACTATGGTGAGTCTCATGCCAATTACATTAAAAGTTTAGTCCAATACAAATATATATATACAAACCCACTAAAACAGACCTTAATATTAAATCTATATTTTTAGAACATGAAATTAAGTGTGGCCACAATTTCGATCCACTTAAAATCGATTGCGCTGAGTGCAATGATAAAAAAAGACTATAAAGAGATTTGATTTATTGCAAATAACATCACTGCAATAAACAAGAAAATGTTCTACATTGCATTATCATGTAAGTGGCATGTTTAAATTATTTAACTTATAAATTCTATTTATATAAAACTATATTAGTTCTATGAATATGACCGACCTGCTCAAAAGCAGTGCTAAGCTGTAAATTTTTTGAACAAATTATAATCTTTCCCGCATAGTGTACCATTTCTATTTATTTTGATATATATTGTTATATAATTAACATAACTTTTTTTGGCTAATTCAGATTGACTTGGAACATACTTTCTAGAGTAATCATAATCAAATATCCATTTACTGACCAATATTGTTTGACTAGCTAAGTTGGTTATTGATTGTCTACCTAAATCTATAGTGCTCACATCTGTAAGTATTGCAGATGGATGCATTAACTATACATGCCAAAGTTTTTTTTCCTGATATTAATTTTAAATTGTAAAGTAGACATTGAACTTGGATTTTATTGGAATATGATATCACTCTGTCAGAATAATGATTGTGAATGTTTCTGTTATTATTTATGGTAAAGATACTTTCATTTGCCGGATCCACTTGGGATTTACTTTACTTTTTAGCTAATTATACCTATATACTAATTTAGTAATCATTGGATGATTTTCCAAGTTGATATTTGATTGCTATCTGAAAACTAGTAATTCTTCAATTATCAGAAATAAAATTTACTTCACTTTGGATTTGAAATTTATATCATAGGGCAATAACTTCTGGACTAAGATTAAAGTTCTTACTAACTACGAATGTTGAAGAAAATCTTAAAAAATATCTTTTGTATTTTCTATTGAATGTATGAGTAAAGTACTGTTTTTTATTTATAAATCTTTATTGCTACATGCAATACGCAATATATGACAACAAGGGTAGTTTTGATCTATCAAACGTAAAGTAATAATTGATAAAAAGTCAGAGCTTTTTAATAATGCAGGACAAAGGTCTTTAGAGAAATAGTGAAGTTGATATTCATCAGTCTTGCAAGTTTACAGATGACAAAACTTTGAACAATACCCTCTAGCTAAGGATGGCTACAGACCCATTTATTAACTAATGCTAAATGATTAGTTCGTTGATGTCAGCTAACTACTTGAAAAAAAAAAATCCTAAGCCTCTTGATGAAAATAATTCCATTTGGTCTGGATTTGAGCTCTTAAGTCGTAGGCATGACAGGTGATGAGTTATCTTTGCATTATGAAGTTCTTTTAATTTACATATGTATAGGTTAAATTACATATAATTTAGTAACGTCTATACGGTTTTTATAATCTGTTTACTTTATGGTAGCAAGTTATTTAAAGAATGATATACCACAAGGTTCTGCTTGCCTTGAGTTCTGTTTTATTTTTAATTTATGTAAATGATATAATTTAACTATGTTTAGAATCAAAGATTTATGGTTTTGCAGATTATATTGTTTATCTTGCTGCTATTTCATATACAAAATAATTAATGATGATTTATTTTTAATTAGAGAATGGTAGCTTTTAATTTGCTTATCAGTTAATCTGAATAAAATAAAAGGGATACATTTTTTAATTTTTTTTTAGAAATTTGTATCATATTCTCTTAGTATTGCTATTTGTAATAATTATTTTTTGCATTGCAATAATATTTGTACTTCTGATAATATTTTGGTAATTATTGTTATTGAGGTATATTTATTGATTCTAGATTACCTTGGTTAAATCATACTGCCTTTTCATATTGATTTTATTTGTTTTCCCTTTTGTAAATTAAATTATGATTTCCATTTATTTAAGTTTTTACCTTAAATCAGCTTTAATTTCTTGTTATCAAAGCTTATTATATTATAATATCTGTTTGGGGGAACTATTCTTCTTTTGCAATGTCTACTTTATTGGTTTTATAGAATTAGATAATATATATATTGATAGATTTCATGCCACTTCTGCTAGAAATATTTATAAAACTCATAATATACTGGAAGTTATTCATTTGTATTAGTATAGTTTTAATTCTTGAAATATATTTGTAGAAAATCTCATTTAGATCTTTGATTTTCTGTTGTAAATACATGCTTATGTACTAAATATTAATTAATTATACGATTTTTTTCTTCAAAACTTCCAGTTGGGATTAGTTATAATAGTCATTTTTTTGCTTCAAAACATCCAGTTGGGATTAGTTATAATAGTCTCAAGTTATTTAATATGTTTATGCAAGAATGTTCTTTGAATTTAACTAATACAAGTTATTAGACTTTTACAAAATATTTACATCATTGGGAATATTATGTTAAATAATATATATATTTTTTATACATTAGATTTTATATTTTATTTGGTATATTTAAACTCCTTGCTCATTTTTTTTTTTTTTTTGTATGTAGTTTATAGTAGTATTTATTTATTGTTTACTGAATAAATAATTAAAATAAATAGAAAAGAATATACAAATAATTTTTATAGTATTTACAAACTTTTAATACAATTTTTTTTTTTTGTTGAGTCTACTACAAAATATAATTTTGAATATTACAAAATATTAAAGATTTTTTTTTTTATTTCAATCTCAAATGCACTGTTATTCTTTAGCTTAAAAGCAAGTAGAATTTTAAAACAGGCAAAACTCATTATATATATTGCCACACACAACAAGCTAGAGTAATCAATGGATGCCAGAAGGCTTGTGCATAAAATCCCCATCTAGTGCCTACTCATCCAATATCTCCAGACTAGTTTCTGGCTTATGGCCTTCATCAGTAAGGAGCCTTGGATCTGAGAGCATTTCACCTAGATCTTAGGATCTAATGCAACCCTCCAGCAACCACCTTTTATCTTCATTTAACTACAAAACTATGAGTCTTAAATTGAAAACACCTTAATGTTTTCAATCCAAACCCATTAGCCTATATAGTCATATGGGTCTGAACCCAGTTCAGTACCCATACATTTTGGTGTCTTTGGTTCTTTAATAACCATAGCCACCACTATCCTATTAGGCAGCATAAGAGGTGGTGGTCATGTGATGTTTATTGGCTTAAAACCAATCCTACCTAATAGGATAGTGGTGGCTATGGTTATTAAAGAACCAAATACACCAAAATGTATGAGTACTGAACTGGGTTTAGACCCATATGACTATATAGGCTAATGGGCTTGGATTGAAAACATTAAGGTGTTTTCAATTTAAGACTCATAGTTTTGTAGTTAAATGGAGATAAAGGGTGGTTGCTGGAGGGTTGCATTAGATCCTAAGATCTAGGTGCAGTGCTCTCAGATCCAAGGCTCCTCACTGATGAAGGCCATAAGCCAGAAATTAGTCTGGAGATATTGGATGAGTAGTCACTAGATGGGGATTTTATGCACAAGCCTTCTGGCATCCATTGATTACTCTAGCTTGTTGTGTATGGCAATATATATAGTGAGTTTTGCCTGTTTTAACAACAGTTATACACAAGCATAATAGATGGTGGTCATGTGATGTTTATTGGCAATTAGAATTTTATTATATAATTTAGTTTAATCATGGACTCACCATTTATATGACTACAATATTTCTCCCAACATTGAAAACTATTATATTTTAATTTTACATATATTTTATAGGCTATCTCATCTGACTAGCCTAAATGAAACAGATCATTACCCTAAGTTAATATATTTTAACTAAGACTGAATGATAAAGGGCAATCTATCTGAATAATAATAATAAAAAATTCTAAATCTGTTTGTGATTTGAAAAAATTTCCAAAGTTCATCTGGTCAAGAATTCAAACACCAAATTATGGTGACATGAAAAGTGTTAACCATAATAACATGCGACTTATATAACTGCACAGCATTATAAGTAAAATTGATTTATAATAGCTTTTATTAAATTTGGTTAAGTTTGATCCTATTTTTTAAATTTATAGAGGTGCATTCAGCAATAAAATTAACATGTGTCATCTTAGAATTTTTAAAAAAATCTATCATCTTCCTTTTTCTGTTTTTATGTCTGTCTATATTCTTTCCTGATACCTTTCAGCAGCCAACTTTTTGTAGATAATTTAAAAAAGATGATGTTTTCCTTTAGTTTGTTTGATGCTTACATCTGTTAATTATTTTTATTGTTTAATTTTTCTTTGACTTTATTGACATATTTTACATTCATCATAAGAAGTTAATCTTTAATTCATTCATTGATTTTTCAGTATGAAACAATTCTTTTATATTTGGAGATGATAGGATTCCTGTCATTTTTTTTTTTTACAGGTTGTATAAGTTAATTGAACATTTCATGTAAGAGTTAATTCTATGGATAGAGTTTTAAACTAAACATTAAATATGAGAAGAAATTTGCTTTAAAGATGTAATCACAAATTATTAAATGGGGAACGATTATTATTATTTTTCACAATACTCCTTTGTTAAGAAAGATTCTTCATTTACTAATTTTAGGTAAATATTTTAAACTAAATTGTAGTTCTGTGGGAAGAATCCAATAAGAATCTTACTTCATACTATAACATATTTCAACTAAGGAATAACCTTTGATTGCATTTAATAGTAGTGTAGTATGACATGAAGATAAAACTGGTTAAAAATTTTAAAATAAGTAAGGTTTATTTTTTTTTTTTTGTGATATAGTAGTTTATTATTTGTATTTATATATTTGACTACTTCCATCATCTAATATAAGTACTGAATGTAAATAAATAAATAATCAATCAAAATAAGATTGAAATGAATAACTATTAATAACTATATTATAATATTTATCTAACCGGCTAATATTTATTGAACCGGTTTTCATTTTTATTGAGACAACATTATGGACAAATAAATTGTATTAGATATTTGACCATTGTAGTAATTAAGTAAGTATTGAATATCTTTAGAAAAAGTTAACTTTATATTAGATGATAGAAATAGTTCAATATATAAATACAACTGAAATACCATCATCAAAAACCTTCAGGAAATCAAGATGTTTATTATATTTTGTCATAGCTTAATCTACATATGTACTATTCTTACCCAATCTTTTTGACAATTACTGTTATTTCAGATAAATATATTAATTTTTAATAATTATTAGGCTAGAGATTGGTATATTATTGTCAACTCAAATATAGATTTTAAAATAAAGATATGTATATATATATTTCCTTATTATAAATTATATATACACAGTTTTATTAATATTTTAACTCCCATTTTTTTTCCCACCCTTTATATGCTTAATATTAAATATGTGGTATACATATATTTGAAAGTTTGTGTTCAACACAGTTGCACTTCAAACAAATGAATAAAGACATTAAGAAAAAAAAAGAAATGACCCTTAAGATTCAGTTTTGCTAAATTACTATTATCAAGTGGCTCTGGGAAATTCAAATATCTTTATCATTGTTTATTATTTATCCTTCATATTTTATCAGAACAATATTAATGATGATTAATGTTTTTTTAAATTTGTACATTAGCTTTATTAATAACTATTTATTAGGTAGAGGTTATATTATTTGATTAGATATAGACTTCAAATTTAGTTAAAGATCAGTATACGCCCTCTTATAAACTAAAAATTAATTACGAGCTCTCATATATGAAATTATTTATATTAAAAGTATTAATTAAAACATTTCAAAGTACAATATGTTCACAATATTCTTTTAAGATTTGCTTATCTTTATTGGATAAAAAAAAAACACTGGCTTTCAGCAATTATATATCTGTCTACAGACCAACACACACTTATGTATATAAATACAGTTTTCTGATTCTTCCATATATGTGATTGCTTATTATTTTAGCATTTGTTATTTGACTAATCAAGCTGCCATTGTCTGAGTAGTAAGGTGGTTACAGTATGTGTTGCTAGATAGTATTATCATTTTTTTTCAGCAAAACCAACTCCTCTTGAGTCACTTGGGTTACTCAGTTGATAGGTGAGATTAGCTGAAAGGTCAGAATTGTAATACTAAGTAGCCACATATACAGAACAAAAATTATTCTCATCTTTTGTCTAGAAAAGATTCATTTTGAGGTTCATATTGTAATATGACTTCGATTTAGGCTGCTATGACTAGACAATACTTGGGTACAGATATAACTGACTCCCAAGATAATGACTTATTTAGCCCAATCATAAACTATGGTGAGCATACTGAGAAACATCAGTTTAAACTCTATTACTGACAATGTTAATTCCACAACATTTAATATTTCCTGCTCATCATTTGGATATAACTCATGATACCTAAGGTATCTAGAATATTTATTAATTCTTCTTGGTTATATTATTAAAGACTTGAACTATACCACTAGCATTCCAGGTTTGAACTTACACTCTTTTGTAAACATCCTGTTAGTACTGAATCATAACTATGCTATTCATGAAACTCATTAATAATGTTTCACTATTCAGTTAACTTGATGAAATGCATTAAATGAAAAATGAATAAAGCAATATATATATATAACAATAACAGTTTTATTCCAGTAGTAACATGCAAATTATTTCTACATTATCTCAAACAATTGTTATTACAACCCTTGACAAGGTATCTGCATCACTAGGTAATGATAAACTACATTACTTTTTTTATATACATACTAAAAAAAAATTTCCTCTGAGACTTATCAAGGTGAAAATGGGTAATATATAAAATATAAATATATACTTTATTCTAAAGCAAACATACAATATTTAGAGTCGGTGGGTTAATATAAAGAAAAACTGATATGGGTTAATGATTAACAACAGAAGAAAAAATAATTATAAATGTTTATATAATATAATGAAAATATAAATAATTATTTTTATTTTTAGTTTTTGTTTCTCTTTTGCTGGCAAAAAGGTAGTTATAAAAACTGACACTTTGATTGTCCATAATAAGGTTCCCATTTGTCAATGGAATTTTAACTTGAGTTCTTAATCCATTGATTACTCCTATGCAATTTATGATGGGATTATAATAATAATTTTATCGATGTGATTTTGCAAGTTAACAAAATGACTCATGGTATTTTTTCCATGATTGATCTGTGAATATCTTAAAGTTTGGCTGGTCGTTACTAAGTTTCAGTAAATTTTCTTCTCATTTGGTAAGGCACATGTATGTATTTATATATAGTAGACCTGGGATGGAGCTAATTAACTTCTTTATGTTATGTCATTTCTTTTTATGTGTGGGCTGGACAATGTCATTTTTTTTTGTGGAATTCCATGTCGCCAGAGATGGACCATGAGCTTTTTTTAGTAAATCAATTTTATAACATTTAATTTATATACATATGAAACTCACATTTTTGAATGATAATGCATTCTTAATTATGTTGTTGCAACTTTTCATGTGTATATATATGCAGTCTGGATGGTTTTCATAATAAAATCTGCTAGTTTACACTTTATTAACATGAATGTATTCTGCTTCTGAAACATGCTTTGCTAACCTAAATTTACTGTGACAACCATCTTTTATAGCTTATCAAACTTAATTCTTTCAATCCAACTTTATAATATGCATCTTAATTAAACCTTCTTCCTTAACCATTAGCAATCCTTGCTTATTAAAAAGCACAGGGAAACGAACAGGTGATGATTAAGCCTAATTGGAAATAGAAAAAGAAAAACAGAGAAGATAAGAAAAATATTACTCTTTTTTAGTAATACAAATTTATTCCAAAACTCCATATTTTTATAAATGAAATTTAGTTAAAAATTTTATTGTGGAGTTAATAACTTTTACAAAACCGTTTCATCCCTCTCTCCCCCAAATATTAATTTTATAATTAATTAACAAAACTCCTTTTTTCCTTTTTTTTTTTTTGTACAGGAATATTTGTTTGAGATACACACACATCAAAATAAAACTCAACTCATTTACTGAATTGGAATTAAAAATGCTGTTAATTATTTTCATATTTGACTCTTGTATTTAATGCTTGTAGCTAACTATGCATGACTACAATATATATGATAGTTCACTGTTTAACAAATTGTGAAAAAAAGATGATTAGGAAAATTTATGAGTAGCTGAAGAATAATCTATGTAATGTATTCCCTATATCAGTGATGGCAAACCTATGGCCCACGCTCTGGCACTTCGAATTTTTTGCTAGCATGTGAACTATTTATATATCATAATTTTCTTCAATATTTTTTTTGTTGCTAAAATCTGTACTAATAAAAATTTACTGTAAATAAAAGGTAAAATAAATAAATATAATATTATATTAGAATTCAGTTTACAATTGAACTCTTATTAGAAGCAATAAATTGTGATATTTTAAGTCAAATAAAGTTGTGCCGGTATATTGTGATATATTCTATAAACCTGCCAAATGATTCCAATAAAACTAGAAAGTAAACTCAGTAAAATATTTTATAACTCTTTGAAGTAATTTTTTTTCAAATCAAAAGTAAAGTAATCAAATGGTTTTCTATCCTAATCTTTTTTCACCTAAACATGTTGACACCATTCATTTTTTTAATGTAATCAAAATCAGGAACAAAGTAATGAAATGAACCAAATGCGGAATCAATATTATCAAATAACATTTTTTTTTTTGCTTGAAGTTTTGCTGTAAAAGTGAAATGATAAATCTTTGATTTATAAAATTACTAAAGCTCATTTAAAATTACTTTTAAATAAATTTGTTATTCATTATATTAATATGACTAGTGAAAATAAAAACAAAAATTATCAAGCTGTAGAGAATTTCAAAATTGATGGACTGATGAGTATGGAATGATTAACAAAGGTGACATGGTGATAGTATGTATTTTATATTTTGGAACAGTTGTATTGAGAACATCATCGGTAAAATGGCATTATGAGACCAATCATAAATCGCTCTGTGATGAATAAAAAGAATATATTGTCCAGGCATTTAAAAATATAAATATTCAATCAACATCTATAATGAAATTTATCAAAAATCATTCAAATATAACTGCGGCTAGTTTTTTAGGTACTTATAACCTAATCGGGCTTGGCCACTTGATGGCATTCTGGCTTGCCAAAACACCTAACAAATGCCATTTACAAGGCCTGACTTATGGCTATAGAAAACATCTAATGTTTGTCTTAGCCATTAGAAGGCCGTTAATGATGACGTAACGCAGAAATAATACGGCCTATTTCTGCTTCGCGACAGTTACTGTGAATCCACACACTTATCTTTCATGTACAGTTTGATATATATGTGTGTGTAGTTTGATTAGTCAAATTTTTACAATATACGTTACACAATCTTTGTATTTGTAATGAATTTAAGAAACCTGACTTTATAGTAATTTTCCAAATGGCCACACCCTTATTTAGAGAAGGTGTAATGTGTAAAAGCTTGCTGAGGGTACGTCAACAGAATTCGGCTGAGTTCGCGTGCAAAATCTCGTTTTCACGTGAAATACCATGTAATTCATAAAATGGCTGGCGATTGTGTAACTTTTTCCGCAGTTGCCAAAAACAGAAGCTGAGTATTTCTGCTGTCCAATAAAAATATACACGATTTTTTGTAAATTTCATAGAAAGCACATATTATAAACATGTTTAATAAGTAAAGAAGACATTTATATGTGTTTGTTGTTGTTTAAAAAAGTTTGAGTTTCTTTCTTTTGTTTGACTATGGTTACAATTTTGATATTTTTTATTTTAGCATTACAAACAACAGAACACTAACCCTAAAACTAACCCTAACCCTAAAACTAACCCTAAAACTAACCCTAAACCTAACCCTAAAACTAACCCTAAAACTAACCCTAAAACTAACCCTAAACTAACCCTAAAACTAACCCTAAACCTAACCCTAACCCTACACAGTTGTTTCGTTATGTAGAAAGCAATAATTAAGCGAAAGACATCGCAAAAAAGTTCTAGCAATCAATCAATTAATAACTAAAAAGGAGGAATGATGATAATTTGTCCAAAAACAGCAATTTAAAAATAAAAAAAAAGGTTGTCGTTTACTAAATACAAAATTAAAAAGACATGAAAAAAAAAGTTATAGCAATCAATAAATTAATAACCAAAAAAAAAAAAAACCAGCGATTTAAAAATCACACGGCCTCGTAAACCGTACATTGTATTGTTTTTGACTGCCAACAACGCCATCAAGTGACCAAGCCCGATTATGTTATAATTACCATTTTTTATTTCAAATGTAATTGCCAATCATGGAAATCTTTTAATGATAGAGAATATATGAAAGTGCCCCAGTTCTTTTTGAAGATTTTGAAAACAAAGCAAAAATTATTTAGAGCGTAAAAGATTTATCATTGGCTAGAAATACAGTTAAAGAAAGAATCCTGCAAATGGCTAACAACATTACTTACCAACAAAAAAGAGATATAAAATCTAGTTTAATTTCTTTCTGCCTTGATGAAAGTACAGACATAAACGGATCAGCTCGTTTGGATATTTTTATTCACTATTGTGTTGGGAATAATATCAAAGAAGAATTGATCAGTTTAACCTCATTAATAACAACAACAAAAGGAATAGATATTTGTAACATAGATGTTGCCAAAATTATATCATTAACTACAGATGGTTCTTATGACTGGAAACAAAATAGTTTCTCAGTTTATTTACCAATGATATTGGACATACAATTTTGGGTTTTCATTGCATTATACATCAGCAGGTTTTATGCACGAAGGCCAACTTTAAGCCAGTGGATGATTTTATGGACATTGTGACTAAGTTAATCAATTTTATATCTACACATTGAGTGAGGTAATAGTATACTATGATTTTCTTATGTACAACAATGTTCGATGGTTAAGTTGAGGAAAAATTCTTCAAAGATTCATTGAGTGTTTAAAAGAAATTAGACTGTTTTTACATAATGAGAAAATCATTGAAAAATATAATGAATTAATGAATGTTGAACGGTTTTCAAAATTAATATTTTTTACTGATATATGTTCACGTCTAAATGAATTAAATGTGAAACTGCAAGGTATTATAGCAAGACAATTGTTGTCATGTTTGATTTGATCAAAGTATTTGAAGTTAAATTATATATTTTTGATGTTATTTCTTATACTTCAAATATTTTCCAAATCTAAAAAAGTTCTTGACTGATTTATAATCACACGAGATACCAGATCAAGTAAAATTGACACAAGACTTTTGTGCTGTTATTCAATCGATAATTGATGAATTTTCTTTAAGATTTACACAGTTCAGACAATTTTCAGAAATATCAAAATTTATTTTATACCCAGGCATAATATCAATGGATAGTCTCAAATTAAAAACTTGAGTGGCTTAATTTGAAACATATGGAAATGCAATCAGTTGATTTTTAATCCAGTTCTTTATGTAAACAGAAATTTGTTGACTTGAGGAATGAGTTAGAAACAATGGAAAATGATCGATTATTGGATATATGTAAAAAGAATGCTGAAGAGGAACTACTATCTGCTTGGAATGCTATTCCTGAAACATTTAATTGTTTAAAAAAATTAGCAACCCGCAATATTATCAATTTTTTTCTCTAAACATGTATGTGAATCATTATTTTCAGAAACAAATTTAATTAAAGACAGTTCGAGAAATAGAATGACAGATGAATCTAGTTCAGCATGTACATTATTAAAAATGACAAAATATATAAAATATTTGGAATCCAATGTACAACAGCAAAAATCTCATTAAATAATATCTATTTATGTTGATTTTGTATGTTTATTTCCAAAATTTTGTTTTAATTACTATTGATTTTTTACTATTACATTTTATTCAACTTGTGCTTATTTAGATATTTTGTTTAATTATTATTGTTATTATTTTGTTTTATAAGCTTTTAAAAAACTGCAATAATTAAGTTTATATTTTGATTTAATAACTGTATGGCATGCCAATCATCCAATAAATATTTTTTGGAAGTTTTTGGCATGCACATGCAAAAGGATTCACCACCACTGCGTGTATCAATATACATCATTTCAGTTATATGCTATGTAAAAAAAAAGTAAATAAACAATAAATAAAACATTAAAATTAGTAAGGTTAATAAATTTTATAGCATAAAAATAGTCATTTTTTCATCTAGCACTTCCATATGTGATCATGTTTGTTAACATTTCTTGAGGTAACATTTAAAGTAAGTACATTTTAAGCTTTTTTTTTTTAAAGTTTGATGTGATAAAGTATTTTTTAAGCATAAAGGTAGACGTTTTATGAAATTTAAAAAAAGACAAAGTATCTTTTTTAAATAATAAAATGAAAGTTATCAATTAAATAATGGCAGAAAAAAGAACTGCAAAATGTTGTGTTGTATTGTGCCAGAGTGCTTAGGGTTTGGAGAGTTTATAAATAATCTGAAATAAGTAATGACAGCTAGGGATGATTGTGTAGATTCTAAATTTGATACAGACTTATAAACATCAAAATAAAGTGACTATAGTCTGTTGATAACAAAATTGCTATTATGTTTTCAGGAAGGGAGGGAGTAATTAAAGAAAAAAAGTGTGTTTAATTAGTATGATAAGTTTTGTATTATTTAAATTTGTTTTGAGTTTATGTGAATGAGTGAATACACATGGAAAATATGTATATGTAAATGTGCTCTCTCAATTTTTTTATTGATAAATACATTATTATTTTTTAAAATTTTGTTTAAACTATAATTTTAATTTATATATGCAATCTATACAAATAAAAAAAGGGTCTGTTATATATATATGCATGTTGAAAAATATTGTACAATAAAAATATGCATTGTAATCAAAACTTATCAACAAAACATGAAAGGTATTATCTGTAATATATAATGTACATGAGGCTGGCTTGGAACAAAATATAGTGGATATTGTTGTTTCATGATATGTTTAGAGGTAAAGTATATGTAATTTTATTTTGAAAATATTAAAACAATAATTAATCAGGAAATAAAACCATTTTTTTATTTATTAATTTAGAAAAGTAATTAAATTAATTTTGATTATTCATATTTTTAAATATTGTTCTATAATTTGAATGAAACACCTGTGGAATTTGTTCATTCTTTTTTAGTCTTATGATAGGTTAATAATTGTTTTCCAACAACATTTTTTTAAGAACTAACTTCCATTAAAACTAGAAAGATTGGAAAAAGAATGATGATCATGAAGAGAAAAAGAATGTTCTGAATGAAGTAATGATTGATTTGAAATAGCATCTTTGTTTTTGGACTATTGTGATGAGAAAGTTGGACTACAATACTCTTTAAAGCCATCCATTGCCAAAATAGAAAAATATTTATTTGTGCTGTATGATAGAGCAGTTATAAATTGACTAGAGTTTGAAACTATATTCTGTTATTGCATTTGCAGGATGTTAAATGGTCATATATAATTAAGTTGATTTGATGCTGTTATAATTTTTAAGTGAATCAGGAAATTGAAAATAAATTTATTATTCATCTTTTATGATAGTACAGTGGCTAATAATAAAGAGTGTAAACTACAATGGGTTCTTGTAAATTAAAAGTAAAAAATTTGAAATATGTCTTGGTAAATAGAAAACTTAAAATGTAAGGTGGTGAATGGCACTAATATATAATTAAATTGTTTGAAGCTACTTAAATTTTTTTGGTTGATTATAAAAATATTAATTTTTTTTTTTTACAAATAATTATTGATTTGAATCAAGGACCACCTTTTTAATCAATATTTCTAAAAGAAGAGGCAAAGAAATTTAATATTGTGATTTTTTTGTTTTGTTTTGATCAGATATGCAATAGGTGATTTTTAAAAATAAAAATTATATAATCACTCCAACATGTACGTGCATATTCCCTTAGATTGAATTAATTCATGAATATTTTTATTATTATTATTATTTTTTTTTACCAATTACCATTGTAATAGGTAATAGTGAAGTTGAGTGGGCAAGTAAGCCATTACAATATGTATGCAGCAGAATAATTTAAAAATAAAGATATGCATATTTTAAAAAAGTTCAGTGTAAATATACAAGCAAGTGATTTGCATACTTTTGCCTATATAACATAAATTTATTCTACTGTAAATATAGCAATATTTGTACATAGTTTGTTATTAATAAAGGTTTTTTGATTTGCATTTTCCCAATTTCTTATAAAATAAAGTAGTGAGTATTTAATAATATTATTAATGTAAAATACATTTGATTATGTTTATATGCATTTAAGTTAAAACATTCTAATAATTTGTGTACAATATTTCAAATATAAAGAGTAACTGTTTGATTTGCACTCATATGTTAGACTATTTCCTTTTTATTTTAATTGATAAATGTTTTTGGAAAAAATCAAACTTTATTTAAACTTTTAAATACATTCAATTATTAGCAATAACCAGGACTCCATTAAAAACAATTAAAGGAGCCCAAAGTAGTGATTAGAAAGAAAAGAAAACATGTAAAAGCAAAATATGCACATATCTATGAACATTAAAGCAAGCAAAACTCTCCATACAGTAGTGCCACTCAGTGCCAGCCAGAATAATCAATGGATGCCAGAAGGCTAGTGCATAAAATCCCCATCTAGTGCCTACTCATCCAATATCCCCAGACTAGTTTCTGGCTTGTGGCCTTTGTCAGCGCCTTCTGGTATCCATTGATTACTCTGGCTGGCACTGAGTTGCACTACTGTATGGAGAGTTTTGCCTGTTTTAATAACAGCTATGTGCAAGTATAAGAAATGGCGATCATGTGATGTTTAGTGGTTTATCTATGGACATATGATTGATTGAGAAAAGACAAGAATATTGGACAGAAAGGAAAAACTAAAAAGAAAATCTAAAAATGTTGCTCATGTAATAATGGCAAATAATCATTTAAGTCAATATAGTATGATAATCCATAATGTTTGTCAAACATTCATTAACCTTGCCCTTAAGAAAAGTTTGGTAGAGTGTCACTTTAAATTCAATATTTATAAATCTAAAAATTAGATATTTGATTCTCATGCTAACAACATCTAAAGAAGAGAATAATATCATTGTTAAATGATACTATCAGTTGAATGTATATAAAAAATTTAAATAAAGTTAGAATTTTTTAATGACATTTGACAATTAAAGCTACATGATGGAAATAATCTAACATAATTACAAGTAAAATACCATCATAAATAAATATTCATTCAAACATTAAATGTTTGATAAGATAACTACATTGATATTTCGAGATCAGAGGACTTCGAGAAGTGAAGCCAATGCAGTAGTTTGAATTAGCTCAATTGAATTGGTAATATTATACTATATATTTATATTTAAATTTAATTAAAGTATACAATATATTTTTGAGAAAATACATTTGACATAGTAATATCTTAAATATGAAAAATAATTGTCTGATGGATAAAACAATAATACGAGATTTGAAGACTGAGTTCACTTAAATTACTGAGTTTTACAAAATGTTGTTAATTATAACCACAATGGGAAGGCTGTGAAATGTCTTGTTGATGCATATGTTACTTTAGCCATTGTTCAAATTTTAACTCAGTAACAAAAAGCTTATGCTATATGATTTGTACATTATACAAATCCTATACATTGTATGGGATCCCATTATTTATAGGGCTGATATTGTAACATCAATAATAATAATTGAATGCAAAAGTTCATAAACATTTTGAGTATGCTGGGCTGTGATTCAAGGATCTTGAGCTCCAGAATCTGCTACCCATGCAGAGCTATTCATTAATAGTGAACTAAACTGCTTGGTAGCTGTCAGAATGTTTCATATCAATTAAGTATTAGCACATATTAAAGAAATTTGAAAATTATTGTCATTTAGGTTTTATAACATATGCTTTGTGAAATGAAATATAAACTGCATGGGAAAGTATGAATTACAATTTACTTTCAGTTATATTTTATATCATTTAAGATTTGTGTAAATTTAATCTAAAAGGATTCTTGACGTATTCTCTGGATTAAATTATTAATTAAAAAAGATATGCATAAAATTTTTTTATATAATGTACATGCATATATATTAAAATGAATGATTTCTAATTGTACAGATAAATGCACCTTCATGATGTAAACACCCTTTAACGTTTCTAATGCAGTCTAAAGTTGAAAGGCTAGAATAAATTGTTGTCCATGTTCAAATGTTATCACTTTGGTGTCATAGTTTTTTATTGCCTAGTTATTCAAATTGCCATTAGGTATTCAACTTACCCCATAGAGATAAATACCCAATTTGACAGGCTGATTCAAAATTTATTACAAAAAGTTGCTTGCCAATATATTTAAAATTACTTCTTAGAAATTTTTAGCTAATTTTGTTTACTAAAAAACTTCTCTGCACTCTTTTTAAGATTTCAAATTATATCACCTGATTGATATTTTTTAGTTTCTCCTGGCGATATTTATTTAAAACTTTTATAGACAATTTTCTGTCATTCATTTAAATGACTAAAAAGTAGTCATCTTTGCACATTATATTGCTCCATCTCCACAAGTTACCTGCTTTTTAATATTTCAAATTCTATCCATTTTGGTCTTTCTAAAATTTTTTAAAAGTCAGTTGTATTCAATGGTATGTTTTGATTTTTGCTACTAAATTGCACATATCTTGTCCATATAACTACATATAATTTGAACTAATAAATTTGTGTTTTTTACAATTAGAGTTCATTATTTTCCTACATTAATTTTTTTGTCCTATTAATTATTCAAAAAAAATTGAAAGCATCAGAAACTTGTTGCAATAATAATCTTCAAATATTGTTCTATAGATTGATTTTGTAATTTATGGAAACCATTTGAAATTTGAAAGAATTATGTAGGGTAGATAGTTTTTAAAAAAATACAAATTACAAAAAAATTTTTTTTTGGATATAATTATCTTTATAGCAAATGTTTAATAAAAAAAACAATATTGGAAGGAAATATAAAAGATTGCTGTTAGGAATTATTATTATATGTTATCAACATTGATTCATGACAATTATATGAAATAGCATTCTGTTTATTCATAAAATTTTCAACATAGTATAGAAAAATAGTTTGTAATTGCTTTTTTTAATTACTGCATAGTTGAAACTAAAAATTAATAATATGATTGTTTAAGTAATATCATTATTATCATCCTATATTGTTGAATATTATTAACGAAAGGAAATTAAAACTCAATACATAATTTCACTTTAAGATGGGATGTTTATCAACAGTTGAAAATATTGCATCTAGCTTTGGATCTGAATTCAGTAAATTTGTACTCATTAATAATCAGTTAATATTGAAGCACTAAGAAAGTATGCCAAAAAATCTTTATTGTTTATCTTCCCCTTGTTATTATATTTGCCATAAAACAGTATTGATTTGCAATTTTCTTAGAAAATGTTATATACTAGTAAGAGAAAGATGTTCTTAGTGTGGTATTATATACTAGTACTTAGTAATATATTTATATTTTATATTAAAACACATTAATTTTGAACTTAGTATGTGATAATAAAAATATTTAATGAGATTAATTGATAATAATCTTGCCATTTGTATTTTCTTTTTCAGTGAATGACATTGAAATTTGTTTTTATTGCCATATGCCTATTTGCATAACTAAAGGGCAGCAAATAGTCAAATTTCAATTGGCTTTTCAAATAAATCAAGTCTTCTATTTCTGTGAACCCAATTTAAACAAACAGTTTTAGTTATTAAACTCCAAAAAAATTGCAAAAAATGTTAGATCAAGTCAATAGTCCTCAATTCTTTCATATTTTATAATATGTGAATAGTTCTAGTATACATTGTACTGTTTATTTTCATTTTTTAAAAAAATATTTCCATATTCTATAGCATGGATTATATAAACATACATTTGAAGGATTTAGCTTACACAAAAAGTTGCTAAACCATTACAGGTATAATTAGATGATTGCATTTCTTTTTTAACCTTAGCTGAAGTGAATATGTTGATTTATTGTTCTTTGAATGCTCACTTTTATATAATACAAGGGTATTATTAAACTATTGGATTTATTGTCAGAGAACAGTTCTTTGTACTCCTTAATTGAACTACTATATAATGATTTTGTAGGTCTTTGCTTTTTTTGGAATCATTTTTATGCAGATAATTTTTAAAGTAATAAATATGTCAGATTAATTAATCTGCAAAATTTTATATCAATGATTGGAATCTGAAGATTCAGTTTTTAACAAATATTTATCGCCGAATGTAAATTTTAGATGAAATTTGGACCAGAATGTGAAATTGCTTCACCTATATTACTATCTTTACAAAAATTGAAATATCTTTTTTGTTTTTAGTTCAAATATTCTTTGAAGGATTTTGACATTGAAAAACAGTATTTTTTTTTGATAATATGAAACTGCTTTTGTTGTTCTTTTGCATTTAAATAATTTTGCACATAACTTTTGTAATGGAATGTCTTAGGAAAATTGCATTTAATTTTGTTTTCACTTATTTTGATTCAAGTGCACAAAAGGATTTCATTTTTAATATGTGCTTGTGATACCACATTTTTTTCAGTTATTATTTGTGTTTTATTAGTGCAGAACTTGAACCATATTTTTAGTCAATTTTGTTAATAATGCATTAAATTTTTTTTTCTAATATTATATTTTGTAACACAAAGATGTTCATTTGACTATAAGCAAGTGATACACTACAGGATATCACATGCATATAGTTAAATGAATTTCTTTATAATAGTTATATTGTTGATATGTAGTACAAAATGAAGGTATTAAAAGCGTTAAATCTCATTTAAACATTTTTAATATCTTTTTTTTTTTAAAAAAAAAAGCTTTGACATATTATTATTTATAAATTTTCTTCTATATATATATAAAGATTAGTTTAAGTGTTATCCAACAAATATCTAAGTCATACTATAGATAAAGATACAATGAATAGAATAGAAGCTGTTTTTATACATTTCTTTAATATTTAATAGTTTATATCGATCTTTTTTAAATCATGTAATAAAAAAGATCTTTATATACAAGAATGTTTTTTTTTTTTAAATAGGTGTGTAAATAATTATTTGATATAAGAAATATTTTGCTCATCAATATTGGCAGTTTGCCATTGCTTTTCATACAAGTCATATTAAAATTATTTCTAATACTTTATCTCTTGTGAGCTGTACTTCCTTATCATTAGCAGCTTTCATAAATAAATATGATTATTCTAATTCTAGAAAAAAAAAAAGAAAGAAAAGGGAAGACGAAGATCAAAATATTAGAGAGAATTTATGGTGTATATATAAACTCATTTGTAGCTCACAAATACTTTTTAAATTGTCTTAGATTATTTATTTATTTGATATCTTGTAGTGCTTTTTCTTAACTTTTTTTTTGAAGCCAACTTTGTTGAAAGATGTCAGTGCTTTATTTAATTGTACCTCTTCATTGTATAATATAAACAGATTCTATTTCTATCATGAATATATGTTGAAACTCATATTTTTATTTTAGGAAATATATTACTAATTTATTTCACATGCAAAGTCCAATGAAGATATTCTTTTTCAATAATAGATTCCAGTACATATAATAAGATTAAAAATATATTGTTTGGTATTTTGTTAGCATACTTTTATAATGTAAGTGAGCATCCATAAATATAATGTTTCTAGAGCCTGTATGTTACACAATAGAGGAAGGCAGTATCTTACTTCCTTATAATAAATTTGAAAGAATAACAACCCCATATGCAACTAATTTAGTAGGAACAGTTATATCAGTATGGGTATTTTTAAATTGTCAAATAAGTAATACATTGGAAACTATTGCATCTTTCTATCTAAAGTGCTATCTTGATGTTTAAATAGGTTCATATTCCTGAATTTATGGTTATTAGCTCAAGATTTTCTAAAACAATATCAAATTTGTATTGTTTGCATTTTATAATTAATCATAGAGTTATGTTTAGAAAAATTTGACTTGACTATATTTAATTTTCAATTTTCTTGTGAAACAATTGTGCTAAATAATCATTTCAATTTATTATTTTGTTATATATTTTAATGATTATTAATATATTGCTTTTATTTATTTAGAATATAAATATTATTTCAGAACAATCAATAATAAAAAATGTAATAAAATTGTTTTATTAATAACCCTTAGAAAAATTGACTATAAAGATAATAGATTCTATCATCCTCTATTATAATAACTTTGCTCTGATGTGTTTGTCATTTTTAAATTAGTACATAGACAATTTTTATAATATGATTAATCTCTAATTATATTTAAGATATATGTGTACTTTATCAATGGAGCTTGTCTATTTATTGTTATGAAATATGAATTTTGGATTTTAAAATGAACTACATGTATAAGTGATAGAGAAGATGCTGGTAATAACAAGGCAAAATACTAAAAAAAGAAGAATTCAAATCCAGGTTGGTATTATAATGAACTCTTGATCCATTCATTGTTTTCCAAGGGATCAGAAAAAATAAACAATTGATATGGAAAAATAAAAAATCTAGTAACTTAAATAAAAATTGTAGATAACAAATTTAGGACCATTCACTAACATATGTAAAATACAGCTCAGCTTTTATAATGCAAAACATTCTGCCTACTATTTGCAAAAAATGTCATTACACATACATCTTTACTCAGGTTATGAGGATAATTGATGCCACAAAATGCATTATAGATGAAAGACCTCACATAAAAAATAAACAATTATAAAATTTCGGTAGAGAAAAAATTGATTCATTGCTTTAAATTTAAAATATTTAAAAATTTGATTGAAAAAAAAAAGAAGTTTAAATTGGAAAAAAATGTTAATGAATAAACAAACATTTTATTAAGCATATTATTAAAAAAAATCACTAACCTCTGGGTAAATATACTATATAAAATATTTGGTAATCATCTGAAATCCAGGCAAGGCCGCTTGGGGCATTGATGCTATACAAAAATCAATCAAATATAACGTTACTGGGTCGTCGTAACTTTTTTTTTTTTATATAGAACATGTTTTTGTTTTGTTTTTTGATTAAACATATTTTTTTTTCATTTATAACATGATTTCCTTTTTTATTAAACAAATTTTTAGATTCATTTTCGTTGTTTTTTTTTTTTTTTAACCTGACATTTTTCTTTATTTAACGAATTTTGATAATTTAATTTTGTGTTTATTTTTTTCTGAATTTTAAAACTTTGGACTGTTTCACGACGAAAAAACTTGTTTTTCTTCTTATTATTAAATCAAAAGTAACTTTGTGTTGTTGGGGGTTCAAAAATTGTTATGAAATCCCACCCCCACCCTCGGATCAAGAATTGTAACATAAAGTCAATAATTTTACTTTTTTTTGAACAACTTATTTTCACTTTTTACTTTTATTTATATTTAGTTTGAATTAGCCTTTTTTTTTTTGGCTTCTACAATAAACAGCTTTGGGGAGGGGGGCTTTTATACTGTTATTATTAACAAAAAGTAAACAAAAATAGTCTTTAATTTGAAACCCACTTGTTTTAACCCCGATGAAAAAATATAATGCAATTATTTGGGTATTATTTCAAATTTATTCAACCTTTTTTTTTTTTCTTGGTTGACCAAATTGTTTTTCTTCTTTTATTTTTCTACAATAAAAATTAAACTTTTGTGTTTTTTGGGGGATCAAAATTTATTTTAAAACACCCACCCCCACACTCGGAAAAATAATTGGGTTGTTTTCTCATCCCTGGTGTTCGCCTTAAGATGTCGCTATTTCTAGGTCAATTCCTAGAAATATACAGTTTCACCGGCCTTCACCCAACAAAAGAGGAATTTTTCTACGTTATAAACGCAGAAAATTCCTCACATTATGTTGGACGGAGGAGGCGGTGGCAGCGACAGAAGCCAACACAAAGAGTCTTCTTTCTATGATAAAACACAGAAAGAGTTCCTGACGGTTGCTGGTTATGGCTTTTTTTCTATGCTAAAAGCAAAGAGAAAGAAATGCCTTGATTGGCTGCCATAGTAGTCAATTTTGTTCATCATTTTCTCGTAATAGTAGAATATCTATTTTCTCTTTAGTTTCATGTGAGAGTGTGTGTATTTGAAGCAGTCGTAGTTTTTTTAAATTTGATAAGACATCTATTTTTTTTAACGTGTTGTAATTTTAGTAATAATGTCCTGAAGATTCCATTATGAAGGGGTAATCCTCAAAAATTGCTTTTAAGGGTGCGAAAGGGAAAAAAATTAAAGGATCACGCAAAAAGTACCATTTTCGCGAGAATTTGTCCGTGACCAGTTACTTTTGCTATATATATACGCACAAACAGAAACAACCTACTGTCTAATTATTAGGAATTACTTGTCCGAAAAATAAAATTAGTCGGGTATTATTTTTTTTTTTTTGTTACATTTATTATTTCAAAATAAGATTAGTTTTTATATCTGCACACTAACAAAAACAATCCAGTTCCTGATTAATTACTGTCTTTAAAAAAAAAGCAAATTCAACGGGGTTTGATTTTTTTCAATGGAGTCTTTGAATTATGGTTTGTTTGTTTTTATATATACACAAGATTTACCAAAAAAAAAAAAAAGAAACCCACTTTCTGATTAATTACTGTCAAAAGAAACGCAAATTAGTCGGCTATCATTTTTAAGTTTAGTATTTCAATAACAGTACCCTTTTTATATAGACAGACTTGACAAAAACAACACACTTTCTAATTCATTACTGTCCCCCCCCAAAAAAAAAAAGAAAACGGAAATTAGTCGGGTATCATTTTTCAATCGAGTCTTTCAATGACGGTCCTTATTAATAGTAATCGGGTACCAATTCTAAATTGTAGTATATAAATTACATTACTTTTGATAGATTTAGAATTATGTCTTGCTTTTTTCATAAAATGATTGATTTACTCTTGACCAAAAATACCGTAACTTTTAAAAAAGACACACATAAAGTCCAAAAAAAAAAAATGAGAAAAAGCCCTGTAACTTTAAAGACACACACACACACAAACTCAAAAACAATCTAAGATTAATAAACATTGACTTATTACGTCTTGCTTTTGAATCAAATTATTGATTTACTCTTGCAAAAAAAACACCATAACTTTAAAAAGACACACCTAAAGTCCAAAAAAAAAATTCGAAAAAGCCCCGTAACTTTAAAGACACACACACTGAAGCAATCGATGTCTAATCATCATCAATGCTTCATGTTTCACCATCTATACTGGTCCGCAATTCAGACCTTGCTATAAATATATGCTATTCACCCACACACTGTATGCCTAATGATGAGAGAAATTAATAAAATTAAAACTATTTAGTAAAGTAAAACAGTAGTATGCGTGATGCATATATATATATGAATGAAGCAATAATGTTATTAATGTTTATTGCTGACTACTAAACATTTTCTTTATATAATTGTAATTTTTTTGTATTTTGATTTAAAGTATTTAATTAAACTATTGGAATGTAACAACAAAGAAGAATGGGGGTGGCTCGAAATGCTAAAATAATCTTTGTTTAAATTCAGCTTATTGCCTTTAATTAGAATTGTTAATCTCAATTAAGATCGAAAACAAATTGTTTATCAGTTGTTGTCAAATGATTTAAAATAGCTAAAAATGGTATTTTGAGCCTTATCTGTATAAAAACATGTTAATTAAAAGTTCTTTGTAAGGGGATTATAGAGATAGGGTTGGTATATGAAATTGCATTCTGGGCGGTATTAAAATGTTATAAAAGGAGTCACAGAACAAAAGTGAGTTAGTTTACTTTCAGTTTTTAGTTAAGTTCAGAGGAGTTTTTAGTCAGTTGGGTTTAATTACTTTTAAGAAGCCAACACAAGTTCTGCGTGATGAAGCATGAGTAGTGGAGCTGTCCACCTTTCTTTTGCCTCTCGGAGGACTGTCTACCAGCCATCAAAATTCCATCTGACTGGCCATATGTGATGATGTAGAATTGCCAACCTGCCTGCCTGCCTGCCACTATGCTGATATATTAGGTAAAATCATGTAATTTAGAGCTGCCTTAATACGAACATTCATGGGTGATTTATAATTTGTAGCTAAATTAATTCATAGATCCATTTATGATATTATGCTAGTTTTGCTCGTAAACTCTCTCTCTATAATCCTTTATTAATACTTATGTAATTCTAAATATACGTTGCTTTCACACTTAATTTTTGTTTATATAACGTTATGCGGCTCAATTAAATGTATACTACTTATTTTGTTTAATATATATATTATTTTCTCTAATATGTCAGTATCAATCAATCTCGCAACTTTAATTAAATTCATTAGTAAAATTATATTCATTTGTTTAGTTAAAATAGAAATCGTTCGCTAGGTTGGTTGTATACCTAAAAGTATTTTATTGTGGATGCTTATTTTATTTTGTTGTTTAGTTGCCTTTATAAAAGATTGCGACATCTAATATAAAATTCCACCTTCTCTTACCATTGCCCGAAGGGCTAATTCTTTAGTTAATACGTATATGGGAATCGAATCTTAAATGTAAATTTTATTAGTTTAATGATGTAAACAGAGTTATTATTTTATTACAATTGGTTAAATGACTCAGAATTGAAAACAGATTATTGCGCAAGAGGTTAGCCCTTTCCAAACTTTAAGTAATAATATAAAATTATATAAACATTGCTAGCATACCTTTTCTTTATTCTGATATTTTATCTTTTCCATTTCTTGATTGTTTTGTTATTGGGGACATCGAAAGCTTGAAGCTCCCATCCTACTTTTCAAAATCGTTCGTAATCAGAGACACTATTCTCTGTGGAACGTAAGGTTTATGAGGATTATGTGCTGCAGATGGCAGTACATAATGATCTGGGATTTCAAACTCAGCCTCTCCTTCGATATCGCTCTGCCAGAATGCGCAGACATATCAAATTAAGTTTGTCTCAAGTATTTTTTTAAAATGATAAAATATCCACAATCGCCATGAGGCTTTATTTCATTATCGTATGCTAGTACCGTTACTCTTGTCGTTAATTTGATCCTATCTGCCTAACCTTTAGTAAGTTGCAATGATGTGTTAAAGATAATGATTCATTTCATAAAAATACGTTCAGTTCAGAGTTAAAAAGCTTTCTTTGAAAAAACCGTTATCGATCCCATAGACGTAGACAAAAGTAAATTGTTTATATCATGTAATCTCGTAAATAAAAGCACATTGTTTGTTTCTTATTTCTAAAAGATGTCTTTGCCAAACAATGCGAATAAAAATATAAATAATGTTCTCCTAAGAAATACATGATTAAAATCATATATTTTTCCCGTTATCAAATAAATCATTTACTTTTAAAAACTGTCACGATCTTTTATATTTATTTTCAGCATCCACAACGCTCCATAACAAAAGTTTTCTTTAATTAGCTTATTAACTCCGCATAAGTTATAAAACACTATAAAATTGTATCTGTAAAATTATATTTATTAAATGAGTGATAGAGGGGATTTTATACAACAAATTCCCAAGTCTTGTAAATAAACAATATTGTCCCAAGCGTGAAACTAGTTGGTAAAATATTCATACGTTTCCTTATTCTTTTGTAACATATATATGCGTTTTCTACATTTATTAAATATATATATAATTTCATGTAAATCCTGGTTTGTCGTTTTTGAATTATTATTTTCCAGTTAATATTTAGAACTATTTTCTTTAGCTAATAGCTTAGCATTAGTGAATAAATAACTATAATAAATGTAATTCCTGGGCTACTCCAATCTCGATCATCATCATCAGTCTCATCTTATGCTCAACCGCTTTGCTTCTGGGCACGGATTTAAAATAATTTTACTGTGTCATCAGAATTGTTGTTTATTGGGCCAGAGATTCGAAGAATAGGCAAATAGGTTAGAATTCAGGATTGCTCCAGACCTGTGTATCTCAAGCATGATTGGATTCGAGGTAATTTTGCTTAGGATTTGAATCTTGTTAAGTGAGCATACTATTTTGACCAATATAACACAAACTCAAAAACAAGATAAGATTCATAAACATTTACTTATTACGTTTTGCTTTTGAATCAAATTATTGATTTACTCTTGCAAAAAAAAAAAAGACCGTAACTTTAAAAAGACACACGTAAAGTCAAAACAAAAAAAAAATTAGAAAAACACTGTATCTTTAAAAACACAGACACAAACTCAAAAACAAGATAAGATTAATAAACATTTACAAAAATGAAAAAAACTAACATCATATAATAGTATTAGTTAGTAGAATATTTTATTACAAATCTAAAAAATCAGATCTTTTTAGATCAAATCGATCATTTAGGTCCGGCCCGGAATCGTTATATGTATATGTTTTTGATTAGCATCAATGGTCCTTTGGCGAACACCAAGGATGAGAAAACAACCAATAATTGTGACAAATAGTCAATAATTTCTTTTTTTTTCCAACAACTTTTTACTTTTATTTATATTTCGTTTGAATTACCCTTTTTTTTTGGCCTTCTACAATAAACTCTTTTTTTTGGGGGGGGGGGATTACATACTTTGTTATTATTAACAAAAAGTTAACCAAAATAGTCATTTATTTGAACCCCGCTGCAAAAAATATAATCCAAATACTTGTCAATTTGTAATGAAATGAAAAAAAAAAAAGGACACAAACTTTGAACTTTTTGAACCTATTTATTATTTTTTTGCTGTAATAAAAAGTGTACATTATGTGGCTGAAAAAAAAAGGACATAATCTCACACATTTTCTGTACTCGGCAATTCTGAAAAGTTGAAAAATTGTACGTTCTTCTCAGACTTTTTATTGGTCTCATATATTTTCCACACTGAAACGTGACTTAGCGTATGAGCTTTGTCGAAGCGTGTTCGAACATACACTTTGCCAATTTTTTTACATATTAATATTTTTTTAGGGAAGGTGGGGACCATATGACAATTATTAGTAATTAAAAATATTATTTAAATATAAATAACATTACACTATTATGGAGATTTGAAAAGTTGTACCGACTTGAAATTCAAACACCCTCAAGCAACACGGTAATCAGCTATGAATAAAACAAATACACGTAAATAGTTTTGAAGCACAAAACAGGCCATAATATTTTTGTGCAATGTCATGTAAAGCGGCCTGCCAAAATGGGTTAATACAATATTAAATGTTGTATTAAACCGTAAGGCCCGGCTGCAGAAATGGCATTTTTATGTGTTTTGGAGACGATTACCAAATATTTTTATAGTTATAATTTTTTCATTGATGGTCATCATTTTGTTTCTTATATAGTGAGAGAATATTTCCTAATTCATGATTCATTAAATTACAATAGAGCAAAAAAATTGTTTATTACAGAGTACATTTTAAAGTTGAAAAAAAATTAATACAATGCACATTTTAAAATTTATTTTTGATGCACTTCATGTTTTATTATCAAAGTTTTTATTTTTGTATTTAACAGCACCACTGTAATTTTTTAAAAAAAAATCAACACTTTGCAAATTGTATTTCTTTTTTTATAAATACAGTGAAATTAAATAAAAAGTGGATAAAGAAATTAACGTATAGTTGATTGCTGAAGTATTAATATTCTAAATAACTGAATCTTTTTTTTATTGATATTATAAATGTATATTTTTTTAACAACCACAGTTATCTTAAATATATATATAAAGTCATATGCATAATGCATGAAATCACCCCCGCCTCAAAATATTTTACAAATGTGATGTATAATATTTTACAGTTATGATAATATATTTTTTACCATAAGCATAATATTGTTCAAAATAATTTTAATCCTTAATATTGATTGAGTGATTATATTTTACATAATGTTCACATTATAAAATTTAATGTTAATACACTTTGTTTTTATTACTCAATGTATTGAATTAAATTGGCAATTTTAGGCTTTTTAGTCATTAAATGATGAGTCTTTTTACTTTGAATTGCTTCCATATTTAATTTTTCTAATATGGATCTCAGTGTTTCTATTTTCTTCAGTCATTGTTATATCTGCATATGTTCAATTAATTATTTTTATTCCAGATGTTAATGTTCTTTTATATCTTTTATTTTATCTGTTACACTTTTTAGATGTTGATGAAGATGTTAGTTTGTGGCTTTTCTATTTCAAACCATTTCCAGTTTTTCCACATGTTTTTGTAGCAGCTTTTAATTTATTATAGACATTCTTTAGAAGGCTACTTAGTTTATGGTTTACTTCAAGTACATTACCAAATGATCATTTAGTCAGTGCTATCAAAGACTATCTGAAAGTCAATAAATACAAAACATTTTTATTTTTTCTGACTTTCTCTCCACTATGAAAATCATAATTTCTGTTTATAATAAATTCAGCCTGTTCTTCTTAATCTTTCATTTAAGATAATCATTAAAACTTTTCCAAAAATTCTAATTCACGCAATTGTTCTGTAATTACCCCATTCTGTCTTGTACCCTTTTTTAAATTATTGTTATTAATAATGATTTTATCTACACTTCAGATACAGTAACCTTTTTCATGCAATATTTTACAGCTTTTAGTAAACTACTGCTATCAAATTTGATGATTATTTTCAGGGCTCCTATTAATTTTTTGTCTTATTCACTGCCCTTTTAACTTCTTCCAATAAAATATTTTTACTATTTTAATTTTAGGAGGCTCTTTTATTAATTTTTCTGATATTTTTTAAACAAAATTTGCTTTGTATAATTTAGAATATTACTCTGATCATTGTTTTAAAATTTCATTCTTGCTAGTGAGTATTTTTTTATGTTTATTTTTTATTAGCTTCTAAAATTTTTTGTTAAATTTTTTATCAACTTATTTACTTCTCTGGAAATATTTTCCATGATTCTTCAACATTTTTGTTTATCTTTCCTTACTGCTTTGTTTACCTTTTTTGTACTTTTGTCTTATACTGTTATTCAACAATGTTTGAATTGTCAAGCGTTGGTGGTCAGCACCACTGCAAGGAGTTATCCCAGTTTAGCGGGTTCGCTTCCCGGCCGATGCTATAACACATGAAAAAAAAAAAAACAATGTTTGAATTGTTCTAGAGTTTTTCCAGCAATGTTTTTCACATGATCCATTCTATATTTTTTATCTTGGTTTCTGAAAATGAAATTTATGCATACAATGATAAAGTTATGATTTGAGATCTGCTCTCTGAAATGTGTGATACTGTGTAGAGATAGATATTTACGATGTATTAATTAATAGCATGGCTATTATATTCATTGTTTTTTATTTTTGGATATTTTCAGTAATCCTTTTGCTGAAATAGGGTCACAAATTCTAAAGCAAATTTTAAGTTTTTCACCATGTTATATTTCTTTAGAATTTGTTACTGTTTTCTATTATCACTTTCAATCTTAATATTCCAATTTCTTCCAATGATGATAAATGTACTGAGATGTATAACATAAAGTGATAGTTTCAGATCACAGTAAAACTATTCTACTTCATTTATATTATTTAATTACTGTGATATTAAAAGGATGTGCTTGTATCATACTAAGGAATCCCTTCTTAATTTATTTAATAAAAATACTATACAACTTCATATTTTGAATTATAATCAGCCAGATAATCTCACAAACATTTATACTTTAGCTAATCTAAGTATGTTATATATATATTTTGCCTAAGCTAATTTAATTTATTAATTGTTCAATTTGCCTCAGATTAGAAGCTGAAAATCACATATAGTATTTTATTTTGATGTGATAATATGTTGGAATATTTCCATCATCTATCAGTATATGTTGAATGTATAGAAATTTTTTTAAACTTTTCAAATACAAACAACTAACAAGTTTATCATGATGCATTATATGTTTTAAAGATGTAAAGGCTTAATTATTTTGTGATGTACTAATTAATTATTTTATAAACTAATTATTTTATGTAGTTGTAAACTTAAGTTACTAGAGTAAATTAAGAAGATGCCAAGCAATGACAAACTACTACTGACGATATTACTTAGTTATCTAGCTAAATCAACTTAGGATTCAGTCATGATGTATATATTTAAGGGAGTCCATAATAGCATATATAATTCCTTAATATATATATAGCAAAAGCTTTCAAATATGAAATAATGCCATTTTGTTCTGACAAATAATATTAAGAAATTAAGAGAAATGTATAGTGAGAATTTAGTCCTTTTAATTAAGGAAATGATAATTTAATTGATCAAAATGTAAGTCTAGTCTTTGTGTCTCATATTTTGATTAGCAATAAATTATATATTTGTAGTTAAATTGTTTTTTTTTTTTTTTAAATAATAGAACAAAATTTTATTTGTATGCATTATTTTTTGCCCATTTCTAACCTCATCTGAATTAGTTTTTTTTTAATAGTATAATTATTTTGTTTCCATCTCTTTATAAAAATCTTTTTCAACAAATCATATTTCCGCAATGATTTTTTTTTGATTAAAAAAAAATTGTATATATATTTTGAATCGTTTAAGCAAACAATTTATGAAATAGCAATATTAGTAATATAATGTACTTTTAAGCATTAAATCTAAAGTAATTTTTTTAAAAAATAAATGCCTGTTGTAGCTTTTTATTTCTAAATATGATTAAGCACTCTGTATCATGCTCCCCCCCCCCCTACTTTCTTCATATTATCAATGTAGATTGATTTTTTATCATGACTACTTCCTTGTTCATTTCTTCAAATAATTTTAGCTATTCCTCTGTATGGTTATCTAATAATATATTTCTTTATTTTACTTAAATTTTTTACTACATTTTATTGTTATACCACATCCACATATATATATATATATCCAATTTTTATTTCCTCAATAATGAATATATATATATTTCAACTATTAATATTTCTAACACCATTTATCTTTATATCTTCAAGTTTTTAACTTTTATTCTTTGTTTAAACTATTCATACTTTAACTATCTCTTTTTTTCATTTCTAACCTCATTGGTCCATAAATTAAAACCTTAATACATTATTTATTTATTTTTTCCATCATCTAATTGGATAAAGATTTAAAGTCTCTTAGTAGCCTAAAAATTTATTCTCTTTTGTTATACAGTATTAAACATTTCATTCCACTCTTTTTTTTAATAATCTTTATTTTCTTTCAATTATTAATCACAAAATTATTAAACTCAGTTTTGTTTTCTATTTTTTTAAAAATCTTTTTTAATGATCTCCAAGATCAATCACACTTTTACCAAAACTAATTCTTTTAATCTTACATACATATCCTCAACAGGCAATTGATTTATTTCATACTCTTCATCTAATTCAGTGCCACTGCTTTTAATCTCTATATATTCACAATTAATAAGTATGAGTTTGGAAAATCTGAGGTACTAAAACAAGATTTAATAGCTTTATTTGCAGATTATATATTGCCTTTCATTTTGCCTTAGTTTCTTTTTAATTTATTTTTTCTTAATATTGTTTTATTAATATCTATATAGAACAATAATGATATAGGATAATGGTGATGATAGATAATTATTGTCATATTAATAATAAAGCATCAATTCAAACTGTTAGATAAAGTATGATAAATTTGTACTGTTAGAAATGTTTTGATTAAATAATTACCATTCTTTTAATTAGTAGAAATTAATAATCACTTGTCAGTAGCATCATCATCTTAGTCTACATAATATATATATATTTTTTGATATTTCTTGTAATAGTTGTCCAAATTATATATCTAGGTTTTTTTTTTTTTCTTGTAAAATGCATTTAATTCTCAAAAGTAAATTTGATTTAATTTAAAATTATGATTGTTTATTTGAATGATATGCACAATTTTTAATATTTTATTATTATTATTTTTTATTAATTATTCATTTTCTGGTTTGACTGTTTTTGCATTTTTTTTTTCAAAATTAGGAATTATATATATGAATTTTTTGTAAATATTAATTATATGATTTTTCATTATATTTTTTGTACACTATTTTTTATTATAGCTATCTACATGAAAATTTTTGAAAAAAAAAAAATAAAATTAAAAAACAAAGAAGTAAACTTAATATTTTAAATATAAAATGTATAAAATTTTTATAACAAAAATTGAGTCAAAGTTGATTGAAATATATAATGTTAGAAAATGAGATAAATAAGAAGATTAATTTTCTTGGATATGTAAATATCAAAATAATTTGAAAATAATAAAATTACTATAGCAACTCTTGCCTTTAAGATATTGAGAATAATTAGTTTACATATCAAAATAAAAGATTTATAAATGTTTGTTAAACTATATGATCATATAATTAAAAAAAATTAAGAATATATATATTTAATTTCAAATAATAAAGATCCTAGAAAACACAGAAAATAGAATAAACTGAGAAAAATAGATATAAAAATGAAGATAAATAAAATAAAATTAATATTAATTAAATAAAATAATCATAAAATAAATTAATAATAATTCTAAACAGTTACTTGTAAATGGATATGGCCATTTCAACTCCCAAAAAGAAGAAAAAAAAGAAATGGAAAAAGAGAGGGGAACAATTTTTAAATGAATTTTCCAAATGGAAACAATTGATGTTGCATTTCTTTAAAATGTCTTTGAGATAATCCTTACAGCATACTCAAGTTCACAATAAAATAACCTTTTAGAAAGTTTTCCCTTGTTAATTTGTTTTACATGTCCAATTCAACAAAGGTATGATATTACAATAGTGAACTCTACCTTAATACATCCAGTAAGTTGAAGAACATATTGATTGGTTTTATAATCTTGTCATTGTATTTTTAATCTTTTACAGAATATTTTAAAATAAAATTAATCTAATGCCATTATATTGCACTGATAAGATGGTCCAACTTTCACCTCCATACAATAAATTAAGTAAAATAATAATTTTATATATAGCTAACTTAATTGCGATAGTTAATTCTCTGTGTTAGAATATTCTATTTTTTAATTTTCTGTGTTGTACCTCAACGTTTTAATTCCATTTTTTTATTTTAAAAAACTACCAAGATTTTTAAAATTGGTTTACATTCTCGTGTTGATAACCATCCAAATTAAAAGTTGAAGAATTTTTTTTCTGTCACTGGTTAATAAAGAACTTTAGTTTTTTGAATATTAAGTAATAAATCAAAGTCTTTAAACATTGTATTTAAAATATTAAGCACATTCTGTAAATCTAAAATCTGAGAAGAAAAAAATATTATTTTCACTTTTAATCGATTCAGATTAAAAATTCTATTATCAAACTTGTATCTTGATTCCTGTTTGATTAAGCTGCCTATAAATAATGCCAAAGTCTACTATCATAAAAATTGAAAGTAATGTTGGAGCAAACACCTGTTTTCATTTCAAATGACTCAAATTTTCTACATATAGTAAGAACATTTCATCTCATTCTGTCATGTAAAAGCTGCATAATTCGAATAAATTTTGATGGACAAGTAAGTAATTTCAAATAATGCCATTAAAGCTGTCCTATTAATTAAGTCAAATGCCTTGAACAAGTTAATAAAAGCAATATATAAATCACTCCTTTGTCTTAACATTTTTCTTGCAGTTGTATGGTGACAAAAACTATGCTTAATAATGCTTCTTGATTTTCTAAATACGACATTGAGTCTCTAGTCATCAGTCATCTATCACTGGAAGCAACTTTTTCAACAAAATTTTTGAAAATACCAAAATATTATAGACATACAATACAAATAAAGTAGATTAAATAGTGTGATAAATGTAAAATAAAAGACATTTAGTAAGAACAAAATATTATAAAAAAATCATCTATTTATGTACAAATAGCTTAGAGTATAAATTTAATGCTAGTAATATAAAAATAAAGTATATTAAAAATAAAATAAAAAGAAAAAAAAATATTATTAATAAAACTAATAAAATCAATTTTGAATATAGAAAATATATATTAATAAATATAAATTTAAAATTAGGTGCTGTAAAATAATTTAATGATTATATGATAAAAATTCTATTTTTTTTATAAGGATTTAAATTGTTTGAATATATTATTTATTAATTAATTTTTGAATAACAAATAATAGTATTTTCTAATTATATATAAAAACAAAGCCAAAAGTAAAATAGAAAATAATTTCTAAAAAAATTCAATAGAAAGATAGAATTGGAGAAAAAGAACAGATACAAGATAAAATGTATACATTAAGGTTATAGTTACAATATAGATAATAAAGCTAAATAAAAAAAAAAATGATGTTTGATTAGTGAGATTGAAAGAAAGAAAAATATAAATAGCAGGCATGATAATGAGAAAGAAAAGATTACATTTAGATATCAAAAATGGAAAAAGAAATTAGAAGAGAAAAAGTTAGCAAAAATATAAATGAATCAAAAAAGAATGAGATAATGTAGGTAATAAAAAACAACATTAAATGTAGGAACAGGTCTGATAAAAATATTTAAATTGATGGATAAGGAAAATAAAGATTGTCTAGGTAAGAGAAATGGGGAGAAAAAATAAATACTTATTTAAAAGAATTAGAAAAGTTTAAAAATAATAACAATAATAAAGGACATCGGAATTTGACATATAATTACAGAAAAAGTCTTAACACTAGCTTTTAAAAATTTAAAAGTGGGAAATACTGGATGTTTAAAAGAATTGACATGTGAAATGATTTTAAATAAATGGATAAAGATTTTTAAATTTTTTATTGAATTGTTTTAATGTAATTACAAATGGAGATATTCTGGAGAGTTGGGAGATTATAAGATTAGGATTAATTTTTAATAGAAAACAAAGATAATAAGAGATTTGGGTAATTGTATAGAATGTACATGTAGCATCATGATGTATATATTTTATTGCAAGTAATAAACTTAAAGTATGGATGAATGATCATAAAATATTAAAATAAACGAGAGAATTTAAAGTTGATAGTAGAATTGAACATACTTTTGTATTAGTTCACATTATAGAGTTGAGTTATAGATAGGACAGAAAATTATATTTAACAGTTTTATATATTAAAAAGCATAATACTTCCTAATATTATGTTAGTAATTATAGTCAAAATAGAAATAATCATAAACAATGAAGATATTAGTAAAATTACAAAATTTTCTTCATAACTACAATTTCATCTATTAAACAAATAGAGTTTTTCAAATGAAAATTACTAACAAAAATATATATGAATGCACACAATTCAGTACAAATATATATTGGCAAGAGTTCATTAAATCTTTATGAAAGAACTAAAATTCCTAAAAATAGAGTTAAAAATAGGTACCATAGTTCAGTTTTATGCATTTTGAACACAATATTAGTCTTAAAATATTGTTTACTGATGTAAAGATTGTCATTTTTGAATGCAGTAACACAATAATAAGGTTAAAAAAGCTCTTTTGATTAATCAATTTGGATCTTATTTAACGATGCAAAGGTTGTCTTTTTTGAATGCAGTGACATAAAAATGAAGGTTAAAGAGACTTTTGTTTAATCCATTTGGATCTAAAATATTAGTCTTATGAAAACTTCTTTTAATGTTAAGAGTGATTGACATTTGTATAGAATTGTGGTTAGATATATGTATGAATTTATATTTATGTTTTTGTTAGTAGTTTTTACTTGACAAGTTCTATTGGTCTAATAGGTGAAACCATAGTTGAAAAGAACATTTGATAAATTTTTTTTGTAATTTTATCAGCATCTTTACGATTATGTATATATCAATTGGGTAATTATGAATCAGATACATTAACAAATAAAATAAGTCTCAAGTAGAGTTTTTTTAAATTTATTTATCGACTATATTGTTTATATTATTTTTAAAAGAGTTATAAAATAAATTATTACTAGTAAATATAAAATATGATATATCTAAGCCTAGATATAATGAAAAATATAGGTTCCCCATATTGTTTGCAGATGATCTGATTCTCTTTACTATTGAAAAATAAAAGATGTATAAGTTATGTAAGATATTTATAGAAAAGGAGAGAAGATCAGTATTAAATTTCTGAAAGAAAAATCAAAGTACATACTATAAATTAATTAGAATATGAAAACAATAAATAGAAAGAATACTGCACAGAATTTGTATTAAAATGGAACATAAACTAAAATAAAAGGATTTGATAATAATAAAAAAAAAGAGAGAAAGAGAAAGGATGTATTAAGAAATTAATACTATCTGCTGTTTCAGATCCACCGATTTAATGAATCATAGTTTGAAAGAAATATTAATTTAATAAACAACAACAAATAAATTAGAAATTAGTGAAGAGAAATTTTAATATACAATCTAAAAAGCAGTGCTTTAATCACAAAATATTATAAGAAAATAACTGCTGCTGTCTATTCTACAAGCAAACATGTTTGTAATTTATTAACGTAATATGATTTGGCATTGTATCTTTTGCATTTTATCATTAATTTTTGTCTTAAGATGAATAAAAAAGGATAGTTTTTTTTTTTTTTTGAGATTCATTGAAGAATTCAATAACAACTCAGTATTTGTATGCATATGTTAATGTACTTTTTTCTCTATTCATTATAAACATGTTGTTCTATTTTATTTATTTGTTAATTATTTTTATTGATATTTCAATGTATATAATTTTTAGATTAAATTATATCATATATATTATTGTGTATGTTTTAGATAGTATTTACATAAAACTATTTCTGAAATAATAGTGAGCGTTTAATAAAATTTATAATACATATTGTATAATTTTAGATAGTATTTACATATTTCATTACCTGCTTGAAAGAATGTATCTAAATAATGCAGAATAATAGATGTAAATAGAATTTTATAAAAAGAATTAATTGTATGTAAGTTAAACCACTAAACATCACATGATCACTATCCCATACTAGCACATAATTGTTATTAAACAATCCAAAACAAAGCAAAACTATCCATACAGTAGTGCCATCTTATGCTAACAAGAGCAATCAGTGGATGCCAGAAGGCTTATGCATAAAATCCCTATCTAGTGCCTACTCATCCAATATCCCCAGACTAGTTTCTGGCTTGTGGCCTTCGTCAGTGAGGAAGAAAAAAAAATCTGTAATGGTCAAATATGTACATTTGCAAAACAAAATCTAGAACTTTGATAGGTCATCCTAAGGCTAACCAGGTTTACAGTGGTGGAAGCCACGACCCTGGCCTAACCCTAGTTCCTCTACCATTGTCAGAGATTTACTACCTTGTGGATGACACAGTTGAGGTCACAGCAGTATTTCTCTTCTTCACATGTCGGCAGTAGCATATCAGTAGAACAAAAGACTGGGAACAATAGGCGTTCTATTTAGCACAACTATATAGTTATCATGTGGCCTATATATGACTATTAATCATTGAAAATATTTTAATAAATAATGAAAAATGATTATTAAATACTAAATAATTGTGAGTCGGTGAGCAAGACTTAAGACATGAAGCGAGAGTGAATTTAAAATTAATTTAATGAATTTAAAATATGAACACAATAATTAAAAGCAATACTTCTATGGTTAGGTGTCTGATGTTTACATTAATTGGGATTCACATGCAAGTGATGAGTTTTAGAAGTAATTTTGCATGGCTGAGTTTACATGATTTGGTTTACATATATAGATCAAATCACTCGCAGGTGATTATAAATTTCTAGTTACAAATATTAAAGTTTTAAAGTTTATGCATTTCCGGTTTATATATATAGCTTTTAATCACAGACAGGTGATTGTATATTTTAGGTTACAGTTAATTTATTTAGCTATATATGTGAAGCTATCACCCGCAGGTGATGAAATTATAATACATTTAGATTTCGTATTTTCATGAGTATTAATACTAATTTTATGGCTATGTGAATTTGCTCATATTTATCTATGCCTAGTTTATGCCATAATAATCCTGCTTAATAGGATATTGATGGCTATGGTTGTTAAAGAGCCAAAGACACCAAAATGTATGGGTGCTGAATTGAGTTCAGATCCATATGACTATATAAGCTATTGAGCTTGGATTGAAAATATTGTGTTTTCAATTTCATTCTCATAGTTTTGTAGTTAAGTAGAGTTAAAAGGTAGCTGCTGGAGGGTTGCATTTAGATCCTAAGATCTAGGTACAGTGCTCTCAGATTTAAGGCTCCTCACCGACGAAGGCCACAGCCAGAAACTAGTCTGGGGATATTGGATGAATAAGGCACTAGATAGGGATTTTATGCACAAGCTTTCTGACATCGGCATTACTATATGGAGAGTTTTGCTTTGTTTTGAATTGTATGTAAGTTCACGTATAATGATATGATGCAATATTCTATATACAGCATAGGAAAGATAGACATAAGATTGAGTAAGAAATGGGAAGATTTGTATTTGGGGAAAACATTTAGACAGTAATTTAAGCTATATTTGGAAGATTACAGTTTATGGATAAGAAAAGAATTGCTAAAATATCTTTTTATTGAATTAATTTGGAAGTATTGTCAGATAATTACTTAAATCAGGTATTAAAATGTGTAAAACATATAGATGATAAATACATTTGTATGTAATACCTAATGAAAAAAATTAGATGAGGATTTCATTAGATATTTTGACATACAAAGTTTTGGAGACTGGAATAGGAGAAAAAAAAACCATACTAAATAAAGGATGGAGATGGATGTTTGGAAATTAAAATTATATGATGAATAAATAAAAATAAACTGTCAAAACAAGATCAATATTGAAAGTGAAGTTATTTATGATGTCTGTTGAGGAAGTGAATTACTATTTATCATTTGACTGAAAATTCCAGAGTTGAAAGAACATACAAAGAAGTGGAGAAAATATTTAAATTGTATACATGATTTGTTTAGGTGCATATCAAAAAAGTTGAAAATTTAGTATTAGAATGTAGCAATTTTAGTAACAGCAGAGAACAAATAATGAAATTGTAAGATGATTATAATGAAAATAAACATAATAGTAAAAAGGAATTATTAAACTTGTTTTTGTAAGAATAACTAAAAAATTGGTAACAAAATAAAAAGGTTTATGAAAAAGAGATTGAAAGAATTGTAATAAATGATTAGTGTTTAAGGATTATATATGATATATAACTTAACAGTAGCTAGCATCTGATGTGAGTGACTTAAGACAAGGAGTAGCTATATTAGGCTGCATTGTATCAGGAAACAAGTAGAATGTTTGTAAGTAAATATGATTAAAACGAAAAAGATAATACAGTCTGTTTCAAGAAGGTTAAAGGAGAGGAGAGGTTATAAATGATGTTTGAAATAAAGTAAAATATGAGTCTTAGAAAAATGTTTGGAAAATGGGAAGTGAAGTATAATAAAACAAATACAAGTAGCAAACATTTAGTGAATATAAAGTTGCTATTCAAAGTTGGAATATTAATAAAATATAAATCAACAGTAGAATGTGTTATATGTAAAGAAAGAATGGGATCAAGAATGTATTATTAACAAAACATTTGCAAAGAAAACTGTGGCTATATAAAATGAAAGGAAATAAAAAGGAATTGAAATTAATGGAGTAATATCAAAAAAGTGTCAGAAAAATATATGCTAAGGAGTAAATCAGAAAAATGTCAAATTACAAACAAGAGGGAATTGATGAATAGCAGAAATGGTAAAATAATATTAACTGATATGTTTTAATAAACTTATACTGTGGTAAGATATATTTAAAAATTCAAAGTTATTGCAAAAGATTAATTTTTAGAAAATGTAAAAATCTATAATAGATTTGTAACAGTAAAAAATATAGTTAATAAAATTGTTTGCATGTATTCTAAAAACATGTTTATTATAATTCTGTATTAATAACTTTTTCTTTTGAGTTTTTTTTTTTTAAATATTTATTGGAGTTTCTGTTAATTCTGCATGAATCACTTATTTTGAATTTGCATGATCACAACTCATGATTAAAATTTTTCATATCATCATAGAAAATCAATAAATAATATTACATCTATATATTTTTTTATACGATAAAAATGTTTCTGAAAAATCAATATAAAAAGTAATATAAAGAAATACCATTTATATGGAAAAGTATAAGATTGGTTTCATACCTTAAGCAGTAAAAATAATATAATTATTTAATTAATATAATGTGTACAAATAGAATATGAAAATCTTTTTGAAAATTTTAATTTGGATTCATTTTTATTTTATAAACTTAAAAAAATATATGATTCTTATTTGAAGTCCATTTAATATTTATAAAAAAATAATATATCACTAATTAATAAACATAAAAACTGATTTAAAAAAAAGACTTATATGCATGCATAATAATTAACTTTTATTTGCTTTCATTTTCTGGATATATTTGCATGTACCTACATAAAATTGCAAAATGATTTTTTATCACTTTTAATTCATGCTGTAGTGTTGGGATTTTCTCTGTGACATTTTAAAGCCCAATCCCGATTTTATTCACCCAAATTTTATTTATTCAATTTTTAAAATTAGTTTTAAATAGGATGCAAAAAATATTGTAAATTAAAAGGAATAAGAAGAAATGCAGTCATATAAACAGATCATCATGCTTTACATATATTTCTTAAACCACTTCTGTCAGGAGGTAAAATTTAATGAAAAGCTAATTGTCATTAAAAAAAAAAAATTAGACAAATTTTAAGATTTATTTGAGTTTATGTAGCATCCTTAAATGAAAATTCTAAGCATTAAATTAACATTTTTCTTGGAAAACAGAATGGAAATTTTTAAAAAGTCAAATTTATTAAAGAAGGTTCGATGAAAATAAATTAGGTAAATGGAGAATTGATTTTTCCCGAACCTGATATATATTTAAACTATAGCTTATTCTCCATCACCACATTCTTCATGGAAATATATTTAAAGATAATATGTGCTTGAATAGCTTTTTTCCTCATTCCAATTTTCACAAAAAGGTATTTAATTTAAAAAAGGTTAAGTCATTAATGTTTTAATTGCTATTTTACAAAATATTAGTTTTTTCTCCCCCATCCTCTCTACATCTTTTAAGTGGAAGTAATTCATTAAGTTTTTAATTTGATGATCTTTAAGAAAAACAAAATAGAAACATCATATAAATTTACAGGCATCCACCCCGAATTGTATTCTATCTTAAATTTTATTTTGAAATAAGTGTATATCTATATTAATTTATATACTATAATATGTTTTTAAACAATTGATTAACTAAATATTTTTTCAATTTAGTTATAGTTAATTGATTGTTTAAGACTTTATAAATGAAGACAACATTATGATCATGAGATTTATTGAGAAATGATTATAAAAAATGAACTGTAATATGTTTTATTTTTTAATTGTGTGGTAGTTAAGATTAAATTAAAAAAATATTACTTAAGTAAATCATAAATCTTTTTAAAATAATAGCCAGATGATTGTAAAAATTTGAAACTCTCCACTCCCAATAATTTTGCTGAGAATTTAAAGCCAATTTTATGACAGCTATATTAATGTTGTTGTATTTTTACTGTCATTTTAAACATTTATTTATATTCTTTAACAATATTCTTTTAATCTCCACTAAGTAATTGGTATATATAAAATGTTTCTGTTAATCTTAAAACAAAAGTGAACTCAAAAAATTACTATTTTGCTTTATCAAACAATTTTTTTTGTGTGTGTTTTATTGAAATACAAAGTGGCAAACTCTTAGAGCAGCAACTGGTGAATCTTTTTTGGTGGTGAGTCAGAATAAAATTTAAAATGTTGTAATTAAAAGTTGTGGATAAAATATTTAAACTAAGTTCTTTAATAAAATAAAAACAGTTTTATTCAGTTTTAGAATTTATAAAAAAAACCAATATAAATTCAAAATTAAATATTTAAGCTAGTTTTATTTCATCAATGCCAAGTTTGCTGTTGCTTTTGCAATGGTAATTTTTTTATATCGGGATTATAATGTGTTGTTCTCAACCTTACATATGTGGCAATCATTTTTTTTCTGAATGGGTTTCTTTCCATTGATTTTTTATAATTCATTGAGGAAAACAATATTCACAGAAATAAGTAGATTTTCTAAATTTTTCATGCAAATAAATATGTTGGTTAAGAATTCCAGTTTTGGAGTATAATATTTTTGATTTTTTCTTCTGCTGGCTTATCAAAACTTAAATTACATTTGCTTCTATTTATAACTAATTCTTCAAATTTTTGTCTTCATAAAAAGCTATTACAAAATCCTACTAATTCTATTTATCAATTATGAATACTTAACCAATTGAAGAAATTGAATTCCAAATTTTCAAATTCAATTTTATGAAATATGATGAATTATAAATTGTGTTCTTGTTGTTCAAATTGATTAAATCTTTCTGAAAAAACTTCTTTTATTTCTTCCAATAATTGATAAATAGTTTTTGATTGGATCCTCATTAATGTCAAAATTATTATCAAAACTCATTGTAGCTTGAAAATGCTTATGCAAACTTGGAAAATATGTTAGTTTTTTTGTTTAAATCATTTATAAATATATTCTATTTTTGACATGAATGATTTAATGTTTTCGTACATAGTTAATGCCACACCCTTGAAGTTTCTTATTAAGGGCATTGAAATGTTTTGTTATTACCACACACAAAAAAACAAAACATTAAATTATTTAATTGTTGCAGATTTATCATCTTGAGATAGTTGTTATTATTTTCATTTTAAAAAAGTCTTATTTCATCAAAAGACTTACAAAGTGATTTAAAAATAAACCACAGCTAAGCCATCAAACATTTTTGTGCATTAAAAGTTCTGAATATTGGGAATCAATTTTGCATAATAATTTGGTAAATTCACGCTTATTTAGAGTTTGCATAATTATAAAATTTACAATATTTATCACACCTGACATCGCTTTTGAAAATGATTTTAATTTTTTTTGCGCATGTAAATTCCTGATGAATAATACAATAAAATTAACTATCAGCTGGCCAATATATTACTTGAGTTGTTTAATAAATCCAACGTTTTTGCCAATCATGTTTGGTGTACTATCAGTAGTTAAAGAAACAATCTTTTTTAAATCAGTGTTAATTTTTGTAAATTTGTCTATCTAAAGTCCCTTTTTAATATCTGTCTCAGTAGTTTTTCCTTTTAAATTGATTAACTTTACTAATTCTTCTCTCATAAAATTTCCAGATTTGTATCTAGCAATAATTGCAAGTTGCGCCTGACCAATAACATCAGTACTTTCATCCAAAGAAATTGAATAAGTTTCAGCATTTTTATATTGCAAATTAATTGAATAGACATATTTTTATCCATAACCAAAATTCGATCTTTTCACTGTATTGTGATTAATTGGCAATTCTTTTATTTTTTTTTATAATAAGATTCTTTTCTTTAAAATTGGCAAACAATTAATATCTGCATTCCAAAAAAGCTTCTTTTCAGAAAATTGTTTGTCATGTTTTGCGATATGGTACACCAGATGAAAACTAGTAATGTTATATTATTTGTAGGCACAAGAAATGATTTTAGTTTTGTAATTTTTGTGATAAGTATTCCTATTCTCTTCATCCATCAATGAACAAGATTTTTATGTATACTTTCAAAATGTCATTTTGCGCTATAATTTTGAGTTGTGATGTTTTCATTACACAAAATGCAAAGTGTTTTATCTTTTTCAACTACTCCAAATTTTAAAAAGTCATTCTTCAAAATAAAACCTTGCTGTACTTGTTTTATTTTGCTTATGCTTTATAGCCATTGAACTAAGTATAAAAAAGTACAAAAAATAAAAATTCATCAACTAAAAGTATAACAAAGCAGTAAATAATCAAAGTATTCAAATTACGAACACAATTATTCTACTGATCTAATGATACAATTTTTTTAACAATTTGAAATTCTTTACAAGGTGATTTCCCTATGTTTTTATATATTTGCTAACGGTATTCATTTTGTATTCAGTATTAACATATAATAATAAGTAGTTCATTAAATTGTGATAATTTAATTATTTTTTTTTTGGAAAACTTTTGTTAGAGTTACTGAACATGTAGTGAGAAATTAAAATGATTTTGTGGATTATTCTATGATCTGCAGATCATGATGGCTTTGCCATAACTATCTTTAGAGTTAGATGTTCTTAGAGTGATTTCCAACTACTTGACAAATTGAATCAAGCTATTATATTCAACTTACCACCTGGATGTTTGAATGCCACATCTTTCTGAACAAATAATTATATATGTACAAAGATAAGATGATCTCCAAGCCCATAAGAATCTCTTACCTGCTATATCAAAACTGAAAACAGAATCATATCACATTAGTAGCTTTTTATAATTAGCAAATTTGACAATCCAAATTGAACAGGCTCAATTACACTCTTGCAAAGAGTAGCTGTATAATATTTACTGACTAATATTTAATGACTAACTTTGAGCTTATCTGAAATAAATCCGTGAACATTCTTCAATGTGCCAGGTTCGACTGGCATTTCATTGGAATGTTGCCCCATTTACAGTTAAAGGAATAAGTCTAAAAACAAAACAATTATTGTTAATTTTGTTCTAGGAATTTTTTTTTAATTGACCCCGATTTTAATGACCAAGTCTTTAAATATACTCGCCCTATTTTGAACGATTTAGAAAATCTTAAAATCATCGTCTTTAATAGCTGAGAGAAAAAATCAGATTTAAAAGCTAATGAAAAATATTTGTTTCCCCAGGCTTTTTTTTATATTAAGTAATTTTGAAGGAAACATTTTTACTTTTCTTGCTAATGATTAACAAAAAAAAAAAACCCCAGCTGATTCGAAAACAATAAATTTAAAAATCTGTATGAACTTCAACTAAAATAATGCAAAATGAATGTAAATTTATTAATAAAGCAACTATTATATCAAAAAGTTTATTACTATGACCATAAGATAATAGCTTCTAATATTGAGCTCACAAAAGACTACATTCTATAAAAAATAAAATTAAAAAAAGAAATGTTGCACTTTAATGAAGATTAGTAATTTATTTACTTTTGTCAGCTCAATGAATTTTAATTAGAACTATTTAAAGATTAGATTGTTCGTTTTAAACAATATGAAAAAAAGCAATTCAAAGTACAGTTTATATATGCAAATATTGTCTGATAAATTGGAAAAAGAAAATATAAATTAAATTGTGACAATAAGCTCTAAAATACTGCAATAAACAGTATGTGAATTAATAATTATAGACTTATGAAAATACAAACACTTGTAAATATTTTCTAATATTATATTTATTATCGAATATGAAATTAAATTGTTACAATAAGCTCTAAAATACAGCAATAAACAGCATGTGAATTAATAATTAGTCTCATGAAAATACAAACACTCCTATTTACAATATATTTTACAATAGCTATACTCCGCCTGCTACTGTTGGCGAGGTATACCTCCTAGTTTTGGAGTGAACTATGGAAGATAGGGCTACAATTAACCTTATAAGTTTCCTACCACTTCCAGTTGTATTTTGGCCAGCCTGCCACATGAGTAGATCTGATGACACTTCCAGCTGGACTATGACAGCTTGCCTCATCCCATTGTGGTTCTAGCAGCTTCCAGTCCTGAATATGTGGACTTGCCTTGCATCAATTGTTTAGCTTTAATAATATTGTCTGGAGAATGTGTATATTGCCATTCAGGTTTAACAGTGATTCTCTTCAGAACGTGCATTAGATAATGTGAATTGTCTTTCAGCTTTGTGACAATAATTCTCTGATCCTATCTTCAAAGACTTTTTTTCCTGATCCTCATCTGTAATGGAAACATTTGGATTCAGTGAACCTCATTGCCTATTAGCCTGTTCTTGCCATTGGCTATGCTTTATATATTGGTATACACATAGGTTTATTGCGATGGATGCTCAATCCAATCTAGATAAGATGGAATGTGGACTAGTCCATTATTTGAAAGTAAGGTGAGATATGACATTCCCTCCCCCTAACTATAATTAGACCTGTAGAATGTAGTTATGCAGGTACATTGTGAAACAGAAAATCTGTAGTACATATTTAGCTTCATTGCCTGATGACATTACAAACCTTTAAAGTAGGGGTTGATCCAGTTTATATATACTTATTTGGTTATCCAGGAATGTCAGACATACACGTATGATGTCCACCCTATTTATTCAAAACAGTTATGTTTAACCAGTTGTGTTATTATTTTTAACTTAATTATATTTTATTTCTAAGCTTGTAAATTCCTTCACTTAGATAATTGTGTATGTGCGTATATGTATTACAGATACAAAAGTTAATATGATTAATGTAAAGCTAAAGCAATGCCAGAAAGTTCTAGAAAATATTATTGCAATTTTAAAATGTTAAAATGGCATTCTTATTTAATTATTTCAACAGTTTCAAGTTAACAAAATCATATCCTTAAAGGTATTTCCAATTTTTAAAAAAATACATTTAAATAATGCTTTCTGGAATGTATCTGTTTACATTTTTCAATATTGCCAAATTTCCAAATGTAGGAGGAGTAAGAGTTCTAGGCACGCACAAAATGAGCTCAGGTCACTCATTGACTTGTGTTTTTTTGAAGAATGAAAATAAAATAAATTCTGAGTAGAGGGAAGAATTTGCCTACCTGATCTTAAATCGCCTTTGTCCTGCCTTTCCTGCCATGTATTGCCACTTGAGAACTGTTCTGTTTAACTGTGAAAGAACAATTGGAAGATGCTACCATTATTTTGTTAATATTGTGGCTTGTTGATCGTCCTTTCGCGTCTAAACTTCATATACGTTGTTCTAACTGGCCACCATAATGTTTGAAGGTAATCCATTTTTCCGATGAACAAACTCTTAATATTCCTCGTTTCATTCCTAAATTCTATATATATTCATAACATAATCTTTTATCTATCTGTTAACTGACTATAAACTCAGTTATCGTAATAATTAAGTTTAATGATTTTCTCTCTAGAGTTTAAAAATCTTGTTCTATAAAACATTAGCACAGAATTATATTTTAAATCTGTCATTAGCTTTTAAGTTTCACGCTCTAGTTATTTTATTTTCATGTTGCAAGTATTTTATTGAATTAATTTTAGTATGCTAATGTTTCAATCTAATGAACTTATATCATTTCAGCCACCATTCCGATATTTTGGAATATTTAAATAGTTAAATGTAAAATTTCTTATTGAACACAGTTCACTCAATTGAATACTTGGAAATATATGCTTAATGGCAGATTGTTAAAATCGTTATATTATGGGATATGATAAACCTTTTGGTTGTTAATGCTAATGATTTTAAATGCATTTTATGTTCTCTAAATAAATCTGATTATTAATCTATTTTAATAATTATTTATTTGCTTTCATTCCATTGAGCGTTAACTTGCTTATAATCTACTATCATTTGAGAATACTTGGGGCTTGTTAAATAGGAAATATAATATTTTCTCTCCTATATTTGACATCCTAATTTGCCAAGGTTATACATACATCGCTGAGTGGGTTAATATTTTGTCATGACGTTATGCATGATATTATTACTCTAATTGAATTTTAATTACTGTATTAGTCATTTAAGACTTAAGCCATATTCGCGTTGCTTACTTATGATAGCATTTTAAAGAATTCATATTTTGCTTTATCATACTTATTCCTCTGGAAGTCCTGGATTTTCTTCATGTAACTTGTCTAAGAATGAGGTTTGGTAGCACCAACCTTAGGACAAATGTTAGATTGTTAAGGCTATGGGATGTCAACAAGTTCGAACCATAGCATCCTTACCACTCGTCTCTTCGAATACCGCCTTGTTATAAATACAAGCGAACTCTTATATATGATAAAGCCTTTCAGTCCAAAGACGGACATATATTCCTTTTCTAATGCTGTCATTGTAATCAGCACTGCGAGTTCTCTTTTTATGTATAATCTCATATGATCTATAAGACGTGGCACAGTGATGTGTTTGTAAACCATTCACTTAATAATCAATAGAATATTTTAGGATTGTCACAGTAAAGTTTATTTAAGCTAACCTCTCCTCATTTGTACAGGTCCAAAATGCACTCATGAACGATAGAGTCATTAAGCTAAACTGTTCTGTTAATTAAGCAAATGAATGCTATTCCTGTCAGTTAATCAATAATGATAATGCTAAGAAAATAATTTTCTCAATGTCTCAAGTTGTTTAACTGTCATATCAAAGAGTAAACCTCTTTGGAGGTTAAATTATAAATGTCTTTTCATTATTACTTTAAAGTAATGATCATAGCTTCTGTTGGCTTGTCATAGCATGAACAACATTAATCGATTCTTATTGTAGCTTATTAGCGTACTAAGTTAGTTGCTTATATGCAAATTATTAACCACATGAAATCTGTGCTATGTTTCTCATGTAAATTAACTTGTTTATATTCATTAAATTATTATATGTTGATAATTACTCATGTGTTCATGTCTTATTGAATCTCACTCATTGAATCTCATTTGTTCATTATAATAATACTATTTTTAGAAGTTATAACCGATTACTTTAAATGACATTTATCCCTGGGTTGTTTATCCTTGCTCATTCTGGGTGGATACTATATTATAATTCATGTTTCTTTCACAATGCTAGCTGTTTGCAATTTATTTAAATTTATAAATTTTCCCTTCACTTAAGATTTCTGATTGAGCCAAGATTTGATATTCTTTATTTATAATAATACCCTGTAGATCTCATGTCTCTCCGCTGTATCTGTGGGACTAGAATGACTAAAATTTCATCTGTTATCATCAGAAGTGTTGTTTATAATGTTATAGTTTTAGAGAAGAGCAAATAGTGCAGAATCCATGATTGCTCCTGACCTGTGTATCTCGGGCATGAGTGGATTTAGGGTACTTTTGCTTAGATTCTAAACCTTGTTAAATGAGCATATAATTTTGACCGGTGCAATTGATATGTATATGTAGGCATCTTTGCTTTGCAGTTTTCATCTGGTTTGATGATCTTCTCAGCAGTCCAGTGTTGTCATCTGCAGATCTCAAAACTTTAGGTTTATTGCAGCTGGATGATCATTCATCACTGTTAGCTTGCAACTTTTTGTCATCTGATGAGGGTTTTCTGATTGGCAGCTGGATGATGACTCAGCACTATTGATTTGCAATTCTTTGACATCTGATGAGGCTTTGGTGTTGGCTGGTAACATGCAATTTGACCTTAGTTGGATTTTGTAATGTTGTCCACCAGCTGTTTTACTCAACACTGTTTGTAATCCTTTTACTTTGATCACCACTGCTGGAGCGCATTTGATGGTTTTCTTAAAATGCAGCCTACCAATCTGTTTTTTTACACTTTAGTTTCATGCATTAGTTTAGGATTCAAACCAGATTATTAATAATTATTTCTGTGTTGATCCTGTTTGAATTTATTGTTGTGAGCTGGTTTGCTTTAGTCACTGTAAAACCTAAGTGAGTGAACACTTCATATTTTTTTTTGATATAATGGACACTGCAGACCTGGCATCCAGTTCCATTGTTTTCTGTGTTTAAAAGCAGAATCAATACCTCTCACATTGTTTATTCAGGCATTTTGTTTCTTACTTTTAAATTGCCTTTCTGGCTTTTTGGAATGAATTTATTCATTCTGTTGTTAGCAATTTGTTGTTTCCATGTAAAACAAACAGCCTTTGTGTGGATAACATGCTTATAATATGTACACATTGTATCCCAGTGTGGTCATTCAGGGTGTGTGGGCATCGATTGATCAGGTCTATAACAATGCTTCTCACTTGTTGATGAGCAGTCACTTTTACTGTCAACTGGGAGTTTGACTAATCCAATTTTTTGTTCAATGGTTTGAATGCTATAATCACTTTTTTTCAATGGATTTACGTGGTTAGTTGTTGATTCCTCTAGAATTTCTTGAGAGATAGCAAAATCAAATGATATGTCAGGATTCATTAGGAGCTTGATCCTGAGACTGTGGTTTTTCATTCTACAAATAAAACAGTCTCGCAGAACTTCATTAAGGAAGTTTTTGAAGTTGCATTTTAAAACTAGTTTTTTAAGTTAATAGCAAAATCTCTAGCTTTCCCCCTTTCTCCTTATGCATAGAGATCGAAATGGTATTTCTGCATTATCAATAGGAGTTTTGGAGTGAAAATGTTAGTAGAGACAATGCCTTGTCAAAATTAATGTCGGCTGCATTCCAAGGCTTGTTTGGGCTTTAAGGATATCATAAGTCTGAGATGCAATCACAGACAAGGCTCATTTTAGCTCAGGCTTCTTTATTTGATTAGCCTGAAAATATAAAATTACTCGATCTTCATAGCTTGACCAATTCTCTGAAGAGGCTGGATCGAATTCTTCAATTGAGTCAATTTTAACCATTTTATTTTTTCCCTCATTATACCATGAGAGAAAAAAAATTACTTTTATTTGTGAGAGTAACCATTCAAATTGATTTTTAAGTTTTAGTTGACAAACTACGCTTGTGTAACTGTTCATCTTTGATTCAAGACAATCCAACAACTCATTGGTGGGAATTTTTGCCTTCATTAATAAGAGTAATTACTATCATTTGATTTAAAATTGTTTTATCGACATGCCAATAATATTTGCAGTCAATTTTTTTTGATCAATAACAAAATGTAACGACTCGGGGCAAGATTTTCTCATTTCAAACTTTTCCTCCATCCATGGGGAAAATTTTTATTTTTATTTTATCAACTGTACCAATTCTGTTGTGTTTAGTCTTGATTATATATATATGATTTAATAGTCTCAAACTCATGGAAATGCAAATATGTCTAAATACATTTTTAATATATTACTGAATATGAAAACAAATATATATTCATATTTACAACCTATTTTACAATGGTTATGCTCCACCTGCTACTGATGATAAGGTATAGCTCCTAGTTCTGGGATGAACTATGGAGGAAGTTGCTGTAATTGCTCTTATAAGTTTCCTACCACTTCCAGATGTATTTTGGTCAGCCTGCCTCACGAGTAGGTCCAATGACACCTCTAGTTGTACTATGACAGTTTGCCTCATACCAGTGTTTGGATCTAGAAGCTTACAGTCAGAAACATGGACATGTCTTGTTGTGTCAACTGTTTGGCTTAACTGCTTTGTCTGGAGAATGTATATTATCATTCAGGATTGACAGTAGTTCTCTGCAAAATATACGGAGAACCTGAATTCTGTCTTTCAGCTTTGTGATAGTAGTTCTCTGACTCTACCTTCAAAAAGACTGATTATTTATTGCTAGATTTCCATTCTTAATGCAAACATTCAGATTCAGTGAGCATCATCACCTATTGGCTATTTGTTATCTATCTGTATATGAATGGGTTTGTGGCAATGAATGCTCAATCTAATCTAGATAAGATGGAATCTGGACTAGTCCATTATTTGAAGGTAAGGTGAGATATGACATAGAAATTGATTGTTTACTGATGTTTATTCATATATAATTTCTAGTAAGGAATGGGAGAAAGTGCTGATATTATTGTTGGAGGAAAATCTGAAGCATTTGAAATGAATATTGGTATTTAACAAGAATATTTACTAGGCCCAACTTTATTTTTTATTTTTATAATAGTGAATGTAGTATAGAGAAATGTCTGTTATGATTTACTAGAAGAAATTGAAAATGAAATACTAGGTATTATTGACATCATTAAAATAATTAAGAATTCAAAATGGAAATTGGGATGAACACATTGCTAGAAATGATCATAGATGGGCAATTGAAGTCTTAAACTGAGTGCCTAGAGATTGTAAGAGATATAAATGGATGGATATAATAAGAAAATTTGTTGGTGCATTACAAAGAAGTAGCCAAGGATAAGATTAATTGGATTGAACTTCGAGAGGCCCTCATTTTGCAGTGGATCAATAATAATAATGATGAAAATGTTGGTGAAACTAACTATAAGCATTATTAATTATTCTCCCCCCTCCCCCACTGCTTTCCTTGTTATTTTTAAATTTCAGGTCAACTTTTTTATCAATTTGTTTTCATACCCTCCACTTATATTGTAAAACACAGCACTTAGATTTAATCTTTTTTAAAGTCATGTTTTTCTGCAAAAGTTAGATTTGAATTAGTCAGTTGTTAGTTTCTAGAAGAAAATAATAGTCTTCACTTGCTAAGGATATAAGATTAAATGAAAAAGGAGACATGGCCTCATATCAGTGATATTGTGATATCGTAAGTCAATCCTAAGGCATGTTGAGATAACTTATTATTAGAATTCTATGACCACTTTGATAACATAGAACACTCAGCTTATTAATTGATAGTTATATATATATATATTATTGTCAAATATGTTATAGTAATTTATTTACTGCACTCTGTCTTTTTTTAATGAGTGTATATTCAATATTAAAGAAAAAAAATTCTAACTTTTGCTCAAATGATAAAAGTCAAGTGATCATGAAAATTTAAAGGGATTCTATAATTTTGTGTATATAGTGGAAGTTGTTGAACCAAAAAGATTAATGGCTTTCAACCAATATTAGAATATGCATGCTAATGTAATATGTAGGTAGCTTTATATAACTATCCAGTAGAATATTATGGGCAAATGATTATATTTTATTATTGCCAATAGTAGTTTGCCATGATTTCAACTTCTTAATTTTATCCTAACATCCCAAAGTTAGACTTACATGACATTAAGAGGTGTAGGGTTTAAGTGATGTCTTTGGTAAAAAAACAGATTTTCAAATTTTAATTACATTATTGCAGTTTTATTTCACACTGGTTGGACATGTAAAGCTTTTTAATTATGTCTTTGTTTTATAAATTGGGGCATGTATTTATTAAAAAAATGAAAAAGTTTTAGCATAGTTTTTCTCTTATGAATGCTTCTGTTTTATATAAAATATATGTGAATATATTTTACTTCTATGATAAATAGCTATTTCACTGTAATACTATTTTAATATATTTTATTGTTTTTTAATTATAGAATTTCAATTACAGTCCCTTATTTTTTTATTCTTTCCACTCTAAGATGTGGAAGCGATATAATATTGTATTAATGTTACACCTTATTTTTTTAATTGAATATTGTACAATATTTATTTGAAACATTTGGGATAGTAATATATTTTAATAAATATATTTTATTTTTTTGCAGATTTGTAATTACTTACATTGATTAATAAAGAACACTTTTTTTTAAAAAAAATAAAAATGCTATGGAAGTATGAGGAACATTGATTAATAAAGAACTTAATTTTTTTAAAAAATAAAAATGCTATGGAAGTAGGAGGAACATCCTGCTTGTGAAAAGTACCATAAAAAGTAAGGTTTTGACCTTAAATGAATAGAATTTTTGCTATCTATATAATAGTAATTTAAAAAGAATCAAAAGTTCATCTTTTTGATCTTAGTTCTAATCATGTATAGATCTTGTATTTGTACTATTAGATATCTAAATATTATTACATGTGCACTCTGTTGAATTCCACATTGTTTATCATTGTATGAAAAATTAAAATGTAATGTTACGTTTGGACTGTGATATGTCCCATCAAAAATTAGGATCAGTAAGAAGAACAAAAAAAAGAAAATCAATCTTATTTGGATGAAATTGTTGCATTCATCTTGTTTTGCTTTCAAAAAATATCACTTCATCTCTTGAGTATCTGACTTTATGATTATTTATTTATGTAACCTTGTATTTGTAAAAATAAAATGTATATTTTGAATTTATATGCATATGTTTTCCTTTGTAAATCATTTTTTTTAAACTAAAAATCTATTTGAATACCTCTAACATTCTCTTAATTTTTTTCATGTTGCTTTGCCAACATATTTTTTATCTATGTAATTCATATTTCATCATTCATCTTTTGTATTCAGCTTTTTAAATCTTATTTTAAGTTTTTTAAATTTTAGATTCATAAAATACATTATACTTAAAATAAAATTTTAAACAAAATTTTATAGAATCTGATCCTATTAACTCATAATATAATTTTTAAAAATATTTATTTATTTCTAGTTATTTATTAATGCTTGTAATAAATCACATTTGTCTAATGAATCTTTGAGGAAAGATATGTGCATTTTGTATCATAATAGAATGATAATTTATGACCTTCCATTCATGCCCATTGTGTTTTTTCTTTTTATGGCAATGAATTTTTAGAATATTATTGAAAGCATCAGTCCTTATTGGATGCTGTCATATAGTTTTTATAATTATTGGTGCATGATAGATCCAATTTAGTGATTTTAACAATATTCTTTTTATAATAATTTTTGAAATGCACATCTGTTTCAATATATGCTGAAAATTATATTTATACATTTTATACATATATATATATATTCTAGAAATTAAAGTCTAAGGATCTCATTATCAAAGCATGTTTGTAAAATAATAGGATGTTGATTATTTGAACTGATCTGCATGTTTCCTACAGTGATGGAATGACAGACAGGGAGCTTAAGGTCCATGGATTGAGTTCCAACTATCACTTCTGGTGTTTAAAACTTTACAAATCACTTTGTTTATTATTTGAATTAATTAGATTCAAGGAATGTTTGTAGCAATAAATGATATGAGAATAATACATATATGAGAATATTCATTTTATAAGGCAACGAAGAGGAATTTTGCAATATCATTAGTATGATATTTTAAAATATGAATTTTATATTATAAAAACAATAATAATTAACCTATTCATTCATTATATTGAATGTTTACTATAGAAAATAGAGGGATTTGAACTTAGGATTTTCAGTCTATATGCATCATCCCATCTCAAACAACCGATAGATATGGCCTCACACATGTGAAAAAAGAGAAAATAATAATATATTTAGAAAATGGCATGCAAATAATAATCAAAATGTTTTGAACATATAATTTATACATTTACATCTCAGAGTTTAGGATGCTTTCCAAAAATTGGAGCAACCATCACATTGTTCTAAATAAAATTAATTTTAAAATATTTAAAATTAGGTGAAAATATAAATATGTTACAATAAAACATTTTTATAGAGTGATTTATTATTAAATTATGAGATTTTTTAAATATGAAATATAAATAATGTACAGTTTTAAAAATTATAGGTAACAATTTTACAAAATTAATATTCTTATCTGCCATTTTATTTTAGATGAATGAGTGAGTTGTTTTAATTTGCTTTCACTTTTTTTTATATTATTCAGTTTGAATGATAAATATGAAAAATTGAAAGCAAAAAGTAATTAGCAAGTGCAATTTTGAAATTTACAAACTTATTAATTTTTGATTTTACACTTTTATGAATGGAATTATAAAGTTTTAAATGATATACATTTTATAATCATGTTTTAAATATTCCATGAGTATTTAAAAACTTCCTGCAGTATATTACTAATTTTAACAATTATGATTATTTATCTTTATGATAAATCGTTTATAAAGTCAATGTCGTAAAATCAATATCACATAACATCTCAGACTTCTGAGAGCAGTTATTGCTATTCTATTCTAGAGCTATCTACTGTAAGTCTGAGTAATAATTGAAACCAAATTATATACTTTTATAAAATCCTCATCTCCAGACTGGTTTTTACCTTCATCAGTGAAAATTAGGTGGAACTAATGCACTTATGCATCTAACAACCTTCTTTTACTCATTTATACTATTCAGACTGATAATCTGAAATTTAAAAAATGCCTAGTTTTTATATATTTTTGAGACCAGAACTGAAATATCAAAAATAATAGAAACTCTTCTGGTGTCAGATTTATATAATTATGCAAGAGTATTAGTCTGGACTTGAAACTTTATAGAGTTTTTTAAATTTCAGTTATTAGGTTGAATAATATAAAGGCATAAAAGGTGTCTGCTAGGTGCAAAAATAGTATTAATTTCTATAAGTCCAAAGCTATAAACCAGAGTACAGGATGATAACATTATATAGCATTATACTATCTGGTATCCAGTTATTACTCAAATTTACGACAGACAGCTCTAAAGTAGAACAATGTTTTTGAAAATCAATGTCTTGTGCATATATTTTTGAATAACTAATTGTAAAAGAATGTATTTAGTTGTAAGAAATAGATTGGCATAATAGCCAGCACACTAAAAATAGATATCATAATTCTCTCATAGAAGAAGCATAGTAGCAGATATTTTGATAATGGATGGCTTGTTTAATTGATATTTAATTATTTGATATTCTAATTATATTTAATAATTATAATGAAGCATTGTATAAATAGATGTTCCTCTGTTGAGTCAAAGTTATATAGTATAATCAGTATCATAATTACCAGTTTCAAGTTTTCTTATTTTATATTGTTTTTCAGTTTTGTAATAAGTTTGGCAACAATTCAGCATTAAAACAATAGAGGTAAAACAATGCCATAATTTCTTTATCTTTTTATATTTAAATGAAAAATAAAATATAACAAACTTATATTATCTACATGTAAATTCATATGAAGTATTGAGATCAAATTACTGAAAAAAAAATTTTTTTTTAAATGTTTTTTTCTTATTTGTAAATAAAAATGATACAAATTGATTATTCAAATTTTTTGTTTCCGATTTAAAATATGAAATGTTATTGATAGTGTTTTTTATTGATAGCATTTTTTCCCTTCATGTTATTGAATTTAAAATTAAATAATTAGACTGATAATTATCAGGAAAGAATAATCATGATAATATTTTTTATTTAATGCTAAACCAATCTTTTTTCTTCTTTATTTCACTTACTTTGTTTACAGAATAAATTCCAACCATTATTAATAGCAATAGGATTATTCTTGATTTTTTTTAAATCCAGAAAATTTATTATTGATTTATAATTTTTTAGTTGTATATATATTGCTTGACATTGAAATTGCTTTAAATGAAACCCATCAGTCTTTTAGAATAACATATTGCTAAAATATTTGCTTTCTAAAGCAGTATATTAGTTAACAAATAAAGAAACTGAATTATAGTAGTTTATGTCTAAATATATCAGTAGGTAATGTCCTCCTTACTATATATTTCATAAATATCTTCAAAGCTTGTCAAGTACTTTGTGGTGAGAAGTCATCCTAAAGGTTTCCAAGAGCCAAGACATGCTTTCACAATTTTTATCAAATATGGCAGTTATTATTATTATTTATTTCATATATGGATTTAGACAATTTAACTATTAACAAAATATCATAAAGAAACCTATAAAAATTCTAGCCAAGAGATAGAATCACTAGTGACATTATTAAATTCTTCAATTATGCCACTTATAGCTATGAATTAGACAATCATTAATGATGTGGTATATAGTTTGTATTTGTCCATGCTTACAATTATATTTATGAAACATATCAGCACAATGATCATGAGTTATTCTGAATTTATTGATGAGATGTCAGATACATCTAGGAAGATTAAATCCAGCTAGTTTTAATGATGAAGCTGGAAAAATAAATTTATTTGAAATCTCATAAGACTTCCATTTTATACCTTATTTTTTGATTTTAGACGAAAACAAAAATCTTGATTTGAATTTAGTCTTAGATGTCGAACTTGAGTTATTGGGCAAGTTCAATCTGCTTAACATTTTTTGGTATATTTTCTGTGACTTATTTTTTCTTCTAATATCTGGCGGATGAATATGTGAAAGAGCAGGAAGCCACTGTTAAAGGAGTGAAATATACCAGTAATATTTCTCATTGCATCACATTTTGAAGTTGTTGTTTTTTTGTCATAATATTTATTTCATCTTTTCATTTAAAATGTTTGTTCTTTATTTACTCCTTTTTTTGTTCTTTATTACTGTATAATTCTTTATAGAACTCTTCCACACGTTATATTCTAGCATGTGTGCATGTGCGGCACAACTGTTTCCAAAAGCTATAAAGTGTTAATATAAAATAGATAATTAAAAACAAATGAGCTGAGCACTTTCAAAGGATCTTGCCTTCATAATCATAGCTTGCTACTATGTTTAATGATATTCTTCAATAAAGCATAGCACATGTCCTTCCTATTTATGGCATCCTTGTCTTGTGAGATGAAGAAGGCCTCTTTGATTTTTTTTTAAGGTCATGTCTCTCTCTACACACGATTGTGGGATTGTCTGGAATGCACTCATGGTGACTTGTGCTCTGGTGCTGATAGAAAACTGAATAGGTGGAAGGATCATTGAGAGCTCTATTGTATGAATATTTATGTTGTGCTAATCGTGTGGACAAAGATGCTCTGCTTTCCCCATAATATGTGCCTTTACAATTATTGTTGGAACATGCAATATTATATACTGTATGGGGGGGTCTGTAAAAGTGGAGTTTGGTCTTTAGTGTTATTAATTAAATTGTTAGAGTTTGGAGGGGTTCGAAAACAAAGCTGATATCTGTTGTTGAGGATGGAATGCAATTTCTTGTGTAAATTGGATATATATGGAAGCAATAATCTGGGTTTATCCTGTGTGATGTGAGTGTTAAGCTGTTTATTCTGAATATGTAAAAAATTTTTGTCAACAATGGACTGCCTGAACCCTAAATTCAATAAGTCATCTCTGTATTCTATTACATTTGCTTTTGTGTCTGCCTCAATTTTACATAACAGCCTGTTTCTGTGCAAAAAAGATGCTAGGCCAGATAATTTATGTTCTATTGGTGTGTTAGATTGGGGGTGTATATGGCATCTGATCTCCAATGGTTTGATGGCCATACTATAATGGTAGTGGTTGTTTTCTCTTTGTATATTGACATCAAGATATTTAACTTGTTGGTATCTTCAGTTGTGACATTCACAACTAGTGCTGTGCTGGTTTCCAATTCAACTTTGATCTGTGTGATGATCTCAGAGGTGGCAGCAATGAATAGGTTGTCCACATATCTAGTGTATATTAGAAAGTATGCAGGGTTTAAACCAGGTATGATCTTCCTCTCATAGTAGTTCAGGAAGATGCTGGTAACTACCCCATTCAGCGATAAACCCATAGGCCAGCCTTGTTTCATGGAGAACCACTGGTTTCTGAAAAATGCCACGATGTTGTTGTCCAACCAGCATAGAAAGTCATGGATGAAATCTACTTGAGGTTGAGCTATTTTTTGTGCCAAAAGTTCATCTCTGACAATTTGGATCTTGTCTCTATTAACAGAGCCATATAGTTCCGAAACATCCATGGTGGCCAATTTGATGTTTGGGTTTAGTTGTAAATCTTTGATGGAGGACACGAACTGTGCAGATGAATTGAGAGTGTATGATCCAAAGCCCAACATCTGGATGAGTTTGTTGTTTACCCACTTGTCTGCCTTTGTATAATGTACTCCGCTGAAGTCTAGCATTAATCAGACTGGTGTGTTGTCTTTATGTGTTTTGGCACTTCCAAAAATCCTGGGTGGTACTGATGATGATGGATGTAGACTGTGATATTCCAACTTCGTGAAAGCTTTATTGCAATGTTTTTTCAGGATAGATGATTTTTTCTCTATTGTGAGCAATGCTAAACTGATCAATTTTATGAAAATGTAATTTATTAATCTGTAGGTTGATCTTGTCTATATATTCCTGTGTGTGCATCAACACAAATCTGTTTCCCTTGTCTTCATGCATACATGTGATTCTTTCTGACTCAAGGAATTGTTTGGTTGTTTTTATTTTTATATCCCAATGTTTGGTGTAGATTTTAACGGTGCGTGTCTCATTGCTGTGTTGATTTGTGCTATATACTAATTTTTTTGAGGTTCTTGGTTGAGACTAGCCTCTAAGTCACTATTAACTCCATATCTGGTTGTCTCCATGTCCCTCCGACGAATCTGGGGCCCTTTGTTAGCACATCTTTTACTTCACCAGGGGGTGTTATGTGTGTTCTATTCATGAAAGTCTGCTTATTGTCATCAGGGATGGTTATTCCTTGCTTTATCTTTTTTTTAGTACTTTTATATTTTCTTCTTATTGTTGAAACAAATTTTCATTCCATTATCAAAATGTAATTTTATATTTTTATTTTCTTTTATAGCTTCCCTTGCCAATTGACAAATATATATTTTTAATATATATATTTTAACTCTTTTTCAGTCCATTTAACGAATTCCTGATATTCAATTCTTCTTAATAAATTATTTTTACATATTTTAATATTTACAATAGAATGACAGCCTGTATATTTTAATATTGTTTTTTTTTTATTTTTATACATGATCTTATCTTGACTGAAAATTCATTGAAGAATTATTGCTTTTTTGTCATAGTATCAATAGAATATCAATTATTTTCTTATTAACTTTAGTCAAGTCTAAACAATATTCAAACTGTTAATATTTAAAATACTTAACAAGTTTTAATTTAAATTCATTGTAGTGTTTCTGAAAATTAGGACTATTAACTGTTAATACTATTTTTTAAAATATTTTTAATTTTTTAGTTTTGCATTAACAGGTATTTTATATCTCACTAATCAATGATTATTTTCTGTGTTGAATCTGTTAAAAAAAATTACAATCTTGAAATATATATTTTTTGTTAGTCCAAATATTATCCAATTCTATTGTATCTTTATTTTCCTGCTCCATGCCCATTTATTTTCATTTAGCATTTTTCTTAAAAAATTTATAATATATAATTTTTCTTTTTCTGTAAACTCCACAAGTCCACCCTCTCTCATTTCTTTTACTATAACCAAATTCCCTATAACACTTTTATCTTTCAATTATTTTGTACAATTAGTTAAAAGTCCTCTATTTTTTCATCATAGTGAGTATTCACAGGAGCTTAAATCTGAATTATCTGCATTTCTGCTGTATTAATAGAAACATAATGGATCTTGCATTTTTGTATAACATATTATTCATCTTTTTATTATTGTTGCTCCACATTATTAATAATGAATCACACTCCAGCTATTCTTCCAATATTTGTGCCTTTATATAAAATACATGTTCGCTTTTCAAATCAAGTCTCTCTTTTTTTTTTTCTGACTTAACAAACTTTAAAAGTGTTCTATTTATTATTAGACAGTTCTTCCAATTTATGTAATTTTTCTTCATTAAAAAGTGGTTTACAGTTGTAGGGAGCTAAATAAAAGGTCATCATCGAGTAACTACCTAGTTTCATAATCAAGAGGTTCTCAGCAACTTTCATCCTTGACTGATGACTTTACAATCTTTCTGGGAATAAGGGCTGTAATTTAATATTGTATATCATTATTGTAAAAAGTTAAAACAATGTATTCACTTATACATTCATTCTGTCTTGAAGGAAATATTTCAGTTAAAGATTTTCAACCACTTGAAAAGAAAAAAAAAACGTATTTTGGTTTTGAACTCGGATGTAAAAAGTCAATATACTTACAACACTGTCTAATATATGTTGGTGACCATCCCATAAATGTTTGTTTACTATGTAAATGAATATATAGCAATAACAGTTGCAATGATAGGAATATATGGAGTGAATATTAAGAATTTGCTCTGCTCAGTCTATATAAGACTTTAATGAAGAACAAAGGGTTTTCTTTGAGTTAATAGCAAACATCTTTCTGAAGCTACTTTGTCATAATATCTTGTTGTATATTTACTCTTATTTACTTTCAGGCAGAGAACTTAACATACATGTTTACACATATTAAATTAATGTCAGATGTTTTTATCATTATTTTTAAAAAATGGAAAGGTAAATCTGGAATCAATATTCCATCAAAATATGACACTCTTTTATCTAATCTGGGATGAAGATTGCTTCTTATTACAGTTGTACTATATTTCAGTTTTTACTACTAGCTTATCTGATTAATTCAGATTAAGCTGTTTATTCTTCAGCTAATAATAGCTAATACTCATTTATCAACCAGTATTGAAATATTAGTTAAGTTGGCTGTAATCCAGTTGTCTTAAGAAAATTTCTAAGCCTGCTTATGACTTAATTTCATAGTTTAGCCTAGACCTGACTCCAAGTTCAGGTCATGACCATGGCAAGTTGATATGTTACCTTTTATGCCAATCTTGTATTTTTATCTTGTCTATATATTTAAAAAAAAAAAAAAATTATTAGATTTATAAAGATAATTTAAAGCAAAATCATTTTTTTTCAAAAGTACTGCAAAATTAATTTTATAGTTGTTTTCAATTTAAAAATTTTAATTTTTCTTTTTAAATCAAACACTACTACAGTAAATTCTTCTGGTACACAATGTAAAATAAATTTGTTGTTTAATTAGTGGAAATTAAGAAAAACTTGACCAGCAATTAAATTGTGTTGTAGATTCCATCTAATTGCATATTTTCACTTGTAAATTTTTAAATTTAAAAAGTTTGCTGATTATTAGTCTTCAGTCAAGATTTATATCTTGTTTTTTTTTTTCAAGATAATGTGAAGGGGGCAATGTTTAGAAAATATAGTATTCTGAAAAGATTTATTTTTATATGCTTTTTTATTTAATCAAATCATTATTAGAAAATGTACTTAATTTTGTTATAGTCAATTTGATTAATTATTTTCATTAACATAAATATAATCTTTATTGTCTTTGATTATACTGTCTTGAAATCACATATGTTATATTGTCTTACTACCAGTTTTGCTTAATATTTAAAATTGATGAATTAATTAATGTTAGAAATAATCATTGTATAACCCAGTCTTTGCATATTCATTATTTCAATAATTAAGAATGTAAAAAATAGTAGGTTACAAAAAAAAATAGAAATAATTTTTTTATATGTACATATTTTGTTCAATATGCATATATAATATTTATACATAATAGATATAATGGGATTTGTCTCTAGCATAAATATTTTTATCTGAAGTGTGGCTAGGAATCAAATTTGTTTATATATGGGAGCTATCAAATTCTAAATATTAATTAAATGATTTAGTATTTATATATTAAAATATTAAATAATTATTATTAAACATTGTTTTTTTTGTAAGTTCATTTTTATTTTCAATATAAATAATAATTGTGTATGGAGAAAAGATATAGACATTAATTTTGTCATGTATATAGAAATGTAATATATATATTTTCTTTTTAGGAGAAAGTCTTCAGTATGATCCCACATTTAAAGGTCCTATCAAAAACAGGTTTGTATATTATTTTTTCTATTGAAAAGTAAAATTATGTATTGCATACTCTTTTTAAACTTTTTAAATTTACAGATTTTTTTTTTCTTGTGTGTGTATATTTTTAATAACACTTTTATAGTAATATCTTTTTTTAGGTTACCACTTTTATATATATGTCTTTTATCAATATTTTAAAGTCAAAGAAAAATAAATTGGCTAATCTTTTAGAATGAAATTCCTTTAAATTTATTATTCAGCCTTTATTTAAATGATATTAAATAGATTATTGTATGAAAACAGAACAAATAAAAAGGTTTGGTGATCCTCTGAGCACCATATTGAATACTTTTTTGCATTTACTATGAAAATACAATTTCACAATAATTTTATTTTATTTTATGCAGAAGTAAAACATTACCTGCTGCCATAAAGATAGTACACCATGAAATGCAATAAATCTGAGAAAATAAATCACTATTATAAAATAAAACTTATAATTTTTTTTTTAATTTAAAAATTATCATACTTTTAAAATTATTAATTTTATATTTATTTATAAATTGCTATTTTGGTAGATACATTTTAAAATTGAACTTTTGATAATAGATTTATGCTATTTTAAAAATAAAATTATGATTAAAATAATATAGAAAAACTCTTAATCAGAAATAGTTCATTTCATCAATGATCAAAAAATAAAACACATTCTCTATCCCCTTGTTCTAAAAAATTTCATATATTTTTCTTTCTAAACAACAACAAAAAAAATTAATGCCGAATTATTGCATGTATATTAAAAATTAGTGATATATTATAGTTTTTAAGAATAAATTTATATACACCCCCCCCATATATGTAAATATGGATAGATGCTTGTGCAGACTGCTGATAATTTTTTATTTTATTTTTTACTAGCCATACCCGGCCAAGTGTTGCTGTGGCTCAGTCTGGTTAAATGGAAAAGAAAGAAAAGAGAAACTACACGTTTCTAATATGTTTAATTTCACAATGCTTGTGGGTATACAATATTTTTTGTTGTTCCATTGTCTATGCAGATATAAAAATTGTCTGCTTTGCCGACTCTAGAATATGCAACATATAATTACCCATGTGAGAAACAATTCGTGTCTAGATCTAAATCGCACACTTCTAAAGATTGACCCTGAGCTTTGTTGATGGTGATTGCAAAAGCCAATCGAATTGGAAATTGCAATCTTTCACATGAAATAATTAAATCAAAATGAAAATAAATCTAAATCTATGAAAATTCAATTTAACAATGCAATCGGAAACATTGAAATGGAATCGTAAAATATTTAGTATAGCATGTGTTGCTTTTACATTCAACAGATAGCACTGTTTTTCAGAGATCGGCCCTGAGCTTTGTTGATGGTGATTGCAAATGCAAACTGAATTGGGAATTGCAATCTCTCATGCAAAATAATTAAATCAAAATGAAAAAAAATTGAAATCTATGAAAATTCAACTTAACAATGCAATCGGAAACATTGAAATGGAATCGTAAAATATTTAGTATAACGTGTTACTTTTATGTCCAACAGATAGCACTGTTTTTCAAAAAAAGCATGTTTTTACCTGTCACAGGTATATAATAGTAGGTATATAAATAGTAGGTATATAAAAACACGCGTATTCGAATGCGGTGTTGTGTCAAAATTTCAAAGCAATTGATGAAGAACTTTCGGAGATTTAAGATGATAGCAATTAATTTTTTACTTATTAAAATATAATTTCAAAATAATTATTATCATCATGATCATTTGCAACCATTATTGGTCTACTGCGCAAGATTAAGGTCTCTCCAAGTTTAATCCAGCTCCTCTGATCTTTAGCCTGTTTTTTTCAAAATACATTAGCAAATTTCCTTATTTCATCCATCACTTTGCATGTGATTTCTTTCTAGGTCTTTTATAATCTCTTGGCATTCGATCTTTTATCATCTCTTCTAGTAATAATCCCAGCTCCATTTCAGTCTCTTAATTGTTTTAATGTTAGTAATGCCTGTTTGTTTTCTTATTCACATATTTCATTTTGATCTCTTCTTATTACTTGTAATATACATCTCTTCATACTTCATTAAGTGGTCTCAAGTCTCTGTACTGCTCTTCTGTTAACTATCCAAGTCTCATATCCATAAGTAAAAATTGGATCCACTAAAAATCTCCCTTTTTAAACATATAGACAAATTTTTTTTAAATATGAAGTTATTGTTAGTGAAATCATTCCATCCAAGTTTAATTCTAAGATTAGTTTTATCAAATTTCTAATTCATGATTATTGATCTTTATTTCCTTCTAAGAAAATCTATTGAATATTACTTTAATCTTTTTTGCATTTATGTTTAGAAATACTTTCTTACATTCATTTAACAACTCTTGCAATATTTTCTATAGCTCTGGAGCATTATTGTACAAACAATCATGTCATCTGCAAAATATAGATATCTTGAAAAGTTTACCTCTATTTACTTTTATTTCTTCATCTAGCGCTAGTGCTTCGGTTAATGTCCAGCGCTCAGTGGAAATGTAGTTCACGGGCATAGCTGAATAGGCCCACAGAGATTGGGAGACTGTAGCCTGAGGAAACCGTCTGTATAGCAGCTAAATGAAGAATTGAGTTTCCAGCAGTTTTCAAGTAGAGTTACTGGTGGACTGTTGCGGAGACAGAAGCTGTAAAGATCTTATAGTCGGTTGCAGTGCCAGCACTATGATATGTTCGTGTACAGCTAAACCGGACCGGGCAAAAGGTGTGCGTAAACCTAGCCCATTGTGAACTGCTTTGTAGCAGCCAGCCTGAATGTACATTGAGGGAATTGAACATTAGTGAACTGTAGAGATAGTGTTGTTACAAACTATTTGCTATTGCTGATTATTTAAAAATATTGTCTTTTATTGTATATATTCATTTGCTGGCTGCCCCAGTCATACTCGCAGACACAGTACTTTAGTTTCCCATTTTAATCCACAAAATACTTCTTGTAAAGCTATTATAAAAGATTTTGAAGATTTGGAATCACCCTGTTGTATACCTATCTGATGTTAATCCTCATAATATCACCATGTAATCTAATCATTATTGTTGCATTTTGATAAATAGTTTTCAGAATATGACAATATTCTAGGCCTTTTCAGAATTTACAAGTCCAAAGCATAATGGCAATTCTCTCAATACATGGATGTGATCACTGTACTAAAGCCACATTTAAATCCAATTTATTTTTTTAGTTGGTTAGAATCCAAAGTACAATATAGACTAATTGTAATTATCTTGGTAAAAATTGTGTATAGAACTAATAGAAGACTGATAGATCTATAATTTTTTAATACATTTTTTGTCACCTTTCTTAAATATCAATATTACTATTGTATTCTTCCAGTCATTTAGTAGACCTATAGAGGTCCCTACCTTCGTATTTTTTCAGACGCTTATTTCTAAGGTTACAGCCTTAGTAAATTATTATATCTTTATCATTAAAATATTTGATATATAACTTTGCCAATAATTTTGATATTTCTTCACCTGATTCTTTTAAAATAGCAATAGTAATTCGTTCATTTTGTGGAGCTTTTTCCTTCTTCATGGATTCAATTCCACTTTCATTTTTTCACTTAAAATGCTGGGCAATACTATTATATAATTCTTTATAAAACTTTTCCACATATATCATGATGTTTCTCTCTTTTCAATAATAGTTCTATCTTTTCTTCTTATTGCAGAAACAACTTTCCTGCCAGTATTAAGATATTGTTTTACACTGTTGAGACTTTTTTTCTACAGGTTTTCTTGCCAATTTACAATTGATTTTTTTAAATATCATTATTAATTCTTTATCATTCCATTTTACACAAGTCTAGACATTCAACTTTTCTTAATGGATCAGTAAAAAAAAAATTATATTCCTTTTTTTTTCTCATATATTTTCTTGACTCAGTAGAAAATTTAATACTACATTGCTGCTTTTTTGCACCAGCTATTTTTCTTGTTGTTTTTAATAAAATCAAGACTGAACCATCTTCAAAATCTGTTAATATTTTAAAATGATTTGCAAGCTCTGATTTAAATTCATTGGGTTATTTGTGAAGGTTAGGAATATCAATTGTTAATACTGTCTTTTTTACTAGTTTTCATCTCTAATTTTGCATTAACACATATTTTACATTTCATTAATCAACGATTACTTTCTGTATTGAATCTATTAAAAACATTATTATCTTGAAAATATGCAAATTTCGTTAGTCTTAACAATTCTGCTGTACTTTCATTTAGGTGTTTCTATTTCCATTTAATGTTTTTCTTTAATAAAGAATTCATAAATAGTTTTTATTTTTCTGCAAACTTCACAAGTCTGTGTCCACTTTCATTTCTATCACCATAAGTAAATTGATCTACAACACTTGCATCTTTCAATCATTTACTAATTCTTATATTAAAGTTTCCCATGATAATTTTAAATGTTGGGTCTGATGAAAAGCATTTTAAATATCTTTATAAAAATCCTCTACTTTTTCATTATAATGACAAGTTGTTAGGCATAAACCTGAATTAACTGCATTTGGTATTTTTCTTTAATTTGAATAATTTATCTTGTTATTCTGTCTGATTATCATCAATCTTCCATATTTTATTTATTATAAATCCCACTTCACTTGTGATGCCAATATTTGTGACTTTATAGTAAAGTATATCTTCATTTTTAAATTCAAATATTTTTTCACATTTTCTTTTAACTTCACCAAATCCAACAATGTCCCTTAGCAATAGATAAATCCAATTTATGCAATCATTCTTCATTTAACAGTGATCCACAGTTGTAGTACCTAAATAAAAAAAGTTGTCATTAAATGTTAGCCCGAGTCAGCAGTCAGGGGATTCTTTATACCCTTCATTTTCAGCTGCCAACTATTGCTTTGATTTGTGATTTTATGATCTTTGAGAATAATGATCATAATTTATTTTTGTCTATCATGCTTGTAAATGTATATAAAAATCAAAAAGCAAAAACCTTCATCCTGCTTTCAAAGAATCTCACATCATAAACAAATATGAGGTAACTGAGAAGAAAAACTGTTATGTTTCTTGATCTTCAGCTTAGAGGTAAAACATTGGTAAACTCATGTGCTAAGCAATGGGATCCATGTTCATTTACTGTATGAATAATCATATAATAATAGCAGCTGCAATGAACCAAACATATGTAGTTGTCATTAGGAATTTGCCTGCTCTATTACTTTAAAGCTTCAAATAGGAATCAAAGAGTTTTCTTTCATTTAATTGCAAACCCCATTCTGAAGCAATAAAGTCTAATAATCAGTGAAAGTTCATTAGCTTTATATTAATATATCATGTACAAATATGTATGTGTAATGATAAAATAAAAGTTAATGATTAAATATAGGTACTATTTTAACTAAATGTGTTTTTATTGTGGTGCACCATAATTATGATTTTTAGTTCTATATAAAAGTCATGATTATTGTGCTCTCCATTGAGCATTTAACTAATGTAATATCTATATTTAAAGATTAATTTTTATTTCATCAATATACACAATGTTTGTTTATTCAACTAAAAATTATGATTACTACCCTACCTTGAAAATGCATTTGACTAAAATAATACCTATATCTAACAATTATGTTTTATTTCATCAGTACACATACATACTCATACACAGTTTATTGTATAAAACAAATAAATTAATTCTTACTTTTTTAATGACTTTTATAATGCTATATTTTACTTTTACTTGATCAGTCTTACAGTTTCAATTGATCAGCAGTCTTTTTTAGAGATAAAATGTGTACATGAATATATAAATATAGATTATCTAAAGAATACAGACATTATAACCAATTATATATTGAAACTTTTTTTTGGTACTTATGTATTAGACATGCAGCATCTTTTCACAATTGTATCAATCCGCTGACACCTTTCTACTCTTTTGATCTGACCAAAATAATGTGTACATTTGGATCTACAAACTTAAAATGATCAATTTGTCAAAACAGACCACATATAAATGATATTTTTGCAAGATTTACAAAGTTATCGGCAGCCTGAATATATACATGAAAAGGCGCTGAAGGTCTAATATGTGTGGCAGGTCTAATACTAAAACAATTACTAAATTACAAAAATACTCTAAAATATTACCAAAAAACCCCTAAAATATACACATATCGTACTTACGGAGAAATACATAAAAATGTGATTTTGCATTTTTAACAATACTAAAAATATGACTTTGACACAAAAAATATAAAATATGATGTGGTACATTAATTTCTAACAATACTAAACATATGAATTTCACCAAAATATTCAATCTTAAAAAGTACATTTTTAACAGCAGTAAAAATATTGATTTGCCATACAAAAATATGTAAAATATGACAAGCCAATTATGCAGTTTCCAAATGTTACTTTAGATACGGACAAAACAATCACTAAATTAAAAAAATAGTCTAAAATATGATCAAAAAACTATAAAATATATACATACGGTATTTATCGTGTAATATATAACAGGAATTATCACGATGAAACAATCAATTTTCTGGTTCTACTTTAAGTGGATAAGATTTTTTCTCAAAATGGAGACTAAAAGTAAATTTTTATTTTTCCCAAAATTCACACTTACTTAACGTGATTGTATTTGTGATTCACCCGCAAATGATTGTAATCGGCAGTTAGTAATTCAGCACTTTTATAGGCCTTCCAATAGTCGGAATATATTGTAAAATATTACATAACAGAAATTGTCGCAAGGAAACAATCTGCCTGTTCTACTTTATTTTAAGAGGATAATTTTTTTTCCCAAAATGGAGACTAAAAGTAAAATTTTTATTTTTTCACAAAATGCACACTTACTTAACACATGATTGTATTTATGGTTCACCTGAAAATGATCATAATTGGCTCTTTGTAATTCAGCATTTTTATAGGTCTTCTAGGAATAAATCATTGAATCAAGACTATGAATATAAATAAAGTAAAAAATAGTTAAAAAATGCAATTGACAGCATTAAAGATGTTGTCAGAATGAAATCTGGATAATAACTGAGAGTTTAAAATTATCACAAAAAAAAACAAAAAAACAAAACAAAACACGCAGTGGTACAAACTTCTTGCATATAGTTATTCCAATCAATTATTGTTTTATCTGCTAAACCAAATTCTTATTTACCCCATTCTGTAGAGCTTAATTTGTGAGCCTAACTATAAATAAAGTGGATCACCATTTATGAATGGAATTCTTGTATCCTTCAACCATGTTCTCTTACGAATGCCAATTTTACTATTACACGTTTGATACAAGATCGGATAACATCGCAGGGTTTATTTGACATGATCGCAAGTTTACACATTTATCACAGATGTGAAAAGGCCTATCATCTCCTCTACATTGCAGATCTAATACATAAATACCTTTTTATATACCTATTATATTTATATTAAATACATACCATCAAAAATCTAGATTATATTCTATATCATAAATATGTTAAAGACAGTAGTTTAAATCTTGATCAAGTTATATAATCTATTTTTTTACTTACTAATTAATATTATTATAACAACAATAACATATATATTTAATAGACATTTTATTATTATTCATTTCTTAATATTTTATTATTTGTTTTATTTTTATTTATTAAATTTGTATTAAATTTATCTATATATCATTATTTAAATTTAATTTTTAACTTTTAAATTTAAGCTTTATATTCTACCAATTTTAAAGTTTTTATTAACTATTTTTATATGTTATTATATTTTTTATAAATATTTTTTTAAATACTCATTTAACTTATGTTAAAACTTTACTTTTTATGTATCCACCTTAAAATAATTGCTAGTTTTTTAAATTTTTGATTAGCTTGTCATAACTCTCTCTTTTTAGGTTTTCTATAATTTATTTTTCTTTTATTATAATTTATTTCAATCATATTTATATTAGCATAGTTTTTAAATTTTAATCCTTATTTTTTTGTAGGCATAATATTATAAGGATAGAATTTTCTAATTTTTCTTACTCTTTTATTATTAGTGTCCTTATTAAACATATGTCCTATTTCTATTGAATGTAATTAAATAGGTGATTTTTTAAATCATTATTATATTGTATTAATCTTGTATATGCCAAATTCTTTGTTTCTCCAATGTAATTAGTTAATTTGGCATTTTTTGCTTTTAATTTTATACACTCAATTTATACAATTATCTGGATTTTTATTATATTTTAAAATTTAATTAATATGTTAATTATGCTTTTTCTTTTTTTAATAAATTAAATGAGTATTTAAAAATATCTATAAAAGTATATTTAATAATAATATATGAAAATAGTTAATAAAAAGTTTAAAATGGTAGAATATTAAAATTAAATTTCAAAGTTAAATAATTAAATTTTATACACTTAATATATAGATAAATTTAATAAAAATTTAATAAGTAAAAATTAAATAAATAATAATAAAATGTTAAATATATTTATTAAGTTAAGTATATTATTGTTGTTATAATAATATTAATTAATATGAGAAAAATAGATTATATAAAGTGGGTGAAGACTTACTACCTTTAACATATACAGTAGATTTTTAAGGGTATGTATTTAATATATAGAAACAAGGTTTCAATGTAAAATTAGTTGTAATGTTTATATTGTTAAGTTGAGTTATGTTTATATATTCAAGTACACCTAAGATATTTTAACTCTGAAGAAGGCTGCTAGTCAGGTGCAATTGTAAGATTGATCATTTAAAAATAAAATTTAACACTTGTAAAAGTGATTAAAGAAAGGATTCATCTATTTGTTTTATAAAATTAATCAATGCATAAAGAAGTTGTAAAATGAAAGAAAAATAAAATTCTTCATAATTTATTATGTACATATATGTATATCTATATACATTATTATATACTGCTTGCTAAGGTTTTTTTTATTATTTTTTATACACATAAGTAAAATAAAATAATAAATTTATGCATACGTATTCAAAGAGCAAAAGCATTAACTATACATGGAAAATCAATAGTTTTATATTTTATGTCCTATATTTTTTTGTGTTGTAATATATATATATTAATACCTGTTAAAAATAATTTATTGCAAAAAATGAACAATAAATACATTGTAACACTAAAATTTGCAATTATAATAAAGTTTAGAGTTACTTATATAAATTACATTTTTTTTTGAAAAAGAATTTAGAATTCTTTTCAAAAATCATTTTTAAAAGATTAAATGTTGAAAATAAATGAAAATTATCTTAAAATTTTTTATTTTTGGATAAAGAGAATTTAATGACAAATCAAATGACATATTACAAAGTTATGTAATTTTGAATGATTTTTGTCCATATTTGAATTGAAACCCTTGATTGGTTAACCCTTTGACTGTATGCATTAATAATTTAATCATAGATTATATCTACTAATTGCAATCTGGCAGGGGTAAATGATAAATATGCATTATATATTAGATTGCGATTGGTAAATTGGAACTATGTTCTTTCTTTTAGCCACCTCAATGAGTTAATGCATGTTCTTTCTTTTAGCCATCTCAGTGAGTTAATGTTTACTTCAATAAATATTGTTATTATTATTAACCTAAGTAGTTTGATGTACTTATTGCATAAATCATAAAACTATTTTATTATTTAGTTGTATATCCCATACTATATCTCATTAGCAGGTAAAATATTATTGATTGAATTTTATTTTCCTTGCCAAACAAAAAACTTATCTCTGGACCCATTGGCACCTTACAAATTCATGAATCCATTGCAGATGTAAATCTAAACTATCATAGAGACATTTGTGAATTAATTTATTTATGTTTATTTACTAGTCTTTTTCTTTATTTGCCTGAGTAAAACATTTATTCACTATATTTTAGATTGCCCAAGTCTATGAGACCCTTGCAAGCCAACTAGCCCTGCTCAGTTATAATATTTTCTATATTTATGATTACCCAAATCTGCAATCTATTCAGTGAACAGTTAGTTTTATTTTATCTATATTGTTGCTGGTCAATTTTCACTTATTGTATGATTAATATTTTATTAACTGTCCATTACATTTTTTTTGGCTTGTCCAACATGGAAATATTGCTATTTATGAGACAATGTTGCTTCATTAGCATTGTTCTTATTTTATAATATTTTCCAATACAATATATATTCCCTTAAATCTATTTCTCCTATATTAAAATTTATATTTACATATTATATATAAAATATATATAATATGTATAAATTTTAAGTAACAGAATAAATAACCATATTTATTAGATGTAAATATTGAGTACTGTATTAAGTGTAATATATCTTGGATATGTATATTACAATATCTATGTTATATTATAATGAACATTAATTTTGCTCGATAATAAAACTTTCACACTTTTTTTTAATATTAACTTTTTCATTAGAAAGCATACAGTCCATACTCTTAACTATTAATTGCAAACTTTTTCTCACATAATAAAAGAAAATAAATCAAATAAAATTTTAATATTATCTTTTATATATACATTTAAATATGTTTTATATCTTTTAAATCAAGTAATTCTTTTTAATAATGATTATTTTAGAATATTATTTATTTTTTAAATTTAGATTTGTTTTCCAAAAAAAAAATAATACAATTGATTTAAGTTTTAATTACTTGAGTCTATTATTTAAACCTATATTGGATAAGATAAAACTGCCTTATAATTAAAATCATTAATAAATAAGAAAGACCTGATAAATATTTTATAGTTAAGTTACTATTATAATTTTAATAATTATTAATAAGTGAAATTTATTTTGTGTAAATAATTTACAAGAAATTTTTCTCTTAGTACCTGTTACCAAATTTAACTTATATATAATTTCAGCTTAGATTCCATTATCTCATGATGTCTGCTTTGGCACATCGATGATAACAAACACAAATGTAGGGCATCATAAACATTTTATCCTTAAACAATATTCAACCATTCATTTTGTCGATATTACAATCCCTGGTCAATTTGTTAGTTTTATAGCTTCATGACAGTTATCATAATGTTTATTGACATCCATTCTATTTCAATTATAAAGACATTAAATTAAGGGAAGTTTGTGTTCTTCACTCTCTAAATGTTTTTGTACTCACATGCATATTTCTTTGTTATTAGTCCAGAATCAATTTGTAAAAATATGGCAAAATAAAACAAAATTTTTAAAACAAAAGAAAGTATGTGTTTTCTTCTTGCTGAACTTGTTTCTATAGCTATGGTAACACAAAACGGTCTTTTTTTCTTTTTTTAAACATTAACCTGTGAATATGTGATTCTCTTTTAATCTTAATAGGGTATTGTTATCATTCAATATAACTTAATAAAAATATTTCATTTTTAAACTTAAGAAATAAAATATCCATTCACTATACATTTATCCCAAATTAATAAACATATTTATTAAATATAAGACCTTTAATTGTTTTCATTATTTAGTTACCCATAAACCATAAAGGGGATTATAGATGGCAACATGTGTATATTATAATAATATATAGATATATGTATATTCTTGTTCTAATGATGTAGATATAGAATGCTTCGATTTGCCTAGAATTTAACTAGTTTGTCAATGATATATATGTGGGATGTATATATTGAGAATACCTTACATATATAAATATTTTCAAGTTTTGTTCTTATCAGTGCATTTTTCATCTTAGCACATTGGCCTGTGATTTTAAATTTAAGCCAATAATCATGCCTATTGATATAAGTATTAGATTAAAGATAAGTATGATTTCAGAAATAAATTTGTATGTTTCCTTTTTTCTGCTAGGTCTATATTGGATATGAATGAATTATTTGATTCAAAATTAAATGTAATCCAAGTTGCAAAACATATCTTTCGGCATATTTGAAGAAGAAATTATTTGTATTGTTATGTAAACATTTAGATGTGAACTGGGTGAGAATCTGAATGCTGAATTGCATATCATATACAGTATTGATTTAGCGGAAGTGTGATATGGAAATTTAAGAAGCAAGTGTAGTGATATATATGTTTTGTAACAGAACAGGTTTTTTACCTAATATGATAATAGATTAGCTAGGTAATCCTAATGGGTAAGAGAATCTATGTAGCATCTCTGCATGTATATACCCACACACATTTCGATCTTGTTTCTGGTAGATGGGTTATTAATACTCAAACATGTATTAAACTATATCCATATACTCACCTCATTCTTATCATTTTTAATTTCTGTTATTCTCTGATTTCAAACCCAGGAAGTATCTGCATAGTCGTCTAGTTCAGGGTATATCAATATCACTTAATGTGTGGGCATGTATGAGGATATGTGAGAGTGTGACAACATATATAAATGTGTGAGAATATAAGACATTAAAAAAATAAATATGGATAAATACAAACGAAAATGTTTGTTTATTTACAGTAAGCATAAACTTAATAACAAAATTTATAACAAAGTATAAATAATTTAGTTTAACATCAATTGATATTCTTTGATTATTATTATTTTTAATCATTGATCCGAACCCTTGTTTCCTTCAGAGAATGACCATTTGATGTTCAAATTAACACAAGAGAAAATTATTTTGCAACTTATGATCATTTAAGTCATCCTTGCTTGCCAAATTTTTTTATTAAAATTATAATTTATTACTCCCAATAACTTGATAGATTAATTCACATCAATCATATGTTGATGATATGGGATCCCCCTGCTACAGTGTTTGATTATGATAAAGACAGGAAAGACCATTTATATGAGAAATAGTTAGGTATACCGAAAACAATTAAATAAATGATTAGTACTAACAAACAAAACACATAAATATCGGTGTCACTGTAGAAGTGTTGGTAATTAATATATATTCCCTTGATAATGATCGGACCTATACAGACATGTTGGTAATTAATATATGTTAAGGTAAAATCTTATCTCTCCTTGGATGATGATTGGACTTGTATGCAAAAACAAGTTCTCATCAGAACCTATATTTTATTTTAATTTACAATAAGGATAATAATATTTAACCCTTTTATTACATATCAATAACTTATACCCCTCTTCCATTCATATTAAAGGAATGAGATAAATGAAGTAATTTACATAAAATAAATAAATAGTTAGCATTTGTGAAGTTCAACTAAAAGTAACTTGACAGTTAGTAAAGAAAATATCCTAGTAAAAGATTATAATCATTCTTCTTAATTCATTCTAGGTTGTAGGTGGTAAGATTCAAGTGTTCTAGAATATTCGTTTTGTCACTTATAATTTCTCTCCGTAGTTTCTCTCCATAGATGACTTACTTTGAGATGTAGAATTTGTCTATTTCATTTCTCAATAATAAATTTGATGTGGGTAAATGCTAGGACAATGTCATTTCAGTTTTAGCAATTACAGCTCCATGGGTGCTTTCTTCCCCCCAATTAGCAATGCATGGTTGTCTGTATTGCTATTTATATGTTTTAATAGAATATCCTGACTTGAAGTTAATTTGATTTCTGGCTTAAAGTTAGAAATACTTTGGAAATGTTGAAAATTTGGATTTAATTTTGGAAATTTCACTTTAGAATCTTTCAGTTGGCTAGTTTTGAATCTATGTGTCTTTTATTTCTTTACTGAACATATAAAGGGTTGTTTCTGTTAATATTTAACTTCAATGACAGCTGAATTCTTTATTTGAATTGCAAGTTTGATTTCTCAGCTTAAACTTTATGCAGGTTGTTCAGTCGATGAGATTTTATAGTCTGATCTTTGAGAAGAAGATCGTTGGTTTTTATATTTTCTCATTATTAAAATGAGGATGTTCTATATAATATAATTTTTGATGATTTGAACTAGCAGGTTCATGGTTATCATTTAGATTAATTATTTACTCATTATAGTGATTATTATGTATATAGTAAATTAATAACAATAAAAATTTTATTTGTTATTTCTATTCTTTAAAATTTTTTTTTCTTACTTATATCTAATCTATCTGATCATATTTCCCTAGTATTGTTATAATGTATAAGAGTTATATCACAATTGATGGGATATTTTTAACAAAGGTTAGTGTTTGCATATATTTTTTATGATTTAATTAAGATATGTATTTATAATAAGATTAAATTAGGCATTTAATTGGAGAAAACAATTAATGGTTTCTCAGTTATAGTGCTTGTGATTAATTTCATTTTTTTTATTGAAATGAATTTTAATTCATTTTTATTTATTGGATCTTGGATTCAAATTAGCCAAAGGGTATTTTTAATGGTATTGGAGGAATGTAAGGCCATACTTTATGTTATATATTGAACTGGGTCCCTCCAAATAATTACCATCTTAACCAGGCTTAAAATACCTTGTAAAATAACTATACATTTTGGCTTTAAAAAGTTTAAATATCTAAACTTTAATACATATTATTATTAAGCACAATGCCTAACTTCTTGGTAATTATTATTTTATATCTTTAATACTGCGGGGATGGACCGGCCCTTCAAGAAGAGGGGAGAATACCATTGATAGCATAGCCATCAATGACACCCATGGCCAGATTGAGCTATATAAAGCATAACATGATCACATTTCCTGACCATGGCCCACCTCGACTGCTGGAATGCAAATCCTTACCATCCAAAGCACTTTATTTGTTTTGAGGATTAAACTCAGGCACCAGCCAAACATATGTTATATAATCGACATGCTTCGCATGACAGGCGCACAATCCAGTGCTTGACATATCCCATGCTTGCTCATACTCTTAATCAGGGGTCCAGCAAATAACTTAGCACACAGATAAACATTTATTTCTTTAAAGAATTGGTGATGCAGTGACAAGAGAGAGAGAGAGAATAGACCAAGTAATACTTAAGCAAACATTAATATTTATTCATGCACAAACATATTTAACATAATATAAAACAACATAATAAAAATTTACATAGAAAATTATAAATGATTTATTCAGACCAAATTCTATCATAGTCCTTCGTTAAAGTTCATTTCATTTAGAAAATATAAAATGTCTATAGACAGTGATCAAAATATATTTATCTAGGATTTTGTGAGATTAAGATGACCTAGTTTATTTGGTTTTTGTTTGCATCAATGTTACTTTCCAATCAGTAGGTTTTTGTTTTCCATCGATGGTTTCAGGTCTTGTCTTGGCTTGACAATGTGGGACAGAGAGAGATAGTAGTGGCAGCATCTATTTTACCATTCTGGCATCAGTTTCCAGTGAGGGTTCAGGCAGAACAACTGATTTTGGGAGAACTTTGTGGCCTGAAGCCCAGTCGAATACTTCTAAACTGATCTATCTTCACATGTTGCTATATCTGCGGCTTGTGCAGTAATATTTTTTGCAGCAGTAATGAATGAATCTATTTGTCCTTAGATTTCTGAATCTCTGGAGCAATGAATGATATAACAGCACAAAATAAAGACCGTAATGATTTACAGATTTAAGAGTGGAAAAGCGGAATAACTTAATCACAAAATGCAGACTAGACTAATTTATAATAGAGAGTTGAGACCTTTTATATCTTTTTCTCTTCCATTGTTTAATTTCTTATCATTATTTTTAATTTTGATTGTAACTTAAGTCTGTTTTTTTAATTATTTTTACATTTCGTTTTATTTAATTGATTTTTACATTTGTTTTAATCTAATCTTTTTCTTAGATTAATTTACTATTATGTTTATAAGATAGTTTACATGGTTTTTAATTACAATTATTGGTTTTGATTTTATTATCAATCAGAAATCTTAGTAGCATTCCAAATTAATTAATTAATCTTTTTATTTTTTATTTCTACTAAGATTTATTTTTACACATTTATTTTTAACATTTCTTTAAAAAGGAAAGAATTTATAAATCTCTTTTCTTTTCCTTCTAATTCTTTTTTCCACTTGCTTTTAATAAATAGTTTTATTCTTTTTATGCAATTTTTTTTTATTTTTACACAACTATGTTTTTAAAACTACTTAAATAATTATGTCTTTAACTATTCTTTCAAATAAATTTAACCATAATTTTTTTAAAAATTATGAAACATGTAATGTAGATATTGTGCCCTTTTCTATAGGTCGGTAATAGTTCATAACAGTCAATTATTAAAAATTTTAAATTTAGAATATGTTCTTTTAATATGGTAATTGTATTAAGTCAATTATATCTTTAAAGTACAATTTGAGGCTAAAGCAAATACGTAATGTATAAAATTATAGAGAATTATTTAAAAAATAGTTAAATAAAGCTTAAAATATTGTTTCATATGGTTGTAAAAGCTGGCCATATTAAATAATTCAGCTATAAATATTAAAAGTATGTTTAATAAGCTCAATTTTAATAGTCTTAAACGTATAGATAAATAAATGTTATACAGTATTTATTTTTATAAACTATGTTTAATAATCAAAATTAATATAATATATTTTAAAAAAATAAACTTTATGATGGTGAGAATTGTATTTAATTCTATATTTTCTAAATTGTTCTTCCAAATTTTTTATAATTATTTTATATAATATAATAAGTGTATCAATTTTATTAGTCTAGGCAGAGAAATAGATTGAAAATCGTCTGTCAAAGTTATTAATCATGTGACTTGTATACTAATACTTTCACACACATGCTTGTTTGTATTTAAAGTAATGAAGTTTAAAATATTTTAAAAGTTATATTATAGAATTGGATGGAATTGTCACCTAGCATAAAATAATAATAAATATTAAGTTAACTATCGTATGTAATGTTTTAAATAATGTAATAAAGATGAATACAGTTAATAAAAAAAAAATTAAATATTTTGTTTAAATAAAAATAGATAAATGGAATAGGTTATTAAAATTATTTTAAAAGTTATTTTAAATGTTTAAATAGTTTTAATAAAGTTATAATTGAATTAAAAGTGGTATTTTAAATAATATTTTAAGTTCATTACGTCATAATTTCTAATTTTGAAATTCAATTCTACTATAAACTAAAAATATGTAAATTTGTTCTCAAGCTAAAGTAAGAATTAACCAATAGGAATAGGTATTCTTACAGACTATAAATATCGTCGTAACTAAGTTATTGGGGGAGATTAATAATGTATTGAAACCTGAGAAAGGTAAATTATAACTATCAAAAAGATAATAGTTTAAAATTTTTATTTTAGTCAATTTTTTGGTACTCTCTTATCATTTATTTTGCAAAAACTAATTGATAATTTTAAAGAAGTATTTTGCAAAAGGAAAGTTTTTTAAAAAAAAATTATATATTTAGAAACTTCGTGGAGATGATTTTCTAATTTTTTAAAAGTTACTTGCCAGTAGTATTTTATCTAAAGTTTAACCTAGACTACGCAATAAAGGATGGATATACTACGAAATAAAATGGATATAAGTTGTAATGCTGAAAAAATGTTTGGAATATTTATTGATACAGCTTTATTAATATTTCACCGAAGAACTGTTCTGGTACATAAAAAACCACAGCTCGGACATTATACGTAGTCTAAAAAATGTATTGAAACGTATTATTTATAAGCTTATCCAAGATTTATTTTTTAAATAGTAATAAGATAATTATATCTCATGAATCATTTTATAGAATATTATATTCAAAGGAGTAAAATGTGATATACTTTCTGAAGATAACATTTTTTAAAAAAATATTTTCAAGAATTAAAGAAAGAACCCAGGAAAATATGTTACAGAAGCGTTTTTGATATTAAAATATCCGGTCTTAGAATTATTTAAAATGTATTTAGAAAAGATTTGTTTAAAAGTACTTGAAGTTTTTTTTTTTATTTTTAAAAGAGATTTATAAAAAAATACCAAACGAAAGTTTAAATGTATCAAGAAGGAAACATATATAAAAAAGTGAACACATAGTTGAATAAAAGATGGATCCATGGAAATACAAATAGTACTTAAAAGTTCATCGAATATTTTTAAAGTTAAATTAGATAGAATGATGCATCGGATATGCAGAGAATATTGGTAGAGAAGATTAAGAAGCTTCACGGGATTAATTAATATTATGATTTAATAATTATCATCCTAAATACTAAAACCAAGGATTATTTTCTATAAATTTTACTAAATGGATTAATAATTATTTTTATTTTAAACTTTAACGCGCTTGGAGGAGAACATTTTTAAAAACTCTAGAGAAAATAATAAACATTTTGGACTTATCAGGAACTATCGTCAAGAAAATATGTAATTATAGTTTTGATTCCTTTTATTTTGTTAACCTAGTTTAAATCTAAATTTTTATATAAGATTAGGAAAAACATAAAAACATTAATTTATTAATATTAAAATTTTATAATATAACAATCTAATAATTTAGCTAAAAATATTTTAATATAAAGTGTATGGGTGTGAATTTTTTTTATATCTGCAATGCTCAAGTGGATAAAGGAAGCCTACTGAACACGATGACTAGATAAAGGTTATTGGTAATAATAATAACTATTGATAATTTATAATGTATATATTTTTTTGTTTTCTTTAGATCATCCATAAATTGGAAGAATGAAGTGTAAAAGTTTTTTACTTATATGTACCGCATTTCATACAACATTTTAAAAAACATTATGAGATAGGATTGATTTGAAAATATGCATACGACAATTTTTTTTTTTATTAGTGATATAATCCAACATAACAAATAATTATGTGATTCTTTTAAAATTTTCATGTTATTGGATATTCAAATATTGTCTAAGTAGATTGTATATGATTAGACATATAGAATAATGAAGTAAGCAGACTTTTCTTGTGGAACAGCTAGATTGTTTAACTATTAATGAATTTTATTTATTGTTTTGTAAATGCAGATAGTTATTTATCGATGTAAGATGTGGAAAATCTTGAGAAATAATGTTGAGATAGTGGCTTGGAAGTACTTAGTGAACAGGAAACCAAGATGATGTTTTAAGAAATAGGATGTTATAAGGAATGGAAATAATATTTAGTCTTTATGTGAATATCAGCATAGTTAACAAAGCCCTATGACTGATACACATTTTATTTGGACAGTGTTTATATTTCTTTAAATATTTGATGTTCTAATAAAGCTGAAGAAATAGCTTTAACATCGTCCCTGTACTAGAGGATATTAGGCAGGTAAATGTCATACCTCTTCGCACTGTGCCATGATTTTGAGATATGTTAAGAGTAATACTCTAGCTTTCTTCCTTAATCCTATGCATCTGTTTTCGCTATCTTTATTTCATGTAACTGCATCGTTCAGTAAGATATGTTTAAGAGAAATGATAAATAATTTAGAACTTAGGTTATGCTATCGTTTTGTATAAGATTGGTTTATTTGCTTAGAAGGAATAGGATGTTATAACTTAAAATTGAAGATCCAAAGTATCCTAAGGAAAGAAAAGAATCATAGAATATATTTTGAATTTTATTTCGGAAATGAAATATAAACTTTTTTAAAATAAAGTATCTAAACAAAGATATTTTCTTTAAAGTGATAATAATTTTAAATGCTTTAGTATTATTTTTTTTAAGAGAAAAATAAGTATTGCATATTTTTAAAATACAATAGTACAAAGTAAATTATGTAAACAATATGCATAGTATATTTTTTGTTTATTGATTAACAGAAATATATTGATGATTACACTTATATCATACTAAAGTAAGGCTTAAAGAAGAATATATTATGATTAGTAAACATTGTGTGATAAATACTAAAATCTAGTACTGAATTTTGGATAATATTTTGTGTAACATCTTTGACTTTGCAAGATGAAATTTTTTTTTAATATTTTGAGAAATCCATACTCATTATAAAATTTTGTTTTCTATAGAATGTTTTCTAAGTATGAATTTTTTAAAATAAGATAGTTTAATAATATTAAGGATAAAATGCTGTTGCTAATAAAGTAGATAAATATATTTGTAATAAGTTAACCATAATGAGAAACCAAATAGTAACATTTTTTTTAAATTTTGTCCTAAATCTAAATAAAGATATAATTGAAATATAAATTATTTTTCTATAACCCGGTAGATCAAACTGTAAAGTAAAAAAGTTAAGGATATCCACTGTAAATAGTGTAAATAAATTGTTTATTTATTTGTTGTTAGTAATAAACTTTGTTAAATTTTGTTATTTCAAAAATTTTGTGTCTGAGTTATTTATTTCTCCACATCGCTGCATGAAATCACTATATATGCAAAATATTTTAAAAAAAAAAGATTTTTTTTAATATTTATTATTTTTTTTTTTTTTATTATATTAATAATCATATCTTATATTATTTTTTTTCCTTTTTATAACGATCGAAATGCAAATGAAGATCGAATCTAACCGCAAACTACGATATCTGCTCTACAGAGCGCCATCTAGGCATTTAAACCTAGAAAAATTTATAGAGTAGGCAGATACACGCTGTTAAGATTCCACTTTATTTAAATATTTAGATCGTTAGCCCAAGTCACTAGCTCAGAGGAGTAGCAGAGATAATAAAATATAAATTTTATATCTTAAATATAAAAGAATAAAAGCCACTGCCAGAAATTAACACATAAAAATATTTATTTACGCACATATAAAATAACATTTAAATTTTGAGGAATAAATTCACCATTTTAGATTTTTCTAATAAACTTTAGTTTTACATTTAAGTAAATTACAACCATGAGTTTAATATATATTTAGGGAGTCGAGTATGAATAGACTACATAGCTCTGCATTTGAAAAGAAAATATTCTTCCCTGATTTAACCTTAGGCAACAAATTTCACAATCAAACCGGCGCCAATCCATCTGATACATTTATGTATTCAATGTAGCATGAAAATACGACAACACAAAATACTATACTGTCAGGAATGTACATCTGATCAGTAAGTAGAATTAGAGAAGACATTGTCTCTCCACCAACAGGAATGTCACATCTGTTGGCGAGTAGAACAATAAACATAAAACTCCATAGGAATGGACTGCGGTCCTTTGCCGTCTTACAAACCCATCCATAGGCAAACAGAAGGTGTGTGGCATATGTATATAATCCTGCCCGTAGCGGATCTCATACTACATCTACAATTACACAAATATATCCAATCCATTGAACCAATTCAACTACGAAATGAATAACCTAAGATTACCCTCCCTTAATATAACTTTACAAAACTATATAGCCATTCACGCCCGACTTAAATTTAACATTTAAATACGTTCGCACAGATTATTTTTATAAATTTGTTTTTAAAATGTTGAGTATAGATCGGCTGCACAGATTCCACGGTCAAAAACATCCAAATTAAACACAATCGATCAAAATACAAAATCATCGATAACGTCAATTGCAAAAGGGAATACACAAGGCCCCATGGCATTCATCGTAAGATGCCCGCATTAACATCGTTGATCTATATATTCTAATCAAATGTGAAAACTTCAACATAATCAACCGCTAACGAATCTATGCAACGTTTATACCCAACCTAAATTTCATCATTTAAAATTTAAACAATAAATCATTTATACAATAAGAAAAAAAAAATGGAAATGATTTTTATCAATCGGAAAATATATAAAATTAAACATTATTAATTTGATTTTAAACTTAAAAAAGTCAGATGGAAGTTCATAAGCTTGAACGAAAGTTCTTAATTATTTTTAAATTTAGAGTTCATGTCAATATAGCTTACGGTAGAAGAGTCCAGGTTTCTGCTTTTAATTCCCGCGATGCCTCCATTGGAAGATAATGTTCTGGAGATGGCAATAGCTGGTTCAAGGTATCACAGTCTTTTCATTTTTTTTTTTTTAAATAGAGAGTGTGGTATGTGCGTCCTACCGCATCTCTCAAACACAAAATGCTGGGACTCCGAAAAAACTGTATTTCCCTTTTTATATTATCCACACGGATTCAATCAACAAAACGTCACTAATCCATCACTTTCGTTAGGGTCCGAGCCAAGGCTTAGTGCTTCCATTGGTCAAGCTAATTTCTCTTTATTTTCTTATCTATCTTTCATCAGATCATTTTAATTATACAAGAGCCCAAGGCTAGCTTGCTTTTCAAACAATTTATAAACAATCATTTCCATTTACAGATTACAAGAATTAATTAATACCTGTTTTTATTTTTAAATCTTGTACTTTTTCTTATAAAAAGTATGTTCAAATACTTATTTATTTGTTTTTGTTTTTTAACAAAAAAATATTTTTAAAGTTTGCCATCTGTGCGAATGTATATACGTTTAACAAACATTTTAATTTTAGCGTTTAGTTTTTTACTTTTATTTGCGAACTTTTAAGTTTTTATTTTAAATTAATGTAACGACATATTTATATATCGTTACAATGCGTAATAATTGAAACAAATATATAATTTTGCACAAAAGATGAATAGAGAATTATTTTAAGAATTTTAAATATTTTATTGGTATTTATTATAATTAAATAATCATAATCTTACATTATTTTATTGGTCATAAATCAGTTAATCACAATATTATATTAAATTATATGCTATCAGTTGCCACACATATTTTGTTTGTCAGATTATTAAAATGCTACCACATATTTATTATATCATTACATGAAGATATAAGATCATATTATATTATTTCATTATTTTATTATGGTAATAAAATTATAGTAAAAAGAAAAGATATACAGAATTAGTTAAACAATGAAGAATATTATTACTGTTATTTATTATTATTAGTTTCAGTGTAGTAGATTATGACATAAAATCTCTTCTCATATTTTACTACCGTATTTTTATTAACTTAGAATAAACTTTATGAACCTGAGATTATTTTATTGAGTTAGATTATTAAATAGAAGATTAAGATTTAATTATTAGTTTAATCTTAGTGAGTAGAAGTTATTAAAGTCGTAAGAATACTATGAGTTTGTTATTTGAAATAGTAATAAAGGGGGGATAGTGTTCTTATGCCATTGAGGTAGTATCCTGTGGGATATTGGCTCAATGTAATCTATCTTGTCACCTGTATTTTCACTTCAAGTCTCATGAAAATATTAAATATTTATTTAATTTATTTTATAAACTGAACCTTATTCGTATTTTAAATTTGAGCTAGTGAAATATTTTAATTTTAATGCTGAATATTTTAGTTATTAATTATTAACTGAGATAGAACCCATTTTATTTTATATCATATATTATCTGGAAGTGAAGATGCACGAGATACAGGTTAGAATATATATATATAGATTTTATAACATATATCTCTCACTAGCATTACAATATATATTAGGTGTACATAATATTAGATAAAAAGTGAAGCAGCCTTTAAATAATCCATTGCAGGATAAAGTCCTGTCTATTTTTTTTTCATAGAAGGACAGCAGAGAGGAAGGTATTCTTCACCAGAATTATCAGTTGTCAGGTTGTGAGCATATTAATAGTTTTTATCATTATTTTACCCTCTAACTCATAATATCTAGGTACATATTACAATTAATATTGAATGTTTAACTAGGTTGTCTATAAACCAGTTGTTTGCGAAAAAAATATCTTAATCTGTTTAAAAAATTTTCATATTTACTTGATCTCAATTCAAACTGAGATTATAGACATAGAAAATGAAAGGTTTTAACATTTATTTGAGGATATTATTATGTCTCAATCAAGTATTGAAAAAAATTCATTTTTGTCAACTATCTTGAATGTATTATATTAAGATAATATCAGTGTGAAACTGGCTAATTTTTTTAGAAGAACAAGACATTATAACATCACTTTGTGAGTGAAACATTTATTAATAAATAATCATCATTATTAATGAAGGCTTATAATTCCATATCTAGAAAAAAAAGACAAAAACAAAAAAGTTAAATTTGAATTGTGCAATTACTGATAGAAAATTTATATACATGATTTTCTTATCTTTTAGTTGTTGTTTTTTTTTTTTTGACATCTTGCAAGTGCTGTCTTTTAACATTTTCTATAGTAAATTTTTCTGAAAGTTTCCAGCAGCATTATTTGTTATAACTCAATTATGTTCTAGTCTTAGACATATTCTTCTAATAAAAGATATTATAGTTTTTTATAACCTCTTTGAGATAATCTTTATAACATAAATGGGATTTGCCTGCCTCATGAAAACCATTCTCAAATTCATTATAAAATATTTTTTAAAGAAATCTGTTATTCTTTGCTTCATATTTTCAATCCAATGAAAATCAATCATTATTAAAGTACATTCATTATTATCATATCTAACATGCTGAAGACTGATGTATGGTGCTGTGTATAATAAGATATTTTACTATTATTAAAATATTATAATTATCTGGATTTACTTGACACAGAAGATGTGTAAAAGACTATTAAATGATAGTCTATCTTACTGGAGGGAATAAGGAAATGATTATTATTTTTATTTAAAATGAGAACATATAACATGAGCATAAATAGTATATTCACATTGGCATTACATTTGTAGTTAGGAAAGAATGTAAAATAGTTCTTCCATTTATATGTATTTCATAGAAAATAGAGAAATTACTTCATGAGTTTTTCTGTATTTATATAATTACATTATTATAGTATAAGTTTCGTGTGTATATTTTATATGGATATAATTAGTAATAATCATTTGTGGTATTTATTTGAAAACATTAACAGTTCTTGAGGCCAAAAGTGCTGTGTTTATTTATATGTATAAAAATGAATGTTTTTAATTTTCTGGATAAAGCTTGTAACTGTATTTAATTTATTTAGACTGCATATTATTATAGAAGTGCTATTTTCATATATAGAGTTAATATTTAGTTGATTGTTACAACTAAAAATAATCTCCAGATTAATTAAAATTAAAGTGTTGTCTTATGATAATATAATGAAACTTGGAAAATACAGATGAAGTCAGTTTTATAAATAATGACAACTTATAATATGTTAATGGTAATAAAACAAATTAATTTAAAATTAAAGGAATAACATCGATAAGAAGGCAAACAAAATTTTATGTATCTCTTCACTAGAATTGAAGTGAATTAAATACTGCAAAATACCTATAGGTATGTGACTTAAAAGTGTTTGACAATATAAGTATCATGCAAAGAAAGCAAGTTTATTAAAAAAGTCTCATGCACTTGAAAAACTTTGATCCAAAACTCTAAAATGTTTGAAAAATTTAAATTTGAATAATGTAATGAGTAAAAGGTAGTTAGTTAATAGAAGTTATGATTCAAATCTGTTTTTCACTAAAGAAAACCAATAGCCGGAAATAATTCTTGATATGTTTGGCCTTTTCATATGGTTTTCATTTATTATTCATAAAAAAAGATTACATTCTTCACCCAAATTGAAATTCTTTAAAAATTAATGATAAGCTTAATATTAAGTTTAATTATGATTTCTTATAATTAATAAAATTATTTACTGATGGTTATTAGAAATTTAGATTAAATAATAAATAAATATTGCATGTTATCTATATTACATTAATTTAATAGGCTATTTGATATTCCAAAAAAGTATAGCAATCTGCATGCTTCACTTACATAGAAAAAATAAGTCTTGATAGTCAATAGATTTACAGCATTTATAATAGCTTTTTTCTTAGAAACTAAGCCGAGCAATTCAGTTAACAGGGTGATTAGTCTTTTTTTTTTTGTTGTTGTTCAATTCATTCTAACATTTTTTTTTAGCTGAATATCATTTGTTTAAGTTTATTGATGCCATTGTTTACTGTTTAGTAATGAATGTTCTCAAATTATTGTCTTTATAATTTTTTATAAGAAAATTATAAAATCGGTAATCAATAATGAAAATACAAGGTTTAGACAAATAGTGAGAACACATGTAATAATTTTATTAATATGGTCTATTGCCACTCTACATCAAGAGCTGCTTGTATTATATACAAGATGGAATTATATAAGATTTGTAATGTTTAGAGATATAGTAAGTTATTTCTCATGGAGAAAACCTTAGATTCTCTGTGAGATGTTTAAGAATGGCTCACATAAGTTTATAAATATATATCTTAGGTTGGACCATGGAAAATGTATAGTATTATTCTCATGTTGTTTATATCTGGCTATACAGCTTGTGTGAATTAGAACATTATTATCAGAACTATAGATGTATTTCTTGCAAACAGTTTGCATTATAATAACTTGGTTCCAAGAATATTCAAACACTGCATCTTTGCATGTATTTCATACAGAGTAGAAATTGAATTAAGCGATTAATATAATATTGCTGTTTAAATAATAAAACCACCATTTATGTTTTACATTTTGGAGAAGAAACTGTTTGAGAAGCTTTTTTTTTTTGATAATTTTTTAGCGATTAAGAAAAGAGTAACAATACAATAATGGTACCAGTCATCCATTATGCTTTGTATACCTAATCTTTGTTGTTATAGTATTACTAGAAACCATGACACTGAAATTGAAGCTCATTCACAATATTTATCTCTTGAAGTTCATGATAGTTTGTTTTGGTAGTTTTCATACTGTGTGTTGATCAGTGATTTAATTCTCAGTAAGAATTTATTTTTGACCACAATTGGTTCTAGAAGGTTTCATTCTCTCATGCTCAATATCATTGAAATACTAAACATTTCAGCAATTTTGGGATTACTCCCACCAGTTAGACATAAATAATTTTGCCTATTTTAAACGTATACACTCAACATTCTCTCATACTAGTTCATGTCAACCTCTTATTAGATATCTTTTGCAATCTCTTTAGCATTCTCCCTCTATAGAAGAACATGTGTTACATTGGTAGGTATTTTGATTTAAAATTATGCTACATGATATTAGTTGATTTTTTTATTTTGTTTCTAATTTTTTTTTAGTCTTTTGAGTCATGGTTAAAATAGTTGCATTAGATGTATTAGTATTTTCTAGATTATGAGGAATATGAAATTAGGTTTTACTTTAATATCTAAATATTTTAAATAGTGTGATTGACATAGTTGAGAGATTGATTTTAGCCTTCATAATCTTATCCTGTAATATATGAGAATAAGATGTTATGCACATATGAAACTAATATCAAAAAGCTATTCTCATATAGGCTAATATTGTTTTTTTTTTTTAATGTGGCATATTTTTCTCTAGATTTTCCAAGTTTTCTTTTATTACCTTCCAGAGGTCATGAGACTTTGAAAATTTTTATTTTGATAACTGAAGATTGCAGCACTGTTTGTTGAATGCTTAAGTTAAAAATTAGCAATATTTTTTTTACAAGATATGTCCAAAATTTACTTTGCTTTACATTTAGTCTGCTTTATCAGATTTACACATTTTGTATGTCACTGTAAGAATTTCTACTATTATGTATTTTGACATAAGTTGGTATTATAAGTACTATCAAGACATATGATATCTCTTGAAAAAGTAAAGACAAGCTGTGGGTTCAGTGTCTGTAATTATATTTACAAGTCAATCCTGTATGGCTAAATTGGCTTAGAGGTCTTTCCATGAAGGCAAGAAGTTTCCAGAAATTTGCATTGTATGAAAATTTTAATGACTATTGAATAATATGAAACAAAAAATGCATATGAGCATAACCAATCAATGTATTAGTCTATTTGTATGATCTTTAATAGTGAAAAATTTGCATATGAAAGTGTGTTTTTAATTATTTATATGTGTGGACTTATCAAAACACACATTCAAACAGGGACTTGTGAGCTCTTATTTGAGATATTTATGAATTTAATTAGATATATTTATAAATTAAATGTTCAAAAGCAGTAATTTGTAAAGCAAATTGAAAACATTAATAAGCATTAACATATACAAAGAAAAGAATCAAGAGACTGTTGTTTATAGATATAATAATTTATGTTTAGTTACTAGTTAAATTTAACTTGCATAGCATGTCTTTTGAAATTAAATCTTTATTGATGAGTATATTTGAGTGGTCATATGTTCCAAATAATTCTTTGTAGTCTTAGATTTGAACTTGTCTTAATTTTATTTATTGCATTTTTAATGTTGTTTTTTTTTTTTTGCAACTTGTTCCATATTTAAAATGAAGTAATAATAGTCTAGCCTATTTAAATCTTTATTGTCAGATGAATTTTTAAATTTTATTTATTTGTAATGCTACTAAATGATTCATCAGTTATTTAATGTAATTAACATTGAAAATTGTATTGTGTATATTTGAAGTTTTTTATTATATTTGTATGATATTTTATGTTAAATGCAAATGAAAATAATCATATAATTAATTTCTTGGATGGTGACGTGATATTTAACACCAAATAGCAGGTTAGACTCAGCTGTTTCATTTATTTGACCAACTTGATGATTTTTTTCTTCATTCAGCTAAAAATCAACTTAAAAACTTTTAGCTGCACAAAATAAAGAATAGTTGACTTGCCAAAATTGGTGGCTCATCATCTCATTGTATATGAAATGTTACTTTTATTTATAGATATAATACACTTTTTTTAAATTGCATAAAGTATTTAACTTTTAGTATATCCATTGAATAATATATTTCATTATTATCTTGTTAATTATATTGAAAATCTTTTTTTTTCTTTCAGTTTATTTTAGTAAAGATTGCTACTTAAAGTTTATATAATTTTTTCACTTAAATATAGCTATAATATTTGTTGAGCTGAAAAAAATATGTAAAAGTATATATAAATGCAGAATAGTTTATTTAAAATATGTGTTTATACTTTGAAAATGAAAAATAAAGTGACCCAATCAACAGAGAGCCATTCTGGTTAAAATGATTGCTAATCATTTTTAAAGCATTTATGCAATTCAAAAATTCTCATTCCTGATAAATAGTCATCTCCATACTCAGTTTTTAAAAACATTTTAGTAGCACATTCTTCCAGTTTTGCAAAAAATTTAATTGCTGCTCATTAACATTTTTAAAAAGTGAATACAACTAAAGAAGCAAAATAATTACTATTGAAACTTAAACAATCATATGTAGAGAAAATTGTACAGTAATTAATTTTTTATGTGCATCATTCTTATAGTTGGCATTATTGGTTTCAGCATAATGAAACAATCTGACTTTTTATGATCACATTATGTGTACATGATAGACTTAACTGAATTATTTAACCTTTAATAAATACATTTAAACCTATACTTGATTGTAACATTCATCTTAGCTTTTTAATTCAAATATCACATCTTTTTACATCTTCTAGCATTAACACATCTACTTTTATATTAATATACAAAGCTTTTAATTATCTAAATGGAAGTGTATTTTTAATTATTATATATATATATATATATATATATCAAAGCATTGACCGGGAAGTGAACCCGGGCCAGCTGCTTGGAAGGCAGTAGTTTAGAATGAAATGCAATTAATTTTGACTATTATCCATAATTTTATATTATTTTTAGTTAGATATTCTAAGATTGCGTTTGATGCGTAGAATTATATATATATTTACTTTATCAGAAATATATTCCCTTATTCCTCTCTTTCACTTTCTTTTCATATTTTCGTATACTCGTATATATTGCTTATAATACTTCTTTCATATACACTTCACTGCAAACAAATTTTTTTAAAAAAACTTTATTTTTATTACAGTTTTGACTGTCCAGCAGTCTTCATCAAAGCTTTATCTGTCCCCTGCTTAAGCTCTGATGAAGACTGCTGCACAGTTGAAACTGTAAGGAAAATAAAGAAGTTTTTTAAGAAAATTTGTTTGCATTGAAGTGTATATGAAAGAAGTATTATAAGCAATATATATTCATTTTACAAATGCTATAGCTCAATCAAGCACTCTTTAAATATATTAATCTTTCACTAAGTACATAAATGATTACTAATCAATTTTTATTCAATTAGAAATTATTATATTTCTTTTAGTCTTAGATTTACATTTAAATTTTTATTAAAAATCAAACATATCTTTTATTATTTATGTTTACATGAATCTCTCCTTTAACTATTCAATCTTTTCCACTCACAAAAATTATTTACTGCAGTGTTTTTCAATTTTTTTTTGTGACCTGAATTCATGTTAATCATATTATTTTTATGTGCTATCCTTTGTAATGTGAAATAAGTTTCTTTTTTAAAATAAATTAATTTCATGTGTTTGAGCTTTCACATACATTCTCTGAGCCACTTAGCATTTTTTTTACTTGCAAGTTATCATTATTTGCAGAAATATCAAATGCTGAGTAAATTTTTCTGTTATAAAATAATTATTTTCATAATTGTCTTTAATTTTATGAAAGTGATAAATTAGAAAAAAAAACAAGTTTTATACAAATAAATTAAAATTTTGTTTTTCATTCTATTTTTTTAAAAATCCATATATTTTTCTTTTTCTTTTAACTGCAAAAACTCATAAAATTTTTTAAAGTCTTTGAATGAGGACTTTGAAGATCTCTGGATATTTATGCGCTATAGATTAATAATTGTTTATTTATAGAAGGAATAATGATTACAAATATAATTTAAAAAAATATTTTTATGATCAGATAATAAGATTTGTGAGGAGTTTGTAATCTCTTCTCTTTTATCCTAATATTTATATGGTGACAAGCAATGGCTTACTTGCTCTTAAGTACCTAACTTTGGTCAGACAACATGCATCACATTCAACTATTAACAATCTACTGCAGAATGATCTTGTCAAGTTTAATACATTTTAAAAAATCCATAGCTTCTTTTCTCCACATTACTTCAGCAAACTTCACTATTTCATTTATTCAACTGACATGTTTTTTTTCTAGTTTTTAAAAATTTTCTAGGATTTTGTTGAAGAATTCACTTCATCTGTTATCATTGTTTTTAATGATATGCCATAACTAACTCCATTAGTCTTCTAATATTTTCATTGATGCAAACTTAACATTGAGAATATATTAAAATCAAAAATGGAAATTCTCTACAAATTAGTCAGTTAGTACAATTTTGATGTAAATGCTCTTCAGGAAACTCATTATTCTTCTAATAATGCACATCTTACAATTCTTGAATTTATCTTGGGTATTGACTAAATAGACTATGAACATTGTCTAACAACTTTTGTTTCAAATTATCTTGAAAACAAACAACTTCCATTGAAGATAATTCAGATAATTTCGCAATCATTTGGATAGTAATTTTATGTATGCAATATTTATAAACCTTCTAATATAAATTAGCCATATGCTCCTCTTCAAAATTTTTCTACAACTCTGTATTTATAGAAGATTTCAATTCTCATATTATTCTTTGTGAATATGTAAATGAAGATCAAGTAAGTCATGAATGTTCAGAATAAATGTACCTAAACAACATGCACTCTCTTTATAATACTAACAAGGAGGAATATTCTTTTCAAACAGATAGGAAACAGAAACAACTCTCATGTTTGTTTTAATTCAATAATATATATAATATTTTGTAATAAATATTTATTTACTATGTAATAAAAAGTCAAAAATAATAGTTTTCTTCATTCATTGGCATTTTTATATTTAATTTGAAATAAAAGTGTGGGATATTCAGAAATTAATTAATTCATTCAAATTGATTGAGTTAATTAATTTCTGGATACCCCAAATTTTTATTTTAAATTAGATATAAAACCCAATTATGATTGAAGAAAACAATTAGTTTTAGCTTTTTAGTGCAAAGTAAATAAAAACAATTATTTATATTATATATATATTGTAATGGTCAATGAAAAGTGCCTTAAACGTATCCGCACTACAAGGGCGCCATCTAGGCATTTGAACCTAGAAAAATTTATATAGTAGGCAGATATGTAAGTTATGATTCAAAAATTTTTCTTATATATATTATTCTGACCGTTTGCCCAAAGTCACTAGCTCATAGAGTAGCAAAGATTTAAACATTTTTATAAGTTTTAATAGATTTGGATTTTCAAAATATATTAATATTTAAAACAATAAAATAAAAGAAGCCACTGCCAGTAATTAACACACAAATAGATTTTATTAACGCACATTTAAAATTTGAGGAATAAATTTATTTTTATTTTAAATAGATTGCACAGATGGATATTTAAATTATATTTCACTTTAGCATGTCGAGCATAGATAGTCTACATAGATTTTTTTTCACTTAAAAACTTATCAAAACATTCATTCAATCTCAGACTAAAAGTTCAGTCAACCCAATGCCTGCTTCCAGATATATAGTCGCAATCAATATAATATGAAGATGCTAGCATAAAACCACACCGACAGGAATGTGCATCTGACAGTGTGATATTATTCGAAGGAAATGATCTGTGTCCAGAACAGGAAAGTGCATCTGTCAGACTAAGGAATCATATATATATATTTTTAAGAGTGCTATGTATGGGGGAGAGCGGTCTTTCTGCCGACTTATAAATCCCTGTCCATAGAGCTAGAAGAGTTTAATGGTGCAGGAAATACATCTGCCACCATTGCAACGATATGGACTGCCTCTTTGGGGTCATGCATTCAGGTGGGCATATTGCCCTGTATGCTAAACATGCTTCACACTACACTAATATAAACACCCATATATCCTTCCACCAGCATCGCCCTAACTACGAAACAAATAGCCTGAAATTAAAATCCCTTAAACTAAACATAAACAAATTTAAACATAGTTATTAATCCTTATCCATGCAACTATCTACACCCAATTTTAAATTTAATACATTTTAGTTAAAACAGAATAGAAATAAATAACCTAGTTAAATACAAACATAAATAATTAAATTTAAAAAAAAATGGAAATGATTGAAATAGCAAACGTATATAAAAACAAATATTTATAATTGATTTAGAGTTCTATTCTTTGTCAGATAAGAGTACATTCATTTATATTTCTTTTTTTTTTGGATTGATTACTTATTGACATTATACGGTAATTATTTAACAGAAAGTTCAATTGGTAAAAGTTTATACTTTACGGATTCTGATTTTGAGGTCCATCTTCGTGATCACTTATTTAGATTGTTTGTTCTTCCTTTTTAAAAATGAAGCTGCTACTTGCCATTCCTTTTTGGTCCCTAACTGTCATAGGGAGGTCTCAGCTGGTTGTCCGAAAATTAAATTTATTGCAGACTTCCACATCGTGAAAATCTGCAATATAGCTAGTTATAACGACATCTTCATAGTCAGCTCTCAGATAACAATTATAATAATAATTTGGCTTTTATATTTTTATTAGTCTCTTATCATCCAATCTTTGAATTCAACCGGCAAGACGTCACTAATCCTCTGGTGTTTCAATTACGGTCCGTGCTGACATTTCTGGTGTTTGCATTGGTCATTTAATTTCTTTGTACTCTCTTATCTGACTATTTAATTTATTTTAAATGCTTCAAGGGCTAGTTTGCTTTTGAACAATCATTTAATTAATAAGACAATCATTTCCATTTTCTAAGATTATAGAAATCAACATTATTTCTATTTTCAAAAATATCAAATCTTTATATCTTTACTTTTTTACAAAAAAAATTACTTTCAAATATTTTTATTTTCCAAAATAGTTTTTAAAGTTGTCCATCATGCGATCTATATATACGTTAAACACTTTTTAAATTTCAGTTTTTAAGTTAAGTTTTTTTTTTTTAATAAATCAATTTATATTTATGATCCTTTTTATTTTACTTTTAAAATAATGTAATGGAATATTATATTCCATTACAATATATATATATATTATTTTTAATTTTTTGTTATTGAAATCTTTTTTGTAATTATTCCAAATTTAATTAAAATGAAGAATTTGAAAGAAAATCATGTATTAAAAATTTGCTTTTTAGAACTATGTGACTTGCTCACTGTTCTATCATATTTGATATTAAGAAATACTGTGTCCTTAAAAAAATATAAAAAGGGAGTTAATATGTACTTAAAAGCTTTCAAATTTTTACCTAGAAAAACTATAAACAAAATTTGGCAGTAAAATATTTTTCTGAATTGTATATTATGTTCTATTAATTCACTATGATATTAGTATTTAAAGCAAGCTTAGTCTTTGATGCAGTTATATATAAAGTATATAAATTGTAAATAAAGTACACAGCCAATTTCCATAATATTTTTATTTTCTTGAAGTTCAAATCATTCTTCATCTGCTTTGAAGCACCTTTTTTGTCTCTGTTTTTTTTATACACATGATTAATACTTGTATATAATTTGTTATTAATAAAATTTACTTTATAAAAAAAAAAAAATCAATTTCAGTATTAGTTTTTATGTTAAATTTTTTTTTTTTATAATGAAGAGAAACTAAAATTTAAAGCAATTTTTATAATCAAGAGAAAGTAAGATTTGTTTTTATTTTTATAATAAAGGCTTTTATTCATTGTGCAGTTAAAAGAAACCCAAATAATTATTTTCTTCAACTATAATTGGGGTTTTATGGATTTAATTTGAAATAAAAACATAGGGTATCCAAAAATTTATTAATACAATCATTTATAGTGATTGAATTAATAAATTTCTGGATACCTTATACTGTTATTTCAAATTAAATATAAAAATCCCAATTATGGTTGAGGAAAACAACTTGTAATCTTTTTAGTGCATTATAAGTAAAAGCATTTATTATAAAAAATTTTTTATATTACAATACATTATTTTTAAGCTTTTAGTACTCACACAGTAACATTCTAAAGGAAATTCACAGTGCATTAAAAGTCGATTTAGTATTATTATGTTCATGAAAGAAACTTTTTTTTTTCAAAAAAGAAATTTTACCAATCAAAAGTAAATAAAATCTCATTCATTTTAAAAGAAGTAACTTTAAAATCAATTGAAAGTAAGATTTATTTTTATTTCTATTTTAATGGATTGATAATACTTTTTTAAAATAAAGTCATTTAAAAATATATATATATACACAATAAACCACTGAACCGATATTAACATGTTCAAAATTCTATCTTCCAATTCCATTACAGTAAACAAACCAGGACAGGATCAACCTGAAATATTTCATTATCATTCCATTGCAATTAATTTTTAACATATGTAAATTTTTTTAAGGAAATCGATTTAATAGGAGCCTGTTAAATCTTGTTTACAAAATTTATTTTAAACAAACAAACAAACAAGGTTTCCAACTAAAATAAAGATAAATGTTTAAAAAGATTTGTCTTTTCCTTCAGGACTACTAATATTAGATCATCTCCCTAATAGCCAACATAAACCAAATCTAATCATTCTTGGAATTCCTATTCCTATACTTGGAAAATTATTCTATTCTGAGATTGAATTTAAGGAAAACTAACTGGAATTAATATATTGGATATCTTGAATAAGTTATACAAATTCATAATATCTACTAAAGAGTTTATCCCTCATGAATATTGAAAGCATTTCATTCCATGATGGAACAAAATCAACAAGTGCTCTGTATAGCCAATTTTTGTCTACAAAAGATCTAGAAATTGCTGATAAATTTATAAAATTTACTTGATCATGTCAAAGAAGAAAAGTAGAGACTGTGAGAAGCAAAAATTTACAAATTTACAAGATTCAGTTATACCCATTTTTATATAAGTATGTGGGCGTAGTAGTGCATCTGAAATAGTTGTTACTAGTACTATTAATTAGATTGCTAATTTTATATATCAAACATAACAATTCCAAAAATAATAAATGAAAAAAAAATTTATTAAAGCAGTGTTTTTTTGAAGGTTTGTGATGATAGTATTATAGTTGTATTTATATATTGGACTATTTCCACCATCTAATATAAGTATTGAATGTCTTTAAAAAAATTTACCTTTATTTAAATATTCCAAATACTTTCAACTATTAGCAATAGTTTTTGGAATATTTTTCAAAGAAAATGTTCAACATATTGAGAAATGATAAAAGAAACAGGTAGACAGATATTTTAGTTATGCAAAATTACCAACAAACATTACATTCAATCTGTTAATAAATTATCGATTTTTTAAAATTTTATTCAAACCATGATTTACATGCTTTATATACATATATATATAGTTTATCCATTTTCTATAAGAACTTATTCCTGTTTGAAAGTATTTTATTACTGACAAAATTAATATTTCCTGTAAAACTTTTTATTTTATGATTCTGATAATGAAAATTATAACAAATTTCATTCTTTTTTGTGGTTTTATTTGATTGTTTGCAAATGCATACTTTCCAATATTGAAATTTTGTTATGAAAAATTAAAAAAAAAATTATGCACTTTATTTGAGAATAACTGACAAAGCTGGACCCGTTCCCCCATTTTTTATTTCTTAATTCTATATATATATTTCTTTACCTTTTTTGAAGTTATTGAAATTAAAAATTGCATAATTATTATCATTCTTCAAATGTAATTTCACAACATAACACTCATATACACACATATCTCATTTACCCACCTATATACACATAGTTATTTTAAATTTATCTTTTTAGGAGTTGTACCGACATAATTTGTTTGTTTTTATTGCTTGCTTTTGTTGCTGGTTGGACTGTTCTAGCTATTTTTGGTAAGTATCTTTTATATTTAAAATATTATTTTTAAATTGTTTTAATAATTTGAATTATTATTTTAATATTTGTTTTTATTGTTTTATTTAAAAAAAAATTACATAATGGAATCAAAAATTTGAAGTTTAATTTTCTATTTTAACCTTTTTACTTTATTCAGTCATAACAATTATTTAAGATTTTAATAATATCAAAATCTTTGCTAATAGATAGATAGTGTATAAATAAATTTTTGGCTGCTTGAGAAAGCAATAAATGCTACCACTAAAAAAAAGATATTTAAAACTTTAAAATATTTACCAAGTTTTTATTTAAAATTATATATAAAGTAGTATAATTAGAATGAATAGTGTCTCATGGTGTAAATGTGACACATTTACCTATCATTTCTATGACCTGGGTTCTAATATGAACCAAGTAAAACTTGAATAATTATCAGATTCCAAAAAAGCTTAAGATTTTTTTTTCCAAATAGTCACAGTATAACTAACCCAGCGAACCACCCAGTAGTGAATTGTAAATGGATATCTAGCTATTACTTACTAGCTGAAGGATAAAATAGTTGTGAAAAATATTCAGATATCTCTTCATCTAACAAATGGAAAATTTAATAAATAATATCTTTTCTTTGTGTTTTATTATTAAAGGCTGCTGGAGGACTTTTATACTATGCTATGTACTAAAAGGCTGTTTACTTTTACCTAATTAGAATGAAATGAAAGAAAAATGTTCTCTGGGTTCAAATATAAGAAAGGCAGATAATATAAAGGAATGATTGTTTTTTTTTTTATTGAGACCCACTTTATGCAAAAATGTATATAATTAAGTTAAAGGATGTATGTAACTTTTGATATTCTTATTCTGCTAATTGATTATAGATGCTGATTAGGATAAAGCATTGATACAGATAAAACAAGTTATATCTCTTCAATATTACTAGCACTAGACAAAACTAATCAAAAGTAGCAATTGGTTTTACTGTTGTTTTTTATTGTGGAAGCAGGCTTCTCAGATGTGAACTAATCGAGAACCTGACACACTTTCTCATTCTCAATTCAAATTAACATTTTATTTAACATTAAAATTGGAATAAGTTTTTATTAAGTTTAATAGCTTTAAAATTATAATTTTGAATGAGTATTTTAGAATTTTTTTTGTTCTCATTATTTTCAGTTTTATGAATTATATTTCTTTCTTAAATATATTCTGAATTAAGATATTTTTTATTCATTCTAGTTTTATGCACTTTAATTCTTATTTATTTTCTCCTATAATAAATAGCAGACAGTAAACCTCCCTTAAGCAAACAGTAATAGATTTAAATGCATTGAAATGCAGTTAAAGGTGAAGCTAAAGTGCAAATTATAACACTAAAGTGGTTTAGTGCTATCTGTTGCCTAATATATTCCATTATTTCCCAGATAATCCTTTAGCTACGATTATGAGAATATAGAAACTGATTATGAGAATATAGAAACTCCTCGAAAGGCTAAGCCACTTTAGTATTATAATTCGTACGTTAGCTTCACCTTTAACTGCTTGCAGCATATTTAAATCTATTATTTTCTTCTATATATATATATTTTTACAAGAACAAAGAATATTATATATATTTAGTATTATTTAAAAATTATTTAAGGTTATTCTTATTCTCCAAGCTATTTTCTTATTTCTAATTATACTTGTACTATTTTTTAAAACATTACAAGTGAAAAAATTAAAAAGGCAAAGAAATAAAATCTTCATAATTATTTAAAACTTAAAATGACTTGTGGTCAACATGGGTAGGATGAGAAGGTTGGTGCTAAGGTGGAGTTTGAGGATTCCATCATCAGATTTTCAATGAAATGGACGGCTGAAGAGTTGTGCTGTGGAGTGATTTGAAACTTGTCCATTAAAGTATGAAGATTGGCTATTGTAATATAAGCTGAGCTTTGATTCTATATATGTGTGGAGATAATAATCTGGACCAACTGACAAGTGCTGGTTTAACACGAAATATGAATCTTGGTGATTATTTATCTTTCCGACATGTGTATGATCAAGGGTATCAGCAATATGAGATAGTATGGATGGTTGAGGGTCGTGTGAAAGTCTATTCCATCATCAGATTTTCAATGAAATGGACAGCTGAAGAGTTGTGCTGTGGAGTGATTTGAAACTTGTCCATTAAAGTATGAAGATTGGCTATTGTAATATAAGCTGAGCTTTGATTCTATATATGTGTGGAGATAATAATCTGGACCAACTGACAAGTGCTGGTTTAACACGAAATATGAATCTTGGTGATTATTTATCTTTCCGACATGTGTATGATCAAGGGTATCAGCAATATGAGATAGTATGGATGGTTGAGGGTCGTGTGAAAGTCTGAGTTCAAACCTTCTATATATATATATATGTGCAGTATGAAAAAAGCCTGTACTGTAGGGGAAAAAAATCATATTTCTAAATAAAGTGCTGTAAGGTCTGCCCATTCCTCATATGTATGTAAATGGATTATGTCCTATATATGAGGGGTCAGAGTGACTTGTGGTCAACATGGGTAGGATGATAAGATTGACACTAAGGTAGGTTTTGAGCATTCCATCATCAGATTAGAATAATTAGTGTAATTTGTTTTAATATATTTCTAATTTAGCTTTTGGCATTACATATTTTATATATATATATATAATTATGATTATTTGATGAGGAAACTATATTATACATGATTTAAAATCATCATGATTAAATTTACCACATACTTGAAAGAAATGTTGGTCAGTTGTTTTTTGGTTTGAGTTTGACTAAAAATTTAAACAAAAAATAGAACAGATTATTGTTCTATTAAACTTTTGATAAGTTTAAACAAAATACTTTTAAAATCAAATTTCCTATCAAATAATTCACAAAAATATTCAAATTAATATATATAATATTGGATGTTTTTTCATTTTAATATGAGTAGATTAAAATTGAATATATAATCTATGTCACACAAATCATGTATCTTAAAAAATTTCCTAACCACTAGTTCTGACATTTTATATATTGCACTTTACAATCAGAATTGTCCTTGTGCTTTGGAGTCTTAACATCGGAAATTTAAAAAAATATAGTAATATTATATTACATGTATATGTATATATTCATGCAAATTAATCATATATCAAGCAACTTTACTGTTTATTTTAAATTATTACACTTAATAGTTTTAATAACGTATGAAGAGTTAAACATCTAATAATTGAATAATCACTTTATTCAATTTATATTGTAACGGACACTCAATCTATCCTGATCACAGATATGAAAACAGTTACTGTCTTGTAGGAAATCAACGAAACCAGCGTGGATGATCAATCAGTAGCATTCTAACTACTGACGTTATAATACTGCAGGATTGCTGCGCATAATGCTACTTTTAAAGCAAACGTGAAGACGGCAAAAAAAAAAATATATGATTTTACTTATTTAGGATTAATGCTATCACAAAGATTAAATACTTAACATGAAAAAATACTCTGATTATACAATGAATTGATGTATACAATAAATTGATGAGAATGTACTCATCATATTCAGAAGAATGAAACCATCATTTTCAAGCAGAAAGTAATGGAGTGTTAGTTAATTTTTGTTGTTGTTGTTATGTAGTATATATTTTATTTTATTATTATTATTATTTTTTTTTGCAATGCATATAACTATATATAATATTTATTATTAATATATTATATTTTGCTACTTATTTATTGTGTGTATAAAATATAACTAAATAGTTTTTTATAGATCAAAAGTATCTCCAACAGTCTTCAAAGAAAAATAGTGATAAACAAAGAATTACTTACAGACTTGTTAGTTGATGAGAATTTAAGATTTTCCTTTTTTGTTTTATTTTCTAGTAAATAACAATTAGTTACTCATTTATTTATCAAATAATTGGAGGGTTAACTAGACAGACCATGATTTGCTATGTGAAAGAAAAATACTAACCTACTTGAATCTTGAGAAAATTTCCAAATTTCACTCAATCTGGATTCAATTCCAGATCATTGTTTTGGCTGGTGGATGCATTAATCATTATTGTATGTATATATTCATATTGACTATATTTTGGTTATTAAATTTATTTTTCACATTCTGCAAATACTTTTGGCCATTTTTTACTTATATTGTATTTACCTTGTTTAAAGATATTAAAATTTTATCAGAATTTTGAGTAAAATATGATGTTAAGGGTTTCAAGTTTATGAGAAGCTTTGATTATGAAGAATTAGAAGAAGTTCACAGTTACAAATACCTTGGTCAGATTATTAATACAGATGGAAACATAATGGAGGAAATTAATCATAGAATTAAACTTGGTTGGAGTGCTTTTGGTAGAAATAACTTGATACTAAAAGGAAATATGCCTATGTGTTTGAAAAGGATGGTTTTTAACAAATGTGTTTTACCAGTTCTTACTTATGGATCTGAGACTTGGACACTTAATAGAAGAGCAATACAGAGACTTCAGACCACTCAAAGGAGTATGGAGAGATGTATGTTGGGAGTAACAAGAAGAGATCGAAAACGCAATGTATGGGTAAGACAACAAACAGGTGTTACTGACCTTATTGAAAAAATTAAAAGATTGAAATGGAGTTGGGCTGGACATATTGCTAGAAGAGATGATAATAGATGGACAATTGAAATTTTAAACTGGATTCCAAGAGATTGTAAAAGACCCAGAAAGAGGCCACATGTGAGATGGATGGATGAAATAAGAAAATGTGCAGGGGTGTTGTGGAGAAGAGAAGCTAAAGATCAGAGAAGATGGATTAAACTTGGAGAGACCTTCATCCTGCAGTGGATTGATAATGGTTGATGATGATGATGACTAGAATAAATTATAAGAGAATAGCAAACTGTATAAATTATCACTCTCAGTGCTATTCAGTACACTTTTGGGAAAACTTTACATATTTAATAAATATTAGAGAAATGTAAATATAGTAAAAAAGGAAAACATTGTTTCTATTTTATTTTAAATAAAATTGCTTTGATGAACTCATGACCTGAGTAAACGTATAGTAATTTTTTTATCTTTGATTTTCTTTTCTTTCTTTGTTAGTATTGATTATTAGGATGTTTTTTTTTTTTTCAGATATCTTTATTCTTGTGTTTGAAGTATGTTTGTTGATGGACAGGAATAAAAGTTTTAAGTATATTTAATGTTATAAAATTACAATTTTACACATTTTTTTATCTTTAAAATTTTAAAAGACAAAAAGTGTAAAATTATAATTTTAGTAGTTTTATTATTAAATATGTTTATTAAACTAGTAAATGCACACATAAGTTTACATAACCTTAATTAAACTATAAAATATTAAGCTGGAAACTGATATGTGTCTTTACTAATTATCTACATTTGGATTGATTTAAAACAATGTTAGAATGAATAGAAATCATAATGAGGCTTATCAGAGATTTAGAACGTCTTATTTTGAATTAAAATTGATATATTTTTGTTGAAAATAAGTAAGTTCTAAATAATAGCTTACATTTTGAAGATAATTTTTAATTATTTTTCAGCATTTTCTAGAGGAGATCCAAAATTACTTTTATATCCTACAGACTCAAAAGGTGAACTATGTGGGCAAGGAACCAAAGTGTAAGTATAATTTTATCATAAATGATCTTAATTCTCTCTTTAATAACTGTATTTGCATTCTTAACTTGTGTTTTGTTGCTGCAGTTTTTTTAAAGTATAAATGGATATTAATTAGTGTATCACATTGTAGTGTTTTGTAAAATGGCAGACATGTTTGTGCACTCCAGAAAAAACTAGAATTTATTCATAAGGCTGTTTTTAGATCGCGCTCTGATAGCTGAGGAATTTAATTAGTGCATTGACGTAATGGCGATCGACAATTCCTAGAAATATTTGCTAATTACAAATGTTTCTAGATAAGAGACATTACCTTATTGGTCAGTGCATTGATTGATCGTTGCAGTTGTTAGAGAGCAATAAGAAGACTGGGTAACATCTATCAGTGTAACATAGAGAGCAGTAGAGAGCAATCAAGCAGTACTGAGTAAGCAGTATTTAAGTAGAGATATCTCGCGTCAGTGCTGGCGGTTAATGATCAGCACCCAGTGGAAATGTAGTTCACGGGTGTAGCTGAAAGAGACCACAGCGGAGATATTGAGAGCATTCATTGGAGAGCTTCATTGCAGACCAATTCGTTGGAGAGCTTCGTTGCAGACCAATTCGTTTGGAGAGCTTCATGGCAGACCAATTCGTTGGAGAGCATTCGTTGCAGACCAATTCAGCAGAGAGATTGCAGACCAATTCGTTGGATATCTTCGTTGCAGACCAATTCGTTGGAGAGCATTCATTGCAGACCAATTCGTTGGAGAGCTTCGTTGAAGACCGATTCGTTGGAGAGCACTCGTTGGAAAAGAACAGCGTGGGAATTGTATAACGTTATTGGCTGACCGCACAGTATGACTTGCAGATATAACGTTGGCACAGTCGTAAGTGCGGATTTAACACACATATGCATATATATAAATAAAAAGAAACACCATTACTTTTCTGCATAGCTACTCTAATATTTCAACCAGGCTTTTTGTTTGAAATATTGAAGGGTGGGTAGGAAAGTAATTGTGTTTGTTTTTATTTTATTTATATATTTCTTTTAGTCAATTAATATATATTATACTCCTAACCGCCTTATCCATTTAAAAAAAAATAAATAAATCTATATATGTCATGAGCATGAAATGACATAGACATTCTAGTTGGGAGATCAATAATAATCTTCGGTAATACCCCCTGGATAAATACAAAACGAGTATTACTTTAAGAATTATTAGAGAAAAAAAAAAAAATTTAAAATAAAATTAAAATCTTCCCTTGCTAAATTATTTATACTTCCACCCATATATATGTCTACACGTAGACATTTTTTCGCTCTTTATATATATACCTTTGAAAGTATTGCGCTAATTGCATAATCTTTACGCGCCACCCCCAGTACGACAAAGAAAGTAAAACATCAAATAGTTCTCCCTTTCCTTTCTGTATCTACCGAGAGAGTATGCAAAGAGGTATTTTGACCATTTTTGGAGATATGGTTTTATTTGATAAAGGAAAATTGGGTGAAAAGTAAATTATAATTTAAATCCCCGATATACTATTCCAATGGCTAGCTCATTTATAATTCCCTATCTCAGGTACTTTGGGGTGAGTATTTCTACAATTTTTTTTGTATCCCTGATATGCATATATTCCAAACAAGTGATTGCATTTTATTATAAGATAAAATATATGATAAGCAAATGGAATGTAGGATAATACCATTTATTTAACTATTTCTCTCCACTACATATACATTTAAATAATATAGGATTAAATCATGAGTCCATTATACGGCTTTTTAGTTTAAATTTTGCTATTCTACACATAATATAAATCACACAGGAATATTGGGATTTTATATTTAAGACATACATTTAACTTATATGCAAATTAACTTATTTTGCCCTAAAATATAAAATCGTCAAAGATGGTGGCTAATGGGTGTGGTTTATACTCCTCTCTCCCTGCACAAAACAACGAATGCTTAATTTCATAAATTGAACAAAAAATGATTTTAAACTTATATACAGGTCTAGCCATTTTAACTTTCCTTACTTGTTAAAACAAACTTTTAGGATTATATACACTTTTACATTTAGGTACGTAAAGTTATATTTTTCTCATTCCCCCTTTTTGTTTTTTAAAACAAAATGTATCTAGGTCGGCCATAGGACACCCAACATGCAGCCATGATTAAAAATAAGCAATACATAAAGGCCAAATGAGGGACAAGAACAAGAAAATGAGAATCCTACACTTAGTGGATTTAAGTGAGACCTAGGTATATGCAATATTATTTTACAATATTATATACAAAGAAAAAAAAAGGTCATATCTAATGTGTGAATAAATATAATACAATTATAAAATATCAAATCTAATAATACAACAATAAAAATCAAAATTATAAATATATCTTTTGTTTTATTCATCTCTATTCTGCATTCTCTCCAGGTTCAAACTTCTGGGCGGACCAACTAAACCACTAGAAGGGATGGTAAAATTCATTTTAACTCCTTTCCATACTTGTAGAGTCTTTTAATCAGGATACACTGGATCTATAGAACACACATCTTGGCGATTAAAGATCAGAACGGGCGGGTGCACTGCTACGGTTATTCTACTCCATAATTTTCTGGACAATTAGATAAAACTTGGCTATCATCTTAGGGATTTTTTTTTACTGGATAACTTAATATAAATTACCAATTCATGTGACTCCCACGGTAAGCTTGTTTTCCATGAAACGGATTTACACCTTCATTTTTTTTTTTCTCTTCTTAAATGTGATTTGATGATAGTACGATAAAAAAATTACTGTATCAAGGTTCCATTACCATCTATTAGAAATTCATCTTTGGTAATTTTAGAATTGTACCCCTGGGTGCTTCATTTCTTATCATTTTCATAATGGCAATCCCAAATGTTTTTGTTTCCTCTTTTTTTTCTTGATTATCACCGAACTGCGTATGATTAGATGATTTCCAAAATCATATGGGTGTTTGTAGCTTTAATTAATATCTACTCAAGCCACAAAGAAAAACATTCAACAAAAGTTTATCTCTGTTCCATAACCAGCAGGTCCCATAAAAAAAAATATGCTACATCACGAACAGCAGGAGAATTTCATCAAACTCCCTCTCGGACTAAAAAAAATATTTAGCCACCAAACAGCATAACAAACCAAAAAATAATTATCTAATCCCCTACACCTCACAGGTAGGTTATTATATATCCCTTCGTCCACCCACAAGTTGCAATTGCTTACATACCCCTTCAAGATATTGCATCAGATAATTTTATTTTAAGTACATTCTTTTACAAATTTTGTTTCAAAATCTCTCTTTTTCCTACTTTTTTTTTGTTTTTAGGAATTCCAAATTCCATACTGGAATAATAGACCACGCACATTCTTTAGATAAAATGCCTTTAATTCAATTTTACAAATTAATTAAAACAACTCTATCTGATTACATAAAAAAAATATAAATAGAAAGACAAAGATTAATTAAATCCATCCTTTTAATGGAGGATTCTTTTCAACAAAAAAAAAAAAAATTTAAAAACCATCAATAAAAAAGAAAAAAAAAATATACAGAAATCTCTACTTATATACATGTTGGAACATTTGCAATAAATATGATACACATACTAATAAATACACACAGAGATAAATACATAAAATATTCCACCACGTAAACAAATGTTAATTCTCTTATTTCTTTATTTAAATTTATAAATACTTTTATCCAAAGAATATACATTTATAGTATGTATTATATTCCAAAATAAATTAATATATAAGTGTTAGTTATGTATGTAAGGAGATGGGAATCTAGTATAGACCAACTCTCATTGTTTATTCAATGAATTGAATGAAGTTAGCTGTGCCAAATCGTTGACTACAGCCATCTTGTGCAAAGACGTTTTCTATGGTCTGATACTATATATATATATATATATATATAAACCATTAATATAAATTGTAACAAATATATTTAATAAATAAATAAATCACAGTACCATTTAACTTTTAAAACATTAAATAATGACTTAATTGCAGAAACATGCTTTCAATTACTGATATCAGAAAATGAAAACATGCTTCTGCAATTATGTTATTATTTAATGTTTTAAAAGTTACATAATTATGATTTATTAATTTTTTATATATATATAAGTAAGAATTCCACATATATATATATATGTAATTATATAATTAAATATTTATAAATACAATAATCAGATATATTTTGATGATGTTTTGTATATGGAAGGCCAAATACAATTAAAGAGTTGGTCAAAGAATTAAATAATGTAAATGGCTTAAAATGGATAAAAACAAATAAACATTTAATGTGCATTTAATTTCTTAATCTTAAAATAATTAGAAATCAATGTATGCTACTGTATGACCATTAAACCAATAGTAAAAAGAGGTTATATTCCATATAAATCAAGGGTAATCATCTGAAATCTGGGCACGGCCACTTGATGGCATTGTTTATGTGTCAAAACACATAAAAATGCCATTTCTGTTGCCAGCCTTACGGTTAATACAACATTTATATTGTATTACCTATTGCAGGCCCTTATACATGCCATTGCACAAAAATATTACTGCTTGTTTTGTGTTTTGAAACTATTTATGTGTATTTGTTCTATTCAAAGCTGATTACCATATCGCTTGAGGGTGTTTTAATTGCAAGTCGATACAGCTTTTCAAATCTCCATAATAGAGTAATGTCATTTATATTTAAATAATGTTGCTAATTACTAATAATTGTCATATGGTCCCCACCCTTCCCTAAAAAAATGTTAATATGTAAAAAATTGGCAAAGGGTATGTTCGAACTCGCTTCGACAAAGCTCACGCGCTAAGTCACGTTTCAGCATGGAAAATATATGAGACCAATAAAATGTCTGAGAAGAATGTGCAATTTTAAAATTTTTCAGAATTGCTGAGTACAGAAAATGAGACTGTGTTCTTTTTTCAGACGCATAATGTCCTTCCAAATACCAGACTGTTTTTATTACGGCAATAAAATAATAAATAAAAATAAGTTCAAAAAGTTCAAAGTTTGTGTATTTTTTTTATTTTATTAGAAATTGACAAGTATTTGCAATTATCTTTTTTCAGCTGGGTTAAAATAAATTAATATTTTTGTTTACTTTTTGTTAATAATAACAAAGTATGAAACCTCCAAAAAAGCAGTTTATTGTAGAAGCCAAAAAAAAGAGGCCAATTCTAATGAAATATAAATAAAAGTAAAAAGTGACAAAAAGTTGTTGAAAAAAAAATTGACTTTTTGTTACAATTATTTATCTGAGGATGGGGTTTTCAAAACAATTTTTTACCCCCCAAAAACACAAAAGTTACTTTTGATTTAATAATAAGAAAAACAATTTAGTCAACCAAAAAAAAAAAAGGTATAGAATAAAGTCGAAACAAGTCCCAAATAATTGTATTATATTTTTTTGGCAGGATTAAAACAAGTTTTTTCGTCATGAAATAGTCAAAAGTTTTAAAATCAGAGAAATAAACAATGTTAAATTACCAAAATTTGTTGAATAAAGAAAATGTCAGGTTAAAAAAACAAAGAAAATGAATATAATAATTTAATAAAAAAGAAATCATGTTATAAATGAAATAAAAAAAATTTTAATAAAAAAAAAAAATCATGTTATATATAAAAAAAACTTTCAGCTCGGTAATGTTACATTTGATTGATTTTGTATAGCATCAACGCTATCAAGCGGCCATGCCCAGATTTCAGATGATTACCAAATCAAGAGTGCCAATGTCACATAAAATGGCAGGTTTGAAGTCTTTCTTATTTAGAAATAATAGTCTTTGCAAATATTTATCGGATAAAGGCAAAAATATTGAAATATATTCGAATGAATTGTTAAATATTGGTTATAATTATAATCATATATAGATAATGTTATTTAAAGATTTTAATATGAGATATAAGAATAAAAATTTTGATAATAATATTGATCCTCCTGTTAATAAAAAAATGTGGATATCAATACCATATGCTTCGAATGATCAAGTAAATTTTATAAGGAAGATTTATAAAGGTATATATGATATTGCATTTTACACTCCTATATTAAACAAATTAATAAATAATTCTAAAGATAAAACCCCATTTATAAGTAAAAATTGTATCATTTATAAATGGATATGTAGGTGTGGTAGTGGATATATAGGTGAATCGAGATGTATGTTGGAAAAAAGAACTAAAGAGCACTTTCTGTTGTTAAAAAGAGTTCAGAAATTAAATCAATATTGCAAAGTAGATAATAATGTTTCAGCATCTGTTTTTCACGACCATTATAATTCATGTATTTATGGTTTTAATGTCAATTACAACAACATTAAAATATTGCAAATTGAAAAAAGTAACAACAAAAGAAAAATAAAAGAAGCTGTGCTAATATAAAAATACAAACATAACTTAATTAACAGGCATGCAGTAAATGTTAAGATCATGGAATTGTGGGTAGGTTAATCTTTCAAAGTGTTAGTTGACAAAGACTACAAGGATAAAGAGCTACTAAGTGGATAAAAATTTTAAAATATATCTGATTACTGTATTTATAAATATATAATTATGTATATTACTTTGAAGAAGTACAGACATCGAATTATAATATTATTACATATATATATAATTAAAATTACCCCAAATCCAAAATTCATCCAGACCAGCCAAGAAATAATAATAAAACACAACCAAAGGTTTCACTGCTACAAGCAGACTTCTCAAGTGTAAAGAACTACAAAAACTACACCATATATATAATATTAAACATTACCCACAAATCCATTTACTTCCCATCCACCCTTAATATTAAAAGAACTCTTAAATAAGTTAATTGCTTCAGAATAATAAATTTTCAATAACAAAGATTCTTTAATTCTTCTTTTGATTTTATTTCTTTCAAAGAAGTCAATCTTAGCTCTATCAAAATTAATTGTGTGGCCTGTATCTTTTTTATGGACATACAAAGCAGAACTAAGATATATATTTCTAACTGTATTTTTATGAACCTTTATTCTTTCATTTAAACTCAAACTATTCTGACTTATGTAGACCTTCTTACAAAAACAAGAGATAAAATATATTACATCAGGAATAGTCCACCTATCAAAAATTTCTTTTGCATTATTTAATAAATTATTCAATATAATACTCCTTTTCCAAGCAATTTTCTTATTTTCAAACAAATTGCTATTCCTACATACAATTTTATAAGAAGACAATTTAAATGGCAAAGAAATAAAATCATATTGTTCATTATCCTTTACATCCTTACAAATATTACTATTAAATAAAATACTTGTAATAAATTTATCAGAGTACCCAACACTCAAATAATCTTTATAGAATTGATACTTCTGAAACAAAGCTACACCACTAGAATTATTTAATTTTTTATTCCTATAACAATAATCCCTTAAAGCAGCTACTTTATGAGATACAGATTGATAGCTATCAGGTTTAATTATAGACCTTAATTCTCTACTTTTAACAAAATGACTACATAGTAAACAATTAGTCTCTACATTTCTAATCACCAAAAGATCTAAAAATTTTAATTTACCAAAATCTAAACCCCCTCTTTCTAACATATATCTTATAGAAGGATCAAAACAATTAAACTCATTTACAAATTCCTCCAATTTATCATTCTCAACTACAAATAAACAACATCTACCTATCTAACAAATAACTTAAAATATAAACAATTCTTTTTAATAATAATTTCCTCCTCCATATAATTAATATAAACTGAACATACTAAAGGAGAAATAATATAACCTATTATCCATTCTTCCATAATTTTATAAAAACTTCCTTTATAAATGAAATACATAGAATCTTCAGTACTTACGGATAATTCAACCGATGACGTATTTGACCTACCGATTTCCCTTCCGGTAGACATCGACGTTTTTTGCATGACAACGTTGTCATGGCAAACAAGTGACTGGCGTGATTAATCCATCAGAGAGTCAATTTTTTTTTTTTACCCGCGAGATTTAAAATTCGGAGAGAGGTTTGGGAAATTTTTTGATTTTTCTGTCTATTGTGATTTTGCTATCCACGGCATCACAGTGACTTTTTTGAGCTCTTCTACTTTGTGATATTTGCGTTATTTGCATTTATGATGGCTGAAGCTACAACAACCTTATTTAATTTACCAAGTACGGAGGAAGAAGCGATCATCTTCTTACAAGACCGCGGACTTCTCCCCAAAAGGAAATTGTGTCAAAATGGTCATGAAATGAAAAAGTATGTTCACAATTCGGGACCCAATTCGGTGAAACAATGGCGATGCAACTTGAAAGATTGTCTATCCCAAATCGCAATGAGAAAAGGCACGTGGTTCGTTGGCTCCAAAATGACTTTCGTGACCGCTATACGTTTCATCTACAGTTGGTCCAAACAATTAACATCCATAACATTTTGTGCAGAGGAATTGAATATTTCGGACAAAACTGTTATCGATTGGAACAACTACCTCCGCGAAGTTTGTACCTGGAGATTGTTAAGAAATGAAAGGCGGAAAATCGGAGGTCCCAACACAATCGTGGAAATCGACGAAAGCCTCTTCACAAAACGGAAGAACAATGCCGGAAGAGTCCTACCACAGCAATGGCTATTTGGTGGCATATGCAGAGAGACTGATGAATGTTTTATTGTAGCCATTCGAGATAGAAGTGCGTCTACTCTCATGCAAGAAATTTTGCAAAATGTACACGAAGGCTCGACTATCTACAGCGATTGCTGGAAGGGATATAAGAGCGAAGAGTTAGCTGAGGCTGGATATGAACACCATCGTGTTAATCACACATACAACTTTGTAGACCCCACAACTGGCGTACATACACAAAATGTTGAAAGGTTGTGGGGTTTGGTCAAATGGCGTAATAAAAAACACAGAGGGACAGCACGTCAGCACCTGGACTCATATTTGAGCGAGTTTATGTGGAGGCAGTCGTATAAAGCTGATCCTTTCGCTGCGATTTTGGAACATATATCCCAATTCAGTCCTCTGCAGTGAACGCTATTTGTAAGTAATTTTAATTTTTTTTCTAATAATTATAATTTTATAATTAATTATATTATTGAATATAGACAATAAGTAATCCAAATGCATGTAAAAGTAAGGTCGCCATTAATGCCATATTCGCATTAAATCTTTATTTTAAATGTACAAAAATTTTTTGGTAATATTTCTACAATGATCAAACTTCCACTTAATTACGTTTACTTTGTAAATAATTTTCAATAATTTTTTAACTCAAATTAGCAATATACAGTACGTTTTTAAAATTACCAAATGTATGTAAAACTACGGCATGTGATGACATGTTTTATACAAGATCACCATTAATGCTAGATTCGCATTAATTTTTTTTTTTTAAATTTACAAAAATTTTTTGTTAATATTTCTACACTTATCAAACTTCCACTTAATTACGTTTAATTTGTAAATAATTTTCAATAATTTTTTAACTCAAATTAGCAATATACAGTACATTTTTAAAATTACCAAATGTATGTAAAACTACGGCATGTGATGACACGTTTTATACAAGATCGCCATTAATGCCAGATTCGCATTAATTTGGGTAAAGTGTTTTTTATCTGTTTTTTTTTTAAATTTACAAAAATTTTTTGTTAATATTTCTACACTTATCAAACTTCCACTTAATTATGTTTAATTTGTAAATAATTTTCAATAATTTTTTAACTCAAATTACCAATATACAGTACGTTTTTAAAATTACCAAATGTATGTAAAACTACGGCATGTGATGACACGTTTTATACAAGATCGCCATTAATGCTAGATTCGCATTAATTTTTTTTTTTTAAATTTACAAAAATTTTTTGTTAATATTTCTACACTTATCAAACTTCCACTTAATTACGTTTAATTTGTAAATAATTTTCAATAATTTTTTAACTCAAATTACCAATATACAGTACGTTTTTAAAATTACCAAATGTATGTAAAACTACGGCATGTGATGACACGTTTTATACAAGATCGCCATTAATGCTAGATTCGCATTAATTTTTTTTTTTTTAAATTTACAAAAATTTTTTGTTAATATTTCTACACTTATCAAACTTCCACTTAATTACGTTTAATTTGTAAATAATTTTCAATAATTTTTTAACTCAAATTACCAATATACAGTACGTTTTTAAAATTACCAAATGTATGTAAAACTACGGCATGTGATGACACGTTTTATACAAGATCGCCATTAATGCCAGATTCGCATTAATTCGGGTAAAGTGTTTTTTATCTTTTTTTTTAAATTTACAAAAATTTTTTGTTAATATTTCTACTTATCAAACTTCCCTTAATTACTTTAATTTGTAAATAATTTTCAATAATTTTTTAAATCAATTAGCAATATGGACCTTATTTTGTATTTCATGCATGTAACTTTTCAATAATTTTTTGTTTTTATATTTTGTATTGACCTTATTTTGTATTTCATGCATGTAAATTTTCAATAATTTTTTGTTTTTTTGTATTTTTTTTTTCAGGACCAAGAAACATGGTGGTGTTCATTTTCTGCCCGCCAAGAAGCCATCTAAAAAACCACGTGACCGTATATTTTTTGTTAAATTTTTGTCTTTTTTTATGTTTTCATGTTTAAATTTTTTTTAATTTTCATATTTTTTGCCAATTTTTTTCTTTTTTATCACGTGACCTGTGTCACATTTTTTTTTTATTTTTTATGTTTTTTTTTTAAATTTTTATATTTTTGCCATTTTTTTCTTTTTTTATCTTGTGACCTGCATCACATTTTTGTCTTTTTTTAATGTTTTTTATCACGTGATCAACCGATGACGTATTACCCTGAAGGCATATCAGTCTAATCTTGCGCTTTTTAACGTGCCGTGTTCACGTGATCTGCGGACACATTTTAGCGACTAAATGTGTCTGCAGATCACTTGGAGACGTTATCTTAAAAATCGCAACATTAGACCGATATGCCTTCAAGGTAATACATCATCGGTTGAATTATCCGCAAGTACCGAATCTTCTAATAATAAAAGCAAATCTTTAATTGTACCCTTTAATTACCTTAATTTTATTTTTTGATAAAGAACCTTGCTTAACCAACACAGACATAACATCAATACTACTTAACCTATTAACAGACATACATATTCTCAATATCTAAACTGCCAAATACCCAATTACTTTCAATTTTAAAATTATTAATCTTATCAAAAGCCTCAAAAGAAGAAGAAACTGTGTAATGACCAAAATCAATAAATTGTTTTAAAAAATTATTCAAGAATCTAGAAATACCCTCTACAACACTACTGTAAAATCAAAAATAAATCTTAAAGGAAAACCATTTTTATGAGTCTTAATATTCACAAACATCTTAGCTGATATGAAATCATTTGGATAACATTTTAAATAATCTACTCTATTAAAAAATTTTTAATTTATCATTTTCTCCATAATATCTATCAACTTTCTTTTAATCACATTACCTGGATCTTTATCTAAAAACATATGTTTACCATTATTTAATTCTTTAACCATTTTGTCCCTGAACTCATCTCCTTTCATAATGACAAACCGAACAGCTTTGTCTTCACGAGAAATGATCACATCATTAGCAATTAATTTATCCTTAAGATATCTAACCTCAGCAGGATTAACCACAAATTTTTCTTTCCTTTTAAATCTTTTATTTAAAATCAGTGTAATACCAACTTTCTGCTCATCACTCAAATTACTAGATTTAATAGACGAAATTGTATCAAAAACTATATTTTTTGAATGAAATGGAACAAAATTAGGGTCTTTACCAAGAATCTCTAATTCTCTATCATTTAACTTAATATCAGAAAGATTAACAACCATATTAATAGAAACATTACTCTCATATCCCTTATCATTACAATAAATTTTATTTATTTTTCCATTTTCTTTCATATTTCCTACAATAGAAATTTGACCTATTTTGTTAAACTGCCTCATGAAAAAATTTAAAATTGAATAATCAAAATCTTGCCTCCTGTCTAAAAAATACCTATTTCTTTTATATTCATAAATAAATTTGTAAAACTTTATAAAATTTTATTTCAAAAAACTATTCAAAATATATGTTTGTAACTTAAAAACCAAATTCTGATTTTTAAGCAACTTTTTATTTTTCTTAAAATTAATAATACAACTCCTAGGAAAAACATTAAACTCCCTACATTTTTAAAAAAAATAAATCTGGCATCTATTTACAGCAATAAAATAACAAATAAAAATAAGTTCAAAAAGTCCAAAGTTTGTGTATTTTTTTTTTTATTTCATTAGAAATTGACAAGTATTTGGATTATCTTTTTTCAGCGGGATTAAAATAAATTACTATTTTGTTTACTTTTTGTTAATAATAACAAAGTATGAAACTTCCCCCAAAAAGCTGTTTATTATAGAGGCCAAAAAAAAGAGGCCAATTCTAATGAAATATAAATAAAAGTAAAAAGTGAAAAAAAGTTGTTTAAAGAAAAAAAATATTGACTTTTTGTTACAATTATTTATCTGAGGGTAGGGGTTTCAAAACAATTTTTTATACCCAAAAATACAAAAGTTACTTTTGATTTAATAAGAAGAAAAACAATTTAGTCAGCCAAAAAAAAAAAAAGGTTGAACAAAGTTGAAACAAGTCACAAATAATTGTATTATATTTTTTCAGCGAGGTTAAAACAAGTTTTTTTATCGTGAAACAGTCAAAAGTTTTAAAATCAGAAAAATAAACACAAAGTTAAATTACCAAAATTTGTTTAATAAAAAAAAATTGTCAGGTTAAAAAAACAATGAAAATGAATATAAAAATTTGTTTAATAAAAAAGACATCATGTTATAAATGAAATAAAAATTTGTGGTTGTTTTACAATAGCGTGTTGAAACCACCGGAGGGCGTTATTTCTATGCTAGCGCACAGAAATATGCCGTTTAGGTGGCCACCTCCACTGCTATCAAACGTTTTATTTCTAACGCGTAAGCCTAGAAATAGTCCGTTGATACAGGGGAGGGCACTGGCTGACTGTGTTTATTTCCATGTCAATGCACAGAAACGTGAACATTTAGCCAATCTTGCCGCAGAAGCTATTGTGTCAGCTTACGGCTCAGATTCGGGCTAAGCATTTCGGACTAGCGATCATATTTCACTTTTGTTTACAGTATTGTCTGAGGGTGGCTGGAATTACGATTGTCAAAACTATTTTAATATTTATTAAGACCATCTCCCCCTCTATCTTGCATCTTTTAGGAAGGTCTACTAACAATTATCAGCAGAGTGTCATGCTTTTGTAACCCCCATTTCCTGCTGAAAAAATGGGCCAAGTGTAGTTCAAAGCACGCTTCCCATCAAATCATGGTCTAAGTCACGTTTCGTGCAACAACAACTGCGAGCTGATTAATCGAATAGCTTCAAAAAATAGGACAACTTGTTTTGCCGAATGTCAAAAAAAGAACAAGGATTCTTCTCTGACTGCTGGAACCAGTGGTGGTTTATCAAACAAAACACCTTGAAGCTGCATGCCTGCTGTTTTTTTTTTTAGTTTTTTTTTGCCTGAAGAGCCCAAAAAGTTTCTTTTAATTGCCATATAGATTGATGCTTTTTGAGGGGGAATTACTGTCAAAACTTGGTCAATCTTCGAGTTGTTGGCGTTCCGTTCTGTTAGCAATTGCAAACATCCTTCCCTTTCCCCCCTTTCCCAACATTGGACTTTGGCTTGTAAATGTTACCGTTAAACAGACAATAGATTTATTTATCAAAATAAAAACAAAACGAAAAAAAGAAAGAAGAAGTAGTTGAATCGGCTGATTTTTTGTTTGTCGTACAATACCGAACCGAAAATAGAAAAGGGTTTAATGAGAATTAAATCAAAACAAACAAAAAATTGGTTAACTACTTTTTAAAAATCATTGGTTTTAAATGATCCATTTTTTTTGGTTGTTTGGGGTAGCCAAATAGATTTGATAGCCGTCGTACTTTTATTTTAAATATGATAAACAACAACAACCAAAAAAAAAAAAAACAACAAAAAATACGTAGACGGTAAAAAAAAAAAACCTCATCCCCTTTGAAAATATAAATAATAAAAAAAAGAATCAAAAACCAAAAAAATGAAGTACTTTTTTTTTGTAAATTCATTTATTTGTAATTTTTTGTTTATGCATTTGTTTATTTTTGTTTTTTTGTTTTGGTCGTGTTTAAACAAAAAATTTGATTTGATATTACTTTTATAAATGTGATAAACAAAAAAAAATCAAAAAACCAAAGCCAACCAAAAAAAAAAAAAGAAAAGAAACTTGGCCCCGGCAACATTGTATTTATCTTTGTTTACAAACCGAGCCCGCCCTCCAGCGGTTTCAACACGCTATTGTAAAACAACCAAATTTGTTTAATCAAAAAAAAATCATGTTATATAAAAAATAGTTGCGGCCCACTAACGCTACATTTGATTGATTTTGTATAGCATCATTGTCATCAAGTGGCCATGCCCGAATTTCAGATGATTACCGTTTATATTAAGACAGCAGATCTTCAAATTTTTATGGACAAGCTTTTAATATTTTCCTATCTTTTCCATTCTCCAACTCTTTAGCCATCCTTTTCATTGAAAATCTAAAAATGAAATGTTCAAAACCCTTCATGATGCCAATATTATTGTCATACCCATGTTGACCATAAGTCACATATAGGACCTTAATATATCCATTTAATTATATAGAAGAGGGATGAGTAGAATTCAGGCTGAATATGTAACATTTAAATACATGTATATCAGTTGTATAAGATGGAATGGATAGCTGTAGAGAGTTTGAAAGTTTGAGTTCAAGCCCCTTATAATTAAATCAAGTTTAATATAGACTATATACATCTATTTAACTGTTACATATTCACCCTGTTTTTTACCCATCCCTCTTCTGTATAATTAAATTGACATAAAAGGTCCTGTACATGAGGGCTCAGATTAACTTAAGGTCAACATGGGTATGACAATAATATTGGCATCATCAAAGCTTTGATCATTTCATCTTCAGATTTTTAATGATATGGATGGCCTGAAGAGTTGGAGAGTGGAGAAGATTGAAGCTTGTCAAGATTTACTATCTTAATATAAACTGAACAGTGATTGTTGTATATGTTGGAAATGGTAATCTGGACTAACTGATGAGTGCTGCTTCAACATGAAATACATATATTAGAGATCATTTATCCTTTTCACACGTATGTGGTCATGTGTATCAATTGTGTAAAATGGATTGCATAGTTGGAGAGTTTGACAATCTTGAATTTAAGCCTCTTATTATATATATATTATACCCATTGTACTCTCACTAACTAGAAATATAATGATAGGAAAATATGACTAGCTCAGATAAAATGATTATGCTCAGCTAAAACACATATAATCTTATTATAATCAATAATAAAGATATCTTATGATAATATCTCCTATTTAACTAGCTCTGACTGATTAATGAATAATAAATGGTTCGGTTTATGAAAAGTTAAACAAATAAAATATTAATAAATCATGAGACAATAAAGTGAAGTACAAGCAGTAAAGAATTACATTGAGCCAATATCCCACAGGATACAATCTCAATGACATAAGAGTATTATCCCCCTTATTATTTCAAATAATAATATTCATAGCATTCTTAAGACTTTAAAATAATAATAATCAATTTAGTATAATGTTACTAAATAAATCCTAATATTTTTATTTGAAACAATACAATTATAATTATCTCAGGTTCTTTAAAATAACTCTAATCAGTTTATAATATCCTGTAGTCAAGTATGATAAGGGATTTTGTATCATCCTCAATTACCCCTAACTAGTAATAATAACAATAAATAAATAATAATCTTATTCCTCATTAAATAATTATTAATCTTATCCATTGTTTAATATTATGGTAACTAATAATAATGATAATAATAATAAGTAATATAATCTTTTTAGTTCTCATGTGGCATCTTAAATAGAGTATGTGGTATAATCTGAGAATATGTGGCAACAAACAATGTTAAAAGTCTATGCAATAAATTGTGTAATTAATTATGTCCATAATAATAATATTAATGCAAAAGAAAATTTCTCAAGTATATTATATTCTAAATCATTGTGATTTCTTAAAATAAATAATTATATCTGTACTGTGCAAATATTATGTTTATTCTGGTATCTGACGATCATGTATTTGTGATGGTGAATAAATCAACATAACACAAAATTTTATAAAAACAAGTTTAACAAATTTTATTACTCTATACATTTAACAAATTATATACACTATTTACAATTGTGTTTGATAAAACCTAACAAATATCAGAACTAATGAAAATAATATTAAGTTACATACTTCCACATTAAAAATAGTAAATCAACAAGTAAATAAGCCTTTACTCCGACTTATATATTTTTTGGCACATTTATTTAAAAATAATAATAATAATACCAAATTAAGAATACTCTTATAGTTTAATAAAAACAAAATCCATTAATTAACATAACTAGAACATATGGTTTTGGTAAGTGTACACGAAAAATATAAAATATGAAATATTTAAACAATATTCATTTTTAAAATATGTTCATATATTTTTACAATAAATCAATCAAACTTATCTAATATAATAGTGCTAGTTTTATTTTAAAATATTTATCTTAGTTTATTCGATAGATAAAATTCACTTTAATAAAATCATATTACTGATGTTCTTTTACATATTTTTGCTTGGTACTAGTCTCTAAATAAAATCATTATATGTGTGTCTCATGTATGTTTAAAATATAAAATAATATTCACAAAATATAAACTTTCATTCTATTTGTGTTGTTCATTTTGGATATTTTATTTTTAAAAAATATGCATTAACATGTAAAATCTAAATATCAAAATTATTTTAAAAAATCTCGTGAATAATTATCATCTCTTTTATGTTTTTTATAAATAGTTTAATAAAAATATGAAAAAAGTATATATATATATGATTCTTTATTATTCACTGTTAGCATTTACATTCAATCTCATTTGTATTTGACTTTAACCTAAACCAAAACAAGAAAAACCTATCTCATCTCCTTTCAAAATAATGATACTACAATTCAAAATTATTTATTATTTTCTTTCATAAAATACAATGCTATATGAAGCAATAATTGTTGAAATTAACATAGCGATATGATGCGTAGTATCAAAATATATGGGATAATCTACATGGATACAGTTTGAACGAAGAGGTATGACTTTTCTGTCTAATACCCTCAAATATAATAAGAATGTCCAGGTTATTTATTCAGCACTCATTCGAACATTTTAAAATAAGTAATATCAAGAAAAACATTGTCCATGGAAAATATATACAAGACACAGGGCTAAGTTATCTGTACTTGCATAAACTACTAAGATAACAATATGAGTTACTTCCCTACTTTCTTTATAGATCCTACATATAAGCATCCAATGGTTTTTTTACAATACTCCCAATGTCACTATTGATTAAAACTTCATAATAGATTTAACAACCTACATCACAAAAATTACTAGAATTACGCCAAATAATAAACAAAATTCGTATATGACTTTAACAATCCAAAACTACTACAAGAAAAGGTTTATTCACTTTTAAAACTCAGCAATAAAAAATACAAATGATTTTGTTTTAAGATATTAAAATCAATATTCAAAATATTTTCAAAAGCAGGGTTCATCCATTAAAGAATCATATAAAAATTATGAGTATCAGTAAATTATATTACATTATAATATAAAAGAAAATGTATGCATATCTTTCTAAAAAATCATAGCTTATATCCCTAGAATAATAATAAAGTTTTATGTATAATTAATGCACACATACATGTTCATATAATAAAGCAATATAAAATATTCCATGCAATGACAATAAAATATACATCATATAAAATTAATATATTTTATAAGATTTACCTAGTGACACTACTCTTGACAGTCACTCTTAGATGTTTTCTGGTCCAATGTTTAATATAAGAAAACATTAAATAATAATAACATTCATTCAATATAACACTATCACATCTTAAAATGTTTATGAAAAAAAAAAACTTTACAAAAATGTTAAAATATTCTTTAAAATATTAATTATGTTAGATTAAATTAAAACATTTAAATTGTATCTTTTTCTACTCTAACACTAATGAAACTTAATACTACAATTAGTGTGTGAAATCATAGTAAAAACTATAATTACTAAAACTCCAACTCTTCTCTCCATAAAGTTCAAATTAAAAAGTTTTTTTCTTCCTTCTAATATTTTGATAGAAGTTCTTCCCCCAGCGCTTGAAGCTATTGTCCAAAAGCTTTAAACACAAAAACTTTTTCTCCTCTCCCCAGCATGGTTGTTCACGAATAAAAATAAATAAATGAAGTCGACTTATGAATCCAAAAATATTTGAAGAATAATTACTAATTCTGTTATGAAAGTTTATAAAAATACAGTATTATCTGTAGCTTTCCAGGACAATAATTATTGAAGTGATCATTTGAAAAGATTTTATAACTAGTCTCCGGAGTTTTTTTTTCTGTTCCCTTGGGTCCTAACGGCGTTAGATGTATCTGTCAGGGATATAAATCCATAGGTATTTGTATGGAAAATACGCATTTTATATTCCATTCAAAATATTTTATGGTAATTCAAATAAAGTCATTTATAAAGTTATATTTCTTAGTCAGGATATTCTTAATTATCCATTTATTTCTTTTTCTGACGAATAATTTAAAAAAAAAAACAGTTTTATGATATTAAATAATTTACACATTTTTCAACATTACTTTATCATAAAAAATTATATCCGTAATATCGGTTTTTCTTTTTAAACATTTTTCAAGAGATATTTGTAATAAACTTTTTTCTTTTAAAAATATTCATTGCAACTTTTTTTAAAAGAAAAAGTATATGTAGTTACTAATGTAAGCATCAATGGTATCTTTTATTTCTAGATTCAATATTAAATTTATTTTTAACTTTTTAAAATATTAAAATTTAAATTTTTTTCATATAACTTTTTGTTCTCCAAATAAAGTTATCTTTAAAATATAATGCATAAAAATGCTAGTCCTTCAAAAAATAATATTTCTGCTCAACAATCTTGCCAATGTCCAAAGTATTAAAAATAAATTTTTCCATAATATATTTAAAATTATACTCTCCTTAATTAGCTGCATTCCTGTTAATTCTTTTGGATACACCATCTTTGGTATTAAATCCCTATTTTACCATGCTTCAATAAAAATAATTGGTAGAGAATTTATTAATTTAGCAACCCATTATTACTTTAACTTAGTAAATTGATCTTTCAAAAACTTTTCTTTAAAAATAATAATTTTAAGTAGTAAACTAAGCAATACTTCAATGTTGATATATGATAATAATGTTGATAATAAGTTAACAGGTTATTAAGAGTTATTAAGCAAGCTAGAAAAATGAGAACATCTACTTTTATACCAAATTGAACTGACAATTTGATTGGTTATTCAATCTTCAACTTATGATCTAATTTATATATCTGTTAAGTTTAGGTTATTAAAATTTAGAAATAAAATTTATGACATATTAAATATTAAATACCATTACAAGATTTAATTTTTAATTAATTTTACAATCTTATTTAAACAAATTAAACACTTTAGAATAACATTTTAAAAATAATACTTTATTAATCTATCCAATATTTAATTTTAATTTATCTATTTTTAAAATTTAACTTTACTAACTACATTTATTTTAAAGCTATCTAATTACATAAATTTCCTAACATTTTTATGATATACAAATGTTTCAATTTTTTAAAACAATTTTAAAGCAAATTTGAAACTTTTCTTTAGAAACCTTGTAAGCACAAAGTGATTTAAAACCAGACAATATGTATCACTTTTTATAATTACTGTCTGAAAACAAATATCTTAAACATTTTATTATAAAATATTACATTAAAAAAAAAACAATAAAATATAATGATACAATTTGGAATAATAAATTTTGAAATTATTTAAACAGTAATAAATTAAATACATTTGTCTACCATAAAATATTATACTTTTAATAAATAATGTATAATATAAATATTAAATATAATTTTTATTTAAAATACATTAGTTTATTTTATTTTAAACCATTATTTTAAAATTAGCTTTTAGCACTTTATTTACTAGGACTTTTACTATATTATTTCATTATGGCCAGTTTTCCCAACCATACAAAAATCATACTATTTAGCTTTGCTTTACAATTTTAGCATTTAAACATAACTTTTTACATAATTACAACTCTCAACTTTATTTTAACAAATTTTTAAAAATCTTATCAATATTATACAACATTTATACTGTTTAAGCTTTTCCTTAATTTAAATTTTTTCAAAAATTGACTTAGTAAAGCTATTTGAACCTAGTAAAAAGGATACAATATATATATATATGCAATATTAAGTCATAATTAGTTAAACATTTTTTTCTCTTTTTTTATGTGGACATAGTACCTGAAAAGTTGCATGCATAAGACATTCTAATTGTGAAATTAGCTCTTAATTAATGGGAAGAAATATATTATAGTACACTTTTTTATTGGATATTTAGCAGCTTGTACTGATGAGAGAGTGATCTTAATTTTGGATTATATTAATGGCATGATTTTGTCAATTATACAGCTCAAATATTTGTTTAAAGATCATGAAAATTGTTACTCATAGTCTATCTAATTTTAATTTAAATATTACTAAGCATATTGAGTCTATAAATAAAGAAAAGACTAATATTATTCACTAATATTTTTTATTTCAGAGGAGTGACTTAATATTCCATTAGATATTGTACTGATGTTATATAATTGATCATTTCTAACATTTCACGATGAAAATGCATTTGAGACTTTAAATATTAAGTATTATTGGAGTTCTTGTTCCATATAAGCATTTATATTCATTTATATTAACACATAATGTATTATATATTTAGAAAGGTATCATAGATGTTTTTATTATTTTAATTATTCTCTGTATATATATAATTTTAAATCTTATAAAAAAATAAAGACGTTATTTTAAAAATAATTTTTTACCTTACACATTTAATAGTATGCTTTTATTTATCGCATTGACCATTTTTAATTGAATGGATGTAATTTCTGCAGCACTCAATTTTTGCTTTGGGTCCACAGTTAACAAATAGAGAAATGATTTTCAGATGTGTTAACTGTGAATTATTAATAAGCTGTACCTGATCAAGATTATTTTCCACTTCCATATATGAAATGGTAATGTCTCATTAAAATTAGGTATTGTTTCCTATACAAGCAATCTTTTTTATATCCTCTTTGTTTTTTTCTCTCTCATTCTTTCTTTCTTTTCATTTTACCTTATTTGTATGGACCCAGTTGTCATAAGATTTTTATAACATTGGTGTTGGGTGTTTGTGCAATCTCATTTTCATCTCATAATTACTTTCACAATAATTCTATTCCAATCACTCTTTTATAACTCTTCTTTGTTCCCCCGCCCTTCTTTTTGTTTTTGAAGTTAAGATGGCCATATTCATTTACAAGAGATTTAATAATATAGTTTCAACAGTTGGTAAGAGCCCTGGATAGTTTGGTGCCATGATAGAGTCTGGAGCTCATTGTCTATAGATCACAGCACTCAAGCTTTTTATGAATTCCAGAGCAATAAATCATTTGATTATTATTATTATTAACAGCTGTTAATTATAAATTTATTTAAATGCCCATTGATTACGTAAGTAATATTTACTAAGGCTGTAAACCTCTTAGATCTAACCGCTTTAGCTTCACCTATTCATATAGAAAGTAGGTTGGAGTAAGGAAGGTTCCCCTCTTTTCTTCCAAAGCCTAAGCTTGTGGTTAAGACCTGTAGAGGTCCCTACCTTCACATTTTCATGTGCATATTCTTGAGGTTTACAACCTTAGTAAATATTACTTACATTATCAATGTCCATTTAAATAAATTTATAATTACAACTTTAAATTATCATAATAGATTTCTAACTATAAGATCATTCCATTGACTCATTGTAAATCGAAAGATTTTGCGAGTACTAATGTGTAATAGGAATTATGGATTTAATCAGTGAAGTATTGAATAGTTTCACACTCTTAGATCTAACCGCTTCAGCTTCATCCATTCATATAGAAAGTAGGTTGAAGTAAGGAAGGTTCCCCTCTTTTCTTCCAAAGTGTAAGCTTGTGGTTAAGACCTGTAGCAGTCCCTACCTTTGCATTTTCATGCACGTATTTTTGACGTTTACAGCCTTAGTAAATATAACAGCTGTCAAGTATTAAAATTGTTAATAAATTGATTTAACTTAAATATTTATTTTCAAAAGTAAATCTCTCTTTCTCTCTCTCTCTCTCTGTGTATATATATATTGTATGTATATGACTCATTTCAAACACATAGATATATTATTTATCTAAAAAAAATTTTTTTTTCTTTTATATATATAGATTTATGTGTGTATTTATTGTTATATAATTTATAAATAGTTAATAAATAAGCAGTTATAGAGAGAGAAGGTAATAATATTTAATATTGATTTATTATATTTTCTTATTAAATAATGTGTTAAATTATTTAACATTAACTTTGTTAAAATAAAGCAGATCAGAAAGAAAGTGTAAAATAAGGCATTAGGAGATTTAAAAAATGTACACGTGCAAAAGAGTGTGAAAGAATAAGAATGTCTGTATAAACAAAATGTTTATAACACCTATTGCTAGTGACTATAGATTGCCAGCTTTATTGTTTGTGTTATCTGTATCTAAGATTATTTTATGAAAGGGGTGCTTTGATGTAATGAAACGTGATTATTAATTTTTTTGGAGAATCGCGATAGAACATCAACTTGTCAAACTCTGATTTTTTTTGATCTTTTATCTCAAGATAAGATATGCAGGTGGTCATTTTCTTTGACCAAAATTCGCAATAAAAAGGAATGAAACAATATTTAGTGATCAGTCAGTTTTTTCAGTATTTAGAGGCAGTTCAATTTTTTGTTTGAGAGAGTGATTTAACAATATGTAGTTTTAAAAGAAAGTCAGTCATTAATATTACTAAGATCAGTCATCATTACTAGTATTATGAAAACCTAGTTTTAACCATAAAAGTATTTTAGTAAATAACCATAAACTTATATAAATGCTAGTGAATGTAATAATTAAATCCCAGTTTGACATGGGATGATTTTAATAAGTGCTTATGAGTTTATAAAGATAAATTTATTGTTGTGAGTTCATTATAAAGCTATGGCTGGTATCATCACTATTACTATTATCATCATCACTATTATTATCATTATTATTATGACATTATTATCATCATCATTATTACTTTTAAATTGTAATAAATAATTAAGTTAAATAATCTAGTTAAATGGCCATCAATATCAGTAATGGTCTTCACGATGCTTGTTTAGAAGCCATTAATAGGATTATACTTGTCTGTTCATCAATATACGTAAATGAGCTAGCAATGTCTATAAGAGTCTTGATGTATATAAATTTTTGGTAATATGGGGATCTTATGATTTTATTGACATAAGTAAAATATAAGAGTGTCATTTTTTTTCATTAGTCATCCAAGTCATGTGTGATAAAAATGTACTGAATGAGTTTGAACTCAGTACACTCTAAACAGATATTTATCTAGATTTAAAACAATCTAGTGGCTCATGGGAAAACACATGTAGTTAGCTAAACTGAATAAAGAGTGATTTCATCCCTTTCCAACTTAATGATATTATGTTTATGATAATTTTATACGTTGTTATAAATAGCACCAGTGTGTGCGTGTGACCGTGAATGGTCGTATATACATGGAAAGAGGAATGAGAAGGATTCTTGGTTAAAAGAACCTAGTATTGGAGATAAGCATAATGCACTCCATGGATCTCACAGTGGGTAATTTTATTCAGTTGCTATATTTAATATTATTTTATTTGATGACAAATCCAGTATGTTTTATGGTTCAAATGACTTCCCCAATATTTAAATATCATTAAATCTTTAATGAGGATAGTTTTAATTGTCATGTTGTTATTTTAAGTACTGAGAAATGAGATAATTTACTTATTTCATTACTGATGTGACAGAATTAATGTTTAGGATAGTAGCAATCGGGCTATAATGTTATATTTAGTTATTGAATTATAGCAACTATCATTTTATCATTCATCAATAAATAAGATTATAATCGGTTATACAGTATAACAGCCTTTTATCAACCCTTTTGTCAGTTCATCTTTATTTATTCATACTGTTATAAAGGACAGATTATATAAATGGGGCGCAGATTATAAACATATCTATTTTAATAATTAATAATTGCTTCTAATTTTATTTCCGTTACAAATGTCGCTCCTACTAGGGCTCGAAATAAGCCAAATAAGGGCTTGAAATACACCACATACCTGAGAGATGTGTAGTATATAATGATGACAGATGTATAGTTTAAAAAAAAAAAAATTTTTTTGTGTGTAATTTTTTTATTTATTATGTATACAAATATTTTGGCCTTATGTTTAGATGATGATGATTATTATTATTGCATTTTTGGATGATGATAAATAAAAAAACAGCCATTAAATAGCTTAATTTCAATTTTTAAAATATAAAGATATCACAACTTATAATAAATGTTAAAGTTAATAGCACTGTTTTTTTAAATATTTTGCTTATCAGTGAAATATAGAGTTGCTGCTAGATAAGCATAAAAATATTAATAGCCTTGAATTGTAGAATAATAATTTTGTTCATATTTGAAAAGTTTGTGTTATAGAAAATCTGTGATTTTGGAGGTTGGATTGGATATTTGATTGTTGGAGTTTGGTTGGTTATTTTGCAATTTTTGATGATGGATGGAGAATTTTTGTCATTGCCTTGAGGATGTGATGTATTCATGCCACTGGTGATTGATTTATCTCATTCACTGCTCCAACCCAGATTATAATATCAGTTATTATTTATCATGAAGCAGTTAACAGTAGACCTGCCATGATTTCGCCTCTAAGACTCCAGAGAGAGCAAGGCATAGTTATCCTGATACATAATATTTCGCCTCTAAGACTCCAGAGAGAGCAAGGCAGTATTTTTTTACTGATATATATAATAGTTGCCTCTAAGACTTTAAAGAAAAGCAAGGCAGTATTTGATGAATTAAAGCCCCTAAAACTTGGAAGTAAGCAGGGCAATGCAACAGTGTTTGCAATAAACTATTATGGGTTGTAGTAGCTTAGAGTGATTGAAATGTGGTGATCATCTGAGTGTTCATGGAACATTGTGTGCTTTGGGTGCGGTGATTGAATTTCTTTTATCTATCTCATGATTGTGAATTGCTAATCATTCTTTTGGCTGTCAATATCTGTCAGATCTCTAGAAGGATAGATGAGTATATAAATAACTTGAGATGTGAACTCTATTATAAATATAGGCACATGTTATATAAGTAATTTTTTTTTGTGCTTAGTGTATTAAAATAGGGCATAGAGAGAGTTAAGTTTTATAAAAGCATTCAAAACTAGATAAATGATGGCATAAAAAGGGCACACTTGTACAGAGATAGCTTATTCTTAAATAAATGTTTTAAATAGGGAACTATGATCTCATACTTTGTCAATACGATATAAGTAAAGGTGAATGATGATGGAAGTTAAGTTAATTAAGGGCACTTAAGATATAGATAGATGGATGGGGAGAATTATGGCTGAGAAAGAGTGGTTGGAAATTTTAAATTATATGGGTGGATAGATAAAGGTGTTTAACTCTGGATGTATAGGAAATCTGGGAGCAGAACAGAATAAATCAGAACAGAATAAAGCAGAACAGAAATCGGTAATATAAATATTTTTTATAAGTTTATAATTAAGTATAAAAAAATATTAAGATGGAACAAGAAAAAGAGTTAATTATTGAAGGAGTGGAGGAGGTAGAGAAGCAAAGCCCTCCAGAGTGGTTGCAAATTATGATGGCACAATTTAAGGAAACGAAACAAGAAATAAATCAGAAATTTGATCTACAATCTCAAAAATTTGATACTAAACTAGATCAACAATCACAAGAGGTGAAGGAAATAAAACAAGAAATAAATCAGAAATTTGATCAACAATCTCAAAGGTTAGATAATAAACTAGACCAACAAGCTCAGGAAATGAAGCTAGATATAAGTCAACAAACTCAAAAAATAGAAAACCTAGGAAGAAATATATGTAATGCATGGACAGCCAGTCAAGAGAAATGGGATGTAAAGATATGTATGATAGAAGTCAAGAGTTGTGTGACTATAATCAAGCCATATGAAAATGATGAGGTAGCTGCTGTTCAAGAACAGAGTAATCCCAAAGAGGATATATACAGTGAGATCCATAACCTAGAAATAAAGGTAGCCACTGTACAGGAACAAATTGACCTCAGGAAAGATGTAATCAGTAAAGCTAGTTTCTTAGAATTAAAGATAGCTGCTGATGTATATGCCCCAGTAAATGTAGCAGACAAGTTTGAGACATTGGGAGCTACCAAAAGGATAGCTGAAAGTTATCATAGAAGGGAGGATAACTATAGTTATAAAGTCTCCAGTATGAGAATGGGAAGGAACCAGTTAGGATGACGATATCCCACAAAACCCGGCAAACCAAACAGGAATGCCTGGGAATATATATATGGTAGCAGATGATGTGTACTCCCCAATAAGAGTGGCAGACCTGTTGGTGCCCTGGGAGTTATAGAAAGTAAAGCTGAGGGTTATTTTAGGAGGGAGGAGAGATATAGTTATAAGATCTCCACCATTAGGATTATGAATAATCAGTTAGGCTCACCCTATCCCACAAAATCTAGCAAACTGAATATAAGTAGGCCTGGGAATAACTTCAATGATCTAAGTGAAAATTGTAAACCTATGATCAAGGAAAATCCAATAGCAAGTTGTTCTGAATCAGTAAGTAATGATACATGAAGAACACTTGTTTAATAGTTCATAAGGATAGTCATCAATAATAGACTATAGTCAAATTTGTATTGAAAAAAAACCCAACAAATATATATATATTAAGTAGTTGGTTAGTAGTTTAAAGAAGATAGTGTCATGAAAGACTATCAAAAATTTTTTTTTGTTTGGGAGTGAGGCAAATGTATGTATATGACTCATTTCAAACACATAGATATATTATTTATCTAAAAAAAAATTTTTTTTTCTTTTATATATATAGATTTATGTGTGTATTTATTGTTATATAATTTATAAATAGTTAATAAATAAGCAGTTATAGAGAGAAAAGGTAATAATATTTAATATTGATTTATTATATTTTCTTATTAAATAATGTGTTAAATTATTTAACATTAACTTTGTTAAAATAAAGCAGATCAGAAAGAAAGTGTAAAATAAGGCGATCAGATTAGTAGATTAGGAGATTAAAAAAATGTACATGTGCAAAAGAGTGTGAAAGAATAAGAATGTCTGTATAAACAAAACGTTTATAACACCTATTGCTAGTGACTATAGATTGCCAGCTTTATTGTTTGTGTTATCTATATCTAAGATTATTTTATAAAAGGGGTGCTTTGATGTAATGAAACGTGATTATTAATTTTCTTGGAGAATCGTGATAGAACATCAACTTGTCAAACTCTGATTTTTTTTTGATCTTTTATCTCAAGATAAGATATGCAGGTAGTCATTTTCTTTGACCAAAATTCGCAATAAAAAGGAATGAAACAAGATTTAGTGATCAGTCAGTTTTTTCAATATTTAGAGGTAGTTCAATTTTTTGTTTGAGAGAGTGATTTAACAATATGTAGTTTTAAAAGAAAGTCAGTCATTAATATTACTAAGATCAGTCATCATTACTAGTATTATGAAATCCTAGTTTTAACCATAAAAGTATTTTAGTAAATAACCATAAACTTATATAAATGCTAGTGAATGTAATAATTAAATCCCAGTTTGACATGGGATGATTTTAATAAGTGCTTATGAGTTTATAAAGATAAATTTATTGTTGTGAGTTCATTATAATGCTATGGCTGGTATCATCACTATTACTATTATCATCATCACTATTATTATTATGACATTATTATCATCATCATTATTACTTTTAAATTGTAATAAATAATTAAATTAAATAATCTAGTTAAATGGCCATCAATATCAGTAATGGTCTTCACGATGCTTGTTTAGAAGCCATTAATAGTATTATACTTGTCTGTTCATCAATATACGTAAATGAGCTAGCAATGTCTATAAGAGTCTTGATGTATATAAATTTTTGGTAATATGGGGATCTTATGATTTTATTGACATAAGTAAAATATAAGAGTGTCATTTTTTTTCATTAGTCATCCAAGTCATGTGTGATAAAAATGTACTGAATGAGTTTGAACTCAGTACACTCTAAACAGATATCTAGATTTAAAACAATCTAGTGGCTCATGGGAAAACACATGTATTTAGCTAAACTGAATAAAGAGTGATTTCATCCCTTTCCAACTTAATGATATTAAGTTTATGATAATTTTATCCATTGTTATAAATAGCACCAGTGTGTGCGTGTGACCGTGAATGGTAGTATATACATGGAAAGAGGAATGAGAAGGATTCTTGGTTAAAAGAACCTAGTATTGGAGGTAAGCATAATGCACTCCATGGATCTCACAGTGGGTAATTTTATTCAGTTGCTATATTTAATATTATTTTATTTGATGACAAATCCAGTATGTTTTATGATTCAAATGACTTCCCCAATATTTAAATATCATTAAATCTTTAATGAGGATAGTTTTAATTGTCATGTTGTTATTTTAAGTACTGAGAAATGAGATAATTTACTTATTGCATTACTGATGTGACAGAATTAATGTTTAGGATAGTAGCAATCGGGCTATAATGTTATATTTAGTTATTGAATTATAGCAACTATCATTTTATCATTCATCAATAAATAAGATTATAATCGGTTATACAGTAACAGCCTTTTATCAACCCTTTTGCCAGTTCATCTTTATTTATTCATACTGTTACAAAGGACAGATTATATAAATGGGGCGCAGATTATAAACATATCTATTATAATAATTAATAATTCTATTTATCTATTTATTTTCTGTTCTAATTTTATTTCCGTTACAATATATATATATATATGCAAATACTGGAAATTTTAATCAGATTTTTAAAAATATATTCTGGATAGAAATCTCATTAAAACTTTTTAATATTTACATTTATAAGTCCATGAAAATCTTTTAATTATTATTATTATATATATATACACATACAAATGTAAATAAATATTTATTTATAATCTCTTGTTTTATTTTAATTAGGGATAGACCTTTTCTGTTTTTTTTTGATATTACTAAATGCATTCCTAAAGGCACAGAAATAAGATGCAGAACTCCACAGGTATGTATATGTATGGACAGATATGATATTTGTATATATATATTTCTGTCAAGGGTGAATTCTCCTTAATAAGAAATTTGTGTGAATTTTAATATAAGGGAATTTTAATGAATGGATTATAAATGTTATAAAAAGTAAAACAGAATTAAAATCTGAATCTAAAAAATATTTATTTCTTAGCATAATCTCCAATGACATTTAAACAATCATTCCTTTTCATTTTATCAGTCCATAAAAAACAGCAGCATAAAATCTTGGGATTTATATATTTGTCTTTTTCAATTTTATCATCAGTGAAATATTTTCCATCAAAGTGGTCTTTTATTAGACCATGCAGATTAAAATTCCTGGGAGTTAAATATAGGATGAAGCAATCAACATTTAAATGGTAGAAGAGATGAATTTCAATTGTTTGTTTGATTTCTCTACTATATGAGATTTGACATTTATGATTGAATAGTACTCTCCATTAATACTGAGCTGTAGTTTTGGAAATTGTGATATGAATTATGGGTACTGTTCTATTAGCCACCGTACATCACTTGATGGTGCTGTTTATGTTCAAAAACATAGTATAACTTTTCTGGGCCGGACGTTTTCTTTCAAATTTATGTTATTCTTATACTAAATTAAACGTTTAATCAAAAGTAAAAAAACAAAAAAACAACACTTTTCTTTTTATTTCCAAATTTATGTTATTCTTCTAATACTAAATTAAATGTTTAAACAAAATTAAAAACCAAAACACTTTATTAAAAAAGTAATCAGCCGACTTTGTTTTTTACGCCGATTAAAAGTAAAAAACAAACACTTCTTTTTATTTCTACATTTATATTATTCTAAACAAAATTAAAAACAAACCAAAAAAATTCAGCCGACCGATTTTATATTTTACCAACCGACTTTGTTTTTAATCTGTAATACAAGTGAACAAAAAAAGTCTTCAGATTGATTGTGTTTCAAAGAAATCAAAACATCAGCAAGCATTGATTCCAACAAGAACTTTATTTCAAAAAACAACTTCTCAGTTGTAAGTTGAACCAATAATGTTGCATGAAACATGCATTTCAATAACACAAAATGTCTTTAGAAACTACCAGTTGTGTACAGCCATCTCAGCTAGTATGGCCGTGAACAGGTCCTCATCTTTGAAAAGGTGTCACTACAGAAATTCTGCAAGTTTTTTGTCCAAGGGTTTGTGTGATGTGCCTTGCTGTTTTTTATTCTTTCACTTCAGTAGACTCCGTAGCTGCTTAATGGTCTGGGTGTGGGCACTTGTTCTGGAATCCTCGAAGTTGTAGTGGTGGTTCACAGACATGTGGCTGAACCCTGTTGCCTCAAGATCTGCTGTCTTATACCCTTTCTAGCAGTCTGAGTAGATTGTGGATCTGGCCATGATGTTTTCCCGGATGGCATGGAGCAGGGTCACTGCGGACCAGCAAAGGATGGCGGCTGCAAAACATTCGCCTGTCTTCCAGCACAGACTTTTAAACAGCCACTACTGTGGCAGCATCCCGCCCTGGTAGTTCTTGCGATGGCTGAAGAGGGTTTCGTCCACTTGACAATGCAATACTACTACAGTTGGTATGCAAGACAATGATTTTGGAAACAGATTTCAAGAGTTCTGTGAAATTGAACAACAGTCACCCTCATATCAAACCGTGCATACTGTCATTACTGAACATACTCATAAAGCGGGGCCACATATAACTAGGCATACGATTTCTGTGCATTTGCATAGAGAACACCATAACGCGGCCCAAACAGCTATTACGAACATAGGTTCGGCCATGTAAACGGCATACTTCTGTAAGATTTTTGCACCGAAGTGCCATCAAGTGATGTACAATGGCTAATAGAACAGTACTGAGTTTTTAAGATTCAATAGAACTTGAATCATGATCCAAATTTAATATTTTACTCATTTTTCTGAAAGAGAACTAACAGTTAGTATAACTTTTTCCGATGATTTCATATCCATATATGTTTGACCTACTGATTGAATTGAGATATGTTTGTCATATTGAAGTATTTTTTGGTGCGTATTAGTAGTGATGGGTTTAAATTTTCCTATGAATAATATTTTTATTAAGCATTTTTTTTTTCAATTGCATATGATGATAATCATGCATTATATATAGGCTTTACAATTTATTATTTACCTCATGATAGCTAGAACTGTCTCTATTATTTTCTTGATACAAAACATCACTTCAAGCCATAAATAGGAAATATTTTATTTATAAACTATTTTTTGCAAGAATTATGTACTACAAAGAACAAACTACTTATTGCTTTTAGTAGTACAATTCAAGAACTTGTTTACCCCATTACTTAGACTGTGATCAAGTAGAACTGCACTAATACTTATCTTTTCTTTGTGTCATAGCAGCAGCTCTTTTATCATTTGTATTTTAATTATTGACTTTCCCACATTTTTTTTTAAAAATAAAAATAAATTAAAATCATTAATTTCTAATAACATAAATATACAATCAAATTATTTAATGTATAATCCTTTTAAACTAGAAAAAGAATTAACAAATTATTTAAAAATGAAATTGAAAATTTGGCTTTTCAAATTGATTTCACAAATCCAAGTAAAATTTTATTATTGCAAATGCTTTCACTATTTTGATTTGAACCAATTTTCATTTATTATTATAAATGAAAATTACTGAAGATCACATAATATTTCATTTAATTGTTATATTTTAATTTACTGCTTCGTTTAACCAATGGAATGAATTATTGTAGTAAAAGTAAATTTTCATTACATGTCCTGTTTTCTGTGCATCTTTCTTATTGACTTTAAGAATTACAAAATCCTTTTTTTAAAAAAAATCTGATTCTACTATGAAAAATTGCTTTGAGAAAAATAATACTTGAACAATATTTTTTTTTTACTACAGTATGATATAAAAATCTTATATTTTGTTATTTGTTATTTTATGGTACATTTTGAAAATATTTAAAAGAAAAAAATAAAATGGCCAAAAATAAGACAATTTGTGACATTACAATTTGACTTTTAAGTGAATAAATAATATACTATTATATAACAGCAATAATTCTATATATTTATTATAACAATAAGCAGTCTAACTTATATTACCTGTGAATAATATCTGATATTTAAATTGATTCTTAGTCACAAAAAAAAAAAAAAGAAAAAAAAAACATTTAATTTTGCCTGCAGTACAAAAAACAAATAAATAATTAATTAATGTTGTAAGTCTGCTAATTTGCACATGTATCAAAACAAGTGTAGTACTTTAGAATGTAAAGTATTGCCATAATGATAATAAAGGGGGCAATTAGGATACTGTAAAATTATCAGTGAACAATTCAAACAGATAATAACTGTAAGCCAACTTAATTGCTTTATTGATGTTCAGACTATTAAGTTTGATAACTGGTAAAAATATTTCTGTTATGTTATTACTCGGTTAAAATTTGTTTAAGTATAATTTTCATGAATAGAATAATCAGAAAAGTGTAAATGATTAGATACGATTTAAATAAAATATATATTAAATAGATTATTTATCTGATACAAAAGTACTATACATTAAGGGGAAAAGAACTAGATAAAGCAATTGAGAATTGTTATGAGATATTTATTGGGCTAACATGTGTTTGAGATCCATATATTTGTTTGCTAAGTTTATATAAATATATTGTGACTTGTATTTAGTTTGTACATCTCATTATTTTGTAACTTGTGTAAGAATCACTTGTTATGGCTATTTTTCATCCAATTGTTTTGCTATTAGCTGATGATCTCACAGATTCAACATAAGAGATGCAACAAGTGTAGGATTGGTTAAAGTTCTAACATAACAAGCAATAAGTAAAAGAAATATGATTATTTTTTTCCAATGATACATATCAATGCCAGATATTAATATTTATTGAGGTCAATAATTAAATATAGCCTGATGATAATTTAAATAATCTTTTTATGTACAAATTATTCAGCATCCATATATAAACACATATATAAGAATACTACCTATCTGGACCCAAGCAATAAAGATTTATAATAACAAAAAAGTTTATCAATACACTAATATAAAAAAAAAAAAGTTTTTAAATCTCCCTTTACTAATTTGAATAAAGTTAACTTAACCAAATTGCTACAACTTAGAGGGAGAAAAAAAAATCCAACCTCATATTATTCTATAGATGAGTTGTTGGATCACAAATTACTTGATTACCATCAATAATACAAACTTTAAATATACAAAATCTTATTAAGTAATGGCTGATAGATCTGTTGTCATGTCTGAAGTAAAAAGCAACTTTGTATTTTCATCTGTTTAAAAAATATATTTAAATGGTACACTTATTATGTACTTAGAAATCTGGAAAAATGTAATATCATTAAAAAAAAAAAAATTATAAAAATACTAATTAAAGATCATATTAATATTAAAAAATACTTTAATTATATTAATTCACTTTTTATTATTATATTTTAACTAACAAATTTATTTAATTTTTAATTAACATTCACACCTGACAACATTTAACTTTGAGAAAAGCAAAAGAAATAAATATGAAGTTACAATATTTCAAAACAAGTTTTATTTTGAATGCTAATATTGAAAAAAATATTTTAACAAACATACTTTTTCCTAACAAATTTATGAAGCAAAGTAAATAAATAACACACTTAACTGTGATTCCATATTTTCTTTTTTTTTTTAAAAAAATTCAATTGAAACATCTTATCATATTCACTATTGAAACTTTTATACATCTGGTACTGTTTGTATTAATGACATGTTTGAATAGACTATCATTGAATCATAAAACTCCCACAAATTGTTAGTGTTTGATATACATTGAATCAGTTCTCTTTATTTCTAGCTATCACTTTTCTTTCAGCTGAAACACTAAGTAAACCCTTTATCTGAGGTTTTACTGTTTCTCTCTCTTTCCTAAAATCAGAATAATATTTTTTTTAAACTCAAACCTTATTTTAAAATAAGCATTGATTAATTAAGTAGCTTTTAATTGCAAAGCACAAGTAACTACTGCCCACATAATTATGTAGCATCAAAAATCAATGAAAAGGTAGAATGATATCATTCTATCTTTGGACTCCATTGGTTTATAAGCTTAGTTTTTGATTAGTTTTTAAATTCTACAATTAATTTTGTTTATTGTTTTAATTTATGTACAGACTAAATGTTCTGCAATCATTATTAATATATTCAAAGGATGAAGAAACGAGTCTTACTTTTAACAACCATTGAACATTAAGTGAAATATTAGTTTTAATGATTGTAATAATAAATAAATAATCATAACTTTTAATATTTGTAGTTGTAAAGTGGAAGTAACTATCACCCATTGAATTAAGTAATATCAAAAATCAATGAAAAGGTAGAATGACATTCTATCTTTTGGTTCTGTTTTACTTAGTTTTTAAATTATACCGTGAATTTTGTCTATTGTTTTAATTTGTATATAGATTAAATGTTCTGCAATTACCATTAATATATTCAAAGGATGAAGAATGAATCTTACTTTTAATAACCTTTGAACATGAACATTAAGTGAAATATTAGTTTTAATAATTGTAATAATAAATAATTGGTCACAAGTTCTAAATATTTGTAATTACAAAGCGGAAGTAACTACATATCATTCTTAAAAAAAAACCTCCATTGTATAATAAAAATTGTATTTAAATACTTCAAATTAGTTTCAAATTGAAGATTATTTAATAAAATAGCTTAGATTAGGAAAATCTTACATAAGAGTGTAATTATATTTACAATAAAATAAAATTTTACCATGCTTATATGGTGTGTGCATATGACAGAAAAAAAAAAAAAACTTAAATAAATATACAAAGTGGTGGTCTTCATATTCACTCTTTCAAAATTTACTCATTCACTTACCAAAAAGTAGTAAAAAAATAATAAATATTGATATTTTAGCTTATATTTTAACCATTTGGTAGGTTATGCAAATTGTTATATTTTTTCATACCACAACCCTACAGCTGCTGTCTCTAAATTTAAAAAAATACGGGCTTGAAATTACAGATAATTATTTTAACACCTTTTACATTTAATCATTATCAATTTTATGTTAAATATATTTTGCATTTTTTTATTTTCTTTTAAAATTTGCTCCAGCTTTTATTAGATATGAATCTTAATTTGAAATATTTTTGTAAAGATCAGTTTATTACATAATAAAAATTCTAAAACATATAGTAAAGGAATATTTTAAATATATCTGCAAATGAATATGACTATTACACAATATTTTATGCTTTTATAATTTTTGTTGATATTTTAATACATTACACATAATTTTTAAATTATTACATTAGGCATATGTATCTAGGTGCAGTGTTCACAGATTTAAAGCTTCTCATTGTTGAAAATCACAAGATAGAAATTAGTCAGGGGATATTGAATGAGCAGGCACTAGATAAGGATTTTATGCATGAACCTTCTTGCATCCATTAATTACTATGGCTTATACTAGATAGCAGTATTATATGGAGAGTTTTTCAGTATTTACATACTATATATTTTAAAAGTCTTTATATATGTTTAAAATTTATATTATATCCATGAAGGGACTTGGAACTAAACACTATAAATATGGCAATCTCACTGTGTCAGAATGATGAAATGATAATATTAACTAAAAAAAAAAAAGAGTATAAATCATAAGACAATGATCAAATTGATGGCAAAATGAAAATAAAGAACATTAGCACGCCGATTCTATCCATTGAAAAATTTGCTAAAATTAAAGACACCATGACTTCATTCTCCAAACTGATTACCACAAAGATTTTAATGGCCGAATTTGATGTTTATACAGAAATAATGTACTAACATCAGATTTTAGATTTATTTTTTACAAATACAATAAGATTGAACATTGTTACTATCATCATCATCATTATCAGTGCCATCACATTGTTATTAACATCTAATATTCATACAAATGGTCTGTTCCAGAATATTCTAATTTTTAAAAAATTTATTTCAGGCTTTTTAATGGTGCATTGCCCTATGTAATGTAATTTAATAATAGATTGATGAGTTGATTTGTTGGTTGAAGATTGAGTGTGATGGTTGACCAATAGGTCAAAAACATTACTTTCATTATCTGCAAACATTGTGCAGCTAGTGGTATGTATGGCAGTGTAGCAGGCAACTGGCTACATTGGATTTCATAGCAATTCCTTCAGCTGATTTAACATTTTATATATCCAACAGTAGCAGATTTGTTACCAATAAATTACCAATAAACGTTCCTCTGGATTGCAGCTCACATTACGATTTCTGGAACCTGAACATTGCATTATCTCTTAAAAAACAGATAACTTTAGTTGTTTTTTTTAACTATCTATGGTTTAGTTTAATGGATAATAATACTTATTTTATAAAGCGCTGCAAACCTCTCACACTTATTATAATTATAATACTTATCTGACTGCCTATCAGCTGTTAGGATGGCTGTCTGAATAGTGATCAAACAGTAATCACATGACAAAGAATTTTACAAGAAAAGGGTGGTCCATCCTTTTATTTACTTGTGTTTACGGTTTGATCGCTATTCAGACAGCCATCATAACATCTGATTGGCTGTCAGATAAGCATTATAATTATAATAAGTGCGAGAGATTTGCAGCCTTTCAATTTAAGTTAATGGATAAAATGAAGGACTCAATTGAAATACAACCCTCCTCAGAAATTAGCTATTCAATTATTAATGGCAATTTCTTAATTGGAATTATGTAGTTCAGCCATCTTATTGCTGATTATACCTTTTTTTTTTACCATCAGTTTTTCCATATAAACATTTTTAATGAATTATCTTATAATAGGATCAAAATAACATCTTTTTTCTTGCTATTCATATATGGTTAAAATCTTTTTCAGCACTACACTTTAAAAATAGCTAAAAAAGCATTACAGGAAATATTACAGACTGAATTATTCTGACTTTTATTTTAAAGATTTTTTTCTTTCAACTTTTCATTATCCAATATCGATCTTTTACTATTGGATCCTGTTTTATTGATGGATTTTAAGGATTAGAGGTTTCTGAATCAGTTTTCCGTTTAGCAAGAAAAATAAGTTTTCAGTTTGATCATTTGAACAGAACTATTGTTTAACTTGCCACTAGGGGGCTTAAATATCACACAATCTCTAGATCAACTGTCTATACTATTTTTTTAAATGAATGGCAATGATTTTTTTATAGTTTAAGGTAGAGTTGCTTTTTTTCGCAGTAATATATATAAAGAATTTGTTAAAGGTGAGGAAATAACTTAATATTTTCTGAATATTAAATAATGCTAGACATATAGTTCAGAGATAAATCTATTATATGTTTCCAGTATTTATGGAATAAACTTTCAAGGAATGAGAATCAGAAGATGTGGATATAATAAGATTATTTTTATCTGATATCTCGATATAGTTCTGACATTTCACTTGTGGATTTTAAGTGTTGATATTTGTAGATGGTATCCACACAGATTTGTTACAAATACAATTCTTGTGGTTATCTTGATAAGTTTGTTAGCTATTTTTTTTAAAAAGGTATTTTTGTTAATATAATTAATAAAACAACTTTTAAATATCTTGCTATAAACAAAAGGCTTTCCAAAGGGCTGTTGAATAATTGAAATAGAAGACTTTACTATCTATTATCAGGCTAGTATTGTCAATTTGAGAAGCTTTTAATCATTTTTTATTTTTTGTTGTTTAGTTACTAATAGCTAGATTACCTATACTGACAAATAATTGAATGGCTAGTTGGATTGGCTGTCTGAAAGAAGATTATGAAGCTTGTTAGAAACTGAAAAAAATTTCATTACAAGTTGTAAATATGGCAATTGGATGCTGAGAGTACTATGCTGTGGGGCTCTAATAATGTATATATGAAATTAGACTTAAATAAAGCATTGCATAATTAATAATTGATTCCTATTCTTTTTTTTTTTTTTTTTTACAATATTGATTTCCTACCATTATTCATTAGACATTAATTATTATTTTTTGATATTAAAAATTTAAATTAAATTGTAGACTTATAATTACATCTCTATTTACTTGCTATTCATGTTCATAATTCACTAGACTATTTCTTATACTCAACACTTATAAGTATGTATAGATTGTTTTGTGTCTAGGATTATTGTATTTATGAAAAAATATTTGTCTTGATTTGTATGTTTATTTAAGAATGATAGAATACTTAGAGATAAATTGATTTACATCTGTATTTTTTTTGTAATTAATTTCAACCTATTTTTTTTTGCTATATATAAGTAAATATTTAATATAAACCAATATAGATGTTATATAGTTCTTAATTGGTATATTTGATTTTATTTTAAAAGGTATGTGTAAAAACATGTCCAAATGAAACTTACAGTGCCTTGGATCCTTCTGTTCCTAGATCTAAGCTCATTTGCAAAGAGGGAATTGATCCGACTGTAACAACTGCTGTAAGTATTTATAATTTATTATTCATTAATTATAATTAATTTCATCCATAATAAAAATTCATATATATTTATGAGATTATGAAAGTATTTAATGATTTTCTGAAGATTTGTGATGATGGTCTTTTACTAATTAAAGAATGTAAATACTGTAATATGAATTTTTTTTTATCAAATATAAAATGTTTATCAAAAATTTAGTGTATCTTTATAATTATCATTATTGATATATTGTTTGTTAGATGAAGTTCTTGCTAACTTTAATTCAGTTTTTTCTGTTTTAAATTTTTTCACATGACTTCAGAAATTTTTTATCATCCAATCATCTCACATGAAATTTGTTTCTAGTTTTCTACAATTTTTGGTAACCATTTTAGGACTTCAGTTTTCATTTATCTTTCTGGAAATTTATCCATTTCTAGTTTATTTCTGTTTCCTTAAATAATATTTATTGTTAACTATTTGATCTTTTATTCTACATTTGATTCCATTCAGTTTTTTAAATTTTATTTTAACAAGCTTAACCTCATATTTCACTTTACAATTTGAAACTTCTAATATTGTTTTTTTTTTTTTTTTAAATTAAGATACATTGTTTTTGACCCATATGTAAACTCTGTTAGAATCTATTTATCAAATCTCCCCCAATAAACACATAGCATATGATTAATTTTATCCATTATTTTTTTTTATTAATAATTTGCCCAAGATAACTTATAGTTGTTATTAAATCATTACTATAAAATTTTATTTTCATTTTTTTTTTTTTTTAAATCTCTCTTTTTTTTTAGTATTTAATATTTATTTTCACTTTTTGTTTTTATTTGATGATTTTAATATTTTCTACAGTTTTAAATATCTGTAATGTCTTATAGATGACTTAAATAGTTTTTATTTACATTTATTTTCTTTGCCTTCCAGTTTAATCCACAAAACACTTTTGTCATTCATCTTCTTAGTTTTACCACATAGAGTCTTCAGAATTTGACTTTATACAAAGTCTGTTATGATGTGTCAAGGCTTTATTGACTACATAAATGATTATAGAGTCAAATGTCTTTTGGTAATCTACAAATCTAATGTAAAATGGCAACAACAGTTATTAATTTTTTTGTAAGTTATAATACTATACTTGGATGTGAGCTACTATTATATAATTGATTTTATATCCCACTTGTTATTTTGGTTGGCATGATTTCAAAGCCCTCTATATGTAATGTATCATGATCTGAATAAAATTTTATAAAGACTGATAGTTCTGTGATTACTAATTTATAAGGTCTTCATTTTTATCTTTCTGAAATGTTAATATTATATTTTCACTTTTTCATTATTTAATATATTCTTATTTATTTATACTTTTATTATAGAGCTTTGTTATCAGTTTGTTTATTTCTTCATATTGATTTTATTTTTTTCACAGATGTATTTTCATATCTAATTTTTTAATTTAAAATGAGTTTTCATTTCAAATGATGTCATAATTTCACAGGCTATTTGTCTTTATTTCTATAATTCTTTATAGAATTCTTCTATTTACTTTATAATGTCATCATTGCTTTGAATAACCATCTTCATATTGCAGGAATAATTTTCATTGCTACTAGAGTGCTTTTTACCATTCTGATAGAGCCATTTACCAATGACCAAAGAAAAAACAACAGTGGAGTCATGATCTACACTATATTTTGTTCCAAGCCTCCCTCATGTTCAAAGAATATATCATATAATAGCTCACCTTTTATTGATAAACATCGATTAGAATCAAAAACATTGTTTATTGAATTGCAAGTGTACTTACATTGTTTTTCAACACACACATTCTCTATATTACTTTATAAATGAGAAAGTTTATTTGTTTATGAGTTTATAACAGTAAATATTGCACCAATCTTGGTTAATCTTGCATTTTTTTCTTTTTTTGTGTAGAATTTTATTAGTTTATAAATTTTGGTTTTATGGCACTTAATTATTTTTAAAAAAAAGTAATTTGCAATATAAAAATGTGTGGAAAATGTTTTCAAATGACATCATAAAATCATATAATTTGCTTATAATACTTCATTCATATACACTTTAATGCAACAAATTTTCTTAAAAACTTCTTTATTTTTTACAGTTTCGACTCTCCAGCAGTCTTCATTAAGCAGAAATGAAGATAGAGCTCTGATGAAGACTGCTGGAGAGTCGAAACTAAAAAATAAAGAAGTTTTTAAGAAAATTAGTTGCATTAAAGTGTATATGAATGAAGTATTATAAGCAATATATATGATTATATGAAGATATGCAAAGAAAGTGAAGGAGAAGAATAAGAGAGTATACTTCTGACATCATAAAAGTGCAAAAAAAGATTAGCATGATTAAAAGATTACAGAGTTGGAAATTTTTTTAGATGAAAAGTATAATTTTTAGTAAAGCAAGATAAAATTTGATTTAGTAAAATATATTTTAAATTAGTTAAATGCGTTTGTACTAGTATTTAATTTCCCATTTGAATAATAACAATTTAGATCAATTATAACAATGAATTTGATAAACTTTTAGGATTTCAGTTTAAATATATATTTAATACTTATTAAAATAAAATTTAAAATGGCATGAGTACAAGATGAGAAACACTACTGAATTTTATAATCTTATTATGAAATTGATAATTTTTTAGGATGTCAGTTTAAATATATTTAACACATGAGAGTGTAAATTTTAAAATGCCACAGTTGCAGCAAAAGAAATAATACTGAATTTGATAAATCATTTCTCTTTAAATATATTCTCCTGTGATGAAGTAAATTTTAAAATGGTAAGGATATTTGTCTTCTGACTTTAAAGAGTTTAATTGCCAATAATTAACTAAAATACTAATATATATATATATGATAATAAAAACATTATCTAAATATAAGAACTAGAAAAAAAATTATTGTGAGAGATAGGCTTCCATTATTTATCTTCTAAACAATGTCAATTTACAATATTTTTAAAAAAAAAAGGTAATTTTTTACATTATTGAAAAAATATTAATTTTTCTCTACCCTGTATTTATCAATTATCTATTTATCTTATATATATATATATAGGCTATGAATTTTTGCTTTGTTATACTTAGCTCAAATATGAGTGGTAGCCTTGCATTATTTATATTTGAAAAAATAGCGACTTATAATAATTAAAAAAAGCTGACTTTTCTACAGTGTTTTATAAATTACATTAAACAATTATACAGTACAATAAATTATTTTTTAAAATAATAGCAGTGTGCATAATAAATTAACAATCTTTTATTAAAGACATTATAAATTAATTTAAAAAGTATTAAAAATTATCTAATACAATATTTTAAAGAATTCTTAAAATATATTTTCATTATTTTTTATATATATAATACATGCTAATATCTAATAATTTTTGTGATGAATAGCTAAAATATGTTCTTACATAATACATGCATTGATTCAGAGATAGCACTTCAGGCATCTTGGAGAGTATCAGTCACTTTTTTACTTGAACACACATAATTACAATTAGTGCCATTATCAATAATAATGTTTGTTAATGAAATTTATTAATCAAATAAGGCTACAAGTATGGAAATGGAATAAATTATTAGGCACTTATGTCAATATATATAAATTATCTCATAGATTTACAATATTTTAGCCAGGAACAGGTACTTCATAAGATGACCCTTGGAGATTAAATCAGTCTTATCTCCCCTTTTCCTGATGATATTTATTAGTTAAATTAGAAATGCATGATTCTATTCAAGAGAGAGACAAATAAATATATATATTGAAAAACATATAAATACATATGTATTACAAATAGAATATCAGGAATCATATATTATCATATATATATATATTATTACGAGTACTCTTTACATCCTCCAATACCATTTAAACACTTTCTGGCCTAATTTGAATCCAAGACCCATGATATTAACTTTATTTATTAATCACTAGATTAATAAAAATTAAAACACTGTAATTGACAAACTATTAATTGCAACACACATTTAAATTCCAATTTAATTATACTATAATTACATATCTCAATTAAGTTATAAAACACATACACGATAACTAATCTTTAGTAATTATTTGAAAACCACTCATTTCAATCAAAATCATATACAATCCCATATCAATATTGAAATGAAATTAACAAGCAGATCCAGAAAATGATCTATTGGGGTATAAATTTCCAAATGCTCCTCATCATATTGCTATCCTATTGTAATGGTGAAGAAGAAAGATGGATGGGTTGATGAGATTTTGTTGAGAGGATAGACAGCTAAACAAAATTACCTTTCCAGATAGGAATATAGCACCACCCATACATGAATTATTCTCTAAATTTGGTAATAAGAAAGTATTTTCCACTTTTGATTTAACCTCCAATTATTGACAAATCGAACTTCATCCAGACAATCACCAATACACTGCATTTCGATATGAGTGATTCAATTATCAATTTATAGGATGTCATTTGGATTGATTAATAGTGGTACTGGTTTGATAAGATGCCTAGATTAAACCTTTCTCCTGAGATTAAATAGATAGCAACAATCTATGTAGATGATGTTATCATTGCATCTCAGACTTGAAGAAAACCTTTAACACTTGAAAATATTCTTTATAGAGGGCTATGACAAAAGTATACAAATTAACTCCAAGAAGAATACATTAGTGTGCAATGAAGTAGTCTTCTTAGCGTCATATAATTGGTTGTAATGGGATAAGACCTTATCCAAATAAGATCAGTGTGGTACATAATTTTTTTACACTGAAAAATAAGAAACAAATCAGATCATTTTTAGGGTTATGCAATTTTTACAATCGTTTTTATTCCAAATTTGCTGATCACATAGAACCATTGTTAAGGCTAATCAGAAAAGATGAAAGATGGAACTGGATTAAAGAGACATTTGCTACAATTAAAACAGGATTTTTAGCAGCAAGTCATGCTAGCTTTTCCTGATTTTAATAAACCCTTTATCATACAAACAGATTGTAGTGGCTACAGATTAGGCTTAACTCTATCTCAAATCTGGGAGGATATCATGTTGGAGTGCTCTACTTCATTAGGTGTCTCATAAAGGGTCCAGAAATGAATTATACGGTCATTGAGAAAGAAGCACTAGCAATAGTGAGGTTTTCCAGAAATTTTGACAAATGCTTCTCGGATCAGAGGTGATAGTAATTACTGATCATAAGAGCCTGAATTCTTGAATCACAGCTATTTAACTAACAGTTGCCTTGTTAGGTGGAGTTTGCTGATACAAGAATTCAATTATACAGTCACATACTGTAAGGGATGCAAAAACGTTGTAGCCGATGTATTAAGTCGAAACCCATGTTAATCAGAACAGCAAAATGCCTACATTTTAAATATTGATGTGGCAATTAATGAAAAAAATTTGTTAAATATAAAACAGCTTCAAACCCTAGATCAAGATCTGATTCAAATTATTAAATCATTAAGCAAAGAGGAAATTCTGTATAAAGCCAATGATTTGAAAAATTATAGGCTAGATAATCAGCTCTTAAAATATAAATCAAATAATGACAAAAGTGAGTGGAGGGTAGTAATACCAAAAGGTTAAAAAACTCACTCATTCAATATGTACATTATTTATACAGATACTATGGCATTATTTATACAGATACTATGGGTCTCATAAAATGGAACAATTAATGAAAAATTGTTTTACTGACCCAGAATGTATCAAGATATTGTAAAAGAAATTCAAAACTGTCAAATATGCTTAAAAGCCAAGCCAGTAAACAAAAATTACATGAGCTCAATTAACTCCATCATCCACAAAAGAGCAATAGAGATCTTAGCTGTGGATTTTTATGGTCCATTACCATCATTTAATAAGCAAAAATATTTGCTAGTAGCTTGTGATCTCTTCACAAAATTTGTGGCTGCTTACCTTAGATCTTAAACTAATACTAAATTTACTATTAAAGTATTAGACACCCTCCATTTCAAAGAAATAGGAAAACCAGGGATGTTTTTAATTGTTCATGGTATCCCTTTCCTATCTAAAGAATGGATTAAATGAGTACAGAAACAACAAATAAAACATGTGCTTATTTTTTTACATAATAATTAGTAATGACTTGAAAGGTTGCTATTCTTTCACATGTGCCTTACTATTGTTTTCAGACAGCCATAACAACATGCGATTTAAAACAAATATTATTTACATAATAATATAAAATTGTTTGTACATTTTAAAATTTTGATTAAACAAGGAGTTTAACAAAAATATATATACACTTATGAAAATATTTTAAGTCCACTATTCTTGTTTTTTGAGATATAATCATTTAAGTACATTATTTAAGAAAATCTTTAATACAGAGTTTAATAAAAACAAATATATTTTTTATCTTTTGATGTTGCCAAAACTTCACTCAAAAATTCTTTTAACATCTATATTATAATATATACATTTTGAGGTAGTCAGTGCACAATGGCTATTCTAATAAGTAGAAAAATAATAATAAAAAGTAAGAAAATGAAAGAAAACAAAATCAGTAGAAAGTTAGTCAATGCATAAAATCCTATTTGATTATGAATAAATACAATTTCTTAAAATATTTACAATCTTTATTTTAACCATTAATGGAAATCTAGTTATAAAGGATTAAACAAAAAGAAGTACTAAAAAATAGTAATTCTCAATAATTAAAAATAAATATTAATATAATGAAACTATCAGCAAGCTATCATTAAGCAAGAGTTTAATAAATCATCATATAAAACCAGTAAGTGAATAAAGAATATGTGTGGACTTTAAATAACCAAATAGATGTTAGTATCACATAGATGTTATATTTTATTCTAGCCCATGTTGGATTCTTGGTTTAGATTTGATTCTAAAATAATAAAAACTACATAAAAAAAAGATAATAATATTCAATTATTAATATGTTAATATTCAATATATATAACTTTGATTAGAAAATTTGTAATATATTTTCAATTGTATTAGATTTACTATTTAAAATATGACTCCATTTTCAATGTCAATAATTTGATCTATTTCTTCATTATTTTATAGTTTTAGTTTGAATTCATTACTTACTATCCTAAATGTTTCATGAAAAGTTGTATGTACAACAACTACTCTTTGCTGAAATTAATAAGGTATTTTATTCTAAACTCCTAAGCAAGTATGAAAACTTATATTCTATATCAATAATAATATTTGATTATGTTTAGATCGTAATATACCAGCATTTAGACCTACAGTGATATAGATAAATCTCAATTGCTACTTATTAAATACATGAACACTTCATACTTTTATAACAAAACTCTTTTATGTTTGATCTCAGACAGAAGATCGATTCAAAAGCACTTAATTCTAAACAACTGTTATAATTTCATTCCAACATTTTACATATTTTTTATTCCTTATTTATACCTTAACAGAATAACTTTTACATAATCATATTATTATTTAACTCAAATTTTTTTTTCTTAACTAAGTAATATAAATGTAATACAAATAAGGATTTTCTTAATCATTTATTGTATCTTATTACTTTTCAACATAATATCATTTTTTATTCATAACATTTATTTTTCATTGTAGATTTCTGACCTGAAATAAATGCACACTCAAATACATATAGATATTATACTTGTTTTCATTATGAATATACTGTAAACAAATAATCACTAAACATTAACATTCTGTCCTATGTTCTTAATGCAAACATTTTAATTTGACTGATATATATGTGCTTATTTGAATTTCTCAAAAATAATCTTCATTTTTTAATATGCATTTGCACAGGATCATATATGGATACACATGTTCACTTGTTATTTGCACAACCTCCAAGTTTGTACATAATAAATTTTTTATTTCTTTTAAAACCTTAAATCTTTTTTAAATAACTTTCTAAGATATCAAATATAAAGCATTTTAACCTATAATTTAAATGACATATTGTTTTAATACTGGTCATTCAAACTAGATAATTGTTTAAATAAGTTTAACTTTTTCTTAAAAATTAATTATCTTTTGTATGTCATTTGGAAATAATAAAAAAATTTTTTTTTATTTTTTTTTATTCTTAATTAAGCTTATTTGACTTTTTTTTTTAAAAAAAACTATTTGTATAAACAAAAAAAATGAATTATCACCTAAATATAAAGTATTCAATTATAAATATATAAAAGACATATTTCTAGAAAACATAATTTTAAAACTAATAATACTTTTATGATTGTTTATAGAATATTGAGAGCACTTAATTTTAGCTTACTTAGAGAGTTTTAATATAGTTCGAAATAAGCATAAATATCTTTACATTTATAGACTCGCATATATATATAACTATGTAGTTGGTTTGCTAGCAATTTTTCTTGATATTTTTTTTTTCTCTTTTTCCATGTGAATAATGGTGAAGTTCTAGGTTATATAAGATTAAATCATGTTCATTTTCACATTTTATTCTAGTTATCATAAAGGAATTTTAAATCAGTAATTTTCTTGGTCGTTATTCCATATATCACTTATCTGATGAAAATTTGACTTTATTTCCTGCATTTTAGGCACTGCTGACATTTAGAATTTGCTTCATGGTACTATACTTCTTAGGAAATTTCAGGAAATCAAATTTTTCTTTTACTTTCCAATGTAGAATGGACTGTTGTTACAATTAATTTTTATATTAATAAATTTGGAAAGACAATAAATTGGTACACTCTTTTGAGATCACACAATGTCACCCACTTTCACTTGCTAGAGCTGCACTGAAACTATTTATTTATTCTAGATTTTTTTAGAATATTACTATCTCCGGGACTAATTTATATTTTTTCATTTAATCTATTACTCCACAAATACAAATAAGTATTTAAGTTTTTTTTTTTAATTAAAACATTTTTTTAATCCCAAAATAGACTAATCTCTAATTTTTTTTTTTTTTTTATCTAAGCAATTTAGTTTTGTTTTTCCATAAAATAATTTCTTTATTTAAAATTTTTGTGAATTTAGGGGGGAAAGCATATTTAATTAGAGCAATTAATAATTTAAACAATTAAAATACAATCTTAATCCAGAAGAAACAAAAGTAAAAAATACAGTGGAGCCATGAACTACTCTATATTTTGTTCCAAGCCCCATTGATATATAAATGTATGTAGCATGGAATAACTCACATTTTGTTGATAAATATTGATTAGAATAGAATATGTATTGTTTATTGAACTGTATGTGTACCATACTTTCTAACACTCACATATATAGCACAGATGCTTTTTATATGTATGTATATATATGAATTAAGATTATTGTGTAAACAAAATTTTAGAAAATAATAATTATTAATAATAAATTGAGAGGGACACATTTATATATATTTTATTGTGTATATGTTTACTCATGTATTCACTGAAGCAGTAATAAATAAAACTAACTACCATATTTTTATTTTTAAAATAAATAGTGAAATGACTGATTTTCATCATTATTAAATATGCTATAAGTGATATTCTCTTTTTTTCAATAACCTTTTTAGTCTTATAAAAATATAATAAACTCGTCTCTTTATCAAGAAATTATGATTTCTAATTTTTTTTTTTTTTATCTATTTTTAAATCTGTATTTATTTTAAGTGTTTTCTAAAATTTTGTAAAATTTTTAGCATTACACTCAGTAAATAGTATGCAAAATACTGCACATCAAAGATGGGAAGGTTAATAAAAACCATCAAACATCATATGATCACCATTTTTTATGCTTACATGAGCTCTTTTTCACAGAGGCAAAACTCTCCATACAATAGCACCACTCAGTGCAAGCCAAAGTAATCAATGGAGGCAGGAAGGTTTGTTTATAAAATCCCTATCTAATGCATACTCATCCAATATTCCCAGATTAAATTCTAGCTTGTGGCTTTCATCAATGAGGAGCCTTGATCTGAGAGCACTGTACCTAGATAATAGGATCTAATGTAACCCTCCAGAAGCCACCTTTTACTTTTTTAATTAACTATAAAGCTTTGAATCCAAAATGAAAACAATAATATTTTCAAGATAAGCTCATTAGCTTAATATAGTTGTATAGATCTGAACTCAGTTCAGCATCCATACTTTTTGGTATTTTTAGTTCTTTAATAACCACAGTCACTATAATCCTATTGGGCAGAATTGGTATGAAACCATCAAACATCACATGATCACCATTCTTTATGCTTACACAAGCTGTTTTTCACAGAGGCAAAACTCTCCATACTACAGCACCACTCAGTGCAACCCTCTGTGAAAAATAGCTTGTGTAAGTATAAAGAATGGTGATCATGTAATGTTTGATGGTTTAATAACAATCCTACCCAATAGGATTATGGTGACTGTTGTTATTAAAGAAGCAAAGACATCAAAAAGTATGGATGCTAAATTGAATTCAGATCTATACAACTATATTATTATTATTATTATTACATTTTCATTTATCATTGTCAAACTCCCTCCACTCACAACTTTGACATCATCCATTTCAGATAGCTTCAAAACATTGTGTTTTCATTTTGGACTCAATTTTATAATTAGCTAAAAAGTAAAAGTTGGCTGAGGGTTGCATTAGATCCTAAGAGCTAGATACAGTGCTCTCAAATCCAAGGCTCCTCACTGATGAAAGTACAAGCTAGAAACTAGTCTAGGAATATTGAATGAGTAGGCACTAGATAGGGATTGGCACTACTGTTTGGAGAGTTTTGCCTTTGTGAAAAGATAGACTGAAATGTATAATTTTTCATCATAAACTGAAGATATTTTATTTATATATATAACACTCTGAGATGGAAATATAGCTACTAGTGTATTGTAACATTTATTTACAAATTTTACTTTTTTTAAAAAAAAAAACCAGAGAATGAAAAATGGTTGCTCAAATATAAAATTTGCAAATTTTAATGGTTTATTTATTTATATTTTTGTTTGTTTATTTTTTTTTCATTTAACAAAAATGAAATATATATATATTGATTTATTTTTTTCCTTTCACCTAAAGTGATTGATTAAAGTAAAACAGACGTATATAAAAGAAACCAACTTTTCAATAATCTTATAAAAAAAAGTAAAATGTTTAAATTTAATAGAAAAACAGAAAGAGAAATCATTTTAAATAATGATTCAGAGTTGGAAAAAAGATAAATCTCTATCACTGATTTTTATAATTTTTAAATCATGAAATAAATAAATCTTTAAGCATTTAAAACTGGCATTTATTAAAATATTATATTTTTAATTTTTGAAACAATGTTGTTGTATACAAAGCATAATAATCACTTGTGGCAAAATTTATCAAACTGGAAAACAAGGCATTATCTGCCTAATTCATCATCTGTTCCCGCTAAAACTAAATGATCCAATCATCAAGAAGAGGGGGACACATGAGCTTAAATGAAAGCATTGTGACAAATCAGATACAGTGGAATCATGGTGGATTAATCCAGAGACTTGATCAGGGTATAAATAGTGGAGTTTGAAGTTAAAAAAAGACCTATCTAAGCTTTGTTTAGCTGTTTAATACTCAAGTGGTTTTAGTGCAGAGTCACCTTTGGAATAATCATATTTATGGCCACACAGCTCATCGCAGCTGAGGAATCTAGTTTTACTAAGTGTGAACTTTATAGTTTTTGGACGTTGAAAAGAAAAGTATTAATATGGGAAGCATAAGCATGATAGGCTAGTCAGTAATAGCTTTCTCTCTCCATATGCATCCATGAATCTCCAAGCCATGCATGGCTGAATACCATCGGAAGTTAAATAATGCCATTCAGCTTAAATAAACCAACCACTTTTTGAAATGCAATAGAGACCTGTAGTGGATAAACACACTGGATGAAAATGAAGGTAACAATATTATGAAATATTAAATACTTATATGTTTATAGTCAAAATACATCTTGAAATAAATCATAAATGATTATCTTTTTATATGCAAAATACGTCTATTGAAACAAAGCATAAATACTTATATTTTTATATACAAAATACATCTGTATTGAAATGAATCATAAATATTTATATGTTTGTATACAGTATACGTCATTATTGGAGTAAATCATAAATACTTATATTTTTATATACAAACTATGTCTGTATTGAAATAAATCATAAATACTCATATTTTTATATGCAAAATACGTTTTTATTAGGATAAATCGTAAATACTTACATTTTTATATGCAAAATATGTCTGTATTGAAATAAAACATAAATACTTAGATGTCTATAATCAAAATGCGTCTTTAATGAAATAAATCATAAATGATTATCTTTTTATATGCAAAATACATCTGTATTGAAATAAAGCATAAATACTTATATGTTTATAATCAAAATACATCTTTGTTGAAATAAATCATAAATACTTATTATATTTTTATATACAAAATATATCTGTATTGAAATAAAGCATAAATACTTATATTTTTATATACAAAATGCGTCTGTATTGAAATAAAGCATAAATGCTTCTATCTTATCTGTAAAATACGCCTTTGAGGGAATAAATCATAAGTGATTATATTTTATGTTCATGAATGCTCATATTTTAGACACACGTTATGTCTGTATCGAAATAAATCCCAAATACTTATATGTTTATTATCAAAATACATCTTTATTGGAATAAATTGTGAATACTTATATTTTTATATACAAAATGCACCTTTAATGGAATAAATCATAAATGATTATATTTTATATACAACATATGTCTTTGTTGGAGTAAATCATGGATACTTATATTGTTAGGAATAAATTGTGAATACTTATATTTTTATATACAAAATGCACCTTTAATGGAATAAATCATAAATGATTATATTTTATATACAACATACGTCTTTGTTGGAGTAAATCATGGATACTTATATTGTTAGACACAAACTACGTCTGTATCAAAATAAATCCTAAATACTTTATAATGTTTATAATCAAAATACATTTTTATTGGAGTAAATCGTGAATACTTATATTTTAGCTGCAAACTATGTCTGTGTTGAAATAAATCATAGATACTTATATATGTATAATCAAAATATATTGTTATTGGAGTAAGTCATGAAAACTTATATTGTTAGACAGAGACTACATCTGTATCGAAATAAGTCCTAAATACTTATATGTTTGTTATCAAAATACAACTGTACATGGATCAAGGAATAATATTTGAATCACAACTAAAGAATTAAAGAACACCATGGATAAATACATCACCAATGAGTAACTGATCAATGAAACCTAAGATAATATGCGCATACCAGAAAATGGATTATAAAGATGAACTATATCAAAAATGAACTAATGATAAACTTTATGGGTTTATTGTCCAAAATGTTATGGAGAAATAATGATCTTAACAAATGTTATGAAATAAATTTATTGTTATATAAAAGCAATCCAGTTGTTCATGTTGCATCAATTGTCATTCATTGCACTTGTTCATGAGAATCTCATGCCTCCTGAGCTATGTTCGGTGTAGGTAATTCAGGTTGTAGTGAAATGGAACTCTAGTGGCACCATTTGGGGATAACAAACATAAATTTCTAGGTGTTTCCAGTCTCTATGGTGCTACATCTTCTGATGAGCAGGAAATATTGTTATAGATGGGGTGATATCAGTATTGGGGAATACCAATAGATGGTTCCTTCCTACAATATGCTCATCAGAAAATAATTACAACCAATGTAAAGAGGTTGTGTGGTCTTGTCCGGTTACATTTGTCACCCTATCATGAGGCTGATCTAGCTAGCCTATTCATAAGCATAGGAGAGCTAGAAATAAGTAATAAATAAAAAGAAATGGAAAAGGCATAAGCAAATCATGATTCTGTGATGTGAACAGTGCATATGGGGCAGTGATGTGATTTATTCAAAAAGGGTGCAAGTAAAAAAAATAACAATAAAAGAGCATAAAAATAATGGCATAAATGATAGATAAAAAATAAAACAGGCATGTCAAAGAAGATGGAGTTAAATCATGGTTTGGAAGAAGAGAGAAGCTTATCAAAATTGAAATAAAAAGTAACAAGTAAAAAAAATTGATGATAACCAGATCAAAAACAAAAAACATATGGATACAGAGAGAGAATCTTCCTGAGGGAGAAGATAAACAAGAAGTCAAAGCAGGTGATCAAAAAGCAATTGCAGGAAACATAAGAGCTTTCATGATAGTTCAGCTAATGGAAATGATTAAAGAAGACAACAGAAAAAGAGATGAGGAAAGAAATGAAGATAACAAAAGAAGAGAAAAAAACATAAAACAAATCATAGAAGCAACTGAAAGTCAAAATAAGAGCTCAAATAATGAAAGAAATGGCTGATAGTATATTAAAAGTTAATGAGGAAGTGATGGATGAAGTAAAAGGCTCACTAATTGAGCAAGAAGTCAAAATGACTCAGTTGTGTGAAGCCATGGATATAAGAATGACAAAAATTCAAGAATCCATGAAGGAGAAAGTGGATAGATTGGCCACACAGGTGAAGGAGATGGAAATAAATAATAACAATGTATGTACAAGAAAAGACAGAAACAATCACAAAAACAATAGCAGAAGAAAATTATAAAATTAGTCATGAAGTCCCTATAACCAACCAGATGTCTGGAATTGTAAATCAATTCCTAAAAATAAGAACTTTTTCAGGGAGCTGTAATGAAGCACCTATAGAATATATAAAAAGTCTGGAGAGGTACTTCAGTATTAATGCCTTGACAGAAGAGACAAAATTAGCGATAATATGTAGTCATCTTCAAGGTGTAGCACAAGCATGATGGGACTCACTGTTCACCCAGCCTACAAATTTTCAGGATTTTAAAACAGCACTAATAAGCTGTTACTGGAGTGATGATTGTCAAGAGGGGATTAAATACAAGGTGTCCCAGGAGAAATGTCCACCTGGAGAGCTATACCCTTTTCTTTAGAGGAGAGATGGCCAGGTTAAAAGCCTTGACATCTGACCTTCTATCTGAACATCAGATTATTAGATTGATACGAAACAGCTTCCCAAGTTATGTAGAAAGGATGCTGATCGGAACAGATCATCAATCTATTGAGCAGGTTGCTTATCTATTAACAGCATATGATAGCTGCAGTACATCAGCAACCAAAAAAGGATTGTCTAAAGTTGCCAAATAAACCTCCCTATAGAAGAGAGGATGGGCCTAGAATAGGAACCATCAAGTACAAAAGAAAATGGCCTCATCAAAAATACAGCAACTGTGACCCACCACAATGGTATCTATCATCATCAAAGGAATGGGATACCACCATGGAAGAGGCAGAGAAGAAATTCAGCAGGTAGTATATACAGCCCACACTAAACCCGAATAGTGAAGAGATCGAATAGTGATGACAACCTGTGAAAAAGTGTGGGTAGAAAAACAAGCTACCAGGATGAAGTCTGGCATGAAAGACCAAAGACAAATAGAAGTCCATCACCTCAAAACAAAAAAGAGTATTATAGAACTGATCATGATCCTCAGTCTCCCAAGTCAGGATGCAGCTATAATCCTGAACAATGAAACAAAAATAGCTGATGGCAGAAGTTTGTGAGTGAGATATAATGATGCATGAATTTTTGTTTTTTCATGTTGAGATGGGTGGATGATTGAGCAGAGCTGCTTGGATGCATTGTGTTCATGATGCTTTGAAGTATATGCTCAGCACTAGCCAGAACTGGATGTTGAGCTCCTAGAGTAGTCCAGCAGTGTATATTTGGCTTCATGAATAGGCCATGGTCTCATGAATAGACCAAACAAATAAACCCCTAAGACTCACAGAAGATGAGCAGGGTTGGCTCAGTGCCAAATATTTTTTCTAGCTCCTAATCTTAGTTGGATGATCCCTCTAGGTTCAAGAGAGGTAGTGCTTAAAAAAGATATCTCATGACATTATGGGGCATTGCGTACTGGTAGTTCATGCTTGCCATCTGCTTATTCTGACATTGGAGGCTACAGTTCATGTATTCACTTTTCCCAGCTCATCTTACCCATTTCATCAGCAAATCTAAAACCAGTAGAGCCACAATAATGAGAAATGACATGTATATTGTGTGGAATAAAATCGTACTTCCAGGTGATTTCATCCCAAAATTTGGTGTGGGGGGGTAATGAAACAGATGCATTGTATCATGAATATATTTTTAAGATTTATTTTTCCCCTTCCACTTAAAGTGATTGATTAAAGTAAACCAGATGTATATAAAAGAAACCAACTTTTCAATAATCTTATATAAAGAAGCAAAATGTTTAAATTTAATAGAAAAACAAAAAAAGAAATTCATTATTTTAAATAATGATTTAGAATTGAAAAAAAAAGATAAATCTTCATCATTGATTTTTATAATTTTTAAATCACAAAATAAATATATCTTTAAGCATTTAAAACTGGCATTTATTAAAATATATTTTTAATTTTTGAAATGATGTTGTATGCAAAGTGTAATAATTGCTTGAGGCAAAATTTATCAAACTGGAAAACAAGGCATTATCTGCCTAATTCCTAATCTGTTCCTGCTAAAACTAAATGATCCAATCATCAAGAAGAGAAAGACACATGGGCTTAAATAAAAGCGTTGTGGCAAATCAGATACAGTTGAGTCATGCTAGATTAATCCAGAGATTTGATCAGGGTATAAATAGTGGATGTTGAAGTTCAAAAAAAGATCTAGCTATGCGTTGTTTAGCTGTTTAGTTGCCAAGTGGTTTTAGTGCAGAGTCACCTTTGGAATAATTATATTTATGGCCACATAGCTCATCCCAGCTGAGGAATCTAGTTTTACTAAGTGTGAACCCTATAGTTGTTGGATGTTGAAAGAAAAGTATTAATATGGGAAGCATAAGGATGATAGGCTAGTCAGTAATAGCTTTCTTTCTCTGTCTCCAGCCATGAATCTCCAAGACATGCCTGGGTGAATACCATCAGAAATTAACTAATGTCATTCAGTTGAAATAAACCAACACCTTTTTTGAAATGCAATAGTGACCTGTAGTGGATGAACACCCCAGATGAAATGCAGGTAACAATTTTATGAAATATTAAACACTTATATGTTTATAGCTAAAATACATCTTTCTTGAAATAAATCATGTGATTATTTTTTTATATGCAAAATATGTCTATATTGAAATAAAGCATAAATACTTCTATTTTTATGTACAAAATACGTCTGTATTGAAATAAATCATAAATACTTATATGTTTGTATACAGTATACGTCGTTATTGGAGTAAATCATAAATACTTATATTTTTATATACAAACTACGTCTATATTGAAATAAATCATAAATACTCATATTTTTATATGCAAAATACGTTTTTAGTGGGATAAATCAAAAATATTTATATTTTAGGTCTGTATTGAAATAAGTCATAAATACTTGGATGTCTATAATCGAAATGCATCTTTAATGAAATAAATCACTTACATTTTTATATGCAAATTACGTCTGTATTGAAATAAGTCATAAATATTTGGATGTCTATAATCAAAATGCATCTTTAATGAAATAAATCATTAATGATTATCTTTTTATATGCAAAATACGTCTGCATTGAAATAAAGCATAAATACTTATATGTTTATAGTAAAAATACATCTTTGTTGGAATAAATCATAAATACTTATATTTTATATACAAAATGCGTCTGTATTGAAATAAAGCATAAATCCTTATATCTTATCTGCAAAATACGCCTTTGAGGGAATAAATCATAAATGATAATATTTTATGTACAACATACGTCTTTGTTGGAATAAATCATGAATACTCATATTTTCGACACACATTATGTCTGTATCAAAATAAATCCCAAATATTTATATGTTTATTATCAAAATACCTTTTTATTGGAATAAATCATGAATACTAATCATAAATGATTATATTTTATGTACAGCATACATCTTTGTTGCAGTAAATCATGAATACTTATATTGTTAGACACAAACTACATCTGTATCGAAATAAATCCTAAATACTTATATGTTTATAATCAAAATACATTTTTATTGGAGTAAATCCTGAATACTTATATTTTAGCTGCAAACTATGTGTTGAAATAAATCATAGATACTTATATGTTTATAATCAAAATGCATCGTTATTGGAGTAAGTCATGAAAACTTATATTGTTAGAAGCAAACTATGTCAGTATCGAAATAAGTCCTAAATACTTATATGTTTGTTATCAAAATACAGCTGTACATGGATCAATGAATAATATTTGAATCACAACTAAAGAATTAAAGAACACCGCGGATGAATACATCACCAATGAAGAGTAACTGATCAATGGAACCTAAGAAAATATGTGCATACCAGAAAATGGATCCTAAAGATGAACTATATCAAAAATGAACTAATGATAAACTTTATGGGATTATTGTCCAAAATAACTATGGAGAACTAATGATCTTAACAAATGTTATTAAATAAATTTATTGTTATATAAAAGCAATCCAGTGGTTCATGTTGCATCAATTGTCATTCATTGCACTTGTTGATGAGAATCTCATGCCTCCTGAGCTATGTTCGGCGTAACCATACCTAGGTAAGTCAGGTTATAGTGAGATGGAACTCTAGTGGCGCCATTTGGGGAAACCAAACACGTAAATTTCTAGGTGTTTTTAGTCTCTATGGTGCTACATCCTCTGATGAGAAGAAAGTATTGTTGTAGGTTTGGTGATGTCTGTATTGGGGAATACCAATTGATGGTTCTTTCCTACAATATGCTCATCAAAAAATAGTTACATCCGATGTAAAGAGGTTGTATGGTCTTGTCCGGTTACAATATATTTTCTTTAATATTGTATGAATATAATTTGAATATACTTCACCGTTTTACTTCTTTTGAAGTTAGTATTTGTGTCAATATTTTTTGTACACATTTACACATAAATGTATATTGATCACATTTCTTAATGTTTTAAAATATCAATTTAACACCTGTATCCTTGGGTGCTATGACTATTCTAACCTCATAGACTATATTTTAAAATCCTATTGCTATATTCTAAGTGTCTTGGTAATGAAACATCATTTCAATATAAAATTTAGTGTTTTTTTTTAATAATCAGTTTCTCAAATGGACTGTGTGAAGAATGTAGAAAAAAAAAGGAACAGAAAAACTTTGTTTTTGAGAATTTTTAAATAAAAAAAAAATTATTGTAATTATATCCTAACTACAATGCCATTATGAAAGCAAATATAGAAAGAAGGAAAAACTTTACTTTCTAACTGGATTTTCTTACAGAGATAGATAAATTAAACAACTAGTAAAAAAAAATATGCCTCATGATTTTTTTTTTCTGCTTAATTCATTAATTGTCTTGATACTAGTGCAATGTTTAAATAATTGGAAGCACAAACTAAAGAAATAATCATTTTAATTATTGAAATAATGTCCATTAAATATAGTTTTTTGATTCCAAAAGGTCTAAAGGAAAAAAATTTTGGATTTTAAGTAAATAAATAAAGAGGAAAGTACTGCAAGCGATATATATATAATAACAATTCTAACACCATTTTATTATAAATTCTGGGAATAGCTTTGCAAATTCAATGCTGATTATTAAGTCTTTTTTTTTCTTTTTTAAAAAAAAAAAGATGAAAAAAAATTCAATTTTGAGAATAATAGTTTCTAAGATAAATTTAAAAGTTACTTTAATTAATATGTAAACTTTAAAACATAAATAATTTTTAAGCATATATATATATTTGAACATTTATTATTTATGTTATTGAACATAAATTTAAGTACGGGATGCACCTTAAATATATATAAATATATAAATGTGAATATTTTAATATATAGCTATAGAAGTATGTGTGTTAAAATGTGATAGTGTTAATATTCTTTCATGAAATAAGGCAGATTTTAAATTAGTGAAAGAAAAATATTTACTTGTCATTGCTTTATTATTATTATTTTCTTGTTAATCATCTGAGAGCATAATGTAACCTTTATACTAGTAATATTATGTTGAAGATAGAAACTATTTTAAGTTTAAAAAAATATGCATATAACAAGATACTTACATAAAAAATAATATATATTAGCCACAACAATATTGTGGATAAATGCTGGGTATATATTTGATATAGAAGAATAATATAAAGTATTTTTTTGTTTTTTTTTTCTATAAAACCTACATTAATTAAAGTATATTTATTTATGATATTGTAGAAATAGATTTCAGATTATAACTAGCATGTCAGAAACAAATATAGTGAAATGATATTTTCTTCATGAGTATAATTTAGTAGGAATTAATAGTATTTATACTAATTTGAAATAGTCATTCAGAATTTTGCTGAGTTGTACGTGAAACGTATGTTAAGCAAACAATCATAAAGAATAATTACGCTGCTTGTTTAATATAAAATGTATTATTGTTTATAACTATAGCACATTATCATTATCATCTTATAAATATGCTTGAATTTAAAGAGAGTTGAATAGATTTTAGTCACAACTCAAGCAATTTTTTATAATTTTTATTTTGAAAAAGTTACAATGTCAACATCCCATACTTGGAAAAATATTTTAATCATACTTTTTATTTTAAAATCTCAAATAGAGCAACTAAAAGTTTTTAGAATTTTAATATTTACCTCAGATTTGTTTATATTGTTGGTAGTCATATTTATATTTTCCTTATCTGTATTTTGTAATAAAATATATTAATGTTATTGCCATAGTGATTCTTATTCTCATTCATTTATTTTTATTTTAGGTTTTATAAATGCTTGTGAATACAGGATTCATTGATAGGTCTACATTATGATTTCACCATATACTCATTTTCTTATTAAAAATATAAAACAAAAATTTATATTATGATCTGCATGCCTGGGATACTTACCATAGGAAGCAGGATAATGAGATGTAGGTAGATTTGACATGGATAAGTACTCAATATTATTCATAGACTAACATTTTGAATTGCATAAAGCAAGTTAGAAAAATAAACTCATTGTTTTGTTATGTATTCAACAATGAAGCTAAATGCCAAAAAACAACAAAAATCATAGTTTAAGTTTTAAAGAAATAATCCAAAATAAAGATGAAAAGATATTTATTTACATTAGCATATATAACTCATTCTATACATTTTAACGATCGCACCTCCTTTGGTCACTATTGCTATTCCTGGTTTGCAGATTGTAAACTGTACTGGCAGACTTGTTTTCAACCTCCGTACTTCCTATGGCTGCCAACATAATGATCAACCAACAATTATCCATGCTCATCTGCTTTCCTACAGTTCTGAATTTACTAATGTGGTCAATAAGTTTTTGAAGTACTATTTACTGTAAATGCTAATACTTCCCCACAGATAAAAAACTAATCACAATCTTAATTATTCTAGGCCTGAGTAAATAACAACAAATTGGTTATACTCACAGTCTGTCTTTGCCCAGTCCTCATGGAACATTATCAGGCATAGACAAATAAAAGTAAGACTGTGCGGTCTGTTTAATTCTCTATCTCGCTATTTACACTTACAGAGGCATGGTCCCTGGGATAACGTCCCTCATCGCAGAAAATCATTACAATATTCCGAAAACAGCTTTTACTCAATCCATACGATCCAACAGAAGGCAACACCATTCAATAAGAGTAACAACAAAAGCTCCCTGCTTTTTTCAGTACTCACTGTTTATACATTTCACTGTTTAATATCCAGTATTAATTGTTATAAAAGATAATAGCTATTTACATTAGGCTATCCCCCCCCCTTCCAGTATTGCATCTTTTCCCAAATTGTCATTCAGTTTTTAATTGTGTCCGTGCACATCCCTTTTACCTGCAATTAATTATTCAAATCTTGATTATACTAATCCTTCCTAATTAGTTTTAAAATAGTTTTCTGCTCTAATTAAACAATACTATCTTTTTCTATATTTAAATCCATCAGACTGTTACTACATTATTATTCACATTTTATCTTTTGGCAGTCTTTTTTTTTATATTGTTCTTAACTTACAATAGCTTTCTATATTTAAGTTTCTTTTCTCTTTTTTTCCAAGAGTCACAAATCCTAGTTTTATAACTTATACAAATTACAGTTACTCAAGCAATACCATGTTTTAAAGAAGATTATTCCTTAATTTCATATCGTAATCAATCTATATCAAAGGTATCATATGGCTGGCCATGCTATCCACCTCTAGCACTCATTTAGAAATAAGCACAACCATTATAAAGATGGGGGGGGGGTGTGGGAAAGAAAAAAACAAACAAAAAGATATAATAATAATAATCAGCCATTAAGCTAATGCACATGCACTTTGTGAATTTTAACTGTAAATGAATACTCTCACTTTCCAAACACAAGATAAAGTCTTTGTGAAAAGATAGAATGAATCTATCTATCCTTTCAATCCAAACATTTAAATATGGGCAAATCTTAAATATTTGGAAGTGAGAGCATGAAGATATTAAACAATCACTTTAAATTACCTTTACTATGCCTGAATGAATGATGCTTGCGAAATTTATTAGAATTTACGATATATCATTCTTAGTTGAAATTAAACATATGTAAATAAGCATTTATTTTATATAGTGTGATGTTTTTAAACTGTAAATAATAATAATCAGCCATTAAGCTAATGCACATGTGCTTTATGGATTTTAACATCGTGCTATATAAAATAAATGCTTATTTACATATGTTTAATTTCAACTAAGAATGATGTATTGTAAATTCTAATAAATTTCGTAAACATCATTCATTCAAAGCAGAGTAAAGATAATTTAAAGTGACTGTTTAATATCTTCAAGCTCTCATTTCCAAATACTTAAGATTTTCCCATATTTAAACATTTGGGTTGAAAGGATAGACAGATTCATTCTATCTTTTCACAAAGACTTTATCTTATGTTTGGAAAGAGAGAGTATTCATTTATAGTTAAAATCCACACAGTGCATGTGCATTAGTTTAATGGCTTATTTTTACTATTTACAGTTTAAAAACATCGTGCTATATAAAATAAATGCTTATTTAAAAAGATATAATGAGTTTTGTGAAGATCATGCAAATCAACTTGTGAATCACAAATATATACACATATTTCACTCTAGTTTTTTACTTTGTTATGGCATCTTTTAACATCTTCAGGCAACAACTTTTTATTAAAAAAAGTTTCAATACCTATCCTCTCAATGAAGGCAGTTGATATCACATCTCTTTAGAATATTGTTGAAATAATCTTTATAACATAAATGGGGATTGCCGTCATAAAATACACATTTAGAATAGTTATTATTTTTATCATTATATTCAGCAAGTTTATTTTGTGTTTTTGCCATTTTATTTTCAGAATATTGCAGAACATCCTTAAATAAAATTTTTAAATGCAGTTTCTTTATCCAAAACCATAATAAATATGTATATGTAAATGTAGATAATTATATTTTAACTACTAAACATCAGTTTTGCCTTGTTTAATTATATTTTATAAAAAATATTTTTTGTGAATAAAGATTTTACTTAAAATAAATAAATTATCATAGCATCTCTCATTTAGAGCTTGTCATAAAATAATGACACCTCTTAAATCATTAAGATGCACCAAAAATGATTGTTTACAGCATTCATGTTTTTGACGCAGTCATATATCTAATTACTAATCGAGCCTAACATTATAGAACTTGTGATCAGAAAGAAATTGTGTATTCAACATGGCATTACTTTAGGTGGCATGCATTTGTTTTCATAATTTTGAATCGAATCAGCTTGATAATGGGAGTGAGGGATGGAAGAGGATCTTTACATACTATAATATTAGTGATATTTACAAACAGTAATAAAACTTATTACAACCTATAATTATTTAATTTTTTAAAATTAAAAGTGTTTTAAATTTAATTCTAAATTTTACAATTTTTTTTAATTTTATGCTTTAACATTTTATTTAGGATGTTGCAACTCTTGTTAATAAAGAATTATGTGCAGCTTACTACTTAGCTAGTGGATCAGGTAAATATTACCATCATTATTGTTATTATTATTTATCTTTATATAATCATCTTTAACTATTGAAACTAAAAGTCAAAACATTATATTAAAATTTTTTTTTTTTATAAATTTAGCATGAGTTTAAACTAGGAGATTTATATGGTATATCAATTATTGCTATTTGTGAGCACTTATTTGAGATTGCCTTCTTTACATATTTCTTATAACAATATATATATATATATATTTACATTACTTAGCAGCATCATTTTTAATGTAATAATTGTGTATGAAATAAGATCTTATTAAATATTAATAATATTATGATTGAAGCTTAAAAGCTGCATTTCTGTCAACATATGTAAAAATTAACAAATGATAAGAAAAATAATTAAAATCTGCAATTCTATAGACTTTAGCACATTTTTATGCAATTTTATATAACATATAAGTTATAATAAACAGTTATTTTATTTAGAAAATTACAATTTTAATGATAATAGAACATAAAATTTTAATCTTATTCTCCACCATCAACGAATCTTATCTATAAATGGCAGTAAATATAAAACTATTTTTGGATTTTTAACAATTGTTGAAATGTCAAAACTTTTCTATTTCGTAAAAGTTTGCGCATGGGATGAGTTCGAAAGAAGTAAGAGAAGCCTCTATACTTTCATGAATTGTGTACCTGTAGGAATATAATATCTTTTTCATAAATATTAATAATTGCATCAGATTTTAAACTACATATATTTTTTTCATTTACAGTAAATTGACAATCATTAATCTAAATAATAATTTGATGTCTAATTTGATTGGCTTGAATTAACTATTTGAAATTTTTTTAAAAATCTTGTTTTATTTGAGTTGTGAACATGATAGATAGATATGCTAATCATTATGCCATGATATCCATCTTTTTTATTTTTTATTATGGCGATTGATGAAATGTTTTAATGTACATCTTTTTTAAAAACGAAATTAAAAATATGTTATCGATGGTTGTGAAATACTCTGATTGCAATGCAACAAGTAAATTGTAATATATAATAATTTAAAAAATTCCATTTTTTAAAATGTAATCTTAAAAAAAATATTCAGTTTTGTCTATCTGAGTATTAAAATAACTTTTGGTTGTTATAAAACTATGTCGTTTGACATAGAAACTTATCCCCTTATATAACTAATTTTTTCAATTTACTATCAACTCAGAAATTTTTGTGAAAGATAACAAAATTTAGATATTGTATGGTGTGTTAAATTCTCTATCTGAAGGCAGATTGAGCATTTAGGCAACAGTTTGATATGACTAAGCACTAATATTTGATAATTGATAATGGTTGTATTTTATTATTCATCACTCTTATAATCAAATTTATTATAATATTTATTGACAACTGTATCATAAACTTTAGGGTTTTATTTTAAAGTTTTAAATTTAATTTATTATTGATTATATATGTAGTTGTTATGCACTTTTTGATTATAAATTTAAAGCCAAAAACGTATTTTTTTTATAGTTTTAAATCGCTGCATTCCAAGATCAAAAATAAGTAATCTCATAATAGGTGAATCACACCAACAATTGAATTATTCTTACATTGAAGAAGGTTTAAAGTAAGTATCTCCTTATAATATTTTTATTATTATCCAAAAGCATGTATATTGTAACAGGACTATTACATGGCACACAATAATATAGTGTGTGTGCTCAAATATATATAAAGTTGAAACAGTAGAAATAAACACAGACAAAAATTTTAGATGTTTTCTACATTTCCTGAAATGATAACAAATAAGCAAAGGGTTAAATAATTCTGAATTTAAAATAGAATTTTATTATAAATTAAACAGCTTAAAAAAATCTAAATAAATATTAATATTGTATTATTAGTATTCTGATTTTGAAATGTAAAAAAAAATAAGCATGTTTTATCATAATAGACCTGATAATTGAAAAATTTATATTATCTATTTTTGAAAATCTTTTAATTATTACTTGTATACAATTCTCTATCTAAGTAAACATTTGTAGATCACACCCTTGGTAAAATTTCAGAGTGCTTTCAAAAGTAGCTTTTAATTAAAAGGCAAAGATCTGAAAAGATTAATATGTATTTTTGTCACCTCCTTTCTACTATAAAAGGAGTTAATAAAAAAGATTAATTTAGTCTGTTTTTTAGTTTTTGGCTAATGTTTTTGTAAGAGTTAACTGCAGTTTGTTGATAACTGTAGCAGAGAGTGGCATCAGTAGAATTGGATAATAGATAGCTGCAGAGTTGGAGAGTTGGATAGAGATTCCATGGAGATCTAAGGGAGGGCAAGTCCAGCAGCTGTCCTATAGTTTACTAAGGAGTTTTGATTCACCTGAAGCCAGAATCTACTTCTAGTGGATCAATTAGCCTTAAATGTGAACAAGATAGCCTTCTGGCCTGAAGCCCATCAAGCCCTAAACAAAAGGGAGTTCATGGCATGCCAATAAATTACCATGAATTATACTTTTATTGATGATGACAATCCTGGACTATACTTTTCTGATAGACCAAAAACCAAGCTCACCAAGAGAAACTCAGCTTGAAGAAAGAATTGGTAGACACATGCTGCTGTTTATCTATACATGCAAGGAACCACAAATCAGCACATTGGCATCATATTTTTATGAAGAGCAATTGGTGAGTTGTTTTAAATAATTTAAATAATTTCTGTATTAAAATGACATCTAAAATATATTTAAAAGAAAGCAAGTAATAATGTTGCTTGGATTAAAAATATGATTAAAAATAAAAAAGTAAAGGGTTAATAGACAATACTATGTTTTAAAGAAAGGTAGTGTAATTAATTAACCTGTGATATTAATATGTATATGTAGAAGGATTTTATTTTTCGTTTATTAAAAAAAAGGAGAGAGACATTTTAAAAGTGAAACAAACACAAATAATTTTGCTTGGATTAAAAATCTAAGGAGTAAAGATTTAATTCATTGACTTTATTCTTTTTAGGGGAAAAAAGACTAAACAGCAAAGAGTAGAACTTGCTATGAAAATAGCGAGGGATTTTATATACTTTCAATATTGAATTAATTATGAAAATATAATATTGTGATAAATTATAATATATAATATAAATGTTAATGTGCACATACATTTCTATATGCACAACTTATATGTTAAATCAAAAATATCATATGATGTAAACAGCAGTGTGTGCAGAAATGGCTAAATGCACACACATGTATGTTAAATTTATATAAAACTGAATTTCATTTATAGATTTATGACAATATTAAATAATAAAATATACTTGCTGGAGGATTTAAATTTTATCAGTAGTCAATTACTTAAAGAAGAAAAAAATAGTAAACTGTTATGATAGAATTTGATAACTGGTTCATATCATCTATATTTTTATTGATGCACACGTATATGTGAAATTTATGTATGCTTTCCAAATGGAATTAATCGTAAAAGATATTTTTAAACATGCTTGTGTGTGGGCATATATAGGTGTAGTATATTGGAACATATCTATAAATACTAATGTAATTGAATTTTGTTTTTATGTTAATCAACATGTTGAAATATATTCATTGTATGCTATAAAGGTGCATCTGTGCACATATCTATTTATATGTGTTGTATGTAAATCAATTAAGAAGTATTGTCATCCAATGTAATAACTTGAATTTTGGGTTAATCATGTAAATCACAATGTGATAGATTTTTTTTAAAATTGTATATTACTCAAAATCAGAAGACTTAATTGATATGTGTATAGCCTTATTCTAGAGACATTAACTTCATTTTTTTTATTGTTATTAATAAACTCGTATTCAATTGTTAAAATTATTCCAGTGACTTAATTCTAAATGGTTTTTAGATTATATTATTTCTTGCATCATCATCTTGATCACTGTAATAGTAATAGAGCTTATGTTCTCTGAGCTGGATTCATGCATAACAGTTGATGATAGATGAAAGGGGATGTATATTAGTACAAGGGCATTCCAGTATGACATTGTTCTGATTTTGGCATGAGGATTATATTCTTCAAAGCCCTGCATTATATTTTATTTAGTTTAATCTATTAGAAATTAAGTTTATAGTTGCCCAGTACATTAATGGTACTAAGTGGCCAGAGCATTGATGGTAATCAGCATATTTTAATATCCCAGCATCATTGTTTTAGTTTTTATGTAATCTGATGGATTGGCATTTAGTTTATGCATCCAAATTATGTTTAAATAAATGCTCCAAGCTGGCAAAGGCTCAGTAGTTAGTCTGGTCTACGGTAGACCTATTTCAAACTCAGTCACCAGATTGACTGTTGATTTATTTTGATTATTGATCATTCATGATAATGAATGGTTATTTCATTTGAGTATTACTTGTACTTGCTTTTACTTATTGATAATGCTGGAGGATTTATCATTAATTATAGTTCTAAAGATTTGACTAGGCTGATCTCATGCTCTCTTTAATATATAAAATTTCTTATATATTTTTGATATTAAACATTACTTTAATATCTCAATAACACTTACAATATTATCATACTTTATTACTTTAATATTTTATCTCATTATTTAATTTTAAATTTTGAAATATTTTGTATTTTGGGGAGGATTTTTTATCACCCCTCTTGTGTTACAATATATAAAAAAAGTTTTTATTATTAACATATTTATGACAATCCTTTCTAATTATAAATTGTCATGTATCATGTGACTGTTATTTGTATGATCAGAGTTAGAATATAATCCATGTAAAAAAATTTCAAATTTTAATCACACTCAGGATTTTTTTTTTTGATAATCAACCATTAATTAATTTAATGTATTTGTCTGGTATTGGTTAGTAAATAAATATATATCTACTTTTAATCAGAGGATAATATTCTTCAAACCTTCTCCACTTGAACTGTCAAATATAATTAATTTTTTCTGTATAATTTCTCTGGGAGAGGCTATAGGAGTGCGTTTTAAACCTATTTGATTGCAAATATATTTGTGGGTAGTAAAACTAAATAAAAGAAAATATATTCAAAGGCACTAAATGTAGAAAATTGTGTTTCAATGAGTTTTTGCATATCTGAAAATGTTTTTGAAAAATAATAATTACACACATATCTAGAAATTTTGAAAGTTCATTGTCTGTATAAATATGTACTGTACGGTGATATTTATAATTTGATGGTAAACTCAAATATGTTAAGTGCCTGTCAAACCAGTAATCTGTAATTAGTATGCATTCTAAGCCAACAGTGATCGTGGAAACAAATCTTTAATAAAATGTGATACAAGTTTCAATATTTAACTAATATATGGAAGATGTAGTTAGAAATTTGATGGTTTTAATGTTAAGTTTATAATATGAAAATTTGAAATTATTATTAAATTAATACAGTAATGAGTTCTAGATTGATTGAAATTGAATAATAATTTTTTATTGGGTTATCATTATATTGTGGTTTAATTATAATGTTTGTAAAAGGTGTGAATCAGTTTATATTAATTATTGAAATTGGATTTATATTTAAATCTTAAATATATTTACGTCTGTATTTCAGTGGAAGATCTTATTTATGCATATTGCTAATTATTTAATAAGATAATTCTGCTGATAAGAACTTATTGCTAAAGAAATTATTCTTGTGAAGAAAGATTTATTTTGTAAGATTTATATATATTATTCTAAGGTTTATGTAGCTAAATAAGAAAATAATTAAGCTAGTTAACTTTTGAGAATTAAGTAGATATCATATCAAAATATTTTAAATCATTAAGAAAATAGAAAATGGGAAAGTTAAATGTCAAAAGAGAAAGGGAGAAAAATACTACTGTCAAATTTAAACTATGTTCTATAAGTAAGTCAAGTTCTCTGCCAATGATTGACATTCTAAGCAAACAATTGTCTCATGAGTGCTATAATAGCAAAAGTAGTTTCCTGTAATTTCAAGAAGTTAAGTCACAATGTTTTTAATATAAGTTGAGAGGAAACTATAATTAATTCTTCATTGTCCAGACAATAGCACACAAAAAGGTTAAATATTGCATTCCATTTTGCACAGATATAATGCTAAAAGTGTTAAAGTCATGAAAATAAAACTGAAACAGGGCCTGTTTCAAAAAGTAAACTTTCCTATATATGCATCAATATAGCCCAATTAATTGAATTTATTTCTTTTTCATATTTATATTTATAACTAGATAGGGATTAAAAAAGGTTAAAATGAACAGAAGAGGTGGGGTATGTGTGCTCTTTGTTTTATGGAAACGTGTGTATATATTTTTGCTGTATGGAATAATATAAAAGAAAAAAAAGTATAAATGCAGATATAGAAATATATTTTCTTCTCAAGATGGAAGCATTTGAATTTCATTTTGGAGAAGTTAAATGAAAAAAATATATCAAAAAGCACTTGATCGATATCTGAAGAATTTAATTACAGAAATTTAAGTTTTGGATTCAAAAGAATTTCGATCAAAACAATAGGAGAGCAAAATTAAATTTTGAAGTGCTAAAAGCTTTTGCTTTTGTTCTAAAAGAATCTGGATTTTGAGTGGCAGAACTTTCTAGAAAAAGGGGAAGGGGACTATAAAAATAAAATTAAAAAAAGATTATTTATTCTATTGCTAATTTTTAGTCGAGTTGTTTAAAAATGTCTTGTAGAATTATGTGCAAGCTGGCTTAAGAAGGCGTAAGCATATTGGGCTGTGCAATCCCGCCCCATGAAGGTCAGAAGGTTGCTGCAAGAAGAGTGACCGTTGAAGAGGGAAACTAATTGCTCCAAAGCCTAAATTAAATCCTAAAAGGAATGAAATCAACAAACGATCAAACAAGCATATAGGACAGCCGGAATGAATAATCCAATCTGATCGCCATTACATCGAGTGCTATAAATAAATTTAAAACGAATGAAAATTTTTACTTTTGGTAATCCGTTGTTTTTCCTGGAGAAGAAAAGCAATTCAGTTATGTGCACATTCAACAATATACCATTTAGTGTTATAGATAGCGTTTGTTTTTTTGAATTCTTCACAAACTTTCCTTTATAAACTTTCTTTTCATGAATGATCTGTATAAACTTTTGTAAGAAATCTAAAATGACTTTTTCCTACCCATATGAACCTGATATATGTCTTATTTATCTAATTTTATACATATCTAGGCAGTGGGTGTATCCATGCATTTTTTCCATTAATTAAAGAGCACAAAATCAAATAATATTTAATCATGGTATAAATAAAATATTGTACAAAATTTTAAATGAAGTGTATGTTTATTTGTATTATTTATTTAGATCTCATTTTATGAAAGTATAAGGAATTTAGAATATTTTATCAAACATATTTTAGTATAGTAGATTTTCTTCGATTTGTTAATTACCTGCCATGAGTGAGCTAGTTAAGGGCTACTGTCTTATAGTTTCCATATTGGTATTCCAGCTCTCCCAGTATAATTCTTATAGTAATATAAGATTGGCGCTTGAGGTCATAAAGTGATGCTCATAAATATACTGGATGAGAAATAGAGAATCTTTAAAGGTTTCATTTTAATTCTTTTGTTGAATTCTTACAATCTAAAAGAGAGATTGTGTTCTACTAACAGTACTGTTAATATAATCATAAATGCATGGTTATTCATTTTAATCATATCGAAATATTATCGATTCCCATAAAAATATATTGTATGGAAATAAAAAGAAAAATCTATATATACGTGTAGCGTTATTCATTTTAATCGTATCGAAATATTATCGATTCCCATAAAAATATATTGTATGGAAATAAAAAGAAAAATCTATATATACGTGTAGCGTTATACATATACACAATCATATAGATGGAAAACGGTAATCCCGTTACAAAACATTATATCCCAAGCTAAATATTTCATTCCATTCTGCATATATAATTCCCATATGTGCTAAAGTTTGTGAAAGCAAAATTTATCCAAAGTTAAATCCAGTACTTCGTTTTGCACTTACATAATACTACCATGGTTGTTAAAGTTATGAAGGTAAACTTTATTCAAGGCTAAACATAGTCTGTAAACAATAAGAAATTTCAAATAGACTGACTTTTTAGAGCTGCTATTCCTGTTGTTATGGTTAGCAATAATTCCTGTGCATTTCATTTTTAGACCTTTGGAAGATTATCAGTAGTTAAACTCACAGTTGGTGGACCTGAACAAATTTGTTGGGATTTAGCTACTCACACTTGACAATATTGCAACGTAAATTATTTAAAAGAAGTTTTAATTTAACTTCCTTCTAATCTTTACATTCCCTCCTTTTTTTAAAAAAGAGAAGTTTTCATTATATGTTTAACAATAAAAGAAAATAAAAATAAATTTTTAATTTTATTACATATTTGCTGTCATTACAACCGTTCTAAAAAAAACAAACAATCTCACTGGCAGTTCTATTTTTTTTAGCCAATTAAATTTCTTTTCATTTGCATATATGATTAAAAAAATAAAAGAAAGAAAAGAAATGCATTTATCTTATCATATCCTATAAATTTATTTAAAAGAAATTTTATAAATCCTTCAATTAAACTTAAATAATCTTAAAGAGAAAAACATAATAATTATTTGTTTTTTATTTATCTCACTATACTTGTGGTAATATAATGTTGGTTTTCACCTTTAGGTTAAGCACAGTTTATCTGATTTAGTGTTTGGAAACAAAGCAAAACATATATAAAAGAAAGAGAAAAAAGGAAAAAAAAAGAAAAAAAATACAATAATAATAAAAAATGGAATTATATAATCTCATTGTTCAATAAATTTGAACACAAGAGGCGAGCATATTAAATGGCAGCCATGATAAACAAGTCATCTGAAAGAAGACACAAATTTTTATTAGTTCTACCAAACTATTTATATTTTGTACCACAATATAAGGTTACAGTTTACACCCCCTATGGAAAAAATTTCTCTTGTGAAATTATTTTGTTAAGGTTTATAAAAACTTACATCCTGACTTGCTGTCTTTCCTAATCAGATCCATAATCCACTAAAAATATTTCTCTATTCCATTTGTTTACTTATTAACCTGAACTGGTACCACATTACTCTTGATATATAAGCAATATTAATTTGCCTTATGTGCAGGCTTTAGACTATGTGCATTATAGCTGCTTCAAGTTCCTTCATGGCTCAAGAGCATGAAGCCATTCTCTCCCACCTGACTTTCAATCATGAAAGGCTTATCCTATAGGCTCAAGAACTTTCTAAATTTGTTCTTCTAGGGGTTGCTAAATGAGGAGTTCTAAGAGTGAGATTTAACCTTATATTGTTTAGAGTATTTTTGGCTCATTTTCCATAAGTTAAGCCTGGCTTTGTCTAAGGCAAGACCACTATTTATTTTTCTGGGATGATGGGCAAAGGAGCCTTGATGAGTTGTGGCTCATGTCTGCCAAATTTAAGCCTTTTGTGAACTCATTCATGGTGATGTTTATGTAATTAATGATCTCAGGCAGCTTATTGAACCACAACCAGTGATTATCTGTCACATAAACTCTAAATAGTCTACTCAACTTCCTCGTCATCCGCTTGCATGGATTGGATTGTGGATTTCTTACAGAGCTCATAATATGCCAGATATTATGTTTTCTAATCCACTTCCTCCTGGTGCTGGAAATAAAAGCAGTAGCATGATTTGTAAGAATAGACACAGGTTTGCCCACCAAATGAAATTGGCCATTATTGAGACATTTAGTGATGTTTTGTGTATCAGTCTTAGGGACAGGATACACACATACATACTTTGTAAATAGATCATAAATGAACTAGGAGAAATTTTTGTCTGTTAGAGGATGGCAGAGGTCCATAAAAATTCAATGATAACAGCTTATTGGGTCCTTCAGGAAGAATGGGTTGATGTAACTCAGCATAGAATTTGCCGGATTACTTAGAGAAATTTCACAGTATTTCAGTCGATTTACGATTGCCACATCCATATTTGTCCAATAAAAATACTTTTTTAATACATTCTCTATTTTCTTTGCACCATAATGACCATATTTATAATGAGCGTAATATATTAATTGGTTGGTCATACATTTAGGTATTACTACTCTCCAAGAACTATCATTATTAGCTACAGTTTGATACATTATCATGCCCAGATACAACTTATATCTACTCTTAATTCGTGTAAAGTCCCTATTCTGACTGATTGGTAAAGCAGGGTTCGACAGGAGTTTGATTATTCTCTCCAATCTCACATCTTGAGACTGTTCTATTGTGAGATTTTTTGTAATCCCCTTCAATGGTTTTATCCTTAACTAGTTTAATGTTTGTAATTATAATATCATGGGGACTAGGATGTTGGCATTCTATATCTACTGGGTTGTGGCTAAGAATATTCGCTACCACATTTTTATTTCCTTTATAATATTGAATTTTGTACATAAATTGTTGGAGATAAAGGCTCCATCTGATCAACCTTATTGTTTAAGTAACTTTTATTAAGGAACTCTAAGCTCCTGTGATCACTTAAACCCATGACCTCTGATCACAGCATAAAGTGATGAAATTTCTGGAAGGCCCAGACTACCGCTAAGGCTTCTTTCTCAGTAACAGAGTAGTTAAGCTCTGGCCCTTTTAAATGCCTGCTCAAAAAGCATAAAATTTGAGGTTTCTGTAGATTATCCAAGTGCTACAAAACTACTCCCAATCATTACTGCTATCAGTCTGGAGATAGAATGTCTTGCCAAAATCAGGATAGGCCAAACTGACCTTATTTAGAAATGTAGCCTTTATCTTATCAAATTCTAATGTGTGCTCAGTATCCCATTTCCACTTCACACTTTTCTTTAACAATAATGATAATGAAACAATATCATTGGCAAAATTTTGATAGAATTGTGATAGTATTTACACAAGCTGAGAAATGACTTAAAACTGTTTTAGTTTTAGAGATGGGAAAGTTTTGAATGGCAGCCACTTTATCAGGATGGGGTTTGATCCCCTGATCACTCACCAGATGTCCAAGAAAAGTGATCTCAGTGGCAGGAAAAGTACATTTTTCTAAATTAATTCTAATGTTATTGATATGGCACTAAAAAAAAACCAACCTGAACCATCTAAATGTTCATGTATATTTACAGGTGCTAATGATATCTTTGACATACATAATGATTTTTCCTTTAATTGACTGGAAAAAATTATATTCAAGCACCGGATAAGGCCAGCTCCACTGTTGATTAGACCAAAAGGTATCCTTTCAAAAACATAGGATTGGCCTTCAAAACGAAAAGCGGTGTATTTTTGGGTGTCAGTGTGCAGCGGAATTTGTCAATAACTGGCTGTCAAATTGAATGTTGAAAAAATGCATTTGCCCTCAAACATAATTAATAGTTCATAGACAGGTGGAGGCACATCATGCTCTGGAATAGTTAATTGATTTAGTGCATGCATATCCAGGCATACCCGGATTGATCCATCTTTCTTTACATTGGTGAGGGGATTTACGTAGGCCAATGGACTTTTTTTGACAATGTGCCATTTAACCATTTTATTGATTTGTTGTCTCACTTTCACTTGGTATTGATACAGGATGGGATACATTCTCTGTTGAAAGGGTGCTTTACCTCTAAGACTGATTTGATGGATGTATCTCCCAACAATGCCTGGAATTTTTGAAAATATATCCTTATATTGAAGCATCAGTTGATATAATTGTTCTTTACAATTGGGGATTTAAGATATTGGAATTATTTAGTCTAACATTTATCTTTAAGTCAACTGATACCTCATGTATAACTGTTAACTGACCCAAATGTACACTACATTCTCATGAAAATGACAAAATGTCTCTATTACAAACAAAAAGTTTATTTTTAAATCAATATTACACTTATTTAAACTCATGAAATTGGAACCGATTATAACTTTATGAATGAGATTAGGCATTATTAGGAAGACATGTCCAAATTCAGATCCACCAATTTTTACATTCAGCCCGAATAGCTTGTTCAAAAGTTTACCCTCCTTCCATTCGCCAATGTAACCTGAAATTGCCTTTACAGGCAGCAAGAGTAGAAATTCATTTGCATCCACTATTCTATCAAAAATAATCGAGGATAATATTGATGCCTGACTTCCAGAATCCAATAAAGCATCTACAAGGACTCCTTCAATGTGAATTTTGATAATAGGGCAACTGTACAATATGGGAGGATCTACAACATCATAAGACTTTAACAGTTCAATATCAAGGTCTATATTATCTAAATATATTACCTCATTATAACTATTGTCCTTCCCCAAGCTAGTAACAGGCACCCACAGCAAGGAACTTTTCCATGAGGCCTTACCTAGTTTCATGCGCTACTCTTAATATTTATCTTAATATTCTCTGTTGGGGATTGTTGAACCCCACTAATAGAAGATTGATACCTATCTTGTTTTTTATTAGCTAGACCAGGACTTAGGATAAGGAGCTGTTTGTTTATGACTATAACTTCTACTCTGGTATCCCCTACCATGATAAGGGCCTCTTGTGGGTGTAACATTAACCTTTGCAACTGAATAATTATGAGAACCTCTAGTGTCTTTTCCACCTTTGTATCTAGTTTCTGTATTGTACTCACTTGTCTCAAGAGTGCCTAGTATCTCCAGATACCTTATCAACTGTGTACTTGTCAGAGAGGATTAAGACTTGCTCAATCTGTCGAGCTAAAATTATATCTCAGGATCCTGACTATATGGTGCTTTGACAATGGAAATGCAGTCACAGTTTTAAGCTCAACTCCCTGTCCACAGAAAAATTGTGTATAGCTACCTTTATTGGCATTACACTTTTCCTGGGTGATTTGATAATGTATATTATCTTGGTGATCTTCACCCTATAAACTAAATAATATCAAATGCTTAAGGTCTCCATAGGGTTGAGGACAATCAAACAGAGACTGCCACCAATCTTTTTGCACAGGATAAAGGTGATTGCTAATGATAGCAAGTTTTTCTCTGTCTGAAAATGAGAGCACGACGAACAACTCTTCCCAATTTTGGATAAATTCTAGAGGGTTTTCTAATAATCTTAAATGGCTTAATTTTCAAAAACTTGAAAGCTATAGATTCACCCATAAGAGCATCTGTGCTCTTCATATCATGGGTTATAAGATCATTTCCTAATGACTTTGGGAACATCCAGCCTTAATATTGGGACCAGTAAAATTACCATCTGAGCCAACTACTTTTTTACCAGAGGTGTCTTTCTTATTCATATAACATTTGGTACTTTGGCCCTTATAATTACAATTTCCTGAATCTCCAGCATTTTTGGCTGAATATTTTCAATCTTATCCTTTTTCTGTATCTGCTCTACTATATTCTTCATCATCTCTTTATGTCCTTCCTTTGGCCATTCATGGCACTTCTCATTGTTTCTTTTATCTCTCTCAGAACTCTCTCTATATCATCACTAAATTTTGCACTAACTTTTCTCAATTCCTTCACCTCCATCTTGGACTTATTTATAGTCTCATCCAGTAATTTTTTTTTTATTTTCTCTAATTCCACCTTACTCTCAGCTGTGGATTTGCTCATGGACTTAAACATACCTTTTTCAAAAGTTAAGTGATCTTCAGTATCTCAGCCTTAATTTTACTAATGAACTGGTCTGACTGGGAGTCCACTTCCTGAAACTTATAGTTCAGTTCCCTAATTTGTCCTATTATTTGTATCAACTGATTCATTGAGTCTACTATTGCCACTTCATGCTTCTTCAGTCTACCGTCCACCTTTTCCTCATGGATTATAAACTTATTTGCAATTTCTTCTAGATGAACTTCTGAATGCTTCTTATAATCTAGGAAGCTAGCCTTCTCTAACTTAACATCTCATTCACCTTGGGCTGCTTTACAACTGTTTTTCCAATGACTGAAACTTCTGGTTAAATTCCTCTACTATTTTCCCTCTAGCAGCTTCTATCTTCTCTTTAGCAAGTTCCTGAACTTTCAGTTATCTTAACCTCTAAACCGGTAACTTTATTTTCAAAACTATCTAACTTTTCAAACTGCTCCTCAAAATTCTGAGAGAGCTCATCTAATTTCATGTTCATCTCTTTTTGAGATTGAGACTATTCTTCTAATTCACGTTCATCTCCCTTTGAGACCGAGACTGCTCTTCTAATTTCATGTTGATGTCTTTTTGAGACTGAGACATTTATTAAATCCACTCTCCATACATTCAAACATCAGCATAATTTGTTGCAGAACATAAAGACTGGTAACTCTTTGGGTTCCTTCCATATTTTTAATCTTATCAAAATCACTCATTTTGGGTGTTTTATTAGTAATAGCAAATATACTTCAATGTCCTTTAACAAACTTTCACCTTCATAATAATATCTATATTTTAATAACAATTATTAAAATTTGTTCAAGCCAACCAACTTCTAAATCATCACCACCAATAATCTATCTCAGATGGTACATATCACACTTACACTAAAATGATCTAAACACCAACTATAATCATCACCATTGATCACGTCAACCTATGAACCCCACTCCATAAAATTAGCTTCTTACAATTTAATCACAAAATCTGTTAGCAGATTCTGAAATATGATTGCTATTGTCACCAGAAATCCATATTGGCAATTAGAAATGGAATAACACTGAAAAGAAACATTATTTCACCGCTGTTATAGAGCATCTGTCACTTGACAATTATTCATATGGTCGATAAAACTTTAATACACAATCTTGAAATCTGATGAGAAAAATTTCAAAGATCTGAGTTCTGACTATCTTGTTAGTGCCAAAGTTGCAGTAGCATGTCTTGCTGAAGCATGTTGAAAACTGAAACTATAGCCCAATGATGGACTGGATAGTTTAACACCCATCATTTCTTAACAAATCGGATCCGATGTTAAATGGTGTCAAAAACTGTAACCGAAAAACCCTTACCCCAGATTGTAAAAGTCTAAATTAATAATACAATACACAGCTATTACCATACAATCCGGTCACGGCCAGGGTACACCGCAAAGGCTAATCATAGCATTACTTGAAGGTATATCAAGTTACCTAATTAAACTATAATAATAAATTGAAAGTATGCTAGCCTTTCTCACATGCGCAATTATAACAGAGAAAGCCAATCAGATTTTAAACAGATATCTAATAAATAATCAAGCTTAGACACGAGACAGAGATTTTGATAGTCTCAAAATCTCTGTCTCGTGTCTAAGCTTGATTATTTATTAGATATCTGTTTAAAATCTGATTGGCTTTCTCTGTTATAATTGTGCATGTGAGAAAGGCTAGCATACTTTCAATTTATTATCAATTTTCAACATGCGATTTAGATAAATATTGTTTACTAATTAAACTATATTATTTTTTTAATTAACTATAATACTCCTAATTACTGGATTTCAAATGGCATTTTCAATCTTAATTTATGATTTATAATTATGACTGTTTTTTAAACCACACTATGACTAATTTACACTTTTTATTTGTTTAAGACCCAATGGCAGATCATAGACCACATGGTATAATCTATGAAAATGCTAATCTTTACATGGTGAATACAGATTATTAAACCAGATAGTGATAATTATAAACTGCTCCATGACATCATAAACTATAGCTCATCATGTATCAGGTTTAAAGTGCAGAAATGCTATATAGAGTAAATGCTTTGTAATGGAAGAAAAACAATATAAAATTTTTAAGTTATTTCTTCATTAACCCAAATATTAAATTAAATCAATAGCAATGAAACTCTTAGGAATAGGTAAGGCATCTGTTATAATTTTAGAAAATGGATTCAGTTGTTCTACTGGCTAGCAAATTTATTATTAATTTAGGTATTAATATTGCGAATCAATAGAGGTAACAGAATCTGGATATACTCCAGTCTTGACATCAAAGTAGCAGTGATGCAGAAAGTAAATGTCATTTTATTATATCTTATACACCACAAAATACCCAAGAATGAACATTGAAATACTCTCTGGATGCTCCACTAAACCTTGTATACATCATCTTCAGGGACATGATGTGCTCTACCATTTATGATCTATTTACTATATTGGATTTTTGACTCTATATATGACTAATAGCAATGGTACAAATAAGTTAGATTATCAAATTAACATTTATTTATGACTCAATAAATATGAAAATAGTAATTGGTTAACAATATTCATAATTTTACATAAACGATAAATAAAATAAAATAATATCACATATAATTGTTTTTTATGGATAATGTATATTAATTGGGTAAGTAAATAAACAAAATAAAATACTATCACATGTACTTATTGCTGTTCATGGATATGTGCACAAGTTTTAGATAGTACAATCTAAATTTGTTTTTACAAATGTATTGATTTTTATTCGTATGGGGATGAGAGAGATTCAAATTCAGACAATGGCATCTCCAATATGTCAAAACCAGAACCAGTGCACTTATACCAAAATTATAATAACAATGACAACAATTAGAATCGATAAACCTATAAAATTTGACTATAATGAGATGAAATCAAAAGAAAATTTAAACTGCAACTCAGCTGAGTTGGGATACCATATAATTTACCTATAATAAATTGTGACCATAATTCATTAAATACCCTTTTATGGTTGATAACAGAACATGTGCAACAAACATTAAGAGGAGTGAAACAATGTAAGTATTATAATGTATAGAGACTCTACTCAAACATACATTTGTATGACAATGATCAATAATATACCTGTGGGTGTATTCATCCACGTAAGGAATAATGAGCAGTAAGTACCCTGTGGGTTTTCTAACCATCATCAGAGTAACTAGCGTAATTGCAGAATGTTCAGGAGATTAATCACCAGCATTGAAACAAACTTAAAAGAATATACAAACCAATAGTAATAATTATTTTGGGGATTAACTATTAACACAGAATATAAAGAATATTATATGAACACTTACTTCCCAGATAAATTAGAAACAAATCACCCTCATTTATCTACTAAATTGGAAGGCATTTTACAAGCATAATTCAAGATTAAAAGATGTAATAAAACTATTACAGGAAAGAATTGAGCTAACATTTGTCCATAGACCAAATGGTAAGAAAGAATATTATCTAATATTATAACCTATATATAAGCCCAGAGCCCTAGAAAGACTTACAGGATTAAGGTATGTGATTATGATACATTATAGATTCATTGTATGAATCATGAGACCCTTCCGCAAGTGCTGCTCCCTAAATTGACTTTCATCTGACCCTACACCCAAGTTAACAAGTAATTATTTTACACAATAAATTTTATATACTGTGAACTTTACATATTTACAAGATAACATAAAATACAATAAAAACATAAAATGCATGTTCATTAAATTACTACACTAGGTTGAAATACATATTATTTAAATCCATTGGCTATTAGCCAATCAATTAATAGCACACTTGTTAAACCTAATGACAAATATAATTCAAATAAATATTTCTTTTTTTTTTTAATACAACATAGAATCTTAAAAGTTGATTATACGCTTCTTTATCTTAATTTATAAGGAATACCCATAAGTTAGTTGATTTGTACATAGGTTCTCTGAGAATCCGTGATAATTGAGAGTTAGCATAGATACTTAAATCAAATTATCCTCGAAAGATAATGAAATTGCATGGTCTTGTTTTAGGGATTATTCAGAAATTGAAATGTTTTACTATCATGGCTTTATGAATGTCGAAAACAAAGTCTTTGTTGTTTAAATCAAACAATTGTCTCATGAGTCTTTAACAGCAAAGATAGTTTCCTGGTCAGCTATTATTCTTTGAACACTATTATAATTATAAAAAAATAACTCACAATGTTGTTTCTAATATAAGTTGAGAGGGAAACTATAATTAATTCCTCGTCATCCAGACAATAGCACACAAAAAGGTTAAATATTGCATTCCATTCTGCACAGATATAACAGTAAAAGTGTTAAAGTCATGAAAATAAAATATTATATCCCAAGTTAAAATTTTTATTTCATTCCGCATATATATAATGTTCTCATATGTGTTAAAGTTCCTGAAAACAAAATTTATCCAAAGTTAAATATAGCACTTCATTTTGCTCTTTCACAACACTACCATGGGTGTTGAAGTCATGAAGGTAAATTTTATTTGAGGCTAAACGTAGTTTGTCAACAATAAGAAATTTTAAATAGACTGACCTTTTAGAGCTGCTATTCCTGTTGTCAAGGTTAACAATAATTCCTGCGCATTTCAGTTGTAGACCTTGTGGAAGATTATCAACAGTTAATCTCACAGTTGATGGACCTGAACAGATTTATTAGGATTTAGCTATTCACACTTGACAATATTACAATTTAAATTATTTAAAAGAAGTTGTAATTTAACTTTCTTTTTTATGTTTACATTCCCTCCTTTTTTTTTTAAAAGAGAAGTTTTCATTTTTGTCATATGTTTAACAGGAGAAGAAAATAAAAATAAATTTTTAATTTTTTTAAACACTTGCTGTCATTACCGCCATTCTAAAAAAAAAAAAAAAATCTCTCTGGCAATTCTAGTTTTTTTAAGCCAATTAAATTTCTTCTCATTTGCATATCTGTTTTAAAAAAAAATGAAAATGAAAAGAAATTAAAAAAATGCATTTATCTTATCATATCCTATAAATTTATTTAAAAGAAATTAAATAAATCTTTCAATTAAACTTAAATAATTTTTAGGATTATTTAAAGAGAAAAACAAATAATATTATTTGTTTTTTATTTATGTCACTATACTTGAGTTAATATGATGGGTTTTTACATTTAGGTTAAGCACAGTTTATCTGACTTAGTGTTTGGAAACAGAAAAACTAATATATGAAAGAAAGAAAAAAAAAAGGGAAATACAATTAAAAAAATTATACAATCATAATAAAAATGTAATTATATGATTCACCGTTCAATAAATTTGAACACAAGGGATAAGCATACTAAATTCCAGCCACAATAAACAAGTCATCTGGAAGAGGATAGAGAAATATTTACTAGTTCTACCAATCTATTTATATTTTGTCCCAAAATATATAAAGTTGAAAGGAAAATTAGAAATAAAATACAAACAAAAATTTTTTGTAGGTATTTTTTATAATACACTGGAACAACAGTTAAGGATTAAATAATTTTGAATTTAAAAATATTTTTTTTATAAATTAAACATTTTAAAAGGTCTAATTAATATTTTATTAATTCTGATTTTGAAATTAAAGCAAGCATGTTTTTGTGTTAAAATAGATAGATATACTGGAAATTATAAAATTCTATTATCTATTTTGATTAAAGAAATTTTTTTAAATTAAAGCTTATATAACATTGTGATAAAAGTCTTACAAAGTTGTTTTTCAAAGAATTAAAGTGGATTGAAAAGAGTCATTAACTTTTTCCAATCAAAATAGGGAAAACTTGTTTTTAATTTGTTTTTTTTTTCACCCTGATTATAAAAAAAGTTGGGAAAAAAAATTAGAATTTTTTAGTTTTAGAGTTATACAGAGATACTGTGAAGATATAACTGAAGGCAAGATAGTGCAAGTCCAGCTGCTCCTACTAATTCATAAAGGTAGAGTTTGGATTCACATGGAAGCAAAGTCTATCTCTTCTATGGTTCATTAGCCTGTATATATTTTGTACTAGTCGGTATGCCTGATGTCAAATTTTAGACTAAATGAAGCTGATTATATAGGCCAACAGTTACTGGATTATACTTTTTCCAAAGATGACAAGCCAATCTACTGTTTTAAAAGACACCAGCTTACCCAGAGACTCCAGCTTACTGGCATATGCTATTTTAGCTATATATATAGAGGCACAGATAAAGGTATTAGCTATATATAGAGAGGCACAGATAAAGGAACTGCATCATATATGTAAAGTATGACTCGTGAGTTGTTTTAAATAACTTCTTTGGTTAAGATAATTTTTTAAATTACAATTTTTTTTAAGTAAATAACTATTCAGCACAGAGTAAGATGCATTTCCAGTATAGTTTATTAACAAAGGAAAACTCCAAAAACCTTTTTAGATTTTGGAACACAAAAAACCTTGCTTAAGAGTATTTTTTTAAAAAAATGTGTACAATTAATTAGGAATAACCGGTTAAAAAAGAAAACTTATGAAGAACTGATAAAAAGAAAAAAAATTTTGTTACCATTAGATAATGAAAGAATTAGTAATTTCGATTCATTCTATTTTTTTAATATACACATACTTCGTATATAGCATTTATATATTATTAAAAATGTATTGAATTCTTTTTATAAGTCAATGATAATTTGAACATGTTAATTTTGAAATTATTATATCGCACATATGAATGCCTAGATATATGTGAATTTTATGCATATATCTTTGATATTGAATTAATTGCATATTAAGAAAATATAATATGGTTTATTAGATTTTTTTTTTTGTAAACACCAATGTGTGCACACATTTCCATGTGCACACACGTGTTAAATCAGTCATTAATTATTTATTATAAAAATGAATTTTATTTATAAGTTTATGACAAGTCAATTATGTTCATAAATTATTATTCTGCATGTTTGTGTGCGTATATATGTGTGTTTTATGTATTGATGTATTTGTAAATCACAATGTGATAGCTTAATTTTTTTATTATTATATAATAATTCAAATATGTTCATTTTATGTTATACAGGTACGTCTGGGTATTGATATATATATATAAGTGTTTTATGTAAATGTATTGGGGCATATATGTAAATTACAATGTAATAACAGATTTCTTTTTGGTATCAATCAAAATAAAAAGGCTTAATTTAAAAATATAGCCATATTTTGCAGACCTTAATTTCATTTTTATTGTTATTAATACGTTGATATTTCATTGTTAAAGTTATTCCAGTGAATTTATTTAATCCTAAATAGTTTTAGAATATTATATGTTAGGATTATATCTCTTGATCACAGTAGCAGTTCTTTGAGCCAGATTTGTGCACAACGATCTGTTAAATACAAGGGGTCTTATATTTAGTGTTTATGGACATTCAGTTGGTGATGATTTCATTATTTTTTTAACGCTGGATGGTGCAAAGAGAATATTATTTCAAATCCATGCACTGCATTTTATTTTAATTATTTATTTAGAAATTAAATTTATAGTTGGCCAGGTCATTAATGGCACTAAGTGGACATAGCATTGATGATGATTAGCATGTTTTAACATCTGAGCATTATTATTTTTTTAATTGTTATATTCTAATGGATTAGCACTTGTGTTTGTGCATCCAAATAATTGTTTAAATAATCTGCCCAAACTGGCAAGGGATAAATAATTAGTCTAGTCTGTAGTGGACCCATTTTAAATCCAATCACAAGATTGAGTGTTGATTTATTTTTATTGTTGATCATTTATAATGATGAATAGTTAGTTCTGTTTTGATCTCTCTGATCTTTCATTATATTCATTCCTCATGCTCATTTCTTTTATATTTAATATTTAAATTTAGTAGTAATTTGTATTAACTGGGATTGATGACTTTCCATCATCCCAGGTTCACTACCTGTTTCTCCATACTATTACAATATTTATATATTAAAGAGAAACAATCCACAATGCTAGCTGAAAACTCCATAAAATATTTTAAAATACCTCACAACTATATTATATCAGTCACACTTCCTCTTTAAATAAAGAAAAACTTCAATTTCTTTTGAATGGGCTGCAAAATTCAAGCTTTTTTTTATTTATTTAAAGGGGGAGTGTAGCTGATGTAATATAGTTATGGAGCATTTAAAAAATATATATGTTTGTGTTATGTACAGATAAAAAACATGTAGTTTTTCTAGAGGTCATATAATATTGAAGCACTGTAAGTGGAGTTGAACTCAGGAATTTTTAGTTGTAATGTAAATCATTCTTCCTTTGAGCTAAAGCACAATGGGCAATATTTATACATAAATATACATATTGCAAGAATTATGAATTTTGACATGCATTTCTTGTTTGTTTTACAGAGGTTTAGGTACGATTCTAAAAGCAGCTGAAATAGGAGAAAAACTTTTTCAAGATCTCAGTAACAGTTACAAGTTGATTATCGTGTAAGTTTTAAATTATTATTATAAGTGTTCCTATTAATTCGGACTGCAAAGTCTAAGTAATGTTTTTTTATATGTTACAATTTCTAGGAGTTATATATAGTAACAGAAATATAATAGCATTTCACAACTAACAAAATACTGCAATACCTTATGCATACTTTTCTAATATCACTCTAAATAAACTAGGCACTTTCTAAAAGAATGATTATCTGTTAAATTTGGAATATATACATTTAACTTTTGATTTCAGTTATTTATAATATGTAATAATAATAAAAGTTTGTGGTTTATATTTGAACTAATGAAATTACTATATCCCAGATTAGTAAGAAATGTATGGTGTTGAGGTTACAATAAAAAATATTCAATAGTCATACACTGGGATTATGCAATAAATCAAATCATGACAGGAAAATGATGAGAAAATTGATTAAAATTTGAGTTTAAAATAAATAATATGAGTCTTGAAAATATTGAATTATAATCAGTAATGACAAATTTGATGTATAGCTAAATTACTATAAGGTGAATACTCTATTAAATTCTATAGAGATTGTTATCTTGAGTGTGTAGTGTTTTCTGGTAATGGCTGTAATAATGTTGGTATGAACATGATCTAGAAATATTGGTTGACATTTTAGATCAGCTAATGGATGTGGTTCATAGTTTCTAAGTGGCTTGCTTATTGAAATATTCTGATATGAAATTGATTGAACTTTGGCAATCATCTTATAATATAATGTTGCTATGAATGTTCATGGCCCACATGGTCTTTAGTGACAATGTTTGTAGATTTAGGTAAATTTTCTGAGAAATATTTTTGAGTCATGATGGATGACTGACTTTTAAGATACGAATCAGTTGTCTCTTTAGCTGAACAGTGTTGGGTAATGTAGCTTATTTTACTATTTTCTGGATATTTTGAATAATCACAATTCTTAATATGTTTTTATTTTTTATGTAGGTTGTTTTATTGTTTCCAAATCTAGGTGATTTTTTTTTTCTGGGAATACTGCCTTGTTTCATATCTGATTGATGCGACTACACTTCTTGAACTGCTTCTTTAAAGATAAATGCAAAGTTAATAGTATTTATTGCCTGAGTAAATTATCCTTAATTTCAGTCATTAACTAAGATTTATTTATAAAGTATCATAATAAAAGTTTTGCTAGCATTTTTTATGTAGTTTCAGTAAATTGTAAAGCTGCTTAATTTTTTTAATTTTGTTTGAATTACTTCTTGGCTGGCTTTTTAAATTAAAATAACCAAATAATTTTAAGATCAACTCCCTGGCAATCACTTTGGTTTTTGAAAATAGAAAAAAATATAATGATTTTAATCAACTAAGATATTAATGTTGGTGAAGTATTGATTGATTTTATCAAGATGAGCAGAAAAATTATTTTAAATTAATTTTCAATTCTTCTCATTGATGAAGACCAAAAACTGGAAACTAATTTGGAAATATAGTTTTAGTACTACCATCTATTATTCTTTGATCATTCAAGCTTATAAAATATGCTTATGGAGAAGAGTAAATAAATTGAATTATTATTCTTAATACATTTTTTTGTAAACAGAGAAAATCATGTGATGCTTGCATTTTTTCCTATTGAAAGCATAAAAGTGAATTCATTAAAAATACATTATATAGTTGCTAACCTAGTGTCAGATGTAAACAACTGTAGAAGCAAATCTTTTAGATTTACTTTAGGATGTTTTTGAATCTCCGATTATAAGCTTGAATAATATAAAAGAAATAATGATGACCATTGGTATGTGGATGCAAATCCAATCTTCTCCCTCAAGAGGGCAAATAGCTTGAAACTAATTTGGGGAAGGGATTTTAGCCCTACTAATAAGTAGCTTCGGAGAAGAGTAAATAAAACAAATCCTTGTTGCTATTGCAATTACTTAAAATACAGTACATTACAGGATTTGTTATCTGTATTGATTAACAAAAGCAATTTCAATGAAATTATGTGGTTTAGTAGAGTAGTGGTCTCTGAAGCTCTTGGTCCATGGCTTGTAATTCCAACTGTCATTGCCAGTATTCAAAGTTCTTATGAATTCTTAAGCAATAAACCATTCAATTATTATTATTACTGAAAATAATATATAAAATTGAAGTTGAATTTCGAAAAAAAAAAATTCTGAATGTTAGTCTAACAGCATTCACATTCAAAATCTTATTGTTATTATTATGATTATTTTCATCCAATTTTGAACATGATAGTTTTCATTAAGAATATAATGAATTTTTTTTTTTTTTTAGAGCTTTTTTTGTTGCCATGATACTTTCTTTGCTTTGGATTGTTTTAATGCGATGGTTGGCTGGGTTTATGGTCTACTTTAGCATCTTGGTTGTATTATCATTGCTTATATTTGGTAATGTATAAAAAATTGTTTGATATTTTTATAAATTGTAATGTATTATTATTGCTATTGTTTTATTAATCCATTTAAGTGATTTATTTTTTAATAATTAACATTACTAAATAATCATTTGCAAAGCACATTACTTATTTGTCATGCACTTTTAGTTCAAGAACCAATAATTTTGTGGATTATAGATAGAAATACTGTTAGATACAAGTTCCTTGCTTTAATAGTTTAAATAATGTTCTAACAAACTGTATTTTGAAAATTTCTGATTGAGTCTGATTTCCATAAGCATAAACCATATTGAAAGATTCAGAGAATACTGATTTTTTTTTGCATTGCATTATCTTATTTTTATTTTATTATGTTTTCTTTTTGTTCTATATACTTTTCAAGAATGATCAATCTCTTTCAGATTCCTTGTATTCAGACATGAATTTGTTAATATTGTATATATTTTACAAAAAAACAAAAAGGTGTACTTTTAAAAAAAAATAAAATCAATGAGAAACTTTTAGCACAAAAGTAAATTAAAAGAAATTAAGTCACATAATTAATAGTATATATAAGATAATTAACAAACTAGAAAAAGAATTACATATTTTTTTTATAAAAATTGAATTTGTATTGAGAAAATAATACTTTCTAAAATAAAAGTAAAAGAGATATTATTATAAGAAGGAATTGAAAATACTACTTGTAGAATGAGCAGGAATAAGTATAGATTAATAAGATGATATAATTGCTATTACAAATACATAGCAGAAGAGACTACTCACCATCAAAAACAAATTGCAGATATGTTTTTTAGTTATTAAATAAATACATTTCAGAACTCAAAGAATACATGAAATATTAAAAAAATCTCAAGTGAAAAAAAATAGTAGCATCAAAGCATACTTACAGAAATAGTTGTAAGATCACAACAATTGCCTTAGATACAAAATGGTGAAGGCACTGGGTAAAATCAACTCCTGTAATCTGCATTTTCAATATCAGCAGTTATGCTTACTAATGGTTCATAAAAAAAAAAAATTAGAAATTCACGAGAAAGAAATAATTTTTTAGTTCATAATACAATTGCCAAATGCTGTAGTCACAATACATTACAAGCAAATGGTTGATAAAATATTTTTTCAGTAAAAGTTTGAATTTTGTAATTTAATATCACTTATCTTTTCCAATTTATTCATTAATAACATTTATCATAAGAAGATTGGAGTAAATATATTTTTTGAAATGATATTTTAAAATTATTGTTTAAAAACATTTGTATATGTCATTTGGAATAATGGGGGAGAGGATAAATTTATTTAATTAATTTTACTTTTCTTTTAAAAGATAAAGAGAAGGAAAAAAAAATTGTACTGAATAAAATCACTTCCAAAAAGAGAAAAGATATATCATTTTACATATTCATTAAAAAGTCTTGTATCTTTTTCTTATTGTCGAATACTTCTATATATGAAATTAAATAGCCAGAAAAATAAAAACAATCATAGCTTTTGCAAAGGAAAATCTTTTTTAATGGATGTCCCCACTTTCCTGTAGGGTACAATGAAAAAATCATTTTCAACTATGAAGGGTGAAGTTTTAGATTTTATTATTATTGTTTTATCCTTTAGCTAAGAATAACTAGATATCTATTTATTGTTCAATACTTGATCATTAGCTGGATTGATTATAGTTCATATATGTAAGAGAAAAATACAAAGTCAATCTTTTATATTTTATCCTGCTTATCATGAATATGACAAATGGATGTGCTAGTCACTGTGCCAATTATATTGTACTGAAAAATATTGCACTGACACATATTTTTAATAAAAGAATATTTTTTTTATACTAAACATTCAAATGATGGAAATGAAAAGTAATTTGATTAAAAGCATCAATTGCAATATCTTATTCAGGAGAAATAATTTCAACTTTCTAAAAATAAAAAAAGCTCAAATGATTAGTCATCAGGTCATGAGATGTTCAAGTAATAAAAACGACATATGAATTATGATACAAGATCCTTAGCTCTTGTATCCATCATTCTATCATTGCACTAAATTGTGCAGATCACTTATTCCTTACATATGTGAAGAGGATTAACAAAATATATATACAAAAAAATTAAGTGAGATTAATCATGTGGCATCTAATGATTCAGTACAACAATAAAATAAGTCAGGAATGAATACAAGGAATTTTCATAAGTAGATAATTTTATTTAATTTTTTTCTGCTTATATTTTACATGTAATTTTCCAAAATTATTACTACAGAAAGATTATGTGTGCAAGTACAGATCAGAAAAATTAATTCTATAATGAAAAGTATTCTGATTACTAATGTTATAATGGTTAACTAAATAGAATAGTTAAACAGAACTTCAAGATACTAAAGACTTGATTATTTTCTCTAAGTTTCCTGTAAACACCTGCTGAAAGAAATGCATTTTACCTCAAAATAACTGATCTGTTTATATCTTGTATATTATATTAAGTATTTAGTCAAATTCAGTATGATACACTGGACACGTTATAACATTTGAGCACTGTTAGTGTTACTAAATTATTTAACTCTAGTTAAATGATTTCAGTATTAATGTACATGGAGCGATGTACTGAATGTTTTTATATTATATTTTTATAAAATCATTTTCATATTGTAAATGCAACTAATATATTTCTTCAATATCTGCAAGTGTGTATTCAAAATGTAATAGGAGCAACGGTGATTTACTGGGGATGAGATTATTATAATATTGACTGTTGCATTAGGTGACTTTAGAAGCAAGATACAGAAAACTGTTTTAGAAGCATATGAGAAAATCATGTGTTATTGTTGTTAAAACAACGATACATGCATGCACAAAATTATTAAAATTAGGAATTATTTATATTGGTGAGGGGGGCATTTTTAATCTCAAAATAACAACTTTAATTTGCACATTATTGAACAACATTAATATTGGATATTTTATGCATGATTTTTACATTTTTTTTTATAATTAATACACATGTGACTTGTGTAGTTGCATGTTTGAAACAGATAAATATTAATTTTCTGCATATACTTAGCATTTAATTAGATAAAGTTTTAATAATTTCTAAGATAAGTTATTGTTACTGAAATAATATTGTCTTTTAATGTATATTACAAATTTGTGGTTTGCCATTAAAACAAACATATATTATAACAGAGTAATTGATTGTGATTCAAATTTATGGGATATAAAAATGTAATTTTTTCAATTTTTTTTTTTACATTGTAAATATTACATATTTAAATAAATATTAAATCAATTTTTGTTGCGAAATTGCAAAACATTTATATAAATATATATTTATTATGTCATTGATATTAGAGGGTGTATGTATATTTTTATATATTTGAAGGAACTAATGAAATAATATTTCAATTACAGATTTAAAATTGCATATATTTGTATATGTATTAGTGTTAATATATTTTTGAATCTTGAGTTAATTCTTAAATAAGTCTTTGTTTTACTTATTTTTTTTATTTAGGAGTAACTTATCTGTTTAAGAAAACACAGTTTTATTACTAATGAATCTATAATCCTAATATTAAAAAGAGAGAGACGTTTAATTAATTATTTGTTTTCTTTTCTTTTATACTTTCTGACTTAATATGAAAATTAATAAAGAGGAAAAGAGGCTAATATAAATATTGTTCATTTAATTTAAAAAAAAAAACAAGATAAGGAGCTGATATATAAATTGAATAAGTGAAATATAGATATATTCATATACAGTGATTGATTTTCAAATAACATTTTAACTATTTATGTAATATGTTGGTGTAATAGAAGTTGAGAAGAATGGACAATATAACTATAAAACTGTTGAGAATAATATGGTCTGCCCAAATCCAAGCTAACTTTCCATATCTGTATTGCTGTTATCTTGAGTATGGAGTAAGAAGCAGAAATTGGAGTCAATTTAACTTATTTCCCAAAGTCAGCACATTAAATTATAATAATTTATAATAAGGAAATAAAAAAATAGATGGGCAATTTTGCTTACTAATATTCTCTTAAGAAGAATGCTTTACAAAAAAATGGAAAAGTTTTATGCCAAATCATTTGCTATCTATAGATATAAACTATCTTGGTGAGATCTCGTACTATTATATTTTTTATACTATGGTTCACAGTTAAAAACATACTTAGAACTATATTACATAATCAATAATTATAATACAATCATGCATTTATCTACACGAATAATTAATTACATTATCTGTTTAAATGAGATAAAAATATATAAAAAAAAATAGATTTTGTCTAATATTAAATTTTGCATCCTCACTGAGGATGTAAATAAACATAAATAATATTCAAGTAAAATTAAATTAAATGTCAACAAATAAAAAAATTCCTTAAGTTAATTGATTATTAGATGAAATAAAAATTTAAATGGGTCTTTATATAATTGCCCTACATTGATGTATTATTGTTTATAAATTAATTATTATTGTAAACATAGATAATTTATTCCAAATGTGTGCTAATTATCATCATATTACTTCTGAAAATTGCTCTATTAAATTATTCTGTTAGTATTGGTGCATATGAAGAAATATAGCTAAATAGTATATCATGATTTTAGAGATAGCATTTCCATGGGTTGGAAAACAAATAAATATGAATAATAATGCATGCAATTTGAAAATCTTCTTGATAAATTCATTATTTAAATGAATTTTATATTCATAATTTAAAATATGAAGATTTAAATTATCATAATTGACATGAATCAAATGCATTTAAATTTTCATTTACTCCTTAATTCATTTATTTTAGTTATATTGTTCTTAGATCCAATTATTTTAAAATTAAGACATTTACATTGGCTCTCCATTTTAAACTCATATTTGTTTTTTACTTAAGTATTATTAGGCACATTATGGAAAGATGTATATAAAGATTTTATTATTACTTCACCTACTTTTGATATCACTTATCAAAAAGAAAATTATTCAATTTTAACTAGATTTATGACAATTATTTATGCTAATTTTTAAAAGCTGTTTGAATTACATTTTACATTATAAAAGTTTTTTTTCCTTTTCTATCCTTTAAATTATAGGAAAATTAAAATTTTCTCTAATAATAAATTTTAAAACTTGTGTTTAATAATAATTTTGAAAGTTTAAAATTAATATAAATATACAATTTTTATCTAATAATATTAAAATGTTGTATTACATTAAAATTACTTATGATTAAGTAAATAAATAAACACATTGCATTTTTTTTAGATTTCTAACTATTAAATTTTGTGTAGCAGTTAATATGTGAATATTCTTTTATCTTTCTTAAGCACATACAATAAAATGCTTTCAGCATGTTATAATTTTATTTATATTTAATAATTTATTGTCTGAAATCATAGGAGCTGTGTGCCTTGTTAAACTCTAGTAATGTGTATATAATTTTATTTTATTTAATTTTATTTCTCCTGTCTGTATGTATTGTATTTGTAGTCTTTTTACTCCCACTAAGCCAATATAATGATTAACATAAAATCCTTAATGTATTTTCTATGACTTGAGGTAGTTTAAATAGGATTCATGAAATAGTAAAAATACTTAATTATTTCAATATATATAATGTGAACCATTATAAATTTTTATTAGAGTGAATTATGTTAACCTTAAATATATTATTTTTCAATAATTATATAAAGTATAGCTTGTTCATATTTTATTTTCATATGTGAATGCTTTCACTAAAAACAATTTAATGCTGTATAAGTAATTTTTGCAGTTTTTTATATAATTTTTGTTATTATTTTTATACTATTGTTATATATTTATTTTGTTACCCTACATAACTAAAAAATTTAAATTATTATGACAAATGAAGTTTGACATTTATTTTATTTTTATAAAAGGATGTTATTTCTGTATCAACCGATATTTCCAACCAGCTCTTAATACCACAATTGCTTTTGAAACATTTATGACATCTTCTACTGAACAAGAACGAAAAAATGTATGGTTAGCATTTGGTAAGTAGTTATTTGAAGTTTTAAATTAAAAGAAATATTTATTATGTAGCACAAATATCATACAAACTGTGATGGATATAAGCAAATAAGATTAAAAAAATTAAGCATTGGAATTCTATTCTCTCATTTGAACAATTTATTTAAAAATTTATGTTCATGCTACAGTGCACAAATTATCTTAATCTGGCATTCTAAATTTTTTAGACTTCATGGATTAAAGACTTTGCTATATTAGGTAGTCTTATAGTAATATTTTAATATTACAGTATATCTGTTATTTTTTTTCCTCATTATAATCCTCTTACATCTCTAAAGCAAACATATTTTGCTGGTAATTTAAATCAATTTGAAATGTAATACCATAATAATTATTATTTTAACATACATTGGGTCAGTACTTAATCATATTGCTATACCATAGTTTATTGAGAGAATAATTTCCTGTCCCCTAATCTACCTTTGTTTTGGGCTTTTTTTTTGTTCATAGAATTTTCCTACAGCTATATGTTATATTTATATAAAAAGAGAAGTACTTTGGTATTGAAATTAGAAAAAGAATTGTTTAATATAAATTGTAATCACAGGAAGCATAAAAGTTGGAAATCATAAAAGGAGATTATTTTCAAAGAAAAATTGAAGTACTCCAGAAGAAAAGATAAGAAATAATTAATTATAGAAAGAGATTGTTTAAAGAAATAAAAACAAAAGTATAGTTATTTGTTCAATAAGAAATAATTAATTACGGAATGCTGAAATGGTTAAAGTCCTGTTTGAAAAGATTTTGTTTTGGATTAAATTAAAATATATTAATTAAATCTATGAGTTAAGATTTAATTAGTGTGAAGATAAGATAAGAAAATATGCAGAGATATATAAATAGAGAGAAATTTGTGCGACAGCAGTTCTGCGTTTTCATTGCTTTTTGTGGAGGTTCTCTGTCATTGAGCGTTTAGTGGAGCAAGATCGCTGTGAGCTTTAGCCACAGTTATCGAGGACTTTCCTATCCCTAGGCACCCCTTACCCGAAGGTTAATGAGCTGGTTAGGATTTCACACAGATCACCCTGATCTTATTATTTTTTTATACGCCTGAGAAGGCTTTCAGAGGAATTACTTCCAGAGGGTAATATTACTTTATTTTGGTTAGACTATTAATGAATATAGTGGATTAAGAAAAGTAGTACTGTTTTTAGTGAAATACATTTATATGTTTAGATGTGCAGCATAGTAGGCAATTGAATGCTGAATGTTAATGAGGTTTGCCTAGTGGTTTATATAGTAAGTCTGCTTATTCAATAAATAAGTAATTTTCATTATTTGGGTAGTTGAATGTATTTAATTCCCAATTATCATAGTTTGTTTTGATCTGTTACATTGTTTTTTTGATAGCAGATACGTAGCAAAAGTTGGTGCAGTCAAAAAATCTGAACCTAGCTGTAAGGAATGAAGTGATAAGTTAGGAAGGAATATAGATGGTGTAAGAGTGTTTTATTTCATAGGATCAAAATGTCTTAGGGGCAATCAAATATATCAGAGTTTGATATAGATAATGCAGTGGAATGGCCACTATATATTATGCAAATTGAACATTTTTTAATACTTAATGATATTAAAGAGAAAAATGGAAAATAGCAGTTCTGTTATTACATAAGGTTATTGATATTATAAATAAATATTTTGAGCAACCAATAAATGAATCAATCATGTATGAAGTCATACCAATAAAAAAATTGAATGATCATGTTAATTGGAAACCATCTCATCACATAGCCAGATTAATGCGAAGAAATAGAAAGCAATACAAAGGCAAGACTATAAAAGAGTATGATGTAGAATTGAGAGAGTTGTCAAAAAACTGTAGTTACTTGTAGACCAAGTACTGTTGGATCAGTTGCTATGGCGGATTGTTGATGACAGGCTCTGTCAAAATTTACTTACTAAAATAGATTTAATGTACGAAATGGTAATTAAGAAGGGAATGACTTATGAGCTAGTAGTTGAACAGGATCTCACATTCAGAAATAAAACTGAGAAAGATCTAAAAATATTAGTGTGTAAAACAGAGAGAACATAGGAGAACAAAGAATAGAGGGTTGACAATATAAAAAATAGGAAAGTTATTTGTTACTGCTGCAGAGCAAAAGGTCATTTTGCACATGGTCTTGCAAATGGAAAAATGAGATATGTTACAGGTATAAAGCTAGAGGGCATATAGTGAAAGTATGTATGATGTAGTATTAAGAAATATTAGAAATATCATTAGTAATATTATTGATCATGAATATTTATGTCAATTAAGAATAATTAGATAATCATGTAACTTTTAGTATATTTGTAAATTAGTTAACGATTTTAATATTGAAAATTTGTAACTATGAACTATATATTGTCCTAATATTTCCAGGGTCATGCAATTAGTTGGCAACTGAATAATTATATTTTATAAATAAGGAAAAAACAACCAAAGTTTAAATAAATTTCAACAGTTTATTTACTCTGAATAATAATAATTGTATTGCTAAAGGATTAATAATTCAACTCACTATTTTTCATTTGAGAAAAAGATCACATAGATCTCTTAATCTCCTTAGACATTTAATATTTATACAGTCTCTTTAATTCTGAGATTTGTAACTTTACAATTTTATAAGTGCACTACAGCTCACACACATTCTGAGATAGTTGAATTGGATTATTGACTAGAGCTCTTCTTGATTAATTTCTAGAACAACAAAACATAATTCAGTATTCAGCATACCATTTTACTGCACTTCTTTTACATTATTGCACTAATTTAATTCTTCTGAAGACTCTTTATCAGTTTTACTAACTTACATAAAGTGAATTTTTCTTTATATGCAAATTAACCCATTGCAATTTCCAATAAGTAATTTTTTTTTCTGGATATTAATTATTTGTTCTATTTCTGAAGTATTCTAGTATATCAACATTAAAGGCTTGTACATGCACACACCTTTACGTATTTTTCAATAGAATATATATATATAATAATTCAAACGAATCTATTCAACACAGTATTCAAATTTTAAATAAAATATATTTTTTACTGGAAGTATTTTCAATTGTATCACTGACAATCGTTATCAACCATTAATTAGTACAAATGTACACAAAACAAAAACTTATATTACTTATCATTCAATTCACTCAAATTTTCCATAATTCTGTTATCTTTATATTAGCTGATTGTCTATTCATTAAACCATTTCCATTTCTAGATGTTATCATTGCCTCCTTAATTTTTCATTTTTCATTGCATCTTTCAATTTGAATAACTTTCACATCTTTATTATCAAATTTAAAACCATAATTACACACTCTATTATGATCAAAAACAACTGATGGAGTATTAATACTTACTGAAGTTACATTTTCTTTCTGTATACATTTATACAGTATCTTATGATCATTATATTTTTTTTGTAATGTACACTTTGACTCCCCTATATATTTCATTCCACAACCACATATCAACATATTGTAAGGGAAACTTACAATTAATAAAATACCTATACACTCGGTTACAACTATCTCTAACTAAACCATTTATTTATTAAATATATTTAACTATTATAAAATGCATACATATATGTATACTTAACAAAAATAAATAAATGATTAACATTTATTAAATAACCAGATTTGAAATTGAAAAAAAAAAAAAAAACAATTTTATAAATTTTTTTTTTCTATCTTGATGTTTATATATAACAATGAGCAAGTAAATCAAGCATTGAAAATTGAAATAAAACACGCGATATTAACAATTCATTCTTTCTTAACCATAAATGAGAGGAGAAAAGAAAATGACTTTCTCAACAACTATTTTCTTTTAATGAATATTACTATTCTATATTAGAATCAAATTTCTACTAAATCAGAAAAGGTTTAACTTGTTCAAATTGAAATATTGATTCATTTATATGGAAAATAAACCTAAGGATCTGAATAAATTATAGGAAATTTTTTTTTTTCTTTTGAATTTCTAGTAACTTCTTTATTTTCTTATGTTGATTTCTATGCACAAAAATATAAAAATAATTATATATATTTAAAAGTATCTTACAATGTGAAGGGAGTAGAAGAACATTATATTGTAAAGGTTTCAAAACCAATTTTCATGCCAATTAAAATATTAATTGTGTAGAACGTCTAACTGGATAAATGGAGGTTAAGAACATCGATCCTCGAAAAATGTATTATAATTTATTACAATAAAACCATTGGATAATGCTAATAATCTATCAATTTGGAATAAATATATAACTACTAAACCAATGGATAAATACACTATACCAGGAGATCTCCACCAGGATTATAAATTATTGTTAGCTCAGGAAAATAAGTTTTTATTTATATATTTTATTTTATTATTTATATCATTTTAATATGTTTATTTTATTTTCATTTTCAAATTTGGTATCTTATTTTTACAGAAATGGGAGCATCCAAATTTAATTTTATAAGGGCAAATTATTAAACTAAATATATATATTTATAATATTAAATAAAATTAAATTTTATAAACCTATTTATAAGTTTGACAGAACTCATCTAAATTAGATAAAGTAAAATTTTGATTATTATTTAATAGATATTAGTTAAACAGAGTTATTATTCTTATTAATTAATATAGTAAACTTAATGATATATTTTTTATTACAAATACTCTAAAAGAGGTTTTACAATTACAAATAAGAGATTCATAATAATAATTATGAAACAAATGAAAAATGACTATAAATGTATTAATAAGTCATTTAAATTAATAATCTTTTGAATTTATTTACTGTGATATTGTGTGTGTGTGTGTATATATATATTAGTTTGAATTATAATCTTTTTGTCAAGGTATGAAATTTTATCACGGGATATGGAATGGGAATATTAGTTATTAATTTTTTAAAATGATAAAAGTTCATTCTTATTTTTTATTATTATTTTATTTATCTTGTTATATTACATTTATTGAGTTATTAATCTGATCTCTATTTAATCATTATTATATTACATTCATATTTATAGATAACAAACTAATCATTAATAGCTACCTAATATTTATTTTTATAGATATGTGTTAATATTATAAACATTTTAGAAATACATTTTATTAGTCATTCAAAGGCATAGTAGTAAATGACTTGATTAAATCCATCCCTGAAGAGAGCCAATTGCAAATTCTCCATGAGTTTGAATATCGTGGCATAATGGTAATTGAAAGAGGGATGAGAGATGGATGAACTAGTCTAAATTACATCTAAATTTATCTAATAATTATTGAGTTAGCATAGTGAAGATAGATGTAATCATGGACTTAGAATTTCATTGCTTTATCTCCAGCATCCTACCCGAAGACCCTAAGTTCGACTGTAGTAAGATGCGCACTCTCTTTCTTGTGAAAACTGATGTCCTGTTACAATATATATAACAGAACTTAGTTTAAACTTAGAAATCCTGGTTTTAGACTTATTTATCATATCATTTATATTATTCAAAGAGAAAAAAGATACCCTACCCAAACCATTATAAAGTTTATTAATTAATTTAGCTTGTTGATTAGATATAAAAGGAATAGCAATCCATTTATCACTTTTTAATTTATTTAATATTTGATTGAATTATTATATGATTTTTTAATTTATTTAATATTTGATTGAATTATTATATGATTTAAAAATACAGACATTTTAATGGTTATAGTTTTATATATATATAATATGTTAATTCTAATATTTTCACAGATAAATGATGATTTCATATTTTATTATTTTCATATATATATATACACACATGTAAACATAGCAGTCCTAATTGGATAAATATTTGAAGTAGAAGGTTTTAAAGTAAAAGATTTTGAAGCATATAATTATTTTTGGTTTAATTAACCCATGGAACTATTGAAGTATGGATTTTGGGAAGGATGATTAATAAATTTTGCAAAAGACCTATTCTTTGTATTTTTTTTTCTGGCCTAATTGCAGGCAGAATTGGAATGGCATAATGAAAAGGGATCCATATTTATTTGTTTGTTGGTTCTGTCTTTACTTATCTGGAATCTTGATAATCTATTGCCAAGTGCATTAAGATGTTCAAATCTTTTTTTACTGACTCTTGACTATTTATATTGATAAAATTTAATAATAATCATATAGTTAGTTGTATTTTTTGGGGAGATTCTGTGATATTTGAGCATCCAAGTGGCACTATTAATTTGATCAAAATTCTATATACATATATTTACTTTACTAATATTGATCCAGGAATCATTAGTCAGAATGTGTTACTCTAGCACTATGTAGGAATTATTTGCATAGGAAGGCATTGCTACTTTAGTAAGGTGTAATTGTAATTTTCATACAAAATAGTTGATTTATGGCACATTTAGTGACTTATTTATATTGAATATGAAAATATTTTTTTTTGTGTTATGATTATTGTATTTTTGTCACATATTTATTATTTTGCCTGCTAATTTCTAAATTTAATATCAAATACGGTAAAAAAAAAGTCATTTATGAAATTATTATAAGAGTTTTAGGAGTTTTCTGAAATGTTTAATAAATAAATTAAAAATTAAATTAAGAGAGATTATTTTTATGAGTTTAGTAACATCAAAGGATTTTTTATTTATTTATAAGAATTTTACTAATCTGTTAAAGAGATATTTATATTGAAGATTTTACATTTTATACAAATTTTAAATGTTAAATATTTTTGTGAATGTAATTTTTTTAAAAAGCAACTGTTTAATTCAATTTTTAAATTTATTCTAAATTATTTGTTGTAATTTGTGTTTTAGGTATTACTAGTGGAGTTTTGGCTTTAATCATTATTTTAGTAATTATTTTTTTAAGAAATCGGATACGAATTGCTATTGCTCTTATTAGAGAAAGTAGCAGGTAAGATCATTTTAAATATATATATATATATTGTAACTATCTCTATATGAATAATAAAAATATGTACATGAAAATAATGTTAAAATAAAAATATTACTATCTTAAAATCAACTATGCTAGCATGAATCGATAAATCTAAGGAAGCTCACAAAGTGTTCATGAAGATAATAACTTCTCATGATCACCATTTCTTATGCTTGCTCTTAACTATTATTAAAAGAGGCAAAACTCTCTATATGTATTTGCCACTCAGTGCAAGCCAGAGTAATCAATGGATACCAGAAGGCTTGTTTATAAAATCCCCATCTAGTGCCTACTCATCCAATATTCCCAGACTAGTTTCTGGCTTATGACCTTCGTCAGTGAGGAGCCTTGGATCTGAGAGCGCTGCATCTAGATCTTAGGATCTAATGCAACTTTCCAGAAGCCACCTTTTATCTCTACTTAACTACAAGACTTAAATTGAAAACATCATAATATCTTCAATCCAAGTTCATCTGGCATCTATCGATTACTCTGGCTTGCACTGAGTGGCAATACGTATAGAGAGTTTTGCCTATTTTAATAAAAGACAACTTCCAGTATCAACATCGATTAAACTAACTTTAAAATCCATAAGCAAAATATTAGTAGATAAATCTAGTTTGCAAAACCAATAAATAGTTGATAATCAGCTCTATGAAATGAATACAGAATTCAAATTATGAATTAAGTGATAAATGGATTAGGATATAGACAACTAATTAAATAGTAATTAAATAGTGTAAAATGAACGAGCTTAAGAGTGAGGAGAAGAGAAAGAAAATGTTGTTAGGGTGATGTATGGTTAAGATGGTGATAGAATAAGAGCTAATAAAGGATGAATCAATTATGATAATGAGTTAAGATGAAATGAGGATAAAAAAAATAAAAGAACGAAAGATCCAGATGAAATATGAGAACAATGTTGATGATGAAGAATAAGATCCTGATCTATAAAACTAATATTGTGTTAAATGATAGTAAGATAAAATTAAGACAAAGTATGGATTCTAAGCTTGGCTAAATCAGAATATTTAATCACAAAGTTAAATTAAACTATAAGTTTTAAAAACTAGAAAAGAAATTTACATCTTAAAATTATACAAACTCAATTAAACGATAAAATTAAACATGAGAGATCAAGGCAAAGCATAATAAATAACTTCAGATATAAAAAATTACCATAAATTCAAAATTACGACTGTGAATTAGTAATTTACTTTTCTCAGGATATGAAGGATTTACGTAAATGTTTAGTTAGCTAAGCTAGCTGTCTGACAATTTGTTTTCTTCACCTGAAATTTGTCTTTATGTGAATGCGCATAATTATTTCTATTTTGCTCTTCTCATTTGGGCTTTCATGTTCAACGTTATACGAATTAAGGTTGGCTGGTTTATTTTATCTCCAGGCAATAATAATATTCTTATTCATCAAGCACTCATCAGCAATTACTTAGTCTTTTGCATGTGACGGCAAATCAATTCTTTTAAATTTCTATTAAAAAAGGGGTTTGGAAAAAAATATCAGTATTTTAAATTAATCTTTATACTTGTTTGTGCAACACTATTTTCAGATTGATTTCCTGGGATCCGACTCAAAAAAATATTATTGTACAATTTTGTTAAGGTAGTAATAAATTACTGTAAAGTTCATTCAAGCTCACTCACACAAATATGCTGTTAACTGTTTAAATGTTAAAGTGGGCCGAGGTAGCAAATCTATATTTCATACCGCAAAAATAGTATTTACATCTTGAGATTCCATTAAGTTTACTGAATGAGTTGATAATATATTATTTGTGGAATAGCGGAGAACAAAGCCTCCCTTTTATTAATATCTTTATTAAAGTATCTTGTCTTAGTATGAAAATAAACATTAGTCCGTTTTATTTATTATTTGTTAACATGATATTTTGATGTTAATCTATTTGATAAATTTCCAATGATCCAAGTATCGCATATAGTCTTTCACACATGACCTGAGTTATGTGTCATTACTTGAGTTAGGTAATGAATTAATTATAGTCGATTGTTTCTCCCTGATGCTAGCAGGATGGGCAGAAAAATTGGATCTATGCACATCTTGGACATGGTGTCGATTCGTTGTTAGATTTAAAAGATAGACGAAGAGGGCAGAGTCCATAGTATTTTTGATTTTTAGATCTCACGTTTAATTGGTCTCGAGGTACATTCGTTTATATTTTGAACTGGGTTAAATCAGCATACACATTCGACTGGCACAATATTAAAAATTGTCAGGCCGTCACGCACGTTTCCCTACGATTTTGAACTGCACACAATCTGAAAAGGTTAGGGTTTTCAGCAGAGTTCTGCCTAGTTCACGCGCAAATGCATGTTTACGTGTGAATCCTTGCGAGAACAGTAAAATGTCCGCGGCAAGTGTTCAAAATTGGTTGAGGGGGAGTGAAATACCAGCCACAGAAGTTGACGCTGTTGTGTTTTTCCAGAAAGAGAATATTCTACCAGATACGAAGCTATGCGTTTGTGGGAGGAGCGTGGTTTTAGTCAGCTACAGGATCTGGGGAATTCTGTTGCCACTCCTACAAGTGTACCTGGGGTCTGCGTAGGATGGCTCCAAAATCCCGTTACTTATAGTTTTGAGGCTCATCTCCTATTGGTGTCAAGCAAACCATAACTCCCAGCCCCCCCTAAAAAAAATGTTTTTTAAAAACAAACTGTTTAAGGCTTTTTGAAAAAGGCAAAAAATAAAGGAAGAACTTTTCGCTATCATATAAAAGTTTCGGTAGCATAAATATTAAAAAAAAAAACTCATAATAAGAAAATAAAAGACGATAATTAAAAATCAAATCAACCCTCTTCACCCTCTAAAAACCAATTGCTGGTTTATTAAAAATGAATAGATTAATAAGGCTTTCCAAAAAAAAAAAGGAGCTCAAAATCAATAAAAAGTCAATAAGGAAAAAAATCGATAATTTAAAAGCAAACCAACCCCCTTCCAATAATTCATATATTTTGTTAATCTATTTCTTTATATATATTCTATATTCGAACACATTTAAAATTAATATGCGAAGTTTCCAGTACATCGGCTTTAGATACTAAAAGACGAGAATTAAAATTCAAACCAACCCCCCTCCACCCTTTAAAAACCAACTGTTGCTTTATTAAAACTAAATTGTTTAAGCTTTAAAAAAGAAGCTCAAAATCCCCCCAAAAAAGTCAATAAAGTTAAAAGCAAAAAAAATTTTTTTTAATGTAGTATTATATAAAGAAACCGATAATTCAAAATTAAAAAAAAAAAAGCTCAAAATCAAAAAGAAGTCGTAATTTAAAAGCAAACCCCTCCCCCCCACACCATATAAAAACAAAGTTTGTTTATTAAAAATGAAAAAAAAAAAAAAACATACGAGTTTTATGTATAGAAAGTGAAAAAAAATATTTTTTTACCGTAGTATTCTGTAAAGAAACTAATGACCTGTGAATCGGTATATTGATGTGCATTGGGCGAAAAGCAGCACCATCAAACGGTGGGGTTTAATATACATACTATTACCATAATATATGTAAATTTTAATGTCCTTTAAAGTAGATTTTATTTTTTAAAATTTAAATTCAGAAAGTTTTGTTCTAATTACTTTTAATCGGGTACCTATTACATTTGGTATAAAGGCAAAAAGTATTTTATATTTATTTTACAAACGAACGCCCAGAATATTTTTTTCTTTCTACTTGCCATTCCAAACAAATCATCCTTAATCTTTAAATGCACATAATGATTAGAATAATTAAAATTGTAGTAATATATAGAATAAAATTTTATGCTTACGATTTCTTGTCTGGTTTTAAATCTGAAGTCCCTTTGAACGAAGTATTTGTTTTCCAAAATGGTTTCCATTTTTTTTAATGTGAAATCCTGGTGATTGTCAATTGATGAAATAATAGGTCGAATGCATGCAAGTCAAGTAGATTCTCTACTCCATTATTTATGCGGTTGGTGTTAAATTCTGTTATAGTTTAGATGTTGTAATCTTTTCTCTTCTTCTTTGAATCCCCCCTCTACTATCTATGTTAGCTTATTTATACCTTTATCAAAGAGCATTGTTATATCAAAAAATAGATCAATTAAAGTATGGTAGGTGCATACAATTAATACTTCTCCATCTATATTCATTAATGATAACTAATCAAGCTGTTCAAAATTATTTTAAATCACAGTAAAAATGTGCTTAAGGATCAATTACAAAGATTAATTTAGAATAGTTATAATTTAAAATCTTTTTGATTATTATTTAATAATAATACAATATCAAATATTTCTATACATTTAAATTAATAACACTAATAAATTGTTATTTTGATATTATTGAAAATTAGTCCATCTGACAGACTGCATATAAAATCTCGTACACATCCTGGCACATTGCCTAGTATATTTTGAACAGTCTAAGTCTTTATCACTCTCAGGAGATTTATTGCTAAAATTTATTTAATTTTAAAATAAAATTTGGCAACTATGATAACATACCACTAACATAATACACTGATTTAATATATTTCAATTATTTGTCAATTAAAATATAAAATTTTACACATTTCACCACATAAATAAGACTTGACAAACATCAAGCTCAACCATAAGATTACAATATATACATACTGTGAGATAGTGTGAAGTACTGTATATCTGAGGGTATTATTTACAATACCAGCTGTGTCACATCATTACTAAATTGAAAAAATATTAACACAAATTAAGCTTAACAAGAGGTTATTAATTCATAATAAATATATAAATCAGATGAAAACTAAATATTAATCTTCTGAGAGAAAAATTATATCTATTTGTAGAATTGTATATGTTTGGTATGTGTATAATAATTCTATACATGCAGACTTTCCAATAGTTCATTTCTGTGGTATCTTAGCAGAGCATCTTGTTTGTTCCCACATTTAACTAGATTATCTGCAATTTTTATATCAGACCACTTCTCCATAATCTAAATAAATCAGCATGCATTTAATAATGTTCAATGCATGCTTACAATATGTAAATTTTCCATATTGTACTTGGTAAAGTATAATTTATTCATGTGTTGTGGTGGTAATTACAATAAATAAAATATCTTTATTTATAATCAAACTAAATATAAATATACATGTATGCTCATATTCACACTCACTGCATTATATTATTACAAACAATCCAACTCTTCATTTGAAAATTGTCTGTTAAGTCACAGAAACTAATCTTGTAAATATTTTTAGGCTCTGACAAAGTCAGGTAGATCTTGCTAGAGATAAATAACTTACTTATTTCTTGGTAGTAGTTTTTCCTTCTTCTAGTTGGATTGTTTTAAAACTAGCGGATTTAGTACTAGTATAATTTCTGATTCATTTGATTAGTTGTTTCAGCTAAGTCAACATCATTAATGTTTTTATTTGACATCTGTAGCGGCTCTTATGAGGGTCTGCATGCTCATCCTCTTTTATTAAAATATTCTCTTCCTTATGCATAGGATATGTACTGATGCCTATTACTTCTAGTGATTTAATCTGATAAACTCTGAAGTGGTTATTAATATGATTCTCATTTAACTTTCATTAGACATCTGAACTACTCAATTGTTTTGATATAATCTTCATAATCACTGGGAAATCTTTTTTTTTTTTTTTTCAGAAATATCGCATATTCATACAGTGTTGTCAACTTTGAAATTTTCCTAGTCTAAATAGTTTTTGTTTTGATATGTTCCTGGAAGGCACTAACCCTGTTAGATGTGTACTAAACTTCTGATGCATTAACAATTCGGCATGCATTTTTTTATTAAACTTGCAAGGGTGAAATGATGATAAAACAAAGCATTTGTTAAAGTTTTGCCAATATCTTTGAGGTTTTATTAACATGGTGTTTAAATGTTGTGCTGCCTGTTCAACTAGGCTGTTAAACTCAGAGTGGTGTGATTGTATTAATATATGACATACCACCATAGTAGCCCAGAAGTCTTTGAATAACATGGAGGTGATCAGAAACTATAATTTCAAGATATCCATAGCATGAGAATATTTTACTGAAAGCTTTCACGGTATTGTTCACGCTAGTGCTTTTAACAATTTTATATTCTGCCACTTAGAGTATGAATCTGTAACTATCAAATAAATATAATCATTGAATGGACCAGTGTGGTCAAATGGAGTCTCTATTCAGTTTGAGTTGCTTTAATCTGTGATTCTATTTTTTTCAGGGCAATAGTAGATTGGAAGCTTCTACTATGTTTAACTCTCCACCATACATAATTTTATAGTAACTCTCATTCTCACTATTCCCAGGTATCCTTTATGAAGTAAAGCTAATGCTTGCTTTCTACTCACAGTTAATATAAATACATGATCTTTCATTAGAATGCAATTATTATATGTTGATAGGCTCTTGCATGTACTCCAAATGGAATTTATCATATGATTAAGTTGCTTGTTAGGCCAACATGCCTAATCCATCTCTGTAAGGTTTTATAGCCAGCATCTCTTTTAGTCCATTTAATGACTAGCACATTGTTTTCTGTAGAGTCTATATAGTTAACCTTCACTATTTTACATTCAGACTCAAAACTTATCTGGTAATCTTGTCAGTGTGTCCACATGGCAAATTGTTTTACTAGGTTTATATATCAGCTCAAAATCCTATGTGGCTAATATCATTCTTTGGCTGGAATTTTCTGGAGTTTTTTTTTCACATTTCCAATAATACTTATTAGTAAATGGTGATCTGTATAAATTTTTAACTCATATCCATAAGCATACTGGTAGAATTTTTTCATGGCATATGCTATCATCAAAGTTGTTTTATCAAGCTGACTGCAGTTTTTCTCCAAAGCAGTCAACATTTTGGAGGGATAAGCTATAGGTCGTTTGCCTCCATTACTGCACTTATGCTATATTTCAAGGCATAAGTTATAACAATGACTTCCTGGTTATTCTGATAGTGGATGAGTAATTGGTGGTAATTCAAACAGATCCTGGACTCTGTGAAAAGCATTTTTATGCTCTGCATTCCATCTTTAAGCTGTTCATTCCTTAATAGCTGATATAATGACATAATAACATGCACTTTCCTTTTCAGAAAACACTCAAAGAAATTGAGCAGGCCTAGGAACTCTGCCACTTGCTTTATCTGGATTGGGATACTTTTCCCTTAGCATTAACTATATGTCCTAGAAATTTAATTTCAGTGATGGACCAAATACCATTAGGAACATTTAATTTCACATCAATTTTATCCAGCTTTGCACAGACTTTAAATATGCATGCTGATAATTCACTTTCTGTCTCTGCAATTATTAAAATGTCTTCAAGGTAAGGAATAACCTTTTCCATACTGCCCATTTCCTCCTGAAACAGATTTGGTGAAATTGTGATTTCATAAGGTAATTTATTGCACTTGAATAACCTTAGGTAGGTGCATATAGTCTGTAATTCAGGTGCTCTACTTGTAACAGGAATTTGATAGAATGCGGGCTTAAAATTGATCTTAGAAAAAAAAAATTTCTTCTGTAATGATACTATTATCTCCTGTACACTCAGAACCAGATAAGCTTCATTATTAATATACTTATTTATAGATAGACAAATTCCATATTTCTCCATTCTTTTTTTATTTCATAAATAATTTCATATAAATAAAGATATAATAAAAGACAAATAACCCCAAGATACATTTCATGCTGAACCAGCCCTCATCATTTGGGCCAGACCATCATCTCTCATATACATTTTTATTACATGAAGAGTATTTATGTAAAGCAAATTGTCTCATTTTTATTTTCAAGCATCAATTTACTCCTCTCCCAACTTTTACGTTATCAACTTTTTGATAAACACGTAATGATTATTAATGTACTTATTGAGTGTTGTGTGATAATCTCTGCATAGGCAGATAGTCTATCAGCTTGTGAATTGTTTCTTCCCTTTTGATTTTAACCAAAGGACATTACATGGTCTATAAGTAATTGGCAGTGCCTCTTTTACTAATTCTATATTAGTTGGCCATTTTTTTAACTGTTACTGATCCTGACTTAAATAATTACCCAGTTTAACCCAGACCTTTGGCTATAGCTGTATTTATTATGTCTAATCCGAATTCTTAACAGTTTGAATCAGTTTCTTCCTAGAATGAGTAAGGTCATGCTTCTTGATATAAAGAGGTAACTGTCTTGCTCTAGACTTTAGCTTGACATATACCATTACTTTTCCATGTATTTCTATTATATTATCATTTTTGTAAATGGCTATCACATTAGTTTTTTCAAGTGTAACACTTCTTTTACACTTCCCATCTATTTTGCTCCAATTCTGCTGTGAGTTTAAGGACAACTCCATGCCACTATTGATTTCTATTTTAATTTTTTGTTCATACATTATGTACATCAAACACAATATGATCGCTTTGTTTATTTTTTTAACATCAGTTTTTTTCTTAGTATCTCCTCCCCGTGATTTAGAATTCATGCATAAAACAATTTTACTATTGTTATCCTTTCTGCAACAATCATGTGATAAGTGTCCAGTTTTGATATGTGTGTGACATGTTGCACATTTCAATTTACAGTTTTTTTTTAGATGACCATTTTGTCCACAACTGTAACATATAAATGCATTCGTTGGTCTTCAAAAAGTTTATAGTTTCAACTTCCATTTTATTTATAATCATTGGAAATTTTGACATTTCTTTAAAGTGTTGAAACTCTGCAGCATTTTCCATAACTGCCTGATGAACTATATGATACTTAATTGCTTGCTTATATGTTAATGTAACTCATTCAAAAGAACTCGTCTTAGTTTATTGTTAGTTATTCCCCATAAAGCATTGATCAAGGAACATGACATAAAACTCAGTGTTAAAGTTGCACTTTTTACCTAATGTTCACAATACAACTCAGTGTTAAAGTTGCACTCTTTACCTAATGTTCACAATACTGTATTGTAATCTTGGTGTTTCTCATGTGTTGCTTGTCTTCTATTTCTAAATCTCAAACATGCCATCAATTTTGACATAGTGGGTTGAAAAATATATGCTCAATTTCTTTTTTTAATTTTAGAAATGCTATTTCTTTGGTAAGTTTAGATTCACTAAGGCGATTGCCACTTGCAATACCTTTGTACCTACAAGCCACATAAACATTGCTATTTTTAACTGGTCATCTTTTATGCTATTTTTCAGCATATATCTCTTTGTGTGTTCTAAAAATAAAAGTAGCAACCCATGGCCTTGTTGATATCAAATTTACTTACAACATTGTTCTTTAAAACTATTGTATATAGAAGTTCAACTATTTTCCATTCATAGCTAATGTACTTCTTTATCACTTATCAACTACTTCAAAGTATTATTGTTTCTACAGGTTCTTCTGTCAACTGCTGCAATCTGCTGTGTACGGGAGGGGGGGGGGCTAACAATACCATTTTGGTCACATCCAAATAAAATGAGAAAATGTTAATACAAATAAAACTTAACAAGAGTTATAACAAACAACAAATTTATAAAGAGATGAAAACTAAACGTTAATCTTTTGAGAGAAGATTATGTCTATTTGTAGAATTATCTATATTTGCTGTGTGCTTTACAACAGTTCATTTCTGTGTTATCTTAACAGAGGATTTTATTCATGCATACACTTAACTAGCATATCTGCAGTTTTCATATCAGTCCCACTTCTGTATAATCTAAATAAATTAGCATACATTTAATAAAGTTCAAAGCATGCTGATAATATGTAAATTTTCTAAAGTGTACTTGGTGGAGGATAATTTATTGATGTGTTGTGCGATGGTAATTACAATAAATAAAATATCTTTATTTACAGAAAACTAAATATACGTCTATACTGGATATCCACACACCACATTATTCTATTACAAACAGCCCATGAAGGACCATCTATATATTAAATTGCAAACAATTAATACTATTAATCAATGTAAACATTCATTGAATCAAAAAGCAATAATAAAGCTTGTAGACCCATGTTTTGGTAATTAACTTTATCCCATTAACTATGCTAAAAGCATCTGCAATCCATTTGCAATTAATAATTTTTATGTAACTTACAAATTTTATTTATTTTAGGATGTGACAGTTAATAAAAATCATACATTCACTAAATGTATTCTATACAAGTAGTAAATGTCTAAAATACAAGAGGAATATTTATTTCTATTTTAACATTCTTACTATAATTAGTAATAATTTTAAATGATACCTGAGTAACATAGTATGTAATGGGATCAAATGTATCTGCAATAAATTATGAAGCTTTTTAGAATTAACACTTTTATCAGTACATTTAACTATTGAATCATAAAATATTGACTAAATTCCTAGGACCTAAATTTTTGTAATAAACATCATCTCTTTGGTAGTGCTAATTGACCACTATGTAGCTAACAGCATCCATCAATTTTTATACATAAGACATCTTACTAATCTAAGGTGCTAATTGAGGTGCAAATTGAAGATGTAAGAGATTACTATTTTGTGTATGAAAAAAATCAAAAAAGTAATGGGATAAAAATACAAAAGTTATTGTCTAATGATAATGCTGTATTGGAAGGATGTAATAAATCAGATGAAAGAAGATTATGAATTAGAGTGGAGAAATGAGAGAAGTAAAAGATTTGATAAGTTTTTATAGAAAAATAATAGAGTAATAATAATTTATATTATTAAAAATCAAATAAAATAGTACATGAATAGCATTTTGTGATAGTACATTTTACTTGTATTGCATATTAATTTGAAATAGAATTCAGAACAGGGTTTAGAATAAATATGTACATGATGATGAGAACTTAATTTCGCATCACAGTTTTGTAATGTAGAAAGCAAAATGCTAAATTCTGACCAAAAGGAAGTAAGCCAAATAAAACAAGCTAAATAATAATATATATATTCAATTAAAAATGGAAAATATTCAAAAAAAAGTTTCTAAGATAAAAGAGGGTAAAAAAAACTTTTAGTTAACAGTGAATTGATTAATAAAATGGTAGAGTTAAAAAGATAAAAAAATATAAATGCTAAAGAAATAAAAATATATATATAGAATACATAATTAGCAAATGAGACATGTAGAAGATAATAATTAAATAAAGTTTTTAAGAATGTAATGAGATAAATTATAAAACAAAAGGTTAATTTAATTTTATAAATAATAGATAACATGGTTTGTATGGTAAAAGAAAGGTTGCAAAAATAATGCAGTAATGTTTTTACACTTAAATATTACATATTATTTTCATATTAATAGGAAAAAAAGTGAGTTAAAAATGAAATAAAAAGCATAACTGAACTGAAATTGGGATTTTATTATTGAAAGTAATAGGAAAAAAGTTAGAGATATAATTAATATTTGTAATGTATTTTGTGACCTAAAAATGTAGCTAGTAGATTTCTTTGAACAGTTATGATTTCTTTAGAGAAATAACTTAATGCAGCGAATTGTTAATTTGTTTTCCAATAATAAGTGTAATAGACAAATTTATAAAGTTAGTTTAGGGGAGGGGGTTTGGAAGAGCAATTTAAATTTAGAATGGATAAAAGCTCAATAGATGCTATTGGAGTGATGAGGACTACTATGAAAAGATATATAGAAAAAATAAGGTTTATATTTGCATTTAGAGTAGTAATCTCAGGTATCACTCTAATCTTCAGCCTTCTATGCAAATGTGGGTTATCTATAGAGACAAACTTGTGGTACCAATTATTTTCCCAGATTATTTCTGGCTATTACCCTTTATCAGTAAGAAGCATTGAATTGCACGTTTCCAGTCTGCCAGTTACTTTTTATACTAATGCTAAAAATACCTACAATTAGCATATAATTGATGTCGGTAAAATATATAGTTATTAATACAGTGTCTGAACAAATTAAATTGAGTTTAAAACTTAAAGGTTTTAAAACTTGCAAATCATTATCTTAAATAATATGAAAAAAGTAAGTAAGGCTGCTGGATATTTGCAATCCATTACTTCATACTGACAAAGATACAATAACTAGAATCTAGTCTGGAGATTTTGATGGCTGTCTTACATAAATGATAAAGTGATAGTGAATTACTTCTTTTAATTCAAATGTTAAAACTTGGAGAGTCATGTACAGCTCTATTTAGTTTAAGGTTTATATTTGCTAGAATAAATTAAATTTGGATATTTTGAAGAAGAAAGATGTAGAATAGAAGATGAGGAAGCTATTAGAGGAAATTTGGCCATTTGCTAAAAAAATATTTGCATGACTGAAAAGTTTTTTTACAGGATATAAGAATTAGTGAAAAATGTTGTTTATCTCGTTTTATTTAATATTTATTTTGATGAATTGCTAACAAACATTTTCATAAACAAAGGAATTAGCAAAACTCTTTATGTGTACATATATACATATACTACATTTCAACTCCTGCAGTCTTATTCAGAGCCAATTTACTTTAATCTCTGACTCTGAAGACTGCAGGACAGTCAAAATGTAGGTGTATGTATATATGTACAAATAAAGTGTTTTGCTAAAAAGTGTTCAAAGTGGTTTGGATAAATTATTTTTATATAGAATATTACAACAAAATAAAGAATAGTGTGATTTTTGGCAATATTTCAAAGAAATTAGCATTTAGGTTTATAGATTCAGTTTTTCTGATATTACAGCAGAACTTGCTTATGCTGAAAATGAGTTTAGCACAGTGTTAAGTAGGATCGATGAAATTTATAGAAACTTTGAGATGTAATTAAATTCTTCTAAATATAAAGCAATGAATATAGATGGTAATTAAAAAATAAATGATAGTTGATTAGGAAATTGCAAGGAGATTAATGATTTTAATTGTCTAGAATATTGCTTAACCGATAATAGAAGTAAGACATTAGGATAAGAATTTCTAATTCAAAATGTAGATTATTTTATACTCCATTAAAATAAGAATTAAAAAATGACATATTATATATTTTGTTTGGATTGTAACTTTATTTTGAGCAGTCTCAAACTTTTAAAATAACTAGAAAGAGTTACAATTTTTGAAATGTGGATTGTGTGGTGATGGTGGTGGTAGTAGGGGTGGGGGCTGAAAAAGATAGGTTACATCGGACTGCAAAAAAAATTTGCTATTAATTGAAAGTAAACCTTTGATTCATCTCTGGGTCCTTAAAGAAACAAAGGAGAGAAAATTTATAATGACCAATCTATATGTTCTTGCTATTATAACTTATCTTATAATTATTTACAAGATAAAATAATGTTAATGGATTGTTCATTAACATCCATGTTCATTGACTTTCTTTGGCTTTAAGATCAAGAAATTATCTTGGTCTCTCTTTTTGATAATTTTTAACTGAGATATTATATGACTTATCTGAATAGAGAATGAATGAATCCACGTGTTAATGCTAATTTTCTTTTATATTAACAATCTTATTAGAGCAAAATAAGTCTTTGGTTCTCATTTCTTGAAATCATAGAGTTATCAACCAAGACAACTGTTAGCATTCAAAAGCAGAATCTTCTAAAAATTCTCTGCATATAGACCTATGCTAACCTAATCTTTTATTTAAGTAGCTATAATTAAAAGATTGCATGAAATGGAAGATTTTTCTAATATTAAATGAGACATTATTGCACTTTGTGAAATTAGAAGAAAAGCATTAGGTAATTTATTTTGAAAAGTGGTTATGTAAACACTAATGGAATTTATTATAAATAAAAAATGGAAAAACAATATTTTGGAAATTGATGATATATTGGGCAGAATTGAAAGTTTAATTATCTTAACAGATGATACCAAATGGAAATATACAGGGGGTACCGAAAAGTAACAGGAATTTTATAATAAAATTATTTATTTTTAAGTGTTATAAATTTAATCTTTCAAATTATTATCCATTTGATGCAATACACCAGTTTAAATGCATATTTTATTTTCAAATTAGTTTGGAAACACTTGCAAACTGATACCTTTTAACATCTGTGATGTTTTTTTTTTTTACCATTCTAAGTTTGCAAAAAAAAAAAAAAGAAAATTAAGACATTTTTTCATTCAAGAGATTTAAAAAAAATCTCATGAAGTGAGATCAAGTGAATATAAACTGATAGGGAAGCTGAATGTTGCTGAATTTAATGAAAAAGTGTTTCACACTCAAAGTTTTGAGAGATTGACACTTTGTCAGGGTGAAGCTTGCACTCTTTTCTTTGCCTAAAACAGGACATTTACTTCTGTTACATCACATAAATGTTTTAGAACTTGCAGATAAAATGCCTGACCATTACAAACAAACTAAATCTGAGAGAAAAATACTGTTTGTGTCAAAAAAAAAATCAGCATTGGTTTGATTTTGGACTTCATTTGCCATGCTTTTTAGGGATGTTGTGAATTCAACATTTCAATTAAACCACTCACAAAACAGTGTTTTATGAGATTAGTTTATTTGTAATTCAAGCAATGTCCATAATTATGAAAAAGAGATAATGATTGTATAAAGAAATGTAACTGAAAAATGAGAAGGAAAACTATAGAAAAGAACAAAAGTCTCAAAGATATAAAATGCCAACTTGATATTGTCAGGGGGAAATTAGGAATTTTTATTTAAAAGAGGGATAATGTCACGAAATAGTAATACAAAAACAAAGGAACCGCTTCAATTACAAAAACATCTTTTGAAACTAAGTATTTTAAAGGAAGAGATGATATTTACAATTAAATCTAAGAAAAATGGAAAAGCTATAGGAAGCCATAGACTTGTCATAGATATTTTAAAAGAAGCAGTCAAAGAATTAAAGAAAATTTTGGCAAAGCTATACACCATAATTTAAATGATAAAAACATAACAACAGAAGAATGCAATAGTGGTATTGATAACTAAGAAAGATGAAAAGAAAGATATTAGAAATCACAGACTTATCAGTCTTCTATGAATTCTATACAAAATCTTTACCAAGATCTTTAGAATTAATCTACAGAAAATTTTAGGCTCAAAGTAACCAAGAGAGCAAGAAGAATTTAATTAGAGTGGTTTTATACAGAAGTTCACCTTTGAGTATCAAGAAAGTTATAGAAAGAAGAATAAAAATGGGTTGTTATTTTGCATTGAATTTGTAGATTACTTATTTTTATTAGCATTTCCATGATGGAAGTGTTGAATAAGATATAGCGTTAGACATTGGCAAATTCTTAATAATATTTATAAAAATATAACATCAGTGACTCAGCTATGTAATAACATTAAGAAGATCATCATTAAAAACTTTTAAAACAGCATTTTATAATGTATTGGGTGGATTAAAATAAGAAGCAAAAGGATTAAAAATAAATGAAGATTATTTATCTTAAATTTTGTAAATGATGTCATTATTTTTTGTAAACAATACTTCAGAACTTCAGAAATATTACAAGAGTTATCACATGAAAAACTGAAAATAAGACTAAAGATAATTGCTAAAAAGATTCAAGTAGTGCTTATTAGCTCTTGGGAGGGAAAAAAGATTAATAATAATGAATTAAAATAAGTTAACGAATTCAAATACAATAATCAGATTATTGATACAGATGAAAATTATAATGAATGAAATTAATCTCACAAGAATTAAACTTGGATGGAGCACTTTGATTAATGTAATTTATCGTTAAAAAAATATACTTATGTTTTTGAAGACAAATTTTTTTACTAAATGTGATGTTTTACTGATGTTTATTTATAGGTCTGAGAAGACATTTAATTAAAAAGCAAGACAGACTTCAGATTAGTATAGAAAAGTATGGTTATATATGTACACAAAGCTCAGGTTGCAATTAGGCAGGAGCAAAAGATATGGGTTTAGATGAGTGTATTTATGTAGAATGCATTTGAGATTGGATGTACTTTTACAGAAAGTAAACTAAAATGATAATATATTTGTTTTATCCCTCTAAGAACAATAATAAATAATTATTGTTTAAAACATAATATGTATAACTATTGCAATGATTAAATACCTTAAGGTATTTTCATGGATTTACCAAAATAATCTTAATGGGTTCTTATGTGCACAAACTATATTGCCATGTACAATGTATATAGACTGACTGTAAGATAAACGAGTGTGTTTATTCAAATATGACTAGCAATTAACTCTTTTATTCCCAAATTAAAGGTAAGGTCAAATCAATTAATTTTCTCAGGATCCTTAGTTAAATTTAATTAAATTATTTTATTTAATGAAATATAAAATAAAAAATGATAATTAACTTATCCCAGGTATGATTAAGGTATTAAAGGGATTTTGTTGTACCTCACCATACCCTATTGAATCTTATATTATAACAAGAGATGGAAGTAATAAATGATGCCAATGGATTCAATAAAGCCATTTAACAAAGTGGAAGTATGACTCTTTTATTTTGATAATGTGCAAAAGATGATGATTTTCAGTAATGACAGTCAACTGTATTATAAATATAACAATTACTTTATTATTAATAACGATTATATATCACAAAACAAAATATTATTGAACAATACATGCACTTTTAATATCAAAAGTTCTTTGCAAAATAATTATAATTATTATTATTGGTTCTTTTTAAACAATCTAAGATTGAGTTATTGATATGTCTTGAAGTTCGCCGTGGAGGGTGGTCCAGAAGTTACACAATGGGTCGGATCAGGAGTATGAACACTGCGGGGATTATCCGGCCTTAATCGAGGCTCCCTATGTATCTTAGTGCTGTACTGCGCTATGATATCAAATCTCCCGAAGTTGTTGCCTTCTCCGTTGGCTCTTATATGCCTTCCAGATTATATTCTCCGACGAGTAAATTATTCCTTCTTCCTGGCCATGGAACTTAAGTGTGACTGGCGATTTCTGGGAAGGGTTTTTTTTCTCTCTATATGGCTATTGTTCTCTAAAGTATTTTTTTTACCAATGAAATCTCTACATTCTGAGAGCAAAAGCTTATCTCCAATCAGAAAGGTCCACTTATAAATGTAAGTAAATTCTTATTAGATAAAAGTTATCAATTGTCCCAGGGATTTCTTGAATCTTTTAACCCGTATAATTTTAATCCATATATATATAGCACTCCTCCCCTTTACTTTAGAGAACCACGGTTCCCCCCCCTTTTTTTTTTTTACACAAGTAATCTTTAAGGTAGACAGGAGGCTTCCGCACTCTTTGAGGTTTATCTTTCCCTGGTTTAAGATTACTCTCATGTGTGGTTACTTCTTCAGCCATTTGGTCAGCTCCCTTTTCTTCTATAATTTCATGATTTAGTCCTGTGTAGGGGGGTGACTTGTTTGTTACTCGCTTCTTAATGTGGTTTGTGTGGCGATGGAATTGTGTGCCCGTTTCTGATTCTATGAGTACAATTTTGTTTGAAAGTATTTTCAAGATCACACCTGGTGTCCACTTTTTTTTTAGGGAATCTTTAACCCAAATGCTTTGACCCACCATAAATTCATTGCATTCCTCTGTCGTAGTTTCAATGGATTCATGTTGTGGGTGTAGTAGTGATAGTTTGGTTCTTAGTTTTCGGCCTAGTAACCTTTCAGCTGGTGAAATCCCAGTCGATGCTATGAGTGTGGAATGTTGGTAAAGCATTGCTAACTGAAGAACCTCATGGGTTTGTTGAGATTTTGATTTGTTAAGGGCTTGCTTTAACTGGTGTATGGCTTTTTCAGCCAGTCCATTTGACTCTGGGTGGTAGGGTGGAGTGTAAATGTGTTTGATACCCCATTCCCTTGTAAAATCTTTAAATTGGTCTGAGATAAAACCAGAACCATTATCTGTTACCAGGCTTTCTGGTATTCCATGGAAAGCAAAAATTTCTTTAAGAGTTGATATTGTTTCATTAGACCCTGTATTCCTAACTAGTCTATATTCTACCCAGTTAGAATATGCATCTATTATAACCAAGAATAGGTTTCCTCTGAAAGGCCCTGCATGGTCCATGTGGACCCACTCCCATGGTTTAGTTGCAGTTGGCCATGATGTATACGTTCGCGGTTTCCGATTTGCAGTTGACTGGCAGTTTGTACATGCCTTTACAGTGTTTTCGATGTCTTTATCTATACCTGGCCACCATACATAGGAACGTGCCAAAGCTTTGGCTCTTACAATTCCAGGATGTCCATCATGGATCAAACTTAGAACTGCTGGGCGACCTTGAACTGGTATGATTACTCGATCGCCTATCAGTATGCATTTTTTATTTATTGACAGTTGGTCTCGTGCTTTCCAGAATGCCACTGGGAGATTGTTGGGTCGTTTAATTGGCCAGCCATTACATATCCAATTCCATAATAGTCTGTACCCATCGTCTAATTTAGTCCATTTTGCTACTAAATCGCTATTCAACACATTTGATTCCCATGTATCTATGTAGTTTATAGAGACTTGTCCTATTGTTTTTTCATTATTATCTGGTATTCGGGACAGTGCGTCAGCATGTGTTATAAAGCTGCCTCTCCTGTATTCAAGGGAATAATCATATGCAGATAATATTTCAATCCAATGCAGCATGCATGGGCTTAAGTGATCGGGTAATTGTTTTGACCTCGAAAATATTCCCAGTAATGGTTTGTGGTCAGTGATTGCTGTAAAATGCCTTCCATATAGATATTGGTGGAACTTTTTTATCCCAAAAATGATTGCCAAGGCTTCTTTGTCTAGTTGACTATAGTTCCGTTCAGACCTTGATAATGTTCTTGAAGCATAAGCTATGGGTCGTTCACCTTCATCTGTGGGGTGGCTTATTACTGCTCCTACTCCATATTCTGATGTGTCAGTGGTTAATATTACCTGTTCATTGTTATTGTAGTTTATGAGTAGGTCATCTGATGTTAGCAAGCTTTTTGTCTTCTTGAATGTATCTTCATGTATTCTATCCCAGCTCCACTTCCGGTTTTTCTTTAATAACTTGTATAACTTACTGGCAATGTGGGCTTTTCCTTTAAGAAAACATTCAAAATATCCAATAAGGCCCAGGAAAGATTGTAATTCCTTGACATTCTGAGGTGTTTTAGCATTTTTAATAGCCCATATCTTTTCAGGCATTGGTTTTTTTACCATTATTGGATATTATATGTTGTAGAAATTTAATTTCTGGAGTATTCCAGATACATTTTTCTTCATTTAGTCTGGCTCCTGATTTTGCTAGCTTTTCACAAACTTCATGAACCTTGCTCTGGAGTTCTGTCTCTGAATTTGCCATTATTAATATATCATCGAAGTAAGGTATTACACCATTTATTCCTCGGAGTAGTTGGTCTTTGTTTGATTGGAAAATATTTGGTGCGGTAATTCCAAAAGGCAAACGGTTGTATTTAAATAGACCAAAAGGTGTAGTCAGTGTTAAGATTTCTGCTGACTTTCCTGTTACTGGTATTTGGTGAAATGCAGCATTAAGGTTTAATTTTGCATAGTGAGTTGCTCCCTCAAGAGTGGCTAATACTTCACGCACGTTTGGCACTGGATAATTGCTTTTATTTAAAACTGGGTTAACTGTTATCCGGTAATCCCCACAAATACGTATACTGCCGTCTGGCTTAGTAATGATTACTATGGGTGTCGCCCACTCTGAGTTTTCCGTAGGTGTTAATACCTCTTTATTTGTTAACTCTTCCAGTGCATTGGCTAGTTTTTCTCGTTGCGCGTATGGCACTCTCCGTGGTTTACACAACACAGGCTTTGCATTCTCCCTAAGCTGTATTTCAACTGGTTTTGTTCTAATTTCCCCTAGTTCTTTTTTAAACAATGACGGGAATGTATTGCGTATTTCCTTTTCAATCATAATTTTTTTTGTGATAATTTCTTCCAATTATGAGGTTTGTTTTTCCGTGAATGATATATAACGGGAGATCGGTGATTTTGCTATTTGTTTGTACCGGAACAATAACTTTCCCGACTATTTCAATGTGTTTCCCGTTTACGTCTTTTGCTATCAGATTTGTTTTTTCTAGATTACTGGTTCGATTGCGAAATTGCATTAATGTTTTCCAATCTCTATAAGCCATTAAAGATATTCCGGAACCGCTGTCAATTTCCATGGCAAATGGTTGGTCAAATATTTTTACTGACAACATTATTTGATCGTTATTAACGGTTTCCGTATTTTTAATTTCCACTTGCTTGTTGTTTTTACACGATTCCGCTAAGTGTCCTATTTTCCCGCAATTTCTACATTTACTCTTTTTCCATTTACACATTTTTGCTAAATGTCCGGATTTTCCGCATCTGTAACACTTCATTTCGTCATTTTCATTTCTTTCCACAAAGTTTATTTGTTTACATGTTTTAGCTAAATGTCCGGATTTTCTGCACCTGAAACACTTCATTTCGTCATTTCCGTTTAGTTCCATGAGGTTTATTTGACGCCATTCTGCTGCCGTTGCGCTCTGGAATTGTTTTGATTGCTCCATAGCCGCTTCATGTGCGAGGCCCGTTTTGATCACTGTTTTGTATGTAAGGTCATCGATTGTTAATAACTGCTCTTGGAGTCTCCTGTCAGACATGCCCCATAAGAATTGCTGCAATAGTGCTTCTTCCAAATAATTCCCAAAAACACAATCTTTTGCTAACTCCTGTAGTGCAATATTGAATTTGCGAGTGTTTTCGCCTTTATTTTGCCTACGATTCTGGAAATGGAGGCGTGCTACATGTTTCGTTGGTTTGGGATCAAAATATTTTTGAAGTATGTCCTGTAATTCTGAATATTTCAGTTCTTCTGGTTTTTTCGGGTTACATAAATGATTTGCTGTTTTAATTACATCTGGACCCGCAAAATACAGTAGAGTGGCAATTTTTCTCTCGTCCTTTACAATATTATTCATTAAAAGGTATTTATCTATGCGGCTTGCATATAGAGGCCATTCTGATTGTCTATGCACGTCAAATTCTCCAACGTTTACCTGCGCCATCTTTAATTTGAACGGCGTCACTTATGAATTTGTGAATTTCGGATTACTAGTTTCCCGATGTTTATATATTTCTGAATATCCTACTGGTTTGTCGACTGTGCCAATGATATGTCTTGAAGTTCACCGTGGAGGGTGGTCCAGAAGTTACACAATGGGTCAGATCAGGAGTATGAACACTGCGGGGATTATCCGGCCTTAATCAAGGCTCCCTATGTATCTTAGTGCTGCACTGCGCTATGATATCAAATCTCCCGAAGTTGTTGCCTTCTCCGTTGGTTCTTATATGCCTTCCAGATTATATTCTCCGACGAGTAAATTATTCCTTCTTCCTGGGCGTGGAACTTAAGTGTGACTAGCAATTTCTGGGAAGGGGTTTTTTCTCTCTATATGGCTATTGTTCTTTAAAGTATTTTTTTTACCAATGAAATCTCTACATTCTGAGAGCAAAAGCTTATCTCCAATCAGAAAGGTCCACTTATAAATGTAAGTAAATTCTTATTAGATAAAAGTTATCAATTGTCCCAGGGATTTCTTGAATCTTTTAACCCGTATAATTTTAATCCAATTATATATATATATATATAGCAGTTATGATTATGTGTATGATCAATAAAGTGATGTAAATCCAAAACACTATTGGAGAAGGTTGTGCACTATTTATTCAATGCCTACCATTAATTACAGGTGAATAGAAATATTTTATGATGTGTTTTATTTTTCCCAGTGACAGTTAGTCAAATAGCAACCTTATTTCTAAGATCAGTTTAAATCAACCCTTTTAGAAACGAGCAAATTGTTTACTTAGTAAGTACATAACTTTAAAAAGTCTGACCATTGTATATCTTGGTGGCATGACCAGCTCCGTTGTCTAGTTTATATTATATGTTAAAGTTTCAGTATTTGGTTAGGAGCAAACCTCAAGTAACAAATAAAGTTTATAATTATTAATACTATAAAAGTGCTTTGTTGCATGGGGTAGCAACTATTAAATTAGATATAATCTTTACTAGGAACAATGAAGGTATACGTTTCATGTGAGACTGAGAACAAGGACAAATAAAACAAAGTAAAGTAAACATAATAGATGAGCGAGGTTGATTAATTCATTTAACTTAATATAACCTATCTCCAACACAAAATATAACAACAGACATTAAATTTATATCCAAATCTCAATAATTATCTAAGGTAGTTACCTGTACTTTCTTATATACTAGTATTCTCTTGAGAACTTTATTAATATTATAATTACAACAATAATGACTATAAAGAAAATAATTTCAGAATAAATTCAGTAGACAATCATTTAACAACAATGCCCAAATTCCATGCACAGTTCAAAGACATTTAGGCATATCATACTTTTGAAGTTGCATCCAAAGATTACTGAAGTTCTACTGGCAATAATTTTAATAATATACACTTAACATTAAATCCATATGATGGAATAATTAATTTGGAAATTAAGATTAGAAGCACAGAATAACAGATTGATTTTTCCAAAGATCTGCAGTAAATTACAATTATTACTCTTATTCTGGCTTGTGTAATTATAATAACCTAGAAAATTTAATTGAACACTTTATAATGTCTTTGTCATATTTCTTGGCAATAATATTAATTATAAATTTGTTATCTATGGGCTGTAGTTTTGCATAAATCATATACATTAAAAACTGGTTTGACAATCCATTAATTTAAGCAAGTTGAATTCATCCAGCTTAGTTCAGGTCATCTTATTAACTTATAAGATAGCAGAGAATAAATAATCCTTGACATGAGTTACTTTCATCAGTCTTCATTAATATTTTAAACAGCTTTTGTATATGAACTATTATATGGCAAATGTTAATCCGTAGTTTGTACAAAGTTTTTAACATTCAATAAGTTCATAGGGAGAAGTAGTCAATATTATTTCAAGTAAGTTATTCTAATTTTAGGGAAGAGTCAAATGATTTCTAACATTTTATATGTAGAGCATCTCATAAGTAATTTTATAAATTCCATCAGAGATTTAAAATATTTAAGTTAGATTTCCTTTTAAATAATATTCAGTGGTCATCTTTATTGTTGTAATTTATCCATTTAGTTGATGAGAAGATACATTTTGATAGCTAGACAAAATGCCTAGTAGTTTTCTCTACTCTTCCATATTGGAGAAGGTTAACAAGATAGCTAATAGTTATGATCAAAATTGTTTAATAAGATCTCTCAAAATTTTTTATTTCATAATAAGCACCAGGCTTCTGGACCATAACAATAATTTTACATGGATCAGGCTTCTATTTATACTCGGTATATCATAAAGATTAAAGACAATTTGCTCTGAGTCATTAAATATCAGCTTCAGAATCCCTCCTAATCTAAATCAGTTATTAAACAATACTAAAGACAAATTGCCTTCAGACCAGACCCTCCAAATAATTTACAAAATCACTTGCAACAGACCCACTTGCAATGCAATTTATTATGGTGAATTCCATGCCAGTAGTACCACTAGATTAGCATAACATATATATATATATAGTCATACAAAAACAGATCCCAACGTGAAATTGATATTTCTGGAGCATGAAATCGATTTTGGTCACAACTTTAATCCACTTAACAGTAAAATTGTTGTGCTGAGCACAATGATCGAAAAAAAAATTTCAGAAGATGTGGTATAAGTGGAATATGTAAATTATCAATTTAAATATCAATTACCTTTTATATATTCTTTCTCTGCTTTCTCTCCCTCACAAATTTGACTTCATTTAATGCTATGAATATGACCTGCCCTGTCAAAAACAGTGCTAACTTGTAGTTAATTTGTAGTATTGATAATCTTTTCTTTATAGGAAACTATGCTCTATATTGAATTAACTGGATATAGTCATTGAAGCACTGCAATTTAGTAGACTGTTTAAATTCTGACAGGGTGATATTTATAGCTTATTATCATGTGGTCTGTGATATTGACTATTTCCCAGAGTTCTTTGCTTTTCAGGATTTTACAAGTAAAATTTGTTGTGTTAGCATGATAATAATCGATAGCAAATAAATTTGAGCATTTGGGGATTTTCAATAAGTGCGAATTTTGAGACATTATTTTTAAAATAAATTTATATATTAAAATTTTCATGTTATATTTTAATTTAGATTATTACTGTACAAATAAAATATACAATTATTTATACATATAAACAACTTATCAGAATATTCTACAATAATAATTAGTTTGATTATATTTTAAAGTTCTCAAAATTTTATTAATAAATTTATCTAATAAATAATTTATTAACTGAATTTTAATAATCAATAAAGTAAATTCCATTTAATCAGTTTATACTGGTAACTTTTTAAATTGACTGTATTATATCGTAGAAAAAATCATGCATGCACAAATATACTTTCAAAAGGAATGTTAAACTTTATTATTATAGTTAAGTGTAATACTGGTTGTTTAATTCTTGTAATATAACTATTAGATTAATGCTTCAAATATTACATTTTGTTGTAGTTAGTTACTATCAGTTTTGTTTTGCGAGTTTTCTGTTTGCACATTAAAAAAAATCAACTGCACTTTTTGAAAAAGGAAAAAAATCGAGTCACACATTTTTGCTATGCATTGGTTAATAAAATTTGTTCAAAAGACATTTTGGTAATGTTCTTTTCATTCTTTTATAATAAATAGTATTCACTTTTAACCAAATCACCTGCTATTTTATCAATAATAGTGATTGATTAATACATAATTTAACATGAAAAGAAAACCAATAAATTTTTCCACAGATTATAGTTCATCATCATCAACCATTATCAATCCACTGCAGGATGAAGGTTTCTCCAAGTTCAATCCATCTTCTCCAATCTTTAGTTTTTCTTATCCAGATCACCCCTGCACACTTTCTTATTTCATCCATCCATCTCACACGTGGTCTCTTTCTGGGTCTTTACAATTTCTTGGAATCCAATTTAAGATTTCAATTGTCCATCTATTATCATCTCGTCTAGCAATATGTCCAGCCCAACTCCACTTTAGTCTTTTAATTTTTTCAATGAGGTCAATAACACCTGTTTATTCTCTTACCCATATATTGTGTTTTCGATCTCTTCTAGTTACACCCAACATGCATCTTTCCATATTTCTTTGAGTGGTCTGAAGTCTCTGTATTGCTCTTCTATTAAGTGTCCAAGTCTCAGATCCATAAGTAAGAATTGGTAAAACACATTTATTAAAAACCTTCCTTTTCAAACACATTGGCATATTTCCTTTTAGTATCAAGTTATTTCTACCAAAAGCACTCCAACAAAGTTTAATTCTATGATTAATTTCATCCATTATGTTTCCATCTGTATTAATAATCTGACCAAGATATTTGTAACTGTTAACTTCTTCTAACTCATCATAATCAATCTTTATTTTCATATTTTGAGAAAATCCATTAAACATTACTTTAGTCTTTTTAACATTTATCTTTAGTCCTACTTTCATCTGATAATTCCTGCAACATTTCCTGCAGTTCTAAAGCATTATTTGCAAAAACAACTACATCATCTGCAAAATCTAAATGACTTAAATAATCTCCATTTACTTTCACTTCTTTAGCTTTCCATTTTAATCCACAAAATACTTGTTGCAGTACTGCTTTAAAAAGTTTTGGAGATATGGAGTCACCCTGTCTTACACCCTTCTCAATGTTGACTTTCCTAGTATCATTATGTAATCTAATTGTTGCTGTTGCATTTTTATAAATATTTAAAATATGACAATGTCCTGGATCTATACTTTGATGATCCAATGCTTTAATCACTGAAGAAATGTTTATAGAATCAAATGCCTTTTCATAATCTACAAATTATAATTATGTTTATTAATTCCCCTAACAAAACATAAGGTTACGATATATATAATTAAAATTGCCCCAAATTCACAATAAAATACAGGCCACACTATTAATTTTGATGAAGGTATGGTTATCTTTTTTGAGAGAAATGAAGAGAAGAATTAAAGAATCTTTATTATTAAAATTTTATCATTCTGAAGCAATTAATTTATTTAAAAGTTATTTAGTATTAAGGGTGTATGGGAAGTGGAATTGTGGGTAATGTTTAGTTTAAATATGTTATTATTTTGTAATTCTTTACCTTTGAGAAATCTGCTTGTAGAAAGTGAAACCATTGGTAGTGTGTTAGAGTTTATTTTCTTGGTTAGTTTTATTGAGATGAATTTAAGATAATTTTGATTATTTATTGACTAGTTTAGCTTTATGCTTTTAATGTTCATATATATATATTGTGACTAAGTGTTTTTACACTTACTCCAATTCCTGACTTTAGCTTAACCGATTTGCATGTTTATCTGATTTCTTTAAAAAAAAAAAAAGTTAACTCATAAGTAAATGTGTAACAAGCAATAGCCTTGCTGTTAAATGCTTTAATACAACTTGTGTGTAAAGTATTTAACATTACTTTTATATTTATTTAAAATAACAGTTTAAATTTCTTACAGTAACAGCAGTTATTAGTTAAATAACCATCTTATATTGTTGTGTGTGCTAGGAAATAATATTGTTCTAATAGTTTAATAGTTAAATTATGAAACAGAGGAGAACCGAGAGTAGACCATTTGGTTTTTATTAATTTTTAGAATAATAGCATAAAAGTTAAAAAAATATTAGTTTATTAAAAGTCAGTGTTAAAATTCATTAAAGTTAGTTTAGCATTAAATATTTTGTTGTGCAATTATTATGAATTATAATTAGTTATAAAAGCAATTATTAATAAGTTAAGATAAAGTTGAACATTTTTTTCCTGGGTTCAAATGTGTGCGTGAATGCTGGGAAATTGTGTTTTATAATTTCTAAAGTAATTTGTGTTGAGTTATTTCAACTCATGTTTAAAAATTATCAATAAATAATAATATTATTAATTAATAATACAATAAATAAATATTATTAATTTGGGGTTAGTTAAGAAATATTTTAAGGTAATTCAATTATTAAAAAAAAAAATGTGATTTGATTTTTTTATATTGTAATATTTTTTTTTTTAATTATATAAGAAAACTTATTTATTCCAAATTAATTCGTTGGATCACATGTCTTTTTTTTTTAAAGATTTAGATCAAAATGACGTCAGAAGACAGTTTGAATTATCTTATGATTGTATTTTTTAAAAAAGAAAAATATAACAGTTAAATTGATTGGGTGATTAAGAAATTGACAGCTTTAAAAAAAAAGGAGGGTAATTTAAAAATACTATAAATTAAAGGTTTTAAAAAGAAGGTTAGAAGGTGGCTCTTCTTCATTCCTTGTCTGGTTGGTTTCTCTCTCTGAAGTCTTGGCACCAAAATTCATAAAGTATAATTTTTTATAACTTTATTTATTTTTCTATTGTAAAAGTGTTTTAAGTTAAAGTTGGTTATTCTTTAAACCGCAATGTGTTCCGAATAAAGTCAGGTAGCCCATTTCTTGATACTATCTACAGTCAAACTTTCTTAATCATAAAATGTTCTGGAGAATTTTAATGTTTGTTAACAGTCAATTGAATGAAATTCACTTTAGAATTAGCTTAAATAGCTTTAAAATGTTATTATTCATTGATGAACATTTTAAAGACTATGTTGAACAATTTTTTAGTTTTAATTCTGCTTAGTTTGCTCCTAAATAACATAAGCTCCAAAAGTTTTAAGAAGAAAAAATTAAAAATGCAGAGACTGTTAAATTGCATATCTCAAGCTTTTAAAAAAAGTGTTATATTAATTTGCCTATTTTATTAATGACATTTAAAGTACTACTAAAACTATCATAATAGTAATTTTTATAAATGCTTGAGCAATTATCTGTTTGTAATAACGTCTTCGTATATGGAAAAACTATATATTTGAGGAATTACATCAATGTTTAAAAATATTTTACTATGCTACAGCTTTTCAATCAAGGTTTGGAAAAATATAATTTGCCATTGATAAAAAAAGTATAAAATATTAGTTTATTAATATATGCCATGTCTTTAACATAAATATTCTATAGACCCTTTATATGTTAAAGTATTTTCTGCTAAAAGAAGTGCTTACGGAATGATGTTTTAAAAAGAGAATGGCTTAAATATAACCTAGAAATATCGTAGTATTTCATACAAACCATTTGTAAAAGAAAAACAAAGAATGTCTAAATAATTCTTAATGCTTGTGATATATTTCTTAAGGGAAAAAAAAAAGAAGCTACGCTTTAGATGAATTAATCTATGGAATTCCACAAATTGTTATATCCATTGTCGCGACTTATTATTGTTATATGTGTGTTTGTTTTCTTTCTTATATCTTGGAATTGCTGAAATTCAGAACTATTTAGGAAAAAAAATTGTTTTTTGTTTTGTTTTGGAAATTCTTTTGCCATGCTTGAAGCTTCACAGAAAATATTTGCCCGTCAATAAATATTATGTGCGCTCAACTGACAGCTCAACGCGAAGTTTATTGCTCATAAACTAGGATTTTCTTTATTTGTAAAAAAAAAAAAAGAATGGGAAAATTTTATATAGTATTTATTTTTCTCTCGTTTGAAAGTTTTGATATATTTTATGTAATATTATTTACAAGTGCCAAGTATTTAATTTATGTAAATTTATTTTTTTTTTATGGGTTTATAAATGTGTAAATAGTCTACGCATTAACAAGTAGTATTTATTTTATAGTTAGTATGTGCTTTTACAAGCTAGAGTTTTATTTTACTTATTCTAAGTCAGTGGAGATTTCATCTCTCATAATGACTATCCCAAATATTTGGTATTTGAACTGCGTTATCTGCAAACAGCCAAAAATACTTATCAGAAGTAATTCTTTTCTATTTTGCATAAGCGCAATAGCAAATTTATTCGGAAATATTTTATGCTTTGAGAATTATTAATCTCACATTTATTCACATTTCCATTCATGTCCATTAGTTATTATTTTTAATATTTAGTATTCCATACATGTGTGTATTGCCACTTAGAGTCAAAATTTTATATGCTATTAATTGTTTTTATTAATGTTCCAGTCGTTTGACTTCCAAAGTGCATTTGTAGGTTCAGACATTGTTTATTTTAATGTGTTTTAAAATTTTTGAATATGGCTTTAGTTGGTCATTGTGATGTTTTTTTATCTTGGTATTGTTAGCTATAGTATTGATGATCTTATAGTGTCTTGCCTTGCTCATTATATTATTATGTTGGATGGATTGGATAGATTCCTCATCTGTATTGCATTCTGGTCCATGAGTTGGTAGTGCCTAGTTTCAGTAATTGTTATCCCATATTTTTGGAGGTGTTTAGATCTCTGGAGAGTATCACATATTTCTTGGTGCATCTGTCCATATTTTCCTGATGCACTGTGACAAAGGCCAGGCATTCTCTTTTGCTCTCAGATGTAGGTGTTTTGGAAGCCACCATACGTAGAGTGTATTAATTTATTTATGCTAGTTGCTCTGTGGAGTCTTTGTTGGCCTATCATTCATGATATGTTTAAAGCTAGTTTTCTACCATAGTAGGTGAGGTTGTTTGTGTTTTAATTTGTAATACCAAGATAAGTTAGTTTGAAGAACTTTTTTTCTTCAGGATGCACCTAGTTATTTTAGTGCTTAAAAGTGTTTCACTGTCTGTTGTTTTTGTGTTGTTATGATTCAATAATCATTCACAAACCACTCACAATAGCTAGTAATTTTTTTAAATATTTAATTTATTAGCATATGGCTAATAGGTGCAATCCATACATGCTATGTTATTTGTGATCATCTAGAACTTCTCCAATGGATGTGTAAGTTATTTATTTTCAACATTTTGGGTTATTTATAATGTGGACAATGATTTTATAGTGTATGTGTGCAAATGACTGCTGATGAGTGTTCCATTCATTTACCATTTATTTATTTATTTGCTTTACTCATTCATTCAGTTATTTTACTAATTCAAGTTTCTAAGTAATAAAAGAATAATTATTTGTGATGTAAATTTGTATTTTAAATATGTCAACTATTGCTTGAATGTAGTTAATTAATAAGTTCAAGAATTAGTAAATCATTTATTAATATTGGTTACTTAGTGTTATAATGTGCTAGTTAAGATAGATAAATGTAGAGCAATTGGATGCTATTAAGCTAACAAGTAATTCTATGGTACAACATATAAATTGTATAACGGTTAAATTTATTTGAGGGATGAATTATTTTATTGAAGGTGTAAGAATTAGCCAGTGCTAGTTCTCTATTCAAATTTTTTTATATTAAGTAAGGATATTATGTAAACCTATTAGTTAAAAGAAACCTTAATGGTTGATTTGTTAAAATAAAAGATCTGTAAATATTATCAACCAAATGATTATTTTGTATCAGCACTATCTTGGCAACATATCTTTCCAAGTTTATGTAACTTTATTTAGATTAACAGAATTGTAAATAAACTTACTGTTTCTTTATTTAAATTATATTCAGTTTTTTTTTTTTTTTTGTATGCCCATTGTCTTGGATTCTCAATATTGATCAATCACAACATTAATTATTTCCATTTAATTAAAGTTATATAGTATATTTTATTTCCACGGAAATAAAAATAAAATTATGCATTTAATTCTGATTTCTGGATGAAATCTTTATAACAGATAATATCACATTTGCAGATATCAACAATAAGATTTATTCTCAGAGATATTTTAAACTTTGTTATCTTCTAAGATAGAAGGTTGTTTTCTTTGAAAGGAGGATTGTCCATGCTTTTTTCCCCACATTACTATTATTTGATTCCAATGTCAAGGTCCAGTTTTCATTTAATCATTTGTGAAGGTTGTTTTGTGAGAAGGTGGAGGGACATAAAATGCACCTTTGTCTTTCTCCCATCTCAAGTGATATCCTGGGTAAAAGGCTATGATTAGTCTAAATTATAAATATTTTAATTATGCTATTAAAGATTTAAATATTTTTCTTTAAATTGTGATAAATATTGTTATCTTGTAGCAGGATGCACTCACTTCCAAATCAAGTGTTTGTTTCCTATAGTCAGCCAGCATATCATTCACCCAACCATTTATCTAATTAGTTACTTATCAATCAATGTCATATGTTAGTTTTGTCACAAGAGTTGCAATAGGACCCCTAAGAACATTTACTCTTGTTGATCGTTTAGTAATTTATATAAGTTTCACACATCATAATATTAAGTAGAATTAGTATGAAAAGTAGTCCTTATTTATTCCCTGTGCTAAAAGAAAAGCATCTGATAGAATTTAATTTCATTTTCTTCTGAAAGATTTTTATTTTATCATAAACTTGTTATGCTCAGAGAATATGATTGGATCGAGGGTCAATTTTTATAAATATTAGGTCAAAGTGGAAATTTTTCCTCAGTAATTTATTTAAAATTATTATTATGTCCTAGTTATTTGGCAGCATTGTTGATTTTTTTCTCAATCTTGTTATAGATCCCTGTGTACTGACATTTTTATAAATTTTATTGTAATCCCACTGTGTCTAGCTGAAGAGTCTCTAATTTTATTTCTTCTCTCTCATAATCTCTCATTTATCTTTTATTTTCTTCTAATTTTTATTACTCTCATTTTATTTTATACTCTCTTCCTTGCTTCTTCTCTTTTTTATTTCTTAATTTCTCTTTCTCTCTCTCTCTCTCCACTCTAATCTCTCTACCCCCCCCCAGTCTTCATCATTTATTAAAGTTACAATTGGTTTACCCTCTCTTTCCTTTTTTTCTCCACTCTTTATTCTCTACTCTCTCTTCTTTCTTCTTCCATTCTTCTCAGTTCATTTCTCTTTTCTTCATTTTTCTCTTCCTCTCTTCTCTACCCCGTCTTTTCTAAAGCTTATAATATTTATAAATATAAATTTATAAATAAATATTAGAAAATACAGTACTTAAAAGTTTATAAAAATATATCTATAACCGTCACTTAGAAGCGCTTTCAACTATCCTTGTAGTTTTTATCAACTAATACTTTTAAAATGTCAGCTTTCCTATAATTCCATGATGTCAACTTTCCCATAATTCCATGATCTTAACGTTTGCTGCTTGCCTATTAATTAAATCTTGCTTGTATTTATATATTAACATCACTTCCTTAATTTTTCTTTTATTATTATTTCTTTCAGTTGCAATATTTTTACGTTACTATAATTAAAATCAAAACCATATATACATGATTTATTATGGACATAAAAGACGGAAGCGGATAAATTATCATTATTTTTATAATTTTGTTTTGTATTTTGAACCCTTTTTAAAAATAACGTGCTCTTTTTTTTTTTTTTTCCAATGTGCACCTCGATTCACCTATATATCCACTGCCACACCTACATGTCCATTTGTAAATGATACAATTTTTATTTGTCAATAAAGTTTTATCTTTTGAATTATTTATTTAAAGTAGGTGGTAATAAAAATGCAATATCACATATACCTTTATAAATTTTCTTTATGAAACTTGTTATTGATTCAAAATATATGGTATTGATATCCAAATTTTTTTTTATCAGAATTAACATTATTATTAATATTATTTTTATATTTACAATTAAAAAATTTTTAATTAGTATAATAAACATAATCATAATTATATACAACATTTAACAATTCAGTATAATAAATTTTAATATTTTTGGTTTTATCCAATGCATATTTACAAAGGTTATCATTTCTAAATAAGAAGGACTTTAAACCTGCCATTCTATGTGACATTGGTACTTTTGATTCATATGGAATATATCCTCTTTTTGCTATTGGTTTAATAGTCATATAGCAATCCAGTTTATCTTTGTTTCTACTTATCTTGAGATCTAAAAATTGAACACTCATTGAATTTTCATCTGTTTTAATCCATTTTAAGCCCTTTATATTATTTAATTCATTATACAAATCATTAATAACATTTGGCTTTCCACAAGCAAAAACATCATCAACATATCGATTGTATAAAGTAATATCTTTCTGATAATATTCCTTTTTTCAAAATATTTTCTTCATATGTAGATATAACAAAATTACATATTTGGGAAACTGTAGGAAGACCCATTGGCCAACTGTTATTCATTTTATAAAATTCATGCTTAAAAATCGCATAAATATTTTATCATTTATGTTTGTATTGTTGAGTTATTATTATTAAGAAATCAAAATGGTTATATCTTTTTCTTTTAAATTAGGTCAAAGGAGTAAAATTAGTTTTTTTGATGAAGTACCTCTTCCCTGTTTTTGTACATCATTAAACTGAATTTATCATTTATTTTTGAATAGTAATGGTGTGTATAAAATGTTTTTGCACATATTGTGCTATAAAAATTAGTTTTTATAATTACAGTATTTATTTTGTCATAAAGATGTAACATAATTTGAAGTATTTAAAGTTTTTTTTAATTAAATAAATGCCATAATTTATTATATATACATTTGAGTAACACAAGAATATACTGAATCATTTTATAAAATTTGGTAATTACCAGAATGTGATGTCCTGAAAAAAAATTAATTCTTAGCAAAATTCTTCAACTTTTGATATTAAAGTTATTATTACTGAAAAGTGCATATAAGCTTTATTTAAATTCAGCACCAATCTACCAAACTGCCAATAATCAGGGAGTTGTTATCACAGAGAATATTTTCATGAAAATGTTTTATGCATTTACTGAAGCAGATGATATTTTGTCCTGCTAGCTGCAACATACAGAATGCTGTTTTTGCTTTACCCCCCCCCCCCATTGTATTAAATAAATTAGATTTTAATATGAAAATAATTTGATGCCAGGAAATATGATACATAAGTTTTTATTATTGATTAATCTATTTATGTTCAATATAAATATATAAAATATATTTAAATTGTTATACTTAAATATGGATTAAAGTAGAAGTATTTAAAAAAATGTACAAATATGAAGTAATTGAATATTTAAATTAATTCACATGGTTTTCTGTTTATATATATTATGCAGAGCTGTTGGTCATATGATGATGTCATTGCTGTTTCCGATTATACCTTTCATTTTTATAGTAGCAGTCTTTGCATTTTGGGGATCTGTAGCATTGTATCCTTTTTTTAAAAAACAACAAACAAATAAATTAAGCTGTTTTTGTATGTGAATTTTAAATGTATCTTCTCTCTTGTTCTTTATACAAAATAATATTAGATTTTAATTACAGAATTACACTCATATAATAACCTAATAAATAATATAAACTATTATACCTATCTTATCTACTTGACCAAATTAAATATAAACATTTGATAAATAATTGAAATAATAGAATGAGGCATCTATAAATTAATTAATTCAATCACTAATAGTGATTGAATTAATTAACTCAATTTTGGTTGTTATATGTAATTTGAAATAAAAGCTTAGAGCATCCATAAATTAATTGATTCAATCACTATTGATTTTTTATTGCAAATTACATATAAACAAACAAATAAATAGAGTTCCAAATTAATAGTGTAAATTAATTTATTAAAAATAAATTAAAGCATTACAGATGCTGATTTGAAGAATTTTATAGATGTAATATGTATAAACATATTTTAATCAAAAATATTTCTAAATGCTGTATTAAAACAATATACTGTACAAAGTTTTGTAGTAGTAATGTGTATAATTGCTATGCTGACAAAATGGATTCCATTCTTGCCTGTGACCTCAGTTTTTATATATGTAGATAATCTAGATATTGCTAATTGCAAAAATGAAGTATATTTATATGTGATGTATTTTGTTAAAAATGATTACTTATACATCAAAAAAATAGGTTTTGCACATCATTCCAGGCTATCACTTCTAAACTATTTTGATCTTACTTTATTTTCAAATTATCTGTAGACTTTTTCTGAGTTTTTTAACTCAATGTGATTCCTCTTATCTTTCAAGAAGAAAAGAGAACGAAAAAAATTTACTATATATAAATAAAATACTACAGAATTTTTTTTATTTTTATAAATTTTTATATAGAAATCAATAGTTGCTATAACATTTTTTCCATTTTTTTTTCTAGCTTCAATTTAAATAATATATATATATATTTATTTCAAATTTATTACAAAGTTTAGCAGTTTAGTTTATTACTATATTAAGTTTACTTTTATTATTTGCAAATATTCCATATTATAATATCTGATATTATGATATAAATCTTTTCCAATATACTGTTATATCTGTATCATTGTACATATATATGTGTGAAAAAAAGATAGAAAATAAATGATTTTTCCTTTTTTAATAAAAATAAATAAATTAAATTTTGTTATCTGAAAGTATCTTTAAGATTATAATCTATAAATAATTAAAAAAATAAATCTAATTTGTTTGAATAAGCCAATATAATAAATAACAGCAGATTATACATGAATGTGAATTCTAATGAAAGTTCTGAATTATTTGAGAAAAATTGAAAGAAAACTGCAGCATAGATGATAAGTTATGAAAAATTTAAAAGCCTTGTCTACAAATGATAATATTGAAAAAGTGGTAAGTGGAAGAAATGTAAATAATTATATAAGGAAAAATGTGTTTTAAAAAATCATATTAAGACTTTAAAAACTGTAACTAGATAAGTATAATTAGAAATGTAGTAAGATAGTTGAATTATATAAAAAAGGGAAGATTTAATTTTTATTACAATAAAGTATTTTGGGTAGTAAAGCAGAATTTTGGGAATGAAACAATAATTGAATCAAAGAATAATAATTTACTGATAGAAAAAGTAGATATATTGAAAAAAAGGAAGAATATATAAGAGATTTGTATAATGAAGTCATAATTTTTCTTTTGTGCTAATAGAAAAAAACAAGTGGCATAGTTAAAAGATAAAAGTTGTGTAAAAATTATAGCTGAGTTTAAGGCTATCAAAGCACAGAGAATTGTTGAAGTCTAAATGACTACAGAAAGTTGAGGGGAGAGGTTGATTTATGTTTGAATAATAATAAATTTATTATTCAGGAGGCTGACTAACTAATTTTATTTTGCCAATTATGATTTCTATAAAAGTAAAGTCTAGTGCTCTAGTAAGATGTTTCTCAGAGTATTGAATAGCAATAATTTATAAGTATTTATGTCTGCATAGTAATTTGAATTCAGAAAAAAAATGAAATAACAAGAATTGTTATTAGATTATAAAGATTATTGTTAAGAAATATTTAGAAAAAGGAAGATGGATTAATATTTGTTTTGTTGGGGTTGAGAAAACATTTGTTGTATATTTTAAAAAAAAAAGGTACAAACTAGTAGGAGAGAAGAATTATAAAATTGTATATGTCAAAAGCTGTTTGTGAGATTAAAATTATATAAGAAGGGGTTAATTAAGATGGGAATATTATTTATCTCCTATTTTATTAAAATTTATTTAGCTAAATTGCTCAATTATGTATGAAAGATTATTTGGAGATATGTAATGTTCTATATCTATTTTTGCTGATGCTATGGAAGTTCTTGAAGTTACCAAAAATGTTTTTATCAAAACATTTACTGGAATTGAAGTAGTTGATAAATTTGGAACGAAAATAAATATAAAAGATTAAAATGATAATTGGATAAACGTTATAGAACAGTTTACTACTTTTAAATTTTCAAAATTGGTTGTTGATGGAAATAGTCACAATGTAAGTGTAATAGAAATTTTAATAGTTAAATAATTTTTAAATAAAAGTAGGGGGTTATTTTCTTATTAAGTGTTTTGTTTTGGGGGGCGCCTTTATATGGAGTAATGCTTAATATAATTGGAAGAAAAAATAAAAATATGAATTTGAAGGAAAATGACAAAATTAAGTTAAAAGAATATAATTTGCAATGTTGATCACTTGAGAAAATAAATGAAAGATTATTGCAAAAATTATAAAGAAAAAGAGAAGTTATATTAGTCATAGAATATTTAGAGATAGAGAAATTATAAAGGATATGGTAGATCTATGGAGGGTAGAGAAAGAATGATAGGGGAAAAAAAGTTGATTGATAATCTTAAGGAATGAATTAACTGATTATTTGGGATTTATCTCTCAGCATTTTAACTAATGATGTTGAGGAAATTAAAATCATTAGTGGCATTCATTCCAAATGTTAAAAAGAGAAAGTATATTCTTAGAGAATGATCTCTCAAAATTTAAATTCTAAGGAATACCATGAAAATTAAAATATTATGTGACAAATAAATATTTAAGGAAAAGCAAAATGTTATGATACTTATAAACTCTTCCATTTATAAATCAAATAATAAAAAACATACCATGCTCACATAAAATTAAACTTAACATATATATAAACATCACATGGCAGTACATATAGAGAGTTTTGCCTGTTTTTATTAACATATTGTAACCTTCTCCTCTGATCATTGGACAATCTGTCCTACACATTTCTGGGTGTCATAATCCCATATAACCTACGTCATCTCTAATCAATCAATCAAGCCACCACGTTACGTGGCATAATCCCAATTGTAACCATCTTCTAGATTGCTGTAATCGTAACTGAATCATACCGCACATTTTAGGTGCTATAATCTTCCCTGTAGCCTTCCCGCTAATCTAACTAGTCCAATTTATACGTTTGGAAACCATATCTTTCTCCGTAACCTTCCTAGCTACAACTAATCTAGAATAAATGCCTAAAATAAATGATAAACCAAAGATGATTTCTTTATTAGCTAAGCTCACATGAAACTATAATCTTAGAGAAGATCACAAGGTGGATTAATAATTTCTGGTCAAGCTAGCCTCAAAATCCACCAACAAGCAGATAAACAAAAGAAATTATAAAATAAACTTCATATTTGTCAAACTAATAAATAAATAATTAGATTGATGGAATGAATATGAAATTAGAAGTATAAATTAGGCAATAAGTGAATGAGGATGTAAATGATTAAATGAATGATGAAAATAAGTAATAATTAAATAATAAAATAAAATGAGTCTGAGAATGAAGATGTGTAAGAGTTAATGGATGATTAAGATGAGAATGGAATAAGAGCTAATGAATGATGAGTGAATTAGGATAATGAATTAGGATGAAAAAAGAGAATAAAGAAAGATTGAAATGACAGATGAGAGGAATGATGATGATGAAAGATGATGTACAGAACTCTAAATTTGATATTGAATTAAATGATAATAAGACAATTAAATAAAATACAGATTCTAAGCTTACTAAGACCAGAATATTCACCATAAAGTCAAAACCAACTATACATTTCAGACAAAAGAAGTAATAGATACTTTAAAGTTTGGTTGACCTTATATCTCACGGTGAATGTAACACAATTCCACTCTAATTACAATAATTAACTGGATACAAATTTACCATAAATTCAAATCCTATCACAAATTGATATAATTTATCCTTCTCAGGGTTCACATAGCTTAAAGGGTGATATACAAGATACACTTGGGTCAGTGAGAGGGATTTTACCACTACCCAAGCATAACACACACAAAATAGCTCTTAATACTGAATTGAATTACTAAACCATATTCAATAATTTTAAATAAATTCTATAAATTCCCTAACTATGCTAAACTTTAAGTTCCAATAAGTAAGAGTAATTTTTCAATAGCTAAACGTAATAGCTTTCCAACTTTCTTTCTCCATTAATTAGAAACAAGGTGACCAAGACCAGTGAATGATAGATCTGTGGATTCAAATGAACTGATCAAACCAATATTAGGTTTTTAATCTTTTAGTATATCACTTAAACTAATATTCTTTAGGTTATTATGTTTAATTATTAAGTTATGATGCCCTAGATATACTCATAAATTATAGGGCTTAACACAATTATTCTGATATACCTACATATAGTGACTTTTACAATATTGATTGATGACAATTTCCCTATAATCACAGGATCTGTCGATAGCAATAACAATAATATAATGTGTGGTGTGTGTTGATTAGCAATAAGAATACTGAAGACTAAATAAATTTTTAACACAACAATATTTATTTACATTATGTACAAGTCTCTTTCAGACACATTACATGAAACAAGATAAATCCATTCCAAAATTAGGGATGGAAATTAATGATGTGGTAAGTAATGACCAACTAATATGACAAACATTTTGGATATGTTTCTTTATTATTCTATCAGGTAGACTAAGATAGTTAAACTTATTTGAGCTATCTTAGCATTGAAATTGCAAACAAAATGTATTAATATCCTTTGGATATACGCAACTTTTAAATGTAAAAAAAAAATTATAAATTACAATTTATTATATCAAACTGTAGCTGTTTGAGTTATTAGAATATGATAAGGGCAATTATCACACTCCAATACAAGTAATAATTTATTATAATTTACTATAAAAAAAAAAATTCATTGCATTGATGTGGGGCAAACATCATCAGTTAAATGCACACATGACACCAAAAACATTCACTATGTCCACAACTTAACCATTTATTAATTAACTGATCTTACTAAGTCATCAGTAAATACCTACTTGTTGAAAACCAATCCACATTGTCCATGTACACACCTTGCTCTTTTATGTAGAAGTTCTACAAACACTAGTAAGTTTTGGTTGGTCTGTTTATAAACTGATGAAGATTACACAACATCAGAAAGACACTATTTCAATTAGACAACACTATAGCTATATCAGTGTCCCACAATCTGACTATCTTATCCTTGCTATTCGATCTAAAACACACTACACTTTATCATACACGGTGGAATATTAACTATATAACTTCTTGAGGGATCTAAATAAAGGAGGCTCTACAAAACAACATGATAGTTGTATATCAAGAAACAACATAATAGTTGTATAAGAATATGGCCAATTCTGATACCTTTTCATAGGTATAAAAGTGTGGGCAGTGCCTCTTCACTGGAAAACAGAATTCAGACCATGGGATCATCCTTTTTTTAGGCTTAACTATGCTCTAAGCACTAACTCTTAATCAGCCCCAACAATATCATCCTCTCATATTAATTAACAATGGGGAATTCTCCATCATCCCATGTACAATATTAATTATTATTATATCTAAGGCTCTTATATGTAGCCCAAACTCATCCTAAAATCTATCACAAATTCTGATCAATACAATAGCAAGGTAAAACAACACTAATAATCTAAGTGGAAACATAAATATTCCATTGCACATTGCAGAAACTGTTAATGTTTTATAAACAGACCACCAATATCAGTAAAATAACCATTAATTATTTCAAAATAATAATTATACCTTTTATTATAGCAAGCCATGTACACGTAAACAAGGAGGATTAAACTACATTTTGTATTTAAAGTGGACATTTTCGTTCATAAGCCAAATTAAGCAATAATAAAAAAAATACTTATTAAATTATTTTATATAATAGAACAATGGTATCATTATGTGTATATTTTTGACCAGTTTGGGTCTATTTGTTCCCCTCCTCAATATAATATTAACATCTGTTTTAGCAGTGAAAGAGATAAACATTTCTCTTTCTTACCAGATAAATAATATTTAACATTATGCTTTCCCTTCATTGGGAAAATAATATAAATATGGATAATAAATGTATATAACTTTATACACAGCTACATCATTACTTAGTATATTCTATACCCTGATATATATATAAAAAAACCTAATACCTGAATAACACATGAAAGAAAAAAAAAACGCATTACAATATTATATATAGCAATTAACAAACTAAACAAACATTACATTTTCTACCATTGGACTTTATCGAAGTTTGATTCGTTCTTATAAGTAAAACAACATGAAAACGGATATGATAAGCAAACATTCCTGAGTAATATATATATATATTGGTTATCCGGTTCAATATTAACATCTTCAGACAAAATTCAAACATTTCTCCAATGGCAATAGAAATCCTTTATCGGTTTGTGTACTAATGTAAGCATACTGAAGCAATATTAAAACATTTTCGAGAATAAGTCACTTAAAATAGGTTTAATTAATATCTATTGATTTGTCTATTTTTGTTTTTCTTTTTTTTTTTCTGCGCGAAGATCTGTTATACTCTTAAATAATCTGGGTGATTTTAAAACCATTTAAAATATTATCACGTTGCAAGTTATTCACTAACGATAAAATCAATAAATATTTTTTTCACTTCCCTTTTATCAGCAAATTATGATGTTTTAAGTTATACTGAGAAGAATCTATTTAATTATAAATACGATCTTCTAAGCGATTTTAATTAATATGTAACATATATTTTTCCAAATGTAGCACAATTATAATCAGTTTATTACGATCTTTGAAAATAAACTTTTAAATCATTTATGAATTTTGTTTACTTTGTTTTTCCCGTCTACAGTAATTGTCACAATCTTAAATAATCTGGGTAATTTTAAACACTTAAAATATTATTACTTTATATGTTGTATAATCAAGAAAAAAAAATCAATATTTCTTTATTCACTATTATTGGCAATTTATTTCATATTTAAGAATGTTAAGCAGAATTGATTTAATAGTAAGCAATTATTAATAATATATATATATGACTACTTCCCGGGGAATATCAGAGCAGACGATCTCTTTCCCCAATGAAATAAGAAATACTTTATGCACTTTTCTTTTCAAACTAATTACTTTATATGATTTAAAGTGAAATTTTAATTTCTTCATTATTTCTTGAAACTTTTCTTCAAATGATTTAGAATATTTTCTTGAAATATTAATTTATACACAAACGGATTTTTCTGCTTAATACTGAATTAATGGTAGCGCGAAAATTAAAATACTTCAATCTTTTTTTTCTTTCAGTCTAAATAACTTTTGTGTTATGATTAGTTCTGATAATTGGTTAAAATAAAGAAAACAAAAATAAATGCTTACATTTTCTGGTATTATTTTTCGTTCCAAATAGTACATGTTTAAGGCAAATACTTATTCAAATAGCGGTCCTTCCAGTGTTTCCTTCAGTAGGCAAAGTTAAGAATCTAAGATCGATGAAAAATAGTGTAGAGATTTCACAGGGTTATTAAGCTTACTCCATAGTATTCAAATCCATCTATCTATGAAATTTTGTCCCAATTAATTAAAAAAAAATTATTATTTTCTAGCTTATTTCTTCTATTTTACTTCAGAAGTGGAGTTGTAGTCTTGTTCCATTTACATTTCTTAGAGTAGTCCCCCTCCCCCTACAAACTTTTATATTATATACTTTATATTACATGGCAGGATTGGTTCTGAATGAGCCAATCACTGTAAAATGTGAATAAATTAAGTTTGATCCCTCTAGTGAGAATCATCTAGACTGATGCATTTCAATTTACATTAAAATATAGTATATTTAAAGATTGTTTATAAAAAATTTAGAAGACTTATAAATTGATTTTGCTGTTTATTTTTAATTATTGTTTAACAATACCAACAAATAAAGTGTTAAATATTTTATATGCTTCCCAATAATATTTTAATACTATTAAAACAACATTTGAAATAGCTGCCACTGGAACAATGTGATAAAATGTTTATGGGATTTATATCCACTCTATCAGACTTTCCAGTGTCTCACAAACAGTCAAGATCCTCATCACTTTTTAAGATCTTTCTTAGTGAGCTTTTGCTTAGTGGGAAAATTATAATCCACAAGCATTTCACTCTGCAACTAATCTCTACACATTGATGTTCAATATCTTAACAAATTATTACCAATTAAAATTTAAAATTTTACACATTTATCCACTGGATAAAACCTACTATCTTTGAGCCAAAATATATGGTTACAATATATATGTGTGCAAGCACGCAAAACTTTGATGTATTTATAATTTTATTTTAAAGAAGTCGCAAATTTTATTAGTTTTTGAAAATTTATAATTTTTTAAATTCCAAAATAAAATATATTTTTCTGATCTACTTGTTAAAGATATTTAGCATCTCAAAGTGATAAAATTTTTGTTCCTTCTACTATTGCTACTGGAGAGACCGAGAAAAATATTTCATGTTCATTGGTTGGTATTTATTGTCTTCTTCTATTATTATTATTATTATTATTATTATTATTATTATTATTATTATTATTATTATTATTATTATTATTATTATTATTATTATTATTATTATTATTATTATTATTATTATTATTATTATTATTATTATTATTATTATTATTATTATTATTATCATCATCATCATCATCATCATCATCATCATTATCATTATCATCATCATCATTATTATTATTATTATCATTATCATCATCATTATATTATTATTATTATATATATGTTCAAAAGGCCTTTATTGTCTCAAAAGAATACATTAATGGTTACATAGTAGATTATGTGCTACAAGTTTTCCAGTTACAACCAGGTTACAATTGTTATTACAATAATCAAGATAACATCTTTATATTATATTGTCTTAATTGAATGTTACAGATTTGTTCATTATCAAATAAAGTGTTCAGAATATTATAGACAGTTGCATTTCAATAGTTATTAGGTGCACAGATGTTACTGAAGCTATTACTGGATAGGGATGGGCTCTGTTCTTTTGCTTTATTTCCTGTTTTATTATTTATTTATTTTTTTTTTTCCTTGTTGGTGCTCCATATTACTTAGTTATTATTTCCTTGATTATGTTACAACCTTGCTCTGTGTTTAAGCAGAGACCAGGTAGCTGCATAGATGTCTGGACTTGTTATCAATTTGTCCCGGATTTGTATTTGCATTAACTTGTGTTCAAAAGTTGATGGATGTCGCCTTGTGTTATTTCCCATTAGGAATGTACATCTTGTGCACCATAGTGAATATAGAACAAAAGTTGCTGCCCTAATCAGTGGTATTGTTTTACTTTGGAAAGCCATCATTACTTGTTCCATTGTGGTTTTATTTTTCCTATATGTGTTGCAAAGTATAACTCTTACTTGTTCCAGACCTTTGCAGTGATACAGTAAGTGCTGGACAGTTTCTTCATTCTGATGGCATAAGCCACATAAAGGATCCATGTCTCTATGTAGTCTTCTATGTACCAGAAAGTATGTGGTTGGGAGGGCATCTAAGTTTATTTTAAGGATAAAATTGAAAAATTTTGGTTCTAACTCCCATTTCTTGTATTTTTTAATTAATACTTTATTGTTTATTTTTAATAGTGGTAATATTTCGTTGTTGGTGGTATGGTTCTGCATTAGTTCATAGATTTCCCAATATTTATATTTTTCTGTCCATTGGTTGGGGATTTTTCCTATTGCGTTGCAGTGGTATATTGCCGATTGAATGAGTGAGTCTTTTGGGGGTGGTCGATCAGTAGGTGTTATTTTAATTAGATGTTTTAATTTTGTAAATTGATTAATTAAGGCAATTGTTGTATTTTTTTGTTTTTGCATGTGGAAAATGTTGAGGCTGTGTAGGCCAAGGCCATTTATTATTAGTGGTCGGCTAAGATTTTTAATTGATATGGCCACTGTTTTCCTGGCCCACATAAGTTTACAGCATATGGAGTTAATTTTCCGGATGAAACCTTTAGAAAAAACAATTACTGGCATGTAGTATGTTATTCTAGTCATGATTAGCCTGTTGATTAGTTGTGTCTTTGCATATATTGATAGATATGCTTTAGACAATGAATTTGCTATTTTTTCAACATCTTCTTTGAGTTTGTTTTGTATGTGACAGCGCATTCTTGTGGTGCCCATATAAAATGGAAAACCCAGAAAGGGATTTGGTTTTCCCTGAAATATGGACTCACATGGTTTGCCTGAGAATATATGCCAAGATGCAGATTTTGCTGGATTTATCTTCAGTCCATAATTGGCTGAATATTCTTCCACTATCTTGTTCAACCGCGGTATCTGCTTTTTAGAAGTTAGAAACACCATGACATCATCCATATATGCCAAACATGCTATTTTTTGTGTTGATCCTGGTATCTGTATGCCTTCAAAGGATTGATTTATTTCTTTAATTAAGGGGTTGATATAAAAAATAAAGAGTAGGGCACTTAAAGGTGAACCCTGTGATAGTGACTGGGTGGGGTAGAAAGAGGGAGAATTTCTACCATTAAGTGTTATGTGTAGCTCACGGTTTATTAATAGGTTTGCTATTATATATAGCATGGATCTGGGGATGTCTGTGGTTTCAAGCATCTCTAGCAATACAGATATGTTGACAGTGTCAAAGGCTGATGCTATATCCAGTTGTATGACCAAAGGGCTATATTTTTTTTTATTTCTTACAGTTACCATTATAGTTTTGAAAAGTAAAGCTGCTTGTGTAGTTGAAGATTTTTTCTTAGCAAACTGAGTATCTGAGATGGAAGGCATCAAAAATGGCTCTATTTTTTCTTTTATTACCTTTTCCAGTATCTTCATTGGAAGCGGTCCCATGGATATAGGTCTTATGTCTTCAAGTGCAGGAATTTTTTTATTCTTTTTATTGTAAGGTACTATTGCTATGGGGTACACTCCCTGTACACTCCTAATTTCTTGAGCTAGATGGTTTGCCAGATTACAAAGATATTTTGAAGTGAATTGGCTAAGGTGTTTTAAGACAAAAAGTGGTATTCCTGGGCTTCCAGGGTGACAGTTTTTGTTCATTTCATTCATTTTTTTAATGAAATCATCTGCTGTGAATAAATTTTCATTTTTTGGTGGTCCAAATATGTGTGCTGTCCACTGTATTGGTGGTGCTGATCGCAGTTTGTCTCTAAAATGTTCAAACATTGGCATTATTATATTTTGACCAGCAAATATTCCTCTTTGGGTTTGTATGGCCATTGGTACTTTAATTTCAGGTGCACTTCCAAGGGCCCATTTTATGTATTTACGTGACCATGTATGTTGCTGGGTGATGCATAATTTGGTTTTTTTAATTTTTAGATACTCTTTTAGGGACTGACAAGCCTTATTATATTCTTGTGTTAAGTTTCTTATATAATTTTGGGTGTGATGTGTAGGCGTGATTGCTGTAAGTTTTTCATGTATTTTATCAGCATATTCTAGTAGCTTGGATGGTGATGGTCTATTCATTACTATGTGGTTTATATTAAAAGACAAAATATTGATAAAAGCTTGATATTGTTGTATAGGGTCTAGTTTTATTTGTTTTAGTTTTTCTAGCATTATATAGGTTTCAGAAAAGATAAATTCTGGGGTTGACTTGGGAAGAAGGATTCTGATTGTTTTTGTTAGTGGTGAGGTGTTAGTTTGCATTTGGTTTAGGTTAATAGTTATTATTTGTGCAGAGTGATCGGAGAAGCCCGATGGTATGAGGTTTATTTTTATTAAGTGATGTAGAGTTGGTGAATAAAAGCATAAGTCTATCAGTGATTTAAACCGACCATTATGGAATGAGACAGCATCCTGAGGAAGAAAACCTTGTCCACTCATTAGTGGAACTTGTATTTTGTGGAGCCAATTTTTAGTAAATTCCAGATATGATGTGTTGAAGTCACCAACCAAGATGGTGGAATCTGCCATGGTGGCTAATCTTGAATTTATTGACATGATTATTGTTTCAATTCTTTGTTTATTTATTGGCATATATACAAAAATTACATTGATTATCATTATTTTGTGACTGAATGTAGTGATTAGGAGATTTGAATCAATGTAAGTGATTTTGAAAGTTTGGAATGGACAATGATTTGCAATTATTAGGGCAGATCCTGCTGATGGTGATATTGCATCTCTGGAACCTGCATAGAATCCTTCAGTACCAAAGTATTTGGATGGGTCTACTTGTGACCCTGCATAGATTTTGGTTTCTAGTAGACCTGTAATGTGTGGTTTGATTTGTTGTATCCAGTGTTTTACTTTGTATATTTTTTGGGTTGAATTTAAACCCCTGATATTGATTGCAGCAATTTTTATTTTCATTCTGATTATATATATATATTTTCTTTGGTAATTTTTCTTTGATCAGTAAGTGGGCTTTTTATTGTTTTGAATTTTGTTGAGTGTCTAATTCAATTATGTTATTTTTAGTGGTAATGTGGCTTTGATCAGTTAGTATTTTTTTACTAGTTTTTGTATTGGGTTGTGCTTCTGATTCATCTTCATAGTCTTGATTAGTATCTTCATCAGAGGTTTCAGTAGTCTGATATGTATGCTCAGAGTTGGTGATTACATCTTCTTCTGATCTTACTTTAATTTTTTTATATTTTTTTTTTGGTGGCCGGCCTGGCTTTCTTTTTTGCTCTTTTTCTATTACTATGTTTTGTGGTATATCTAGTGCTATTTTTTCTAAGATTTCTGTGGCTGTATTATTTCTAATTGTTTGTTTTAGTGGTAAGTTGGAATAATTGTTGATGTTTTCATTTTTGTGTGTAGAATCATCTTCTTCCATCTGAGATTCTACATCTGTGATATTTTCATATTCCTTTATTTGTTCTTCACTGTTTATTTGCAGATCATTATTTGTTTGATCTTTTATTTTACTTTGGGTGCTTTTCAGTTTTATATTTTCTCTTGTGATTATATTTTGATTTTCAATTTTTTCTTGTGATTGATTACTATTGATGAGTTTTGTTGTGCTGTTTTTCCACTCTTCATTTTTATTAATCTTTTCCGTTGTCAACTTTAGTGGTTCGTTCTTATCTTGTATTGTTAAGATACTTTGTTTTTCCTGATTTTCTTGTTGTTGAAGACTTGTATGTATCTTGCTGCTTTCTGCATTATTTATTATTTGGTTTTGAGTTGCTTGGTTTTGTTCTGGGATTTCCTTTGTTTGCTGGTCACTCCTGCAGTCTTTCCTTGTGTGGCAGTCTCCTGCCAGATGACCTCTTTCTCCACATGCATAGCACTTTGGCCTGAGTCCTTTTATTTGAAGTGTGAGGACTGCTTCTTGATCAATAATCTGGTTAGGAATTTCTTCAGGATTGATGTTTTCTTTTAGTTTGATTTTGAAATAGAAGCTGTTGGTATGTATAGGGATTGGAGTATCGTTACAGTAGATAGGCTTAATATAGATTGCCTGACCATAGGGGTGAATTAGTTTGGTAAAATCTTGTATGCTATATCCAAAATATGTATTTTTTAAAATGCCTGTGTAGTAGTTTTGTATATTTTTGTCAACCACCACTAAAGCATAATTTTCTAATGTCTGGACTTTTATTTGAAATGCTTCACATTGATTTTTGTTGTAAAATTCTATAGCTAAATATCTGGAGTTGGGATGTTCTCCAATAGTCATGATGCTATCCCATAATACTTGTGTTGTTAATTCCTTAAATAGGAGTTCTCTTGGGAATTTATAGAGGGATAAATTTTTGTCTGTAACTGCTAGTATTAACGACTTGTCAGAAATTTTTTTTTTAAAACTATTAAATAATTTTGGGGGGATGGTATTATTAAATCTAGAATTAATATCTTTTATTTCTTCATTCGTCCAGTTGATCATTGATGGTTCTAGCTCAAATTCATCACCGATATATATATATATATCATTTATGTCGGTTTGATTTACTTTTCTAAATCTAGATTGACTTAAATTGGTATTTTGTTTATTCTCTTGGTGTTGTATATTAGATTTTGTAGCATTTGCGTAGGTTTTTTGATTCGATATTATATTTTTCATTGGGTTGAGCGTTTTGGAGCTATTTGACGTGTCAATTTTAAATCTTGACACCATATTTATCTTTTGATGTTGATTAATTATAATTTAAAAAAACTATGAATTTCTTACCTTTTTTATTTTAAAAGCACTTCAAAAACATTTACGATTGTTATCTAGATATTATTATTATTATTATGATGATGATGATGATATATTTACTCTTGATGTGATTAAGTTTACTAATTTTCTACTGGAATTTTTTTTTTTTAAACATACAGAAATATATTTACATATCTATTTGTATATTATCTTTAATATATATTATATCAATTTTTTGTTGTTATTCTTTGCAAAAAGAAATAGAAGCTTATGCATTACTAATGAAATACTGTAGAAGATAAACAAATGAAGATAATGGAAGAATTTTTTGGTTTAAAATAAAAGAATAAGAATACTAGCAAAAAACTTAAAAATGAAATTGACAGAAATTTCAGAAAACAAAAGGAAAAATTGCTGGCATAAGAAATGAAAGAAAATGAAAGATTATAAAAATAAAATCTGATTTAATTATGAAATAAATAAAAATCACAATGATAGTAAAGTGACATAACCAAAAGCAATGATGCAATTCAAAAACAGTAATGATAGAAATATCTATTTCTTTATGACTAATATTGTTACCCTCTAACAGAATAGTTCATCTTGAATTTAAATACTGTAAAGTAGAATTAAAACAAGATCTCATAAAGTAAATTTGAGGTATTGTCAGCCTTACATAAGCATTAAAGGTATCAAGCAGGCCTACTTATTGAAATGTTAGAAGAAAAAAACTTATATTCTGAAAAAAAAAAAAAAAAGTTTTTTTAATTGTATGTGTTTTTTTTATTATTATTATTATTATTATTATTATTATTATTATTATTATTATTATTATTATTATTATTATTATTATTATTATTATTATTATTATTATTATTATTATTATTATTATTATTATTATTATTATTATTATTATTATTATTATTATTATTATTATTATTATTATTATTATTATTATTATTATTATTATTATTATTATTATTATTATTATTATTATTATTATTATTATTATTATTATTATTATTATTATTATTATTATTATTATTATTATTATTATTATTATTATTATTATTATTATTATTATTTTATTATTATTATTATTATTATTATTATTATTATTATTATTATTATTATTATTATTATTATTATTATTATCTATTATTATTAATATAATTATAATCACTATTATTATTATTATTATTATTACTATTATCAATATTCATTATTCAATATCATTAATATTATTATTATCTATTATTTTATTATTATTATTATTACCATCTATTATTATTATTCATCATTATTATTATTACTATTATGTATTATTATTATCATTATTATTATTAATATTATTATTAGGTATTATCATTACATAATCATTATTATTATTATTATCAGTTATTATTATTATTATTATTATTATTATTATTATTATTATTAAAAAAAAAAGTTTTTTTAATTGTATGTGTTTTTATTATTATTATTATTATTATTATTATTATTATTATTATTATTATTATTATTATTATTATTATTAACAACAACAACATTTCATTTTTATTTAAAAAAATATTAACAGACTGAAAATGATTATCAATATAAGTAACATATATCTGATACTCATAATATGCTTATAGAAATGGAGAGAGATGAAAGTATATAGATATATTCAATGGGTTTTTGTATTTTTAATTAAAACAATTTTTGATATGTTTTTAAATATCCTTGTATAGTAATTGCAAATTATTTTTTGTCAGTCATAAACAATCATGTGATTTCCATTCTCTTTCCTTTCTTAAATTTGAAAGAGGACTGCTGGAAAAATTAGAAGGGATTTTTGGTTTCAGATATAAAGTTTTTTTTTTAAAAAGAGTTAATTAATTTTAATAGTTTAAAATTAGGAACTTTAGGTCAATAAAGGATAAATAAATAAATACAAATTTAAGCATTTTGTTGGATTTGTTACTGAATTATCAGATTTGCTACTGAATATTTTACTATGAACTAATTTTTTTTGGAATCTCTTAAAAAAATGTAGAGTTGTGCAAGATAAAAGTTCAGACTGTATTTTAAATAATATTTCACAGATGTAGACATCTCCAAATTTTGTTCAAAGAGGAACATTTAATTGAACAAGATGGTACTACTTATCAGGCTAATAAAACAATTAATGAGAGTAGAACTTTTCCTTTCTTGCTTTATTTTCTAGCTAATAAGAATTAGATATCCATTTAATATGGATTGTTGAAATAGTTATGGGTGGCTATTTGTAAGAAAAACACTAAGCCTGCTTGGAATCAGAAAACATTTTCAGATTTTTTTTTTTTTGTCCTAGAATCTAGTTTCAGATCATGATCATGGAGATGGCTGTATTAATGACTGTATTCCATAATATTTGAAGTATAATGAAATATAAAGAATTGTGAAAAATAATTATCAAATATTGAATTACACACTATATCACAACTTATGGGTTTACAGCTAATGAATATGGGTTTGGAAAATTTTATTGCTAGATGTAATATTTTTCATTTATTGATTATAATTTTATTTTATATTGAAATTTGTACGAGTTTCATCCTACCTTTAAAAATTTGCATAAAGAGAATCTGTACTATTTATTTATTTACTTCTTTTTGTCTTCATTCATGTATTTATTTTGTATACAATATTTGATATTTTATTACCAATATTTATATTGGGCAGTACCAATGCAGAATAATCTTGGTGACAGATTATACTAGCTGTGTCAACAGCAAAATTCTTCCAATGACATTAGAAAAAATGATTGTTAACTGCTTCTATATAAGTGCATTGAAAATTATGAATAGTAAACTATTTTATGATTATTAGAAATCTATTGATTTTTCATAATAACTGTACATAAAATATTAAAAAAAAAGTTTTATTCAATTCATAAAATAGATTTCATGAGAAACTAACTATGATTCAGTATTTAGTAAATATGATTATTAAGAGATGAAGCTATAGAATTGATTGTTAAAATAATATGGAAAATTGTAGAAGTTTTAGTCTATGGAAAAAATGAAAGTGTTTGGTAAACTTTTATAGAGAATAGTATACAATAATGATTACATTGTTTACAAAATGCAAAATGATATTTGTACATTTGTATATCTATATAATTTTTTAATTTGGAATAGATTTACGAATATTATGAAGAATGAATGTACACATTCTTATCTGATAGATTCTTGTTACAATTTAGTTGTGTTACAATTGAAGTGAGATAAGTGAATACAAAATTTTTACCAAGATAATTACAACTCGTCTACAGAGAACATTGGATTTCCACCAACCAAGAGAACAAGCTGGATTTAAAAGTGGTTTTAGTACAGTAAACCATATCCAGGTATTGAGAGAAGTTATAGAAAGGACAAATGAATATGAGGTGCCATTATGTTTTGGATTTGTAGATTATGAAAAGGCATTTGATTCTATAAATATTTCTTCAGTGATTAAAGCATTGGATCAATAAGGTATAGATCCAGGATATTGTCATATTTTAAAGACTATTTATAAAAATGCAACAGCAACAATTAGATTACAAAATGATACTGGGAAAGTCAACACTGAGAAGGGTGTAAGACAAGGTGACTCCATATCTCCAAAACTTTTTACAGCAGTGTTGCAAGAAGTATTTTGTGGATTAAAATGGGAAGCTAAAGGAGTGAAAGTAAATGGAGATTATTTAAGTCATTTAGATTTTGCAGATGATGTAGTTGTTTTTCAAATAATGCTTTAGAGCTGTAGGAAAGGTTGCAGGAGTTATCAGATGAAAGTAGGACTAAAGATAAATGTTAAAAAGACTAAAGTAATGTTTAATGGATTTTCTCAAAATATGAAAATAAAGATTGATTATGATGAGTTAGAAGAAGTTAACAGTTACAAATACCTTGGTCAGGTTATTAATACAGATGGAAACATAATGGATGAAATTAACCATAGAATTAAACTTGGTTGGAGTGCTTTTGGAATAAATAATTTGATACTAAAAAGAAATATGCCAATGTGTTTGAAAAGGAAGGTTTTTAACAAATGTGTTTTATCAGTTTTTACTTATGGATCTGAGACATAGACATTTAATAGAAGAGCAATACAGAGACTTCAGACCACTCAAAGAAGTATGGAGAGATGCATGTTGGGAGTAACAAGAAGAGATCAGAAATGCAATCTATGGGTAAGAGAACAGACAAGTGTTACTGACCTCATTGAAAAAATTAAAAGATTGAAGTGGAGTTGGGCTGGACATATTGCTAGAAGAGATGATAATAGATGGACAATTGAAATCTTAAACTGGATTCCAAGAGATTGTAAAAGACCCAGAAAGAGACCACATGTTATATGGATGGATGAAATAAGAAAGTGTACAGGGGGGATATGGAAAAGAGAAGCTAAAAATCAGAGAAGATAGATTGAACTTGGAGAGACCTTCATCCTGCAGTGGATTGATAATGGTTGGTGATGATGATGATGAAGTGCAAATAGACTGGTGAATGATAAAATAAATTCCAATGAAATCTTGAAAATATTCAAAGAAAAATGCTGTAGTACAGATTGGATTATGAGAAAGGCAGAAAAAAAAATCTGGGTTAATAGTCAAATAACTATTAAATGGAGATGGGAGACAAAATTGAAAACTATAGTTATTGGAAAAGATAAAAGAATGTGTAGAAAGCTTAACAGTGAATTAATTTAGTCATATAATAAATAAATAAAAATAAAAAAATATTTCAAAGAAAAAAAAGGCTTAATTAAAAATAAAAATAAACAGTTTGAATGAAAAAAGCATGATTGAATAAATGAAATAGTAATTAAAGCATAGAATGATAAGTTATTAGGAGAAATAATTTGAAAAGAGGGAAGGAATCTTTATCATTTTTAGCAGCCACTTATAAATAATTGTTACCATTTAAGTTCCAGAAAAAAAAAGTTTCAAGGGAAATAAATATTAAGAATCTGAATTGCTGTTTAATTAAAAAAAGACAATATGGTTACTCAAACTTATACTCTCACTGTTACAGGCAGCACAACAGGCCAATCACATGAGAGGATCATGACTGGACACTATACTTGTCTAATTGATTAAGAATAATAAGGCACAAGAAAAGAAAATAGAGATAAAGAGCATAAAGAAAAATAAGAAAAAGATTGTTTTTATCACAAACTGTGCTTAATCTTTCATGACCACTATCTTAACCTACATGATAATACTCTTAGAAGAAAGGCACTATTTATTTGTTATTTGCTGTACAACATTATAATAAAAAAAAAAACAGTAATTATGTGAGATTATAAAATTTAAGCCATTTATAACTGTTTATTATGAATAAAGAATAATATTCATTAAATAACATGTTTAATATTTATTATTTTTGAAATTACAAAACTTAATACTTAATCCCAAAAAATTACATGTTTTTATTATTATTGAAGTCAGTTGCAATTTTAATATGAAAACACATTAACTTGGAAAATAAATTTAATATTTTAATGATTTAAATTGATTGTAAAAATTAACTTTTTTTAGTTTTTAAAAATTAGAAAAAAAAGATGGATATCTAAATGTGATAATTAAATAAAAATCATCTAGTAAGCATTTTTGATATCTAAGTTCTATATAGAAAAAAGATTTTTGTATTCAAAATTTAAAAAAACCAGGTGTCCAATTTTTCCTATGTGTGTTGTGTATATTTTTTCAATGTTCTTTGATTCAATATATTTTTTCCATAGATATATTTCTGTATCAATTTCCATGTTTGAAATTGTAAATCTTAATATGGTATCTCCTTATTTATGGTAGCTTTGCCCAGTGCATTACCTACAATGGCTTTGAATTCAATAACAGACTTGCTCTATTCATAATACATTTCTTAACAAAATTTTATTCCTTGTAACAATGCTTCAAATTCTAAATTGACAATTTTAATTTTAGAAACGATTGAAACTTTATTATTGCTATTAATGAATGATCATCAAATTTTTTGATGAGTTTGGAATAGTATCAATTCTTTAATGTGATTATCATTTTAACACTGAAAGAATAACCCACACTAATTTAATTTATTGATAAAAATATCAATACATGAATATAAAAATATATTGGCTTCTCTTAAAAAATTATAAACTCACTTTATCCCATTATAATATTCTTAAGACAAAACAAAGTAAAAATTCATTTTACTCGTGCAAGTTTATTCTTATATATATATAACAACATTACCACAAAGTAACTGCAGCTAATTGTCATATTTTACTTTAAATGCTTATTGATATTATTTGAAAATTAACTGATATTAACTATTTTTTAGTTTTTCTTATTTAAAAAAAAGTATTTACTTGTATTTTGTATAAAGAAATATTTATTCATTGTCATTAAATTTTGTTATATTTTTTGCTTTCAATTTTCAGTCTGATGTTGATTATCATAAATGCGTATTTGATAAGTATGCAACAAATGCGTAAGTTTTTACATATTATTATTTGTATTGTAAATTATTTTTTATAGAATTTTAAGTAGTTTACATTTAAATTATTTAAAATGCAATTATAGTTATAGATGATAATTTATTAATTACCTTATTATTATTTGTATAGCTTGTCATACCATACATTTCATATATAAATAAAAAATAATGAAAAGGAGAATGATGAATTCTGGTACTTCTGAAGTTTAAATATCATATGACTTTCTGAGATTGAAACTATTTGATTTTTTTTTTTTTTAAAAAAAAAAAGAATATTAACTTATATATTTACTAAACTAATTATTGATTTAGTTAGTTTTTGTCTGCCGTTCTAAATGAAAGTGGTGTACAAGTTACCATAATTGATTTAGTAAGAATAAAAAGTCAGATGTCACATGACTTATATATATATAGCTTGCATTTACCAATATGTAAACTTAAGAGCATGCTAACGCTCTAAACAAGCTTTTTTTTTATTATTATTATGATAAATGCTACTACAAGAGAAGGCATTCAAATCATCTTTATCTTAGATTGTCCCCATCCCCAGACCGGTTTCGACCTATGGCTCTCTTCAGTGAGGAGTTGGGACATTAGATTCAAAAAACCAACTCAAGCTAAGCATTTATCTAAAAGATAATTCTCAAGAAGAAGATCTAAACCTTTAGACATCTGCATGTCTTTAAAGTCAGCATTAGCATGCTCTTAAGTTTACATATTGGTAAATGCAAGCTATATATAAGTCATGTGACATCTGACTTTTTATTATTACTATTATTATTTTGCTGTTGGGGCTTTGGCTAAATTAAATGGCTAAGCCTATTAATATATGGAGTATCTGAATTAAGTTCAGGCCCATATAATTTTTTCAGTTGGAGAGCTGACTTTAAAGACATGCAGATGTCTAAAGGTTTAGATCTTCTTGAGAATTACCTTTTAGATAAATGCTTAGCTTGAGTTGGTTTTTTGAATCTAATGTCCCAACTCCTCACTGAAGAGACCCATAGGTAGAAACCGGTCTGGGGATGGGGACAATCTAAGATAAAGATGATTTGAATGCCTTCTCTTGTAGTAGCATTTATCATAATAATAATAAAAAAAAGCTTGTTTAGAGCGTTAGCATGCTCTTAAGTTTACATAATTGATTTAGTAAATATAGCTTCTACAATTATAGCAATACAGTTTTAAAAAGCTGGTATACTACCTATTTAGCTAGTAATTAAAATAATTTTTTTTTTTGTTCTGAAAAATATATAGTAAAATCACAAGACCCCAAAATTAAAGTCTTAGTTTTAGAGAAACTTTAGAGAAACTTTATCATTGTTGTTCATTTTTCAGAAACAAACATTATATGGTAGTTGTGACTTATGCCCCATGTGGCCACTGGCGATGCTGTAACAAGCCACAAGAAGCATGGAAGTGATAAATTTCTATCCAAAAATGGCTGAAATCATCGATGGAAAAAAAATAAAAATAAAAAATCGCTCAAATCATCAATGGGAAAAAAAAATTGCTGAAATCATTGATGGAAAAAAAACAAAAAATTCCTGAAAAATAAATCCGACAAATCCTTCGAAAATACAAATTAAAAAAAAAACAAAAAACAAGAAAATGCTATAAAATTTCACTTACAAAAACAGAAATCGCTGAAAATTTCTTCAAACATGACACTCCCTCCCCAATGAAGAATTTCTATCCAAAAATAGTATATTAAAACAGGCAAAACTTTCCATACATATTGCCACTCAGTGCAAGCCAGAGTAATCAATGGATGCCAGAAGGCTTGTGCATAAAATCTCTATCTAGTGCTTACTTATCCAATATCCCCAGACTAGTTTCTGGCTTGTGACCTTCGTCAGTGAGGAGATCTGAGAGCACTGCACCTATACCAAGGCTCCTCACTGCCGAAGGCCACAAACCAGAAACTAGTCTGGGGATATTGGGGGAGTAGGCACTAGATTAGGGATTTAACGCACAAGCCTTCTGGCATCTATTGATTACTCTGGCTTGTACTGAGTGGCAATACGTATGGAGAGTTTTGCCTGTTTTAATAACAGTTATAAGCAAGCATAAGAAATGGTGATCATGTGATGTTTATTGGATTATATTAGTATATAAAGAATGTTAGTTTAATTATTAATTAAAAAAGAAATGTAATAATACTTCACAATTTATGTGTGTGAATCTATATGTATACATAGCTGTTAAAAAATAGCAGCTGTCTATTCTATTGCCATTTATAGTAAGATTGAGTAACCATTACCATCTGGTAATCATTAATTATTTAATCTTACAATAGATGGCACTAAATAGAAAATTGCTTTTGTCAAATCATATGTTGTATAAGGTAAAAAATTAAAGGATTAATTGTCATTATGTATATATGTGAGTATTTAAGTATTATTAACATCAGAAAAAGGTATTAAAACTATTTAAAAACTGTGAAGAAAGCCCTTAGAAAATTATTAATATGTAATTATGTAACATCAAATACACAAACATATATGTAGATGTTTGGTGGTAATTTCAGACAACAACAGGATCCACATTTGGTAAATAGTGGAATGATTTTTATTTATAAGGATTAATTATGAGTAGTTAGTAATAAGTACTCAACTAAGAGCATTTATTTTGTAAATTATAATGTTGACTCATCAAAAAGCTAAACCTAATTATACATATATGAATGTTGTATGCTGAAATGCTTTTTTTTATTTCTAGGAATATGAATCGTGCACAGATTTATAACTTATTTGGTTTGTTGTGGGGAACACAATTTGTCATTGGAGCTAGTCAGGTGACCTTGGCAGGAGCCTTTGCTTCATACTACTGGGCCTTCAATAAGCCCGCAGACATCCCTGCCTTACCCATATTGTCATCATTAGGAAGGACGATCAGGTGACATTTCAAATTTTTTATTTAATATATATCTTTTATTGATTATTCGGAAATAAAATTTATATATATATATGCCCTTACACACACACACACATATATATATATAATTATATAATTGAATATTTATAGTAATCAGATATATTTTAAAAATTTATCCACTTAGGAGCGCTTTCAACTATCCTCATAGTCTTTGTCAACTAACACTTTGAAATGCTAACCTTCCCAAAATTCCATGATCTTAACATTTGCTGTTTGCCTGTTAATTAAATCAACCATTAAATACAAACATGATTTAATTAACAGGCAGGCAGCAGATGTTAAGATCACGGAATTGTGGGAAGTTTAGCCTTTCAAAGTGTTAGTTGACAAAGACTACAAGGATAGTCGAAAACGCTCCCAAGTGGATAAAATTTAAAAAATATATCTGATTACTGTATTCATAAATATTCAATTATATAATTATGTATATTGCTTTGAAGAAATACAGACGTCGAATTATAATATTATTACATATATATACTTGTATATTATGTATATGTTGACAGGTATCATCTTGGTTCAGTAGCATTTGGAGCACTCATCATTGCCATTGTTCAGCTGATAAGAATTATGTTAGAATATATACAATCCAAAGTCAAAGAATCTGAAAATGCTTGTGCTAAATTTTGCGTTAAGTAAGTTTTTATATATATTTAGTTTTAGGTATGTTTTGGATGTTTTTATTTAATTAAACTTTAACTCTGAATAGTTTGTTTACTTTTGTTATAAAAAACGTGATTATTAATAGTGATGAAACAAGGATGGGTAAAATGATAAAAATGAGGAAGAAGGAGAATAATTAAACTCTCATTTAAAAAAGCGATTAAAACAACTTTTAAAAAATAACCATATATTTAATTTGTCATATTTGCTTTGAAAAATTATACTTTTTAATATTTTCATTTATGGTATTTCAATATAAATTAAAAATCAAATGCACATTGGCAAGAAAATATACCCAAAATTTTATTATAATACTACAAACTTTTAAAATATATTACTATTTTTACTGACTTTAGTTCTAATAATGCATTTTTTTCACTGAACTTATACTTTTTTTAAAGATAAAAGTAAACACTGACTCACTAACTGTGGATAGTTATCTGTTAAACAATTATTTGAAATAAAACTTAATCAATGTGGAATGTTCCTAATTTGTATGATTAATAATTTTAAGTTATATTACTTCTTAAACATTAACTTTTTTTTGTCATTAAAACTTTTTTAATTATTCTATATGGGTGATATTTGTGTCTAATCAAGAAAATTTGAAAGTAAAGATTTTGCTGCAAAACCTTTAATTTCTTTGTGTTATAAATTATTTAATTGTGCATGACTTTATGGTAAAAAATCTTTCTTTTATAATAATTTATAATCAAGTTTCAAACAGTAGTTAATCAATTTTATTAAAAATTTTAATTTCTATAATACTTCTGTTCTTGTATACTCTAAATGCAATGTGGACAACACCTTTTTTTTTTTAAATTTGATAATAAAAAATGTAATGTCTTAAAAAAAAAATCAAAATTGATACATTTTTGAATATATTTTTTGAAGCATTTTAATAAAAAAATGTATTCAAGCATTTTTACTATTTGTACAGTTACTTAGCTACATATATTTGTAATCTACTTATTTCATTGTTTTATATATATATATATCATTGATGGATTTGATAATAGAGACTTTTTTTACTGTCTATTTATTTATTATTGAGGGTTATTTTTTTTACACTTGTTTAGATTAAATTATTCTATATCTTTCTATTTAAAGATTAATAATTTCAAAAGTTAACTCCTATTTTTGTATATAACTTTTTCCTTTTTTTTTGAGATTTTAGATAAAATAAAATTAATTAAATAAACTTTTCATAATATAAGCACTGATAATAGGCATATTACATAGATAAACTATGATAGTTTAAACCACTAAACATCACATGATCACCATTTCTTATGCTAGCACATAACTGTTATATTGACGAAGGCCACAAGCCAGAAACTATTCTGGGGATATTGGATGAGTAGGCACTAGATGGGGATTTTATGCACAACCTTCTGGCATCCATTGATTACTCTGGTTGGCACTACTGTATGGAGAGTTTTGTCTGTGTTAATAACAGTTATGTGCTAGCATAAGAAATGGTGATCATGTGATGTTTAGTGGTTTAACACCAATCCTGCCTAATAGGATGTGGTGGCTATGGTTGTTGGAGAGCCAAAGACACCAAAATGTATGGATACTGAACTGAATTCAGACCATATGATTATATAAGCTATTGAGCTTAGATTGAAACTATTATTATTTTCAATTTTATTCTCATAGTTTTGTAGTTAAGTAGAGATAAAAAGTAGCTGCTGGAGTGTTGCATTAGATCCTAAGATCTAGGTGCAGTGCTATCAGATACAAAACTCCTCACTGATGAAGACCACAAGCCAGAAACTAGTCTGGGGATATTGGATGAGTAGGCACTAGATGGGGGTTTTATGCACAAGCCTTCTGGCATCCATTGATTACTCTGGTTGGCACTGAGTGGCACTACTGTATGGAGAGTTTTGCTTGTGTTAATAACAGTTATGTGCTAGCATAAGAAAAGGTGATCATGTGATGTTTAGTGTTTTAATACCAATCCTGATAGTGGTGACTATGGTTGTTGGAAAGCCAAAGACACCAAAATATACAGATACTGAACTGAGTTCAGACTTATATGACTATAAGATATTGAGCTTAGATTGAAAATATTATTATGTTTTCAATTTTATTCTCATAGTTTTGTAGTTAAATAGAGATAAAAGGTGGCTGCTGAAGAGTTGCATTAGATCCTAAGATCTAGGTGCAGTGCTCTCAGATCCAAAGCTCCTCACTGATGAAGGTCACAAGCCAGAAACTAGTCTGGGGATATTGGATGAGTAGGTACTAGACGGGGATTTTTGCCTGTGTTAATATGATAGTTTAAGTGAAATTCCTTTGTGAAAATAGTAAAAAAGTGAGATAATGCTATCCATTGTTGCTATTGCATTCACTTCTGGAGTTTATAAAAATGATCAGCAGACTATGCTCAAAATCACCATTGAGCAGGTATTTTCTATCCCATTTTCAGAAATTAGAAGTTTAATTAATGCATAGAGATTAATTTTATGATGTCAGATGTTTTTTATTGCCTACAAGATGACTATCCATGACAAATTGCTGAAATTCTTATTATGGTGATAAAGATCTTCAATTTCCCTTAAACTTCTCATCTTTACAATGCAGATTCTCAAGTATTATGAAGATTTAAGTTAAGAACTACAAATGCAAATTCATTCCATATTAGACATGTTTTATCTAATATATACTAACAACAGACTGCAAATTTAGAAACATATCTCATTTTGTACTTCTGAATGTCTTATTAGGATCATACTTTTTCCATTTAATCTGCAGAAAGGTAGTTCAACAATATATTGATTATCAATGTTTTATGTGCAATTACCATTTTGAAAAATCACGTTAGGGAAAGAATGTCACTATTTTTCAAATAAGAATGTTATTCTTTTGAGACTAATAATAATCTAGATCAAGGTTTGTCAATCTTTTCAACATGAAGAGCTATTTTGTTTAAATATCCCACCACCCACCCACCCAATAAAAGCTGTAAGGAAAAAAGTGAGAGAGAGTTTCAGAAATGAAATATAATATTGTCTGAATTATGTAGATGTGAAAAATTTCCAATTGTGAAACATAATTATTGGCTGTGCAATTTATTCATATAATGGTAGAATTGAAAGACATATTAATGGCATAAGTGAATCTATATCTCATTGAAATTCTACAGATTCCGTTGTAATAATTGTAAATAAATAATTGTCTTAAAAAAAAAATCCTCACACTAAGCAGTTTAAAATTATTGTTAAAATATAGAATGTTTTTTTTTTCATATTAAGTCTTTTTTAAAATCCCTAGATGATAAAAACCATCTAGAGAAAATTTTTCAAATATAAATCTGTTAAGTTTTTGTATATCACATTTTAGATAATGTTATTTTATTGAGTAACATTTTATTAGAACTTGGATATATTTTTTTATATTATTGTATTGTGAAAAAATTAAAAGTTATGTATATATATAATATTTTTTAGGTGTATGATTTGCTGTTTTTGGTGTTTGGAGAAATTTCTTAAGTTTATTAATAAAAATGCATATATCATGGTAAGATATTTTATTCCTATACCTCTGATTATAATTAAAATCCCATTAAAATAGTGTTATTATAAAATTATAGATTTTAAGCTTAATTATCAAATTTATTTTTGTTTTGTTCAATTTCATAAAAATTTTATTTGGTTTAATTTCTGTCACTTTATCTATAAATTAATTGCTATAGAACTGATCACAATTGGATTTAGAATGAAAGTATCTTTTTTTTTAAAAAAAAAAAAAATCTAAAATGTACTAAATTTGGTATTTATATTTTAAAAATGTGTATTTTTTTTATCTTGTCTAATACAACAAATATATATTATTACTATTTTTATATATTTAAATTTTATTACAATGCTTTTCTTTTTGAAAAACTTATTTATTGTTAAATTAATCTTTATTAAAGTTAGAATTATTTATGAATGTCTAGTTTATTTACTACAACTTTTGTCAAGGCAAAAATATTTCAGAAATTTATCTGAAATACAAAAATATACAAATCATAAAACATCAAAAATGTATATAATATTTTTCAATTTTAAATAGAGAATAAAATCATTAATATTACAAAAGCCTATGTTTTAAGACATTATTTCACAAAAAATTGGTTAAAAATTTAAAAACATATATATGCATAGGACATCCAATCACTATTTAATTTAAATATAAGATGTATTGTATATCTGTGTAATACCATTTACAACTTTCTTAAACACTTTATCAATACTCTTTATTTATATCAAAACTAACAGTTTTAACTGACCTGCGGTCATCGTCAGAGCTACAATATTCAAATATATAATTATATAATTAATACATTTATATACACATTCATATACATAATTAAATACACAAAATAAACAAAAATAAAATATACATTTTAACCTAACCATTATAAATAATCATTTCCCATTTTATTACTTTACTCTTAAATAATTCTATTAATATTTATTTTATTTTTTAAAAAAATTATTATTTATTATAATGATAAACTTTAACTTTTATTCTATTGTTTAATACATATTATTGTCATTTTACTTATATAATAAATCAACTTCTAACCTTTTCTTATTTTTATTAAATATTTTATAATTATCACTTTTCCCACATTACAAATTACTTTTTTACATTACAAAAATTATCTACCTCTTTACAATCCTATTTCTAAAAACAGCTGACAAAATTTTCAAAATTTGTACTCTTGTTTAACACTTCCCTCTATTGTCATTTTCTTCAACTTTATTCTTTTAACCTTTTTCAAATTTAAACTATTATTAATAATAATTGCTTATAAAATTATTGTCTTTACCCCAAAATCCCTATTAGGATTTGATTTTATATTCTTAATCAATGTTGCCTCTTTAATTTTCCTATCCCTTCTATTATTTGTATAATTAATCATTTTTATACTATCTTTTTAATGAATGCAAATAAATGTGATCTCTTATCATATTTATGTTGAATTAATCTTGTATAAATTGAATTCTTTGTTTCTCCTACATAATTAGTTTTTATATTTATTTTTACAAGACTTGCATTCAATTTTATACACTCCATTTATGCATTTTTCTACTTTTCTCAAATATTATCTAATATATTATGTATATTCTTCCTTTTATTTATTATCTTAAATTTTATTACATTATATTCATACTTTTTACAATACTATTATTATAAGTTTTAATACCTATATATTTATTCTTATCTATTTTATTTTTTCTACATACTATCCCTCTATTTTTGTTAAATTTTTCTTCTGATTTTCTTATACTTTTTTTATAACTTTTTCTGGATATTCATTATTTTTAAACTCTTTAATTATCAATTCTACCTGTTTTTTAATAATCTTCTTAATTTGAGCAATAATTCCAAGCTCTATGTATTCTTGAATTTATACTACTTATTTTATATTTAACATCTATATTTAAATTCCAATTATTTATACTACTATCTATATTAGCTTTTTTTATAAATAGATGTCTCTATCCTGCATTCACCATTTTTATATGCCTTCTTTAACAAAAATCAATAAATAATCATCAACATACCTTTTCATAAAAATTGGACCATTACTATTATTAATCATTACATTTTCCATATTCTCCATATATATATATTACTAAGTATCCCATTTAAATTCAATAGTCACAATTCTAAAAGGTTATTAGTTCATTTTCCATATTAGACTGTTATGCCTGCACCACCTAAAAAAATAGGAGAATAATGCCATCAAAATATTGTTTTAGACTAATCTTTATGTTATTATGAACAGTTGAATGTGTTTGGAATAGTATAAATAAAATTAGAATTCTTCTAAAAAGCATTTAACAGTTCAATTAGATAATAGAAATTTTTCATCTTATAATTATTAGATATAACATAGTTTACAATTCAGTTTTTTTTTTTAAATCAACAAATATAAAAAAATGATCTTGTGAATTGAAATTTTATAAACTTAATTTATAAACTTACAATTTTTTCCAGAATGGTTTCTAATTTTTAAAACTGAATAGTTCAGTGAAGGTAGGAAAATGAAATGTATAGATTTAACTCCAAAATTCATCAGTTCTAAGAACAACTAGTTGGCCAATACTTTAAAATCAAAATGTTATACATCAGTACTAAGAACAGAATAATTGGCCAACACATTAAAATCAAAATGTTATATCTCTGTTCCAATTCTATGATTTGATTGATTTTCATTCCAAAAATCATTAATAAATCTTTGGGAGGATTTTTGTATCATGACAAATTTTTACTTCATTCACTTACTGAGATAGATAATGGAGTAAAAATCCCACATACAGCTTTTGCTTTTTTTTTTAACTAATTTTTTTCTGGAGTCATTTTTTTATTAACCAGGTTTAAAAGTTATTTTTAATCATTGATATTTCAAGTAATTTAAAAACAATAAAATACAATATAAAATTTTAATTATACATATTATAAATAATATAAAATACTTTATATTGATAAAGTGACCAAAAATATTTATTCAGTTGTTTTATTTTTATTGTTTTACAAAATCAAATTATAATACTAACTTTATAATCATTTAAAGCTATTATTTTTTAGGATGAAATTAAGATGTAGATGTGATGTATTTAAAATCAATTCTATATATATGTACCAATTTTTTTTTCTCCAAGCTCTCTTCAAAATTGATAAGAATGTAAGAAAAATAAAATTTGTTGGTTTTTAATTTTTTTTGTTAATATGACTAGTGTTAAATGTATCTGGTAGATAAAGCTGTTAGTGGTAAATTGATCATCACAAATGTAATTATATTAATTTATTTATATTTGCTCTATTTTAATTTTTTTTTTTTGTCATCTATCTACAAACTAAGCTATCTAACTGGTTTATCATTTGAATGTCTATATAAGAATAAATAAGTATAACACAGTACTGGTTTCAAGTTTAACATCTTTATATGATTAATAAAACTACAGAAGCATGTTTTCAATTACTTCAATCGTAATCATTTTTAATTGTATATGATATTAAAACAACAAACTATTTTCCATAATATATTTTACATGATACCCCACAACTCATTCGCTCCTTGTTAACTAAGTAAATTATTTCTTTTATTAACAAAAATGATTTTTCCTTTATTTTTTTTGTTTTATTATTACTTCTTTCTTCATGTAAAATTTTTATGAGCATTTATACTCCATCACTATTATCAGTTTAAGTAATCAATGGTTGTTAGATAATGGCATAATTTAATTTCTATTCATAGACCAGTTTCTTATTTTTGCCTTTATTAATGAAATCTTGGGATTCAAAGTTGGAACTATTGCAGTTGCATTTTTGGCACTTAGATTTTCAAAGTTTACCATATTAATAAATGCATTTATTCTTTTTCTACTTTATCCCCATTTATTATAAGCTTGAGTTTATCAGTAATTACCAGGTGATAATATAATTTAACCTTCACTCTCAGGATGGTTTATGGATTTTGTTTTTATCAATGAAGCCTTAGAGGAAAAATCCAGAAATCAATCTGGTGATGGAAATTGAATTGTACTGCCATGTGGTAAACCATGATAACTCAAGTTTATAATAAATGGTGCTAGATTAGTGAGAAGAGAAATACACATTTTAATATAATAACTTTGAGAGTCAAGTGATATTAAAATCTTTATTGTATTACATTTGTAAATAAATTTTCCATTTCATTTTAATTCAACATCATTGGACACGAAAAGTGTTAATACATTATTTTTTAAATAAATGGATGATTTATTGTTTGGGAATTCATAAGAAATTTGAACACAGAAAGTGACAGAGCTGGAGCTATAATCATGGGCTTTGATCTTCAGAGTATTAAATTATTCTATTATATAGTAGTTGCTATTTTTTAAAATCTGTTTTTTAATTCACATTGAGATTCCTAATATATGATTTTTTTCAGTCACAATATATTTTATATAAAATATTACTTTTTATTCTTTGTAAATTATATCTTCAGAATTATTAACTCATCTACTTAAATTTGATGATTTATTGAGTGCAATATTATATCTTTAATATTGCCTTCTGTGTTGAATGTTATTAAAATACTATTTGACATTATAATTATTAACATTTCTTGATTTCCTTCTAAACTTTTCAATAATATTTTTGATGCACTTAATATCATATCCTCCTGGAGCCATTTCCTGTGTATAATATCTAATGTTTTCATTTTTTATTTTTATAGTTAGATAATTTATCATTACTGAAAAAAATAAAAAATATTAAGCCTGCCATCTTAAAAAAACAACAACTTTAGAATTAGATTACTAGTAATCTGACAATTAATCAGATCTGCTTACATTTATGTCTAAATATTTTATTGTCATTCTAATTTCTTTTTCTATAATCCAATTCAAATTATTTAATTTATTTAACATATTCTTTAATTGATGCATATTTCCTTTTTTTTTTCATACAAAAACACATCATCTATACCTATATATATAGTCATGTGCTGGACTATTTCTTCATCTAGTTGAATTATTACATATTTTTTGAAAAATTCAAACTTTAAATTTTTTTAAATACATTAAACTGTCTATAACAACATACAAGTTAATATAGCATACGATATTTTGAGTGATATTATCATCTTCTCTTCTTAAGATGTTATAGACCTGGTGAATGACATTTTAGCATTGGAATTGAGCTAATGATTTTAGATTCATAAATATTGAATTTAAAATAATGCTCTAACCAACTAGACTATTCTGCTAAAGGTAACAAGTCATTAGAAATTTTAAATATTTATATATAAGGGTCCTTCTGATTTGCTCCATTTTTTTTAGAAGTCAAATTTATAAATGGTTTTTAATTACTATGAATTATCATCTTAGGTTGACTATATTTTTTTGGTTATTTTCATTCATTTACAAACTGTTTACAGCAATAATATTAAAAATTAGTAAAAAAGAATACAAAATTTGAAAAGCTAAAGATCCAGATGTTTTATAAATTTATAAAAAATCTGTACATATATACTTAGTATAAATTGTAATAGCTTTTTATCTCTTTTATACTTTCTTTTTCATAAACAAACAATATATAATTACATATTTGGAATACATTAAATAAACTTGTAACAACAATAACAAAAATTCTTGGGTATTATGCATTTAACACATTTGATTTAAATCACAGTAATGATAATAAGGCTGCAGAAAGCAGTTTGCTATTAACTGAAAGGAGACTCTTTGATTTCTCTTGGAGGCCTTAAAGGAACTGAGCAGGGCAAATTCCTAATGTCCACTCCATACGTTCTTGTCATTGCAGCTGTTATTACTATGTGATTATTCATATAATATACGAACATGGACAGGCTGCTCACCAACATGCATTAGCCAGCATGGTGAGTTTATTGGCTTTTTACCTCTGAGTTTAAGATCAAGAAACACCATGGTCTTTCTTCTCAGTCGCCTGATAAGGCAGAATGAATGTTTGTGTAAACGATAAATATTTTTCCAATACATATATACAATTATGACAGACAAAAATAAATCATGGCCCTTATTCCCAGGAGACTGTAAAGTCACCAACCAAGGCAGCGATTGATGGCCAAAGGCAGAGGGTGCTAAGAATCCCCTGATTGCGGACCCAGGCTGCCATTTGATGACGACTTTTTATTTAAGTACTTACAACTGCAGATCACTTTCAAGTGAAAGAAGATTGCAAGAATTAGAAGAAGAACTGTCTTATATTAAATGGGACATTATTGGACTTTGTGAAGTTAGAAGAAAAGGTGAAGAGACAATTGATTTAAAAAGTGGACATGTACTCTATTATAAAGGCACAAATATTGGAAATACAAGTGGAGTAGGGTTCATTATAAATAAAAAGTGGAAGAACAACATTGTGGAGATTGATGGTGTATCAGACAGAGTGGCAAGATTAGTTATACAACTTAATAGCAGATACCAAATGCAGATAATTCAGGTTTATGCCCCAACAAGTTCTCGTAATGATGAAGTAGTAGAAGATTTTTATATGGATGTACAAAAGGCCTTTGATCAGAGTAAACAACATTTTAAAATTGTTATGGGAGACTTTAATGCTAGAATTGGTAAACAAATGAAAGATGAAAGTGCTGTAGGTAATTTTGGTTATGGTAATAGAAATGAGAGAGGACATAGACTTGTGGAGTTTGCAGAAAAAGAAAAACTTTATATTATGAATTCTTTTTTTGAGAAAAATGTTAAAAGGAAATGGACATGGAAGCATCCAAATGAAGGTACAGCAGAATTGGATTATATTTTGACTAACAGAAAATACATATTTCAAGATAATGTTCTTAATAAATTTAACACAGGAAGTGATCATCAATTAGTAAAATGTAAGATACGTGTTAATGCAAAACTAGAGAGACAAAAATTATTAAGAAAAACAATATTTACAGTTGATATTCCTAATCTTTAGAAACATTCTAATGAATTTAAATTAGAACTTACAATTGATATTCCTAATCTTCAGAAACATTCTAATGAATTTAAATTAGAACACAAATCGGTTTCATGAATTAGTAGATTTTGAACATGATTCAGATTTGAATGAAATTAATATGAAAATAACTGATACACTTTTGCGAACTTCAACAAAGATAGCTGGTAGAAAAAAGCAGCAATTGACCAATAAAATTTCTACTGAGACTAGAGAATTTTATGAAGAAAAGAAGGAATATGAAGGTATACAAAAATGATGCATTAAAAAGGATTGAATATCTCAAATTTTGTAAAATGGTGCAGAAAAGAGTTGAAAATGATATAAGAAAGTATAACTGTGAACTAGCAAGAAAAGCTGTAGAAGAAAATAAAAGTTTCAAGAGTGTAAAACAACATTTTGGTATTGGTAGGAAATTTATATCTGCAATAAGAAAAAAAGATGGAATTATTACTAAAAAGAGAGATGACATCATGAAAAGAGTAGAAGATTTTTATCAAGAATTGTATAGTAATGAAGAACAAGTACCTTCTATATCTATTACATCTTCTGAATTGCCCAGAATTTTAAATGAAGAAGTGAGACATGCAATTAAATGTATGAAGAAAGGAAAGGCTCCAGGTAATGATGGAATTATAATTGATATATTAAAAGAAGCAGGTGAAGAAATATAATTTTTTTTAGCAAAGTTATATACCAAATGTCTAAATGATAAAGATGTACCAGATGATTGGAAGAATGCAGTAATAATATTAAAATTTAAAAAAGATGATAAAGAAGATATTAGAAATTACAGACCTATCAGCCTTTTATCAGTTTTATACAAAATTTTTACCAAGATAATTACAACTCATCTACAGAGAACATTGGATTTCCACCAACCAAGAGAACAAGCTGGATTTAAAAGTGGTTTTAGTACAGTAGATCATATCCAGGTATTGAGAGAAGTTATAGAAAGGACAAGTGAATATGAGTTGCCATTATGTTTTGTATTTGTAGATTATGAAAAGGCATTTGATTCTATAAACATTTCTTCAGTGATTAAAGCATTGGATCATCAAGGTATAGATCCAGGATATTGTCATATTTTAAAGAATATTTACAAAAATGCAACAGCAACAATTAGATTACATAATGATACTGGAAAAGTCAACATTGAGAAGAGTGTAAGACAAGGTGACTTCATATCTCCAAAACTTTTTACAGCAATGCTGCAAGAAGTATTTTGTGGATTAAGGAGTGAAAGTAAATGGAGATTATTTAAGTCATTTAGATTTTGCAGATGATGTAGTTGTTTTTGCAAATAATGCTTCAGAGCTGCAGGAAATGTTGCAGGAGTTATCAGATGAAAGTAGGACTAAAGATAAATGTTAAAAAGACTAAAGTAATGTTTAATCGATTTGCTCAAAATATGAAAATAAAGATTGATTATGATGATTTAGAAGAAGTTAACAGTTACAAATACCTTGGTCAGATTATTAATACAGATGGAAACATAATGGATGAAATTAATCATAGAATTAAACTTGGTTGGAGTGCTTTTGGTAGAAATAACTTGATACTAAAAGGAAATATGCCTATGTGTTTGAAAAGGAAGGTTTTTAACAAATGTGTTTTACCAGTTTTTACTTATGGATCTGAGACTTGGACACTTAATAGAAGAGCAATACAGAGACTTCAGACTACTCAAAGAAGTATGGAGAGATGCATGTTGGGAGTAACAAGAAGTGATCGAAAACGCAATGTATAGGTAAGAGAACTGACCTCATTGAAAAATTTAAAAGATTGAAGTGGAGTTGGGCTCGACATATTGCTAGAAAAGATGATAATAGATGGACAATTGAAATCTTAAACTGGATTCCAACCCAGAAAGAGACCACATGTGAGATGAATGGATGAAATAAGAAAGTGTGCAGGCATTATTTGGAGAAGAGGAGCTAAAAATCGCAGAAGATGGATTGAACTTGGAGAGACTTTCATCCTGCAATGGATTGATAATGGTTGGTGATGATGAATGATAATAACATTGTATTATTATAATTTTAACAAATATCTAACTGAATCAATATATAATATAGTAATGCTTTTGGAAAACTCATTCTTAATAGTATGGTCTTTCTAATAACTGTTTTTGTTACCTTATTCTCCAAGCATCTTGGATACTTGAACATGCCTCTATATGCATTGTTATGGATCATTAGCTATTTATTTCTTGTTTACATTTTTGTTGGCTCTTTGTCTTAAATGACCTTGGTACATATATTTAAGTATATATTAACAAATTCTGTCAAAAATAAATAATACACTATTTGAATAACCTTACAATAAAAAACATTTTTATCTTGGAATTGTAGAACAAGTAAAGGCTAAAATTATCCGTTAATTCAATTTTTTAGCAAAGCATATTTATTTATAAACATGCAATGATTTCCAGTATTATTGAAGTATATTTGATGCTAAAATCTTTAATTTATTAATTTTTTATAATAAAAAATATAAAAATTAAATTGGAATATGAGATAAAATTCATTTTGTTATTGAAGCATTGGTTTTTTGATTTCTTCTTTTTTTTCTTATTAAAGACATATTATTTCAACTTAATATCAGCCAATCCATCAAAAAGAATTGCCATTAAGTTATGTGTTTGTGTTACTCTGATGCTATAATTTTTTTTTTTTAGATATGTCTTGTATCCAAAAAAAAATTGTACAATTTTGATCTTAGATAAAATTTTTGATTTATATTTTTTTAGTAGTAAAATCATACTTATAACTACTAAGCCAATTTGTCTTTTTAGAACATTATAACTCTGTTTTGACTGGTGCATAAGTGTAAAATGAATTATAAGGAAGATTGATATCATTGCAATCTTTTTTTTTTTTCTATATACATATTGCACAGTTATAACAGTGTCATTTATCCATTCAGGTTTTTTTTTAAAATTAGATCACTAGGCTAAAGGAAAGTTGTATTCTACATTGACAACTTAATAAGAAGCACTGAAGCTTCCAATGAGTTATAATGTAAATAAACTCTTAAAAGGCAAATGATATCTTTTGAGTTTATTTACGTTATATAATTTATTGGAAGCTTCAGTTACTTCCTGTTCAGTTACATATAATCTGAGTTATTTATTATTCTACATTCATATTGTGTATATGGTTAAAAGCAAAATTTTATGTAAATATTTATCTAGCATAATATTGCATTCTTAATTTTAAAATAAATAATAATAATAAAAGAATATTTAACTAATAATAAATTTTAATTTTAATGATTTTCATCGAATGTTGCCTAAATATTTTTATTATCATTAATACTTTTTTCATATCAAAAATAACAAACTATATTATATATTTTTATTTCAGATTGCTGTTTACGGAAAAAATTTTTGCACATCTGCTAAAAATGCATTCTCTCTCTTAATGCGGAATGCTTTAAGGTAATTTTATTAACAATTTTTATAATACTTGCAAACATATTTAAAAACATTTCTATGAAAATTAGCTTGATGAATTTTAAGATAGAAGAAAATACAATAAAAATTAAATTAATTAAAAAATTAATTTTTGATGAAATAGAAATTAACATTTATTCATTAAAAATTAGTTTAGATTTGAGAACTGAATTGTAATTGCAGTAGAAATATATAGTAGTATGACAGAACAGTAAGCTCTAAAATGTGAAAATAAATGCTATCAAATCAATGATTGTTGCCACTCATGTAAAATGATATTTTTTGTAAATAATATAATATTTGGATATTTAGATTTTTCTATGATACATTTATTATGATTGATTACATCACTACAAAAAAAAATATTTCTAGTCATACTTTTCTTCTTTTGCCCTTAATTTTTTTAAATATTCTATGCTTTTTTAATGCATTGAAAAGTCTAAAGTATTCAAATAAAATAAACTAAGATATGCTAGACAGACTTTGGGGAGTTAAATGATCATGATGTCATCTGATTTGGTGCAGGGATTTTTGCTAAATATAAAAGCTAGAGATGCACTGATAAGATATATGTCTATTAATTTAAGAATAATGACAGCAAGATTCAAAGCATTTTTTTTTTTTTAAATATTGTAGTAATCCAAATGTAAATCAAAACTAGTATTTGATGATGTCTGTTATAAAAATATTATTGTCACTGTAGAACATTGCAATGTATTGATTGAAAGTGATAGTAGAGTGGAAACATGTTGGAAAATGTGGTTGTTTTCTATTCCCTGGTGTCAGCCGCATGATGCGCTATTTCTAGGTCAATTCCTAGAAATATACCATTTCAGCGGCCTACACCTAACTTAAGAGGCTTCTTTCTACGATAAAACACAGGAGTGCTCATGGCGGCCTCACCCAACCTAGAGGCTTCTTTCTATGATAAAACACAGAAAGAGTTCCCGTTAGCCGGTCTGGCTTTTTTCTATACTAAAAGCACAGACAAATGCCTTTATTGGCTGCTGTAGTTGGTTGTGTTATTAACTTTATCGTAATGCTAGAATGTCTATTTCTCTATACTTTGGTGTGAGAGTGTGTGGATTTTAGCTTGTCATAATTATTTAAAATTTTATTAGAAAGGTATTTTTTTTCAAGTGCTCTAACCTACTGTTATGTTGTAACTTTATTAACAGTGTCCTGAAGGTTCCATTACAAATGGGTAACCCTCAAAAATTTCTTTTAAGGGTGTGGAACTGCAGTATTTCAAGGATCACGCGAAAATTAACATTTGCGCGAGAATTAGTCCGTGACAAGTTACTTTTGATATATATATATACACACAAACAAAAACAACCCAGTGTCTGATTATTAGTAATTACTTGTCCAAAAAAAAAAATAGAAAATTAGTCGGGTATTATTTTTTTACATTTACTATTTAAATAAGATTAGTTTTTATATCTACACACTAACAAAAACAACCCAGTTTCTGATTAATGACTGTCCAAAAAAAAAGAAAGCAAATTAGTCGGGGTTTGTTTTTTAAATGTAGTATTTGAATTACGGTACTTTTTATATACACACAAGATTTACAAAAAAAAAACCACTTTGTGATTAATTACTGTCCAAAAGAAACGCAAATTAGTCGGCTATCATTTTTAAATTTAGTATTTCAATAACGGTACCTTTTTATGTAGACACACTAACAAAAAGAACCCACTTTTTGATTCATTACTGTCCAAAAAAAGAAAGCAAATTAGTCGGGTATCATTTTTCAATTGAGTCTTTCAATGACGGTCTTTTTAGATATACATACTAACAAAAAGAACCCACTTTCTGATTAATTACTGTCCCCCCCAAAAAAAGCAAATTAGTTGGGTATCATTTTAAAATTGTAGTGTGAATTTTTTAAATGTTGTGGGTAAATTGAATAATGTAGAATTGCGTCTTATTTTCGATTGGAAAAAAGACCGTAATTTATATATATATATATACACACACAAAGAAAATAAAACCCACTTTCTGATTAATTACTGTCAATACCCAAAAAAAAGTTATTCGCGGGTATCATTTTTAAATTTAGTATTTAAATAACATTACGGCTTTTGATATCTACACACTAACAAAAAAATGCAACATAGTCGGGTATCATTTTGAAATGTAGTATTTAAAGAACGGTACTTTTTATATATACACACTAACAAAAAGAACACACTTTCTGATTAATTACTGTCCAAAAACAAACAAAAAAAAAGCAAATTAGTCGGGTATTATTTGTAAATTTAGCGCGAATGTAGCAATTTTGTGTAAATTGGGAAAAAATGTATAATTGCGTCTTATTTTCGATTAAAAAAAATCCCGTAACTTTTGACAGATACACACAAACAAAAACAACCCATTTTATGATTAATTACTGTCCAAAAAACGTCAATTATTCGGGTATCATTTTTAAATTTAACGTGAATTTCTACATTTTTTTTTTTTTTAAATATTAATATTATTTACTATTAGTTCCTCTAATTTCCTATTACAAAAACTAAAACCCCCAATATTTATATAGAATCATAGGCCTGGCCCGGAATCGCAATATGTATGTGTTTTTGATTAGCATCAACACCATCAAACGGCTGGCATGAGGGAATAGAAAACAATCTTTTTGGAAGAAAAGAAAATACATGGGGAAAGACTTTTAGAATTCATTTTAAAACCTAATAAATTGCAGCACATTTTTAAACAGAACTGGGCTGACTTGGATCACATCATAACCTAAGAATTTCGAAAATCAAAGTTTAAAAAATTAAATAAAGCTCATTTAGAAAATAAATAGCTGCAAGTAAAATATATATATGGAAAGGGTTCTGCCTGAATGCAGATTCACTAGTAGGCAATAGATTTCTATAGCCAAACTAATACTTACCATGAATTTGTCATTTTTTGTAACTCTCTTAATCATATTGTATTCTAACATCCAGATTTTAAAGCTACATTATAATTACAGTAAAAGAGGCAGAAATAACAAAAATATTAATTATTGTTTGAGGATGAAGTAAAAAATATAGACAAAGGAAAAGATCTACACCAAATCGAATTTTAATAAGTTTTAAAGGAACCTATTTTAGAAGTTATATCAGATAGTTAAAAAACAAGAAAGTATTGGATTTCACTGAAATATTAAAGCTGAAACTAGAAATGCAAATAATAAATATTGAAGAAATTAAAAGTAATGATAAATATTGCTCTGAATTGTATAAAACAAACCTCAATTTTAAAATATTAAAATAATAATAATAAACTTACTGAGATTGCATCACTATTTTATAATAGTGATGTTCAGAAAGCATAAGTAAATAGAAAAAAATACTGGAATAACTGTAGAAATAATCAAATATGATGTAAATAATTTTCTTCAAGATATTTACCAGTTGAGTCATATTAAAAAAAGGTGCAATAAACTAAAAAGTGATAACTTTATTCTTAATTATAATTTTTGAAAATTATGATAACTATTGTACTAATAAGTATTGTAGACAAAGTTTTAATGTCTCAAATGAAATATTAAGATTCATATAAAACACTTGGAGATAAACAAAATGGATTTAAAAAAGATAGGAGTACTATGTTATTGATATTATCATTCCATATCATTGAAATGAAAGTTATATGAAAAAAAAAAAGAATTTTATCTGTTTTGTAGGCTTTGAGAAAGCCTTTGTCTACATTGATCAAAAGATAATATGGACAATACTTGTCTTACGTGATGTAAATTATGAACTGATAGATTTTCTGAAATATTTATAATATTTCAAAAAATCAAACAAATATGAGAATATATAAAAAAATTAGAAAAAAAAAAAAACACAAGATAATGAAATAGAATCTCAATAAGCATATTCATTTTACATCTAGAAAGAAGAATTTTAAAGAAAAGATCATAAGAACATAATGTGCTGAAAATTTTTTAATATCATTGAAGAAAAGAAATGTTGAAATTAACATTGAAGTTGTTGGTCACCTCCAAATTTAAGGAATTGAACTGGATAACTAAAAATATTTTATACATTCTGAATGTAAAAATCACTAATGAACTAGACTACAAGAGGAAACAAAACTAAGATTTCCAGAGCCAGAACACGTTTATGGTATACGACCAAAATAGGAAAAAGTAAAAAAAATAAATTACAGACTGAATTAAACATATTAGATATGTTTATGTGAAACATGATTATAGTAAAAGATTGAACGAGAAGAGTCTTGTTATTTGAAATGTCTTGACACAAAAATTATAGAGATGTGGTTGGATGCAAAAAGTGTTCAGTGAATAGTTGTACATAAAGTAAATTGAAGAAAGTCAGAATGCTAGCTACAACTATGGAGCTACAACTATTAAATGAATGATAAATTGCACTAAAAATTCTAATTCTTGATATTACACAAGAGCCAAATAAAATTATGAGTGGAAAATGTTGTGGAATTGTTTATTTTGTATTGAAGGGGTTAAAAAATGTTGCCAAGAGTATGATTTCTTGTGAAGAAGAATTTCATTTATGATTGCAGTGAAATTTCTGGTTAATGTTGATAAGAATTTCTCTTAGAATATCACAAAAATTACAGTACATATGCACCAGTATTTTTTCTGTTGTGATTATTCAATTTTAAACTTTTAATGGTTTTAAGTTGTTATATATAGCTTTTATTACAACTCTGTGGAATGATTAAACTGGATGTTTTCTTTAATAATCCAATGAAATAAAGATTGTATAAATCTTTTATGTCTTTATCATCAGTTTTAAAAGTTTGCTGCAGTTATTTAATTATAATCACAATCTTTTCATTCTGATATCTATCTTCCTAATAAATAATTTTTAAATATTTTGCATTTTAATGAGGTGAGTTTGTAACTTGTATAATATATGCATATCATAACAGTTATAAATGAGATGAAATTGATGATAATAAGATAAATCTGAAATATAATTTATCATCATCAAAATAATAGGAAGCTTTCTGAATCAGTTTCTCAGAAAATTTATTTAATGATTTTGCTTTATTTTGTTTTAGATAAGTCAAAAATCTTCTCAATGGCAACATTTTTTTAATGTCAAAATGGGCCAAATGTCATTTTACTTTCATCTTGTAATGTCTTAATTTCTTGCAATCATAAACATCAGGTTCTGAATTAGTGCTAGAGCTTGAATTCAGACAATTAATAGACACAAAATTGTGTATATATATGATAAATGTATACTGGCTTAGATTTCAAAGTAATTAATATTAAAGTTTAGTAATTAATAGCATGAAAAAAACAATAATAAAGAAATTCCATAATGCCCTATATATAAAATATACAATTATCAGGTTAATCTGACAGTCAGTGTTTGTATATCTATCTCAATTGCTTATCTTTCAAACAAAAATATTAAACACTTTTAATTAATATCCTGCATTTTACTATACACCTAAGAGCTACTAATCATCTTACTATCTCTCTCTTAAAAAATATAATATTCAGAAATACTTACAGAACAGTATTTTGTACCCTCTTTTTCTCCCTTCTCTCAATATACAATCTAATTCATGCAGTCATTTACTTTTTAGATGTCATAAAATCCATCAATTTATATATTTTTTTAAAAATTATAAAAGTTTTCATTAAAAAAAATATATCGATAAAATATATGTTGATAATATGTTTTCACAATTCATATTTTTATTCTAAAGCACTTTTTTATCAGTTTACTTGACCAAGTTATTCTGTTCTTTGTTGTATTTTATTCGTTTATGCTATGTTTAGTTGATCTAAGAGTGCACCTCCCATGAGTATATAAATCACTACTAATGAGCAATCCTTAATAGCATTTTAACTACTTACATACATAGGATAATTTAACAGAATCGGATCCAAATGCATACATAAATAATAATTTAGATCAGTACAACCCATAAGAGACCTAGCTAGCTGTTCCCACATTCAGAAGTCGGCTCTCTGCATTTGAAGTCCCTGTGCCAAGGGAGATATTTTGCACCAATATATATGTCAGTGTGCATGGGTGAAGTTCCAAGAAACAAGTGTTCTCTTGTCGATCCAAATTGTACTGAGATATTCATTGTTTCAATCCCTGAAGTTGATTGGCTTGTACTCTCATCCATCCGCTCAGATGATTCATACAAGAATTTACATCATTATCTCTGACTTGAATTAATGAGTTATTTCAGTTTATCTTATGAAGGAAATCTAAACACGAATTCCTTTAATTATTTTTTCATTAACGGAAGTATTCTACTCTTATTAATTAGACTGATATTAATTTTTAGAAAATAATCTTTTTCTAATCTTAAGAGTTATAAATCTTTTACTTACTATTTTAAAAGAATCATCAGTCTTTTAAAATTCTTGAATTTATTAAACTTATTAGATTTTCTCATTAAGTTTATACCTATTATGTATGTACATTTAAGCATACACATACATATCAGTTTACAATTACAAGATTCATCTTTCAAAATAGTAAATTTTTATCACTGGCATATTGTAATTTACTATAAACTTGTATTTTATGATAAACCAACTTTCTATAGTAATATGCTTCTTCACTTTTATGGTAATGAAGAGAAGGCAGACATTTTTTAATATACATCCAGCGCTTTAGATTAGATTACTGCTGCTGCATATTTATTTACTCCTAAAATCATTTTTCAGATAAAGATTCTAAACAGTAATAATGGGTTTTCTCAGCAATCCATCCTAAAGATGTAGCTGTTGGAAAAATATGAAATTTACTACTTTTTTTTGATAAGAACAAATTGATGACTATTTCATGAATTTTCCTTATTATATGTCTTTAATAGTTTGTTCAGATGGTTGCTACATAGATGAATTTCTAAGAATAAGAATTAAGCTTTTCATTCAGTGTTTTTATACATTGCCCTTCTGTTTACATCACAAACAACTCACCTGTAACTGGTATATCCACAGTTTATTTTTTTAAACTGATAATTTTTCTATGCTTAATGTCCAAACGTAATGAGATATTTTTTAATTCTAATTTGAATCTAATTAACTTGTTTATTAGTAAAGTTTCATAAATAAAATTTTATAGGATTTACTTATCCTTGTATTCAAATTTACAGAAATTATTTTGTAAATTCAAATAATAATTTCTGCAATGACTTTAATGAATTAATTTCAGTTGTGATATGTTTTCAAAAATTTCTCTTATACAGTTTTAATTATATTTTTGGCAGTTATACTATTATACCAAATTATATACTATACAACAAGAATGATACCCCCTTTCCTCTCTATATTCAGCTGTAAAATAGTTAATTATCATTTTCTAGGTGCACACACACACACAATTATGCAGAACAAATTTTTAATTGTTGAGTATACTAAAATGTATTCTATATCCAGTCAAAAATAATTTGCTCTCCTCCCCTGATTTATTTTAAAGAATCAAAGAAGTCTGAATTGTAATTACTAATACAAATACAGAATAAAACCATTGTTCACGAGATGCCTGTTCCTAATACAAATATAAAGGGACACCTGCTCTTTTTTATACATTAGTTTCCCTTACAATATTTTTAGTTCATCTTTATGAGTTAGAATACAGCAACCATGGATTTCATAACATTCTCCATTTCTTTTAACTTGTAATGTTAATTTTATTTTCTAAAAACCATTCTTTATAATTACCTTTTAATTAATATATATATATTATCTTAGTTGTTTGAAATAAACTATTATTTCTCTTAAATAATACATGACTTATATATATATATCAGTGATAAAGCATGACTTTTTTAGGAATGGAAGCACATTTCTTTTTTTTATAATGTTTTTATTTCACTCACCACAACAATTTTTACATAATAGCATCTAATATATATAACACACATCTAGAAAAATCTGAAACTCTCTTATCTGTAAATGAAAGAATATATTATCAATATATTTTTATCTTCAAAATCCTTTTAATATTCTTAAAAGTTTTAACTGTAAATTAGATTTTAGCATTGTTTGAACTTCTTATAATTAACCGAGAATGTATTAGTCATATTCATTCTTTGCGTATATAAAAACAATTCAGTTGTTGGTAAAAAAATTGAAAGTCACCAGTAATTCCCTACAAAAAATAATGAATTTGAATTGCTCTAATCAGACTGTGATTAGTTTAAATATCGATAATAGTATACATACATAATTATAATATGAAGGGATCTCTTAACTGGCACATATCCACCCACTAAAAAAAATATTTTTTTTTGAAAACTAAATGTGTCCTAAATTTGGCCTATGTGTATTTCAATCTGAGATTGCATTCCTATTATACACCTGGGTCTCGTTTTACAATATAGATAGGTTCTTCAGAAAACACGTGCAAAAGAAATCGCACAAAAATAGACGTAACTTACCTTGAAAAAGGGGGGATACAGACTGTGATTTTTCAAAAATCGCATAAAAGCAAAGCACCAACGTAAAATTACTTTAAAATTTGCGCAAAAAAAAAAAAGACATAAAATATGACTAATAAAAAATTTCAAATTTGAAAAAAATTGATACAAGACAAACTTTTTTTAACTATAATATTTAATTTTATTCAAAACAATATATTTTTATGCATAATTTACAGTACAGTAATTTACATTTTTTTATACACGTTTTAATTATTATCGCTATTTGCCGATAAACAGGTTCGTTTGCAAACTGGTAAAAAATCAGATTCTTCACAAGAGGAAATACAACTAGCGACAACTTCACTCTCATGTTGTGTTAATGGTTTTCTGGTTACAACATAATTAGTAATTAATCTTTGAGAGGATGATTTTATTAATTGTTTATGAAGCTCGCGATATCCAGACATACAACCATTTAGCTCTCATTGGAATTTAAGAGCATGTTCGTGATAGTGTCATTAATAAGAAAATAATTTGCCAACTGATTAGAAAGTTGAAGACTTTCTTGAATCATTTTTGCAATGAAAGGAACAGGTTACTTTGGTTTCTTATCTTTTTCTACACTGCTGGGAAAAATTTAATTAAAACTAACAACTAAAAATTAAATTCTTATTTTTGTCTTTAATTTTTTAATTTTCAATTCCGTTTAAAAATCAAATTTTGTTTCACATGACATTAATTTCGGGTCGCCTTAAGTAATTTTTAAATTGTTAATTACAATTAAAAATCAGATTTTAATTTTTAATTGTCAAATTTAATTGTGCCCACTGCTATTACTCACCTTTTAAAAATAAACTTGCAGACACTAAATGATTAATAATTGATTACATTCTTTTTTAAAAAGCAAAAACAGAATGTGATTTAAAATGCAAAATTAACATGCACAATGTTTGAACAAATTTACATTATAATCTTGTAAAATTTAATGTGTGTACATAAAATGTGGAAATCATGATTTTAATTTCATTATTGCATAAAATCTTACTATTATAAAGCACTGAAAATATTGAAATTATTAAGATGAAAGTTGAATTCCAATAATGTGCTATTACTTTCAATATGAAGTAAGTGTGCAAAATTTATTATTTAAAAGTAATAGCGCATTATTGGAGTTCGACTTCCGAAGAAACATGAATCGCGTAACTTCGAAATCGCGTTAAATAAATCTGCGTAAAACGAGACCCAGGTGTACTCAAGATTTCTAATTAAATTTTTCCTGCAGATATTGAATTTATCTACCAACATTTACTATCTAACTTTGTTATAATTATAATTCTCTGTTTACAGCATTGGTTTTATCATAAGTTTTAGGCTACAGGCATTGAAGGTGCTTATTCACGAAGTCTGAGACTATTATGATTTCATGAATCAGTCCTGCTATGATTTGGAAGATATGCTCAAAGGCAAAACCTTTTGAGGGACAGTTTGGCTTTGCAGCTGTTGGCCTTGGTGACTTATGATTGTTTCAATGATAATACAGGGGTCTTCAAGTTAATGTCCATGATTCTAACAAACAGATTTTTGAAAGTAATGGAAATCTGATACCCTATATCTAAGCAAAACCGTCACTGGGATTTCATGGACATTTATAATAATTTCTGTGCATTTCTTAATTGGGCTGCTTTCGGGTTGGAGATCAAACTCATCATCTCCAATCCTGAAGTTCAGTGAACTTACTGCACTTACAATTTTGTTGCTCCCCAAATGAATACTAATGTCAAGGCTCCACAGCAAGGAATGTTCCAATGGGACTCATCCTAGCTTAAGGACTGAGATTTCAGCCTAGTCTCTAGCATCCTCACAGTAGTGTCCTGTGAGTTGCTGACAGGATCATTTCCTGTGGTTTTAGCACCACTTCTGAACCTATGATTATTCCTAATATTGTCAGGTCTCTTACCAATTGAGTAAAATGATTTTTGTTTATGGCAAGTTCTGCCTGAACCTCATATTCCTATTTCTCTGTTTCAGTATTATGTGTAAATGGGATATATTATAAGAGTTATTCTCCTTTCTAGTTTTGTAATTACTAACTGAAGGTCTCTCACTTGCCTCAGGTCAATTAATATTTTTGACACTTTTTTGATGGTGTGTCAGTGGATTCACCTGTAGAATCCTGATGCCTATGAAATAAGTAAAAAATCAGTTCTCTGACTAGTATTAAAATTTAGATATAATAAACTGGGGTTGTTTGAACAGGAAAAATAATTTCCTTATCGAGAATACTTGATAGAGTTCAACAAATGAATTATCAGGTGCGGACATAACTTGGTTAATGAATACACCGAAGGTTAATAGTGTATAAACTCTTAGTTATAATAAACTGGGGTTATTTGACCAGAAGAAATTAGTTACATTATAGAGAATACTTGATAGATCCCAATAAATGAATTATCAAGTGTGGATGTAACTTGGTTAACAAATGCTCTGAGGATTAATAGCATATAAACCCTAAATTACCAATAAACAATACAATATATATATATATAATTTGGATAGGCTGCATTTTATTTTAAACCCTTTTTTATCCTACAATATCACATCACTGATTTCATGTTTAATTATTTTTCCTAAGCTATTTTGTGCCATATCTTTGCTACCCTAAGATACTCTATTGCATTATAAAATAAATATATAATTTTGTCTTTGTTAAATATCATATATTTATGCTTATAATAAATGGCTCTAGAGTATAGTAATAGTATAGATTATTATTTTTATTGTAAATATAGTTATGTAAGTATTTATATAGATATATTTAGTGTTCTTGCTGAAATCAGTTGAAAGTACTGATTCTGGTTTTTTTTTTTTTTTTAGGGTAGTCGTTTTGGATAATGTTACAGATTTCTTGTTATTTGTAGGCAAGCTTGTTATTGTTGGAAGTACAGGTAAGAAGAAATTTATTATGTTAAAAATTTTATTTTTATTATTGTTTATTTAATTTAGAACATCTATTGACATTGGGCAATATCTACATTTCTATGACTCTTCCATAGGTTTTTAAAAATTTGTTACCATTTTTATTAAATACCAAAATAAATATCACATGACCATCCTAGTTTCCATTTAATATCATCATTACCAATATTAATCCATTCTATATACTCTGCTCTTGAATCATTTAGTTAATAGAATGAATCACTGCTTGTTAAATTTATTTATTTTTTGCATCTGTTTTTTTCTAGAATTTTTTTCTTTTTGCTTTCTTCTAATATATAACTTTTTTTCTCAAAGTAACCTTTATTAATAAAAGACTACAAAAATTTTGGGTACACTTACCCATTGAGGATTACACAGTGATTCAATGTAACAAGGTAAGATGTACATATGTTCAAAAATAATTACATCCATAAACATTGCTGTAATGTGATTAATGTGTATCTGTATGTGGATCCACATGGCCCGGCCATCGAGAAGTTAACCATCACCCAATGGTCTCACCCCCAGGGCCCCAAAGCGAAGACTCAAATGCTTCAGCTGAATAGGTGAAGTCCAGCATTGTGCAAACCACCACAACAGGCAGCGAGGTCCAAGACCCAAGTTCACCAAGCAATAGACTCTCAAACCATAGCCGAGCCATGTCAAGACAATTCTGAATATCTCTGCCTCCCAATTAGCAGTCCAAATGAGCAGGGACCACAATCGGTCTACCTACCCAGAATTGGAAAGCCAACTTGGGTAAAAACTAAGAAGTAATAAGTAAAGAACCAGATCGACACTGCCCAAAACCAGCCTATCAGAGACACAGCAGCCAACCAGAGCAGGAATAGCACCAACTTTGTGTAACCCCCCAGTAGGTGTTCTGGGCAGTGGCAAAATTGTTAACAGCCCACACCATAAACCAGATACCTAATGTCTACAACCAGCCACTCCTGAAGAAAAGGGGGAGTGCAGACCCATGCCCACAAAACAGAACTCCATCCATGTTACAAAAAAAAATGGTGGTGGCTCAAAATAGACCAACCGCTTTACAAATGCACTAAATTTAAAACTAACAAATGAAACCTAATGATAGTGAGTATATATAACTTATTGTCTGTTGTGTAGGCTAATGTGAAAAAAATTATTTTAGAAATAAGTAAATTTATTATAGAATTAAGAATATATTAATGTATAACTATATACTATACTGCACCTTTAGTTTACATTAAAAAAAATTTTTTTTTCATGACACATTACATTAACTTCAGGGTTTTATTAGTACTTGGGAATTGTCCTTGCTCAAGTTTTTTGTTTGATGTGAGGCCTAGTTATTTCTTTACATGAACATTACTTGCTCAGTTAATATATTTGCTATTGGTTTTTAAAACTATTTTAGAAATAGCTATGATTCATTTAAAAATAAATTTTATTTACTTTTAATACATATTTTTGATTAAATTAATTGACATTTAAAAATCACAGCCATTGATTGTCTATTTGATTTGCTTCAGAAATTTAATCTTTTAAAGCCAATGGTTAATTAACTTTTTTATGAAAAGTTTTTAATTTATATCATTGTTTTTGTGATATTAAAATGTTATAAAAAGATAAATCAAAATGTTACACAAATATACCAATATAACCATAATGAAAAACATGATTACTGGGGTCTTTGATCATTAGCTTCCATTGTAAATCATATTTCTAAATATAATTTATGGTACTCATCTTTTAGCTAAAGGCACCGCTCTATGTCGCGCTTTTCGCACCAAAACACATTAAAATGCTGTTTCCGTGGCCGACACGTTCAAACCCATGTTTTCAATAGTACAACTTTTTTGTTGCGCTACAGAATGCAGGCCGCTATGTCGCGTCGCAGTACAGCATGTATGTTGCATGGAAGCAAATACATTTTCCGAATTCGCACAATTTATAAAAGTAATTACGGCTTGATGAGAGAGTTTGTATTTGAATTGTATTGAAATGTTGTTTGCATTGGATTTTTTTTTATTTTAAACTATTGAAATGTTCAGATTTTTTAAAACAATAATTATAAGACTTTTTACAACGTACTATATTGAACTTTTATTTGGGAAAATGTTAAATATCTTTTTTTTTATTGAGTTGCAATTAGGTAACGTGTCAAGTAACGTACTGTTATTAACATTCCACGAGACAAAGATTCTACCGTCTGTATATTTTTGAAGTAAAAAAGAGCGGTATGAAAAAAATATCCAGTGAGAAAAATTCAAATATACAGGGTTTTTTGTAAATTTAATAAAAAGCAAATATTATAAACATGTTTAATAAGTAAAGAAGACATTTGTATGTGTTTGTTGTTGTTTAAAAAAGTTTGAGTTTCTTTCTTCTGTCCGAGTACGGATACGATTTTGAATTTTTTTATTTTAGCATTACAAACAAACAGAACACTAACTCTAAAACTAACCCTAACCCTAAAACTAACCCTAAACCTAATGCTAAACTAACCCTAAAACTAACCCTAAATCTAACCGTAACAACTTTTACTTTTATTACGATTATTATTTTTTAGTTAAACAACAATAAAAAAAGTCATAACACAAATAAAAAAATATCCGATAGAAAATTGATAAAAAAGAAGCCGTAACACAATTTAAAAAGTATATGATATAAAAAACACGAATCAAATTGTAATTTGTTGATTTTATTTTACATTTATTATTATCATTTAAATTGTATACGTTAATAAAAAATAATATTTAAAAAAGACGATTTTGTTTTGTTTTTATTTTCACATTACAAAAAAGCACAGAAAAATTATTAAAATCAACGGTCCGTGAAAGTTCATATTTTATAGTTTTAGCGTGAAAACGGCGACATCCTACGGCGACTTTAGCTATAATACAAACACCTAATTTATTTACTTGTAACAATTTTATTGATTGAAGTCAGAAAATAATGGATCTATTATAAGCTACATGTTATAACACAGAGAGTAAAGAATTATATGATATCAAGGTTATATTTTGTACTGGAATAGTTTGAAGACACCAATGTTTCATTCGTTTGAATATAGAAGTCATTAGTGTTTTCACCCACATTCCTAGACCAGTATAGTATAGTTATAATGAACTGTTTGGATACTCTCATTCGGGATAGGCCGATTAATATTCATCCCCTTGAGAATGCCCCGCCCATACAAGATCAGCTTATGGATCTTGGAGTCTCTCTTACTTATTGATGGAAAGTTCACCATTAAGTTAGCTCAGTGATAAAACAAACAAATTATTTGCACCACTATTCTGTGCATATTTACACTATGGTAATAATATCATTTCCACCCTCCTTCATAGGCAACAAAGAGAATCAGATCCAAACACATATTCAACTACTAAGACTATTGTACATACTAAAATATATATGATTCATATTCTATCTATCATGACTTATTAAAATTATCCCTTTCAGCTTTTAAAGGGGTTTGTAATTTACCTCTATTTGATGATGATCTATGAGCAACAGTCAGTAAGAGTTTTATGATTCATAAATAAAATATATCAGCAATTTATTTTCAACATCTGATTCAATTTATTCCAAAATTTACCAAAGAATAATTACATCACAAAATAATAAGGATATAATTACTCATAGAATTAATGAACATTTAATAATTAATAACAATAAGAAATGAAAATGGAAATATTACACATATATAATTATGATACTTAGGTGGTGTTTCACCTAGTTGAACAATTTGTCACTTTGTGATGTATATATAATTAATAAATATAAATAAATGTACATACACACACCCATCTTGTTAATGATATAATAATATTCAAATCCCCTAGATGGATAATTTTGTCTAATTATGCTTAAGTTAATCTGCATCCATTCATCGCTGTGTCTAATTTCTACACTCCCTGAATCAACCCCCCCAGGATTAATCTCTCACCTGGTTATTATTACTATTTTTATACCCCCTTTTTCATTTTAGACCTGTCCACAACTGACATACATCCATGCATACCCATCATTGTTATTTAGACCCTTCCCATCATAAAATCTTTACATACATATTTCCATAAAAAATTAACATGTAGTTTAAAATGAAATACATAAAATAACCCAAAATACACATGCTTAAATTGACGTATAACATTATTGATAAAATTAAAATTACAGCAACTAGTATAACAGTAAGATAACATTTAGTGATAGTAAGACCCTTAGCCATTAATACCCTGTTTAATATTTGATGAGAGAGAAGAAAGGAGAAGTTAAAATGAAATGGTAATAGTTGTTAATAAAATTTTGTTTTGCATTACTGATTACTTGGACTCATGGGTTTGGAAGCACTGCTGGTTAGATAATGATCACAAACAACAACAAAAAAAAGCCAGCTTTTAAGCACACATTGTGGTTGAATATACATATATATGACCCACTGATTATGAATGGTGAAATTTCCTTCCAATTATATTGGTTACTGTATCCCAAAATCACAGTTAGATAACATATTTATGGTATAGTCATAGACTGATCACTGTCTGGGCATATTCATAGGCAATCATGAATTTGAATCAAAGTGGACTTTTTTTTTTGTTTTCTACTTCTCTGATATTTACTTTCTCACAGTGGAGTAAGACATGAGGCACTGCAGACACTGAAGTCATCACTTTTGTGATCAGCCTTGGATATGAATCTCTAGAGTTTCAGCAAGGTATAAAATTGTTTCCACAATAAAATATTTCTAGTTTTTTTTTCTTTTCTCTTAGATGACTTAGCAATACCAGTACACACATACTACTTACACTAATTCTGACTTGAACATCTTTCTGCAATAATAACCTTGTCCCAGCTTTTCTTTAGTATTTATCCCTTTTGTATTGCTGAGGTTACTGATCCCTTTATGACATCAGCCTCCTAATGGTAATATGTAATTAAGATATTTATTATCCACTTGGGCTTGAAATGTCTTTATCTTGTAAATGCCAACCTATAATTAATTGACAGCTGAATCTGAAACTAGTTTTGATGGTCAAACAGCATTCATTATCGGTCTCTTTGATACTACACACTTGCTAATGAGTGTTTTCTCTCTTTCTTCCTCTTTTTCTCATTCTCTCTTTTTCTCTTAAAGTATTAAAACATAATATAAAAAAAAAACTATGTCACACAGAAATATAATGTGACAGACTAATTGATCTTCCTAGCTCATATGAGGCATCTGTCTAAGTCAAACCATCTACATAATGCCCACACACTAGTCCAAAAATTGATTTTCTAATTGTCAGCTAAAACTAGCAGACAAACATCCTGCATTTTAGCTACATTTTATTTTCTTCCCTAAACTCTATCATTCATTCTCTCTTGTAACAACATAAAATGTATGTAACTGAATAGATAAAAAAAATTTCTTTTCACTTTCTTTCTGCCCTTTTCTTTTTTTCTCTCGCTTATTTCTCCTTCTTTCTCTTTGGAATTACTGGTGGCTCATTTCGGTTTAGCATTAATACCTTACAATATATATATGTAATATAAATAAAATGCCCGTTAATTAAAACAAAATTGTAATTATAATAAAAATAATAATTTTAACAGTAACAAACTATTATAAACAATCCTTAAATCCGCAGAAGTACTTTCAGTTAATTTCTTAAACCTGCCTCAACTGCTATTAAATTAAAAAAAAACAAAGCAGAACAAACGTCATCAATTCAAATTCCACGAATCTCGTATGTTAATGTTAGCAGTTTGTCTATTTATTAAATGCATTTTATAAATAGACAAGCTGCTAACATTAAAATACAAGATTCGTGGAATTTGAATTGATGACATTTGCTTCCACTTTGTTTTTTTGTTTTTTAATTTAATGGCAGGTTTAAGAAATTAACTGAAAGTACTTCTGCGGATTTAAGGATTGTTTAGTTTGTTACCGTTAAAATTATTATTTTTATTATATATATATTACTGCTATTAATTTAAATTTATTATTTGTATGTGTGTGTGTGTATACATTTTTAATAAATTATGTAATATTTATAATAATATATAATAAAACAAAATATTGGAATTAACTGTATAATTTTCAATATATGAATATATAAATAAGTAAATAAATAAATAACTAAAGCTAGTTTTCATGCCATTCCCCATAACTTTTACTGTTAAAATTTTAAAAAAAAAAATCCATTAAAAATCACTTAATATTAACATGTCATCATGAATAGCCAACTTTTCATAATTTGTATGCATTTAGAGATGCATATTTTATAATTATATGTAAATGCATACAAATTATGAAAAGTTGGCTATTCATGATGGCATGTTAATATTAAGTGATTTTTAATGGATTTTTTAAAAAAATTTTAACAGTAAAAGTTATGGGGAATGGCATCGAAAACTAGACACCCCCTCCCCCTAATCATTTACCACATGAAAAGAAAAACATTGTCAGAACAAAAACTTTCACTGCAATTAATCAAATATTCTGCAAACACAGATTTAAATCTATATATAGAGTAATGTAATAAATTGTTTTTCTCTTCACCAATAAAAATTGTAATTATAAATATGCAATTTTTTCACATGCGCTAAGCAGGCATATTAAACATTATAGTATAATTACAGTTTCACTAACGCATGCGAAAAAATCGCATATTTATTAATACAGAGTAATGTAATTTTCTTTGTATTCATGATTTTTTTTGAATGTGCATTTAACATAGCAGTATAACTTGAATCACACTTGTACACCAATTTATACAGCATCCCCCCCCCTTGATTTTATCAACAGTATTCCATCCATTAATAATTAGTCTACCATTATTTGATGCTACATGAAATGCAATATTAAAATATGAAGAACAACTGACATAATCATATCATATTAAACTTATATAATACATTTAAAATGACTTTATTTTATATCTCAAGTTTTATATTTTATATTTTAATATTGAATTATGTAACATTTTATTTCTAAATAAAAATGTTCTAAATTTTGTTAATTCTTGCATAATAGGAACTGTGGATATTTATAAATCTTCCAATTGTTTCTATTATTTGTTCACTGTAAATTTAAATCAAAATATTTTATACCATGTTGAGGATAAAATCAATAAATGTAATGATGTGCAAGTGTGGGTTAGTTATACATTAGTTACTCAAATTGTGCATTGAATAAAAAGAATTCATGAATATGAATTATCATATTAAAAATTACTTCATTTCTGAAGGTAAATTCAACTCTTGTGTTTCTATAATCTCATTTTCCTTTGCTGGGCAACAGTATTAAGAAGATCTGCAGGTTTAGATTGTATTTTAGAAATTGCAGATTATGTTATAGATATTGTAGAAATGGTGTTGTATTTAAAGAAAATAAGATAATGATTAAGAAGAAAATGAGTTATTAATAAATTTAAGAGAATTAATATGAAATTTTTTTCAAATGTATTGAATTTGAAAATAAGTAAAATTAGTTTGAAAGTTAAATTATAGAATAAATTCTTATATAAAGTAAAAGTTATTTTAGAAAATTATGATATTATCAGAAGATCGAAAATTCATTGATTTAGTAATGAGATTTTTAATAATATAATGGAGAAAAAAAAAGTTGTTTAAATATTAAATTAAAGTAATTTTAGAATAAAGTATGTGATATGTCTAGGATAAGTAAATTATTATAAATGAAGCAGTTTTTGCAATAATTACTATTAAAGAACTTAGCTAATATGAAAATTTGAAGAATTACATGTAAACATCACATGACCACCACCTCTTGTGCTTCTGTATAATTGTTGTTAAAACAGGCAAAACTCATTATACGTATTGCCACACACAGCAAGCTAGAGTAATCAATGGATGCCAGAAGGCTTGTGCATAAAATCCCCATCTAGTGGCTACTCATCCAATATCCTCAGACTAGTTTCTGGCTTGTGGCCTTCATCAGTGAGGAGCCTTGGATCTGAGAGCACTGCACCTAGATCTTAGGATCTAATGCAACCCTCCAACAACCACCTTTTATCTCCCTTTAACTACAAAACTATGAGCCTTAAACTGAAAACACCTTAATGTTTTCAATCCAAGCCCATTATCTTATATAGTCATATGTGTGTGGCAATACGTATAGTGAGTTTTGCCTGTTTTAACAACAGTTATACAGAAGCATAAGAGGTGGTAGTCATGTGATGTTTATTGGCTTAAAATCAATCCTGCTTAATAGGACAGAGGTGGCTATGGTTATTAAAGAATCAAAGACACCAAAATGTATGACTTTCCTGATGATAGATAACTGATGATGATAATTAATAAAATAAGAATAATATATTTTTGTATATGTAATTATTATTATTATTTATAAAAACTCAAAACCAAATACCATAAAAATACGCTTTAAAAAGTCTCCCATCTGACGATTCCATAATGTAATGCAATTTTCTAATTTAATGTAGCTTTCACAAAGTCTAGACAGAAGTGTTTTAGACTAGCAAAATTTAAAACAAAATTTATTATTAGTAGTGCCATCTATGAATAAAATTATTAAACTTTTTCTGTTATTGTATATTACAGTACAAACTTTAATTGCTGTTTGTAATAACTATCTTAATTTAATGATACATATTTTATCCTCATATATATATATTTTAATCTTTTTTTTTAAAGTGATATGTAACAATATAAATCTGTACATTTTACAAATATATTCTCTCTCTTTTGCCATGATAGTAGAAATGTTATTTTTTATTATAAACAAATTAATTAAATTTTTACCCCACCTCTAATTATTAACATGTATTTTTTATTTTAATCATACCTATGTGTAGGCTTTACATTCTCTGAAGTTGTTTTATATCATAATAAACTCATCTACTTTTTGCTCTTTATCATTAAATCATTTTCCTAACACTGTCTTATATTTTTGTTTTTTATTCTGTTTTAATAAAAGCTGTTTCATTCATTTCAATATTCTATCCTCATTTTCTTCATTCTTGTCATCAAAATTTAAACAAAAAAAATACAAAAAAAATCTTTTGTTTCCTCTGCCTTTATGTTTCTCTCAGTTTTTAAAAATGTATTCTGATCCTCTTTCAATAATTATTATATGCTCTCCATCTTTTTAAAATATTATCATATGAAAGAGAGCTGGTCTTATGATATTTTTAAATATCAAAAATAAAATGATCACAATCTACAACTTTGCTTGTGTAGTTTTAACCCATTGTTTATTTTTAAGCTTTCCTGTTAATTGTTGAACTTCTGCTTTTAAATATTTATTTATGAAAAATAAAAAATATTACATTTCCTTTTAATCAAATCATTAACAGTAGAGTCATTGTCAGAAAAGTAATCAGGATCCTCCTGTGTAGTTAATTTAAAAATAGACTTATTTGTATCCACAATAAAACATGGCATTCTTGAAAATCCAAATTTGGGAATTATAATCTTTAATAGCTTTTAAATTTAGCATGAATAATAAATGCTTTTAAAGAACAAATATCAAATTTATACTATTTTATTTGGAATAAGATTTATTTTTTAATGCAACTCATTTTAATCTTAGGGCATAGTAGTCTATGATCTGTTCAACAATATTCACTTATTAATTAAGTACTCAGATATTATTTATTTATTTTTGCATTCTGACTTGATTTAAGCGAGTGTCTCTATGGTCTAATGGATTAGAATGTTTGTTTCTGTTATTGTGCAGATTTGATAATGATATTTCTGCAGAAAGAAAGAGATTGTGAGCATCAATCTATACATTATGCAAAAATTCATTAACTGCAGAACATTTGATTTACTGCATCAATACCATTATTTCCAGTAACTTTAGATAATGCCAATATGAATATTAAAGTTCCCAAATAAGTAAATTTGGTCTTTTATTGATAGTAACTGACAAATATTTTTTTTTTTTTGAATATTTTCAATCTAATATTGGAAAATAAACACACAAATGTGCATATGTACTATTGCACAAATAAATTTATAATACCATTAACCTTTCACATTCATGTATTTAAGAATTACGAGAATAGAAGATAGCAATTTAAATATCATAGCTAATCCAATCTCATGCAATCTCCTTTTATTCAATACTATTTTCTTTCAGTTTATATTTCTTTCTTATAAAGACAAGTTTTAGTAACTATATTAATCTTAAATCTTACTGCTCTTTAGTTACAAGTGCTGACTTCCATTAATGTTTTGAAGATTTCACATTAAGCACAGTTTGCATATTCCAAGTACTTATATGTAGAAAGAAAAAAAAAATACCTTTATTAATTTAATATCACAAGTATCATCACTGATTTTCAACTATTTTATCTGGTTTTAATGAATTATCTGCCAGATTTGTGACATAGCCAGGCAAGCTATTTTTAAACTAACTCACTTTCATGGCAAATAAGAGGATTTCTAAAAAGAATTTCCTAAAAATAACATCTTTGCTGAGTTTTACCTGTCCCAAGCCCAATTTCAAAAGGACTGTACCATAATTTTAATTTTGTATTTATATTTTATTGCTTCTGTTCCAATATCATCATATATTATTATTATTACCATCAAGGTATTTTCTAAAACAATTTTTTAAAATGCTTTGATTTTTAGATTGTTTTTCTCATATACAAAATAATTGATTATAATTTGAGCAAGTTTATTTTGTTGGATTTATCATCTACTGTAAGCAGGCCCTTGCAGAGAAATTATGAGACCGGGGCAATTAATATTTTTGAGGCCCCTCAAAAATTAAAATAAAATTTTGGTAAAAAAATAAATAAAATTTTTAATTTAACTCACTATAAAAATAATTTATTTTACATATGCTTTGTGTGCTTTACCATTTGCAAATTCAGCATTTATGTCAGACTAATCTAAAGTGCAAACAATCTCACAATTAATATTGTCACTCCTGGTGCATTGATAATTGCAGAAAGTTTTTAATTATTTTTAAAACATTAAAAGATCTTTCAGCTTCTTCTACACTCAAAGGCAATGGTAGCAAAATCCACAGAAAAATAGTTATATTTGGAAAAATATTAAAAAACCCTATCTTAATAATTTCTTTAAACAATTCTGTTGGTATTTAATTTGAAATTGGACTTGTAAATTCGCTTTAACGGTACTATTTCTTCAATGATTTCCTCATTAATTTCATTTTTATATTTCTCTAGCAATAATTTTGCCTTTGAAGTTATGTTATCTTCATCCATTTCATTAACTTTCCATTAGACCTAAAAGAAAAAGCAAATTGAAGAAATTGTTTGAAATAGTTGCTGAAGCTCATCTATTATTGAATGAATGATTTTATCAAAAATGTTTAAATGGAAGTATTCTTCTGCAGATTTTTGGTCTTTTAGTCTACGATTTATTTCAAAATTGGCAGTAATATTATTTTTGGTTACTACTTTTTTGCATTCCTCAAGAACTAATTTCCATGTTTTTTTAAATTTTTCTATATCTTTTTAGGTTCTCAATATTATCTTTTTTTACGTCCAATGTTGCTTTATGAGTCTCAATTACAATATTTCTTTGATGCAATAACTTTAGTATGTTCAACCAAACTGTGAACATAATGACACATTCAAATTTTGACAAATATTTTCCAAGAGCTGGAATCTTAAGTCAATTTCTTTCAAGGCAGATCGTATAAATTTGAAGTTTAAAGCTACTAGTTTTACTGCATCTAGTCTTGCTGATTATCTTGTTTTCAAAATGTTATGTAATGAATACCCTGATAAGTACTTTTTAAAAATCTCCCATTTCTTCAGACTTCCATTGAAGAAATTGTGAATTTGCTGAACCATACCAAAGAAAGTAATTGCTTCTTTGCAACATTCTGCAGAATCTATTCCTATCAGATTTAAAGTGTGGTTATCACAACCAGAAAATGTGCAATTGTTATTTTTCCTTAAAAGAATTGCTTGTGCACCATTATATTTGCCTGCCATCTTGGTTCTGGTGTATGGTTATTGAAATAAATTAATATGCTCATTACAGTTGTTTTCACAACAGACCATTTTGATAATCAAATGATTAAAGATTCAACAACTTAAAATTTTTATAATTAAATTTTAATTCTCAAAGTAAATTTAATAATTGAGTAGCTATTTTTTGGCCTGTTTTGTCAGAGAAATAAAACATATGAATCTTTCTTCAGCTGAAGATGCCAATTCACTAAATTTGATGTACCGAATTATTAAAGCTGTCTGTTCCTTATGAGATGAATCTGGAGTTGTATCAATAATAATAGAAAAATATTTACTCTTTTTCACTTCTTTAATAATTGCACTTTGAACAAATGAACTGCAAATATTAATAAATTTATTTTGTCTTCTTGTCGAAAGGTAGTGAATTTGCATTCTTTTGTTCTTTTCTTGAGCAGCTTTAACTTTCAAACATGCTTTGCCAATATTGGATCATATTTACTTAACAAGTCAATTATTCCAAGAAAATTACTGTTATGTGGACTTCTAATGTGTGTGCATCAGATCAAAAAAATGCTAGTCCTCTTTCAGCAAGAAAAAATATTACATCCAGATGGCGCTTTAGTAACTTTTTCCAAAGTTTGGCTTGTTCATTAATTTCATTTAGAAGCAAATTTTCTAAAGCCTTTTTATGTAAATTTTTTCATAAAACATAATTTTCTTTGTGTGTCATAGAATTTTCGTGAGATGGTATGTGGTCATAACATTTTTTCCAACCAATTTGAATAGTATATCCCAGCTTATCAATTAAATATGAAAACAGATGCACGCTTTTATTCAAAATGTGACATGGCACACAAATTGATTGATTTTGGATGCTCCAACACAACCAATCTTTATGACAAATTTCGCCATTTGGAAGTCTTGTTGAAAGCAAACTATATGGAAATGCACGATTTGATGTATCTTTTTCAATATTTTGAGGAATTTCAAACCGCTTAATTTTTAAAAATGATTTTAATTGGTATGGATTATTCTTATCAAGAATTCCAATATCAGAAATAATTAAGGTTTCAATATTCACTAATTCTTCTGAAACTACTGTTTTATTATTCAGATTTATAGCAAATGCTGTTATCTTCATTTGATAAAGTTTCTTCACTATCTATTCTTATTCTTTCGGGATTTTGTAAATTCTATTTCATTTACTCTTTTTGGATGATCTGCCATAGTTGTATTATTATTTCTGCTCCTTTCTTTTTCAAATAATGCTTCTGGTTTTTCTTCAGATGTTTCATTGCGGAAAAACTCATTCTCTGACCCAAGTTTTCTATTGCAGTCTCCCTCATTTTTTTTATGTCTCTTTCTTGCATCATTTTCATAATGTCTCTTCATCATAGAAAGGCTTTCAATACATTAAAATTAATTTGGAGAACCAATGTTAACATTTACTAATTTTACTGGGTCTTAGAATTAATGGATATTGTGCATCGGAATGATAACTTTTTCAATATAATTTGTAATAATATTAAAACACTTTATAAAATGTAAATAACTTAGCAAAACAATAAAAATAAACAAATAAATCTCATAGAATGTTAATGCTCACTATAAACAGTTTATGGTAGAATATGCGCATAGTAGTGTCAAAATTGTAGCATTGAATTACACAAATAAGCTCATGCAGCATTAAAGCATTTATAAAATTTAGAGCATACCTGATACCATGACAAAACAGGAATTCAGGGTGATTACATTTTGTATTTCGAGATATTGTAACCTAGAAGAAAGAACAAAAAATACTGGTTCTTGTTTATTTGTATATGTGGTGGCTCACTACAGTGTGTCAAAGTTAACGATTCACTATAAAATTGTATCTTAAAAATATATTTGATTGCCATTTTGAGGTATCCAATATTATAGGGCCCAGACAATCGACCCCCCCCCCTTCTGTGAAATTCTGATTGTAAGTTATAATCAAGACAATTTGAAATATAAAATTAGTTTTGGAAGTTAGCTAAATAACATTTTAAAATTTTTTTTATCTCATTTTGTTAGTGACTGCCCTCTATCGGATTTTTTATAAGCTATAAATATAATTTGCTGGGAAACATTTTTAAATTTTTTTTTATTCTATTTCTATTAGTTGGTAAAATTTTGAGTTTTTTTTTACACAAATTTTTGCTTGCTACAATATATATATATATATATGTAATTTACAAAATGATTTGATCATTTTTTTACCTCATAATAATAATTATTTGACTTGTTTTGAATGTACAGTTGTTTTATTGAAGAAGTTGCCAACTAAAAACATCAAGAATGGAGATGCAGGAATTGTTTATCTGGAGATGTAGATATACTTAGTATGTCTGTAATGAATGATATTTCTAAAAAATTAGATTATATACCTGACATTTGTAGTAGACTTAGTGATATATCTGGGATAATTAGTAAATTGCAATTAGAATTAATTTCTAAGGGAAAAACAATGGAAGATAACGAAAGAGAATTATCAGATTTAAGATCCTTCTATAATACACAAGCAATTGCTATTAATGATCTTACAAAGAGGTTGGAATCTTTGGAGAAGCAAAATTATAATTATGAAATTGAGATACAAGACATTCTTGAGAAATCTAATAAAAATTTATCAGAAGTATTATATAAAATATGACAAGTTCTTCAGGTGGAAGATGTTGTAAAAGATTCAGATACAATGTATAGTATTCAGTTAAAATGTGATAGAAAGAGTTTAGTTGTTGCAAGATTTAAATCTTGTAAATTGGCTAAACAATTTATATAAGTGATATACAGAGTTGTTCTCATATTTTTAAATACTTTTATTTAAGTTATAAAATCTGTTTGTTTGCAAACTTTTGAATCACTTTTAGGTTAGAATGAAATTTTGAAATTGAAGTTTAATAGATTTAAATTCAATAGAATTGTTTCAATCTTGGTATATAAGTAAGAAACACCAAAAAAATCCTTATAGGACACTAATCTTTTTAGTAAATGACATAGTTTCTTAGATATGGATCAGAGAATGAGAAAATATTGATTATTTTGATATCATAGTTAAAAACTATTCTAAAAACTTTAATATGTTTTAAGTAAGGCTTGCAAGGAGAGCAGTATAGAGGGTTTTTTTTTGCTTTCAATTTAAAATTATATTTTAAAATTGAGATTTAATAGATTTAAGTTCAATATATTTGTACATTTTTAAAATTCTCTATAGAAGTAAAAGTACACAATAATATTTTAGATAGATGATTTAGTTTCTTAGGCTGGTGTCTGGTGGTCAGGGGAGGGGAGTTTTATAAATATTTTGACCTAAGTAATTCAACGTTTTAAGTAATGTTTATGATTTTCTTGCTTTCAGTTGTAAGTTTCATTTAAATAATAAGAAAGTTAGTTTGCAATAGTTTTGTTAAGCTTTTTTTTTTTTTCAAAAAAATATTTTTTTTTTTCAAATAAAAAAAAAATGTCCAACAATTTTCAACAGAAAAGTAATTTAATTACTGATTTATTATACATATACAATTATGCAAACATACTAAATGTGATATATACATAAATTGTATGCCTATTATCTTATTCCCAAATTATCTGGTGATATAAATATATACACATACTATAAGTGTGAAATTGATTTAAAGTAAAATTATACATATTAACTGAAGTTCATTTACAATATAATTTTGGTAAACATTTTTTTTAAAAAAATAAAAATTCCCAAACAAAATCGGAAATGTCACTTCTCTCTTTTTTTTATATTTTTTAATTACTTATATACACATATATTACATGTAAACATAAATACATAAGGGTTTTACATATTAATTCATAGTAGAAATATCTAGTGATATATATATCACTTATAAGTGTCCAGTCGATTTAAAGTATACCTTTTTATTTACAGTGCCAATATTAAAAAGTTAAAAATAATAGTCATAATTTTTTTTTTAATTAAATGCTTTTATTTACTGTGCAGTACAAAGAAAATAAATAATTGTTTCTTCAACCACAATTGAGGTTTTTAGATTTAACTTGAAATAAAAGTATGGAAGTCTAGAAATTAATTAAATCAATCCCTACTTTTTATAACAAGGGATTGATTTAATTAATTACTGGATTCCTATGTTTTTGGCTTAAGTTAAATCTAAAAATTCCAGTTGTGATTGAAGAAAAGTTATTTATTTTCATTTTAGTGCATAGGTAAATAAAAGCATTTAAACACTTGTTTTAAATTTCTATTATTAATTTTAATGGTGATGAATCTAGAATTTATATTAATAAACATATTTAGCAAAAAGGATTTATTATTGGCTATTGTGTCAGAAAAGTAAATCAGTTGCTGGTATAACTTATGGTAAATGATATGGCAAAAAAGCTAATTGTTATCAATTAATAAAAAGTAAAATAGATTTAGAGTTTATATGATATAAATATTCAGAAATTAAATGATTTAAAATAAACATTTTGATGAATTAAAGTTTTTAGATAATAACTGTATTAAATATATCATTATTCTGAAGAAACTTTAATATTATTGGACAAAACTAAGACATATAAGATTAATGATTATCTGGTGATGTAATAATTTTCATTAAATTTGATTTGGTTGTTGAGATCTCCAAGTCATGTCTTTTCACAGCTGTAGTTCTAATTATTAGAATCAGGCCGGATACCTATGAACTTTTATTATTAGAATTATATCATGTATGCAATTCTTCCATCCGTGTTTTTAATTAAGAGCTGGAAAATATTTTAAACAGTATTCTAAATATGTTATGTTAATGGGTAGTGTTGTTGAATCTATATACATTCATTCTATACAATGTTATATAGTTTTGGTTTGTGCACTTCTCTATTGAACTTACACATATATCAATTCTAAATGGTTATTTACTTGATCATTTAGATATTAATATTCAGGTAAAGGTATTTCTTGTAAATACTTTCATAACTGAGTATTTAGCTATTCATATTTTTTTACAGGGAGTTAAAGTTATTATTTAAAAATGATAGCAGTCTCAGGATTTTTTATGTGAAATTAAGTAATTTTCTTCCTAATCAATCTTGGGATTAAGCTTTCAATATATTTAAAAGTATTTGTACATCATTAATAGCCCTGTGAGTTCAATTGGAAAACATTAAGATAGATCTTATTGGATAACAGATGTTGTAAGAAAGATAAATAAAAGACAAGATTTAGCAAAAAAGTTTTGATTTAAAGAGCATTTCCGTAAATTGTAAATTTAAATTCTAATAAATGCAAAGTATAATTATTATTATGGAAAGTCATAAATAACTTGATTAAAGATTCTAGGCCATCAGTAATGGATAAAATATTAGTAGATAATGAGCTAGTGGACATAAGTGAATTTCAGTTGTTAATATATTTAATAAATATTTTACTTCTTTTGCTGCACATTCTGAATTGTCCTTTGATGGTAATGCCGAAAATGGTATGCCTATATATTATATATTCAGAAGTGGATTTGGCTGATTATTTGGTATTGATAGAATAAACAATCTAATGTTAAAAGACAATAGAAATATATTAGTCCTTATATTATTATTATTGTTTAATTATTCATTACATTCAGGTATTTTTCCAGAATATGTAAAGAGGAATATTGTTATTCTTGTTTTTTTTTAAAAAAAGGAGAATTTAGTACTATTAAAAATTACAGACCAATATCTTTATTATCTATACTCTCAAAAGTGCTTGAATCAATCAAGAATAATGCCATTTTTGATTAAAAAAATATTTTATCAAAATTTCAGTAAAGATCCATATCAAATGGTGGTAATATAAAAACTATCTGTGATCATGTTAGCAAAATTACTGAATTATTAGAGAAGGCTTAAAAAAATTTATCAGTATACCTTGATATATTTCTAAGGTTTTTCATACAGTATATCATAAAATACTTTTAAAAAGAGCATTTTGGGCTGAAAAGTTTATATAAGAATTTTATAGCTTCATATTGACTAATCAGTTAGTAATCCAGCAGTGTTGGAGTTTCTCAGAGTTCTGTTTTAGATCCTCTGCTATTTATTATTTATATGAATGACATCTTTTCTTTGACCTTTTCCTTTGGTATTTATAGATTTGCTAATAATTTAGCTACTATAGATTCTGCAATCACTAAAATTTCTAATACTTAGAAATCTAGATTTAGTAAATATATGGTTTAATTATAGTCATCTTTATTAAAATAAGTAAAAAAACTAAAGCCTGTGGTATTTGCATTGAGAATTCTGAATGCTTATTCTTATTCAGTGTATTTACATTGAAAATATATATATATATAATGTTGATTTTTTTCTTATTTTGACAAAATATAAATAGTATTTGATATTTGGGGTCTCGTTAGATCAAATTTTATCACGGTCTAATCATCTTTATAGATTCCTTTGCATCGGTAGAATTATTTGTTTTTTTTTTATGTATTAATTTTTATAGAGAAATGTTATTTTAGATACACATGAATCATGTTTTATTCACTGCATGATTTGTTTGGTAAAATGAAAATACACACAGAAAAGATAGTTTTTTAAAATAATATTTAGTTTTATTACTGCTTAGCATGTTTTCAATATATTTTTACTATTCATATTCATGGCATATAGTGGTATAATTAAATGTTTTTTTATATCAATATTTAATTAACTGTTCATGTATTCCATTTTAATTTAAATTTGAATATTCAAATAGCCTGTTTCTTTGAAATAGATACACTTGTTTCTTTTTTGTTAATAGAAAAACAGTCAGCAGCTATTGCATACATTTACCTTTTCTGTGTGTATTTTCATTTTACCAGATTATATGTTGGCTTTGAAAAGAAGAAAATAAATAACAATTGAATTGCACAATTTATTGCATTTCAATTTGAGGAAATGTAAGTGATTATGTAATTTTAAATCTTCAAGTATTGCAAAATTATGTTTTCTGCACCACTTTTGAATGCAAGAAAATCACTTTGGTAGTGTTTTTTTTTTTTAAATAAGTATTGCTTTCTTGCTATACAACAGTATTTTGGATATCAAATAATTTGTGAAATTTTTATTGATAAAGGCAAATTTAATCAGGTATTGGAAGTTCCTCTTTATATATATTGAAACTACAAATTATTACAAAGTTGGATGCAGAAGGCAAAGGGTATACAATGGTTTAGATCCATTTAATATACTAAAATATCTTTTGACAAAATTTAAAAGTTTTTTTTAAAAACACCTTATATGAATGAATATATAAAAATTTCATTAAATAATGTTGCAGTTCTTAAAAAAAATGTCTTTAAAGGTATTAAAAGTTTCTCTATTTATATGTTATTTTATATTAAATGCTTTTATATTAACTTGCCCTGGTCTGTGGTTTTATCTTTATATCCACATTTAAACATTTTTAACAATAAAAAAAATCCTTTCCCATTTAGAACTCAAACTCTCATCTTTGCACTTTCCAATAAATCTCCTTAACAACTGAGCCAATGGAAATATTACATTTGTAGAATAAAATTTTGTTAATATTAATTTAACTCATACTTAATTAATTAAAATGAAAATATATCTGATGGAAACATTACATTTATAGAATAAAATTTTATTAATATTCCTTTAACTTATATGTAATTAAAAAGCCAATACACAAATATTTTTATATAGTAGATAACCACATGATATTTAAATTTAAAATTTGTTTGTTAGAGAGTGTATTTTTTATTTTCATGTCTTATTATTAAATTATATTTTTTGCCAGATTTTTTTTGTAGTTTTAACCATTTTTTAAATGTAAATAAAATTAAAAAGTAAAAAAATATGTTTCTTAAATAATACTTTATGTAAACAGTCAACTAAAAAGTAGAAAAATTGTAAAATAATCTGACGGAAAAACATTGTCATTTTATAGAAGCATTTGAGGCCATAAAAAAATCAAAAAGGCCTCAAATGCTTTGAGAAATGACACATGTTTTTTAATCTGATTATTTTGATCTTTTTTTAATTCATAGTCAGTAGACTGTTTACATAAAAGCCTTATTTAAATGTTTTTTTTGGTATATATATTTTATATGTTATCATTTGCAAATGTCCATATTTCAATTTTTTTTTTAAAATTAATAGCCCCCTATATATTACTTATAGAAGTACAGATATATAAAGGCCTGTACTGTAGAAAAATTCATGTTAATATTTTACATAATGTATAATACATTATTCTACTGTTTTATTTATCAACACTAATAATAGCAAATATGGTATAATTAGACATATATTTTAATGGATATATATATAATTAATTTAAGAGAGCTATGATTATGGTGAACTTCAGTGACAGTGCATTAAGCTTTAGATTATAAAGAAGAAAGAAGCCACTTTGTCACACAGATAGACATATGCAAATTTGAATTACATATACAAACGAAGGGAAAAATTAATAATAAATAAATAAAACTTCTCATTATTATTTTTGTATTAGTACATTGGTTGGGGCTTTAAATCCTAGTCTTCATTAATGAAGGCAAAAGTCAAAAACCAGTCCGGAGATTAGGGATTTTATAGCACTAGGTCATCTGGAATCTTAAATAATCAAAAGTTTATGGCAGATGACTCTAGAGTAGGATGAAGATAACTGCTCTTGAAAGCTTATGAGTAAGCATAGGAAAAAGTCATATGATATTGTTGGTATATTATTATCATTATATATACATTAGAATATTTTTTATCATTATATTTTCATTTTGTTTTTATTGAAGCCTTCTTTTCTTTTATTCTAATTGTAATTTATTTAAAATTAGATCATTTATTTATGTCAAAAATGTGTTTAAGCAGAAAAAATTTATGATATGGTTGCTTTATTCTATTTAGGTGTGGCAGCATTTGTGATTTTTTCTGGAAGAATTGCATTTTTAGTAGATCATGTACCACATTTGAATTATTATTTAGTGCCTGTTTTAGTAAGTATATTAGTAAATTAGAATTTCTGTCTGTGTATATATATATATTGTAAAGTCATTCTTTATATATATAACAATTCTTGGCATATATAAAGTACCAAAAAATTCAAAAAATTTAGTACTTGCATGACACAATTTTTATTTCTTGTGGATTTCACACTGTTTGATCTTTCTTTGCTTGTGAAATATTCTAGTGGGGGATTTTTTTGCATTTTTTTTTAAAAATTTTTTCCCCCTAGTCTGTACCATGGTAAATGGTGAACATGTACTTAAAGGAAAATCTGATTTATAAAATTCATTTTATTCAAAGAGTTTCAAAATGAATTTCTTATTTAAAGAGATTACCTGTATGTATATTTACAAAAAAAGAAACTCATAAAAATAAAAAAAAATAGAAAAAATGTAAATAAAGAAGAAAACTTATCTAATATTTCATCCAACTCATTGATCTCATTTACATAAAAAAAAAAAAAAAAAGGCCAATAAAATTATTAAAAAAATTTTCTTACACAAATAAAAATCAGAGATATGAGACTATTATTTGAGATGAAATTTTTTGTATTATTTTATAAATACCCTCCCTACTCTAAAGAAGTCAATAGGCTTGGTGAAAGTCCAGATGTGTTTTTTTTTTCTGTTACTTTTTTGTTTATTAATTATTTTTATTTTAAACAAAGATTTTCATAGACTACATATATAAATGATATGTTAACCAGATTTATCTATGTATGATTTGTAATACTATGGAATCAATGTTTTGGCTAGATAACGTAAGTCTTCATTCGGGTAATCAATATAAGTGCTGCAAACACCAACACATATAACAGGATTAAAAATTCAACTAATAGAAGATAAGAACAGAAAACTTTAAAATATAAAAGTAGGGGTGGAATGATAATAATAAAAAAAAATCAACTGCTATTAAGATTAATGGGTTTTAAAAAACTTATGATTTCTTCCCACTTATAAACAATATGGAGACTAATGGGAAACTTCCCTTCCTTAATATATTCATCATTACAAAACAGAATAATTTTTTAACTTTTTCCATTTTCAGACAATTATTCATTTCAAATGTTTTCTGTAGCCAACATTTTTCACATGAGCAGTTAACTTGTGAAAAATTGCAAGTAGAAATATATCATATAAGTCATATCTTATTAGTTAATAGGTAAAATAATAGAATCATAAACTTTTAATTCAGACTCAAAATAATCATAATAGAAATGGAGAAGAAAAAAATTACAACTATTAAAGTCTATGTTACATATAGAAAAGGAAGTTTAGACAGTATTGGACATATTTTAAAACAGTGTAAGAAAATCATCATATACCACTAATCAAATGGAGAAGGAAAAAATTACAACTATTAAAGTCTATGTTACATATAGAAAAGGAAGTTTAGACAGTATTGGACATATTTTAAAACAGTGTAAGAAAATCATCATATACCACTAATCAAAAAATTGGAAACAATCTGTCCAGGCTAATGAACTTAATCCCTCTTGAGGCTAATGGAGTTTTATGGGGAGTTTGTGAAGTCTCTTATATGGGTATGAACAATTGTTGTATAAACAGCACTCTTCATCATTATCATTTTTACTTTATGCTATGGATAATGGTCATAATATCAATTTTTCAAATATCATGATCCTAAGATAGGAGACGCTCCACTAAAGAAAAATCAGGGAAGCCATTGAGATCTTTTAAAAAATCAGATTGTCGTCAACAAATATGATGATACATGAAAATTACCTTCCATTTGGAACTTTTTTTTTAAAAAACCCATTAATCTGAACACTTGTTGATTTTTATATTAATTTTCTTATGCAATATCATTCCATCCCAATTTTATATTTTAAAATGTTCTGTTGTTGTTGATCTATTGGTTGAATTTTAATCTTGTTACATGTATCAATGTTGCAGTGACTTTACAATGGTTTTTATTAATAACATTTATTACCCAGTTGATAGCAAATGTGATCCAGCCAAAATATTGATAGAATGGGATCATGAATCACATAGACATGAATCTGGATAATATGTCATATATATATATATATATATATAGTAAAGCATTATGAACATTTATGAAGTCATATGGAGCATAGAGGTATTTTCTTATAACATCATTTGAAAATAAGATTATTTTAAATTCAAATAATGGCAAGTAGGAATCTGTCAACTGTGAAATTTATGCTAAAAAAGTTTCTGGGCAATGTTCTTTTTGTCAGCATTATCAGAATTCTAACTCACCAACCACAATATCAGAAGCAATTAGAATAAGATAATGTATTTTCTATATATACGCAATGTAAATAAAGTTTATTATTTAGTCATGTGCAGACAGTATATGAATAAAATATCCCCTTATTATTATGCTACTTTGGAAAATCTATATGTGCCAATTATATTCATTTATGTTAATGAGAAGTAATCATGCAAAAATGAATTTAAAAAAAATGTGAAGCTATATTTGCCTATGTGTAAGGTAGCATAGTAATTGCACATATATTTACCATACTGCCTTAGCAACAGATTGTTTGCATGCTGTTGCTATGATAATTGTCATAGTTTAGCTTCACCTTTTATAGTGTATCTTGAATGTATTGCAGTCATATTAGAATTGGTGCGTGAAGAACTCTTCATTTAAGATGCAATGCAGTGGATTATAATTATCTATTGTGCAAGTGTGGAAATTGACACACAAAACAGAAGTTTATTCATAGACTTTAGAGATTTCTAATTGATATTTACTCTTTATTCCTTTTTCTATTTATTATTTTACATTTAATAGATGTTTTCTTACCTCAAATTGTATTTATTTAAAGTTACTGATGCTCTCCCAACTGGTATTGAGAAAATAATACTCTCGGAACATAGCAGAATGAATTTTTTAACAGATAAGGGAATATGACAGGTGCTTATCCTACCACATCACTCTGAATCTAATGTTCTTGCAGAGAAAATAGTTCAACAGTTAAAATCTACCTTAAATAAAGCCTGCCTTTTAAGATATTACAGAAGCATATTAGATGCAATGTTTTTATTCTGTGTACAGCAACTAATAAGACATCGGCTAAATTGTTAATGTCTAGAAAATTCCATTTTTATTTTTTTAAATTATTGCCAACTACAAATAAAAATTTTAATGACTTCTTGGGTTGTAAAAATTTTTAAATTGGAGAAAGCATATGGACACGTGATACATCTAATTCTCTTTTTACACGACCATCTCAAAAATTATATGTAAAAAAAATACATATAAAAAAATACATAGTATATATAGGAAATAAGGAAATTGGTTCCAGATGTAAGAAATCAACAAAAATAATTAAATAAGCCATATAAAAAATTTCATTATAATGTTATATTTTTTGCATGCTATGAAATTTTACTTTATAAACATTGCACGTAAATAAAAATGAATGAATTATAGAAACATAAATTTCATTTGAAAAATAAAAAAATTTAAAGAATCAGTGAACTTGAAAATTAGGCAGAATTTGTAATTTGAGTTAAACATAGCAAGATTTTATTTGCGGTCACTTTCTGAAAATAATGCATACGTTTGCACAAGATTGCAATACCGTTGCTATCACTAACTTCCATTGATCAAGTTCTCTCTGTAAACTCCTGAACAACACTAGCAGTAATGGTGCCAATGTTACATTTTTATGAATGAATTCACTAATTAATGGCTGGGTTTGTGTAGTGACTAGATCTTTATATAGTTCTCCTTAGGATCATACTTGACAATATTTTTACCTAATTGGTTAGCAAAATCAAGACTCCCTTTAATTAAATTAAAATTTAACACTAGATCATCATCTTCATTATCACTGTGTTTTTTAGGATCGGGAGTTTTAAGAACAATCTCTACGATTTCTTTCTCACTTAAAGTTTTATCAACTAACAATTTATCGATATCTTCCACCAATTAAGCAGGCCATTATTATGATGATAGGAAATTCAATCATATTAGAGACAACAGGATCTTTGCTTTTCACACATTGTGGTCAAATAGCTTTCCAACATTCATTCAAAGTTGAACATCTTAATTCAGGTAATGTTAATCCAATTTGATTAACACCATCCATAATCGAAAATCATTTAGTTTGTCCAAAATGTATTGGAATGTTTGTTTTACATAAGGAAGTTTTAAATGTTGCAATAATTCGTTGGTCTAATGGTTGAATCAAAAATGTGGTAGTAAGTGACAGAAATGAAAATTGTACATTTGGAGTGTTCCAAGATTGGAGGGCTGTGGGCATTATCTAGATTCAATAGAACTTTAAATTCTAGATCTTCAGTATTCATATATTACCTAACTTCTGGAATAAAACATTTATTGAACCATTCCGTAAAAATTTTAGTTTGAACCCAAATCTTTTTATTTGCCATCCAGTAAACTGGAAATTTATTCAAAACTACACCTTTCATTGAATGTGGTCTTTGGGCTTGATTAACAAGCAGAGATTTCAATCTGCAATCTCTTTGAAGCATTGGGAACAGAATGCCAATGAGATATGATCATTTGCTACTTTTTGTGATTTTGCTATGTAGGTTTTACTTGGCATTCTCTCCCAAAAAAGTCTTATTTTTTATCAACATTCCAAGCTTGATCAGGAGTGTATTCTCCATCTTCAATAATTTTAGCTAATTTTTTTGGAAATCTGTGAATGCAGTTTCATCTTTTATTTTAATGTTGTGAAATGCATGTCTTTCAAGGAACTTTGTCATTCATTCTGTATTTGCAGAAAATTTACATTCCTTGTTTAACTTAGATGAAGTGACTGGTTCGATTTCTTTAATTTGTTTGTAAATTTTTATTGCTGTTTGCTTGATGGTATTTCCATCTATGGGTATTCTTTTTCTCGCATTTCTTCTATCCACATTGCTAAGGCTTTCATTTTCTCCATAACAACATCTCTTATGTAAAATGATGACTTAACATGCAATTTTGTTTCAGAACATAGCAACGTTCTAATAGCAGCTTCATTATTTCTAATAGTTCTTATAATAGCATCATGTAAACCAAAATGCTTTCGTACAGATGTTGCTCCTCCAGTTGGAAGATGTTCTAAAATTTGAATATATATGGTCCAAAGAAATCTCTTTCCTCATCTTTTTTGCAGGTGGATTATTTGATATTGTATGAGGTTACAGAAAAGTATTTCAGATTTAATTAACAAAACATGAATTCAAAAATATGCATCCAATGTATAACTTAACATCTATTGATTTTTGGCCAAATTAATACATTTAATTTAAATAAAAAAAACTTTTTTTTAACATCAACACCAACAAGGAATACTTTTTTTTAAAAAAACCTAATGTCAAAATGCAAACAAAGCATCAATACCAAAAATGTACTTCTCCTTTCAAAACAAAACATCAAAATGTTACAATACACACAAGCAAATTTTCCCATTTCACGAATATTGCCAAAAAGGGAGATTTTTGTTTTTAAAATAATGGGAAATAAAGAGATGAAACTTTTTTTTTAGATTTTTTACTGATTATGTTATTTTAAAACAACTCATGTAGAAAGATAATTTTATTTTATTTTATTATTAAAATGATATTTCAGAATTGTGCAAAAAAGTAATTCATTAAAAAAGAGAATTAGATGTACTTTAAAAAATAAATGGCTGCCAGGAAAAATATTGAAAATCTTATTTAAGCAAATAAGATTAATACAATTGGATAATGGGAAAAAGTTTAAAAGACATATAAATCATTTACAGCATCTTGAAAATGGGAATCTACCTGTAGATAGTATTAAATCAACAAACAATGAAGAAAATTTTATTGTGAAGAAGGAGGACCAAATTGTGGATATAGTTCAAGCCAAAACAAAAGATTCAATCAGCGATCAATTTATTGACACAGCAAAAAATTGTTAGGGATCAAGCACACTACAGCAGGAAGAAAGGATTATAATGTCACAAGAAGAGGAAGAGAGACTTTTTCTGTGTATGAATAAGTGCTTATTTCTAGAGTAGAGGGGAGGAATGGATTGCCTGTACTTATATTGTTTTGTTTACAGATGCAATGTTAATAAAGTTTATTATTTAATCATTTAAGTATGTGTAGATAGTATATGAATAAAATATCACCTTGTTGTTTGTTATACTACTCTAGAAAATCTGCATATACCAATCATTCAATTATGCTAATGAGAAGTAAGTATGCAAAAGTAGACTCATAAAAAAAAAATACCACCAAGACTTATTTGGGTGCATGTAAGAAAGCATAGTAATTGCACTCATGTTTCGCATATTGCTTTAGTAGCAGATTGTTTGCATACTGTTATGATAATTGCTGTAGTTTAGGTTTGTTGTTCATAACATATATGTATATACTGCAGTCAAGCAGGATTAGTGCATGAAGAACTTTGTTCATTTAAGACACAAAGCAAATTCTTTATCCTATATTTGTAGAAAGTGACACATTGAAGCAGAAGTTTATTTATAAACTTTAGAGATTTCTAATGAAATGTCTAATTGATATTTACTCTTTATTCTTTTTTTCTATTGAATAAATTTGTTTTGTTATCTCAAATTTTACTTGAGTTTATTTAGTTACTGTTGCTCTCCCATTGAAATATTAATATCATTGGGACATAGCAGGTATATTTATTTTATATGTTACCATTTGATTTTGTATTGTAAAAATCTGCTACACTGTTGAAAAAAGCAATTATGTATAAGCAAATTAAAAATGTTATAATTTCAATTTAATATTCTAATCAATATATTTAATACAATTATTCGATTATACTATATGCAATAACAAAATATTATGAAAGTTATATATTATATATGTTGTTTATTAATTTTGATAACTATATTAAAATAGTAATATTTTTTTTTGCTAATGATGTATTTATTTTTGTTTATAAAATTATATATATTTATTAATTGTGAATGATTATATTCTTATAATTTAAAGAGTAAATATCATCTAAAATATATAGACAGTTTTAGCTGGACCTGAATTTTTGTTTATTTTATTAGTGATGTGCCATAGCTGCTGAAGGTATTGTCTAGAAACTGATGTAGGAATTATTTTTTTAAAGGATTTTTTAACTTTTCCCTTCTGTTTGTTTGTTTGAATCAAGTCTTGTAAACGATTTTTAATCTACTAATACCAAACAGATTTATTCAAATTCTGTACGTGCTTGCCATCAATGCCAATGCAATATTTCAAAATTATTTGATGTAACAGTGTGGGGAGACTGCATTTCATATCCTATTCCAATTGGTTCAGTAAGCTTTGGTTAATGCTCAATAGATGGTGCAGTCTTAAATTTAATTTCCATAGGACTTTTTAAAAAATATAATGCAATAATTAAAAAAAAAGGCAAAAATTGAATTTTTATTACCATTTATAGTTAATTAAAATAGATAAATGAAAAGAAATGAATAAATAAAATCTTAATTTCTCTTGATTGTTTGCATAAAACTTTTTTTTTTCCATGTGTCATAGCATCGGCCGGGAAGCGAACCCGCTAATCCGGGATAACTGCTTGTAAGGCAGCTGTGCTAACTACTCGACCATCAACTCTTGACAACTTCTTTTTTTTTTAAATGACTGCCTTTGTAAAAACAAAATTATTGTATCCAATTTTAAGAGATTATTTCTACCAGACAGATTTTTCTCTAATATTATTTGGTATGGATGATAATGCAATATTCTAGGGTTATTCTGTAAAAAAAAAAAAAAAATCAAAGTATTGAACAAATCTTATGGGTGTTTACAATTAATTTACAAGCATTTACAGTTAATCAAAATAGAAAAAAAATAATAGTAAAGCATTAAATCTTAATTTCTCTTGATTCTTTGCATAAAACTTGCTTTATTAAACTGCTGCCTCTGTAAAAACAAAGCAAACTATTTTACATATTAGATTTTATTTAACCAAACACTAATTTGATGACTGATGCACTAAAAATTAAAAAAATAATGATAACTAATACACTACAAGTTGATATATATATATATTTGAACCACAAATTGGATGGAAGTTTAAATAAAATCATGGAGTATCCATAAATTAATTAATTCAATTGATATAGTTGGTGAGCAAAATAAAATGTATATTGTTGATAACACACCACAATCTTATATAAAGTTTCATATAACATTAAAATTATGGTCCAGAGAAAATTTTTTTTTTGATTTTAAGTGCATTAGTTATAAAATTAAATTTTTACATAAATAATAAATAACTTAGATTATATGTAACTGAACAGGAAGTAACTGAAGCTTCCAATGAATTATATAACATAAATAAACTCTCAGAAGTTAGATGATACCAACTGACCTTTAGCATTTGTTATTATTTGTGCTTAGTTTATATAATTTTAAATGAGGAAGTGAATTCGATTTCTCTAGTATTTGTATTTACAGAATAAATGATAAGAATTACCATTTAAATATTCTGAGGATCAAAGCCAAGCTTTAGTTTTAACAGACTCTAAATACAGAATGAAATCCCATTTGAAATAACACATTGTAAGCTTCAGTTACCTCTTGTTGAATTTACATATAATCTGAGATATTTATTATTTACATGTGTTAAAAATGAATTTTCATTTCATACTTAAAGGTTGTTAAAACTAAAACTTGGCTTTGATGCTCTGAATATTTAAATGGTGATTCTTATTATTTATTCTGTAAATACATTAATCAATAGATTGAATATACTCCCTTATTTAAAATTATGTAAATAAATTAAGCATAAGTAACAACAAATGCTAAAAGATAGATGATATCATGTGTCACTTGTGAGTTTATTTATGTTATACAATATCTTATTGGAAGCTTTAGATACTTCCTACTTAGTAACATTTATACATATTATTTTTCATAGTTGAAATGGTTTTATTTTCAAGAGCAACTATAAAAGAGAACTTCACACCATATTGACTAAGAAAATTCTAAACTACAAGGAGATAACCATTGGAATCTGGAGGGTGTCTACTAACATTTATATGTTGATTTCTTGGGTGTAAATGAAGTAAGATGGAATGGAGTCTGAAGAATTTAGTTCAGGAGAGAATATCATTTGTTATTGAGGTCATGGATATCAAAAAAGAAATGGTGTGAATTTAATTATCAAGAGAGATATTGCTAGAACTGTCATTTAATATATTCTCTGAATGATAAATCAATATCAGTCCATTTCCATTGATGTCCATTCAATATTACTATAATATAAATCTATATTGCAGTGATTTAGGCAAGTCAGGAATAAGAAGTTTTTAAATTAAGTACAGATAGGAATTAGCAAAACTTGCAGACATGATATACTTTTAGTCAGTATGGATTTGGAGCAGAAATAAAGAAGGAAAATGAAGTTTTTATAAATAAAATGTTTTTTATTGCCATTTCATTTTCAAACAACTAAACTATCTACTGTTCACAAGGTTATTACTGAAAGGAGTTCACAGAATTCAATATGATTTCATTTTTAATACTCTGCAATGGAAGACTTCAGTTTTAATAGGAAAAAATATGGTCAAAGGCAAAAATGTACAATCTAAAGAATACAACTATTGCTTTTAGGTGTAAAATTAGAAATTCATTTGAGTTTCTGGAATTAATTGTTAGTGAACTAAATGAACTGCAGGTGGAAGTGAAGAAAATAATTAAAGGAGAATCTGATGATAATTTGAGTAAGATAAACTACCAGGAAAACTAAAAATAAATGTCAGAAAATACAATTGAAATTGCAAAAAAAAAAGAAACCAAATTAAAAAGAATTAAGATCTTTTTAATAGAAAATTCTAGAGATCATTCACAAAAGGCAAAAGGGCAGTACTATAACATTATTTGTGAAGGTATTAAAAAGTAAAACAGTGTTCAAAAATAAGATCTTCTCTTCAGGGGGATTTATTATATTGAAAAGAAATTTTATCACAGGCAGATTTATTGAACAGTTCCATTGGACAAATTACATTTTCAAGCTGTTAGCCATTTAAAATAAAAATTATTGAATATTTTCCCTCCATCATTGGCTGAATTTTTTTTAAAACATAAAGTCATTCTGTAAATTATCATTTGAAATAGTAAGAATAACACAATCATCAACATACTATAAATAAAGGAGGCAAGATGATTTTGTTTTAAATTATTTCAGATTGAAAATTCCACTATCAAACTGTGTTACATCTTCATGTCTGCTTCATGAAGTTGCATATAAATTATTCCAAAGATATTTGTCACCTGACTAGAGTATGAAATTAGAGTTAATATAAATATCTGTCTAACATTAGTTTCCATTTCAAAAGTCTCAGATTTTCCATGCTAATAATAAGATATATTTTATGCTATCATGTAATGGTTTTATAATAAAAATCAACTTCAAAATTCCCAGTTCATATTCCCAAAAACCTTTTTGATTAATTGAGTCAAATGCCTTGAGACTATTATTGATAAAAATAATATAGAAATTATCAATGTTGAAAATTAATCTGTTTGGCAGATTACACCTTGTTACTCCAGTTAATTAGGTACCAATAGCTTAAGGTCTTTTAAAACCAGTCTAATCATTTTTTCCCCCACATCTTATTAATTTGATATTAAACTCCTGTCAAATACTTTATACAACCTTCTTAATATTCCACTGTGTATCCAAAAAAATGTCATATTATTATAGGCTATCATTTCTGTGCTACATAATATCAAAAGTATATTGTTAATATGAAATATGCTCTCATTATTTATATATATATCTGTGAGAATGTATATACAGATACACACTATGTAAATGCATAATAATATATATTTTTTTAATTTCAGATTATTATTATTGGTTCCTATCTGATTGCGAGTGCCTTTTTTAGCGTTTATAGCATGGCTGTCGATACTATATTTCTTTGTTTTTGTAAGCTTCATTCATTTTTTTTTTATTATATATATATATTACAGTCAAATATCAGCCTTTCACGCTAATTGTGCATACGCTTTGCGAGTATTAATAATACAATTGTTTACATACGCTATATAAAATAAATGCTTATTTATATATATTTAATATAAAAACATATGTTAATTTTTGTTTTATTTCTTAAACATTTTTAATCATTAATTATATATATATGTTTATAGAATTCTCATGCATGATATTATAAATAATAATAATAAATTATTTTCCACTATATTAGTTTAAACCAAAATTTATATTTTGGTGGATTACTTTAAGTGTTAAAAAGTATATATATATATATTTAACAATTTTAACATTTTTGGTAATGGAGACTATAAAAGCTGTTAAATCTATATTTCTGTGAGATACAAAAATGCCAAATAGTATGAGCAATATAGTTTCTTTAAAGATTCTAATTGAAGAAAAGGAAGACAGTTATTGTTCCCATCTTGAAACAAATGAGAAGCTAATTTTTTTCGAAAGTAAAACAGTATCTGAAGAAAAGGAACCTAATAAGTTCCTAAATATGTAAATAAGTAAACAAGTATTTTAATGCACTGTTAAAAAGACAAATTCTGTTAAATGATTATGGACTCTAAAAGGAAAGATACTTAAATTTGAACCATTAATGACTTCAAGCATATTAGCACAAGTCCTGAAAGAATTGCAAAAGTGAAATTTTATGTTTAGAAAATGTATTATATCAAATAGTTTTTCAAAATTAATTAATTACTGGACAGAATTATTCAATTATATTAGAACTCCACAAATATTTATTTTTTCTTAAATTCATTTTATTGAAATAAGTACAGAAGTTTTAGTTTGTCATTATATATTAAACATTAAATGCATTAGAAGAAGCAAATCACAATTATTTTATTGATTGTTTCTTTATTGCTGTTAATGTTTTTTGGTAGTTGGGTATACAGTATTTTCACTGAACATATTTTAAAGACAAAACATATTTTTGACAATTAAAAGGCAAAAGATCTATTATCGCTCAAAAGATACATATTTATATTTTGGAGATGAATTATACATATATATTAAGCCGGATTGAGATCCGATTCAATTGTTTTATTACTAAAATTTAAAAAAGTAAAAACAACATAATTTTCATTAAATGTCGTTAAAATTTTTTATTATTATTAAAAAAAAAAGCGTACGTGTATTTAAACATATATTTAAATAGGGCATTTTAATTTTTGTTTATAGAATTGATTTATTTTAAAATAGTTTTCTTTCACCGCTTGTTTTTTTTAATCAATTTGATTAAAAACAGGCTAGCTTGCTAATTACATTCCTGTTGCTTTTGTTTTCATCATTTTTAAAGTTAATTCTAAAAGCGGAGATTTAGTTTTGTATTTGTTATTTTGGTTACAATAATCCCTGGTTGGAATTCTTAAATTGGATTGAGCAGGAAATTAATATTTGCCCTGCCTGAGGTATAGAATTCGACAGTAAGGAAGGTTTTTCGCAGGAAATGTAGCGAGGTAACTATAGCCTGCCAAAAAAAAAAAGGTGGTTGCTATTATTCTAGACTAACAAGGTTTTTAAGAGTGCTTGGTTCAGCTTCTGATTTCTAATAGGCTTTCTGATTAATCTGTGGAACTTCATATTAATCGCAGTTTGAACATTTAAGAGATTTTTCAAATTCACCTTCGTGATATCAACAAACGCTGCTATACGTATTGGAAGCAATAAGATGCATTGCTAATTTAAATAAGGATGAGCCTCGGGCTCTAGGCTGTTCTTTCATGATGCCATAAAACTCTAACCTAAGCCGGATCCACAATTTGCCTCAACACTTGCCTTTGTTATGAAGAGAAGTCGCCTGAAAGATGAACTGTTATTAAAAGTGCGCATTCGTCAGGAAATTACTAGAACTCTGCCTTATCATAAGATAAACTTTTTCTTATTCTAGCCAGGGTAAATAAATTGCATTTAATTAAATCTCCGCTCAATCTAATGATAAGTATATTTTAAAGTTGTATTAATTATTTTTAATTATTTATTATCTGTATGTACTTTTTCTAATATTTAAAGTGTGTCTTGGAATCTTAGTTTTAAGATTCCAAGTTTGTTTTCAATTTTCATCTATCAGGGGGTGCATTGAGAGATTGTATTTTATATGTTTAATATATGCCTAATGATTTCATTAACTATTGCAAAATGCTTTGGCAGTTTTCGTAATTTTTATTTACTCATCGGCCCTTAGTTGTTGTTGTAAAATAATGAATTTTTAAACACGTTTGGTTTGCGATTTTTGCAAACAACAAAATCTTTTTGCTGGCTATTTATCAAATTATTTCTTCGGGTTTTCTGAAAGTAGTCATTTCTTTCCAGATTACGTAAGATCGTGATCAAATATCCTTTTGCTGTCTTGTATGTGAAATCAACCGTTGGCTGACATTTGTCTTGGTACTTTTATTTCTCAATTGTCTAAACAATCCATAAGATCTGAGTTTAGTCCGGCACATTCAGGTTCACATATCCTGTCCACCCTTAAAATAAATGTCAAGTTCCGATTTTCGGACTAGTGGCGCCGTGTGGTCAGTATATGCGAATCAAAGATCTTTCATCTGGTACAATATATAAAATGAATCGAAATGGTGTTCTGTGTTTAGAAAAATAATCAAAAATGAGATTATAACAATGAGAATTTATTTTAGAAAATCTGTTGATATATTTTGTCAATTGACTTTTTTTTATTTATATTATATATTAATGGAAAACAAGTAGAATATTTTAAATGTTACAGGTACTATATAATCGGGATTAACTTTATAGTATCTTTTCTATTTGTTTATTAATTTTACACTCTTCGATGATTTTCAAAATATGCATTGATCTTGGATGATATGCAGTTTTATGAAAAAACTATGGGTAATATGAATAATGCTCACTTTTCAAATACTGATAGCCAATTTTCTCTTTAGTAGAAAAATAAAAATCATAATTCTTATAATTTAGAGATAATGGGTTTTTTTACTTTTTTTTTTAAAAGATAGAAACAATCAAGTTCATTCTCAACCTTTTCTCATTTTGCCTTTCAGATATCAATTGATGATTAAAATCTGTCTGAAGCAATAAATGCCAATTTTTTTTTTAATTTATAAAATTAAAAGAAATAAATCACTTTTTATAATAAATTATCTAATAAGATTATTTATTAATAAAAAATGCAATCTTATTTGATTAATGTAATTAATATTAACTTCAATTTTTGTAACATGTAATTATTGTAATACTTTATACAGTCACAAATTTTACAAACAATAAGTGTAGAATGTTCTGATTTATAATATCTGAATCGTATTTACATGTATTTCAATTATCTGTAATTTTTAATAAGCTTATGTTCTTTTATTTTTACATATTTATCAATTATTTTATCCTATTCTTTGGAAAGCATTTGATAAAGAGCTCACTATATATATATATTGACAAATTAGGTCTCATGCTACATTGGTAATGATAATACACATTTTAATGTGAGTTGTAAAATTTTTATTAATTAATTCTCATATTCCAAAATTTTAATTAAATAGATAACAAATCTATTTTGTTTATATATCTATATATTTATAAGAATATTTGATTTTCTTTTTTCAGATAATTTAATTTAAATTGTATTTTCTACTTATTCTAAAATTATGAAAGAGAAAACATGTTGTTTATTCTTGTATAAAAGTAATAAAAGGTTAAATTGTTTCCTGAAAAAAGGAATAAATCCTTGTAAGAATATAAAAACACATTATTGTAAAAGCAATCTTAAAATAACCATGAATGGTAATCAGCTGAGAGATGATTATTTAGTCAATTCATTGAAGTAGCATAGTAAAGAACTATTATTACTTCCGATGAGATAAGCTGCCTCAGATCAATTGTCAATCAATTCTAGAAAAGTTTGAATACAACCACAATGTTGAAAAGACTAAATTATTGACTTAATTTACTGTCTATTGGGCAATTCTCTTGAAGAATATCTGGTTAGACAATCCCTCTTTTGAATGAATTGTTGACAGTCTATCTCTGAAGTTTTCTAAACTGCCTCTGGATATCAATATTTGTAGCAAACATACAGATAAAATTAATCTATCTATCAACTGAAGCTATGTAAAGATATTTACAAAATCCTACCAAGACATAAGTGAATAATTACATATTGAAGCTAATCATGAAAATCTCAATCTTACAACAAAATTATCTTGAAGTTCTACTGGGAAACTCAGAAAGAAAATATGATTTCAAATGCGTAGTTAAAAGGAATTCTAAAACCATGAAAGTTTAATAGTTTATTTTAAAATATTTTTTTTGCAATAACTCTGTCATAGAGCCACTGAGTTTATCAAGAGGGGAAACTTTTATAGTGCTAAAATCAAATTCTATATGTATTACATTTTACTAAGATATTTTTATTTGATTTAACTATTTAAGTAATTTCTAGGTAACCAAAATATAATTTCCCAAATTATATTAATTTAATCCTATTGGCCTATTTATATTTACTAATATACATGATTTGTTTCTTATTACTTCTATTCCTGTATTTAAATAGAGTATTTCTCCAAATGCCAAAATGCTATTGGAAAATAATTAAACTTTCCAGATGTTTTCATAATAATATTTGAAAGTTATTAATTCTTTAATATGCAATTTTATATTTGTCTTGTAAATAGAGAACTCTAATGTTTATATAATTATTTCATTCATTAAACTGTTTGTTTTGATGAATTAAGGATTTTTTTTTTTCCTTTTTCACTTCATACTTTTTATTATTTACTTTGTCATTGCTATTTTCTCATGCATATTCATTGAAACTTAACCAGAGTATAAACTAAAAACATTTTTAAGAAAATAATACCCTAAATAAATGTTTTTTTTCTTTCCATTTACTTATTGTAAGCAGATTACCACCTGCATTAATAATTAGTTACTTAACAATCCAACTGATAAGTTTAATTAGTATATATGCACATACTAATATTTCTTATGTAAAATTAGGAAAAATCTTACTTCTGATAAATAATAGGCTTGGACTTATCCAATGATCATTCCATTATTAAGTCTTATCACATTTTCATTATAATATATGTATGTAGCATATGAAGTCTTAGTATTATTTTAGAATTACATCTGCTTTTAAAGACATATTAACTCTGAGGAAGTTGTATGGGGACTTCATCCAAACATTAGCTGCGTGCTTCTGTTAGGAATATTTTTATGCTTGCAAATCAGAATCTTTTCAAAGACTTGTAACAGTTTGATTCATTTTGTTTGTCTATGAGAATATCTATTGTTAAGGAATTCTACATATGTTTTTTCAAATCCCATTTTAATTTTTTATACTGTGTATATATATAATTAATTAAACATTACATATTTGTAATAATGCTAATCTTATTTACTTATACTCTCTGTAGAAATTTTCTAATGGGAATGTTTGAAGAAAATATTGGATTGATTTTTTCATCATACATTGCCACTTGAAACATTGGAAAATTTCTATAGGGGGCATAAATATATTAGCATTATATTATATTGAATATAATTATTTCATAATCTTAATTAGCTTTTATTATAAACAAATATTACATCAATTTAACATATTCAATTAACCAGTCATGTTATCTACCTATAGAGCCTAAATTACTAGTAGATGGGAAAATGGTCTATTTTTCTGTCTGCTAATAATTTAGACATTATAATACTAGTTAACATTTTAGTTAATTGTAGATATAGGTTGTTGTGGTATACTGTGATAAACATTAGTATATAATTATTCTTCAGTTTTATTAAAGTTCATTAATAATTTGTCATTTTATAATTATTATTACTCTTAAGCAGTCAGCATATTTTTGTATAAATATTTATAAATTTATAATATTTAAGAATAAAATCAACATTCTTTTATTTATTTTTTTCCTTAGTGGAAGATTGTGAAAGAAATGATGGGACCCCAGAGAAACCTTACTACATGAGCAAAGATCTTATGAAGATTCTGGGCAAGAAAAATCAGTAAAGAAGACACTGATTTAATTTGCCAGTATGTGCTCAGCATTGTTCTGTTGGTGGAAAGAAACTTGTGCATTTATTGTTATTGTCTTAAACAAATGCTAATTTTTAGCTATTTTGTAGCTGAGGTCAAAGCTAAAAATATATATATTGCAAAATATTTTTGTTTCCATATACTTGATATTAAATGTGTATTGTGATAACTTCTTTCAAGTTAGAAGGGAGATTGTTGAAGTTCCTAATGATCAAAATATTTTTTTATATTTAATTTTCAACTTTGTTAAATTATTTGTAATTAATTTATATTTTATTTATTATTTCATTTTTTTTTAATAATAACAAAATCATTAGAATATTTGTATATAATAGTTATTGAATTTTTCTCATCTTTTGTGTTTTGTCTCCTTTTCTTAAAATAATAATTTCAAAATATATTTTTGTACATTTTGATAAAATGTGAAATTCTTATGTAATTATTTTTTTGCTTATCTTTTTTTTTTTTAAACTCTCTTGATGAATATATATATACAAGAGGTCCCTATTTAATTCATTCTGACAAAAAAAAAATCATGATTCATGAATTATAGGAGTTTAATTCTTTAAGAAGCACAATGTAACTACTTTTATATATTGACATATGTACACCTGTATATATAGATTTTAATATTTTTATTTGTACATAATTTATATTAAAAGTCATCAAAAGATAAACATTAAATAAATTACAATCTTTAAATGTCAACTAAGTTTCTTTAACTTAATTAATCATTTACATTTGCTCACTGATTTATTTTTTAAAGAAATTTTAAAATGATTAATAGTAAAAAAAGGAGAAATAATCTCGGTCTACCCAATTGATCGTAAAAGCTGGGAAAACGAATGAGATATAGCCTTATTTTTTCTCTTTTCTAAATTTTTATTAACTAAAGGCCATTTCTAGGATATTTAATTAAGATAGTGAAGTATTTACAAAAGAATTATTAATAATTTTGTAGATGTATTTTGTAATCATTTTAGAAGCATATTGTGATCTTAATTAAATATTTTATTGTCTTTTGCCTATTGGGTGATTGCTCTTTTTTGAGAATGGTGAGATTTTTCGAGAAAACTAAGATTTTTGTTTATCCTTAATTGATCAACAATTATTAATTTTTTTTAAAAAAAAAAATCTGTCTCTCCTTTGAGCTCACACTGTCTCTATTAACAAAGGATTTATTTTTAGATTTTTGTAAACAAAAGTTTTTTTACGTGGCGTCATTGATTATTCATTATTAAAAAAAGAAATTATTATTTTGTTGTATAAAATTTGTGCGAATGTAATATAGTACTAATATATTACCATACAACAGTAAAATTAAAAATCATTTGATATTTTTCCCATATTTTTTTTTGTTTTTCATTTAATCAGAAATCATTCCAAGTATTGCGAATTATATTTTACTTTCTGTGAAATGTTAGTTTGTAGTTATTTATCATCCAATCTGAAAGCAATGTTTTTATAATATTCCCTATTATTTAGTTTCAAATATGAGAGTCGTAAGAAATATAAAAAAAAGTATTTTATTTGCTTAAATTCTGTTATTTGATAATATCTTAAAAACAACTATTGGTTTGTCATATGTTGTATCTATATTTTTATATTATAAATATGTATATATCAATCTTTAAAAGATAATGATTTAAAAACAGAATTGTTAGGCTGAAAGTTGATAATTTTCATTTTAATCCAATGCAATTTATTTTCTGAAATTTAATTAAACAAAGACACAGACCAAAGTAATGGCATTAATATAAATGCACATGTATACATTGACTGTATTTTTTGTGTATATAACTTTTTTTAAAATATGGAAAAAATATATATGTGTATAAATACCATTAATTTGGCAGCCTTTGTTTCTGAATATTTTCTGATTATGATTTTGCCTAAGAATAATTCAACAATACATTTCAGAGATTAGCTGCACAATTCTCACTGCACTGAAGGATTTAAAGTATCAGCCCTAAGTGCCAATGTAACAAAAGGCATTATGATCTTCAATCTTTTCAAGGGTGCATGCATTTAGATGTTTTGCTTTTTGTCACATTGACATTTAGTTGTTTTTCTTTTGCTATGGTATGTAACTATAACAATTTAATTGCATATTTACTGTATTTGACCTGTTAAGAAATTGATTTTGTTTTAATAATTTTATTGTTATTAATTGCAAACCATGATGGATACCAAAAACAAAAATATATATAACTTTAACATAGATTAGAGGTTTATCTACTTTAAAAGAGATGTGTGTATGGAAGAGTTTAGTTTTAAATTTTAGGAAAGTTTTAAATTAAATTCATCTGTGTATTTTTCATACATTTTTTCACTTCTACAGATGGGACTGCATCTGCTAAAATTGCAACTTAATCAGTAGGAGGAGGATGTAGAATAGGAAATTATTAATATAAAACTAATATAATTTTAAGATGTCATCAGAAATCAATATTTTTTATTAAGAAAATATGCTCTAAAAATACACTTATTATGTTTTGATATACTCTTATAAATTTTGTTTTTCAAAAATTCAAGTACATATCATGATTTTAGAAACAGAATTTCTAATTATAGTGTGGAATAAAATGAGGTAGACAAAGCAGTACAGTGGTATTTTTTTAAATATAAAAGTAATTAAACATGAATATTTTAAACAGATAGAATTTTGAATTATTATTTAAGCTACAACTCCTTTAATCTTTAAAATAAAATGTTCTTTGGCATAAATTTGGCATTCAAGATATTTTTCTTGGTTCTAAAATTTATTGATTCTTTATATTCTTCCATCCTTCTTTCATTTTATAAACTTCTCATACATATCTTTTAAAACACTTAATGCTACTGAAAATTTGAATAGGTATTAAATATATATTGTATATAAATTAGAGATCCCAGAATTGTAGAACAGAAAAACAGGACAATAGAAATGCAAAATTTATATATATTTTTCTGCCTATTGAAATTTCAGTTATATAGAAAAAATAAGATTCATTGATTAATAATATTAAAAAATTCTGGAAACTAAAAACACTTAAATTACAAAATCAATTTCAATTGATTGATGTAAATACTTTATCTGAAAAAAGATAGATAATATGAATTAATTTACTAAAATTATAATATGTTAGTAATTAATTCTTGTAAGCCAGAATTCACAACATTTTCAGTTATTACATTATTTTGATTCATATTTTTGACTGGAATGAGACTTTGCTCTAAAATTTTATTTTCATTATAAATCAGTTTATGAAAATTAATCATATATTATAACTTAAGAAGTATGTTTTTACACTGAAGAATTGATTTTACTATGTCATTCATCAATAACTTTCCTTTTTCAATCCATAATAAATTCATTAATGAAAACACTCTTTCAACAGAAATATTTTCATTTTTAAAATGTTAAAGAATTTTCTCACCTTTCTGTCAATTCACTTTTAATGTCATTCTGTTTCAATTTAATATATTTCTTTCAATAAATCTAATGGATTCAAATCAGTTTTTTGTTCATTTTTATTTAGCATTGCCCAACATATTGCTTCAAATTATTTGTAGGACTAAATCTATTTTTTTTTACTTACTGTATTGCTTTTTGAAAATTATTGACATAATTGTTAGATTTAGAAGGTGCTAAGAAACCATTGTCAGTTAAATTATCTTAAGATTTTTTTAAAACAACATGGAATATGTTCTTCACTTCTGCATTTTTAGATTTTTTAATGAAAGTGGTAGTTTCAGATTGGACTTATAATATGGTTGTTTTATCTTTGATTTGCACTAATCATTTCATAAATAAGTTTTAATTGTTTGTGCAAAAAATGTAAGTGAAAATGAATTTTCAAATTTTTTTTTTTTGCTTATCTTAAAGTATTTATTTATCAGTAGAAAAAACATATGAGTTGAGAGATTTAAAACAGTTTTCAAGATAGGGAATAATAATAACCAGTGTATTTGGTATGTTTGATTAGATTTTTGCATTTTTCATGAACAAAATCTCAAAATGGATTCAATTCTTGAAGTATAAATATGAATCACAATTTGAAAGTCAATTGGAAAACAATCTGAGACAGTTTGTAAAAGATTGTATACAATATACACTGCACAGCTAAATCATACAGTTTAGCAAAACACTTTTTTTTTTTTTGCCGTTTCACCTTTTACCATCAAAATTTATGTAATGTTGGTTAATAAAACTAGATTTTTTTTCTGTTAGATGGAATTTCTCAAGGTCTTGTAAAATATTATTATTAATTAAAATGTTTGACCAAATAAATTTTTTAAGTATCTTTATTTGTAATACTTTAATATTTAATTACAATAGGAATAATTTCTAAGTTGATATGATTTAAACTGTCAGTGGTGATTACGACAAATTTGTCTTCTTTCAAGCCTTTCATTTTTCATTATTTGCTCCATTATCAAAGAAGGGGAAAAAATTATAGTAATTGTCTGTGTTTTTGTTTGAGAACATACATATACATTTTTTATCATATAGTTTTTTAATTATTTTTACTTTGCATTCCATTGATTGAAAATTGGACTTAGGCTTTAATGAATGGTAAATGAATATAGCTTCACTTGCTGCAAGAATTTCCATCAGAAGACCTCATATGTCCTTTGATGAAGTATGATTTGCATATTGTGCAATGGATCATTTCATTGTTACTGTACATATGACTGTTTTATAAAGAAGAATTCTTTTTCTAAAGAATCATTGAACACACATCTTCTCTTTGGCATGGCTAAAAAAAGATCACTTGAAATTAAACCAAAATATGAAAAATTTTAGATTAATAAGTAATTAAATAAAATATCTACAAATTAATAATTGTTTAAAACAATAATATACTGGTTGTCTATTCTAATCTGTCAGCTCAATTCAATAATTATCAGTTTTTCAAATTTCTAACAAACCTAAAAGTAGAGGGATTGTAATCAAATTTTTTTTTTTGATTCTTCTCTTAGTAAGAAATTTACATTTTTTTTACACATCCTGGCCAGGTTTCATTGCATGTTTATTCATAAAAATTTGAATTATGTTGATTGACAAGACTACGATATCTCTGCAATATGTTTTGATTTAAACATAAGCAAAATATTTACAGTACACAAGCTAATACACATGTTTGACTTTATATAATATTTGGACTTTAAGTTTTGATTATCCCACTAACAAAACTCAAAATAAAATTATTTCACAATTAAAATTTGTGATATATTTTGATATGTTAAGAAGCAAAATTGTATATTGTAAATGAATAAAATTGCAAATTTTATCTAATGATGATAGCCTGAAATAAAACATTCTAAAATAACTATCAGTTTTGTGTGGTAATGATAAAAAGTTTTTATAAGCCGCAAAACAATTTGTTGTCCAGTTATTTATTCTTTGAACATTGGGACAGAAATTCTAATAATATAATGGTTCCAGTCAAAATGAGACTGGTGAGATCCCTAATACAGATATTTTCTGTATTTGTTTTTATTATACTGCAATCAACCAGAAATAAATAAAAATATTGTATACAATATATACATATAATTGTATTGCTTCATTGAAATTTATTTTTTTTAATCAGTTGCTATATATATTTTGTGAATGAAGAAAAAAATTAAAGCATGGAATATAAAAGTGGTTTTTAATTTAGGGATATTTATTTAAATGCTTATGTTTTTTTGAAATTTTTCATATATACTATTTTCTATGTTTATTATTTTTAATGTATGTATTCAAGATTAAATAAAAAATGTTAAGTAAATTATAATTTTTGTTAAAATAATGTCTAACTTGTGAAAATTTGAAGGGAACCCTGAAGGAAAATGAATTAATGGTATTTATTTTTTCTGATGAAATTGTATAATATGCAATTGTAAGTATATGTCGGACTGATCCATCTTCAAATATTTGTTAAATGTTTTTAGAAAAGTACAAACTTTATTTAAACTTTTCAAATACATTCAACTGTTAGTAAGAGCACACAGGTTACTATATAACTCATTTTCAGTAATATTCCCTTTTTTCAGATATTGCTGTCCTGACCAATGACAATACTAGCATAGGAAACAAACTAAGGGCTTTAAATTGAAGGTAATGAACTAACCAACTGGGCATTGGTTAGGCAAGCAACACCTGAAGAAGAGAGAAAAATAATACCATTGAAATATTGGGTTATATACTAATCTGTGTGTTATAACTAACAGTTGAATCTATTTGGAAAATGTAAATAAAGATTGGATTTAACAATAAGTATTGGATGATGGAAATAGTTCATACAATCATAACAAAGTTTCTGATAAACACTGTATGATATATAGTTTGTCTATATATATATTTATAGATATATTAGTTGAATATATACAATCTCATATTAATTTTAAAAATTACTATCTATAGCAGAAAATAATTTTTATTTAAAATTTTTATATACTATGTATGCCTTGCATTCTATTTTCTTATTGTTAAATAAGATTTAAGCAATTTTATCTTTTGATGTGTAAGTAATGTTTGTTTTTCACATTAAACTACTTCTTACTTATATATTTTTTCATTGGTATGAAAAGTGATTTATTGAAAAACGTTCTAATGGCTGTTTTTTTTTTTGTGATTTTTATAAAAAAGAAAATTTGTTAATCTATTTTACTATTGTATTTTAAAATAGAAAATTTTGAAAATAAATTTTTCAAATTATATTTTGTAAAATGCATTTGTTTTAATTAATGTGATTCATGTTTAGATTATATATGAAATATTAAGAGTTTTTGGTAAGAAAACTTAACATGAAAATGTTTGTTTCATAGAAATTTTTTTGTCTAAATAGTTTTTTTTCTTGTGAAAAAAATTTAAACAGCTTTATTTCTTATTTATTTCTGTATTAAAAATTTAATAGTAATTAAAATGTTTAAAAATTTATTAAAAATCTATTGCAAGAATTTATTGATATGTATAAATTCAGATTTTTTTTTAATTGTTGATAGTTGTTTTAGGAGAGAAGCAGCTGAATAGAAGATTTTTCATAACTATTATACTTCTGTTCCCAAATGATTATTTATTCAGTCATTAGCAATTATGTAACAACTTAATTAATTTTAGTTTTATATTTAACTCAATAGAAGGCACTTCGGTGTTCTATATTAATGGATGGAGCTTTAGTGGATATTATTAAAAGATTACCTGAAAATAATTATACATATCAGTTATGGAATATAGAATCAGTTAAAGTTAAAAATGGAGTGGGACTAAGGCAAGGATGTCCTATGTCTACCTATTTTGATTTTGTATTTGAGAGAAATGGAGAAAGCAATAGAAAGACTAAGAAAAGAGGTAGAGATACCATTAATAAGTGGCAAGGGAGTATATACACTATTGGGCCTTTTATTTGTGGATGATATCTTCTTATGCACAGAAAAAAGGGAAGATATGGAAGTTATGCTGAGGATATGCGCAACAGTGGATAAAGAGATGGGAATTAAATTTACTGAGGAAAAATAAAAAATAATGATGATTAATACTGAGGAAAGAGAAGACAAAGAATTTTTATTGGGGGATATAAAGTTAAGTGTGGTGAATAGGTATAACTATTTGGGAATTGTCTTAAGTAATCAGAAAAATTGCTTGGATGAATGGGAGAAAAAGTTGATAAATGAAGCAAATAATAGAAAGGGATTGATAAAGAAATTTTCATATAATAAATATGATGTTGCTAGCTTTGTATGGAAGGGAGTGGTTGTAGCAGGATTAACATATGGTAATGATGCATTATGTGTTAGTAAGGGAGTATTCGATTACTTAGAAAAAGTACAAAGAGAAATAGGAAGATATGCATTAGATGCAGATGTGTGGGCAGCAAAGGAAGCAATTCAAGAAGAAGTGGGATGATCAAGTTTTTATATGAGAAATGCAAAATGAAAATGTTTGGTAGATTGCAGTTTATGGGTAATACAAGAATAGCCAAAATAGTATTTAATTGGGTTATGAGTAAAGGGCAGGTAACATGATGGGTGAGAAAGGTAATACAGTTTGCAGAAGGTTTGCATACAAAGAATTTATATCAGTATACTTATACAAAAAATGGGTTGATTGTGTTAGGAGAATTGTCGAGTGGTAAGGAATGAGATAGAAGAATAGATCCATTAATAAAGAAGAGGGAGCTGGAGAGATAGATAACTAGTATGAAGAATAAAAAGAGTTTAAATATATATAGAAGTAAATGGGATATTGGGTGCAAGTTAATTTATGATAATAGCAAGGAAAGTAGTTTACTGTTTAAGGCTCGAATAGGATCTTTAGCAACAAGAGAATATACACATAAATGGAAAGGTGTGGGTGATTTAGGCATATGTTAATTGAATATAAATGCCTGAAAGCAGAAAGGGTACAAGTAATGAAGTTGAGGAAGAATAAATATAAACAAAGTGATCATACAGAAAGTGGGTTATTGGTTTTTATGCTGGGTTTGGGAAAAGATAAGGGGGGTTTAAATGTAAAGACTATGGAGTTGACAAAGATTATGTTGTGGAAATGGGATGGAGCAGGATAGAAAAGAATATGGGAAAACTTAGGACAGGGAATAGAAAGAGAAGGTAAAGTGGCTAACAGGTTTCTCTGGGCATAGTGGCTGAGAATTTCTTGACTCCGTATAAGAAGTCACAATGCATCACATCACACATATTTGTGAGTTATAATTAATATATGAATTTAAACTAACACTATGGTTTAAGTTAAATTTTATTATTTAAAAAAATGCTATGGTATAGCATTTTAATTGTATCATAATAATCATCTGCAGCAGTATTTCTATTTCTTACTCAGAATTAAAAAAAAAAAGAAGCAAAAAAGATTAAAGAGAGAATTGCTATGCTTGTAATTAAAGAATGAAAATGAAGTTGTACAAATATAGAATCCCATTAACAAAGTTAATGAAGAAAGATTGACTGATGGCATAAGAGATTATTGATAACCAGGCCCTATATTAATCTATAGAAATATCAAAATTTTTTTTTTGTAGTTTTAATATAAGTCTTATTATAATAATATTATTTCTCTTGGCATTCTCAAAATGAAAGTAATACAATGTAATATAATGTTGTATGGTTAAAGGTCAATTAATGCTATTTTTTTAAAAAGTTTTCCTATTTATTGGAAGTATCACCATAATATTTTAAAAAGTTCAGTCTTTAATTTTGTGTGTGTGTCTGACTTTTGTACTTCCTTCCCAGCATTCAATAATTTCTTAAACAGGATAGAAACGAAACAATACAATTAAATGGGAATTATGTTTTACATATAATAATCTAAACAAAGCTTAAGCTATGTTTAATTTAAAGTTTACATATAATAAAATAAAAAAAAGATGGTAAAAGGTATTATAAACCAATTTACCCTTTTTTAACTGACAAATGCATGGTCTCACCTTAAGTCAAGACCTCAACTTAAAATTAAAAAATGGCAATTTATAAATAAAGTCTAACAAATATAAGATTTATTATTATTATTTTTTATTGTATAATATTTGATGGTTTAGTTTTTGTAAAATTTATAAATCAGCAATCAGGGTGAGGATTAAAGATAAATTTAGGGTTAGGGTAAGATTTTTTTAAATTGTGAAATATTTGATAAAGGTATGCAATGGTGTTAATTGACTTCTTTAGTTTTTTGTAAATATAAATCAGCAATGATGGTTAGGTTTAGGGCAGGGGTCCCCAACCTTTTTGCACTTAAGAGCACATTCTATAATACAGGCCAGGTGGCGGGCACCATTTATTTTTTCAATGTAAATTTATAGTTGGATATTGTTAATACACAATGTACAAAAAAATAATTAACGTTTATATTTTTACACTGTAAAAGTATAGTATACCCTACAATTTGATTACAATATAATACAAAAATTTATAAAAAAATTAAATTTATTTCTATCAAATAAATAATTTTTTATCATGATCGGATAGCGGAGGGCACACGTAAAATGGTCTGCGGGCGCCATGGTGCCTATGGGCATAGGGTTGGGGACCCCTGGTTTAGGGTAAGGGTTAGGGTAAGATTTATTTTATATTGTGGAATATTTGATAAAGTATGCAATGCTGTTAATTGCCCATTATAGTTTTTGTAAAATTTATAAATCAGAAATGGTTAGGTTTAGGGTTAGAAATAGGATAAGATTTTTTTTTAATTGTGGAATATTTGATAAATTATGCAATGCTTTTAATTGCCTTTATTAGTTTTTAAAATTTATAATGCAGCAATGATGGTTAAAGTTAGGTTTAGGGTTAAGGTAAGATATTTTTTAATTGTGGAATATTTAATAAAGTATGCAATGCTGTTAATTGCCTTTTTTAGTTTTTGTAGAATTTATAAATCAGCAATGATGGCTACCATTAGGGTTAGAGTTAGGTTTTGGGTTAGGGTTAGATCTAGGGTTACGGTAACATTTTTTAAAATTGTGGAATATTTGCTAAATTACACAGTACTATTAAATGCATTTTTTAGTTTTTGTTAAATTTATAAATGAGCAATGATGGTAACATTTAGGGTTAGTCTTAGGATTAGAACTAGAATTAGGGTAAGATGTTTTTTAATTGTGAAATATTTGGTAAAGTATGCAATGCTGTTAATTGTCCTTTTTAGTTTTTGTAAAATTTCTAAATCAGCAATGATGATTAGGATTATGGTTATATTTGGGTTAGGATTAAGTCTAGCTTTAGAGTTAGGATATTTTTTTAATTGTGGAATATTTAGTAAAGTATGCAATGCTGTTAATTGCCTTTTTAGTTTTTGTAAAATGTAAATCAGCAATGATGATTAGGTTTAGGGTTAGATTTTTTTAAATTGTGGAATATTTAATATATTATGCAATGCTGTTAATTGCCTTTTTAAATTTTTCTAATATTTACAAATCAGCAATGATGATTATGGTTAGGGATAGGGTGAGGGTTTGGTCTAAGGTTAGGTTAAGATTTGTTTTAATTGTGGAATATTTGATAAAGTATGCAATGCTGTTAAGTGCCATTTTTAGTTTTTGTAAAATTTATATAAGCAATGATTGTTAGGATTACGTTTAGCATCAGGGTTAAGATTAAGGTTGGTCTTAGGACTATGGTAAAAAAAAATTTAATTGTGGGATGTTTAATAAATTTTGCATTGCTGTTAAATGCCTTTTATACGTTTTTGTAAAATTTATAAGTCAACAATGAAATTGTTCTTATTAAATGGGGAACTTTTATATCAAAATCGCATTCATATACCTAAGAAATATTAATAAGTTAAAAATAAATATTTTGGGCAAAAGCAAGCTATTAAAAAGCTTTGATAAAGATGTATCATGTCAAATTTTACTGCTAATAGATTATGATAATTTTTCCACTATTTCCACACATGCATGGAATAGTATAAACTATTTGCCATATATGGAACGATGTAAGTTGATACTGATAATAGATTCATTTATGGTACATTATTCACATTCAAATTATTCATGCACTTTTTGTGCCATGTACTTCCTGACAAATATAGCACCCTCTTCACAAGTGAGGTGATCCAAGCTGCAGTAGGTTTGTATTTGTGACCGTTACAAGCTTTTCCTCTTTTTCTACATTCTTGGTGTACCAACGAAAGTTTTAGTAGATAAAATGACCTTTAAAATGGTATAGAGAATATCTTTTTAGCTTACGTAGCTTTTTGATGCATTCTGAAATCAAAGATGATTTTTTATTCTACTTTTGCAATTTATCCGCTTTCTCAAAATTAACTTGATTACAATAATTTCAAAAACAGATATTTGTTTTTTTTTCGCTTTACTAAAGTAATCTCATTAAAATAGATTACACCTGGGTCTCTTTTTACGCGGACTTATTTAACACGATTTTGAAGTTACGCGATTCGTGTTTCACCGGAAGTCGAACTCCAATATTGCGCTATTACTTTAAATAATAAATTTCGCGCACTTACGTTATATTGAAAGTAATAGCACATTATTGGAATTCGACTTTCAACTTAGTAATTTCAATATTTTCAGTGCTTTATAATAGTAAGATTTTTTGCAATAATGAAATTAAAATCATGATTTCCACATTTTATGTATACACACATTAAATTTTACAAGATTATAATGTAAATTTGTTCAAACATTGTGCGTGTTAATTTTGCATTTTAAATCACATTCTGTTTTTGCTTTTTAAAAAAGAACGTTTAATCAATTATTAATCATTTAGTGTCTGCAAGTTTATTTTTAAAAGGTGAGTAATAGCAGTGAAACGAAATTTGATTTTTAAATGGAATTGAAAATTAAAGACAAAAATAAAAGTTTAGATACAGAAGAAAATGTGGAAAAAGATAATGAAACAGAAGTGGAACCTGTTCCTTTCACTTCTAAAATGATTCAAGGTCTTCAACTTTCTAATCAGTTGGCAAATTATTTTCTTACTAATAACACTAATCACGAATGTGCTCTTAAATTCCAACGAGAGCTAAATGGTTGTATGTCTGGATATCGCGAGCTTCATAAACAATAAAATCGTCTCAAAGATTAATTACTAATTACATTGTCATTAGAAAACCATTAAAACAACAACATGAGTGAAGTTGGCGCTAGTTATAGTTCCTCTTGTGAAGAATCTTTACCAGTTTGCAAACGAACCTGTTTATCGGCAAATAGCGTTAATAATTAAAATGTGTATAAAAAAATGTAAATTACTGTACTGTAAATTATGCATAAAAATTATTTTGAATAAAATTAAATATTATAGTTAAAAAAAGTTTGTCTTGTATCAATTTTTTTCAAATTTGAAATTTTTTATTAGTCATATTTTATTTCCTTATTTTTTTTTTTGCGCGAATTTTAAAGTAATTTTACGTTGGTGCTTTGCTTTTACGCGAATTTTGAAAAATCACAGACCGCATCCCCCCTTTTTCAATGTAAGTTACGTCTCTTTTAGCGCGATTTCGTTTGCGTGTGTTTTCTGAGGAACCTATCTATCATGTAAAACGAGACCCAGGTGTATATGTAAAAACTATTTTACCTAAGAATACTTCAGTATTCCTGCAAATTATTAGTCGGTGTCTCCCCATCATCCTTACTTCCAGTTTCTTGTTTTTCTTTCTTGGTTTTTCCATTCTTGGGGTTTTTAAATTCAATAGTTACTACTAATCAGCTTTTTTTAATCAACATCTGATTACTGGATTTAATTTTAATTAAACTATCAAATGGATTTACACACAAAAAATAACTTTTTATAAGTACAAAAACTTGTTTCCGATATTTCGAAATTTACATGTAGTTTATGCAACTTATTTCTATTTATTATTTGCATATCTATATTCCATGAAGATATAAGATGTTTTTTTGAACCCTCTCCTAAGTTAATATTTTAAAAATCAGAGAATACAGTGTTTCGTTAACATTTATTTTTCTATAAACAATCGTTTTAATGAATATTATTTACGTAATCAATGTGCGTTTAAATAAATTTATAATTAAAACAATCGTTTTATAAATCATTTAGTTTCAGATTCAACTTCAAAGTAAATTTACTTTCATTCTTGTATTTAACAAGTTTAATGTATATATATTACAAATTCTAATAAAATAAAAATCCCTTTTCCTTTTTTAGTCATGTTTTTAGTTTTTTTTGTTTTTGTTAATGATAATCATCAATGAAAAGAATTATTTGTTTTAATTACTTTTATTTTGCTTTCGGTCTCGATTTTTTTTTTTTTGAAGGTAATGTAACTTTTAATTTAAAACAATATCATAGCTTTGTTTAATCATAGAATTACGGCGTATACATAATACTGAAAAGTATTTTCTACAAATCAATTTGAAAAGTATTTTCTAAAAATTAACTTGAATTAAGGCTTAAATAAAAGAAAACTTTGTCAAAGTATATATCAATAGGAAATTCTAAAAATCAGAAATTAATGCAGAGGATCTTAGTTTTTCGTAGTTTACAATTTCAGAGATCGATTATTAAGCAGATTTAAAGATTTTAAATTAGTCTTTACAGAACAATATTTTTATGATGTTTTATTATTGTTATATATATATGTGTGTAATGTTTATCTTTATAATATAACATGATTTCCTTCAATAACAATCAATAGTCTTAACAGAGAAATATAAATTTACGTATTTAAAATGTTTTTAAAATTGAAACGCATTTAATTTTGAATAGAATGTGTTAAAAATAAATTCCAACATCTTATTTTTTAAAGTGGTTTTTTTTTTTTTTTACACTGAAACATTTTCACGAAACCTACTTATCTAATAATAATACCCAGGCTTGTAAAGAAAACAGTCTTTCTGTCTCCTCTCTGTTCTTTAATCTTACTGTTTTCTGTAGCTTAAGTTAATATATGTGTTGAAATTTTTCAAATAATGAAGTTCATTATAGAAGAAATTAAAAGATAATCGCAGAGCTATTAAATAAACTGACTAAAAATTTAACAAATAATTATATGCGGTTTTATATATGTTTCATGGATTGGTTTGTATAACCATCACAAACTCATTTTTAGTTATTTTTTCTAAAATTAGAATGATTTATTTTAATGAAAAGATAGGAATAGAAATGTTTGATTGTTGCTGTATTATAAAAAAATTAAGTAAGTTAAGGTTGGAAATCATGATGAAATTACTGATATATATATATTTAATATATATTTTCTTGTAGTGCTAGATTGAGGAAGATAATAGTCCGGGGTGCAGAAAATTAAAAAAATATACATATTTGCTCAGTTGAGTTATCAAATATTTTAATTTTTTTATATATTTGTACCTTTTCAAAAAATAATAAAATGACTTGCAAAATTTAACTAGAATTAATTACTAAAAATATCAACCGTTTCAAGATATATATAAAATTCATTATCGTTAAATAAATTTAATTTTTGTAAATAATTCTTGACAAATTTTATTCAAAATTAATGCATGAATACCATAACAGAAATAATGCATAGTTAATCATTCATAAATTCTAGCACGTGTATTTTCAACTGTATTAAACATAGCTGCAATATTATTTATGCACTGAAAAGTAAATGCAATGCATGCCTGTACAACGTATGATTCTTGCAATGTACAAATCGTACAGCATCTCTTTTTATAAAGATTTGACCAATGATCCCAAGCACATTCAGCCAATGCCCTTGGCTGCTAGTATATGTGTGAACATGTTTCAGGGACATCTTGCTCTGGATAAAGCGTTAAAGCTATATGTCATATTTTGTAAGATTTAGTTACTAATTTAATTCTAATTCAAATTATTGTCTTCTCAAATTTTCTAAATATGAATGCCAAACAATTACTATTTATATTTGAGATATACTATATTAAATTTATTTTCCAATGATATACTATACACTTTATGTGAAGATGAAATCTACAGTACAATTGTATCATTTTAATGAGACTAACGCACTTTATTGGCTTTACTTTTCAAAGCTCTCGGATCTCTAAATATCATCATAATTGTATTAATAAATATCAGACATATTTGAATACTGTTCTCAATTTTTCTTTTCTTCATGTATTGTAATGATTTATTGTAGTAAATTATTAAAATGTTAAATTTCAAAATTAATGATTGAAATTTATAATGTTAAACATTCATTTTATTTTATAATTTATTGAAAAAATTGCTTGCCTGTTTATTTGTACTGTGCTTTTTAAAAATAAAAATAGTTTGCAGTTTTATTTTTAAATTATTTTGATGCATACATATAATAAAAACATTTAGCAAACTTTATGTAAGATTTGAAATACAGGCATTATACATGGAACTTAATTGTAAATATAGGGGATTTGAACTCAGACTTTTAAGCAACCTTCAACTATCAACACTATCTCATACTACAGATACACATGACTACACACATGTAAAAAAGATAAATAATCACCAATATATGTATTTTTTGATGAACCAGCACTCATCAGTTGGTCCAGATTATCATCACACACACACATATATATATATAAGCAGTGCTCAGTTTATATTAATATAGCAGATCTTTATACTTTAATGGACAGGCTTCAATCTACTCCAACTATTCAGCCATCCATATCATTGAAAATCTGATAATAGAATGCCCAAATCCCATGTTGATGCCAATATTGTTAGGCCCATGTTGACCTCAAGTCACTCTGACCCCTCATGTATAGGACAGTATCCATTTAAATACATAGAAGAGGGATGGACAGAATACAGGCTTAATGTGTAAGATTTGAAATACAGGTATTCTTATACCTGAAACTTAATTGTAAATATAGAGGATTTGAACTCAGACTTTGTATCAGTTATATGAGATAGTGTGGATAGTTGAAGGTTGCTTGAGAGTCTGAATTTAAATCCCTTATGTTTACGAACTTTATATAGTAAAGTACCTATTAAAAAAAATATCTGAGAAAATGAAAAGCTTGAAGTAGAGTGGCTAAAATCAGAATACAAATACTAAAATGTGCACCATTGACTGACAGTACGTGTGCAAAATGTTATAGAACCATCACATTTCACTTTATTGTAACATTGCATGTTTATTTGATACATTCAGCAAGTGATTACAAATTATAAAAAAATATTAAAATTTTATTATGATGAGTTTAAGCTTTTATGATTTATTTTTTTTACTAAGATTGAACAACACACTTCACTAAGTTTTTATTTGGATCATTTAATAAATAATAGCAAATTTAAAAAAAATATTGAACATTTTTTATTATAAGATTTTTTTTTTTAATTTAATTTTTACTCAAACTTTTAAATTTACACGTACAATATGGCATTTAATTTAGTATGTATTTTTACACAAATTTTTGATTTTGTATTATGTTTTTTCTGTTTAACTGAACTCATTAATGAAAATGTCTTATTGACTTTTTTAAATATCTATTCCAAGATGAAATTTTTATAATTTAATAATGTATCATGAAAAAACTAAAATATTAGATGAACTATAAACTAACACATCATAAAAAGAAATAAAGCTATGAAAATATAAAAATTAGTATAAAATAAAAATTAAAAAAATAAACATTTTAAAAGTAAATTCTTTTATATACACATTCATAAATTGTATGTACATTTAGTTGTTCTAGTTATAAAATTAAAATATTTGTAACATTATAAACATATTCTACACTAAATAATGAAAAATGTGTTTAAATATATATAATTGTCAAATTTAATAAGTTTTTTTTTCTGAAAATGAAAAATCCTTCAGTCATGTAACATACTAATTTAGAATGTCTTACATACATTTTGAAGTTAATTATTAATAATTTATTTTTAAGAGTTTATTTTAAAAATATTTTGCCAATTTTTTTTATAAACTAACAATTAAAAATATAAAAAATGATAAGCCAAACAATGTTTTTTAATAATTAAAAGTATTTTTGCATTAAAATATTTTTTTAATATATTGTCAAATATAATAATTAAAATTATATATATATATCTCAATTTATATAGCATTCTGAATTCTAATTAAAATGTTTGTGCTTTTTTATATAAATATATTAAAAAATAACTTTTTTAAAAAAATTGTTATATTAAAAAATTATTAAAGAGTTATGATTAATGGAAATTTTATTCTAGTTTGAGAGCTTGGAATGGATTATTCTTAAATACATGCATTTAATGTATCATTGAATGAACAAACTGTTTAGAATACAATTATGTTTATTGCATATCATCTGGAATTATCTCAAGAATATTATATTCCATTGCAATAACTAATGTTATTGTCACTCAATAGAATATATATTATTGTGAAGCAGAAATAAATTATGTATAAAAAATATATCCAATGTGATTTCTTTAAATGTAATTGATAAAGTAAAAAAAAAGCTTGATTAAATGAATGTAATTTGTCCTCAGATTATAACTTAGATGCTTAACTATCATATATGAATATTTTATTCAAGTAATATTTATTTAAGATATGAGCCTATACTTTCTATTAATTTATATGCATATATTCTTGTACATAATTGATATTGCTTAGAGCTAGCAATTTTAAAATTGTTCATTGTCTGGCAACATCATTGTTGGAAACATAATTAATATATGGATTTTGCGAATTTTTTCTACTGTTTATGTTTTGATCATCATGAAAATATTTCATTTATATTAAAGTATATATATATAAAGTCCAATATTGCATAGTGATAAGTAACTGCAAATTGGAATCAAATGGCTAGAGGAATTATTGTACAGCTAACTTATGATTATAAATAATTTCAGATTAAGTAGTATCGAGATGGGAGGGGGATAACTTATAGGACAATGAAATAATGAGAAATTTTATCATTAGTAAAATAGCATATGAAAATTATTATTTTTAAGTATCTAAGATTTAATTAAAAATATCCCTAAAGACTTTATTAATTAGATCTAGATAGAAAATGTTGATATTTAATTGCTAAATTGTTTTTTTAGTTTTTAAATTATTTTTTTATACATCTGATTATTATTCATTCTTTCTCTCTCTATATATATATATATTGTAAGTGTATATATTCTCAAGAGCTGAATTACAATGAGATGGGAAACCATCATTATCCCAAGTCAATGGAAAAATATAAAATTTACATTTATAAATAATATGAATAAATAAGGAATAAGCATGAATATAATGAGAGATCAGGAGCATGAGACATCAGCACAGACCTTAACTATAAACATAAGTAACTAAATTCACCAGCATTACCCAAAAGTAATAACCATTCATCATAAATGATCAACAATAAAAATAAATCAACAGTCCATTTTATAACTGGGTTTGAAATGGGTCTACTATAGACCAGGCTAATTATTTAGCCCTTGCAAGCTTGGGGCAGATTCTTTAAACAATAATTTGGATGCACAAATTTAAGTGCTAATCCATAAGAATATAACAAAAAATAATGCTGGGATACTAAAACATGCTGATCATCAATGCTCTGGCCACTTAATGCCACTAATGTACTGGCCAACTATAAACTTAATTTTTAAATAAATACTAAACTAAATCAAATGTAGTGCATGGACTTTAAATGATATACACAACCCTTTTATTATGTCAGTTGTAACAATTTTCTGATGAGCATGCTGTAGGAAGGAACTATCAATTGACATTCCTAATGCAGATGTTAATGCCTCCTACAACAATATTTCCTGCTCATCAGAGGATGTAGTACCATAGAGACTGGAAGCATCTAAACATTTCTATGTTTGGTTTTCCAAACAGCGCCATTAGAGTTCCGTCTCACTACAACCTGACTTGCCTAGGTCTAGTTATGCCAGACGTAGCTCAGAAGGCATGAGATTCTCATGAACAAGTGCTATAACTGATGAGTGATGCAATAAAACAAAACAGAATTGGACAACTGGATAACCAATTTAATTTTTAGTAACAAAAAATATTTATTAAATAACAATTAATTTGCAATTTCTAACGAAATTCATTTCTATCCACATGATAACACATTTTCATTTTACTTATGAAAGAGCTAGAAGCAGTTCTTTTTTTTTTATCAATAGTTCATTTACAAGTTCATTTATGAGAAGAAGTTTGGAAACAGTCTAATTCAACAATAGTTCATTTTTGAATTCCTTTATGAGAAGAAGCTTGGAAATATTCTAATTCAACAATAGTTCATTTTGAATTCATTTATGAGAAGAAGCTTGGAAACATTCTAATTCAACAATAGTTCATTTTTGAATTCATTTATGAGAAGAAGCTTGGAAATATTCTAATTCAACAATAGTTCATTTTGAATTCATTTATGAGAAGACGTTTGGAAACAGTCTAATTCAACAATAGTTCATTTTTGAATTCCTTTATGAGAAGAAGCTTGGAAATATTCTAATTCAACAATAGTTCATTTTGAATTCATTTATGAGAAGAAGCTTGGAAATATTCTAATTCAACAATAGTTCATTTTGAATTCATTTATGAGAAGAAGCTTGGAAACATTCTAATTCAACAATAGTTCATTTTGAATTCATTTATGATAAGAAGCTTAGAAGCAGTCAAGCATTTATGGTTTATACAATAATTCATTTTGAATTCATTTATGTGAAGAAGCTTGGGAGCAGTCAAGCATTTATGATTTATACAGCATTTCATTATTCTATGAATTATTATTGATTGGTAAACATTTAAACTCAGCAATTCTTGGCTTGTGGAGCATTTATCATTTAGTAATTAAAGTATTTCTAATTTAGTCAAATATAAAAGTATATTCACACACATAAACTCTGTTTGGCTTGTGGAGCATTTATAATTTAGTCAAATATAAAACTATATTCATATACATAAACTCTGTTTGGCTTGTGGAGCATTTATCATTTAGTAATTAAAGCATTTCTAATTTAGTCAAATATAAAGGTATATTCATACACATAAACTCTGTTTGGCTTGTGGAGCATTTATAATTTAGTCAAATATAAAAGTATATTCATATACATAAATTCTGTTTGGCTTGTGGAGCATTTATCATTTAGTAATTAAAGCATTTCTAATTTAGTCAAATATAAAAGTATATTCATACATATAAACTGTTTGGCTTGTGGAGCATTTATCATTTAGTAATTGAAGCACTTCTAATTTAGTCAAATATAAAAGTATATTCATACACATAAGCTCTGTTACATTACCCAGATAGAAGTAATATGCAATTAAAGCATTTCTAATCCATATAGTAAATACGTTCAAATATTTTTATAAATAAATTTGCGTATAACTATTTCATAACTTCATTTTATAACGTATGATAAACATGTTTTAATATTTTATAAAACAAATTCTATGTAATTATTTCATAACTTCACTTTATAACGTATGATAAAGATGTCTTAATATTTTATTAAACGAAACATATGCAACCGTTTCATAACTTCACTTCATAACATATGATAAAAATGTTTTAATATTTTATAAAAATAATTTTTATGTAGATATTTCATGATGTCAATTTATAATTCATGATAAAGATGTCTAAACATTCCTATAACATAATTACCTTCCAGTTTTGCAGTCTAGTTTACTCAAAAGAAGGCAGGTTATTTCATCTATGGAAAGTCATGGCACAGCGTGGAGAGAGTGAAGCCGCTAATTTACCCCATTGTCATTATAATTCCTCTAGCAAAGCTTTCTTTTTCCATTTTCACGTTTTGTTAAAGCTATATTTTAATGTGTCAAAAGAATTAAGTAATACACTTTTTTTTTTAAAAAAAATTTAATATGTTCTGCCTCTCTGTGTAAAACGAGAGAGAGAAAAAAAAAGTTCTTTTCTTCCGACGACGTGCCTAATTTGAATACTGCCTCAGTTTAACTCAAGTATCTTTTTTTTTTCTTTTTAATGATTGGATAATTAATTTCTTTTTTTTTTTATTGAGACAGATAAAAAAAAATAAGATGACATAACATTTTATTCAAATCCATCAATCACAAAATTAAAAATATGATTTTTTTTAAACAAATCACAACTTTATTGCGTTCCCAATTAGACTGAATCACGCTAGACATTTTTGAATGGGGGGGGATCTTTTGAATATTTATATGAGGAACAGTATATCTGTTTCATTACCCCTCACCAAATTTTGGGATGAAATCGCCTGGAAGTACGATTTCATTCCATATACTATACACATTATTTCTCAGTACTGCCTGGTTTTAGATATGCTGATGAATGGGTAAGATGAGCTGGAAAAGTGAATACATGAACTATAGCCTCCAATGCCAGGATAAGTAGATGGCCAAGCACAAACTACCAGCATGCACCGCCCCATGATGTCACGAGAAAATATCTCATTTTTAAGCACTACCTCTCTTGTACCTAGAAGTATCATCCAACCAAGAATAGGAGCCAGAGAAAAAAAACAATTTGGCACTCAGCCAACCCTGCTCAGCTTCGGTGAGTCTTAGGGGCTATCATTTGGCCTATCCATGAGACCAAGGCCTATACATGAGACCTATATATACGCACTGCTGGACTACTCTTGAAGCACAACATCCAGGTCTGGATAGTGCCGAGCATATACTTCGGAGCATCATAACACAATGCATCCAAGCAGCTCCGCTCAATCATCCACCATCTCAACATGAAAAACACAAGCTCATGCATCACTACACCACACTCACAAACTTTTCCCATCAGCTATCTCTATTTTATTCTGAATTATAACTGCAACCTGGTTTGGGGAGACTGAGGATCATGATCAGTTCTCCTATAGTCCTCTTTTATATTATGAGGTGACATACTTCTGGATCGTCTCTTTGTTGAAAATTTATCATGTTTAACATTACTGTGGTGTCTTGCTTCTTCACTTCTGTATTTTCTTTGGAGATCCTTGTTACTGTTTGATCTTCTAATTATACGCGTCCGATATGGACCATGAACACCATCTGTGAATTTTTTTCTGTTCCTCTTCCATGGTGGTACTTCATTTTTACATAAAAGTTTCTTTTTAAATGGTTCTTTTGCCATAGTAATTATTTTTTTGGTATTTGCAAAGGTTTCTTGTTGTTTAATTTCTTTCACACTGATAAATCCTGAGTTTTGAGATTCCTTTTTGGTGTCTTTTCCTGTGTAAACAACTATATTTTTAATAACTGTCTTTATATATATTTTTTTGTACTCAATTTTTGATTTGAGTTTATTAAGCTTTTGTTTATAATTTTTATATATGGCAGAGGACTAACACACTTTTCTTTCCATTTTATGGTTTCTTTCTCTATCTCCTTTACTATTTCATAGCATATATCAGACAATTTTTCTGAAACATTTTCTTCTATATTGGACAGTCCCCTTGTTATATTTTGATTATGTTCATTTTCACGTTTTTCATCTTCTTGAAGATCAGAAGATTTTAATTTTGCTTTATTAGATTCATTTTCATCCATTTGAAACTCTTTTACTGTATTTGATACAATTTCATTCTCAGCTTCTGTATATACTGTTTCTTTATTTTCAATTTTAGAGGTATATTCCACAATCAGAAGTTTTCCTGAAGGTAGACTGACAATTTCAAGATCACTCTTTGTAATTTCAATTTCTTCCTTTTTAACAATCTCAAATTTTGCTTCATCAGTAATAGGATATTCAATTCGTGATTCCTTTAAAATATCTTTGGTTGGAAATTCCAAAGTTTCCTCCTCATCCAATTTTTTAGGTTGAATTATTTCCTTTATCAACTGGTTGAACTTTTCATTCTGATTTTTGACTGCTTCTATAATTTGTTTTTCTATTCTTTGGTTTGCTTCTATTGCTTGCTTGTTATCTTCTTCTCTTTGCTTATCTCTTTTTTGGTTATCTTCTCTCTGTTTGATATCTTCTTCTCTTTGCTTATCTCTTTTTTGGTTATCTTCTCTCTGTTTGATATCTTCTTCTCTTTGTCTCTTTTCTTTTTATCTTCTTTCTGATATCTTCTTCTCTTTGTTTGTCTCTTTTCTTTTTATCTTCTCTCTGTTTGATATCTTCTTCTCTTTGTTTGTCTCTTTTCTTTTTATCTTCTTCTCTCTGTTTGATATCTTCTTCTCTTTGTTTGTCTCTTTTCTTTTGGTCTGCTTTTATAATTTCCAATAACTGGGCTAATATAGACATCTCCCCTGTTTTCTCTGATTCCTCATCTGCTTTAGCTTCTTGTTTATCTTCTTTCTCAGGAGGATCCTCTATGCTTTCTGTATTCATCATTTTTTTTGATTTTGATCTGGTTTTCATCAATATTTTTTTTTTTTAATTTTTTTTTTGTAATTTCAATTTCTTCCTTTTTAACAATCTCAAATTTTGCTTCATCAGTAATAGGATATTCAATTTAATAAATATATAAATTCAACATACCTTTTCTTTTTAAAACTTGTTTTTATTCCAACTATAATTTTCTTTCTCCTTCCAATACAACGTTTCAACTACATTCTGTAGTCATTATCAAGTTTCCTTAAAAAATAATAATAATAATAAAATAAATAAAAATAAAAAACAAAAATAATAACACAAATAAATAAAATATTAATACATTCCAAATATATAATATTCAATTAAAACCATAATATTATTATAATCTACAAATACAATTATTTACCTCCTTCCCTATCTTTAATTATTTCTTTTAAATTACCTTTATAAATTAATACTCTTCTTATATAAATTTATTATCTTTTCTCTAAATCTTTACCCATTAACATTCTTTTTATAATCCCCCCCCCCTTTTTTTTAATATATTATTCTTATATTATCTTATTTTTTATCTCTATTTATTAACATTCTATTTATTACTGGTTTATACTGATCTATATATACTTCCTCTTTTTTTATTCTCTCTTTAAAATTTATAAGGCCATTGGAATGCGTTACAAATTTTAAAGAGAGAATAAAAAAAGAGGAAGTATATATAGATCAGTATAAACCAGTATTAAATAGAATGTTAATAAATAGAGATAAAAAATAAGATAATATAAGAATAATATATAAAAAAAGGGGGGGGGGGATTATAAAAAGAATGTTAATGGGTAAAGATTTAGAGAAAAGATAATAAATTTATATAAAAGGCCATTGGAATGCGTTACAAATTTTAAAGAGAGAATAAAAAAAGAAGTATATATAGATCAGTATAAACCAGTATTAAATAGAATGTTAATAAATAGAGATAAAAAATAAGATAATATAAGAATAATATATATAAAAAAAGGGGGGGGGATTATAAAAAGAATGTTAATGGGTAAAGATTTAGAGAAAAGATAATAAATTTATATAAGAAGAGTATTAATTTATAAAGGTAATTTAAAAGAAATAATTAAAGATAGGGAAGGAGGTAAATAATTGTATTTGTAGATTATAATAATATTATGGTTTTAATTGAATATTATATATTTGGAATGTATTAATATTTTATTTATTTGTGTTATTATTTTTGTTTTTTATTTTTATTTATTTATTTTATTATTATTATTATTTTTTAAGGAAACTTGATAATGACTACAGAATGTAGTTGAAACGTTGTATTGGAAGGAGAAAGAAAATTATAGTTGGAATAAAAACAAGTTTTAAAAAGAAAAGGAATGTTGAATTTATATATTTATTATCATGGAGCTATAATTTAAAAAGAAAAAGAAGTGAAAAGATGTGTATATAATTATAGATATTCAATTTGTGATTCCTTTAAAATATCTTTGGTTGGGAATTCCAAAGTTTCCTCCTCATCCAATTTTTTAGACTGAATTATTTCCTTTATCAACTGGTTGAACTTTTCATTTTGATTTTCCATTGCTTCTATAATTTGTTTTTCTATTCTTTGGTTTGCTTCTATTGCTTGCTTGTTATCTTCTTCTCTCTGTTTGATATCTTCTTCTCTTTGCTTATCTCTTTTTTAGTTATCTTCTTCTCTCTGTTTGATATCTTCTTCTCTTTGTTTGATATCTTCTCTTTGTTTGTCTCTTTTTTGGTTATCCTCTTTTCTCTGTTTAATATCTTCTTCTCTTTGTTTGATATCTTCTTCTCTTTGTTTATCTCTTTTCTTTTGGTCTGCTTTTATAATTTCCAATAACTGGGCTAACGTAGACATCTCCCCTGTTTTCTTTGATTCCTCATCTGCTTTAGCTTCTAGTTTATTTTCTTTCTCAGGAGGATCCTCTATGCTTTCTGTATTCATCATTTTTTTTGTTTTTGATCTGGTTTTCATCAATATTTTATTCTAGTTTAGTGGTATTTTTTTAATTTCAACTTTAATAAGCTTCTCTCTCCATCCACACCATGACTTTACTCCATCTTCTTTGAAATGCCTGTTTCATTCTTTATGCCATTCATTTTGTGTTTTTCTTTTAGACTTTTATTTTTCCATCCTTCCTGAACAAATTACATCACTACATCATATGCACTGTTCATATCACAGAATCGTGATCTGCTTATGCCTATGAGTAGGCTAGCTAGATCGGACCTCACAGTAGGGTGGCAAATTAACCAGCCTATGAGTAGGCTAGCCAGATAAGGCCTCACAGTAGGGCGCCAAATGTAACCGGACCCGCATACAACCCTTTTATTACGTCAGTTGTAACAATTTTCTGATGAGCATGCTGTAGGAAGGAACTATCAATTGACATTCCTAATGCAGATGTTAATGCCTCCTACAACAATATTTCCTGCTCATCAGAGGATGTAGTACCATAGAGACTGGAAGCATCTAAACATTTCTATGTTTGGTTTTCCAAACAGCGCCATTAGAGTTCCATCTCACTACAACCTGACTTGCCTAGGTCTAGTTATGCCAGACGTAGCTCAGAAGGCATGAGATTCTCATGAACAAGTGCTATATCTGATGAGTGATGCAATGAAACAAAACAGAACTGGACAACTGGATAACCAATTTAATTTTTAGTAACAAAAAAAAATTATTAAATAAGAATTAGTTTGCAATTTCTAACGAAGTTCATTTCTATCCACATGATAACTCATTTTCATTCTACTTATGAAAGAGCTAAAAGCAGTTCTTTTTTTTATCTATAGTTCATTTACAAGTTCATTTATGAGAAGGAGTTTGGAAACAGTCTAATTCAACAATAGTTCATTTTTGAATTCCTTTATGAGGAGAAGCTTGGAAATATTCTAATTCAACAATAGTTCATTTTTGAATTCCTTTATGAGAAGAAGCTTGGAAATATTCTAATTCAACAATAGTTCATTTTGAATTCATTTATGAGAAGAAGCTTGGAAACATTCTAATTCAACAATAGTTCATTTTTGAATTCCTTTATGAGAAGAAGCTTGGAAATATTCTAATTCAACAATAGTTCATTTTGAATTCATTTATGAGAAGAAGCTTGGAAACATTCTAATTCAACAATAGTTCATTTTGAATTCATTTATGAGAAGAAGCTTGGACACATTCTAATTCAACAATAGTTCATTTTTGAATTCCTTTATGAGAAGAAGCTTGGAAATATTCTAATTCAACAATAGTTCATTTTGAATTCATTTATGATAAGAAGCTTAGAAGCAGTCAAGCATTTATGATTTATACAATAATTCATTTTGAATTCATTTAAGAGAAGAACCTTAGAAGCAGTCAAGCATTTATGGTTTATACAATAATTCATTTTGAATTCATTTATGTGAAGAAGCTTGGGAGCAGTCAAGCATTTATGATTTATACAGCATTTCATTATTCTATGAATTATTATTGATTGGTAAACATTTAAACTCAGCAATTCTTGGCTTGTGGAGCATTTATCATTTAGTAATTAAAGTATTTCTAATTTAGTCAAATATAAAAGTATATTCACACACATAAACTCTGTTTGGCTTGTGGAGCATTTATAATTTAGTCAAATATAAAACTATATTCATATACATAAACTCTGTTTGGCTTGTGGAGCATTTATCATTTAGTAATTAAAGCATTTCTAATTTAGTCAAATATAAAGGTATATTCATACACATAAACTCTGTTTGGCTTGTGGAGCATTTATAATTTAGTCAAATATAAAAGTATATTCATATACATAAATTCAGTTTGGCTTGTGGAGCATTTATCATTTAGTAATTAAAGCATTTCTAATTTAGTCAAATATAAAGGTATATTCATACACATAAACTATGTTTGGCTTGTGGAGCATTTATAATTTAGTCAAATATAAAACTATATTCATATACATAAACTCTGTTTGGCTTGTGGAGCATTTATCATTTAGTAATTAAAGCATTTCTAATTTAGTCAAATATAAAGGTATATTCATACACATAAACTCTGTTTGGCTTGTGGAGCATTTATAATTTAGTCAAATATAAAAGTATATTCATATACATAAATTCTGTTTGGCTTGTGGAGCATTTATCATTTAGTAATTAAAGCATTTCTAATTTAGTCAAATATAAAGGTATATTCATACACATAAACTCTGTTTGGCTTGTGGAGCATTTATAATTTAGTCAAATATAAAAGTATATTCATATACATAAATTATGTTTGGCTTGTGGAGCATTTATCATTTAGTAATTAAAGCATTTCTAATTTAGTCAAATATAAAGGTATATTCATACACATAAACTCTGTTTGGCTTATGGAGCATTTATCTTTAGTAATTGGCTTCGCAAAAAAGACCACACCCGGGGAACATTTATAATTTAGTCAAATATAAAAGTATATTCATATACATAAACTCTGTTTGGCTTGTGGAGCATTTATCATTTAGTAATTAAAGCATTTCTAATTTAGTCAAATATAAAGGTATATTCATACACATAAACTCTGTTTGGCTTGTGGAGCATTTATAATTTAGTCAAATATAAAAGTATATTCATATACATAAATTCCGTTTGGCTTGTGGAGTATTTATAATTTAGTCAAATATAAAAGTATATTCATATACATTAACTCTGTTTGGCTTGTGGAGCATTTCTAATCCATATCCATATAGTAAATACGTTCAAATATTTTTATAAATAAATTTGCGTACAATTATTTCATAACTTCACTTTATAACGTATGATAAAGATGTTTTAATATTTTACAAAACAAATTCTATGTAATTATTTCATAACTTCACTTTATAACGTATGATAAAGATGTTTTAATATTTTACAAAACAAATTCTATGTAATTATTTCATAACTTCACTTTATAACGTATGATAAAGATGTTTTAATATTTTACAAAACAAATTCTATGTAATTATTTCATAACTTCACTTTATAACGTATGTTAAAGATGTTTTAATATTTTATAAAACAAATTTTATGTAATTATTTCATAACTTCACTTTATAACGTATGATAAAGATGTCTAAACATTCCTATAACATAATTACCTTCCAGTTTTGCAGTCTAGTTTACTCAAAAGAAGGCGGGTTATTTCATCTATGGAAAGTCATGGCACAGCGTGGAGAGAGTGAAGCCGCTAATTTACCCCAATGTCATTATAATTCCTCTAGCAAAGCTTTCTTTTTCCATTTTCACGTTTTGTTAAAATTATATTTTAATGTGTCAAAAGAATTAAGTAATACACTTTTTTTTTAAAAAAAAATTTAATATGTTCTGCCTCTCTGTGTAAAACGAGAGAGAGAGAGAAAAAAAAAGAGTTCTTTTCTTCCGACGACGTGCCTAATTTGAATACTGCCTCAGTTTAACCCAAGTATCTTTTCTTTTTTTCTTTTTAATGATTGGATAATTAATTTCTTTTCCTTTTTTATTGAGACAGATAAAAAAAGAAATAAGATGACTTAACATTTTATTCAAATCGATCAATCACAAAATTAAAAATATGATTTTTTTAAACAAATCACAGCTTTATTGCATTCCCATTTAGACTGAATCACACTAGACATTTTTGAATGGGGGAGATCTTTTTAATATTTATATGAGGAACAGCATATCTGTTTCAATTCATATACATAAATTCCATTTGGCTTGTGGAGTATTTATAATTTAGTCAAAGTTCATCATCAACTGAATGTCCTTAAACACTAAATATAAAACCATTTTGTATAATGGATTGTTTTGCATGAATCTAGCTCAGGAACAAAAGATGTATAACTTATTGAGAACAAGAGATATAATACAGCATATAATAATTTATGATATTTTAGGATTAAATAAATTTAATGGAATAATTTTAACAATGAAATATCAAATTATTAATAGCAATTAAAATGAAATTATGGTCCACTGAGAATACCATAAATATAAATTTAGCATTCTGATTTTGCTTAATATACAATTAGTTATCACATTGTGATTTACAAATATCTCGATAGATTTACATAAAACAGATATATAAGCACATAGACATGCTGTATAATAATTTATGAATATATTTGAATTGTCATACAATAATGAAATATAATTAATTTTAATATATAGGTGTCTACCTGATAGGCATCTACATAAGCACATGGATATGCCATAACATATGGCAATTGTCTTATAATAATAAAATAAATTGTCACATTTTAATGATACATAAATAATGATGGTTTTCACATATATATGTGTGTATACATGGAAATGTGTGTACACACTGACATATTTTAGTTTGTCAAAATAATAAACTTATTAAACATTCTATTTTCATATTCGAATTCCATGTTGAAAGTGTATATAAAATTCACACATGTGTATATATGAATCAGTTATTAATTTGTTTATTATCTAATGGTAAACAAAAAAAGGTTTAGTAATATTAATTGTTTGACAGTCCTTCATAAAAGTTTTCTTTTTAACAGGTTACTCTTGATTAATTATAAATGTCTTTAAAAAATATTCCAGAAAGTTTTTTTTGTTTCCTAATTTAGAAAAATTTTTGGAGTTTACTTTTTTTAAAAAATAAAATTGATTGAGAATCAGTCATTTATTTTTTTTGACTTTTAATTCAAGCAAAAATTATTTACTTGTTTTACTTTTAAATTATAGATTTTAAATGTCATTTTCAAGGAATGATTTAAATAACTTACTAGCTGTACCTTATATATATATGATTCCATATTCTTATTTGTGCCCCTCTGTATACAGATAAAACAGTATATGTATAGCCTAATTCTTTAGCAAACTGATGGACTCTCTGGGTAAGCTGGTCTCTTCTAAACAGTAGACTGGTTTCTTGTCATCATTAGGAAAGATACAATCCAGATAACTGGTGGTTTGCAATGATCTCCCTTCAGTCTCTATGCTGTGATATATACACATATATGAGCTATGGAGAACACAAATTCTGATCTTGCTTCCATATGAATCCAAGCTACAGTTGTTGCACTAGTTGCAGCAGCTGGTTTTGTCCTCTCTTGCCTTCAGTTATAACTTTGTGGTTGCTGTCCCAATCTGTAAAACTGTAAAAACTCCCTCTAATCTATTTCCCCCAATTTTTTATAGTCAGGGTGAAAAAACCCAGTAATTAAAAACAAGCTTATCTTGCTTGAAAAAGTTAATGACTCCAATTTAACTTAATCCTTTCAAAAATAATTCTGTAGGATCTTTATCAAAATATGTTATACAAGCTTTAATTAAAAAAGAATTTAATCTAATCAAAATAATGGAATTTTATAATTACCAGTATATCTATTGCAACATAAAAACATGCTTGTTTTAATTTCAAAATCAGAATTCATAAAATATTAATTAGACCTTTTTAAATGTTTAATTTATAATAAAAAAAAAATTAAATTCAAAATTATTTAATCCTTAATTTTTATTTCAGTGTAATATAGAAAATATCTACAAAAAGTTTTTGGTTGTGTTTATTTCTACTTTTTCTTTCAACTTGACACATACATGCACACACACTACTATGTTGTTTTATGTCATGAGACACAATGATCTCAATATATATATATATATATAATGAATGATAATTAGATTAAAATAGCAACTGTGATCAAGTGCTATTTCTTGGGTTATAATTCTATTTAATTATTTATATTTAATAAACATGTAAATCATATTTTGTATATGTTATAAGTAATTGAATATGTGCAGAAATATGTTTATGATTGAATAAAATATTAATAAAAATTATCTAAATTACATCAGTAATTGTTAATAGTAAGGGCTGGAGTTTATTTAACAATATTCTAGTGTCAATAATAACCACAATTTAATAAAATTTACTTTATTCATAACTAGGAAAAAATAAATAAAATAACTGAATTTATAACTTGTACACACTTATAAGTTATTAGTTAAAAGAGACATCAATGAACTCTTGTGTATTGAAGATCTAATTAAAAGGAAACCAACTTTGCAAAATTAAGTTTTCATGTATAAGACATTCAGTTTGAATAATATTTTTGACTAAATACAACTATTTTTTAAGAAAGCTATTTTCAATATAAATTTTTAACATAAAAATAAAAAAATTTAAAAGAATTTTGTTCAAGGAAATAAAAAAAGGAACTCTCTAAAAAACAGCATATAATTATAAAAATAAATGTATTTTATGTGTCTTAAATAAAAACTTAAATGATTGAAAAACATACTACAAGTTTAAAAAAAAATTACTTCTAAAAATGTTTGTAGTTGATAAAATATGAACAACTGATAGCATTTCGAGAAAATAGAGACCTCTCATTTAACCTTTGATTTGTACAGTTTTAATTTTTTGAATAATTCCTACTATCTATTAATAAAAATGAAACTTCAGTATATATAATCTTTATTGATAATTTGGAATATTTACCGCAATATTGAAATAAAAGTATCAGCATACATAACATGCAAATGCCGTTTGAGGTAACTCATCTCTAATGAAGTTAAGAACTATTAATATTCCAATATAAATCAGAATTGTCACAAAAAGAATTAATATTAGAATCTAATATACAAATGTGTATACTTCAGTATTCAACTCATACCCAGTCTGTTCCTTTATAAAAGTATAAATTATCAATAATATTTTTCCTTAATGCATTGTATCATTATTCTTTTATAATAATGCAAACATAAATATAACTATATTATACCATTATTTTATAAAAATAGTATACAAAAATATTAAACTTTTCATCCTGCTTATACAAAATTCTACAGCTTTTGGTTTGCTTTTTAATGTCTTTTTAAGTGTTCATTGAAATATTAAAATTTTTTAAGTAGACATTTATTTTAGTAAAATTATTTTCACATTTCTATTTTTATACTGAATTATTACTTTAAAAAGTTCATTAGTTTGAATATTTTATTTCATTTATGGGAGATTATCATCTTTTTTCCTTTTAAAATAAACAGTAAGTCAAACAAATTATTCTAGGGTTACTTCTTTTTTTAAAAGGGTGTGCATTTATATGCTAAATGTATAACTTTATTTTTGGTAAATATGCTGCCAAAGGGAGAGATTTATTTTACATATAACAATTTTTATAGGCATATATTTTCTGAAAAATATACTGGTAGGTTTCTTCCAAAAGAATAAAATTCTTTGATTGGTCTTATTTCAATTAGCATTGCAATTTAATTATTACTAATGTTATTAGCAAAGTACTATAAGTTAATAGATTTTTCCTTCTAAAAAAATTTTCTGATATATTTTTTTTAAAACTAAAAAGTAGAATTCACCAATCACATCTCTTAGTTAAATAAGAAGCATTTTAATTTGATTCTTTAATGTATTTTATAAGAAAAGTGAAAAAATGCTTGTTTAAAAAAAATAATGAAACCTTTTCTTTAAATAATTGACAGTTATAAAATGTATTGAATAAAAAAAAAAAGATAAAAATAATATTTCTTTTTTGTAGTGATAGGAAATAATTAAAGTCCATGTGTGCAAGTACACATAGTCTCTACCACACATCTATAAAAAAGCGTTCATACTCTCAGGTTTATAAATCAAGAAATTAAAGGAAATAACTATTAATTTTTGGTGGTTAGTATGTGTGAGATGTTACAATGCTTATAGATTTAATAAGCTTATATTTTTAAGAAACAATCTTTTTTTCCTTTAACAAAAAAATAAATAATCCACTATATATATATATTATTATTTTTAATCATTATCAATACACTTTCATTGAATGTCTTCCAGTTTTTTTATGCATAACTTCTTCACATTAATACAGAAAACTTTTTCATTTTATTTATCTCACATGTAGTCATATTCTTGGTCTTTAACATTATAGAAATCCAATTTAAGATATCATGTATTTATTGTCATATCTTCTTTCAAGATATACAGTCAACTTTCTCTCACTTTCTTAATTCTTTTATTGATGTCAGTGATATCTATTTATTTTCTCATTCATGAATTTCAGTTTCAATCTTCTTTATTATTCCCAATATTTTGTGAAATGCAGTATTACTCTTCTATTAGATGGTTAAGTTTCAGATCCATATGTAAGTATTGGTAAAATACATTCATTAAAAATCGTTCTTTTCAAAAATATAGGCATATTTCTTTGTAATATTAACTCCATCCAGGTTTAATTTTATTGTTAATTTCATCCATTTTGTTTCTATCTGTGTTAATCTAATCAATGTATTTATAGATGTTAACTTTTCTCGTTGATTATTATCAATTTTTATTTCCTTTTTAAAAAAAACGAATATCATTTTAGCATTTATTTTTGTTACATTTTATTGCTTTTACTTGATAACTTTTATAAGATTTCTTGAAACTCTGAAGCAATCGTAATCATATCATTTGCAAAATAATCTTCATTTATTTTATTTCGTTAAGTATCCGGTTGGATCCATAAAATATTTTCTGTGAAACTGTTGTAAAATGTTTTGGAGACGTGGATAACAGGAGAAAGTGCTTATCAATATTAAAATTCTTAGTTTCACTGTGTAATTTAATTATTGCTTTTGTATTTTGATAAATATTCTTCAGAATTTGGAAATATGGATATATCTTCATGTTCTAAAGTTTTATCACTGAGGATATGCTTATAGAGTAAACTGCATTTCCATAATCTACAAATCCAATACAAATTGTCAAATTATACTTATTATTTTTATAACTTCTCTTAAAAACATTGGATATTAACCACTATAGACACTTTTAAATAGTTTCTTAAAACTGATTTGAGTCTAAAATTCTCTGTGAGTTGTATTGATCTTAAGAAAATTTTATAAAGCTGACAATACTGATAAGTGTAATTTTTAATAATTTTTTTCCACTCTTTTAAAATATCAATATTCCTATTGTATTCTTCCAATTATCTAATATATTTTATCACATAAGTATTTTGTATTGCACCATTTTCCTATTTCTTCATCTCTGCTTTCAATATATTTATAATAATTTATTAGTTCTGGAGCTCTTCTTTTTTTTTAAGACTTAATTTTAGTTTTCATCTCTATTTTTAAAGTACTTGATATTTGAAAAGATGTTGTAATAGTATGTGGTACTTGTTTTTATTATTATTATTGTTAGAGAAAGGCCTTAACTTTTTCGCATGCACCTTAAACGTTTGTATAATAGCCAAAGAATATAGTTTTAATTATTATTATTATATGTTTTATTATAAAACTTTTCCATTTACTTCATGATATCTCACTTTTGTGCTACCTTTTTACAAAAATATGTTGCCTGTTTGAGATTTTTATTCTCTTCTACAGCTTTCATATTACATTTCACTTTTACATTTTCTTATGTCATCTTCATTGTTATTATTGTTATTATTACTATTATAATTATTATTATTAGTCCATTCTTTTAATTGGTTTAGTTTTAAATATGTTTTATATTCCATCTTTTCTTTATACATTATAATGTCTTAGACAAAATGGTGGATTGTCACTATTTTGTATCATCTACGTATGTAGTCATTCTTAGTTGAGTATCAGTTAATTTCTTATTGAATTCATTCACATTTGAACTATCATCAAAGATTTTAATATTTAAAATATCACCATTATAAAGTATCCACTGTTTAATAATGAATAATATTTCTGTAGTGTAATTTTCACTACATCACTCTCATACAAAGAAGGGACTGGTTTCTATCAACTTTTAACATATTGTGGAAGGATGTAATCATAAACATATAACCAAAGACATGTGAAAAAGATCTATGATCCCCAAGATGCCCATTTCATGCTGAACCAGCATTCATCAATTGACCCAACCACAATCTCATACACATATTTTTATCATTGTTCAATGTAAATAGATAGATAGCAAATTACTATAACCTAATTGCTTTGACACAAATCATTTAAGGTATATTAAAATTAAACTGAGAGTGCAAACTTCTCAAGCGCTTATGACTATCACCAGCCAATCAGATCAAGCACTGAGACAGAGAATTTAACAAGAAAAAGGTGGTTCCACCTTCTTCTTTACTTGTCTTTCTATATTTCCAAGCCAGTCTAAAGTACTAAGGTATATTAATAATTTTTGTTACTCATTCATAAGACTAGAGATTATCCAATAATAAATAATATTTCTTCCAAGATAGGGAATGGTTCATATCCACTGTTAATATCTTGAGGAGGAATGTAATCATAAACATATGACCAAAGATGCAAAAAAATCTATGATCCCCAAGATGCACATTTCATTCTAAACCAGCACTCATCACTTGGCCCAGACCACAATCTCTTACACCTATCATTATCATTGTTCAGTATATATTATAACCTTTAGTTTTGGTAGAAACTAAATGTCAAGTCAAGTTTTGTGCCAAGCCATTTAAAAAAAAAAGGTTTTCTATTCCCTGGTGTCAGCTGCATGACGTCGCTATTCCTAGATCAATTCCTAGAAATTTACTGTTTCACCGGCCTTCACCCAACAAAAGAGGTATTTTTCTATGTTAAAATGCAAAAAGAGTCTGCATTATGTTGGATGGTGACATCAGTCATCACAAGAGACTTCTTTCTATGACAAAACACAGAAAGAGTTCCCTATGGCTGCCAGTTATGGCTTTTTTCTATGCTAAAAGCAAAGAGAAATGCCTTTATTGGCTGCCATAGTTGATTTTGTTATTCATTTTATCGTAATAGTAGAATATCTATTTACTCTAGTTTTGTGCAAGAGTGTGTGTATTTGAGCCAGTCATACTTTTTAAAATTTGATTAGATTTTTTTTTTAATGTGCTGTAGCTTACTTTAGTGTTGTAAGTTTATTAATGATGATGTGAAGGTTCCATTACAAATGTGTAACCCTCAAAAAGTTATTTTAAAGGGTACATGACAGCAGTTATTTGACAATCATGTGAAAAATAATGTTCTCGTGAGAATTTGTTCAATAACAAATAAGATGGTTGCTCTAACTCTGAGTATTTGAAGCTGTGGCTGGTGCTGTGGCATTTTTACAAAAAAAAAATCCTGTTGAAACAAGATGTGTGTGTGTGGTGAGGAAATGTGAATTCAGATTAATAAAGATCTGTAGCCTTTTATATGTAAATCACATAGTTGTCTACAAAAGTGTTCTATTTACAAAGGCAGCTGGTTTGAAAGATTTCAAATGCTCTTCATGAAATCTTTACTGTTGCTTTATTATTGGAGCTGCAAAAGAGCTGACCGTAGAACATGATCTAAAAAAACTGGAGATGAGTTGTGGTGCCTTTGTCAGGTGGAAGGATGCTCTTCACGAGCTGTGCCATGAAAGCCTTTCATCAAGAACATGTCACATTGGAGGTGCAGGAATGTCTAATGAGGTTGATGAGACCTTTTTCAGTCATTGGAAAAACCAGGGCAGAATGCTTCCTTAGTAGTGGATTTTTGGAGGGTTGTGCCGAGAGACTAGTGAATGCTTTGCAGTGGCAGTTCCATCTCGATCTGCCACCACACTGCTGCAGGCCATAGAGGACAATGTAAAGCCAGGACCATCATCTGACTGCTGGAAACGTTACAAAATATCTGATCTGGAGGCAGCAATATTTAAATATCTGTGCATAAACCACCACTACAACTTCGTGGATCCTAACACAGGCGTGCATACCCAAAACGTTGAACATTTATGGGGCTGCCTCAAATCCCAAAAAAAAAACAGCATGGGATACATGGGCGATGCATGAATGATTACTTGTGTGAGTTCCTATGGTGACGTCTTCACAAGGGGGAAGATGTTTTAGTGCAATCTTGTTTGAGATGCAACTAATTACAAAGTAGTTAATGACTGTTCAATTTTTGTTTGTTGTTTATATGTTCTTATAGTTCAATAACCAGTTATAGTGTTTCTTTTGTTGATGTTTTTTTGCTAAAACCATGTGTTTTTGACAAATTTTCTCACCACGGACAATGTTGTTGGGATTTTTTTTTCCAAATAGACCAAGAAAGAAGAACATGTAGGTGAGTTTTTTTATTTGTATATTAACTATTAATTTATTTAATGATTTAGGAATATATTTTATCCAAATGTTTTACTATTTTATACAAACAGCATTATTTTGTATTAAAATAATGATGTTATATGCATTATAGAAATATATACACAAACAAAAACAACACAGTTTCTGAGTATTAATGACTGTGGGAAAAAAAGATAAAATTATTCGAATAATAAATCTAAATTTACTATTTAAATTTACGATTACTTTTAATAGATTCACACTATCAAAAAAAAAAACCACTACTTTTAACAAAAAAAAATAGTGGGAAATATTTTTAAATTGTACTATTTAAATAACGTTACTTTTTATATTTGTGAGTCTTAATTACTGTGAAAAAAAAAAACCCCAAAGTACTCGGGTATCAATTATAAATTGTACTATATAAACAACGTTACTTTCTATTATAAATTAGTGTAAAATTTATAGCTTCACTATTTAATGCGAAAAAAAAGTCGCACATTTATAATTAAAAAAATACTGTAACTTTAAAGACACAAACATAAACTAAAAAAACCTTCAAAAAATACCGTAACTTTAAAGACACACACACAAAGTAAAAAAACAAAAATGAAAGACTAACATCATTTACTATTAGTTACTATAATATTGTATTAGAAATCTAAATCAGATATTTTTATATAAAATCAATCACAGGCCCGGCCCTTAATCGTTATATGTATATGTTTTTGGTTAGCATCAACGCTATCATGCGGCTAACACCAGGGAATAGAAAACAACCAAAAAAATTATATAGCTTAATTTTGTTATGAAGCTAGTACTTTATAATGTTATAAATTATTGCATATAAAAGTTACTATATCAGTATTTTATAGATTGTATAGCTGTAAAATAATTTTTACACAGCTTAAATTGTAATAGTTTTAAGCTTAAATAAGTGTTTATCATACTAAAATGTTTAAATTTTTAAATAGTTTGTAATTTAAATGAGAAATAATGAATTTTAAGTTAATAATGTTAATTTAGTCCTAATTTAACATTTAAAATGTTTTAAAAAGCTTGTATTAATTTTAAGATTAAGAAACCAGGTTCAAAACCTATATTTTGGCTTGCTGATATTTAAATTAAAGTTATAATGTTTTAATTCATTTTAATTTAGAACATAATATTCTAGTTAAATATTTTAGTCTTATTACTTAGAAAAGAGTTTAATAAAGCTAATAATTAAAAATAGGATTTTTAAAAGCAATAAGTAAATAAATGATGAATGAATGAATGAATAAATATTATATTTATTTTAATATTATTTATTTTTAAAATATTTTAAAAGATAATTTTAAAATTTATATTCTGACACTTGTCTAAAGTTAAATAAATGTATTAAGTATTTTAATATTTGTTTTATTAAAGATGTAATATAGATTTTAATTATGCAATGTTTTTATGTTCTCCTGGTGTTTGTAATTTTCAATTAATTATTTTATTTGCAGCCAGAAAGTGTTTTTAATTAATTTAGTTGTCTAGACAAGATTTAAAAAATTGATTTATTATAAAGTTGAATATTAATTAGGTAAATTTTTACTTAACAACCTTCTCCTGATTACAATAGATCAGGATTCAAATTGATATGGGAAGGGTGCAAAGATTAAAAGGTTAATCAAGTCTTACAAAATGATCACATGAGTAGTAGTATAAATAGGTGAGATTGTCACCTGCTCAAAGTCCTCAATCAATTTCAATTTTATTATTATTTGTAGCATATGAATTTTAAAAACTCCAGTTAAATTTTAAAAGTGTAATTTTCTTTAAATTTTATTATCTTTTAAGCTAAGTATGCTAGTCTAAATTAAAACTATCTAGGCACACTTATCTGAACTGAAGCACCAAGGGAAATGAAATCTTTATACCTTCCAGCCTTAGTAGTAATACCATTAAATTATTACAATATTTAGAATGTTATTTTTAAAATTTTCTGCATTGGATAATTTCAACAGTTATTGTTTTTATTGCCATTATAATGACTCAAGAACTAGTGTCAATTCTGAAGTCTATTTGAATATCTGTGTTATAATTAAAGCTGCCACATAATATTTAAATTTCTTATTAGCAAGAATGTCACAGAAAATATTAAGAATTTCTTGATAGTTTCTTTAAAACATTCATTTATGTCAAATATTGTCCAAAATTTATTTACTTAAAGTAAAAGATTTTAATTCATTGGATAACAACCATATTTTTGATTATGATAAATGTATCTTATCAGACTTTAAAATAATTTATTAATTCTACAAAAGAAATATTAAATTAATAATAATTTTATACTTCAACAAAATGTATTTGTGCTCATTTCAATAAAAACATATTAATTTTTGATAGCACAAATAAAAGAACTCATTTATTATGATTATTTGTATTTTCTCCCCATGAAGGAAAAAAAAATCATTTTTCCTAAGCAGGGCTATAAAAAAAACAACTTGCAACAAACTGTTTGATAAATATTATGAAATTTAAGTTATTAATTTTATTTACTAAATCTACAGGTTTTAACCACAAGCAAAAAGACATTATATTTAAATGAACTTAAATAACTTTTCTGCATTTAATTATTTTATAATGCCTGCAAAACATTTTAAAATATGTAAATTATTTCTTCCCTCTAAATGTTGTTATGGAGACAGCTGTGGTCATTAATATGATATTTAAATTAAATATTTTTTTCCTAAAAATATTTGATAATTTTGGATAAATATTATTTATCCAAAGTATTTCATTATAAAATATTCACATTACTATTATAAATTTAGACTAATTTGTATAATGGATTAAGTTGGAAATCTGAATTCAAATACTTGGGAATTACTTATTTCAACTTAATCAACATATCATGATTTAAATTCATGGATACTTGTTTGAATGGTCATAAATTTATCCTATACTTGCTAGCATGATTATTTGAAATTTTATGAGGTTATTCCAAAGAAATTCATTCTATATTTCATTGTTATATTATAGATTTTAATATCATAGTTATATTATATAATGGATACATTTGTTGTTCACAAGATGTTGTTGCTAACATTCCTCTTCATGTTCCAATTTAATGGAGAATGATTCAAAAAGGATGCAGAACTGTTCTTTAATTTATTTATTTGATGGTAAAAGGTTAAATTTATTTGTATTTATGATTTTTGTATACCATGTTTATTTAATATTTGTGTGCATATTATGTTCATATTGTATATGTTATATTTTTAAATATTATAGGTTGAAGTTCTGTGAATAGTACTTTATCATATTTGCATATTTTAAAATAATATGTTTCCCTTTTTATATATGAATTATTTATATGGATATATGTTTTTATTATTCATTTTATGATTCTATATTGCCTAATGTTAATAGAGCCTTATTTGACATGAATTTTTTTATTTATCATATTTCACATTTGTTAGCTGTAGTATCTTTGTTAGGGTAGATTTATTCTCTCCCTATTTTAGGAGTTCTTGTATATGCCAGTACATTTAAAGATGGCAATGTTAGTCTCTAACATTATTTTGCTGCTTATTTTTCCAAAGAGATGATAGCATTTGTCTTTCTCTTATTATTTATTGTCTTGCTAGCATTTTATGCTTATAGCATATATTTTGGAGATTGTAAGCTTAGGCTCTCTACATTTTAAGGCAATTCCTATTTAATATTTTTGTCCCTGATGTGCATTCTCATTACTTTCCTTCCTACTAAAGTCCTAGATCCCTTGTTGACCCTCAAAAGTAGGTGCAATTTTATGAGCTATGCCATCATACTTTCCACTTTTCGTTACTTTATTAATTGAAGGTGGATTTTGTTTGTAGCATGTTTAATAAAGCATGTGTAATATTTTGGGTTTTATCTGGCATTTTAGTAGTTTTATCAAGATATTGAGGAATTCTACATTACCTCTATAGCATTCTTGGTTGGCTTAAATGTGAATAATTCATTGTAAATGTGTAAGTCCTATATTTGAGCTTTGCTAATAATGATGACTAAATATGATAAATAATTAATTTTAAAATTTTTTAAGTGTATTTAGGCATAAATAGACAATATACATCTGTCTTATCACTCTTTCATCACTGAATAGGTAAGCTACTATTATTATTGAGAATGTTAAATATTCATAAAAGGGGCACTATTTATGAAGATTATTATCATTGTATGAATGCATTGATAAATCAGAACTTTTTGATGATTAAACTATAGAAAGTTTATTTTAATCTGCTTGATTATTTTTGTTTAATCCATTTGAATTTAATTTTATAAAACATGATGTAAACTTTTTTAAAATCATTCTGTCATAATTTTAAAGAAGTAAAGTTGTGAATGCGTTTGGTTCTGTGGACTCAAATGTGGAGTATTTATAATTTTATATTTGTTTTCTGTAGAATAAATATTTGTTTTGTTATTTAAGAAATTTCTCATAGTCGTTTGTTCTTATCATTCCATTTATTAACCAGAAATCATTCCCATATTCCTTAAAAATCGAAATAATTAGAAAATATTATAAATTATTTTGTGTATTTGCTAAAAGAGTACATGGACATTAAAGCTAATTAGAGTCACTTTATTGAATTATTTAAATATTAAATTACATCTAAGAAAGATGTATTTTGTTTAAGAGAGAATTATAATTTGATTTATCACTTTAGATTACTTTAATTTGATTTTCTTACTTCAAATGACTGTACATGTTTATTTTAAATCATTTTCATATTTGAAGATCATATTTATTATGCTATGATAGAATTTAATTTACAAGAACCTAATTTATATTTATAAGATGTTTAAGTAGATTTATTCTAGGGTATTTAGAATGGCCATTAAACCCCTTACCCATTCTTAATATCTGAGTATAATTCTAGATTATTTATTATCTTATTCTAAAAGTAAGAGATCATGTTTTATTTTATTTAAATTAGTAATAGTATTGTTACTATCATAATTATGATAAGACATTAGCTTAGGGGAAATGAAGGTCTTATTTATTTTATTAACTAAGACTTCATTTAACAGTTGAATAAATCTGAAGAGCCTAAAAGAATTTATTTTATAATTAAAATGAGATTATCTTATCCTGAGATATGCTGATTTAATTCAACAAACCATATTATTTAAATTTATTTTGATATTGGAGAAATTACATTTAAAAGATTGATCTTAAATGGCATAGATTTTCAAAGAACATTTTTAAATTTTATAAGAATTAAACAATGTTTATCTGATCAAAGCAATGAAATGTTCAGAAGATACTGAAGAGATGGATTAAGTGGTAGTTGTAGTAGATATTTGTGGGGAGGGGGGGGAATTAAATGTAGCCTCAATGGCATATGCTTACAATATTAAGATTCTTTTACTTATGCTAGAGTGAGTTGAGATTTCTCCTCCTCCTTATTTATTAATAGTATTGCTTTGTATTTTTATAATATTTTATTATAAATGCTTCCCCTGTATATGTTTTTATTGTAGCACATGGCATTTTATATTATTAAACCCACTGAGCTTAGCTATATTATCACATAAGATATTTTAGGCTATATTGCAGCATGTTTCTAAGTTACAATTTAGTTTGATCAATGTGTTAGATCAATTGTCTCTTCATCTCATCTTTCACAGATTACAATATATAGATAGCAAATTACTACAGTTTTAATTGTAATAATAATATATGAACTTCCCTTAAATAAATAGTAATATACCTATGTGGGCTGACATGCATTTAAAGATGAAGCTAAAATGAGAATTCTAATATTAAGGTGGTTTAGCACAGATAGATATATTACAGTTTAATTGATGTGTTAAATGTGCTACTCTCAAAACATTGTTACAAATCATTTAATGAAAGTATATTAATAATTTTTATTGGTCATTCATAATTTTCATTACACCATTCTCACACAAGGTAGGGAGAGACTGGTTGTTTCTAACTCTTTGTGTTAAAGCAGATAAAACCAGTCTCTACCTTGTGGAAGAGTGGTGTAGTAAAAATTGCACTACAGAAATATTATTCATTATTGTATAAACTTAAATCTTATGAATAATTAATAGTATTTATGGTTTTGTATTAATTCAAAATTCACATCCTACAAATTAATGATAATTTCATGCATTGAATATAAGTACATTACAAATATGAAATACATCTTTTATATTAGTCAAAATATGATTCAACTTTACTAGGCTTTGATTTGGATGTCATCATATTTCTTTCTTTGGATTTTTCTCCTTAAAAAAATGATTTCATAATATAAAGGTTTTCTTTTTCCAGCAGATTTTACAAATCCACATTCATTTTCATTTCTGTCTCCATATTCATTAAACTCAAAGTATTTTTCTTGGCAGAATAATAAATGAATTGTGAAACTTCAAAATAACTTTAGAGATTTAAAGGCAGAAGTTCAATGACTAACAAGATGATTTAAGATGATCAGCAGATTAAAACTGCAACATTGATATAAACATTCATTGATTATGTATCGTTATAAATCTTTTTTGATGTACTGAACGCTATATATCTATTTGAGAAATGGTATCACAATTATATTTAATCCAGAAAAAGTTCTCTTTTGTATGATAGCAATGATATTTTGAACAGATGGAAAGGATATATTGATCATTTCACGAATAATAAACAAGAATTGAGATCTCAATTATCCATTTTATCTACTTATTTAGATTTAGACAAAGATAGCCAAATCACTATTTGTAATTTTAAAAACAGAAAGACTTCAGATTCTGATAAATATCTGAAGAAGTTTTAAAATATTGTGGTGATATGTTATCTTCAAAAAAATTGGAATTTTAGAAATGTATAACTCGTAATGTTGTGCTGCCTGCTTTAAGGATCTTTTATTGTTCCAGTTATTAAAATTAAATTAAACAGACAAAATTATAGTAGTCATTATATAATTCTGTAATTCTAAAAAAATAAAAGCCTTTTCTTGCACAAACTGTAATATTTATGTTCATGTCATAAACATGAAACAATAAAAAGTCGAATTATATTATTCACTGAGCATGCTTTGGACTAATACACCAGATTATACTTTTTTTTATTTCATGCTTATAATGTAAACATAAATATTAATTATTATGATATCCACTAAAGAAAATATACTTTCAAGAATTTCGTTGAATAAGTTGCTTCCAGTCATAGATGCATAGATTCCAAGACACTAGAGATTATAGAGTGTTAGAACAAAATGAGTGATTACATAATGCTTTTTTGATATGGTCAAGACATTTGACTCAATTAACTGAATAAATCTACAGCATTGTTTTTTTATCTTACAAAATTTATTGACATTATATAGTGTCTATATGATAGAATGAGAGCAAATATAACTGCAGGTCGAAAATCTAAAACATTTGAAATAAAAATTGATGTTAAGCCAAGATGTGTACTTTCTCCAAAATTGTTTTTGATTTTTCATGAGAGTTTTTTTGGGGGGAAATGATTATAGGCAACTTGAAGAAACAAGGATAAAAATGCAATAAAGACTTGATGGCAGAATTTTTAATTTAACCAATTAAAAGTAAAAAACTAAAAGCTCTTCTGGAATTCTGGATTTATAATTGCTAACGATTGTGCTATTTTTCCCACTTTATACCGGTCAACGTATTATCAACCCAACACGACCTAAATCCTGAAGTCAAATTCAAACCCAGTTAAACCAAAAAATTATATCAAAGACCAAAGTGAATTCGAACCCAATTCACTAGCTCAGATTAAAACTAATGGACAACACATATTGACGGCACATGACTATGCGCCAAGGAACTAGCTCAATGGATATGACCATTTCTGAGACCCTTTTTTTACTTTAACTAATATACAACAAAAGGACTACGGATGTTTTCTAAATAAATTCATATATGTATATTTGGGTTGCCAATACAGACAGTGAGCATTAATATTTAGAAATAATTAATAAATAATGAAGTCAAACTAAGTATGTTATATAAGATATTTAAAAATAAGTAAATATTTGTTCAAATATTTATGATAAGCATTATATATTATCTCTAGTATTTGAAGCATGAATTACAATGTACAATAAATAATGACAGTTGTACTCATATCTACATAAAAGTATTTATGGTGTTTATGCCGAACGAATTACATACATTTCATTATCTGGTATTGTATTTGAAAAAGAAAATATAATTCTAATTTCGAATAAGAAAGACGTGAGAGTCATTTTCTACACATCCATAATCAATTCATGAAAAGCATGATAAATACTTAGGGTATAACTTCAATATTCAACAAAGAAACTTATTTAAAGTTATAGATGAATATAAACTTGTTTGATTTTATAAAGCCAAAGAGCCGGCCTTTATTTGAAATGAGAAATAAATGGTACTAATGCCTTATGAGTAGCAAAACAAATATGAAGTAAAATGGTTTGTCAGTGATTCAAAAAGTAGAAGGGAAGCTTGTATTCAACAAGTATTTTCTGCCCTACAAATGATCCGTGGAACACGGGAAAAGCCAGGTCGAGACACAGCCGTGAACCTTTGGTGTTCCAAATATAGAGACAAGTGAGGGAGGAAGTGATTTCTTCCTATATTTTTAAACTAGCAATAATATCACCGATATGACAAACCTAAAAAGCAAGAGGGTGGCTCGCATTAGCAACATTCAGAATGGTGATAACTCAATGATCATCATATTTAATTAATAAAGCCCAAATTACCAAATTATATAAGAAATGCTTAACATAATGACCTGATCATATCAGATAAAAATCAAACTTATTTGAGCAAAAATACTTAAATGCAACTATACAATTATAATAATCACACTCTCAATATCATGCCCTCCCTGAATACTAATATAAAACATGAGATTTAAATCATAATATATTTATTTTATTTCCCTTATTAACCTTTAGTAAAACATTAATAAATATGATCAATATGAATAAATAAGTTTGTGAAACTTAAATAAAATAGCCGGGAGCATAGGTTATAAACTGAGCTAATAATAATTATCAGCCATTCGGAACATATCAAACATTAAATAAATCCTTCAACTATATTATTAATAGAACCGTATTAATTTAGTTCTAATGGGCAATAATTAAGCTATAGAATTTAATGCAATATTATTTTCTTAGGAAAGTTTAAACAAGAGAGATTATTATCGAGTTGAAAGTATTATTGGCATATTATCAAAAATAAATACTATTATAAACATTCAAATAAATATAATTAAAATTAGTTAAAAGGAACTGCCATAGTAGTAAAAAGAAAGTTAACAAGATATTAATTTTAAGACTAGAGATAATAGAATAGAGAATTACTATACAAAATTTAATACATTATAAAGTGAAGAGAAATTTTAAACAGTAGTTCTTAAATTATGATTTGATAAAGTTCATAAACCAACCAGAAGGTTGCGGTTCATAAAATAAAAGTATTACCAGTCCTTCCATGGCTTGTTCATTAATTCATATGACAGAGTCTGGTTGGGTTTAAAAGACAACATAGGCATGCACTTGATTCATGTGAATTTCATTTGTGGATTAGTTACCTTAATATTTTGGAAGCTTACAATTGGTATGGAAAGTTCTATTTAGCAGCTACATTTTGAAGATTTGTGGGGAACTTCGGGATCCAGCAATCAGATCCCTGAAGTTAGCCAAGTACCATGCTGAAAAGACTATCAAAAATCATGATTAAAAGTGATGTAGCTTCTGGTAGCAACTCTTTTTAAAAAAGTAATGGCTTTTTTTATAGAAACTTTTCTGGGCTATTTATACTTTTCCTACAGTTTCTCACCCATTCTGATGCCTTCAGGCTAAAGCTCTTACCTTATTACAAATTAAAAGTTTCTTTAATTGATTTCTGATCCATTCCTCTGATAAGATTTTCAAATCCATTAACTTTGAATTCATTTTCTATTTAGAAAATAAATTTGTAAAATCTGAATAAATGATTTTAATTAAGAACCATCCTTAAAGTTTTAAATTATCATTTTAACTAATTAATAAAAATTCCCTATTGTCTTTGGGAAAGGATGATCTGAAAGCTTATCGAAAGAATGTAGCTTTTAATCATATAAATTTGAACAAAATAGTAAAGTATGAAATAAAACATTTTGATGTAACGAAACTTTATAACGAATATATATTTGACTATTTACAAATATATATGCACAATCCATGCAATTACAATATATATATATTTTCATGAATATTTTATCATGAGGTAATTAATAATACTAACAAGTTTAAACATAAAATAATTGGCTTTAATAAATACTTAACTAATAATCTATTTTAACCAAAACTAGTGTGTATTGAAATAGTATAAAGCCCCATTACATTCGGAAATATTCAATGTTAGTGACAAGATTGAATTAGGTTAATGGTGGAATCTCATGAAGCTTGGATTGAACTTAGATCTGACCGCTTCAACTTCAAACAGTGACCTACAAAATATGTTTAATGTTTTTAATTCAACATATAAAAACATGGGTTTAGAAATCAATGCCAAAATTTTTTATAAGTTATTGATTAATCCCCAGATGGCTATCAACTTGAGAATGCTAACCAATTTAAGTATCGTGGTAGTTTTATAAATAGAAAGGTAGACTTCTGCTATTGTTGCTTTTAATAAATTAAAAAAATAGGATATTTCATTACAAGGAAATAACTACTAAATAATTAAGATAGCTTATATAGAACTAAATATTTTATCTAATTTATTATATAGAAGTAAAACTTCACATCTTATTGATACAATATAAAGGCATTACAAAGGTTTCATAAACCATACAATTTTAAAAGTACAATGACAATATCATAAAACCAATCAATATGATCTTTAATTTATTGGATGTGATATTGTAAAGTTTACTATTGTAAAATCATACTTTTGTTGGATTGGACATATAAAAAATATGAACGATAAAAGACTTCCTAAAAGGGTGTTTTATAGTGAACTTTAAGCATAGCTTTCATGGGAGATATAAATTCCATTTACATTATAAAAACCAAAAGTTACTCTAAAGATATACAATATCAATTGTTTTTGTAAAGATATGGCAGAGACTAGAATATATTGGAGAGCTACAATTAGACAATGGTGTAAAAATAATTTAGAAAAAAAGTTTTGTGTTGAACAAATTAAAAGAAAGCATTGCAAAATATCAACTAACAAAAAAATTGAACAGCATTTTCTATACTTGAACTTATTTATGATTCACAGATTGGTTTGTATAATCATTGCAAAAAGTCATCTCTAGAGAAGTTTTTTTTCTGTTATTGGTGGCATATCCACACTAATTTATAAAAGCTACTGTTTGCATTTATGTACTTTCATCTTTTTTTTCCAATTTTAGAAATCTGCCATGATGCTTTTAAAGGGTTTCATTTGATCAAAAATATTGCATAAATCTGAATAAAAATTCTCTATTTTTTCATCAAAATAATATATTGAAACATAAACCTGAATTATTTGCATTTTAATATCTTTCATTCAAGAGTAGTAATTAATTTATTGAGCACAAAGAAAGTATATGTAAATTCTGTTAACCAGGCTTTAACCTGAATTCTATGCACCTTAAAATTCATAATAGTCAAGCATATTTTGCCAATAGAGGGACCTCCCAAACCAGACACATGATAATGACTTTTATAAAGTTAAGAGCAGCCATCTTATCTTTAAACTAACTTTCTAATTATATAGGTGAATCTGAAGCATTCTGATTTGGGAGCATGAATTTGTTGCTCTCTCTAAGTCCAGATCATAATATTAACTCACTATAAATCACAAGATTTTGTGAAGGTTAATTTGTAAAGGAAATAGTGGACTTAAACAATGGAGAGAACAAAAAATTCACACTCCCAAATCAAGATCCTTCAGATTTGTCTTTATAATTAGAAAGTTAGATTAAACATAAAATGGCCACTCTTATCTTTATAAAAGCCACTATCTTATGTCGTGGTTTGGAAAATTCCTCTATTGGCAAAATATGCTTGACTATTGTAAATTTTAAGGCACATAGAATTCAGATTAAATCCTGTTTAACAGTATTTTTCATTCAATAAATAATTAATCTTGCTACTCTACATGTAAAGTCACCAATATTCACAATGTTGAATTTTCATTTTTTATTTATATAAACGCTACTCTATTTGTGCCTTTATAGTAAAATACATGTCCACTTTTAAAATCAACTGCATGTTTACAACAATGGGTTCCACAAAAAAACATTGTAAAGCCAGAATATCATATAAAAAGCAAGGAATTATAATGGTTTTCTATGGAGAAAAAATTAGTCTGTTACAATGGATAAAAATTATATCATAACCTATTATATATAGTCATTTTTTTAAAAAAAAAACTGTTATGCAGTATATGCACGTGTAAATTGTGTAGTATGTGTATTATGCAAATATGCACTTAATATATACATGTATTGTAATGGAATGAATCCTGGCTTTGCATAACAATAAACTTGATAGACCATCAGAGTGGGTGAAAAAACATATCTAGGATTCCTAAATTTTGAGACTCAAATCCACCCTCATCTCAATCCTAGGAGTTGATGTATTAGCACATGAACATACATCAAATATCTCCATAATATACTCATCTTTTTTTTCCATCCTTAAATTCCATTTACCCCAGAATTCAAGCTTAGGGATAATACACATAATAGTCTATTTCAGGAAATATTCATATTATTGTCTTTATTGTGCGTGAATGTGATAAATTGATAAATGAATAAAAAAAAATTCAAATGACCATCTTTAATTTGAAATCACATATTTAACAAGTTTATTTATGCCTATTATAAATCGTTTTTAACAAGGAACTATAAACAATAGCAATTATTTAATTTAGATATTTATGACTATTCACCGATCCATACTGATGATATCTATTACTCCAATCCCTCTTTTTACCTCAAAGAGTAATCATTCAAAATCAATACTAACAAAAAAATTTAAAAACATTATTTACATATATATTTGCTTTCTAATTTAGACTTCAGTAAAATCATAATTTGTTGCCTCTAACATATTTATAGATTGATTTATATTAAACAATATGGTAGTGGTCTGGAGTCTCTTATCTTCTATTATGATTAGTTTCTATAATGATAGAAAAGACCATTCACACTAGAAGTTTTTAATCACATGTACTGAAAAAAAAAACAAGTAAATGACAAAATGATTAGTATCAACAAACAAATAACAGTGTAAACATAATGTTGGTATTTAATGTTGAAAAATATAGTCATACCCCTAATCCTGATGATGATAAAATTCAATCGCAAGCAAGTTCATGCCTGATTATATATTTTATTTTAATTATTATGATTAAACTACTAATATCCCCCACCCTTTCTAGTAAATCAAGAAGTTATACTTCCATCAACCTATGGTAAAGAAAAGAAATAAAAAACATAGATACATAAAATTAATCATATGATATCAATCTAAGATAAATCAAGAGTCCATAAAGGAAAATATTATAAAAGGATCATATCCATCTTATTACTACAGTTCATGATCCAATTGTTTGGGTTCAATTTACAGCTTCACATCCAGGTAGTAAAGTTGGTATTGCCTCCACCATAGATAATTAGATGCTGTTTTGAATCAAATTCAATTTTGGTGGTTATAGCTATGTAGGTGATGAATCTCTTCCCATGGGGTAACTTTACACTTAGCAGCACATGGTTGTATATATTTCTGTATACATAGTTGATCAGAGTCCTTGAGTTTGTCAAATAGCTAGATATTGGCTATTGGGAATCTCTAGTTGGATAACTCTCTGGCTAAAGATTGAAAATATTTTTGAAGTCTCAAATAAATTTAAAGCTACTTCTGAAATTTATAATTTAAATTCCTTTATCCATCTTTAATGAGATATTCTTGTTTAATGTTTTACTTTGATGGTTGCAGGTATTTCTCTTCAAATGACAAGTTTGGTTTGGCTTATGAAGTATATGTGTTGATTAGTCAACCAGAGATTTTGATCTGATTTTTGAAAAGAAGGTCATTTGTATATATATATATTGTAACGATAAGAAAAGTAGAGCTGCTTTAACCTAACCTAGAGATGCAGATAGAGGGGGTTCGAACCTCACCTACTCCTCTAGATTGCTACTAAGCGACTTACTCCCCAAACCTCACTAGAATTTAATCTTAATGTATGCCCAGTGGTCAGGGAGAGAAGAGACCATGAAAAGGAATTTTTACATATATAATGATCAGATGTACATACGTATGTCACAAAAGAAAAACAATACTAAGTGGTTTTATTTATAGTGAATGAAAAATAACACAAACTTTTATTATTTACATTAAAAGAATTCATACAATGTTTTATTAATAGTGTCACAGGCTATTTTCACTGCAACCGGATAGACATATTTGAAAGATCCATTGATCGTAATGATAAGAACAGACAAAATTTTACATTATCATTTCTTTCTTTAAAATATTCCAGCCAATGGAAGTGTTACGTAAAAGAAATCAAGAGAGAGAGAGATGATTCATTAACTCTGTGGTTGGAGAACATAGAAATAAATAGGTGGTCAAACTCAACTAAACACTTTGGACAGGTTTAAATCACCACCCTACTTATGATTTAAGAAGAATGATAAAGTGACCCCAACAGGAATTTCCAGCTATAATTGAAACATTTCGATGATATTTTGAGAAAGATTTCCTAATAAATATAAATATATAAGACCATGCACACAGGCGATAGCATATAGTGGGCTGTGAGGCTCGAGACATAACAGTTACCAAGAGGTTAACACAAGACCGGATAGCTCTCCATCTCTAAACTAGGTTAGAGAGAAAATGGAATCCGTTCGCTAAACGCGTGACCCGGATTCAGGATCGGAGTTTTTGTTGCTTATGTCCAGTTACGTACATTTAAGGAACTGAGATCGACATGAGATCCCGAACAATTTATTTATTTTTCAGAAGGTCCGAATGTAGGTATGTTAACCTAAGCAAACTTGGCAAAAGAAGCACTGTATTTTATGCTGAGCGGCCCAGTAGATCACCTGAGGCACGATACCATATAAATACGGTCAACGACCTTTAAATTTAAAAAAAGAAACCCTCTGCAAAATATATATCTTAGGAAAGCTCAACTATCACTGAAAATCCGCAGAAAAATAGTAACTTCACCTTTATAAAATTTGAATTAATAAAAAGAACAAGTGGGCGGATATTTTATTTATTTAGTTGAAATTTAACCCATTCACCACTAAGCCAATGCTATTTAATAATTTTTTAATACATATTGTCAAAATGTACTCTCTCTTAGTACTAAAATATAAATGCGAACGTTTTATTTCACGCTCTTTAAAATATAACTTTAAATTTGTAACCCTTCATTGACTAAAATATACTGGCATTTGATAAGGATCTTTCTTTTATATGTATATAAAAAAAACTAAGTTAAAGTTTGGAAAGTTTTATAATAGAATATCTAGCAATTTAAATCTTGATTTTAAAATAGAGTTTTGCACTTTCTATGATTTGCTTCCTTTTCTTTCTAAATAAATATTTATATAAAATAAATAACTTGATTACGGGAGTATAATGGCGGAAAGTTAAATGAAGCATTTTTCAATTAAATTAATAAGAATTACCACCGCCATTATATGTAATAACCCTACCACCCATTAAAGTATTTAAAGAAAAAAGAAAGCAATTAATGAAATATAATTTCACAAGACTCGAATACATAGATTTAAAAAAACAGATATATATAGAAAAGCATAAATATACATTGAATTTGCAAATTGCAAAGATATTTTAATAATTTATGGGAACGTTACCGGTAACTAGATGGGTGGGTCAAAATGAGTTCATTTGATGTTTCCCCGCAGGTCTTCTCGGTTCTTCAAATTTGTTTTTCCATGTTTTTGAGGGCAGATTTTTTTCACGGATACAGGGCAGATACTTTTGTTCTCTGGCTGGCTTACATGATTACGACTCCGACCTCAGGAACAGCTCAGGAGAGTGAAGGCAAAAGAGGTTACTCCCGCATTTTTGCAGAGCAACACATTTCTGGATTTTTATTTATATGCCGAAAAATAGAGTGCAGCTTGAAGTAAGTACAGCAAGCAAGAGTTCGCTATATTGTCTAATTTTTCAGCAAAATTTCTTCCAACTAAATTCTTAAGATTTTCTCTCTGACCTTCAGCACTGGTTACCCGCAAGCATAAGACCAAGAACAAAAGAAAAGTTCTTTATTTATACCCTTTTTCCATTATGTTTTTAATCTGCTAATTAGTAGCGAATCATGCCCGTTGTTTCAAATTTTTCCTGTTATCTATTTTTATCTAATTCAGAAAAATGTTTTACTAATTAAATTCCTTTTCTTAATGGATTCTATTTAATTAAGAAATTCATCGAATTCTACCAAATATATTTTAAAAATAATTGCAATTATAATTTTAACTTTCTATATTTTATTTTATTAAATCTTTTAATTTAGGCAACTATTTGAGAAAACGATAAATTTAGTTTGAAAAAGAAACATACATTCACTGTGGTTGGACTTAGGGTCTTAGTTAGTCCACAGTGAATGGTGAAGCCAGCATATATATATATATATGCACAGCTTCAATATATACTGCCAATCACCAAAATGGAGTGTGTTAATTTGACTCATTTAAATAGCAAGTTCAAGTTCATGCATTGAGTTGATTATTTATGTCATGTGTTGCAATTTATATATATGTGTTGGATTAATAATAATAAAAAAATATTTATGTTTTTGTGATTTTATTGCTTTGCATCTAAATTTGATCATCATTTTTTCTTATATTGTTGTAATATGTGTATATTAAAAAGTGTTAATGAAAAGCTTTTATAATAAAAATAAGTATCAATATTTAAGATTTAAAGTTTAGTTTGGATTATGGATTTTATCACCATTTGTTTATTTTTTTTTAATTATATAAACAATTAAGTATTTTCCCATCTAAACTGCTTGCGAACATTTCATTTTTTGGGAATATATTTTCTTGTATTGTATTCTCTTTATACATATAACTTATGATATGTTATATGTAGAGAATGTTATATGGTGGGTATTGGTGTTGATGTAGATAAAGGTGTTTAATGGTTCTTGGGGGGATGTAAGATCACATCTTACAATACTTAAATCTAAAAAGAATGTCTATATATACTTCAACAAAAATCAATAAACTAAATACTAACTGTGATAAAAACACAGTTGCTGAAGCTTTAACATAAAACTACAAATATAAAGCTGAGCGCTTTTGGGGGACTTAAGCCTCCATAATCATAGCCCAATTGGATGCTTAAGTCCCCCAAAAGCACTCAGTTTTATATTTGTAATTTTATGTTTAAAGCTTCAGCAACTGTGTTTTTATCACAGTTAGTATTTATCTTAAATCTATGAAAAAAAAATAGAACCACTTAGCTTAAAGTTGTTTTTTCTTGTAATCATTCCACTCAACATTTATTATCATTCAGTTTTCTGGGTCATCAGTTTTTCATTCTAAAAGTCCACCATTGTCTTCTAAATCCTTGATAATCATGAGGTTTTTTTTTGGAAGAGATACACCAGGTATTGATGGCTGATGATCTCTAGAAAAAAAGACTAGAAAGGATGGTGATTTGCTTCTTTGATTTTCTTTTTCATACATCTTATAAGATCTCATTCATGACTTTGTGGTTTGGCCTCATATGAATTCAGTTCCATAAGTTTTTTGATGTGCAGGTTCTTCTATACAGGCTTCTCAACTTTCTTTTTTTCATTGTCTTCTTTTTTCTTCATCCAGTTGCATAAATTTTTTATTAGTTAATTTTTCCATGTGTGATTCCAACAGCTCTTCAATGTTGTCACTATCAACTTCTGTAAATTATGATTTCTTGGTTAGATTAGATATCATTTTCCATATCATTGAAGTAGGTTCTTTTCTGATTCCAATGTTAATAATGAGTTTCTAACAGACTTTCTTTCACATAAGGTTAAGACTTATGTTAGTGGTCTTGGTTCATATATTGCCTATAAAATCAAAAGCTACATTTATACTGAAACTCTTCCAGAGTTGTGGATTTGTCATATGGTATTCTTATCTTTGTTTTGGATATTTCTGAAACAAATTCCATTAAAATTAAACAAATATTGTACAGTAAATATTTTAAACTTATATGTAGTAATTTTGATAATCTAAAGTTGATTATTAATTGCATACAGCATGAAATATTGTTTTATCTTAAAGTAATTTGCAATTAAGATCCCTACATTGTATAGTTTCGATAACTGTAATTTTCGCTACAAACAAAAAATCGTTCATGAGAATTTTAATCCATAAAAGTGAGCGAATATATAGTTTTAAAGTTAATGTACACATTTTAAAATATAATATTAATACACTTTATTGTTTTGTCATGAAATTAGACTTTGGATTACTTATTATATTGAATGAAATACTTTTTTTTTTACTTTGAATATGTCATTAATGAATATTATGATTGTCTTGCAAGGCTACTGGATAAAAATTAAATAAAGTACTGTACATTGATTATATTTTAATTTTATAATCAAAATGATGTATATTTAATATTGTATACTGTGCATAATGAATAAAACTCTGTACTGTACAGTTTTAGCATGAATATTGCCATATTTCTTTTAGTAGACTTAAAGTCACTCGCCTATGTCATTATCAATCTTACAAAATAGCCACCATTTTGAAAATGGCATTAAAAAAAAATCAAAATTTGTACCCATTGTTTTGATTTATAATTGATTATGAATAATCAATAGTAAATCAAAATAGTGGGTACAAAGTGATGATGATCACTATGGTAATACTCATCTAAAAGTCCATCACTAACCAGGCTGTAGATTTATATATTTCTAACTTCACAAATTTTAATAATATCCCCATTATTATTAGACAGTTCTTACAATTCATGCAATTTGTTTTACCAGAATATCATCTACAATTATAGGCAATTAAATAAAAGATCATTATTTGTCAATCTGAGTTTCACTACTCTGGAATTCTTAGCACTCTCTACTTACTTTGGAAATATGAGGACCATATTTTGTAATCATCTGTAATATTTGCAGACACATTTATTTTGCTTCAAAAAACCTAATTGAGATCTTAATTAAGAACTATCTTTCATCTGAGAAAGTTATACCATGGTGTAACAGTCATATTGGTACATTCATGCAACAAAATCCAGAGTTCTGACAAAGCTGATCCAGATGAGAGGTTGAGACCTCGAATGTGAACATACTTCAACTCATTCATCAGCGCTCTATGATTTACTACCCTATGAATGACATATATGAGGTTATACTCTGTCTCAATTTAATTTGCAAACCAGCAATAGAACAAGGTGGAACATGAGATTTGGGAATGACTGATGAACTACTAATAATATTAATAAAACACACTTATGGCTAAATAAATGAATACATATAAATTAACATGATAATGCTAAATTTGGACTGATTTGCAGTGGTTTGAAGTAGTTTACGAGAGACACATGAAACAGAATTACAATTTAAAATATCTTTAATAATTAAGTTAAGCAAATTAATTAATATAAAACAAACAGAAGTGCATTGGTGAAATCTTACACACGCAGGTGTCATACATTGATGAACTAATTTAGTTACAGAGATCTCATCTTATTTTAATAATTTAATATTGAAGTTTATTACAATTTAATATCTGTGATAATATTCATGCCTAGGTATGCTATGCCATCTATTCTAGGGTTGCTATGGAAAGCTAAATCTTACAAGGATGATGTATGATAACATATAACTTATTCTTATTAACAATATATAATGATCAATAAATACGCTCACTATACAGATTACTTAAGTAAACTAGATTAGACGTTCACATCAATGCTGAACTGATAACAATAAGAAGGTGGGATGAACTGGTAATTGTAGCAGAACTTCTTATACTATGTTGCTAACTTACTAAATAAGAGTTGCATTACGAATGTATAATTAGTCATGGGATTCAGTATTAAGTACTCAGTTTCTTTGGACCGTACAAGTTGTTACCATAAATAGTTTGGGAGATTGGAGCAGCTTTACAATTGGTTTCTGGATCCTCGTATTCCAGTTCTAAGGAGGCTGTTTAAACTAATAATGGGGTGGAATTTCACGATAAGGCCATTTACAAAGAAAGCATAGCAAGGTGTATTGAACATGTAGTGCTTTGTAAGAATATACACATTTGTAATGTTTATTAAAAAATATTAATTATTACAATTAAAACTAATGCGTGAAATATACTATAGTTTCATTCTGCAAAACTACCTTACTCCAGTTTGCTAATTAGCAAACTTAAAACATGCTAAGAGGGGTTTCATTACAATCTAGTTTAAGAATGCTAAATCTGAATAGTTTATCTAATAAACTAAGGAAAAGAACAGCATATTCGGGGCTTAATTAATTATTATTATTATGCCTTTTAAATATCATCCTTGATATTGTCTAACTATACATAGATTATTACCAAAAAAAATCAAGTCAGATGTCTCATGACCTAATTTAATAAGCTTGTATTTACAAATGTTATATATAGAGCTCGCAAAATAAAGTTTTTAACAAGCTTTGAGAATATTCCTAATCCCAGACTGGTTTCCGCTACTGGAATCATTAGCGAGGTGCTAGGACATTCAAGCATTAGCTTAAAAATATCAGGACAAGCCTAGAATTTTATCTAATGTATAACTATTAAAGTACAAAATCTGAAATTTTCAGACATCCATATGTCTTCCAATCTAGCTATCTAACTTAAATAGCCATATGAGACTGAACTAATCAGATACACCATATATTAATAGCTTTAGCAATATAAAATTGCCAAAGCCTTAATAGCAAAAAAATAAAATCACAAAAAAATCAAGTCAGATGTCACATGATCTAATTTAATAAGCTTGTATTTTACAAATGTTATATATAGAGCTTGCAAAATAAACTCTTAACAAGTTTTGAGAATATTCCCAACCCCAGATGGGTTTCTGCTACTGGTATCATCAGCAAGGTGCTAGGATATTTAAGCATTAGATTAAAAATACCAGGACAAACCCAGCACCTTATTTAATGTATAACTATTAAATAGAAAATCTGAAATTTTTTTCTACTTAATAGTTATATATTAGATAAAGTGTTGGGCTTGTGCTGGTATTTTTAATCTAATTCTTGAATATCCTAGCACCTCACTGATGATGCTAATAGCAGAAACTGGTCTGGGAATATTCTGAAAGCTTGTTAAGAGCTTATTTTGTAAGTTCTATATATAACATTTGTAAATACAAGCCTATTATATTAGGTCATGTGACATCTGACAATTTTTTTTTTGTAAATTTTTTTTTTTTTTTGCTATTAAGGCTTTGGCAATTTTATATTGCTAAAACTATTAATATATGATGTATCTGAACTTACTTCAGTCCCATATGGCTATTTAAGTTAGATAACTGGATTGGAAGACATATGGATGTCTGAAAATTTCAGATTTTCTACTTAATAGTTATACATTAGATAAAGTGCTGGGCTTGTCCTGGTATTTTTAATCTAATGCTTGAATATTCTAGCACCTCACTGATGATGCCAGTAGCAGAAACTGGTCTGGGGTTGGGGATATTCTCCAAAGCTTGTTAAGAGCTTATTTTGTGAGCTCTATATATAACATTTGTAAATACAAGCTTATTAAATTAGGTCATGTGACATCTGACTTGATTTTTTTTTTTTATTTTTTTTTTTGCTATTAAGGCTTTGGCAATTTTATATTGCTAAAGCTATTAATATATGGTGTATCTGAACTTAGTTCAGTCCCATATGGCTATTTAAGTTAGATAGCTGGATTGGAAGACATATGGATGTCTAAAAATTTCAGATTTTTTACTTAATAGTTATACATTAGATAAAGTGCTGGGCTTGTCCTGGTATTTTTAATCTAATGCTTGAATATCCTAGCACCTCACTGACAGTGCCAGTAGCAGAAACCGGTCTGGGGTTGGGGATATTCTCAAAGCTTGTTAAGAGCTTATTTTGCGAGCTCTATATATAACATAAATTATTAATATGCAAACCTCAATGATAAGCTAAAACATAATATCTTAATTAAACATACATATATAAGAACAGATTTCAAAACATATTTTTGTTTGCTAAAAAGCAGCGTAAATAGTTTACTGGAGAGTTACTAATAAAATAGAATAATATAGAATAGGCATGATCACAAATTAGAAAATACAGATAATAACTAACTACAGTTATTATGTTTAAGAGAATTATTTAAAATTATAATTATTCATTTAAATAGGCAATATTTTTGCAGTTATTAACTTTAGTTTATAGTTATTAAAGGTTTATTACATAGTTTATTTTATTGATGAATTATTTATAAGTTTGCAATTTATGAACATTTATTAAAGTAGCTAGCTTAGGAAAATTTAAGAGTAAGTTAATTAAATATTATATTAGAGAGCTCTGCAGAGAAGAAATACCAATCTTTTTCCAGCTGAATTGCCTGGCATTGTATTTGACACTGGCATTCTTTAAAAGATTGACTCCTGATGTCTTCTTGGCATCTGGAAGAACTGGTTTCTTCCATTCTATGATGATGATAATGACTTGCAGCATGCAGAAGGTTACCACTCTTCTGAAGGAAGATGGCAAAGCTGACTGTCTAGCCAGTCATCTTCAATTTTTAAAATGGGCATAGCTCCCAGCAGCAACTGCTTCATTTATAATAGAGGGGATCTTGTGTGTTGAAATTTGAGGGATTTTATATGAATTTTCTGACATCCCCCTTGCCAACCTATTAAATTGTTTACAGTTTTAAATTTTAATCCTTAATTTTAGCATAGTTTTATTATCTTTTAAAATCAGTATTAACATTTTAGAAAAGACAAAAGCAAATTTTGAGTGAACAACAAAATAGTGCATCTTGAGTGATTCTGCTTTGTCCCAAACTTATTTTAAAATCTGTTTTTAATCTCCACAAAATTTTAACAAGGTGTGTGTGGTGTGATACTTTCCAAGAATTATTCAATATTTCAAAACTAATTCTGTTAACATAAACATTCTGCTATATATGTATCTCTGATTTGAAGGATTCCCAAAATGTTATCAATGAATATATACATATAAACTATGGCACAGTACCTGCAAGAACGATATCTTTTTAATCAGACATGATCATATCATTAACATGCTTTATTTTCCATTAGTTCATTAACAGGATTATTACATGTGAAAATAATTCGATACAACATTTACCAAATAAATATTTGGATAGCTAGTTGAAGAGATTATAATTTCACCTATATTAGAATGGCAGGTTATAAGTACAATAGAAATGAAATTCAAAAATGTGCTCTTCAATTACTACAACTGACATTATTAGTAATAGATTAAGGTTATCAGTAATAATAAGCTTAGGTTACTGTCATATCTGACCCTGCCTTTAGAAGTGGACTATTCCAGATTCCTTGCCTAATTGGCTAGCATCCAGTTGCTATTCAAAGGGATTAAAACCTTCACTGGGGTTCGCGAACCAAATCTGCATGTTTCCTGTAGGGTAGGGGATCTGTCTTTAAATAGTCAGCCTTTTGGAGGCAAGGCAGAGAGCAATTACTTCTGTTAACCTGAATGACAGAACATGCTCTCCATTAAATCTTCTGCCATCAGCAAAGGTATTTATCTAGTCATTATTGAGACATCCACACAGTGAGGCAAGTCCACCTACAGACTGGAAACTGCTACATCTGAACTAGAGCCGACTTGAGGCAAGCTAACTACATAGCTGGAAGAGTCTTACCAGAACTCATGACACAGGTTAATCATTAGCTGGAAGCAAGTTCCTTATTCCGCATGACTATTTCAGCATTGAAGCATATCAACTGTATTTGTACATTTGTTTAACTAATATGTGTATATAATTTGTACTAATAATTTGTAATATTAATTGCTGAATAGTTGTTCTTTTTGTATCTGTTGGTTTGGAAACGAACCTGCAAGCCTAATCAAACACAACAGATTTGGCACAGTTGGACAGAAATTTTTCCTTCATGGCTGGAAAAATTATAGAATAAACTACACCAGTTATAACAGACTGGTGCAATTGACATGCCATTTACAACAGATTTGGCACAGCTGCACAGAAATATTTCCCTCACAGCTGGAAAAATTATAAAATAAACTGCGCCAGTTGTAACAGATTTGGCGCAGTAACAGAAAATTTTCCCTCATGGCTGGAAAAATTAGAATAAACTATGCCAGTTTAAACAAATCTGGAACAGTAACAGAGAAAATTTTTTCCCTCATGGCTGAAAAAATTGTATTATAAAATATGCCAGTTTCAACAGATCTAAACGTGAAATAAATACATGAGAGTGTATTTGTTTTATTATTTTTCGTCTTTGAAAATTTTTTTTACATTATCGTAATTTCATTACAGTGGTATTTTTCTTTTAAAAAAATAACAATGTAAAACTGTTGAATAAAAGTGACCACAAGCATAAAGGCATGTCAATTTGAAGTGTCAACTAATCATGAGAGCTTTACTCGCAAGACAGCATAAAAGCTCGCTCTATTGGTTTAAAAGCTTCGTTGAGTTAATTACAATAACATAACTATAAAAACAAGTACGAGTGATTATTAAGCTAAATAAAAAAAGTTGGCTAAAGCAATCGGCTCTATGGCCTTTGAAAATTTTTTTTACATTACCGTAATTTCATTACAGTGGTATTTTTCTTTTAGAAAAATAACAATGTAAAACTGTTGAATAAAAGTGACCACAAGCATAAAGGCATGACAATTTGAAGTGTCAACTAATCATGAGAGCTTTACTCGCAAGACAGCATAAAAGCTCGCTCTATTGGTTTAAAAGCTTCGTTGAGTTAATTACAATAACATAACTATAAAAACAAGTACGAATGGTTATTAAGCATAAATAAAAAAAGTTGGCTAAAGCAATCGGCTATATGGAATCTTTTGATCCGGCTCAACCTGAGAGCTGGCCAAATTATAAAGAGCATTTGATTTTTTATCTACAGGCTAATAATATAAAAAAGCCTGAGATAAAGTTAGCTACACTAATGACCACAATAGGTCCGCAAACATAAGATATATTCAAGTCTCAATCTACGGCTGTAACCCCAGCTGAGCTGGATTTTGATAGAGTGTTGACAATTCTCACAGAGTATTTTTCTCCTAAACCCTTGACAATAATGCAGATATACCATTTTAATCTCAGCATACAAGTTCAGGGAGAAACAGCTAGAGAATTTGCAACACGAATCCATACATTAGCCTTGAAGTGCGATTTCAAAGATTTCATAAATGAAGCACTTCATGATCATTTTATTTGTGGCATAAATGATAACAATTTGAGGCTGAAAATGTTAATGATTCCAGACCTAGATTTTGAGACAGCAGTAATTCAAGCAAGACTAGCAGAAACAATAGCTAGTCAAGCTAAACCATTAAAAAGACTTAAGTCTGAAGTGCAAAAAGTCAAGCATAACACTGGATTGGTTAAGTACTCAGTCAGCTCAAATAATTCAGCATCAATGAGCACATGCATACAGAATGTCCATACCGCAAAGCAACAAGCACATTTTGCAAGCGTATAGGACATATAAAGGCAGCATGTCAGAAATTAAAAAGACAAACAGCCAAGTCTATTCCTAAAGGCAGTAAAGGCACTTATAAAAAACATAAGCAAGTTGCCTGTATAAACCATATCAGAGATAACAAGTCTGGGTTTATGCACACTGTCATAATAAATGATACACCAGTTAATATGGAACTTGACACAGGGTCAGCAATGTCTATAGTTTCAAGAAAGACACACTGTCATAATAAATGATACACCAGTTAATATGGAACTTGACACAGGGTCAGCAATGCCTATAGTTTCAAGAAAGACTTGGACAATCATTAATAAAAAGAATAAATATAAGCTGCACCCTTGCAGTAAGTCAATATCAGACTACCAAGGGGATAAAATCAAACTGTTGGGTCAAACAACAGGAATTAAAGTCTAATGATTCAGAAGTCTTTAACAAAAAGCTGAAACCTGAGGCCAAACTTCAACTAGAAGATAAAAACAAAATAAAGTTCCAAATAGGAACAAAAGCACTATGTCATATGTATTATGGGTCCACAAGATGGAGACCAGCAGTGGTGATGCAAATAAAGGGCCTCTACACTACTGTGCAAACAGAAGATGGTCATCATCATCATCACCATCACAACCAGCTAAGACTCCACCACACAACTGAAGCTATCAAGACAGCAGCAGACAACCAGAAACAAACTCATCAAGCGAAGAAGACAGGAACAGCAATCAACTGGAGAAACCAAGAAAGTGGACAAAACCTCATCCAGTGCATTTCAATGACTATGTCCTCCAGGGCTAATTTTAGCCAGGGGAGGGATGTCATATCTGACCCTGCCTTCAGAAGTGGCTAGCACCCAGTTGCTATTCAAAGGGATTAAAACCTTCACTGAGGTTCACATACTGAATCCGCATGTTTCCAGTAGAGTAGGGGATCTGCCTTTAAATAGTAAGTCTTTTGGAGGCAAGACAGAGAGCAATTACTTCTGTTAACCTGAATGACAGAACGTGCTCTCCATTAAACCTATTGCCATCAGCAAATATATTTATCTAGTCATTATTGAGACGTCCATGCAGTGAGGCAAGTCCACCTATGGACTGGAAACTGCTATGTCTGAACTAGAGCCAACTTGAGGCAAGCTAACTACATAACAAAAGAGTCTTACCAGAACTCACAATGCAGGCTAATCATTAGTTAGAAGTGAGTTCCTTACTTCGCACGACTATCTCAGCATTGAAGCATATCAACTGTATTTGTACATTTGATTAACTAATGTGTATATATAATTTGTACTAATAAATTGTACATATTAATTGCTGAATAGTTGTTCTTTTTGTATCTGTTCGTTTGAAAACGAACCTACAAGCTTAACCAAACACAACAATTACATAAAATGAATAGGTTCAAATGCTTTTAATAATCATTCTATTGAATGTAGAGGGAAACTAAGGTATTATATAAGCTCAAAAATACTCTTCTCAATGAATATTAATGTTCTGCACTACTTAGGACAATCGAAAAGTGATAAAACTAAAAGTTCAACAATGACTTCCCAGCTGAAAAATTTAAAAAATAAATCTCAGTTTGATCAATCAAGTGAATGAAACTCTTATCCTTAAAATGTCACGTTGATGTTTAAGTACCATCACACACAATCTCTTGCAAAATAATCAATATGATTATTTATTAATGAATATTAATCACAATAAGATTAAAAAACAATCTGCATAGAAATAGATAAGTTTCAAAAAAACTTATTCGAATGAGTATTTTATTTAAAGCTTTAAACAATCTTAATTTATACTTACTTTTTATCTTTTTTTAAAAAAAAAAAGAAAATAAAAAATACTTAACTGCAATATTTTAAATAAGATTTTTCAGGTCCGTAATTCTTTAAAAATTTAAATATATTAAGCATAAATTAAATTTGAAAAACACCTTTCTCAGTATTGATTTTAATTATGATATTGATCATATAATCTGCTTGATTTTTTTGTTTCCACTTAAGTCTATTTCTTGTATTTAAATAAACTTATTCTTTTCACATTTTTTTTATCCTATTATATTATTCCGACAATCATAGATGCCACTTTTATTTATAAATACAAACCACTTTTTTAGTGGATAAGAGGTTAGATTAGACTGTAAGAAATTTTATAAAAACTGATTTTTACTTTGATAAATATTTTGATGAGAGAATTCATTACTGAAATAATTAATTTCTTTTTTTCAAATAAAAGCATATATATATACTCACGTTCCAACTTTACTGATGCTGGTAAAAGTCATTAAAAACTGGAGGAAAAAGCATGGTGTTTTACACTCACCCTACTCAAAATAGAGTTATGAATAGCCCAGAGAAACTGTATCATGTCGAAGGGAACTCAATGATAGCTTTTCAACCTTTGAACCTAGTGTGAACAGTTTAGGAATTTATGAAAACTATTCATAATTTTGCTGGAAGTTCAAATAATAAGAGGACATAAAACGAGTTTGAAATATTTGATATTATAAAGAAAAAATTAATGAAGTTTTACAAAATAGAAAGTTGCCAATTAATTTGTATGTAAGTATATGTTAAAAATTCTAAATATTTTAAAAAAGTAAGAAACATGGACAAAATATATATCAGTATGTCTATTTGATGATTACTATCTATTTATTAAATTATTAAAATTTTAAATAAATGTTAAAATATTTAAACCAGAAAAGGCATATATTGTGTTTAAAAATATATTTTATTCAGTATGCTTTTAATACCTTAAATATCATAATCATAGCTTTTTGCTTTTTAGCCTTATTGCATATTATTATAATATGTACTCACTGACTATTTGTAAAATTTACATTAAGTTAAATTTCTTGTTTTTTTTTTTAATACATTATTTATGTGAATGACTTCAGGGAGGCCACTTTTTAGATAGAGGGATGCTGGCTTTTTTTTTTTATAGTGCATTCATTCTTGGCTATTATCCATGCTTCCTTAATTTTTCTTTATCTATCATCTCTTCTGGATTACACAATACCTGCTTTGAAGTCTGATTGCAGTTTATGTTCTATAAATATTAATGAGTACTCATTACTCCTTTTTAGCCTGTTATACAAGTATAATACTGATTGCTTAGATGCATATTATGGAGAAATAAGAGCAAACTTATCCACAAGACCGGCCCAGCAGAACTACTTGTATAACAGGACAAAAAGAAGTAATGAGTATTCATCAATATTTTTAAAACATGAACTGCAATCAGGCCATGAACTGGACCTTTCCAAAGCAGATAGTGTGTTCACCAAAAGAGGCATGGACAATAGCCAAAGACAAATGTGCTATAAATAAAAATAGAGAATCCAGCATCCCTCTATCTAGAAAGTGGCCACTTTGAAATCATTTACATAAATTTGTATAAAAAAGAAGAAATTTAACTTTATGTAAAATTTTACAGATAGCAAGCAAGTACATATAATAACAAAATACAAGACTAAAAACAAAAGGCTATTATTATGATATTTAAGTTATTGAAAGCATTCTCAGCATGAATGAAAGATATTTTTGAAATGACGTATGCCTTTTCTGATTTAAATCTTTTAACTTTTAAATGTTTTAACATTGATTTAAAATTACAATTATACAGAAAAGAGAAAACAACTATATTTATTAAATTAATAAAAATAAGTTAATCAATAATCCAAAATTATATTAGTTAGAAATATGCTTCGATTGTAGTCTATAAAATGTTAAATCTGAAATCATTTTTAAGCATAATCTTATTAAAAAGCTGATTGTTTTTACTTGTGGATATGTACAAATAGCTCATTAACCTTCAGACATTGTACTGAATGCTATGCCCTTATTTGGAGAAAAAAGTTTTCAGTTCTCTGCAATTAAATATTACAAGATTTTAATATTCGCATTTGCAATAGCTATCTATCTTCTCAGATATTTCGCTAATATATTAAAAAACAAGTTGCCATAGAACATATGCAAAAGGATAGTAAGTCAAATAATTTTTTTTCTGAATGTTTAACTATGAAACCTTCAGGCAACAGAAGAATTATGGTACACACGCACATACACAAAACAGGCTTTATGCAGACATTTAAACTTCTTTTTCCATCTCTGACAACACAGCCAGCTAAATTTCATTTTTCTAGGCATAGTGAAATCTCATCAATCCATGATAACTATGTTTTGTTTGTTTCAAAATAAAATGCAATAGCCTTTTTATGTAATTATAGGCTAACACAAGTCAGGTCCACATAGTTAAACACACAATGGCAGACTTATGGTTATAATAGAGCAAGGAATGCATCTTTCTCCTAGTTGAGATCTCTAAATAGGTCCCTAGTGACGATTTTTTCAGACGCTCATTGCTAAGGTTTACAGCCTTGTTAAAACTATTACTTAACAAGAAGTGAAAATCAATATGTTAATTAAATAGAATAATGAATAATTTATAATGACAACTGTAATAAATATTTGATAAAATTTTTATTCTATAAGAACTGAGCATTTCTTTATTTTTTGAAAGGGAGAGATTAATCATTTGTTAAAATTTATTATTTTCTAAAAGTTGGATGCAAAATATAAAATCAATTAAGAAGCTGTCTAAAGCCGACAATAAAACTTTTACATTTCGGTAAACATTATAACTCTTTCATTGTTTTTACTATTATGTTATTTTAAATTATTTTCTTTTGAACTTTATAATTAAATAAATATCACAAAAGTTTATTCAAACACTCATTTGAATGAAGTAACAGAAGTGTAAACAAATTAACTAAGTAAATGTTATTTTAAGAAAACTCATTTTTCCATTAGGAAAAAAAAAGTTTCTTGTTTTGTATAATAAAGTATATTCAGTCAAAATTTACGGTAGAAACATATCTCTTTACCCAAAGCCGCACAAATAAAAATTTATACTACTTACAATGTCTAAGCGTCAATTTATAATGATTAAAAATTATGTTAAGACGAAGCTGTGCATTGTAATTATAAGCCGTAATCATAGAAATTAATGTATAATGAAGTAAATGCTTTGATAAAAATAATCTCATACTAAAAGGAAATATGTTTATGCATTCGAAAAGGAAAGAAATTTTACTAGATAGGTTTTATCATTAGTTACATACGAATCTCAAACTTGGACATTTAACAGAAAAGCAATAAAGAGGCTTAGGCTACATTACATAATATGGAAAGATAAATATTGGAAGTAATAGAAAGATATTATGGATATCTTTGAAAGAATTAAGAGACTGGAAAGAAGTTGAATCAGACACATAAAAGGCATAGATTGCAGTGAAATAGATTAATAAAATAAGAAAATTTTAGAAGGAATGTGGAGAAGAAGGGCTATGGACTGGAGAAATTAGACTAAATTTTAAGAGACTTTGCCTTGCATGGTTTGATAATGATTTAAATTGATGTATTGTCTTAAATCTTAATTTGGTATATTTAATTTATTCTTGCCTTTATTCCTTTCTTTTTTTAAAAAAATATTTGTTGTGTTTGTTCTGGATTACAGACCCAATCTACGGAAAACAATACTAACACCAGTATTATAATTAATATAATATTTATTAGATTTATAAATATATACAATACAGAATAATGTAGTTCTAATGTGAACACTTGGATCCGAGTCTTCACAATCCACTGCTTCCAGCTACATCTGATTGCTTGCCTTAGAGGTAGGGAGAATGACTCTTCTGGTGGTATCAGACAGCTTGCCTTGATGGCAGTAGTCTTAGCAGTATCCGGTCCTTATGTGGACTTGTATAGCTGCATGGACAAATAGTGTATCACTGTCGTAAGAATGCTTATTGCTGTTTAGCTTAGCAGGGCTTTTCCCGGAGAACGTGTACCATCTTTGTAGGTTAGACAGATGTTCTCTGGTCTTTCCTCCAAAAGACTGACCATTTACAGCCAGATCCCTGACCTCACTGGAGCATTCAGATTCAGCAATAATCATTGCTTATTGGCCTGTACTATTCATTGGCTAAGGGTTTAGCTATACATTAGCCTATTGGCCAGCAGCAAACAATGCTCAATCCGATCAGATAAAGAAGGAATCTGGAACAGTCCACTTCTGAAAGAAAGGAGAACTATAACAATATTTTTATACACATTTACATTAGAACTATTTTTTTTAACTTTTGTATTTGATATATGCAAAATTTGAGGCCACTAGATATTAAAAAATTATAATAAGCTTCACACTGAACATTACGCAAGATAGAAAAACTTAATTCTAAAATATTCTGATTTATATATTTTATTTTATATTTACTTTATTGTGCACTGATATCAAAGAGAAATTTTATTTTGGTGTACTGTTATTTCTGAGTTTCTAAATTGAATTTGATTTGATTGGAATTATCAGAAAATATACAATTTGTGTCTGCTAGGTTATTAAGTAAGCCACATGATAGAGCTGGTATAATCTCTTCTAAGTAGTGCTTCTAGCTAATTAGTTATAATTTAGCTAATCGATTTGTCTTTAACGTCTATTTAGCAACATCCAATTAGATTAGTATTTATTATTGTAGAATAAATTATACATGTTATAATAATATTAAAAACGTAATTTAGCCATTTATATAAATAAAGTATACATTTAATTTTTTGTTCTTTTTCAAACTTATATCTTTCTGCAAAACTATAGAGATTCTGAATAGAAAATTAACAGGTTACTATCAGATTAAATACTTTCAACTAAATAGAACAAATAGAATTATATTGAGCTAAAATTAATTTATTTAAATATGTTTTAAAATTATAAAAAATCTACTTTTTTTTTTATTTGTCAAAGCGTTGACCGAGACGCGAACCCGGGCCGGCTGCTTGGAAGGCAGCTGTGCTAACCGCCAGGCCACCAATGCTTGACAAAAAAAAATCTGGAAAATTATTTTGAATTAAGAGAATTCTTTTTATTTGTAGAAATTGAATGCTACATATACAACGATGTATTTTATTAGTTGGAGTTCAATATTAAAATTTGAATCACAACACTCGGAAATAATTCTATTAATATTTCTGTGTTTAAGAGCTTGCTAGTAGTTTATTAATTATATAGTTTTTTTCTTATCAGTCTTTAATACTCTATGAATCCTTTCTGTACAATTCAATATTTGATTATAACATCAGGCGCACAATAGACTCAAACCCTGATTTAAGCATAGTCAGTGAGAGCTGGTGATATACAAATATGCATAAACTTAAGTGATTCACTTAAGTTTTTTAAACTCTTACTGACGGGCAAGTCTGTGGAGATTTATAATATTTAAGAAATAGAGTGTTATCAGAGATTGACTTCCACTTTAATAATTCCATAACTCTTTTTGTAATTTTTTTTTTTCTAATTTTCCTATCTATTCCAATTATTTTTTCTAATGGTATCCAATTTAATTTTTTCTGAGAAATCCTCTATACATGTCCGTACCATTCCAATTGTATATCATTAACTATGGTGTAACATTATTTCCTGAATTCTTTTATTACTTATGCATTCTTAACTTGCTCTTGCTGCAGATCATCAACAACAATCCATTTCTTTAATCATCAAATTTCCTTCTGATTTTTTACCCCAACTGGAAAATCTCACTTTCATATATAATGGTACATTTCTTTATTGTCACATATTCATTAATTATTGACTTTTGGTACATTCTGTTTCCACAATATTCCATTTAATGTTGCTGTAGCTTTTCTACCCAATACATTTCTTTTTCTTATAGCTTCAATTATTATTTCCCTTTATGTGATCTTTATATTTCTCACATTTTCCAATCCTTTGTCCATTCTTGAATATTATAATCTGTTGTGTTCATACAATACACACACACACTTTTTTATTTCCATGCTTCATTTTCTTTATTTCTCTATTAATTTTCTAGCCATGTAGCTCAAGTCATTAAGATCTTATGTTAAAACTATTTGATCATTAAACATAGAATATTTTGTAGGAAGTTTTTTATTGTTATATAGTTCACATTTTGTCATATTTCCTTTATCCTGCTTGAATCCTTTGATTAATTTTATATTGGCCAAAATTACATTTCCTATTTTTACTTTTGCATATCTATATAATTTTGTAATTGCTTTAATAATAGTAACACTTAAATGTTTTTTAATACTAGTGCCTCCCACAATTTTTTCAGAAAGCTACTATCTTTTGTTTTTGTAATGTCTATATATAATAAAGCATTTATTTTTATGATGCTATGAGTACAACTGTATTACATTCAAAGATCAGCCTTTCATTTATTATTTAACACTTGCAAAAGACGCATGCACAATTAGCTTGAAAGGCTGATCTTTGAATGTAATGTCTATATATAAAAAATGTATTTTTTTATTTTTTTGTTTTCTTTCCCATTTTTGTTGTGGATCTTCTTTCACTGAAACCTATTTGTTCCAAACTCCTATTTCTGATTCAATCTGAATTAGTAATTGCTGTTTCTCTATAATTTTCACAATTGTCTTTTGACCTTTTTATAAATTGTTATAATACGATGTAGAAACACTATCATTTGTATACTTTGTTTTTCATATATCTTCTGAAATTCTATCCTATTTTCTATTAACAAATTTTTAAAATAATGTTTTTATGTTTCATTGTAATAGGTAATATTATATCTTTTTTTTGTTTTAAACACTTAATCATTCTTCAGCTTTCATTGCTTTTCTTTTCATCCAAATATAATTTCTTTCTCATATTTTATTTTTCATTCCTATTATTTTTTGATGTTTTTGTTTGGATTTTTTATTGTATTTAATCTTCATTTGTTTTAGTGTTTTAATATATATATTGTGCCCTTTTCTATAGGTCAATGATAGTTATAAATGGTCAATTACTAAAAAATTTTAAAATTAATATTATATAGTATTTAAAATTATAGATTATATTAAGCAGTAAAAGATTAATATGATATATTTAATAATAAATATTGTGATGGTGAGAATTGTATCTAATTCTATATTTTTCTAAATTGTTTTTCAAAATTTTATATAATTATTTTATATAATATAAGTAGCAAATTTATTAAGACAGATAAAAATAGACTAAACACCGGAAATGACTACGTGACTGTCTGAAATATTCTATGTATAAGCACCGGTTTAAATTAATACTAATAATTAAAATATTTAAATAGTATATTATAGAAGTGGATGGAATTGTCACACATCATAATAAAAATAAGTAGTATACACCTTTATTAATTATTGTTTCAAAATTGTTTTAAAGGTAGTTAAATTGTAATAGATAATAATTGATTTAAAAATAATAATTAGTTAACATTTAAGTCTATTACATCATGATTTTAAAACTTTAGAAATTGTTTATAAATCCAAGTAGGGATTGACCAATAAAAAAATAGATCTTGGCAGACAACCAAAATCGCACCAACTAATTGTATAAACAGGGGAGAACAAAAATGTGTTGACTCCAGAGCAGAGGTAAAATTTTAAGCTCTCTAATTTTTTTTTCTTTCTCCAATTTATTAGTCAATTTTATTATAATTTTAATAATATCTTTGAAAGAAACCAACTGACAATTTAAAAATCATCCGAAGAGAATCTTAGAATAAAATGTTTTAAAAAAAAGTTTTTCATAGTAATGTTTCACTAACTTTACAGTAACCTGCCAGTGGATTCTATCGAAATATAATCGGAGTTTTCAATAGAAAATGGATAGATTCTTAAAACCAAGTTGTAAATTTTATAATGTTCCAAATATGTTAATATTATTTGTTGATATAGTTTATATAGCGTATCACTATGAAAGCTGTTTTCGTGCGTATAAAATCAATGAAAGGACATTGATGCGCAAAGTTAATGAAGATAATGGAAAATAAAAATAAGTATTATTCAGTATAAGAATAAATGGACAAAAGGAATTTTAATATTGAAATAGTTTGAATTGCTTTTTTTAAGATGACTTGAGAAAATACTCTAGAAAATAGTTAAAGATCGAAAGTAGTGTATATAAAATAATAATGAATGAAAGTGAAGTTTACCAAGGAAAACACTTGCCTAAAGAAAAAAAAAATTTTACAGAAGAGAAATATAAAATATTGGATCCATGGAAAATGCAATTGGTACCGTAATTATTAAATAATTGTAGTTTAACTAGAAATAAAGATGCATCAACGTGCCAAGGTAATATTCGCCAGAACATTAAAAAGCTTCATGGGATAACTAAATAAAATGTTTTCTAATAATTTTGGATTAAACACTAAAACTAAAGATCGTCTAAACAGTTTATTAAATGAACTAATTTATTTAAAACTTTAATAAGCATAAAGGAGAACATTCGGACAAAAGAAGAAATAATAAATATTATGGGACTAACCAAGATTTACCGTCAGAAAAATATGTGATTATGGTTTGAATTATTTTCTTTACTAATCTAAGTTAAACATTAAGTTTTAGATAGCGATAAAGAAAACAAAATACATTAATTCGTGATATAACATTATATGAAATAATATGTTTTGATTTTGAATTTTAAAATAAAATTGTATGTATGTGGAAATTTGTATATTTGCGATGCTCGAAGAGAAAGAAACCTACTACGAACTCTGATAGGAAGATAAAGATTGTTTTTGGTAACATTTATAATTATTAATTATATATAATGTATGTTTTATTTATTTAGATCAGCTGAGAATCGAATGAATGTAGTGCAAAAGTTTTATTGTTATTATTGTTGTAAAACGCATTTTTGAAAACAACACTCTAAAACACTTTGAGATGTGATTAGATTTTTAAAAAATATGCATACGATAATCATTTTATGTGTTATTAATATAGTTCAATATAACCAATGGTTATGTGATATTTTCTGTTAATTTTCCGATTGGGATATTTAAATGTTATTTTAACAAAACGTAGATGTTGAACCTACAGTGTAATAAAGCAAGACAAATTATTCTTATGGAATAGGGAAATGTTTTTATATTAGCAAATTTTGTTTATTGTTTTTAAAAAGTAGTTAGTGTTTTATCGATGTTGGATACAGTAAAAATCTCGAGAGATAGTTTGGGTAGTGACTTGGTAGTACGTGATGATTCGGAAACCAAGAGGATGTATTAAAAACTAGGATGCTACAGGGAATGAAATAATAGGTAGTTTTAGATGTTAATTAGTGTAGTTAACAAAGCCCTACGACTGGTACACATGTTGTCTTGGACAGTGGTATTTTATATATTTCTTGTGAGTCGTACTAGGTGTTTGGTAAAGCTGAGTAAATAGCTGCCACATCATGCTTATCGCCAAGGTTATTAGACAATGAATGTCGGACCTATTCACACTGTTCCATACATTTTTGAAGTATATTGTGGATAAGTTATCTATCTATTTTCCCGATATCCTATACATCTTTCGCTATCTTTATCTGTATTTCTTGCAACTACATCGTTATATGATAAGTTTATTAAAAGGGAAACAATAGATATTTTAGAATGTATGTCATGCTATTATTTGGAATAAGAATAGTTAAGTGTTAATGAAGAGTAGATTATGATTATTGAAAGAAAGATGCAGATATCCTAAGAAGGGAAGGAGTTAGAGAATTATTTTAATTCCTTTTTAAGAAATGAACTATAATTTTATAAAAGTATATCCAAATAGAAATATACAAAAAATATTAAATATAATTTCACATTTTCTTATTGTTAATTATATTTTAAAAAATATAAGTATTGCATATTTAAAAAATACAATAACATTCGATAATTATAGTATATGTGAAACTGTAACAGGTGATAATTAAACCCGTGTTATAGTATTATACATGAGTATGGCTTATGAAATAAACGTATTATAGTTTACAAGCATTGGAAAACAAACGTTAAAAGTAATAATAATATTTGAATAATATGCGAAGTGACTTATATAAAGTTACAAGAAAATGTAATTTTCTTTTAAAAAACCATATTGATTGTAAAATTATGATGTTATAAATGATGTTTATCCACATCGATAATTTATAATACAGTAACTTTAATATTAAAAGGTAAAGAATGGTGTTACCCATAAAATAGTTAAAATAAGTGATATGATAAACCTAATGAGAAATAAATAAATAACTTTTAAAAGGCATAATAAGTTTAATTAACAATAAAAGAAATATAAATGTGTATAATTCAGCTATTGTAGTGTAAATAAAAATGAGGATATCCCTTGTAAATAGATGTAGATGGATTTGTTTGTTTTATTTATTTTTATTGATGTTAATAAAATTTTAAAATTTGTTTATTAAAACTTGTGTCTGAGTTTTGTTTTCTCTACATCATTGCATGAATTCACAGGGTATGTTCACAACCATTAAACTAAGTATATGATTGTTTGCACAAAAGATAAATAGAGAAGTATCTTAAATATTTATTGATGTTCTTATAATTAAATAATTATAAAATTGCATTGCGTTACTGGTCATCAATCCATTATCACAATATTTTGCTAAATTATATGCTATTAGTTGCACTTGCTTTATTTATCAGATTATCTAAACACTGCCACTTATTAATTTATTTTATTACTTAAAGATAAAAAAGGGGATATTAGATTATTAACTAATTTATTACGGTTATAAATTTGCGATGAAAGAAAAGCTGTACTAATTGGATTAAGCAATGAAGATTGTGATTATTATTGTTTTATTATTAATCTAATTGCAGAGTAGTAGATTATGACATAAAATCCCTTATCATATTTTGCTACCATATGTTTATTAACATATGAATAAATTTAAGAACCTGAGATTATTTCATTTGAGCTAGAGGATTACTATTATTATTATTAGAGATAAAAGATTAATACTTTAATTGTTAAATGAGTCTTAGTGATTAGAAGTTGCGGAAGTCATAAGAATACTATGTAGTTATTATTTGTAATAGTAATATAAGGGGGGATAGTGTTCTTATGCCATTGAGGTGGTATCCTGTGGGATATTGTCTCAATGTAATCTACCTTGTCACCCGTATTTCCATTTCTAGTCTCATGAATTCCTGAATATTTATTTAAGTTAGTTTAAAACAGAACCTAAGTTAATTTTAAGAAACTTGAGCTAGTAAAGCATTTAATTGAATATTTCATTAATTATTAGAGCTAGAACCCGGTTAGGTGATTTTCACTATATATATTTATTTTGGGGGAAGTGGAGATGCGGGAACGGGGCGGTTAGATTATGGCCCTCAACGTGATTGGCCTGATGTGTAGTGGAGCTACACATAATTACAAGGTCAGATTATGGCACCGGCAATGTGTTGGGCCCGAGTATTAAAATGGGGAGAGTATAATAGGCTTACATGGAATGGAAAGGTTAAATAGGTAGATTGTGATGTGCCAACTTTAGGGGCTTGAGATGTGTTAGTGGGGGGCATCATATTCAATCAACAGTAATGTGATGATTTAATATTTTAAAATAGTAATGGTTATTTAGGATTTAATTATTATAGAGCTAAGTGTTTATGATTCAAACAATTGCAATTCTAAGTGGTGGATGATCTGATTATTTAAAAGTATAATACTACATTATTATAAAAGACTTGGCAAATAAAATTTTTGAAATATGCATATGTGGCTAATGATTATTTGGATATTTATTATGACCATGTCAATTAGTGAAATATTGAAGAGATATTTGAAATGTTTTAAAATGTGCAAAAATATCTGTGAATCATGCATGTAGAGGATGATGTTGTGACACATGATTTTGAATTATTATTGTTGTTATTATTGTCTAAGATGAAATATTGTAGGGAGTAGGAGATACTGTCTATGGTTATTGGAGGTAACGATTGTATGGGAATAGAAGAAGCTGGTAGGAAACTTATTTATGAGATTAAATAGAAATATACTAGAAATACTAGATTTTGAAAAACAATATTATTATTAAAAAAAAAAAAAAGGATAACCAAGATAGTAATGTAGAAATGGAACTGTCTAAGTCTATGCTTGATAATGGTTGTACAGAGGAAAAAGAACACGAGAACTTAAGTGAAAGGGAAACGTTGGTAGATGATACTCACGAGGTAGAGAGTAAAATGGAAGAGGGGGTGAAAGAGATGGTGAAAAGTGAAATAGAAGAAGAAAAGGTAAAAGTGCCTGAAAAGGAAGTAGAGAGTATTTTAATGGCTCAAATATCCCAAATGTTTAAAGCTCTTCATGAAAGCATAAATAAGAATAATGAAGATAATGATATAAAGTTTAAAGCTCTTCATGAAAGCATAAATAAGAATAATGAAGATAGTGATATAAAGTTTAAAAATCTTCATGACAGTATAATTCAAAATATAAAAGATAAGGTAAAATTAGATATTCTTAATGAAAGCTTGAATTAAACCAATGAAAATCTAGAGATAAAATTTAAGGAGACCTGCCAGAAGGCAGAAGACCTTAAGGGAGAAGTACAAGATAAATTTAATCAGGTAGAACTGAGACTAGATAATAACGAAAGGGTCTTTGAGTCCTTAAAAAATGAAGTAGAGAATATAGAGTACAAAAATCAAGAATTATTAAAGAATAAATTTGAGGAATTTTCCGAGTTGACTATCAGAGGTTTATGTAAGCAAATAGAAGATTCAATCAACCGATGTCAAGTCAATAGTAACAAATTGAATCAAAAGATTGATGATAATAAAATAAAGGTGGAATGTAGAATTGATGAAATACAGAAGCGTATAGGGCATATGGATGAAAGTTTTACTGTTATAAAAGAAGAGACAGTACAAAATAGAATAGTGATAAGGAATGAAATGGAGCAAGATTTAGTTGAAAGGTTTAGGGACTTAATAGTGCAAGATGGGATGGAGACCAAGACAGATATAGAGCAGGTTTTGATTAAAAAATTACAGGATCTGGGGGATATGCAAAAGGTTGAGGATCATAAATACAGGTCAAAGGTTGGGGAAAATATGAAGAAATTACAAAAGGATGTAAAGGAACAAACTCAACAGTTAGAGAAAAATAGTCATGAATATAAAGACCTAGTGGACCAAAACTTAGATGAATTCAGAAAGGAGCAAAAATTATATGTAGAGCAAGTGATAGGGCAAATAAATTTTGAAGAGAGATTTCAACAAGTCTGTAAACAAATAGAAGAGATGAAACCTATAAGTGGCCAAACGATAGATTTAGGTAGGGAAAGAATATTATATAATAGGTTTGAGGAAAAGATAGTTCCATCCTCAATAGGTAAGGTAGAATTTTTAGAAAAAAATGAAAACCACCCATTAGAACGTACTGATGTCAAGGAAGTAGATATCCGACCATCTAGGGAAAGTGCTAATTATGACGGAGAGTCAAATAGCTCAATGGCCTTAAGATTCATAAGAGTGAAGCCATTTCAAGGAGATTTTGCGGAAAATCCGTCGGAGTTTCTCAATAGCTTAGAGGAGCTATTCTCAATATGTGTACTAACCGAAAAAGAAAAGTTGGCTATTTGTAGCAACCATTTAGGTGGGACTGCCAAAGACTGGTGGCAGTCGTTTGAAAGGCCAAGTACTTACGGAGATTTTCGATTTTTAATTATAGGAAGTTTTTGGAATGCCGATAAAGAAGACAGCATTAGGTTCCAAATCACACAGGAAAAGTATCACTCCAGTAGGGGTAGTTATACTAGTTTCTTTAGAAGCCAGGCTGTCCATTTAAAGACTCTCACAGCATGTCCATTGTCTGAAGGACAAATAGTTAGAATAGTGCGACATAATTTACCTAGGAATGTAGAGCAACTACTGATTGCTGCTGATAGGTATTCCATAGAGGAAGTATCAGAAATATTGGATGCGCTAGAGATTACAGAGGCATTTCTGGACAATAGATATAAATCCAATAGAGAGAGACCTAGCTATCCATTGTCAAATGTTAACGTTAGTAATAATAACCATAGGTTTCAAACAAGTTTAAAAAGAAAATATAGCTCTAGAGATAGGGATAGGGTATTCCCATATAATAGAAGAACAGTTAAGTTTGATAACTTTAGGAATAGAGTAGAAACCCAAAATAATCAACCCTCTAATAGTGGTGTTACCACAATCTTAAAAAGACCCAATATAAAATCAACTGATAAAAAGTTAAACTAAGAAGGTCTTTGTATAGTAGTTCCTCTTTGCAAGGACCCAGTGCTAACAAAATGGAAAACGATCAGATGTGGATGCTAAATACTTTAGATTTAGACATTGATTTCTTAGAACCCTTTACTATAGGTGAACCACCTATAACGTATCAATGTCCGGTCGTTATTTTAAACATTGAAAGTATAAGAATTGAAGCAGTAATTGACTCTGGAAGCCAAGCTTCCATATTATCAGAGTCAACATATAAAAATCTGGTATGCATAAAAGGTGATATACCCCCATTGCCAGTAAAACAAATACAAGTAACTCTAGCAAATGGAAAGAGAACGAAATTAACAAATAAACAAGTTTGAATTACCTTCAAAATTAATAATACAGAGTTTGGGCATGTTTTTCTTATTATGCCTGGATTGATACATGAAGCCATAATAGGTGCTGACTTCATGATTTTAAACGAGTGTCAAATAGATTTTTATAATAAAATTTTTACTTGTAAGAAGGAAAGGCTTAATTTTGAATATGGGGTGCATAACCTTTCCAATCAATTACTATGCATCCATAATACATTGATTGATGCTAGCATAAAAGAAAAAATTGAACATATTTATGCAGTCGATTCTAAATTAAGGGAGAAATTATATCAATTAATGTATAGCTTTAAAAGCATTTTTTTCTAAAATCCCTGGTATAATAGAGGGATATACCCATCGTATTAAATTGAAGTGTAATGAACCTTTCCATCAGAAAATGTACCCAATTCCTTACCAATACAAGGACAAGGTACAGAGTCAAATAGACATGATGCTAGAGTGGGAGATAATAAAAAAGTGCCCTTCTCCTTACGTAAATCCATTGGTTATTGTAAAGAAGAAGGATGGCCATATTAGAGTATGTCTGGATGCTCGCATGTTAAACACTATAACTGTGCCAGAGCGTGACATTCCTCCACCTGTACATGAGCTCCTAACTAAGTTTCATAAGAGGTCAATTTTCTCTACATTTGATTTAACATCTAGTTATTGGCAAATACCGTTACATGAGAATGATCAGCAATACACAGCATTTCGTTTTCAGGGCCAGTCGTATGTTTTCAGACGGATGCCTTTTGGTCTCATTAATAGGGCTTAATCAGATGTTTGGACATGATTTTTTCAAAACAATTAAAAGAAAAGATCATCATGTATGTGGACGATATTGTCATTGCTTTTGACAATTTAGAAGAGCATCTCCAACATTTAGAAATGTTTTTTAATGAGTGTGCTCTGAAAAATGTCAAAATTAATCTGGAGAAGTGTTTAATAGCCACTAAAGAGATTACTTTTCTGGGACATTTAATAAATGAGCATGGTATCCAACCCCATCCAGAAAAGATTGCAGCTATTCAACGCTTCCCCACACCAAAAACTGTAAAACAACTGAAATCTTTTTTTGGGTTGTGCAACTACTACAACCGTTTCTATCAAAATTTTGCTGAGGACACGATACATTTGTCCAAATTGTTGAAAAAGGCTGAGATATGGAAGTGGACCCAAGATCATGATAATGAATTTAACTTAAAACATGTAATTTTAACATATCCTGATTTCAATAAAACATTTTATGTGCAAACAGATAGTAGTTACTATGGTCTGGGTGTAGTGTTATTTCAACTCGATGAGGATCAGGTACCTCATGTATTGTACTTTTTGAGCAGACATCTGAGAAGTGCTGAGTTGAACTACACTATAACTAAAAAGGAAACCCTAGCTGTTGTCTGGGCTTTTCAGAAATTAAGGCAATTTTTGTTAGGTTCTAGTGTAATTGTACTGACCGACCATAGAAGCCTAGAGTTTTTGAATAAAAGCTACCTCAGTAATGAGAGACTTATTAGGTGGAGCTTATATCTCCAACAATTCAATTATAGAGTAATCTATATTGAAGGGAGACAGAATATCCCTGCTGATATTCTTAGTCGCCACCCTGTCTGTTTAATGACACAAAATCCCAATAGCCAAAACATAATTATAAGTAACGTGGATTTGGTTAGGGATGAATCTATAGCTGATGATTATGAAAATCTCACTATGATTCAGAGTCAGGATATTAAATTAAATAGGATCATGACTATCTTAAATAATCATGATAATATAAATAGCAAAAATAAACACATTAAAATGATTTTTGAAAGATACAAAATTTATCAAAATTTACTTATGTATAACACAAATCCTAAACAGGGGGAATCATGGAGGATAGTTGTCCCTAACTCCATGATTGATAAACTGATTATGTACATTCATAGTAGCTATGGGCACTATGGCGCACCAAAAATTATGTATGTTTTAAAGTCAATATTTTTCTTTAATAAAATATATAAACGCGTAATTAAAAAGGTTAAAATGTGTAAAATATGTCTAAAATCTAAACATTGCAGTAAATCTTACGTGGGAATCATGCAACCCATCATTCCAGATCATCCTAATGAATTATTAGCGATTGATTTTTATGGGCCCTTACCACCATTCAACCGTCAAAAATTTATACTTGTTACTATAATGATCCAAACGAAGTGGGAGATCACATCGCACCGCACCGCACTACCAAAGGGCGCCATCTAGGCATTTGAGCCTAGAAAAATTTATAAAGTAGGCAGATACACGCTGTTAGGATTCCACTTTATTTACATATTTAGATCGTTAGCCCATTGTCACTAGCTCAGCGGAGACGCAGAGATAAAAATCTATAAATCTTATATCTTAAATATACAGAATAAAATAATAAAAGCCACTGCCAGAAATTAACATAGAAAAATATTTATTTACGCACATATAAAATCATTCTAAATTCGAGGAATAAGTTTAACATTTAGATTTTTATCTTAATTTTTAATTTTACATTTAAAATAGCTTGCTATAATGTTTAATATTTTATTTAGAGGGTCGAGTATGAATGGACTACATAGGTCTGCATTTGAAAGGAAAATATTCTTCCCTGATTTAACCTTAATACAACTTTACAAAACTATATAGCCATTCGCGCCCGACTTAATTTTAACATTTATATACGTTCGCACAGATTTATTTAAAAATGTTGGGTATAGATCGATTACACAGATTCCACGGTCAAAAACATTTCAAAATAAACATAAACGATCAAAATACAAAATTATTGATACCGACAATCGCAGAGGGAAACTTATAAGTAACCCAATAGTATTCACCATAAGATACTTGCGTTGTCACCAATAACTCAAAAGACATCCGAATAAATACATTTTAGATACTCACCGTAAGGTATCATTATTTATCGAATGTCTATATATTTTGATCAAATATGAAAACCAAAATCTAATTAACCGCAAACGAATCCATGCAAGCATCTATAGACAACTTAAATGTAATGCATTTAATAATTTCTCCAATAAAATATTACTACACATAAAAATATTAAAAGGGAAATGATTCTTTTCACAATCAGGAAAGATATAAAATTAACCATTATTAATTTGATTTAAACTTACAAAAAGTCAGATAAGAGTCCATTTTAAATAAGTCGGCTTATTTATTAATTTGTTCAACTTGACGAAAGTTCTTGATTATTTAAAAAATTTTTTAAGTTCATTGTTAACAGCTTACGGAAGAAGAGTCCAGGTTCTTGTTTTTCCATGGAGTCCTTGTTTGAAACCCGGTCAGATGTTCCGGAGGTAGCATTAGCTGGTTCCTTTCGGTATCACAATCAGTTCATTTTTTAAAATAGAGAGAGTGTGTGATATTGTGTCTCTATCACCACTCTCAAAACAAACAGCTGGAACTGCCCAATACTCAATATTTCTCCTTTTTATATTATCCACAAGGATTCACTGAACAAAACGTCACTAATCTGTTTTTTCGTTATGGTCCGGGCCAAGGCTTAGTGCTTCCGTTTGTCAAGCTAAAATCTCTTTCTTCTCTTATCTAACTTTCCATCTGACTTTTTAATTAAACAGCTTTTAGATAATTAATAAACAATCATTTCCTTTTATAGATTACAGGAATTAATTAATACCTGTTTTTATTTTAACTTACGTTATTTTTTTATTAAAATATTTTTATATTTCAATCTTGTATTTTTTTATTTAAAAAAAATACATTCAAATACTTTTTTTTTTGTTTATGAAAAAAAATATTTTTAAAGTTTAACATCTGTGCGAATGTATACACGTTTAACAATGTTTTAATTTTAGCGTTTAGTTTTTTCCTTTTATTTGCGAACTTTTAAGTTTTTATTTTAAATTAATGTAACGACATATTTATATATCGTTACATATCAGTAAACTTCCTCAAAAAACAAAAAACATTTAAAAAAAAAAAAAAAAGACTTTACTTAGTGTTAGTAATTACGTTATACAAATTTGTTATATATGAAATTTCAAAAGGACAAAACTTTTTTTTTTTTAAAAAGACAAAACAGTAATTACAAATATAATGATAAAAAAAAAGTTGACTGATGATTCCTTACTACCAGCTAAATTTCTGCCCCCTCCCTTCCAAGTTTCATTTCTTCTACTTTTAACTATTACTTAGGCAAGTTGAACGATTAGATTTTAATTTAACAAGACTTTTTTTTAAAAAAAATTATGATTTATAATTATTATTACGTTTTATTTATTAGTTTTTATTCCTCGAATTTATCTTTACATATGCACAATTTTTCTTACTGGCAGCACTTTTTACACAAAATTCATAACTTTATATAATACAACCAATATATTCTGATTTCAGAAAAAATATTACGGGCTTCATTTATTTTTAACATTCTCAGGGCACTCGTGTTTATTCAAGATAGGAAATTTCAGCATCAATTCCCTTTCTCAGGGTCAATCTCTGAGGTAAGGCCCCACATTGGGCGCCAATTATAACGATCCAAACGAAGTGGGAGATCGCATCGCACCGCACCGCACTACCAAAGGGCGCCATCTAGGCATTTGAGCCTAGAAAAATTTATAAAGTAGGCAGATATGCGCTGTTAGGATTCCACTTTATTTACATATTTAGATCGTTAGCCCATTGTCACTAGCTCAGTGGAGACGCAGAGATAAAAATCTATAAATCTTATATCTTAAATATACAGAATAAAATAATAAAAGCCACTGCCAGAAATTAACATAGAAAAATATTTATTTACGCACATATAAAATCATTCTAAATTCGAGGAATAAGTTTAACATTTAGATTTTTATCTTAATTTTTAATTTTACATTTAAAATAGCTTGCTATAATGTTTAATATTTTATTTAGAGGGTCGAGTATGAATGGACTACATAGGTCTGCATTTGAAAGGAAAATATTCTTCCCTGATTTAACCTTAATACAACTTTACAAAACTATATAGCCATTCGCGCCCGACTTAATTTTAACATTTATATACGTTCGCACAGATTTATTTAAAAATGTTGGGTATAGATCGATTACACAGATTCCATGGTCAAAAACATTTCAAAATAAACATAAACGATCAAAATACAAAATTATTGATACCGACAATCGCAGAGGGAAACTTATAAGTAACCCAATAGTATTCACCATAAGATACTTGCGTTGTCACCAATAACTCAAAAGACATCCGAATAAATACATTTTAGATACTCACCGTAAGGTATCATTATTTATCGCTCATTATGTTATTAAAAATATGCTTAATTATCAATTTCCTTTAGTTGGAAAGCCAAAAATAATTCTTACTGATCATGCAACCACCTTTATATCTGGTAGATGGAATGAGTGGATTCGAACTCAACACCTCAGACATGTCATGATCTCCATTAGAAATCCTCAGTCTAATCCCTGCGAACGTGTTATGCAGGAGCTCGGTAGATTATTTAGGGTTTATGTAGCTGATGATCATAAACAGTGGGTGCACAAACTTTGTGAGGTTGTTAATTATATAAACAGCACTTGTAATGAATCCACAGGTTTTACACCTTTCTGTCTACACTATGGCAAACATGAAAATTTACTGATTCAAACACCGATACCCATAACCAGAGAACCAATAAATATAAATCATGATATAAGTCAAGCTAAAGTAAAGCTGCATATTATGGGTACTAAGAGAGTTAAAAAGGCCCATAATAAACCACATCCGTTCCGAGTAGATGATCTAGTTCTTGTTAGAACACCCCATGTCAGAAACCTGCAAAGAAATCAGTTTAGGAAATTCCTTGAATTATATGAGGGTCCCTATAAAATTTGTAGCAAGGTAGGAGAGAATGCTTTTATATTGATTACACCAGAGGGGGAGAAAGGGACATACAATGCTAGAAGCTTGATCCCATACCCATCAGAAGTATAGAATTTTAATATTAGTTAAAACTTTGCGTATAATAGTTGAATAATATGTGAATTTGTATTAAAAGCAGTATAGTTTGTATTTTAGTGATATAAGGTTGAATTCAATCATGGTACGTGATAAAGAGATTAATATATATATATATTGTTATATCATTTTCTATCACATGACTCAACCAATATATATATATTTCCATACTCAATTTCTTTATAAGTACCCAATACTTCTCTTGCAAATACAAGCATATAATTTTTTATATAACTATAATATTCTATAGATTCAAAGTTTTTCTGTAGTTGTAATGTTTCATTTAGATGTGGTCTATACATTCCCTAAATATTTTTATATTCTCAACCATCTAAATTATATCTTTCTTTATTACTGTATCAGTTCATAACTTTGAAAGTCTCACTTTATTCATGCTGTAAACAATATCTTTATTCTAAAAAAAGTGTGATCTCTACAATATGTTAGCCCTCTATATACTTTTATAATGAATACTTTGAAAGTTATATTCTGTTGCACTGTAATATAATCTAGGATAGATTTATGGTTTTGTGTATTTTGTTGACAAAAAGAATTCAGTATTTTAATTATTTTATTGATGTGTATTAATCAGACATATTCCATTATTATTTATTCTGTTTCCACTGTTATTCTACAGTTTTGTTTTTTTCTATAAGTTCTTCCATTAAAACTTTCAAGCAATACAATTTCTCTAGATATTCCAACTTTTAGAATTTCATTATTTAATTATACAAAAACATTCACTTTTAATATTTGTAGGATGTTTTCATTCACACTAAATTTATTATTTTTTGTCCATATATAAACATTTTAATAAATCAATAGTTGATTGTTTCAAGTATTGTAATATTTTTTTGTTGTGCACCTTTATCTTTTGAAACACCTTATAAAAATGATCAGAAAGTACAAGATTTCATGAATTTCTTCTTAATTTCAGCCAATTCAATCAAATCATTGCTCATTTGCTCAATTACACTTATTATTTTATTTAATTTATTGGATAAACCTTATACATTCCATGCTTGATAAAATGTAACCCCATTTCATTGTTTTTGTTATCTTTATTTTTTTGTTCCATTATGAGAACATAAATGAATTTTTAACGTTCAATTTTTTTATGATTACTACAGACTTAGCCAATGTCTCAAACCCTATTTAAAAGACTTCTAAAGAGTCTCTTCTATTCTCAGATCTTGAAAGAAACTTAAATCTTACTGAAGATATTCTCATGATTATAATTAAGCGTAAATCATTTCATGATCTAAGGGATTAAAAGAAGAGAAACATTCTTTTTTTGCACAGGACAAGAAGCATTTCAAGCATAAAATTGTTTTTCAACAAAAATATTATAAAATCCATTTTATTATAGTATTAAAATTTAGTAAATGAATGCATTCTTTTCACAGAATAGCTATACAATTTTTTTTCTAATAATTTCATTTTATATTTAAAGTTTAAAAAATAAACAATACATTATTATTAGAATTGAAGACTGTAAAATGTAATCATTTGGTTAATTGCTTGAAAAGTCATATGGCACTCAAGTATCCAAGTGTCAGCGTTAATCACAATAAATCCATTTAATTAGCATCACTTTTTATTTGGGCTCACATTCAAAACAGGAACTTTAATTCCGGAATCCACTATCCCAAACATTCAGGATAATTAAATATTATGTATTTAATTTTTTTTTTTACCATCCATATGCTCTGAAACTCATATCATTCCCTTTCACTATGTAGATGAATACATATATATTTATTTTTTATTAGCAATTTTACTTATTTCATGTACCAAGAATCTGCTTTTGAGTTATCCATATTGAAACGGTCAGTTTCATCCATCTGCCCATTTCACTTATGTTACCCACATGTCTATCTATATGCCAGGTTTAAACCCTCCCAGAGTACCCATCTGAATAACATTAAATTATTATAGATGCAGAATCACGTATATATATGCGAGCAGTATGTCTGTAATTTAATTGAATATGTATAGATTACAGATATGTATCAATTTTATAAATATTTCTAATTTAGGAAATATTTTAGTCTAAATTATTTATGTTAATGGTATATATATTACAGATAGGTAAATTCATTTTATAGACATTTCTATTTTAAGAAATATTTTAGTTAAATTATTTAGCAACTTTATTATTGTATTAGTGAAATCGCATATACATATCTCCTGTTATTCTGCATTTATTCTACCGCCTCTGGTTATAAAGTGTTTTCTGCTAATTACAGGGTAATTTTGTCAAAAATAACATTCGATTTTGTAAAACAGATTTATGATGTAAATCACACATCTACTCCTAAAACAGTCCTAAAATAGCGTGGATATTGTTTGAAATATATAATGTTAACAACAAGATAAGCAGGAAAACAGAATCTAAATTACTTTGTTATCACTAAAATTGTTTGTCTAAATAAAGAAATGAGTTTTTCTGCCAGTGGGAATAATTAAATGTTTGGCTAAAATAAAATGGATTGTTCAGCTACGCAAAAAAATAACAGGTGTGCAGATTTCAAAAGGTATAAATACTTGAAGTTTCATTAACAAGGGGATCAATCATATATATATTAAGTGAATTGTAGGCTGAATCTACGCCGGTTTCACCTTAAAATGTGCGAGTAGAGGCCGTAATTCACCGCCTCTCCTCACGGAGAATGGAAAGCTTCAATCCAATGAAACCTAATGCCATCACCAGCCAAAAGTAGCCCATGAAAAATCTCTGTTAACTGTGCATCATCATCAAGTGCCAACTTATTATCGTCCCAAGTGCTTCAAAACCAGCTGCAATGGAAACAACTAAACGGTAAATTTTCTCAGAGCTCTTGTCTATAAACTGTGACTTTCGTTTCTCTATTTTTAAAAGCTAGCTATTCACTAAATCTGCTTTCATCAAACACCTTTACTAAAATCTACAAAGAAGATTGTTAAATGCTAAGTCTTGCCTGATTATAAAATTTAAATTCTCTTTTATAATGTAAAACTCGAATTCTCTTTTAAATTGTAAAACTCCTAATAATCTATTTTAAATGTACAATTTTCTGCAGTCTTTTATGCCTATTTCTAAATCTATTCAATTTATTTTATGATTTTATCATTTTAATATAATATGTGTATTTAATATGCCAAATGACTTGAAACCACAAGTATTTCTAAATATCATTTTAATTTATCGATTTGCGAAGATAATTTCAAATCTTCACTATAATTTAATATTAATCAATTGAATTATTATTCTTCATTCTCACTCGCTGTTTCGAGATCATATTATGTTACTGATTAAGTTTTGGGTATCAATATTATAATAATCAGTTATCTAGCTATTTTATGCAGTTTGCTTAATTTTAGTTATGAATTATAACTATTTATATATATATAACTCGTATATCATCGGAACTAGCCACAGAAATATTTTCAAAGCATATTTTAATATTTTATTCGTAATTACCCCGCAAATATGCTTTATCCTCCTTAGATTTATTTATGTTGAGATGCAGGGGATAATATTAAACTAGATTATTAATTAATTTAGTCCCTTAATAGTATATTTAAAATACTAAATTTGAGAACTGGATTATATAGATATGCAAATATACGCTATCTAATATTAAGGCACGATAATGTAATGTTACAAGATTGCGTTATATATATGTATAAGTTGCGGATGTGTCTTTACAAAGTACACAATGTACACTTATCAGCTTGCTGCATGATTTTCGATGACGTGCTGGCGGAGGTCACTCTCATCCACTTTAGTTCAGGTTCAAGCACACTTTTAGAACTAGGGCACAAGGACCTAGATGATTCATAATGCTTATCCGACTACTTGAACTACTAATGTTTTTATTCACGGCAGGTTGAGCGGTCTTAGGGCAAACCGAGTCTTTGGAGACTGAAGCCCGTGAATAATGACTCATTCACACCTTTTTGCTTAATTGATATTTTAATATGTGCCACAGAGAATGTAGGTAAACCTATAATAAATCAGTTTTCTCTCTCTTTTATTTTAAACGCTTATCTAGCATTAGTATACATCCTAATCTAGGTTAACATGCTAACCTGTGTATCTCTGAGCCTAATTACATGCTCGAATTAACTTTGTATTAAATAGACGCTATAGGAGCGTTATGATAGTTAGTTATATAACTTTGGCTATAAAGTTCCGCATGATCTAGTAGACTACAAAAGAGCTAGAGATTTGGCATATTAATTAATATAGGCATGAAATTCCAATACCGCACTACACATTATTAAATGCTTATAATGAAATATATAACATGAATCTCAGCAGTTATCTAACGCCTGCGAGCGTTATACCTCATGTTCCCACCATATAATTTGGTATGTTTTAATTTATTGTTTGCTATTGTTTTATTAAAGTAATAATATTTAAAATTATAACTCATTTGCATATTTTATTGTCCGTGAATTCATTTTGTCCAACTCTATATTTAATTACACATACACTATTTCATATATATGTAGATCAGCCTGTTAAGTTCTATAATTAATTACTTAGCCATATGTGTATATATCTTATCAAATCAGTGATAAATTAGTTCAATTATGAGTCTCTTGTTTTACCGGGAATGACTGCTGGACCAAGAGTGAATTGATTGTCTGTGTACGTTGAGGAATGTCATCCATAGGTAGTAGATCATTGAGCAGAGGTGAAAGGGTTGAATGTTGGTCGGATTCTGGATCACAGCATCTGGATTCGATCAGCTTTAGTGTATTTTACCTATGTTCTAGATTTTGTTACGTGGAGGGACAATTCTTACCATTACATAGGTTTTTTTTCTCTCCAGGTTCTGATCACCCAACGGGGGCAGTTATTTAGTTACACGACCCTGAGCAAACCATGAATGAATCTGACATGAGAGAGGGAAAATGCATATGTAGATTTTTTTTCTCCAGATTCTGACGTACCAAATAAGGCATTTGAAAATAAACCCGCTTACCTGAGAGGGGATGTTGACGTGGGTATGTTCCCATATCACTTGTATGGGTGTCATTTTTTTTCTGGGTTCTGACCGCCCAAACTTTTGAGTCTATTCGATTTCTCCCACAATCATGAGCACGTTAGCTATATATGTGTATGTGAAATTTTTCTTCCTGAACTGAATATATGGAGAGAGAAGAGATGTGTGTATATGTGTGTATAATTTTTTTTGTCCGAATTCTGACGCTGTAAATTAGGAATTTCGAATAGTATACACACACTCCCTTTGATTGATGTAGATATACGTTATTTTCTCTCCAGGTTCTAAGATTTCAATTGTATAAATCACACATATACCCTGAGTAAAATATTTTTTTTCCGAATTCAGGTTACAAAGTAGAATAAATTTTAAAAACTTTGTTTTTTTTAAATCCCTCAAAATATATATATTAATTTTTGTTTTTGCTCGATTCGTTAATTCCATAACACTAAATTGAATGCGTATAGGTATTAGTTTTTTTTTTTGTTCGATTCGTTAATTATTTTCCACTACCTTGAATCGAATATATGTAGAAGTAAGAAATATATTTGTACAATTTTTCTCTCGGATTATAAATGCCCAGATGTTAGATTTCGGTAATTGTTTTACACAACCGTTAATTGAATGCAGATGGTTAGAGAAAGAAAGGATAGGTGGAAGGGGATAAATATATATGGTGGAAGGGAATAAATATATATATGTGTACTAAATTTTCTTTTCAAAAAAATATATTTATTGATTTTTTTCCCCGAGTTTTTAACGCAATAATATAGATTTTATAATGTAAACACGCACATACCTAAATGATAATTTCAGTTTGAAAAAAAAAAAGTATAGCAGAAAAGAGTTTTTTTTTTAATGGGATATGTAAAGTTTTTTTTATATATATATGTGATAGAAATTTTTTTTTAAACACGATTCCGGATATCTAAGCATGAGGTCCTCGATCTAGTTCACACACTGAATATGCATGAATGTGTGTGCATAACTATTTATACATTGACATTAATGCATGTAGAAAATTATTTCATCCAAGTTGAATGCTTTATTGGGAAATAGTAGTTTAATTCATACACTGAGTTGGTCCATATCTTCTCACTCTGTGTCAGTAAAAATATATATGAAATTTTTCCAGATTTTTAATTTTATTTATATGCCATAACTTCTGTTATCAAGATATATTGTATGTATGTTTATAAAATATTGACACGGGATATATCATGTATTAATAAAAATGTTTTTTTGTTTGGGTTCAAACTTTGTCAAATCGCCAATCCCGTTAGTCAAAAGTTAAAATTGTGAAATAAAATGAGGATATAAAATATTTTAGTATGTGTAAAATATTTTTTTATTGGCACATACTAGAGAGATCAAATGGTTTTTTGTTCTCTTTTGCTGGCGCAGAGTAGATATATACACATGGGGCTATTGAAATGAAATACTGTACTTCATTATTATTGGAGTGGTTTAATAAGCAACTAAAACTTTTTTTGGTATATGACATACATAAGCTTAATGTTACTTGCTCACTGATGACTGGCACTCTGAGAAGACCATATGTCTCTCATTATAAATGTTGTCATCAGGAGTGAGAAAAGCATATTAATAGTAAAAGAAATCCAATGTTTTTTTTTGGGGGGTAATATTTTGGAGTTGGATATGGACAATGAAACGGTTGGGCAAAATTCATAAACTATGTTATTGTATGGGTACTCAAATAAAATTAAAGCTGGCATAGTAATGATAATAATAATATTAAACACAATAATAAATCTTTATAAATTTTTTTTTATTAGTAGAAACGATGGCAGTTGATTTAAAAGGAGACAGGTACTTGGTAAGAATAAACTTTAAATAAATATTGATTCATGAATTTTATATAACTTATATTTTAAATTTCTAGTATTATAATTTATGAACTATATCTATATTAGGCAGAAGATTTAATAACAATATTAGACATAGCTATTATAATTTAGCCAAAGTTTTTTGAGTTAAGTATGACACTACTTATAATGTAGATAGGGCAAGTTAGAAGTGTGCTGAGGCTATTAGAGAATTGGACCATGGGTAGAACCATTTCCGGGGAGGGGCGAATGGTGATAAGCCATATTTATATAATATTGTAAAACTTTTCTAATCAAAGTAAGGATTCATAGAGACAATATAGCCAAAAAGAATGGATAGTGGACTGAAGAAGAAATAGGAGGGGAAAGTGAGATAGAAGATGTGGAAGGGATGAACAAAAGATTAGAGGAACAGGGGATAGGCTCTGTTACATCTGACGAGTCTGGGGAAATGCTCTGCAAGGAGAGTGTAGTTGGAGATAGTGGTGTAGTAGGGGAACCGGTGCTGGAACATCCATCCAGTGGAAAGCATGATCCAGAGGGGGGAAGAGAAGAGGAGGTAGGGCTTGAGCATGATCCAAAGGAGGACTACGTGGAAAGTCCCATATATTTCCAAAAACCCCTCTATAGTACAACCTGTTGTGAATACAGATGTGATTGCCCTGCTTTTCCAACTTATAGAAGACAACAAAGAAGTCGAAAGAAGAGTCCAGGGAGGCAGCAGAGAAAAATAACCAAAACATTATGGCCATGAACCAAAACATGATGGCAATGCGCCAAAGTCTGGAGGCAAAGATCCAAAGAAGTTTAGAAGAGAACCGGCAGGATATGGTAAAACTCCAGGAAAATTTGGAGACCAGGAATAAAGAGGTAGAGGGAATATTACAGGAAAGTCTAGAAGGCTTGAGAATAGACTGTAGGCAAAATTTCCAAACCATAAAGGCCGAGGTTACCGAGTTCTTGGATGCTCATAAAGAAGAGACAAGCCAGGCTATTCAAAAACTAGGAAGTGAATGTGAGGTCACTAGGAAGATGGTTGAGACCCAGAAAGATTCATTATGGGTAGTGGTAGAAGAAATTAAACATGGACTAGAAATGAAATTAACCACTGCCAAAGAAGAACTGAGGGTGCAGGGGGAGACCGTCAAGGAATTGCAGAATATGCAAGGGGATATTCTGGATGGCCTGCATGAACTCAAAGAAAACCTCAACCAGGTTCAAACCTCTAAATACCAAAACCAACTGGCCAAGGGGACCATATTAACCCTCTAATGGGATGGATACCTACATCCCTAGGGGCCTTGGTTAGTCCAAAAGATAGTAATGACCTGAGTAGGGAGATAGAAATGAGTAGGCCTAAAAATCTGAGGACTATAGAAGATACATCACCCAAGATTGTGGAGACTGGGATTGTGGATGGGTTTCAGGGTCCTCAAAATCCAGCTACAGAGAGTGTCATGGATACGAAATACCAGGCACCAGAGATTATTATTGTAGAAAAGACATAGTACTTCCAGCTAAAGTACTAGGTGAAATAGTTGAACAAACAGAGTTTCACCAGGAAGAGAAAGAAACTGTGAAAAGTCCATTTGAGCTAGGAATATTGAGTGGAGTTGAAAAAGTTAATGTCATTGATCTAGAGGCTGGTAACAGTAGGCCCACAGTGAGATGGAGCATGGCACTGCTGGAACTTGAGTATAGGATGGTATACCACTTTGGTCAGGAAGTCCTGAATAGTATCGATAGACATCCAGTAAAGTTTAAGCACATGAAACACCAACAGTTGGCAGTGTTGACCAATACAGTAGGCAGTTTGAGCCAGAAGGATCTTAGAGACTTTCATTGCTGGCAGGGTAGACCTCCAAAGTCCTTAGAAAATAGGCAGATGTTTAAACAGGAGCATAGGTTTATTCAAAGCAGTTATAGTGGGTTAGATTAAAAGCAAGCTGTTGCTCCTGGTCTGGAGAAGTGTTGGTTCTGCTGTGAACCTTGGAGGACCATTAGAAACCATTTGGCTGGTCTGAGTTACAGGCCAATCTTTCGACAGTGTTTCACAAGAAACCACCAGATAAGCCATACTTTGGGTTTCTTTTATGGTACTTACTCTTCAATAAATGGGATCAAACCCTGATCAAAATATTATGTTACCAGTATATTGACAGAGGTAGAGATTGGTGTGCTGCCAAGATCAGATTTAAACCTGACCCCAAGAGTGATGCCAAGGGGAAAACACTTATATATAAATAGGATGTGGAAAGATGAGATGGAAATAGCATTGAAAGAAAATATGATGGTTGTAGGATTGCACCGTCCTCCTAGACTAAAGCCAGATATCAAACAACCCCCAGATCCTACTTAAACAATCATAAGTACATGGATGAAAACCCTACCTTTTACTTATATATTAAACTAACCAATCCTGGGGCTTACTAACAACATCTAATTACTTTTGCATTTTTTTTGTATCACTTTAGAAATATAGTTTTTTTATATATATTGTGCCCTTTTCTATAGGTCGGTAATAGTTCATAACAGTCAATTACTAAAAATTTTAAATTTAGAATATGTTCTTTTAATATGGTAATTGTATTAAGTCAATTATATTTTTAAAGTACAATTTAAAGCTAAAGAAAATACGTGGTATATAAAATTATAGCGAATTATTTCAAAAGTAGTTATGTAAAGTTTAAAATATTGTTTCATATGGTTGTAAAAGCTGGCCATATTAAATAACACAGCTATAAATAATTAAAAGTATATTTAAAAATTCGATTTTAATAGTTTAAAAACATATAATTTAATAAATGCTATGTTTAAATTTGTAATCATATTTAAATAGTCAAAATTAATATAGTATATTTTAAAATAAACTTTATGATGGTGAAAATTATATCTAGTTCTATATTTTCTAAATTATTCTTCCAAATTTTTTATAATTATTTTATATAATATAATAAGTGTATCAATTTTATAAATCTGGGAAGAGAAATAGATTGAAAATCATCTGTCAAAGTTATTGATCATGTGACTTGTATATTACATACGTTCACACACACGCATGTTTGAATTAATAACAAAGTTTAAAATATTTTAAAAGTTATATTATAGAATTGGATAGAATTATTGCCTATCATAAAAGCAAATAATAATAAATATTAAGTTAACTGTCGTTATTGCATATTTAAATGATGTAATGTTTTAAATAGTATCATAAAGACGAATACAGTTATAATAAAAATTAAATATTTTATTTAAATAAAAACAAGATAAATTGAATATTAAAAAAAATGGAATAGGTTATTAAAATTATTTTAAAAGTTATTTTAAATGTTTAAATAGTTTTAATAAAATAATAATTTATTTAAAAGTAATATTTTAAATAATATTTTGGGTTCATTACGTCATAATTTCTGATTTTGAAATATAATTCTGCTATAAATTGAAAATATGTAAATTTGTTCTCAAGCTAAAGTAAGAATTAACCAATAGGAATAGGTATTCTTACAGACTATAAATATGAATTGCACGGGGGTATAGGGGAGATTAATAATGTATTGAAACCGGAGAAAGGTAAATTATAACTATCAAAGAGATAGTATTTATTTTAAAATTTTTATTTTAGTCAATTTTTTTTAGTACTTTCTTATCGTTTTATTTGCAAAAAACTAATTGATAATTTTTAAAAGTTTTTTTGCAAAAGAGAGTTTTAAAATATAATAATTTAGAAACTTCGTGGAAATGATTTTCTAATTTTTTAAAGTACTTACCAGTCGTATTTTATCTAAAAGTTTAACCTAAACTTTGCAATAAAAATGGATATACTACGAAATAAAATGGATATAAGTTGTAATACTGTAAAAATGTTTGGAATATTTATTGATACAGCTTTATTAATATTTCACCGAAGAACTG